>LR990108.1:5167454-6438067 GCA_905147225.2 Euproctis similis
GTTTTAGAGTAACCTATATATTAAATCTCTAACTAAAAATAAAACTTTACTGCCTTCAGCCACAGCAGTGTAATGCGATCGAAATAATTTTATTAAAAACATATGTTAACATTCCATTAGACTTTCATCAAAATATTACCTTTTTTTTATTACAAAACTGTGTTGGAATAAGTAATAATTACAAATATGATGGTGTTTCTTTGGTATGCTTATAGATTCAATGACATGACGTTTATGGGATACTCGTTAAATATGAGATTAATGTAGGCAAAACTTACTGCGACAGAAGGAAAAATACTTGTTTTTTATGTATTCGAGTTCTATAACATATTTACCCCCCTGTGTTTTTTTAATTACGAATTATTAATTATTTATTATTTCAGTTTTTACCAGAAGATGACCTACAACAAAAACTATTTTAAGGCTATTTATCTCTAAGAATTTCAAATTTTAAGGCTTCTTAAAAATTACTTTGTGTTGGAAGTTTATTTACCAGGTGTACCGGTATGAAGTGAGCGTTAAGATACAAATGTGTTGGTAGGGGTTGTTTGTTGTGAATAAGCCTTATTTTTTTCTGTTTGGTTGCCATGACAACTGTCAAACATTCAATTAACCTAACAGTTAGTAAACAAACAACATCATATTTTTTATTGTGTTAAAAATGACAAATTCTGTGCCGGAAAGGGATGATTTGCGGAAAGCATTAATTTAATGTTTCCATTAATTGAAAAAAAATGCTGCAGAATGATATCGAATGCTTGTCGAAGCACATGGTGATCATGCTCTATCAGAAGCAACATGCAAGAGATGGTTTCAACGATTCAAATGTAATGATTTTGATGTGAGAAAGGAAGAACGTAGAAGACCACCAAAAAAATTCGAAGACGCCAAACTGCAAGCCATATTGGATGAAGATGATACTTTGAGTCAGAAGCAAATAGCTATGTTAAATGTTGCACAACAAACAATTTCAGACCGTTTGAAAGCTATGGGAAAAATTCAAAAGTGTGGAAAATTGGTGCCACATGAATCGAATGAAAGACAAATGGAAAACCGGAAAAAGACTTGTGAAATTTTGCTTCAAAGACACGAAAGAAAATCAGTTTTGCATCGAATTGTCACTGGCAATGAAAAATGGATTTATTTTAAGAATCCTAAATGGATAAAATCATGGGTTAATCCGGGACAACCATCAGTATCGACTGCAAAACCAGATCGTTTCGGGAAGAAGGCAATGCTCTGTGTTTGGTGGGATCAGAAGGGTGTGGTGTATTATGAACTCTTAAAACCTGGTGAAACTGTTAATACTAGTCGCTACAAACAACAAATGATCGATTTGAACAACGCATTAATCGAAAAACGACCAGAATGGGCCAGAAGACACGGAAAAGTAATTTTGTTACACGACAATGCACCTGCACACAAAGCAAAATCGGTTGAGGATACAATCAAAGTACTTGGCTGGGAGTTGCTACCCCACCCGCCGTATACACCAGACTTGGCTCCTTCCGATTACCATTTATTTTCATCGATGGAACACGCATTGGCTAAGCAGCGGTTCGATTCCTACGCGGAAGTGGAAAATTTGGTGTCTGATTGGTTTGCTTCAAAAGGAGAACATTTCTATTGGCATGGTATCCACAAATTACCAAAAAGGTGGACAAAATGTGTAGAAAGTGATGGACAATATTTTGAATATTTTTTTTTTTATCTAATCAAAATTAATATTTTATTATTTACGTATGTAATTATAATAAATATAAAATAAATATTTTCATATGACATAATAATATTCTATTAATATTTTATTTTTTAAATATTTTATTCGTATTTTATATGACGAGCCTCGTGGTGCATTGGTAAAGCTACCAACTGCATAATCGAGGTTGGCGGGTTCGATTCTCACCTGAGTACAAATATTTGTGACAAGCATGAATGTTTTTCATCATCATTTCAGAGTAATAAGATCTCATCATAATTGTGCAATATAGTAAGTATATATGTATATATAAAACTTATTTCATTTTCATTATGTTTATTTTTATTTAAAAACTTATATATTGTCTCATGGGAACGCAATGACATCAAATGAGATAGTTAATAGATGTAAGAACGGCGGCGATAGGGTTCTCAACCTATCACGTCTTGAATAATAGATAGAGAGAGAAGATTAGTTGAATATTAGAGGTACTATGAAAGATAAAATTGTTGATGTATGTGATTTGATGCATGAAAGGATAATTGACATTATGTGCGTAAATGAGACCAAGAGGAAAGGATGTGACACCACTTTACATGGACCATACACAGCCTACTGGTCAGGCGTATCTAGAACCAGTAGAGGTTGTAAAGGTGTTGGGGTCATACTGTCTGAGAGAATGAATGAGTGCGTGACAAAATTTGAATGTGTGAGTCCAAGGATACTGTGGCTGAGACTGAAGGTAGGACTTATGCGCATCTTTGTACTGGGAGTATACGCTCCGCAAGATGCGCAATGGAATCAATCTCCGTGAGCCGAAACATAGAGAAAGGTTTTCTGGGAGAGTGTGAAAGATATTGTAAGTAAGTGTAACGCGAACGAAAAGATAATTTTGATAGGTGATTTTAATGCCTGGGTTGGATTGAAACGTGATGGATCTGCAGGTGTGTTAGGGAGGTATGGTGATGCGAAAATAAATTAAAATGGAGAAAGTTTGCTCGAAGTATGTTTGGAGTCGAATCTTGTGGTCACAAACACTTTGTTTGAGCACAAGAAGATTCATTTGTATACAAAAGAAGAAGGAAACCAGCGAAGTATGTTTAATTTCGTGATTGTGGATGAACAATTGCGTAAGAGAGTGTTAGATACGAGAGCGTATCGAGGTTACGGCGTTGATACGGACCACCACCTAGTGATTACATGTATAAGTGGAATTTTTAAAAGGTGGCCGCATCGTGATAAGCAGGACTTCAGTATGTTAGAACGTATAAAAGTGGAAAAACTGCGAGAAGGAAGTATAAAAGAAGAGTTTTCAAGTAAACTGAGTAAGAAATTTGAGGGTTTAAATGATGGTGTACAAGATATTGAACAAATACGGAAGGTATTGAAAGAAGGATTAGTGAATGTAGCTACAGAAGTGCGTGGTGTAAGTAAGAGAAAAAAGAATGTAAGATGAATAATGTGTGTCAGGAGATTCGAGCGGCGGCGTCAAAAAAGAAGAAAGCTTGGCTGGACTGGTTGGCTACAAAAGCTAACCAAAATATAAGGAAGGCAACGAATGAAGATGTATGCAAAGCAAGAACCGAGTATAAAAGATTGAAAGGTGTTGTGAAAGAAGTAACAGCGAAGGAAAAAGAGAATGAAAGAGATGAATTTGATAGGAAGTTATCTGATGACTTCCAGAATAATATTAAACTATTTTGGAAGTGCATAAGATCAGCCAGAGGAAAAATCTCCACATCGCAACTGGACCAAATCAGAAATAAGGATGGAACTGTGTTGAAAGGTGAGAAGTATGTTCTGGGTAGATGGAGAGAATATTTTGAGAGTCTGTTTGAGAAGAAATACAGCAGTGTGCAGAATGAAGTTTTTAGTGAAGGTTGTGTTGAAAGGGATATCAGCATATAAGAGATTGTGGAAGCATTAAATAGTTTGAAATTAGGTAAGACTCCGGGATATGATAGAATATCAGCCGAGATGCTCAAAACTGGACAGGGCCTGGGGCTGGAAAGGGTCGCAACAAGAGTGCAAGAACTACCGAGGCATCAGCTTGTTAAGCATCGTCGGCAAACTTTATGCAAGAATATTGGTCAAAAGGGTGATGAATAAAACTGATCAGAAAATATGGGATGTGCAAGCAGGATTTAGGAAAGGAAGGGGTTGTATGGATCAAGTTTTCTCCTTACGAAGCATAGTTGAAAAATTTTTGGCTAAAAGTCAAAAGGTTTACTGTGCTTTCGTGGATTTAGAGAAGGCTTATGACAGAGTGGTGAGGAATGAATTATATAAGGTCGGGGAAAAAGTCTTTTCGCATAACGTAGGTATAAACTTATTATAAAATTTCTTTGACTGTACTATTTGTGTCTGGCTGGTTTTGGTAACATTAAAAAGGTTACATTATAAAGAAAAGAAAAAAATAAAAAAAAGTTGTTTCCCGCTATTTTTCATTTGTTTTTCTCTCCGTAAAAATGAGTGAATCTAATGAAGAAATTCGATACATTTTAAAATTTTATTATAAAAAAGGCAAAAATGCAACTCAAGCAGTGAAAAAAATTTGTGATGTTTATGGACCTGATGCAGTGTCAGTAAGAGTAGCACAAATTTGGTTCAAACGTTTTCAGTCCGGAAATTTTGATGTTAAAGATGCACCTCGCTCTGGTCGCCCTGTTACGAATAAAATGGACGCCATTTTTGAAAGAGTGGAGCAAGATCGGCATATTAGTAGTTACGATGTAGCTGAAGAACTGGGAATTGACCACAAAACAGTTTTGACCCATTTGAAGAAAGCTGGTTATACAAAAAAGCTCGATATTTGGGTGCCACACGAGCTCACTCAAAGAAACTTAATGTACCGTGTACTCATTTGCGATTCATTATTGAGACGTAATGAAACCGAGCCGTTTTTGAAGAGATTGATAACTGGCGATGAAAAGTGGATCACGTACGACAAGAACGTGCGAAAAAGGTCGTGGTCGAAAGTTGGCCAGGCTTCACAGACTGTGGCCAAACCTGGCCTAACACGAAATAAGGTGATGCTGTGTGTATGGTGGGATTGGAAGGGCATTGTTCATTATGAGCTTTTACCGTCCGGCAAAACCATCGATTCTGATCTTTACTGCCAGCAACTGATGAGATTAAAGGAAGCAGTCGAGAGAAAACGGCCGGAATTGATCAACAGGAAGGGTGTGGTCTTTCATCACGATAACGCTAGACCACACACATCTTTAGCCACTCAGCAAAAATTAAGAGAGTTCGACTGGGAGGTCCTAGTGCATCCACCATATAGCCCTGACCTTGCGCCTTCAGATTTTCACCTGTTTCGGTCTCTTCAGAATTCTTTAGGTTCTGTAAGGTTGACCTCAAGAGAGGACTGCCAAAACTATTTGTCCCGTTTTTTTGATCAGAAGTCCCAAAGTTTCTACAGTAACGGGATAATGTCTCTGCCCACAAAATGGCAGAAAGTTATTCAACAAAACGGTACATATATATTGTAAATAAATGTAAATAAACATTGAAAAAAATGTCTTGACTTTTCATACAAAAATACGAAAATACTTTTTCCCCAACCTATTATTTGACACTATCCTTATATGGGGTGAGCAGTGGCTTGATAAGAGCGATGAAATCACTTTACAGCGATTCCAGAGCTTGTGTCAGGATAGGAGGGGCATATACGGACTGGTTTAACATCGAAAAGGGTGTTAGACAGGGATGTGTAGCTTCGCTAGGACTGTTTAATCTATATATTGATAATTGTTTAAAAGATTTGAAAGAGAGTGTGTATGGATTAAAAATGAACGATTTAATCATCAAATGTCTTCTTTACGCTGATGATCAGATCCTCCTGGCGTCATCTGAGGAAGAATTGCAGTTGATGATTAATATATTACATGGGTCTTTGAGAGAGAAAGGAATGAAAGTGAATGTATGTAAGACTAAAGCAATGGTTTTTGAAAGAGATGAAAATATGTCTAAATGCGAGATTGGGATTGATGGAGAAAAAGTGGAACAGGAAGAGAGAGAGTTCATGTATTTAGGCACAAAGTTTACGAGAAATGGAAAGTATGAATGCGATATTGAAAGACGGGTTTTGGCTGGAAATCAAGTGAATGGGGCCCTGAACAACTTTATGAATAGCCAGAAAGTCTCCAAAAAGGCACGACTGGCTGTACACAGAGGGGTTTTGGTTCCCACGCTTATGTATGGGAGTGAATGTTGGGTATGGCAGGAAAAGCACAGAAGTAAGATTAATGCTGTAGAAATGAGGAGTCCGAGGAGTATAGCTGGAGTAAGCTTGGTGGATAAAATGAGAAACAGTGTAATTCGAGAACGTTGTGGTGTGAAAGAAGATATAGTGACAAGGATAGAGAAAGGAATGGTTAGATGGTTCGGACATGTAGAAAGGATGGACGAAAGTAGACTGACTAAACGAATTTATAAGACAAGTGTGAAAGGGCGAACCGGTAAAGGACGACCTAGGCGGACCTACCACCAACAAATCTACGATGTGTTTGTGAGGGGCCAGGTCAGGAGTGGCCACAACCGACGAGCATGTATGAACGCGATAATGAGAGTGGAGGAAGCAAGAAACGTATGTCAGGATCGTAGCAAGTAGAAAGAATTAGTCTCTACCTACCCCCATGGGAAAAAGGCGTGATTGTATGTATGTATGTATGAATGTTTTTATGGCGTATAGCAGCATATATGAATTAATATCCGATATCTAATATCCAATAGCACAAGCATCTAGTTGCTTAGTTTGGAACCAGAGGGAAAAACTTTAGTCGTCTCAGTGGTCTGGAGGTCGAGCATCCCGCTGCTGAATAGGTAACTCGGCTTTCAATAATAGCCAGTATAAGCCAATGACTTTTAGATATCCTTTGCTTATGTTTGTTTTACTATATTTATCGCTCGCCGACAAAAATTGTATTCCCTACATGGCATAGATGGCGCCAATTATCCCATTTGGGACGTTTAAATTCCAAGTTGAGGCTTAATAGCTGCTTACTCGTTCGGGTAGAAAAGAGCGTGAAGATAAGTTAAAGCTTGAACTCAATAAACACAGGATCTGCGTCGATAAGGTTTTCTACGACACCACTAACCCGTCATCAATATCTGAACACTGAAATAGCTTTGTATAATAATATGTCCTCACTTGCCATAAAAGTTACTGGATAGTAAAAAATCTTTATTAAGTGTTTAAAGCTCTTTATTCCGATATTAAAATAATTATTTTCAAAGGTTCTGCAATACTGAAAACATGTGTCCATAATAATAGTTTTATATTTATATTAATTCGGAATTCGTTCGTTTAAAATGAGTCCCACATCAGGTAGGTAACAGTTGTTCTTTTTAACTATTAGATATTGATCTTATTTTTCTAAGTTAACTGAAAAATAGAGTATAACTACTATTAAATATTGATTGAATTTAAATTTAAGGGTAAGTAGTTGTTAAAAAATCTACCACCGGGTTTAAACCTCGGCCAGTCCTGAGAAAGACCCAGCAAGAAAACTCAGCGGCTGTTATTCAAAACTGATTATTATTTCATTTTAGACGTTCTATTGATAGTACTATTATTTGTAATATTTTGAGAAAAGAAACTTGGTTTCCAGGTTTATAAAATACTGCACTATTCAAAATGCTACATTATTTTGGTTTCTGATGTGGGTCTGACTTGCAAACTATACTAAAGGTATCTCGCTGCCTTGAGCTGTTTGATTGTGGGCTAGGTTTGATGAGACTTATGACTGGGTTCCAGCTAGGTGATAGTTTCCAGCCATCTTCTCTATTGAAATTTCTTGGATGTTTTTTGATTTCAATAGCCTCGCGTATCATTCTGGGACAATAATGTTAAATAAATATCTAACAATAAATCAAACAGCCAAGGAATTTACTGAACTATTATAGCACTGCCCTACATCTGGCTACCTACAGTGGAAGGACAAATTCTACAAGCAAGTAGATGGAGTGTCCAGTCTGTCCTGTCGTCGCTGACATATTCATGGAGGACTTCGAGGAGACAGCTTTGGTGAGTTCACCCGTAAAACCCCGTTTCTACAAGCGGTATGTAGATGACTCTTTCACAATTTTACCATCTGACAAAGTAACTGTATTCTTAGATCTTCTTAATCCATAAATCCCAAAATACAATTCACAATGGAACAGGAGTCTAACAATTCTCTAGCATTCTTAGATGTGTTAGTTATTCGTAACTCTAATAATACCTTGAGTCACACTGTGTATCGAAAGAAAACCCATACAGATAGATACCTGAATGGTGAATCTCACCACCATCCTTCACAGTTAGCTGCCGTATCAAAATCTTTATTTCTGAGAGCACGAGGGATCTGTGACCAGGAACACATAGCAGAGAAGACTCAGCATGTGAAAAAAGTCTTCCATGCTAATCAGCTTAAAGTTCCCAGAAATCATTACAAAAATCGAGTGAAGCGTGCCACAGTTGAGCACCAACCTGCCATATTGCCATACATAAAGGGTATCACTGACAAAATGGGCTATAGTTCAAAACGTGCTTCGATTAAAACATACTTTAATCATCATCATCATCAGCCTATTGCAGTCCACTGCTGGACATAGGCCTCTCCCAATGTGCACCACAACATCCGATTCCCTGCCTACCGCACCCAGTCTTTTTCAGCAGCCTTTCTGAGGTGACAAAGAAGAACAAAATGATAATGAAAGAAAGATATAATGATAAAATGAAAGAATAATCAGTTTTGAAGAACAGCCGCTATGTTTTCTTGCTGGGTCTTTCTCAGGACTGGCCGCGTTTTTGACCCAGTGGTAGATTTTTTTTTAACAAATATTTACCTTTAAATTTAAAATCAATCAATATTTTATAATAGTTATACTCTGATTTCAACTAACTCCGAATAATAAGATAATTATCTAAAAATTAAAAATAACAATATTCAATTTTTTGTTTCATGGTCTGATGTGAGTTACCAATAGTAAAAATCATATTTTTAACATTAACTTTTTGATTTTTATTGCCAAAAAGTGGGTGCTCTCTGTATTTATGAAAATAGATTTTGAACGACATTTGTCTTTTTGTTCATCACTCGTGAAAATGATCTCTGTAAAGAGTTCGAAACGCCGGGAAATAAATAATAATAAGTTCTAAATAAATGCGATATAATCGTAAAAAGTTGTTTTAATGTTATCTATATTTCTTTTTCTGTTCCTCACTCGACTTTTTACCTTTTATTATCAAAATCTAATCTTTAATTTACTTTAACAGTAGTAGAGCCAAGCAGTTCGGTGCATGAATGGGCCAGTTCAACATACAAGAATATAATTTCACGCTTTTGTTACCCGAAGGTGTAGGCAACGGCTGTTAAGCCTCATCTCGCTCAGCTCTCATCTTGGATTCGGATAACCCCTCTGGTCCACCCCGCCATCGCCCCTCCTCTGTCACGAGGGGGTGCTCATCCTCGGGGAGCACCGTCAGGTGACACGCTTGCTCGTGTGCCCAGTTAGCCCATAAAAAAATCTTTTATATCACTATGGTGTAAATTCCTGTACTAAACAATAAAATTTCATAATAAAATGGTAGCTAGAATTAATTATAGAAATGTAGGTAGTTCATGGTATATTTAGGTGAAATCTGTATTAAAGTTGAGGCGGTAGTTTTACCACTATGCATTGCAGATAAAACTACTAATTTATGATCATATTCAAAAGCAAGGTCTTAATGTGTAGCTAGAAGCATACATCTAATTATCTAACTTCAAAGCAATTGCAATTCCCAACTTCAGATGCAACTCAACCTAAGGAATCTAATCACTGACTTGAATTACTTCATTCTGAGCAATTGCACTCTACTAAGTTTAAGTTACTTGCATGTTTTTTAGCACTAACTCTGTAAACTAATGTTCGTATTTTTACGAAGCTATTGACTCTTAACACTTAAAGGTATGAGCAGGAAGGAAGCATCTGCTTAAAAAAATGCTGCTGAACTATTTGGCCACCGCGACTGCTTTCAATGTTTTCTATAACTGGGTCCAAAATTATTATATTTATTAAGTATTATCTACAGATTTCTGGTAAAAAAGTGTGGAGATAGAGAAAAATACACTTTCCATGACTAAATTGAATGTGTCTTAGCAGTAAGTGACGCAAGGAACCTTAAAACACGACGTGCTTGCTAAGCAAGCGAATTGAGTTAGAATCGTGTCTTATGATGTTCTATTCTTCCTGTCTACCCTGCAAGTATTTGTATGTTAAGTAAATTTAATAATTAAATGCAAACATCAATTACAAACAGAAATATTAAGATACTATATTAAAATATTTAAAAACTTTCCTTTATTATAGGTAATACCTTATTTGAACTTGTTTATATTAGCAGTCTTTCCGTTATGGAATGATGAATTGTACGATTTTTCTTTTAACAAACATTATTAACTTACTCAAACTGGCTTGCTCTTATAAAAGTTTATAGAAATATATTTATAACATCTTAAATGAAGTGGTCAATTCAGATGCTTAATATTAAATAAAAAAATATGTTTATCAAAAAAAAGATTTAGTACATTCGTTTTGGCTTGTAAAGCTACTGGTTCAGTACACTGCTTCTGAATCATCAATTTGAGATTTGAATCCATTTGAGATACCTATGAATTTTGGGAAATTTCGTTTTTTTAATCATGCACGACAACTACAGGTGACGAAATTGTGTCAAATATAAGAAAATGTGTTAAGTGTGACATTTTTAAACATTTTCCGCTATCAAGGCCAACAAGTATTAAAGGTGTGAAGCAAAAAAATGGTAACTAATAAGCACACAACCTGTCATACACCAATGTAACCAATATAACATAACCAACCTGATCATAAGCAAGTAATCGCCTCATATGAAATCCTTTTCAAGACATTCGTTTCCGATGATATTTACATTGTTTCACACTACACAGGAACTTAAACCAATGTCTGTGTATTTGAACAGGAGAACTTGAAATCATAAAATTGAATTGAAAGTAACACGTTCAGCAAACAAACTGGCGTCGGAAGATAAATATTACAAATACTGCTTCTACAGTTTCTTTACACAATTTGATGAAATAATTTTGTCTGCAGCACTAGAGGTGATAAATAAACATGAACTTGTTAATTTACTACCACATATTAATAAAATTCAACAGTCTGTTTGTAATATTGATATAACTATTCCCTACTACATTCATATGAATATATTTTCGGTAGGTACACCAAAATAACCTTTTTTTTATATTTTTTGTCTGTCTGTCTTTTTCTCTAACTAGAACAAGTAGAAATCTATCATCCATAGGTTGACTATATACAAAGTAAGGATGAAATATATTATAGCTAATTTCCGCAACAACTAGACATATTATGTTACTCTCCAAAGACAAAAAAATATCTTTCTATCTCTATTTGTGTACTTCCCAAAACAATTAAGTTCTTATAATTTAGCAAACATATCTATTGATTTAATTAGTGTAGTAATTATAAGTAATATCCAATAACCTAAACAATTAATTAATATGTCAGCGTCACCAAGGAAATTTATGTGATTATAAACTAAATATGGATTAAATTTAAACTTATTATTACATACTATCATTCTTATCATGAAGAACAAACTTGTGGTTTTTTTTTTACCAAGAGCACAAATATGATGGACGACCTACAATGCTTTGTTTGAGAAAAGAGAAATGAATTTAGTAATTAAGACGGCATTTTGTCACTCACAACGACGGCGGATGATAGAACAATAATCTACAGATGTCACTAATTATTTTTTTAAATAAATATTATCTGTTCTAAGATATTTCATTAATTATATGCACATATTAATGATTGAGTCGTTAACCAAAAGTATAATAATATTGTTTATACTATAATATATTAAACTAACATTGAAAACCTGGTATTACTTAAAAATTTCTACACTGGCAGTTTTCTACAATGGTAAATCACGCATACGTAGTACATACAGTCCACGTGAACGGGCCGGCTCAATCGGTGAAATATCAAAACCTCTTGGAATAATGACGTAATTTTATGTCTGGTGAGTTTCGTTCGCGGAGAGAAGGATCCATAGGCCATTTGCCTACGGATACGTCGCAATTGTAACACTGCCAGTGTTGTAGGTGTCAAATTTATAGTTCTTAATTTGAATCAATGAAATCTTCAATTAATTTTAAAAAGCAATCGAATGATTGATTTTATTTATATTTCAAAAGATTATCATTTTTGCCCCATCGAGGGAGTTGTAACAGCGCTGCACCAGTCTGCTGTGACCACAACCAGTGCAACCTGGCCGAAATATCAAGCTACTTAAGTTAAATAATGTTTAACGTGTCGCTTTAATTCCCTGTTTATTAAATGTGTATAATATACTACGCGAAAGCCTAAAAGTTCTTATAGTTTATCATTATAGTTATATGTGTAACAAGATAAAACGGTTAAATTATATCTTGAAATTATTTAGTCACGAGCGACAAAGTAATTTAATAATAATAATATCTTGGACACAATACACACAGCGCCCTCTAGTTCCAAGCTAAGCAACTAAATGCTTGTGTTATGGATACTAGATAATGGATATTAATACATATATACTTTTCTTTTGTAAATACATACTTATAATACATAGGAAAACACCCAGACACCACACAAATATTCATGTTTGTCACAAATATTTGTGCTCGGGTGGGAATCGAACCCCCGACCTCATTGCTGCAACCGGTAGTTTTATCAATGCCCCACGAGGCCCGTCAAAGTCAAAATTAGTCGATTATACGTGCCGAGATTCAATACTGTTATATTAATCCTTGGAATGTTACCGTTAATATGAATTTAAACAAAGAAACTCATTGTTTTTGTATCGTTCTTTTCAGATGACCCAATAAAATATTTATAGTAGATAGAATGCTACAGTTTTGATTGGTTGTAATTGATAAATATATAAAAAAATAAGATACAGTTTTATACCACTATAATACGAAGGTATAAGCAGAAGTGTTTCGCCTATACCTAGATGTTATAGATCATGATTTCGTATATAGTTGAATAAAATTGTAAAACAAAATGTAAACTTCGATGTAATGAATTCATCTAATGAGATCTTGTTATTTTCTGAAATGTTAAAACATCCCTACGAAATTTTTCAGCTAAAATACCCAAGAGCTGTAAGTAAATGTATTCTTTTTACAATCTCAGAAGTTTGTTCTCGTTGCAAACCTGCATTTATATATTTAAAAACTGTATGCAGTTACTTTATCTTACAACACTCTATAGTTTCCTGCGACCTTTAACACTCGTAAATATAGGTAGCCGCAATAATCCTCGATTCGAGAAATCTACTTCAACTTTTTAAACATTTTGAATCTGGCACATTTCAAGCAGATTAAATAATCTGATGATAAATATTAAGAACCATGGAACCAAAACGCTCAAAAATATCACATACTTGAATTAAAATAAAACTTTCGAAATTATAACATTAAAACAACTTTTTAGGATTATATCACGTTTATTTATTACTTATTTTTATTTATTTCCCGACGTTTCGAACTCTTTACAGAGATCATTTTCACGAGAAACGTTGTTTTAATGTTATGAATGTGGTTCGCGAAAATCTGAGAAATAATCTTTCGAAATTATTTTCGGAAGTTATGTGTGATAAATATCGATGACTGTAAACTTTGTGCACCGTATGGCAATAGGTTCGCCGCCACCTATTCCTTGTAGGAAGAAAACATAACGGCGAGACGAGGTTTAATAACTGCTGCCTACACCTTCGGGTAGAAAAAGGCGTGAAGTTATTTATGTTAACTTACCTACTTTTTACAGTATAGCGGAACTTATGACATATACTATTATCTTGGGAGCATAAAATTTTTCCAACAAGGGGAATCTTTTCAACCAAGATTATTTTCTGAACATTGTGGCCAAATTAAAGCTTTGTTTTTCAGCGAGTGAATGAGAGTGCTGGAACTCATTAATTTAACAAAGGTCCGACTGTCTCAACTGGTCTAAGCTGGGAGTGTTAAGGATTGCTGGTCTGAAATTAAGGTCCGATATTTATCCGGTGTTAATTAGTAAGGAAAAATATTATATAAATTGTGAAATTGTAATTTTATGATAATAAAAAAGTTCAATTTAAATAATATTACCAGCTTTAAATAAAAGTTTTATTAGAGCAGTGTGTGTACATTACTTACATATCATTACTAGCTTTTACCCGCGTCTTCGATCGTTATCTGTCCATAAAAATCATTTGTACGTTGATGCGACTGTTCGCAATACAGTGTGATATTGAGTGAGATATTGAGTGAAATATAAGTAGGACGATATGAAAGGAAGGGGGAGATAGGTGACTGGTCTTCTGGACTGGTCTTCTCTATCACCAAACGAACCGCAACATTGGCTACTTGACATCGTTTTTTTAACACATTCATGTGGCAAACAGCTTGTCTCTATTGCAATCAAAAAGTTCATTAATTTCTCCATCAAATATGTTCTAAAAGTAAATATTCACATTTCACAATTTAAATAAATATATTACATAAAAAAAATTGTGTAGTAAAATTAGTCTTGTATGGATATCTTTTGTCATTAACTCTGCAAGGAAATTAATTAATTTACTCTGTTAAATTTCGTTTACTTTAAATGATAAACGGGACAACAAAGAAGTTATCCAAATATTGGACCACCTTTACCGAGATTACCTCGAACCATTAAAGGAAACCTAAAATAAATTAATTTTACTTGGACACAACGTTGTGTATAATGAAATTTACTAAATTTAAGTTTCTTTTTCTTAATATCACCTAGAGCATTGCATAAAGATTATGATGTTTTCATTTGATATCCCCGTATATCTCTAATAACTTTTAGAAAAAAAAGTAAGGAGTCATATACAGTGATAAATTCCAATAATAACAAGAACTAAATATTGCATTTAACATTTTGTATAAGCCAGATATAAGCTGAATATTTTTAGCTCAGTTCTCGACTATGCTCTACAGAAAAAAAGGGTGTTATGTATCTGGCAGTGTTAGATAACTTTCAAATTAAAATGCTATAGCAATTTTTTACTGGTCTTTAAAATATAAAAACTTAGAATGAAGGCATTTGAAATAGAAATTGGCGTCCATTTTACATACATACATAACATAACTTCAATCTTTTTGTACCCGAAAGTATTGGCAGCGGCTGTCTCGCCTTTATGTTTACGTCCCAAATGGAATAAGGTGGCGAACCTGTTGCCATCACGGGCACAAAGTTTTTATCGATATTTATCACTCTTAACTTCCGAAAACAATTTCGGAAAGTCATTAGTGTAAGCCAGTGTCAGGATTCGACCGTCCATTTTATGACTATGTACTTAATAAGAGTACTATGTATATATATTTATTATACTATTTAATAACAATCTAAAATAGGTAACATTTCTACAGCAAATATATATGTATAATGGTTTTCTGCGTCTTTAGCTACACCTTATAAGGCATTTAACCATAATTATCGGTTAGATCATCAATTTTAAATTAATTAACACATATACAGCGAAGTCGATAGAACAAAATCCTTTTAAAATTTATTTACACTCAATAAATTAATTAATAATATTTGTATTTTTTCTATAACTGTACGCCTTTTTCTACCTGGAGGTATAGACTGCGGCCGTTATGTCTCGACTCACCGAATTTAACGCCCCAAACAGTGTAAGCGGCGAAACCATAAACCGGGCCGAATGTTGACAGTCATTGATATTTAAACAAATAACATCCGAAAATAATTCTGAAAAGTCATAGAAATGAGTCAGGATTCGACCCCACGATTTCCATCATTCAAAAGCTGTTTACTCGACTTCCAAACTGTTGAATTTGTGTTTACAATGATAACATTGTGAACACAAATTCAACAGTTTCGGTGCATAAGCAAACATCAAGGGTTTCTAGCGGTGATTGCTAAATTTATTTAAAGTAAAATTCATCTCCAAATTAAACTTCTGGTGAAGTGAACTAATTATAATTATGGCTCGTCGTTGGGTTTTATTTAATTACTTTCCATTTTGTCTTTTGCGTTGTCGTTAGTAGTATCAATACACTTTACCGCTTCAAGATTTGGTTTTTACAGCTTCTAATATGGAATCGTAACGCTTTTTAATACATTCCATTTTTGTTGCATTTAGTTAGCAAAGTCCTGCACTTCCCTTTTCGCAATTTGAACTTTCTTGGAAGTGACTCTGCTCGGTCGAATAATGTAACCACTTTTTATGTTTTGAATTTTTTCCGAGCTATGGCGACATTGTGCTTTTGATACTTCTTCGTGGGACGAAAAGCAACACGAGCCAGAGCAACACGAGTTAATTATTGATGAGGTTGTGTTATATCACCTGTCTAGCTGATCCATTCAAGGAGCGAACGATTAATTAAATTTAAAGTAAATAAAATAATGTATATTTAAGCAACAAACGCAGTTTTATTAAATTGAATATATTATTTCAGATATTTTGCTTTCACGATAGATATCTCCACGTCATCCTTGTATTCTGTCCTATCTCCTTATCCTGTATCCACCCGCCTGCTATTATTAAGTAATACGTAAAAGAATTCACCAGTAAGAAGTTTTGGTTTTAAATTATCGCGACATTTTGATTCAGAACTTTCAGTGTGGATTGGTGTCTTTTTTTAATCGTCCATTCGGAGGGAATAATTTAATGGTTCCTTTTTCTTAGTCGTCTCCGTGGCCAAGAGATCCATCCCACCGCTTTTTAATCAAAATCTTTGTTGGATCGAATCCGGACTCACACCAATGACTTCTTGTAATCCTTTTCTGATAAGTATCGATGACTAACAATATTGTGCGCGAAGTATGGTAATACTTTTATATTGCAAAGAGACGTCTCGATGCCTATCACGTTCATTCTTCGCACAGAGAATTACCATTGCCATTCGATTCGGCGTGGCAATGCGTTCAGTCTTCTGGGCATGCTGCCAATAGACCAAGAAACAGGAAAATTAGATTTCAGCTAGTATTTTTTATGTATATATTGTAAATGATGTAATTAATTTATTTCTTCTTACAATTGTAAAATAAAATAATTTAAAGAAAAAAACTTTTTTAAAGAAGCTTTTATTTAAACGCTCTAAAAAGAATAAAATAATTTTCACCTTAAACATTTTAACTATCAACTTATAACCTTATTATATACAATTTATGTGATAATAAAAGCTTGTCGCTATGTTTAATTACCTATCAGTGGCTATGCATAACCATCTAGAAATATTTTTTTAGATTTAATGATTACTGTGACGGATCGCATTATCCAAATATATTTTTTTGGTTTATAACATATATATGGACACCCGAACATATATAGTGTAACAGTTGCGTTGCCGGCCCTTTCCATGGGAAATGGAAGGGGTCGGAATTGGGATGGGAAGAGGAGGGGGGAAGGGTTGGGTTAAACATAGCGACAAGCTTTATTATATTATATTAAGCTTATTTTATTCTTTTTAGAGCGTTTAAATAAAAGCTTCTTTAAAAAAGTTTTTTTCTTTAAATTATTTTCAAGTTTTTAGTTATCGATGGGTAAGTTTCTCAGTCTCTTCATCTCATTCAAAGCATCATTGTTACAAGGTCGTTTGCCAGTTAATTTCGAACAGTCCAACTCTTCAATGAAGAGACCTCCTAAAGTCTTTTCCCTACTTAAGGCCACGTATGCTTGACCAGCAGCAAAGAGTTTCGAGCCTAAGTAAACAATTTTTTTTTGTTACTTATTTGTTGATTTTGCAGCAGAATTTTGTTATGTGGGACTGTTGTTTAATAACAAAATATGTTTAACTACGTGTGATGTGTAACTCCATCTGTTGTTTTAATCAGTACTCTATACTTGCCGACCTGAGTGTAACATAGGAGTGAGTTGTAATAAAAGTTATAGTTCGATCCCATCATCCACTGTGTTTAATTCTAATAATACCTATAACACCATTAAAATCCGTTAGTGTAGCAATCATGTTAAAGTGATTAAATCCTGTCCAATTTACGTCGGTATCCTGAAAGGGCATGGCATTGCACCGGTCGAACCGGCCCATTCATGCAGCAGATTGCGTGGCTGACCACAATTAAAACACTGTTAACTATTAAAACATAGGTCAACGGAAAGCCGTCGACTGTGATGGACTACCGCCTCAGCCGTAAAGTGGTCGTAAGGTTCTCAATGATAGCACTAACTCATTTTGATTATAAATTTGGATGAGCCGCTTAACCCTGTATCTTGACATGGTGATTTGGCATCAGTGACTGAATAGTAAACAACAGATTGACTGACACCGCCCAAACAAGCAGGCCACTAACATCTAGCCGCTCATATTGAAAACCCTATGATATATATGATATATATAATATTTATACACATTCTACATACATACATACATACATAACTTCACGCCAAATCCCTTGCGGGGTAGGCAGAGAGAACAGAGCGCCATAGGGCACGATTCTTACACACCTCACTCGCTTCGTTGACTTTCATAACTCTTTTCATGCACGCGCGTCGGTTTTTGAGGCTCTTAACATCACCTTCCTCCAGAACACGTTCTATTTGGTCTTGGAATGTGTGTCTTGGCCGTCCTCGACTCCTACATCCGTCCGCTTTTGCATTGTATATCTGCTTAGTCAGTCTTGCGTCAACCATTCTTTCTACATGTCCGAACCATCGGAGCATGCCCTTTCTTACTTTTACACCGACACTCTCTTTCAAACCAACTTCCTTCCTTACAACCTTGTTTTCTACGCGGTCAGCGAGAGTCACTCCGCAGATTTTGCGTAGAGCCCTCATTTCTACCGCGTTTATTCTACTTTCATGCACACTCTGCCATACCCAGCTCTCGCTTCCATAAGTTAGTGTTGGGATCAGGACTGCATTGTGGATTGCTAACTGGGCCTTTCTGCTAATATTTTTTGCGCCCAGGAATCTGCCCAACACTCCGTTTACGCTATTTCCTATCGCCACTCGTCTTTCTACATCCGCGGTGTACCTTCCATCTCTGCTAAAAGCGCATCCAAGATATACAATTTCATTCACCTGTTCCAGCACTACATCATCAACCATTATCCTTGCATCTGTTCTGGATTCCTCCCTTTCAAACACCATTACTTTCGTTTTCGTCGCATTCAACTGCAAGCCTTTAATCATGCAATCATCTTTCATAGTAGTGACTAGTGTTTGCAGGTCCGACGGCGATTCGGCTAGAAGCACGGCGTCATCTGCGTAAAGCAGGCAGCTCACAACTAAGTCACCCATTCGCATCACTACATCCATCGATCTCATTCTCTGGAGACAACTGTCCAGGTACAGGATGAACAGTCGAGCGGACAGCACGCAACCCTGTCTGACGCCGATATTGACGTCAAACCAGGGGGACAAGCCGCCGTCAACACGCACACACGCTGTGCAGCCCTCATAAGTGGACTGCACAGCGCGCAGCAGTGCTCCGCTCACCCCGTAGCCCGGGAGTATATCCCACAGATCCTTTCGTAACACTCTGTCAAACGCTTTTTCCAGATCCACAAAACCGCAGAAAACCTTCCGGTTAACAGCCAGTTGTTTCTCCACGATGTTGCGGAGAGAAAAAATCTGATCCATGCACCCTCGTCCGCTTCTGAAACCACCCTGAGCCTCCCACAACACTCCATCAGATATCACCCTCATTCTCCTTTCAATAATTTTCCCATACACTTTTGCTGCTAAACTGATCAAACTGATGGCCCTGTAACTGGCGCACTGCATACGTGATCCCTTACCTTTATACAAGGGCACGATGACAGCGCGCCTCCAGTCCATGGGAACCTTACCCGACCTCCAGCACAGATTGCTCAAGGTCAGGAAAGCGTCCCGGACACAGGTTCCACCGTGTTTGATCATTTCAGCAGACATCATATCAATTCCAGCTGCCTTACCATTTTTCATACTTCGTATCGACCATTCAATCTCTTCCATAGTAATGTCCTCATCAGATGTTGGCGCAGCGGTGTCAGCCGTAGGCTCACTCGCGGCGTCCACATCCGGAACATACTCGTACATTTCCCCAAAATACTCACTCCACCTGCCCAATACATCGCTTGGGTTTGCAAGAATGTCACCAAACTTAGACATAATTTTGTCCATTCTGGATGATGACGAAGAACCCCGAGACTTTCTAACTTCCCTCCAGAAGAGTTTGTTATTCGCCTCGAAGTTCTCCGTCAACCTCACTTCCTCATTCGCAACAAGTCTTTCACGCTTCTCTTTCACTAAGGCTTTGGTAACATTCCTGCAGCGGCGGTAGCTCTCATACTTTTTCTCTGTCATACTATCATTCTGGTTCAAACTTGAGACATAATCCAACCATGCTTTTTTCTTTCTTTCGACGCTGGATTTCACATCCGCGTCCCACCAGGCGTCACCTCTCAGAATCTTATGCCTCTTTGCACTACCACATACTTCTTTTGCACTATTCACTATACTTTCTTTCATTCTTTCCCAGCATTCTTCAACACCTAGGTCAGAAAGACTCGTCTCATTGAGTCTTTTACTGACTAGGCCTACATACATACTCCGTACATTTTCATCTTCTAATTTCTCACATTTTATCCTTTCAAGCTCTCCGAAATGGGTACGCACTCGCCAGTGTCTCCACTTCTTGAAAAGGCCCACGAATCGGCTTACCACCAGGTAGTGGTCCGTATCAAGAGTGGGGCCTCTGTAGGCTCTTGTATCCCTTAGAGTATTTCGGAGACGACTATCTATCAAAATCAAATCTATCATACTCTTTTGCTCATTCCGTCTCCACGTATACGTGTGAATATCTTTATGACGGAATAATGTGTTAGACACAAGGAAGTTCCGTTCCAGGCATACGTCCAATATCGGCTTACCAGCATCATTCACTCTCTTGTCACCATTCGGACCAAGGACAGCCTCCAGGCCGTCTCGCTTGGTTCCGACCCACCCATTAAGATCACCACACAGAATTATCCTTTCATTTTCCTCAGCTAGATTCAGAATATCCCTAACAGTTTCCCAAAACTCTTCGAGTTCGCGGGGATCCGCGGAGCTAACGGGAGCATAAGCTGCGACCAGGAAAACTCGCGTGATCCCCAGTTTTATTCGAACCCAAAGATGTCTTGGGCCTACCAACTCATAATCTTTCACTCCGGAAGCAAAGCGGGAGGAGAGAACGACTCCAACACCCCCACTGGCACGGACGTCCGGGTCCACTCCGGACCATAGGGCTACCATGCCACCGGGGAGGTCCTCGGTCTCCCTCCCCCTCCGTTTTGTCTCCGTCAAGCATAAGGCATCCAGGCATCTCTCATTTAATACATCCATCATCTCATTCATCTTTCTTGCCATGCTACCTCTAACATTCCACGTGCCTATACGGCACTCCCCTCTCCTCGTCCCGCCAGGATTGGCGCTGCGTGAAGGGTGGCGGCCCCCTTCGCCGCATGCGCATGCAGCCGCACCGACGGGGGCTAATCGGTGCCCGTCGCTTGCGGGGCACGCCCTAGCAGCCCGTCCGGCTGAGTTTGCTTTGGTCAAGATTGCGTCCCACTGGGACGGCAGGGATCGCGACGCGCACGCTCTTGACATGACCCCCAAACATTCTAATTTGTTTATAACATTAATTAATAACATAACATAGCTCGACTCCTTTTTCTACCCGAAGGTTTAGGCAGCATCTGTCAAGCCTCAACTCGCCACTATGTTTACGTCTCAACGATCTTTAAGGGAGTAGGATGTAGGATATGGGAGTAGGAAGGGATGGGGAAGGGGAGTGGGCCTCCGGGTACCTCTCTCACCCAAAGAAACCCGGCGTGAGCTGGTTGTGGTATTTCACCGATCGAGCCAGCCCATTCATACAGTGAATTGCTGGGCTCTACCACTGTTGCCATACAGCGAGCACAAAGTGGTCATTCAAAAATATTTATCACACATGACTTTCGAGAGGAATTTCGAAAGACATTGGTGTGAGGCCAAATTCGCACCCAAGACTTCCTGATTCAGAAGCGGACTAGTTTACTGAACCACCGAAACATAGTTTTTGAAGTTCTCATATAACTCTTTAATGAAAGGGCCATTTGATACCCATATAGTAAAAACACAAATATTTATTCTACCATATTGGATTTAGAATGACGTCACATTATTTTTCGAGCTACTATTAACAAGCCCTTTCATTTGATACCCATATTGTAGAAATGCATTAAAAAAAACTGTTCCTCTATCTTGGATGATCCGCCATATTGGATTTAGAATGACGTCACATTATTTTTTTAGTTGGTCCCAATGAGCCCTTTCATTTGATACCCATATTGTACGAAAGCTTAAAATATATATTCCTTCATCTTGGATATTCCACCATATTGGCTTTAGAATGACGTCATATTATATTTTGAGTTACACTCAATAAACCCTTTCATTTGATACCCATATTGCAGAAATGCATTCAAAATATCCATTCCGCCATCTTGGGTCGTCCGCCATATTAGATATAGAATGATGTCATACATTATATCATGCATTGTCATCCAAAGTAAACGTGTATACAAAATTTCAGCTCAATCGGTTGAAGGTATCTACTTCAAAATTGAGTTACAAGATTCCACCGAACATACATACTTACATACATACATACATACATACATACAGTGAAAGTTAAATAAAAGCTTATAATATAAATTGATTTACTCAAAAATTAAACACACAATCAAGTATTACATAAAATTACTAAATGGAATGCAATTCTGTTCAATTAAACTAAATAAATAAAACATTGTTTTCAACTGCTGCTGTGAAATAACAAAGAAAAGACCAAGGTTTTTTAAAAAAAAAACAACGAATCTTTCGCAATTATTAATTAAGAAGTTTCAGTCAGACTTACGATTTCCAGAAATTAATCAGCCAAAATTACTCGACTGTTGTTATCGTAGAAAACATTATGATACAAAATTCAATCATGTAATAGTCCCGGTGGTCCAGTGGTCGAGAATCCCGCTTCTAAATCAAGAAGTATATTATTGTATGTGTGATAAATATTGACGACTGACAACTTTGTGCCCGCTATACGGCAATAGGTTCGCCACCTATTCCATTTGGGACGTAAACATAACTGCGAGACGAGGCTTAATAGCCGCTGCCTACTTTGGGTAACAAAGGCGTGAAGTTATGTTATTTTATGTTAAATGCACTTAATTATCATGGCTCATTCATGCCCTAAACTACGTGGTTCTACATAACATACATACATAACTTCACGCCTTTTGTTACCCGAAGGTGTAGGCAGCGGTTCTACCACTGTCAAAAATCCAAATAATAATCCCTGACACGCCAAAATGCATTAAAACCGACAGTAGAAATATATATAAGTCAGCAACAGTTGAATTTCAAAGCTATAAAACTGGTGCACTTAATGTTTTCCGGTGTTTTAGTGTTGTTTTTATCACTTCATTTAATGAACGAGCATGTATTGATTGAGTTTCATTTATTGTTGAGCGATACTGTTCAGCAGTACGATCCAGAAATTTGAGAATTATTATTGTTTATTCCTTATTTTAGTCTAAATTCATTTTTATGGGATAGGGGGCAAATGAGGCAGTGGGTCACCTGGTAGTAAGTTACTAGTGCGCCCATGGACCCCTGTAACAAAATTAGAGTCACAGCTGAGTAGCTGGTCTTTAAGATAGGTTAAGAAGTGGGGTAGGTAGGGAGGTGGGTCTCCCGATAGACAGATGGATATTTTGAGAAGTAGTGGCTATTTAGGCGAAAATATTGAAATAAATGCACTTAGCCTCGGTGGCCCAGTAGTCGAGCACACGGCTTCTGACCCAGAGGTCCGGGTTCGATTCCGGACACTGGCTCAAACCAATAACTTTTCGAAATTGTTTTCGGAAGTTATGTGTAATCAATATCGATGGCTAAATACTTTGTGCCCGGTATGGCAATAGGTTCGCCACTAATCCATTTGGGACGTAAACATAACGGCGACACATGGCTTAACAGCCGCTGCCTACACCTTCAGGTAACAAAAGGCGTGAAGTTATGTATGTTATGTTTGTTTCATCAACTCTTGAGATTGGTTCCATCGGGTCGGTAATGCAGATGTGACTTTAACCATAAAAGAAAATTTAAGGACGCATATTGATTCTTGCTAATAGAAAACAAACAAACATTACTGAGTTTTATTAAAACAATTATTATGAATGCATTTATTTGCATTTTCATGAGGCTCCGACCGCGCGCTGTAAAGTGGCGCGCGGGCGGCGGCGCCCTTGACGACCTCCCCGGCCGCACCGGGGGGTTATCCTTTTTAATACATAAAGTGGAAGAGGGAATATATCCATCCCTTTTGCCATAAGTACGCTTGAGAAAGACGTCTGAGTTAAGTTCATTCTGTCTGTGTGGTTAAATTTGGTGGCAGCTTGCTACCAACTAGCACCTGTTGGACTTGCTACTGGAAGCGATAGATCAACGCCAATACTAGTCACCAGATCGTCATCGTGTCTCTTTCTACGTCTTTTATCAATCAATCAATTATTTATTTACACATATTAAATACAAAAGGTCAATTGAGAAAGTTTTTCCTACAATTTTCTAGTTAAAGATTACATTTTCTTTGCAGTTACTTCATTTAATTTACTACGCGAGATGAGAATATTACGCGGTCTGTAAATTCTAATATCAAGTTTAAATATTTACCTAAATGTTTTTATTAAAACTTTGCTCTTGGCCTTACATAATTAACTGTCAGAATACGTATAAATTTAAAGAGTAATTTATTTATTTTTTGCTTTCTCTTCTAGCTTTAGAGCCAATTTAAAATAATAAAGAAAAGTATGTTTTTGTATAGTTTCATCTCCTTAAATAATTCCTATTCTGTTAAAGTCTATAACCACAGAAATAGATCAAGATAGAACGGCGAATAGGCGTGGCAAGCGTGCCAAAACTATGCACTATATTGCATGCTTTTCGAAACTCGCTCTCATTACGCAACAAGCGTTCCTGCCATGCGTTCAGGACGTAAAAAAATTGATAAAACGTCACATATATGCTTTATTATGCTGTGGCAAATTGTAAAAACAAAAGTAGTGAATCAAATATCAAAAAAAAGGAAATATTTCGTATGATCAGTAAGTACAGAAAATCAGTAGAAAGTATTTTTTTGAGATTATAAGTTATTGTTTTACTTTTACTATGTTCAATAATTACGATCACAAGTTGTATATTTTTTCGTTATGATAAATATCCATTGCTGTCCGCATTCACATTACGCGTATAAATTATACGCGTAATGTACGTCGAATCGAACGAAATACACAATACACCTGCCAGTTGATCGCTGTGTCTGTTAATCGCTGTGATTGGTCTTCGAATGTTAGAGATGGGCACTCCATGTATCGTTGAGTCTTAGGACTTATCGATAAATTAATTCAATAATAATTTGAGTATCAGCTCATGTCTTGCTTTGTCCCTACTTTATTCTAACACCACAAATTTCAACCAAAGTGCTTCGTAATTACATTGGCAGCAGTTTATTTGACAGTATAAGTTTTCACCAATTTGACCAATCGCTGATGGAAAATCATCTCGTTCTTCTCAAACGGGCAGTAACCGAGGTATATGTAGACGTTCGGCTTCGTTATTTAACCAGGACTGTGAGGCCAACCCTTACAAAAAGGCAAATATTTAATAAATATGTATAGTTTCAAGGACAGTAAAATATTTATAATTAAATTTTATATACTGTTGGAAAAATATGTTTTAGGTTTTAATATGTCGGATTAAAGTATTTAACATGTTTTACTTTCTATGATTATCGTTACACAAAATCAATAAAGTTGGTAATATATAAAAATAATAAAATTAACACACGTTGCCGATATTAACATCGATAATCTAATGTGTTTGTCTCCTAACTAGTCGCCTCGCTCACAATGAAAATGACGTCACGCTGTGGGCGTGGTTTTTCAAAAAAGTGACACGCTCGAAATGTATGGAAATATGACATCGCGGCCGTTCTATCTTGATCTATTTCTGTGTCTATAACATATTCTTAGCAAGAGATTAGTTGTGTGGGTTGTACCGCCGTGATGTAACTGTCTTACCTTGACTGCTGAGTGCTTACCTTACTATAGTAAATTTACTTTCGTGAAAGGGTACAAATAGTAACATACCATGTAACTTAGTCTATTTTTTGCTAAAACATATCATTACGTACTAGCAAACGTAAATTATATTATATTAATGCAGATCGGGTTATTATATTGAATAGTGTTATCATTTGTAGTTTAGGTAGTTTTTATCTGTCTTACCTAAAAACTTAAATATTAAATAACTTTACATAACCTCACGCCTTTTTCTACTCGAAAGTGTAGGCAGCGACTGTTATGCTTCGACTCGTCGTTATGTTTACGCCCCAAATGATGAAGTGACGCATGTCTCTAGAGAAAACAAAACTTGGCGATATTCCTATGAACTGTCTTTATGAAGAGTAAAATTATTCATTATTTTGTTTATGCTTAACAAACCCAGGTAGGTCTAACATTACTGAAATATGTTTTAGGGTCATCATTTGCTTGACCCTTATCCCACTCTAAGTAGAATCAACACAACATGTCATCCTTTCGAACTATCCATGTTGTCAAAAGATTTGGCTGTGGTTTTATAACCAGCCGCCTACCTAACGTCAGCCTTCAGCCAGTCATTAGTTTATTTATAATTAAGAATGTATAGTTTGTAGTTAATATATATATACTTATTGGAAAGCGATGGAAATGGGCAAGCGGGCTCATCGATGGTAACCACCACCCATAGGATATCTGCATTACCTGGGAAAACGGTATTTCAGATATCTATGAATTGCGTTACCGGCCTTTAAGATAAGAATACCATCGTTTTTCAGTTGTATCGGTCCAAAATCCGTTCTTCTTTTAGTATCAAAATAATATTTATGATAGTAAAAAGTTAAGAGTAAATATTGTTGTCTGTACAATGAAAATAAATCATATGCCACAATAAAAGTTAAAGTCATTTTGCTATAATATATCAGTCTGGCCATATCACCAATTCATTTGTATTCAAAGAGGTACGTTCGGGGAATAAAACATACAAACTTTCAGCTATGTAAATTTATTATTGTAAATTCGCATAATGATCTTGGACTTACAAATAGAATAGGTTTTTGTGAAACCGACTTCAAAGAAGACAAGCAAAGTTACTTTAGCACCTATGTAGGATTCACCGAAGAAAATTAAAATTTCTCTAAATATGAATGTATGTGAACATCTGAAGTACTTAAAGTTCATGATTTTGGCATGCATCTTATCTTTTTGCCCATATATCTATATATATATATATATATATATATATATATAAGAGATTTCCACCTATATATTGACTCATCACGATATCTCTGGAACCATAAGGCGTAGCGACTTGAAATTTGGTAGGATTATTCTTTTCGCCGAGTAGAGGTCAGCTAAGAACGGATTTTACGAAATTCCACCCACAAGGGGGGTTGCGGGGGGTGTTAATGACTCATCACGATATCTCTGGAACCATAAGGCGTAGCGACTTGAAATTTGGTAGGATTATTCCTTTCGCCGAGTAGAGGTCAGCTAAGAACGGATTTTACGAAATTCCACCCAGAAGGGGGGTTGCGGGGGTGTTAATGACTCATCACGATATCTCTGGAACCATAAGGCGTAGCGACTTGAAATTTGGTAGGATTATTCCTTTCGCCGAGTAGAGGTCAGCTAAGAACGGATTTTACGAAATTCCACCCACAAGGGGGGTTGCGGGGGTGTTAATGACTCATCACGATATCTCTGGAACCATAAGGCGTAGCGACTTGAAATTTGGTAGGATTATTCCTTTCGCCGAGTAGAGGTCAGCTAAGAACGGATTTTACGAAATTGCACCCACAAGGGGGGTTGCGGGGGTGTTAATGACTCATCACGATATCTCTGGAACCATAAGGCGTAGCGACTTGAAATTTGGTAGGATTATTCCTTTCGCCGAGTAGAGGTCAGCTAAGAACGGATTTTACGAAATTCCACCCACAAGGGGGGTTGCGGGGGTGTTAATGACTCATCACGATATCTCTGGAACCATAAGGCGTAGCGACTTGAAATTTGGTAGGATTATTCCTTTCGCCGAGTAGAGGTCAGCTAAGAACGGATTTTACGAAATTCCACCCACAAGGGGGGTTGCGGGTGTGTTAACAATGGAAAATTCCCATTTTTAACCTATAGCTGCTATCGACTTCAAATTTGTCTAAGATATTGCAGTATTAACATAGCGGGGCAGCAGTTATTACTTTTGATGCGAAACAGAGTTCGCTGGGTCAGCTAGTAATATATAAGAGATTTCCACCTATATATTGGCTCATCACGATATCTCTGGAACCATAAGGCGTAGCGACTTGAAATTTGGTAGGATTATTCCTTTCGCCGAGTAGAGGTCAGCTAAGAACGGATTTTACGAAATTCCACCCACAAGGGGGGTTGCGGGGGTGTTAACAATGGAAAATTCCCGATTTTAACCTATAGCTGCTATCGACTTCAAATTTGTCGAAGATATTGCAGTATTAACATAGCGGGGCAGCAGTTATTACTTTTGATGCGAAACAGAGTTTGCCGGGTCAGCTAGTATATAATATGATTGTAAGCCCAGAACCCTATCTAAAGAAGTCCATGCACTAGCCATTGACTTAGATGTACCATCTCTTACATTATTTCTCCTAATTTCCATTATTCAATTTAATATAAATTTTGTCAAATAATGAAAACAAAAATAGGGCATCCTTATTTCTCTTAGATTATGCCATGCAATTTGTGTCTTTCTGTATTCTTGGATCATATTACACGCCTTTAGTAGAAGACTTCCAGTGACCATTTAAGAGAAAGATATTAAAATGTCAAGTTTCTCAGAAAACTGTCATTTTAAAAGCTCGAGTTCTGATAATGGCGCTAATGTTCTCAAAGTTAGATGCACTTTAATGAGAAATTTTCTCAGACAACATGTAACAAACTTAAGCGCAGAAATGCATAAAAATAGGTTTGCTTCATTTGTATGTTTATACCTGGTGGAGTCCATTCAACACTACAATTAACAATTTAGCATTGTTTTTGCTGAAATAACAAAAAGGAAATGATTAATTTTTGAAATGTCCTCAATGCAAATGAGAGTAAAATAAAAGGGAAGACAGTGCGTAATATCAAAACTATTTAGTATAAAACCACTTTAGAATACTACTCCAACAAAAAAAAAGAAAAATAATAGAATAAGAATACACTGAAATATAACTTGCATATTTTACAGGATACTGTTGACAAATATTCTTATTGATAGTTTAATAGTTCAGTGCACATTGCCAAATTACTGTTACTGTGAGAGCAAAAAATACAATAAATAATGACAATAGTAGAATGAATACAACGTTATGTTACGTATAAAAGTAAATATAAGGAAATATTACTAGTAACGACAACAATAGACTCAAACATAACTTGCAATAAACGAACGCTCAAATACAACAGTTTCTAATAAAAGCAATAAATATAGTAAGGTATTCCAGTCCTTCAATAAATTAATCAATCAATTTATTCATTTTCATCAAACGAGTTCTGTCAAAGTTGATTGCAAATTATCACGAAGTCTAAAATCGTTTGATTTGAACTGTAAAATAATTAGTAATGCAATCATTTTTTTTTATTTACAATTACTCAACACTTAAAAAAGCGAACAAAAGAGTTCGTCTTCTTTTTTCCTCTTAGCTTCACACCAATAATAGTTGTAGTTGTAGTGGTAAATTATTAATTAGTCTCGGTGGCGCAGTGGGCGAGCGCACGGCCTCTGATCCAGAGGTCCGGGGTTCGATTCCAGACACTGGCTCACACCAATGACTTTTCGAAATTGTTTTCGGAAGTTATGTGTGATAAATACCGATGACTGACAAACTTTGTGCCCGGTATGGCAATAGGTTCGCCACCTATTCCATTTGGGACGTAAACATAACGGCGAGACGAGTCTTAACAGCCGCTGCCTACACCTTTGGGTAACAAAAGGCGTGAAGTTATGTTATGTTTTTGCGAATATTTGTTATATAGGTATTGATTATATTATCTTTATTACAGTGTTTTTTTATCATTTATTTAGTTATATAAATAATTTTTAAGTAGTCTCGGTGGTCTGGTGGTCGAGAACACGGTTTCTGAATCCCGTGGTCGTGGTTTGAATCCTGACACTGGCTCACACCAATGACTTTTAGAAATTGTTTTGGGAAGTTAAGTGTGATAAACATCGATGACTGAAAACTTTGTGCCCGGTATGGCAATAGGTTCGCCACCTATTTCATTTGGGATGTAAACATAACGCCGGGACAAGGCTTAACAGCCGCTGCCTACACCTTCGGGTAACAATGGCGTGAAGTTATGTTATGTCATATTAATAATATTTATTCATTTTTAGATGACAACCTTGCTTTTTATAGTTTTTTTTAGAGACGTTTTCTACAAACTTTTAAGGAAAAACCAACACAAACTCAAGTAAAAATCGATCAAACTCCTGCTTAGCAGTTACTTACGTTACGTTAGTCATCTGAGAAATATATATAAGTACATAATTTTACTTTTTTTTTATCATCGAAAATGCAGGCAGTGGCTATACCTCCACTGTAGAATATATGGCTGAACCAATATCATACACCGGGAACAATGTCAGTCATAGACATATACGGTAATAATTCAGAAAAGTCATTGTTGTGGACCCGCATTCAATATCACAATTTTTATTTCAGAAGTGGAGAATGCTTGGTCTCGAGACCACTAGGACGAAAATCTGAAAACTAGATGTTTAATATATCATATATATCGTCGATAGTGGATAGCTATATAAACACCAGTAAATAAGAAGAAGCTGAATAGACAAAGTCACAACGTAAAACCATTACATCCCTTAATTTCTGTTGCACCGTTCATAAATTTTACAATGGATACAGAAACATTTCCTGATTTTTACACTTACACAAGAATTATTGTTAGACTGCGAGATTAAAGTTTACAAACGCAATTTAGTTCTTGGGAATAATACTGGAATTCCACATTCAATACAACGGGACTCGAGAGTATATTTCAAATTTAAAAAGGTCCAGGCTTTAATAGCCACTGCTTACATCTTTGAGTAAAGAAAGGTGTAAAGTAATTAATTAAAAAAAAAAACATATATGTCTTTACAGATTTTGTGATTTTATAAGTAAAAGTATTACGTTTGATGCACAATTTTAACCTAATTTAATGTAAAATCTGTTGCAATATTACAATAATAATACATACATACATCACGCCAAGTCCCTTGCGGGGTAGGCAGAGAGAACATAGCACCATAAGGCACGATTCTTACACGCCTCACTCGCTCCGTTGACTTTCATAACTCTTTTCAAACACGCGCGACGGTTTTTGAGGCTTCTAACATCACTAATAATAATCACTAATCACAATAATAATATCATATTAAAACTGCGATATCGTTATAGATAATTTATTTTTTAAAGTATTTTTTTAAAAACTGTAAAATATCAAACTGTATTTGTGTTATTGAATAACTGTAAGATCTTTTTTTTAATTTTCCTTCAAATTTCTTAGTATGTAATATGTACTAGTTCCTTGAGAAGAAAAACACAGTCCTTAACGTTCTTTGTGAAAAATATCTATAACTGCCAACTTAGTGGCCGGTATGTGGCAACAGCTTCTCCATCTATTTCATTTGGGACGTTAACATAAAAGCGAGTCGATGCTTAACTGCCGCTGCTTACACCTTTGGGTAGAAGAAGGTCTGATGTTATGATATGTTTAAAAACATAACATAACTTCACGCCTTTTAAAAACATAGTTCTTAGAAAGTTAATATAAACTAGTTACAAAGAACGCTCTTGCCAGTTTTTTATTTTTTTATTTTTATGGGATAAGAGGGCTAACGAGCAGGCGTGTCACCTGATGGTAAGCAATCAACGCCGCCCATGGACACCAGCAACACATATAGTGTTACTGTAGCGTTGCCGACCTTTAAGGGATAGGGGATAGGAAAGGACGGGGGAGGGGGGTGGGCCTCCGTGTACCTCTCTCACCGAACGAAACGCGGCATGAGCCAGTTTACGTCGGTCTTCTGAGAGGTCGTGGTATTTCACCGGTCGAGCCGGCCCATTCATGCAGCGAACTGCTTGGCTCTACCACTGTTAATATGATTTTATTTATTATCATATATTCTAGAGGGTTTCAGTGTTTATTTATTGGTTTGCGAATAAAATTAATATAAATATTAAAAGGGCCTCATAAAGAAAATATCAACACATATACACAGACCTTTTTTGCCCTTTATCCAAGTTTAGAGTTAAGATTATGACTAGGGGAGCCTATTTTAACCCTTACTAATATAATATCATGTGAGAATACGAATATACGTATTTAACTTCATATTTTAACAATAATAATATATATGTTTTGAACAAAATACTTTGTGGTGAGTAATACGTTATATTTTCAATAATATATTATTAATTTAATATTAATTATTATTTATTCACTATAATAACGTTTCAGTAAATGCTCAAAATGAATGTTTGACCGGTATGACAAATGAGGCTAAAATAACGCTCCATCACGTATTCCCTCCAGAATTATATTCAACTCGGAATATAGTTCGACACGTTATAGCCCTGCTTATGTCTACAGATATGTCGTCTGGGCGGCCGAGCATCGAGTCCTTGTCGACGGGATCGGGCGAGACTTGTCCCCGCCGGCGTTGATCGCGGTAATGCTGGCAGGCAAGGAGGAGTAGAGGGCTGTGGTCTCCTTCTGCGAAGCAGTGATGCCCCAGAAGAGCCCGCCTTCGAGCGGGATCGGGATCGGCCCCCTCCCGATCCCGCTCGAAAATAAGCTGCGAGGGCGCACCGCCCGCAAATGCGCCCGTGTCGCGGCCCGGAAAGGATGACCCCCGGTGCGGCCGGGAGGGTCATCGCGGTCGGAGCCGCCCCGCGGGGACCTTCACGCCGAGGCTCCCCAAGGATGAGCTCCGCTCGTGACAGGGGGGGGGAGGGCAGGGTGGACCAGAGGTGATAACCGTATCCTGGACCACCCCAACACCGAAGGAAGGCCGCCGCGAGGTTTTAGTGAGTAACCATAAGATCGGATTGCAGTTTACTGTTTTGGGAGTCCCACACTACCCCCCGGCCGTCCCTAGGCGAGGGGTGTGCATAAATCATTTCCACGCGTAAAAAAGACTGAATATTTAAGAATCGGTCACGTTGCACCGCACCGCTGCCGCTGCCAATGCCAGATATTAAGAGCGTGATGTTATAGTTACTAAAACGAATTTTGACAACGGCATAAGCACGCAGTTCGCTGTATAAGTGAACTGGCTCGACCAGTGAAATACCACGTCCCATAAGAAGATCGACGTAAAATGATTTAAATGTGAGGTGGGAGCAATCCCATTCTCCGTCCTTAAACCATATCGACAACTAATTATTAATTGAGGGTCACAGTTGTATTGCTGTCCTTAAAGGTCAGCAATACAACTCTCAGTGTTCACACAGTCAGATATCCATGGACAGCGCTAGTAGTTTACCGTCAGTTGTATTGTATACCTTTCGTTCCTTAATAAACTAATAATATTATTTATTACCTAAATAAAATAACAAAACAGTAACAATTGTATTCTCGATTCTTATTGACCGATTAAATTAAGATTGTTCCAGAACAAAGTAAACGACAAACAGGTCAGGATCTTTTGAACCGAATATTTGTTTTTTTTTAAGAAATTCTTCTTTTACGTTAAAAGAATAATAATATCGTACAACCTACTCAATTAATTAAAAGCCTTTGTTTTCTTTCAGAAGTAAACAATAGGGACAGTGTTTATTTTGCTAACCATTTTCTCTAGAAATTGCTGCAGGGTTGCGTTGCCAACCTTTAAGGGAGTAGGATGGGAAAGGAATGGGAAGGGAGGTGGGCCTTCGGGTACCTCTCTCACCGAACGAAACGCGGCATGAGCCACTTTACGTCGATCTTTTGAGAGGTCGTGGTATTTCACTGGTTGAGCCCATTCATGCAGCGAACTACTTGGCTTTACCACTGTTAAAGGGGTTTAAGTTTTAAGTACGGGCTTTCTGGTGACTCATAGCAATAATCTTGATTTTTTTGTTGATCTGATATATTTAATTAGGTTAATTCTAGGAAACACTGTCTGACATATATTGCATATAGGGAATATCAAGAGCATTTAAATCCAAAGGCTGTGCATGAGAAGAGTTATTAAAGTTATATGTTTGTTATAATAAAAAAAAAAAACACTTTTAAGCAGAACATTTACTAGTTTTCTTCCATTTAGCGAATCATTTTTTATTCGGAAATCCTTTGACATATGAAGACTACCGAAGACAAACACTCATAATATATACATTCGTAAAAACCTTTTAGGCTTACTGTTTTACTTTGAACAAACAAGGATTTAGTTTCAAAACCCTCGGCAAAAAATGTTCCCGCGATCGAGACGAAATGGAAAGCTATATAGTATCTTATATTAAAGACTTACTAACACATTTATCGAAAGGAGATCGAAAAAAAAGCTTAAGACTTCAAGGAAATTAAATTAACTAAATAAATACAAATACAAATATTTTATTTTGCGGATAAGGGTACACAATAGGTCTTAGTAATAGTCAATACAATATCCCACCTTATCCCACCACCAGGCATGCAAAAATTTAGTGTTGATGAAGGATAACGATTTTAATAATAATAATTATAATAATAACAATTGCAGATGAATTTCAAATATTTTAGAATTAAATAATAATGTAAAATTTAGATATATAACAATTAGATAGTAACATTCAATATATGATTTTATTAATAATAATTATATTAATAACATTTGCAGAATTAATGTCAAATAATATAAAATTAAACAATAATGTCAAATTTAGAAAGCAACAGTTCAATTACTACCCAATAACATTCAACTATTGCAGTCAATTTGAATTCAATTATAAGTAATAATAGATAATAAAAGAAAAACAATAATTAAATATCACAAAATAAAATGTCATTATTTAACAATCTTTATAAATTGAATTAAAAGTCAAAATAAATATAAAAATATGTCAAAATGAAATGTCAATGAATGTTTACAATGTAGGATAAGAGTCAAAAGAAATAAAAATTAATGTCAACAAAAAAAAAATTGATTTATACATTTCCTAATTTATCACCAATCTTGATATCCAACTTTAGTTGAATTTATCATTTAGATAGTCCTCTATTTTGTAGTAGCATTTTTCAACTAGTAATCTTTTTAGAGTAATTTTAAATTCAGATGTAGAAAGATCCCTAACACTTTTTGGTATTTTATTATATATTAGAGGACCCATACAAAATACACTTTTTTGCATGAGTGCCCTTACTTTAGCATTATATCTGTGGTTTCTAATAGCATTATATTGAAATCGACGGTATAATCGAGGATTGGATCTTACAAACAATGCTAGTTCCAATATATACAATGATGGAAGTGTCATAATTTTATATTTTAAAAAATATGGTTTGCAGCTGTCCATAAAGTGAAGCTGAAACATCGCTCTTAAGCATCGCTTCTGGGCCCTAAAAACTTGGTCAACGTCAGTGGAATTGGCCCAAAATATAACTCCATATCTCAAAACCGACCCAACCAAACCATGATAGGCCATCAAAAGGCAGTCGGTATTAATTATAAAAGCCAATTTATAAAGTGCGTATGCAGAACTACTTATTCTTTTAGTTAATTGCTGTATATGTGGCTTCCAGCTCAGTCTCTGGTCAATAATAATTCCTAGGAATTTAGTAGCGTCAGTAGAGATTATTAAATTATTGTCATGTTCAATATTAATATTAATCAAATTATTCAATGGTCTTTGGGTAAAATGTATGACATTTGTTTTGCTTAGGTTAATTTTTAAATTGTTACGTACAAGCCAGTCTACTATTGACCTAAGAGAATTATTTATGTCAGTTTTATAAGAAACTCTGTCATTGCACGCTATTGTTACTGTACTGTCATCTGCAAAAAGAGACATGGGATGTTCTGTGGCTTTGGGTAGATCATTTAAATAGATAATAAATAATAATGGTCCTAGTACACTGCCTTGGGGTACACCGAATCTAGGAACACGTTCTTCTGATGAAAATAGTTCTTCTCGTTTGGTGTTTATATTTACTTTAGAGATGACAGTGATTTGTTTTCGGTTAGTTAAATATGACCTTAATAAATCTAAGACATTACCCCTTACTCCGTAGGTCTCTAGTTTACGTAATAAGATCCTATGATCCACATAATCGAAAGCCTGTGTTAGATCGCAGAAAATTGCGCAAACTGGGTTAGATCTATCTACACTTGACATGACGTTCTTTAAAAAATCAAAAATAGCAAGATTGATGTTCTTGCTCTGTCTGAATCCTTTTTGTTCTAAGCAAAGTAAATTGTTTTTTTCAAAGTAGGAGCTTATTTCACTATAGATAAATTTTTCAAAGATTTTAGCAAAAATGGGTAACAATGCTATTGGACGATAATATTCCAATAACTCTCAATCCTCTTTTTTAAAAAGAGGTTTAATTATTGCATTTTTTAGAGCACTAGGGAAAGTACCAGATACAATGCATAAATTAAGTATGTGACTGAGGTGGCCACATATATAGTTGTTAACGTATTTTATAACCTTTGTACATATATCATCATATCCTACACTGTTACTATACTTTAAATTGTTTATTATTTTCTTTATGTCATAGGGCGAGCAAGGTTTCATAAACAACGAGACAGCACTTTTATTAATTAGTGCGGTAGTAGCATTTATATTATTTTGAGAACAGCTGGTTACTTTGTCAGCAAAGTAGTTGTTAAACGCGTTGGCAATATGTGTAGGATTAGTCAAGGTTTTACCATGTAATTTAATTTTATTAATACTGTTGTTAGGTATATTATCTCTTCTATTTATAATTTGCCAAGCTGATCTGCATTTATTATCTGACATATTTATATTATGATTACTTTGTGCTCTCTGAGTCAATTTTATGATTTTCCGTAAAATGTTTGAATGTTTTACATAATTCGTTTTATTTATGTGTGTTGGTTGTTTTCTATAAGTTTCGAGTAACTGTATTTTCCTTTTACAGCTTATTTTGATCCCACGGGTAATCCATTTTGGTTTACCAGAGACATTTATAGTTTTGAGACAATGTGGAAAACACAGATCGTATAACATCTTAAAATCTTCCATAAATGAATCAAATGCATTGCTAGCATTTTCAGTGTTATATATATTTGAAAAAGAGAGACTACATAAGTATTTCTTAAACTTATTCATGTTTACTAAATTGAGATTTCGACGCTTGATTCGCCAAGTGTCAATTATATATTTATTTTTAACAGGGCACCTAAGTATTTGTGCGGTATGGTCTGAAAGGGCTAAATCTATCGCTTCCGTCTTACAATGATGCCGAAAATTGTGTGCTAAGTTATCAATGCACGTTTGAGATTTCAGTCTGGTTGGAATCTTAACAGCAAGCTTAAAATTAAAATTTAATAGTAGACATTCTAAATCCAAAGTTACATTATTATTCTTCAGCACATCTATATTAAAATCACCAGCAATAACGATATTACTTATATTCATTTTACACAGTCGGCTTAATATTTTTTCTAATATTTTAAAAAATAATTTCAGGTTTTCAGCTTTAGGAATTCTATAAATACATACAACAACCATTTTAAGTTTTTCTAATTTTATAGCGCAACATTCGAAACTCCCCGATACAGACATATGTTTTAAATTAATTTTAAATTAATTCTAAATATTCTATTACAGTCTCGGTGGTCCAGTGATCGAGCACACGACTTCTGATCCAGAGGTCGCGATTTAGAATCCTGACACTGGCTCACAATAATTACTTTTTGAAATTATTTTCAGAAGTTATTTGTGATAAATGAAGCTGACTGGAAACTTTGTGCCCGGTATGGCGATAGGTTCGCCATACCGGGCTTACGCGTGTATGTGCGGCGAGTCGAGGCTTAACAGCCGCTGCCTACACCTTTGGGTAACAAAGGCGTGAAGTTATGTTATGTTATGTGTTTAACTCTATCACATTAACTAAATACTCGCCGCACACTTCTTGTGTATTAATTTCTTCCGTCGTCTCTCTTCAGTCAATTTAACTACTTTTACAGTTCTATTCCGGCTACGCCATGTTAAAGTATTTTATTAATGGGGAGATTAGTAGAGCCAAGCAGTTCGCTGCATGAATGGGCCGGCGGTGAAATGCCGAACGGTGAAATACCACGACCTCTCAGAAGATCGACGTAAAGTGGCTTATGCCGCGTTTCGCTCGGTGAGAGAGGTACCGGGAGGCCCACCCCCTTCTCCATCCTTCCCTATCCCCTATCCCTTTAAGGTCGGCAACGCAACAGTAACACTATATGTGTTGCTGGTGTCCATGGGCGGCGTTGGTTGCTTACCATCAGGTGACACGAATGCTCGTTTGCCCTCCTATTACATAAACAAAAAAAAGATTTAATGAGTAGACCAAGTCAAGCCATGATTTATATAAGTATATCTAACAACAACGTTTACCCACCCATTCATAATACAAATAATAAATTCAAATACCAAATCACATTAAATTTTCTGAAATTAGTAAAAACAGTATATATTTTTTTAACTTTCTTATTATTCTGTTCGTTTGAATAGTTTCTATATTACGAACATTAAGATCAAAAATACAAAAACAAATAAAGTAATATATCAACACAAAACAGTGGTAGAGCCAAGCAGTTTGCTGCATGAATGGGCCTGCTCGACCGGTGAAATACAACGACTTCTCAGAAGACCGACGTAAAGTGGCTCATGCCGCGTTTCGTTCGGTGAGAGAGGTACCCGGGCGCCCACCCCCCTTCCCCATCCTTTCCTATCCCCTATCCCTTAAAGGTCGGCAACGCAACAGTAAAACTATATGTGTTGCTGGTGTCCATGGGCGGCGTTGGTTGCTTACCATCAGGTGACATGCCTGCTCGTTTGCCCTCCTATCCCATAAAAAAAAAACAAACAAAACACATAAATTCCAAGGGCCTAAAGGAATTTTGTCGAAACGCAATTTGGTATTGCGTTTTAATAAGATTAAAGTGATCCGACAGTACTGCGGTCTCAAAGTACTTAATCAATCAAAACAGGGCTCCGAGGAAATATCTCTCTCATGTGAAAAATACTTTTCCTGTGATCCTTGTTTCTTAAGATTTTAATTTGATTACAGTTTTTTTATAAGCTAGCTTTATGCTTTGGTGCTCTGATGCGATTCGTTCGGTGAGATAGGTACCCGGAGACCCACATATCCCCTATCCCTTAAGGGTTGGCAACGCAACAGTAACACTTTATGTGTTGCTGGTGTCTATGGGCGGCGTTGGTTGCTTACTATCAGGTGACACGCATGCTCGTTTGCCCGCCTATCCCATAAAAAAATAGTATTTAGTCAAAGGAGAAATTTCCCAAGATTATCAAGGGGGTTTTGCAGTTGTGTCTAGTCACGCTTCTACAGACGGCCGCCCGGGTGAACCGAGGTTCGTATTTTCGAACTTGCGGAACTTTATGCCATAGCTCTTTCGGGGTCGGCAGAGAGAACAGAGCGCCAAAAAGCGCCATTGTTACATGTTTCACTCGCTTCTTTGACTTTCATAACTCTTTTCACGCGCCGATTTAAGGCTCCACATCACCTCCCTGTAGAACTCGTTTTATTTGGTCATAGATGGCTTGCCTCAGCCATCCTCGACTCCTACATCCATCCGCTTTTGCATTGTATATCTGCTTAATTAAACTTGCATCATTTATTGTTTCTAAATGTCCACCGGGGAATGCCCATACTTTCTTACTTTCACACAGATACTCTCTTTCAGTGGAACTTCCTCCCTTACTACCTTGTTTTCGACTATTGGGGTAAACGAGAGTGACTCTGTAGTTGTAAGTTGTATTATTCCTGATACACTAACAGCTAGCAAGCTATTAAGGTGACCAAACTTAGGTGGTAAAGTTTTGATTACCACCGAGCTATATGATATAAGCTTTTCACTTTGACCACAGGTAGATAAAGATATAAATTTTGCGACGAAACAAATCCCGTGCCTGTGGTTGTTTGTTGTATAATACGAAACTCTCGGGATAGTCTTTTTTATTTGTGACTGAAGGACACTTTTTCTAAGCTAATATTTATAAAGTGAAAAGGCTCCACTATCAACAAGAACTTTTATGTTAATAGGTTTATTGATATCAGCGTGAATAGTAATTAATAGCCGTTAGCATAAATAATGTTAGATAATTTACAGAACATGTTCCATTGAGAGTTTTGCGAAAGTTCTATCAATTATTTGAACTAAACCGTTTCTTTTTTTATACCTAGCTCTCTCTCCAAACGAAACTCGGCATGAGTCAATTTACGTCCATTTGCTGAGAGGCTGATTTAAGAGTCGGCCCATTTATGCAGCCTCCACCACTATAATATAAAATAGTTTGAGACGAGTTCAATCAAGATATTCTAGTCAACAATATTACATTTTCAAATACAGACGTAGGTTCAAAAAGCAGAACATTTGTTGACACAAAAAAGCTATTAAAATAATCCCTAGAGAAAGAATTCAACTTCTAAGGATTTTCACACAAAGAGCTTTTGAAGTTCTGTGCGCACACATTCAACTAGAGCGGGGTGAAGTACGAGTATCTACAATTGGTTGGAAACTTTGTACATTGTCACCTTGGTCAGAAAATAAAACGATAGCAAACTGCATCATCCGAGTACTTCTCGATAGTATATTTCTTTGCATTCAATCTTAATCATAGAATACTGTAAGTTCAAAATCAAAATTTCAGATCGATTTTGTAGAGATTTTTTATACACTAAATTCTATTTCCTTTAGTGTGAAATAATGCATCCATCTACGATTACTAAAAACTTTGTGCCCGGTATGGCAATAGGTTCGCCACCTATTCCATTTGGGACGTAAACATAACGGCGAGACGAGGCTTAACAGCCGGTGCCTACACCTTCGGGTAACAAAAGGCGTGAAGTTATGTATGTTAGTTAACGGAAATCATGAATTTCTGTGTTGTTTATCATGTTTTTTAAATGCTCGCAGATATAATTACAATTGATATACATAAAGAAATAAAAATATTATTTAATTTTATTGAACCAGGTTACTAATTTTCTTCAAAAGACTTCGTACCGTTATTCATATCGTAAATTGTTGTACGGACTAGCTAGGTAAACTTTTTTTGGCTTACTTTTTATGAATACAAATTTTGATTTACCCTCATTTCTTATTTAAAAAATGTCACGAGATGTCCAGTTTCTTTTTGGCTTCGCCGGTCGTAAAAAAATGTTGGCATATCTTTTGTTTAAACTGTTTGTAAATATTAGTAGACATCACCGCTGTAATTGAGGAAAAATATTAATTTATTCTATTACACTTTCTGAATTACTTATACAAAAATAGCTATTTGTTTAATATATTCAATATGACAAACATGTTTACCATTGAGATGACATACAAAGTTGTGAGAAATTGTATAAGATCATTCATGAAAATAATAATAATATGTAGAATCAATAATAGTTCTTACGATGCTCGTGTAAAATAATAATATAGTACTCGTATTTAGTAAACTTTGTTTTTTCCTTAAACAAACCCTAGGTCAGTATTATTATATTTTTATTACAAGTGATTCATTAGTATATTCAAACTGCTTATACACAAAGTGTAAGCAGCAACCATCGTGCTCTCCAAATCCAATCCATAGTTATTAATATTTATTGCAAATAATCATCTTAACATAACATAACATAACTTCACGCCTTTTGTTACCCGAAGGTGTAGGCAGCGGCTGTTAAGCCTCGTCTCGTCGTTATGTTTACGTCCCAAATGTAATAGGTGGCGAACCTATTGCCATACCGGGCACCAAGTCATCAGTCATCGATATTTGTCACACATAAGTTCCGAAAACAATTTCGAAAAGTCATTGGTGTGAGCCAGTGTCAGGATTCGAACCCGCGACCCCTGGATCAGAAGCCGTGTGCTCGACCACTGGACCACCGAGACTTACTGTATTATAATAATCATCTTATTGTGTATTTTATATATTTTGGAAAACTAATAACATTTTCAAGAAATTGGCATTTGTGTAAGAAATATTGGAAGCTGGTTAAATATTTTGCAGGAATACACAATTTTAATAATTCCCACACGTATTTCTACTTCCCTGGCTGTGGGCGGGCTCGTGAAGGAATTCTGATATGCTAGACTATGGATAATAGAATAATGTCAGGACTTAAGAATTATTCAGTGGCATAGCCAAGCATATCAATGCGTGAATAAGCCAAATACCACCATCTCTTAGAATGGGGATCATGCCTCGTTTCAATCGGTGAGAGTCTTACCCGGAAGCCCACCTCCTTCTCCCGTCGTTTCATAGATTTTTTTTTTATATAATTATATTTTTCCTAGCAAACTATTTATAAATATGCTGAGTGCCTAATAATTACCAAATAAAACAATATCATTGGAATTAAAAAAATCCCACATACCCTCTTAGTACGAAATTAAAATTCCAGGTATCGTAAAATATAAAAATGTCGTTCAAACGCTTTTAAAATTTATCCAACACAAGCTTATTGCATTATCAAACTTTTATCTATATTAAACATTTTATGAGATAAAAATGTGTTATTTTTACGACGTGTCACTTTTGAAGCTAAAATTCGTGAAGTAATTCAGGCTACAGACACATTCAAAACAAATACACTTAAAAAAATTAACACCAACATACATTTTAAAAAAGCTCTTTTTGTGAGCACATTGCAAAAATCATTTTGTCATTAACAGCGGCATCGTATTTTACAACACTCATCTTCTGCCTATCATAAATTGAAATCGAGAAGTCCGTGTAAATCAACAAAAATTTGTTTATCTAACTGATCGGTCGCTAAGTACCTAATTCAATTAGCACCTGTACTGAGAAACTTCACACCTTTTTTGACATCAACTTAATTAAACTTACGGACACGGAAAATCTTATACTTGCCAAGTTGTAATGTAACGAATGATTATTGCAAAAGTATTGAAAACTTATAAAATACGTTTACAAGAGAATTTACTCTAGAGTCTTTGTTTGATAAATTTACTTTAGATTTTTAATCGATCCAGTTTCGTGTTGGCAATTGCCTTATATCAACAGGTCATGTGCCATTTTGATGTAATCCTAATTTTAAAAAGAGACGATATAAATAGTACTCTATTATTATTTTGAGAATAGTTATGAGTAGAATCAAAAATTTTAAATTCATATTTTTTTTGGAAAATTTTTAATGCAAACAGATAATCACATTTAAATAAATTTAATTTAGAATAACGTACTCACTCTCCTCATTGCGTTGACGGCGTCGACCAAGACATGTGTATTTCTCGTAATTTCAAGAACATTAATCATAATCACAACCCTCAATTACTCAAGTTTCCTCTAGATATTTTCCAGCAAGACACATAAATAACAATTATCGTAAGTAATCCAGTGTATCATCACACAAATGATAATATAGATAATTATCCGTGATACTATAATTATAATATATCACTAATACTGTTTGTTATATAATGCATCGGTTCCGCATTATGTCTTTTAACATTGATTTAAAAAACGCAGCAATTTTAATCAAAAGTGTAGAGTACGAGTATCATTCCAAGTGCGTAATATTAAAAAAATATTACAAAATGCGGTTTGAAAAGTTGTGATTTCTGTACAGCAGTTTTTATGTGGTATTTTTTGCTGCGCGTTATTTGATTAAATCTTTCAGGACACTGGTTTGATGAGAGGTCGATCTGAGATGACGTCAAGAAGTTTTAGGTTAGTATCATCGTATTCTCAGCTAAAAAACAAGACATAGATATTAGGAAGTACATCGATATTAACATACCTAATTTAGTCTTACTCATTTTTTATTAAAACGTGTAACGCATGCGGTCATAGTTGGCTATTTTGTATGTCTTTCCAAAAAGTTACTATTTGGAAATTACCAAATTAACTTTTAAATTTCTAGAAATGAAGTTGCAGATTTTTTTCTATGACTTAAAAGGACATTGATATATGCAACTATTCTTATGTAATAAGCATAAACATTTTAACAAAGTTTACCAACACTAATATAATTCTGTTCTTGTCATGACGCTGACTTAATTTAGTGCGCAGACCAATAAACAGTCGCAGAAGTCACGAGTTTGAATCCATGTCACGCACCACTAACTTTTACAAGTTGTTGTAAGGACAAGGGAGTATTGACTCGAATATTTAATTTCACTAAGTGACCATGTTACTAATTTTATAGACAAAAAAATATGCCTGAAACATTTGCTTCAATGTGACTGGAAAGGTTTGAATGTCGGAGTAGGCGATATTTGTATGCATTCCAGAATTGATTATTCTTATAAACTTATTTTATTTCGATGAAGGTGGTACATTCTTTCCCCCTTCCCATCCTCCTGCCCTTCCCATTCCATTCCCTTAGGGGCCGGCAATGCAACTGTAACACTATCGATATTGCAGGAGTCGATGGGCGGCTCTGGTTGCTTGCCATCAGGTGACCAGGTTGTCTTTTTACCCCCTAACCCATAAAAAACATGCTCGAGTTTCAGCTACTGCGATTTCCTAATTGTACATCCGTACGGCACCAAGGACCACGTTGGAAATCAGTGAGGCAGTCATTACTGCAGCATCACAGCTGAAAGCGCGCTTTGATGTACCTCTATTCATCGTTAGTATTTCAAACATTCCATTAGAGTTCAATGTGGAATATAAGTAAGACTCAGATCTGAAAATAGAAATGGCTATCACTTCTATTTTCAATTCTGAGTCTCTATTAGTGTCTTTCTTTCTCACACGCGCAAATAATATATCACAAAATATGAACATCAAACAATAAGCGGATAATAAAACGCACACTGATATAAAATAATAAAATTCCTTTAAGCGTAACAAGTTGTAAAGATATGAGGTATTGATGATTATTACCAGTTACTATCGAGAATTTATGAAGTAACATAACGACCTGTATCGTACTTAACAATAATAATATACGTAGGAATCTAAAAGAATTATTATAAAATAAGCATTTTGATATTCTAAGAGTATAAAATAGTTTTTAACAATGGAAATCCACTTAAATTAATTGATGCCGCGTTTTGCTTTTCAACTTTTCACCCGGAAATCTTTCAGTGCTGCAAAGGCCCATAAGTGGTGCTTACTAGTTTGCCCCCTTCAAATAAAAAAGTAAGAAAGCCCGGTTAAATTTTAATTTTACAATTTCGAAAAAAAATCATGCATTCATAACAGACGGGTTTTATAGATTGATGATCTTTGATTCAACTTTCGACAGCTGAGGATGGCGGGTCAATTCCCGGCCAAATACAAATATTTGAAGCCATTACAAGCTATGAAGTTAATAAGAGGCCTGGGCTTTTTATCGACATTCACATTTAAAAAAAAGTACATAATAAAGTTCCCGTAGCAAAGTTTTCAGTTGCTTAGTTTTGAAGACTTGATCGCGCCGAGTGTGGGTGAGTTTGAAACATTGTTTTATTATTATTGCTATTATCAACTACCAGGAATAGATAAACCACATTAGCAACGAGAGAATTATTAAACATGTGTAAATGTGTTGTAGGCACTTACCTTTTTGGATTAAGGAAAACAGTCTTCGTATATATCCGTTATTAAAATTACCTACAACAACATAACTTTTGTTTATTTTTAGTTATATAAGGATATTTTTCCCTGACCTGGGCTGCAGGGTTACTCACATGAGTATATAAATAAACACGTGGTTTCTGTAGATGTTACCACATTGATAAAATATATATTTCTTATCCTTCACCTCTGAATTCAACCGCATGTGCTCTTTATATCCTATCATCATCATTATCAGCCCAGATTGGTTCACTGCTGAACATTGGCGTCCCTTAGTATGTCATAACTCCCTGTCCTGTGCTACCTGCATACAACGACGGCCAGCTGTTTTATTAGGTCGTCTGTCCATCTAGTGGGAGAACAGAATATGTTACGTAGATCGATTCTTGGTCGCAACTGAAGAACCTTTTTCCCCAGCGGTCGTCAGTTCTTCGAGTGATGTGGCCTACTTAGCCCCACTTCACTTTACTAACTTCACGGGCTATGATAGTAACTCTCGTACGTCGATGGATCTCCGTATTTTGGATCTTATCTCGTAGAGAAATACCAAGCATAGCCCTCTCCATAGCACGTTGAGCGACTTTGACCGTCTTAATACGGCCAGTATATAAAGAACATGTCTCAGATCCATATGTCATCGCTGGTAACACACACTGGTCATAGACCTTGGATTTTAGGCACTGAGGAATTCTGGACGAAAAAAATGATACCGTAATTAGAATGCAACCATAATAACATAACATAACTTCGCGCCTTTGTTACCCGAAGGTGTGGGCAGCGACTGTTAAGCCTCGTCTCGCCGTTATGTTTACGTCCCAAATGGTATATCTGGAGAAACTATTGCCATACTGGGCACAAAGTATTCAGTCATCGATATTTATCACACTTAACTTTCGAAAACAATTTCAAAAAGTCATTGGTGTGAGCCACTGTCAGGATTCGAACCCGGACCTCTAGATCAGAAGCCGTGTGCTCGACCACTGAACCACCAAGACCACTAAACCATAATAAAGTAATTTAATATATGTAATGTAATCCGTTATGTTCATTTAAGTGCAGTTTATTTCTTGGTTTTGATAATATTAAAAAAATATCTATTCTCCTGCTTTTTGAAACTCATAAGTATAAAATATATTTCGTTTTTCACAACATTTACGTCTTGATATCAAAAGAAAAAGTATTCTTAATCGGTGGTTTTACAAAAATATATGTTAGATTAATATTTGTGTAGAACTTTGATTACTTGAAGTTGAAAAAAGTAAAGCATAAATTAATTGCGTATAGAACTCTAGTTGTAAACGTTTACTCAATGTAAGCCCTAGCCTACATTAATTAAATTTAGGATCATAAATACGAACTAGAATTAACAAGTTCTAAAGCTGTGGGTGGTTACTTAATTAAATTCAAAGTCTTAGTGTACATAGCACAAGACCTTACTCAAGTAAACTTATACTGAATCCAGAATTTTGACTAAGTTATTATTTGTATAATATGTTGGTTGTGGGACATTTACTGAGCTAAGTAATTAACATAACATACCTATAACATAACTTCACGCCTTTTTCTACCCGAAGGTGTAGGCAGCGGCTGTTAAGCCTCGTCTCGCCGTTATGTTTACGTCCCAAATGGAATAGGTGGCGAACCTATTGCCATACCGGGCACAAAGTTGTCAGTCATCGATATTTATCACACGTAACTTCCGAAAATTTCGAAAAGTCATTGTGTGCCAGGATTTGAACCCACTACTTCTTGAATCAGAAGAGGGGTGCTAGCCACTGCGCCACCGAGACTGTTAAGTAATTAAAATAGTAAATAAGTTATGGCATATTGAATATGAACCTGGAATTACAAGAAGCAATAAGTACACGTTATAATATGTTGAATAAGCGTAATATAATGATAAAGGTTGTTTTAATTTTAATAAATATTTGTCGCTGACATTGTATAATGAACAAATATTTGAAATTGTATTAATCAAATCGATATTTTATAAAGTTACAGAGGTATATAATCCAACGCATCTAACAAAATTGTACCCGGCCTATGTGTTCGATCGTTGCCCAGATCCTCGGGCTTAGTCCACGCCTCCCCTTTGATTTGTCATAACGGTTACGGCTTGATACTATCTACTTGATACATCGGACCTGTCAACGTGCACGTCGCCGTGTATATTTCCTTTTATTGCAGAATTTCGTTTTATCGACCTCTTTATAGTAAACTGAAGTAACGAAGACAAGTTAAATATATATAATATCTTGGACACAATCCACACAGCGCCCTCTAGTTCCAAGCTAAGCATCTAAATGCTTGTGTTATGGATACTAGTTATCGGACATTAATACATATATACTTTTCTTTTGTAAATACATACGTATAATACATATGAAAACACCCAGACACCACACAAACATTCATGTTTGTCACAAATATTTGTGCTCGTGTGGGAATCCAACCCCGATCTCATTGCTGCAGCCGGTACTTTTACCAATACGCCACGAGGCCCGTCAGAAGTTAGTTGTGTATGATATTTTTTATACTCAATTTTTACTGCTATTATAAGACCAAGTATGAAGTAATACTTTATAGATTGCAGAAAAAACTATGAAATCCCTGCAGTGGAATGTAGAATCTTTTCCTATTTGAACTCACACATAAAAATAACTTATTTATACTAATCCTAACAAAGTACAATTATCTTATCAAATTACATTATAACGTTATTATTAATCTCCTCGAGATATAAAAGATGACATAAGGTCAAGTTTGATATTATTACTTTAATTAAATATTGAATTATATCCAAGAGCTTGATCCGGCTGCCACCGCTTCCGCTGGAACTGAGCATCAAATTAAAGCTCACTCCTTAGTAAGATATTAAATAGGAGAGACATTTTAAAATGTCTAATATATTACTATATTTATATATATGAATATTTACCAATGAAATATACATATATCCGTCTCCTAAGTTCTTAATTAAGGGTACACTCGTAGGCACAATTTTTTGCTTTATCATCACATTTTCATTCATAATATCTAGTCTTCTTATTTTTACTGTTAATTTTTATTTATAAAAATATCTAGTTTATCTGAAGCTTTATTAATTATTAGGCAAATTGCTTAAATACTTTGGAAAATTTCTAATTTTCTCACAGGAGTTAATACGTTAATACGTTGCCTTTATTTTAAAGAACCATATTAAAGACAAGTCACGTGTATAAAATATTCATGTACATACATATCACCTTACAGTGTTATAACAACACTAAAAATTTAACATTTTATTAAACAAAATCTGAGGATGGTACTAAAATAATCAATCAATGTCTACTTCAAACAAGCCGTTCAATTTTTCTTAATCTCTAAGCTAACTTAAGTAAGTCAAGCGCGATACAATATCCCCGTAAATTTATAGCCGCTCAACTTGAAAACATAAGCACTTACTTTTAAACAAAAATAAGAATCTGCCTAAAAATAAATTTAAACGATTTGGAGTTAGCAAATCGTTTCCAGGATTAGCAATTAAAAGTATACGTTATTTTGTGAACATAAAAAAAATATTTAGTAAATCGACTAAAGAGAAAAATAATTTTGGTCAATTTTTTTTTAATTCTATACCTAAATACATCGTCATACAAGAAATTTCCGATAGCGACAAGACTGTCTTTTGAGCTTTTATATACTAATACGTGTACAATGTTAATGTAATTCTTTTGTTTTGGTTGTGCATTAAAGAATATTTAATTAATTGATTGTTATCTTTTTATTTAACATAGAAAAATAAGAATAATCACACATATACTCTTAGGTTTGGGTCTAATAAATCTATAAAAGAGAGCACAGGGCTCTGAACCTGTCACTAATATATCCATACATTACATTCTATTGACTATTTTATTCTGTACCTGTCCGAAATATTTCACTTACTGAAATTTTGTATGCGCTAGCTTGAGGAATTCAAAACACTAAAATAAGCATGACTCATGGCGCTTAGTTCTTTCATCCAAACCCGCAAAAAAAATTGAAGAGCGGTTGAGATTTTTCACTGCTCGAGCTGGTCCAATCATGCAGCAAACTGTATGGATCTACCACTGTAAAAAGTTATTTACAAAACAACAGTGTGGTAAATAAACATTATTTCTATGTCTCGTTTCTAACGCGTTACAAACAAAAAGTTAGATATTTGACGAAATTTATATATTCTGATACTACTATTTGACTTTATTGGGCAGTACTCATAAAATAACTATAAAACGTAGTGATATACAAGCGGGTTCATAATACAAGCAACTTTTATTACTTTCCGTAAAATTACTCTACGTTTGAATAGCACGTAGAAAACAGCCAAAAAAGTTGCAACTATTATTTTTTCTACCACTTTTTAAAATTTCTATATAGAAGAATTTATCTTCACGCCCGCAATAAACTAAGGTGAAAGCATTGACGTTATACATAACCAATTTAACAATTGAATAAAATCATATCTATTAAATCCCGTATAAAAATTCGCCAGTTATGCGCACCTTATCAGTAGTAGGAAAACTTCTAAGGAATATCACAAAGAAGTTTCAAAATTAGATTTCTATAAAATAATATGTTTACGAGAAAGATACTTTGAAGTACAATTCTGAGATTTTTTCCCATTTCACCTTTCATTTCCGTAATAAGATTGTTTGCAGAATTCAAAAATGTTAATGATATAAAGTAAGTCAGTACTGAACTTCAGGCCAAATCCCTTGCCCTAATGGCCTCAGTCGCTTCGTTGATTTTCATAAATCTTTTCATGCACGCACGTCGATTTTTGACCTTCCTCCAGAACAGGGTCTATTTGGTCATGGAATGTGGGTCTTAATCGTCCTCGACTCCTACATCCATCCGATTTGGTATTGTATACCTCATTAATCAATCTTGCATCATCCAGTCTTTCTACATGTCCGAACTACCGAACCGTTAGGGTTAAGATCAGTACCAAATTGTGGATTGCTAGCAAGGCTTTTCTTACTAACGTTTTTTGCGTCCACGAAACTGCCTAAGGCTCCATTTACGCTATTTCCTGTCACCGTTTAGCCTGTGGAAATAAAATGGAGCCTAAATTTTACGTTGTTTTTCTAGATTTAAATATATTATATCATACTGAGAACAACCATACATACATGGAATTTTTCAGTTGGTGGAAAATATTACAAAGTTTATAAAACATTTATACAATACCTCGTAAGTGTAACAAGTCTAAGCAATCAAGATTAACTCAAGTAGGAAGGCTGTCAAAACTATTTACTATCGTCAAATAATTATTTATTTAAAGGTAACTATTAAATTCAAGTAGCCTAATGTTCTAATTTATACTAACCTACAACCTATAGATTGAATATTTTATTTCTACTCCAATGAAATAGAATATCTAGACTGATACACCACGAGTCGTTTCGGTGATCTGGAACACGAGAGCACGCTGCTTCTGAATCAAACAATTAATTACTTCACTTCAATCAAACAATATCACCCGGATTCGAACCCACAACTGTTTGATTCAGAAGCAGAGTGCTCAGAATTTGAATGAGAGAGTGTGAGTTCTCCAAATCCTTCTTCAACTAATAGCAATCGGTGACTGACAACATTGTTCACGTTGTGTGGCTATAAGTTCCGCTACCAATTGCATCTGGGACGTGAGTGCGAGTTACGGCGAGTGGATCAAAAGAGATAGTAGCTGCCTAATCCCTCGTGTAGAAAAAAGTGTGAAGTGAAAAGTGTGAAGCTATGTATACCTCAGAAAAATGTTGATTCAAATATTTAGCCCAAATAACATTCGGGCTCACAATAAACTTTACTACGGTCGTTAAAACCCGTTCAGATCGGTCAATGTTTCGAAATATCCTATCAAATATGACTTCTGTATATATAAGTATACATATATTACCATAACGTAAACTAAAACATCCAAAATTGTCCATATATATATATATATATATATATATATATTGTACATGAGCTTATCAGAGAAAGTTCACCACTACCCAAAAATTTTACTTCAAATTACGCAAAGATAGACACACTTGATGATATAATTGTACAGATTAATTAAAACGTGTCGGAACAAATAAACTCACAACATTGCGACATCTGTTTGACCTGCTTAGGTTATATTTATTACTGTGGTCTTGACGAAGAAAGAGATTAATTTTGTACTTGTCAAAATTTCATTACGATATTACGAAAATTAGTCATACAGTGGTAGAGCCAAGCAGATCGCTGCATGAACGGGCCGGCTCGACCGGTGAAATACCACGACCTCTCAGAAGATAGACGTAAAGAGGCTCGTGCCGCGTTTCGTTCGGTAAGAAAGGTACCCGGAGGCCCACCCCCCTTCCCCAACCTTTCCCATCTCCTATTCCTTAAAGGTGGGTAACGCAACAGTAACACTATATGTGTTATGAGCGGCGTTGGTTGCTTACCATCACATGGTGACACGCCTGCTCGTTTGCCCTCTTATCCCAGAAAAAAAAGTAAAATTTTTAAATAAATATAATGGTGTATATTTGATATTGCTGCAAAACTAAAGATGAAAATAACAATACCAATAAAATAAATGTATGAATTGAAATATTTTAATTTATCAATAATAACATATTTAGATACGTTATGTACCCATTAGTATTCGAAGTGGGATAACCTTCGCGATTATAATGGTACATAATAAGAACTATTCCAGCTATTGTGGTGAAGGAAAACGGAAGCAAATATTAAGGAAATTATACGGTCACGTATACAATTCACCAGGCATTTGTAAAGTTTGAGTACGATCTGAAGTTAATTAGTAATTATTTGATATTTTTCAGAGTACACTGAACCCTCCTGTTCAATAGAAACAGGGACCAAGCACCCTACAATTATAATTAAAGGGCTCTACTGAATAGAAAAGAAAGCCTCGTGAATTGATCCCGTGGCTTTATTCTTTATTCAGTACAGCCCTATATGAGGCAATAACTAGTATTAAATAATGTTATTTGGGCGTCTATTTTTTCGTCATATTTATATCTTTTTTGAAAATACTCTTTTTTCACTTCTTTTTTACCTTTCAATTAATATACTTACTTAATGTCTGAAAGAGTATCTAAGTTCTACAGGAAAAAATAGTAAGTCAAGTGACCTTCGGTCTTTTTAATAAACTTTAATTTTAACTTTTTAATAAATAATTTTCTGGAATAAAACTTTAGGTTTTTTTTTTTATTTTATTGGGAGGCAAATGAGCACACATATAGCACAAATATATTTGACTCCATACGGCCCATCGAGCGATCTCAATAACCTAGAGAGATTTGCTATTGATGATTTTTATTTTAATATTTAGGAAATCCATTTATCTTTCTCCAAATACACAAGAGAAGGCTTATTAGATTATTAGACTTATGTATTTGATAGTTTATTTCAATTATATATTACAGGTATTACTATTAATATACAACAGAATTAATGCCCTTAGATATATTTAAATTGAACTATCATTTGACTTAAACTTAATAAGACCCATAAACCATCATCCTGAGCACAAATCTATATTTTTTAAGACTTTAAGATAAGGAATGGGATCATAATGAAATATTTGAAATGCAAGACACTCTGCTATCAGCATAGGATTTCAATAGCGAAAGAAAATCTAGCGTGCTTTTAACAACACAGACATGAAGTCTTCCGTCATCATTAAATATACCAACCCCTTTTACCACATGATTGATAAGTTCTCTATATTTTCTTGTTATATTCTTGCAAAATGATACGAAAATACAAGAAATGAGAGGATTTACAAAAAAATATATAATGAGGGATGGCTCATCTCTCGTTCTCGAGTTACGTTTAAATTGCTTTCGTTGTTGTTTTTTTTTTATTATAATTAGAAAGTTAAAATATATTTTTATATATTATTTTTATACATTATAAAGTTGGTGGTTTCATTTTCACAAGTGAGCTAATTAAAAATATCAATAGTACATTCTATATTAATAGGTTTTGTGCTGTAAAGGGTCCTGGTGACATTAGCTACTGTGACGACTTGTGTCGCTGGGTTATATCCAGAGTAATTTATAATATATGTGAAATTGAAATTAATGTTTCCTCGTTTGTCACTTATTTCAGAAATAAGCTTTAGTTTATTACTAAAGCTTATTTCTGAAATAAGTGACAAACGAGCAAACAGTTCACCTGATGGTAAAAACTAGCTCCATCACGGACACATGCAACACGGATAGTGTTACAGTTGCGTTGCCGGCATTTAAGGGTGCTGGATGGGAATGGATGGGGAAAGACAATGGGGTGCCAGATACTTTTCTGACCAAACAAAACGCGGCTTGAGCCACTTTTCGTGTCTTAAATGGTTGGAATATTTCACCGGTGGAGTTGACCGCTTCTTGCGTGGCTTCAATTGTGTACTTGAAAAAAGTAAAAATGAATTTATATAGGTTACCTACGTTATAGCATAATCAGTTTAGACGCCGACGCTATATGTTATTTGCAACAAAAAAATAAATAGGTTTTATATTTTATATAATTACATATATGAAGTGACGAGATAAGTGTGGAAGTTATAACCGCTCTGTTAATTGTGCAAGAGAAAATATTTCTGTGACTTTAATTGCAGTAGAGAGTTGTTGGGAAAGTTCAAAATTACACCCGTGGCTATTCTCTAACACGGCTGCGGTTAAAGTTAAACTGTGACTGCAGAACTTAATTAAAAAGGGTGTGTTGAGGAAATAATTGTAATGAAAAAATAAAAAGATTGTCAGGGAAGAAATGGAGTGGAGAACGAACGAACGAACGAACGAACATTTATATTTGTGTTCAGAAGAGATTTTAGAATGTAGATGACACATGCATACTATTCATTGGCTGCAAGTTATCGCATTTTTCTATGAGAAATGGGGTAAGAGATTGAGATGGAGATAGAAGTGAAAGGGGATGGGCATCCCAATACCTCTGTCATCGAACATGACGCGGTACAAGCCACTTTTTGATGATTATCTGATTGATCACAGCTATAGGTGTTTCAGCAATTTAGCCGACCCATTCATGTAGTGAACTGGCTCTACCACTGTACTTAACCTTAATACTGGCGCAGTCGGGTAAATATACACAATACATAACTTCACGCCATTGCTACCCGAAGGTGTAGACAGCGGCTGTTAAGCCTCATCACGCCGTTATGTTTACATCCCAAATGGAATAGGTGGCGAACCTATTGCCATAACGGGCACAAAGTTTTCAGTAATTGATATTTATCACACTTAACCTCCAAAAACAATTTCGTAAAAGTCATTGGTGTGCGGTGTCAGGATTCGAATTCAGTCATCTGGGTCAGAAGCCGTGTACTCGACCAATGGACCACTGAGACTAAATATACAGAATTTTATCCATACAGAATACCTTTACAATCCTTAGAACAAAAGAATAGGTTATAGAATAAAACTAGAACTGAACTCACGTAATTCACGTCCCCCAATAATTCAAGCGACATATTATAATGATAAAATTCATTCAAAGAAAACTCCGTATACATTGATAAGTTCAAAAATGCGCGACACTACTTCCTTACGTGTGTCGGTACCTTATGAAATATTGATGAGAATATTTGTAGGAATGATATATATTAAAATAATATAACAAGCATACTTCGTATAAAAAGCATATTTACATCTCATCTGACAATATTCTTATTGCTATTGTAAGTCATAAAACGATATATTGCTGCATGAATGGACCGGCTCAACCGGTGAAATACCACGACCTTTCGGAATTTCAGCGTGTAGTGGCTCATGCCGCGTTTCGTTTGGTGAGAAAGGTATCCGGAGGCCCGATGTCCTCTCCCCTTCCTTTCCTCTCCTACTCCCTTAAAAGATGGCAACGCACCACGGTGTTCATGGGCGGTGAAAAGTTACTTTTCACCTGGTGACCCAAATGGGTCACGCAAATGCTCATTTGCCCTCCAATTCCATAAAAAAAAAACATTTAATAAAATCATAGGAACGTTGAAAATATTGATGACTAAAAACTTTGTGCCCGGTGTGGCAATAGGCACCTATGGCAACCTATTCCATTTGGGACGTAAAAATAACGGTGAGTCGTGGCTTAACAGCCATTGCCTTTACCTTCGGGTTGAAAAAGGCGGAAGTTATGTTATGTTATAGGAACGTTCAAACTGTACATTGAATATATTTTTATAGAACTTGATACATGTTAGATGCTTGTGTATTATTAAAAATACGTACAATAGCAAATTAAAAAAAGATGGCTTTTAGAATTTGTGTGTGTTTGTCTGTATGTTTGTTTAACGGATAAACTGTTAAAGTACTGCTTTTAGCTTTTATTTCCAATTTTGCATGAATATTACCAAGAGGTCGGTTTCATTCATAGGCTAAATACTACTAATTGGGGATGAGTAATAATAATAACATATAAAGGGCGCAGGCATAGTATTTTTGCTGCTATAAATATGGCGTCCACGCAGACGCAGGCAACAGCTAGTAGGTACGTAAAGAGCGTATTATTGACGCGCGATATTATTGACGTTTGTATAAATATTTAAAAATTTTGGGATACAACGCCATCTACTTTGTAATCCATCTATCACGTACCGAATTATAAATTTTCTTATGAAACTTTTAACATAGAGTGACATTGTTCGGGGCATGAATAGACCGGCTCGACCGTGGTAATACTTCTCGCAAAATCGACGTAAACTGGCTTATGCAGGAATTCGTTTGGTGAGAGAGGTATTCGTATGCTTATTTCCTACCGTCACCTCTCCCCATCCCCCTCCTTAACTCACATTAAAGGCCGATAGAGATGATCAGTGTTAAATAGATGATGCAAGGTTTACATACTAAGCAGAAGTCGAGGACGGTCACGACACACATTCCCTGACTAAATGGAACTAGTTCTAGAGGAAGATGATGCCAGGAGCCTTGATATCGAGTGCAAATATCGTGCCTTAAAGCACTCTGTTATGTCTGCCTACCCAGCAGGGGATGTGGCTTGAAGTAATGTATGTGTACGTTTGCTTATCGTTGATCCTTTAAGTGTTGCAGAAATTACATTACGTACGTAAGTTGGGAAGTGACCAATCACTCATTCGCCCCCTTTATCATAAAAAATGTGATTTGTTGCAGTATATGCAAAAGATGTTTGTGTAAAATATGTGTTAAAAATGGCTCTCGTAAAATAATCTAAATGTTCTCTCTAATCTAATTCTTCTATCATAATCTTCTTTTTTTCACAGAAAAATACCACGTATTTTCTCAATACACATTTTAATTAAGTTTAGCAGTAGTAGTAGTAGTTTAATTTAACCAGAAATAATGTTAGGAAGTATTGATTAAAACAACTTTTAGGATTATATCGCGTTTATTTCTTACTTATTTATATTTATTTCCCGTTTTAATCAATGGGTGAGATTCGCGAAAGTCTTAGAAATAAATAATGTTAGGAAGTAGTGACAATTAGCAATTAGCATCACAGAAATATTTTCTCTTACACAAATAACAGAGAAAAGTTAAACTTTTACAAATAAAAGTTTCACACGTGTCTTGTCGCAATATAAATATAATAAAAATCTAATATCCGCTGACTATTAAATTTATTAACATAACATAACTTCACGCCATTTTCTTCCTGAAGGTGTAGGCAGTGGCTGTTAATCCTCGACTCGCCGTTATTTTTACGTGTTTACATCCTAATTGGAATAGGTAGCGTACCTTTTTTGCCATACCGGGTACAACGTTTTCAGTCGTCGATATTTATCACACGTAACTTTCGAAAAGTCATTGGTGCGAGCCAGGATTGAAACCCCTGACTTCTTGATTTAAAAGCGAGTACCAACACTGGATTACCGGGACACTTTATTTAGTAAAATTGTTTACTAATTCGTTTAAAACTAGAATAATGTGAACAAAATAAAACTACTAGTTTCACATACATTCAATATATCATCAATATTAAAATCATTAAAATATTTGATGAAATAGAATATCTGTTCATTTAGTTTCTGTTTCTAAGAACTTTCATATTTCATTAAAATATCAATATTTAATGTCTGGATTTCAAATTTCAGTTTTCAATACAATATATTTTACATGGGTTGAGTACCTCAAGAACGGTCCGTCGGTTAGTACTGTAACGACCGCACCCTTAGCGACAGCTGGTCTAGTCATAGCTATTGCTATTAATATTATTGCTTTGAGATTTGACACTGCAATATAGTCAAGGACTTTTGAATTCAACTCAAAACACACAATTCTGAGGCTCTAATTACGTATCAGACTTATATTTTGATGGACTAGAAAGCAGATAATTAATTAATCGATTACTATTTGTGGGAAAGTGGGTCACCTGCTGTTGTTAGCATCTAGCGCCGCTCATGAACGTCTATCTGCAACTAAGAAAGTGTCATGTGCGTTGCCAGCCTTTAAAATTTGAGGTATAGAGGTAACTAAGCAGTGGAAGGAAAAGGGTGTTTTACTCCAGATGCTTCTCTTTCCAAAAGAAACACAAAGGTAAATTTATGGTGATGTTCTGAGAGGTCATGGTATTTTACCACTTCAGAGGCGGCCCATTCATACTTTGAACTGTATGTCTCTACCACAGTAAATAAAGTTTGATCTAAATTGTAAATTTTTAGCAGCAACTAGAAACATAGCTTTGATATGGAATGGAGTTCCAAATAAAAATAAATACCTAAACCTAAGCCCTAACCTATCTAGCCTAACCTACCCTAAATCAGAGAGTTAAAAAACATATATCTATGTAGATAAGTAAATAATAAAAAAAAACAATGAACTTATCATTCTGTCCATAAAGCTAGATGCTTTACGAGTGTCAGCATTAATCATCATGAATTTCAAGATTAACGCTTGAGCACGCGCGGTCACTTACTCAGGATCCATTACAGACCACTTCTCGGTCAACACCAATTTGTATGCCGTAAACTTATCAATCTCAATATATTTTGGACTGAATCTCTTTACCAAATATTTATTTATTTTCTACTTTACTTGTCTTGTTTACTGGTTATTTAATTTGCCTTAATTTGGTTCTAATACTTGAAGATGTAAAAAGGTAAATTCATGCCTCGAAACTCGAAAGGAATTCAAAAGTCAAGAATTTCTCGTTCAAATTTTAATATAAGTCAGAGGAAGGCCACAGCAGAATTTAAGTGGGTAAACTCGGGTTTAGGGAGTCCTACAATTGCACACTCCCTACAAGTGTGCATAAAGCATATCCTATGGTTAAATAAATAAAAGTAAAGACGAATTTTAAGTGAGCAGTAAGGATATTAAAATATGAATAACCCACATCAAAAGTGTTTTTGAGTGCCTTTTTCGAGAGATTTAATTTGCTTAACTTAAGCTAAAATCATCCAAATAGGACATTTTCTCATATTTTATAACCATATTATCAGCTGTCGTAGAATTATGATGTTGGGACTTCTATTTTTGATATTGCGCATGAATATAATTCTTTACCAATTACCTACATTAATTGTGAAGGGCTTTCATTCCCATATTTTCTGAATTGGAAAAAAAAACTTACAAATCGTTATTCTGCTTTTCCAAAATTCTAGGCCATTTTAAGCTGATCGTTTTATTTTTATTGCAGTTAATATGTTTTTTTCGGAAATTTACTCTAAATATATAAAAAAATAAAGCTGTCTTGACAATCCATTACGTACGATGTCGGTTGCAGATACGTGACAAGCCCGAGGGTTGTGAATTTACCGACGAAAATTGTTAGCGTTCAACCGAGTTATGGGTGAATTCTAGCTAATACCGTCGCAGTTGGTTATTTTATTGAATAAGTTCTATTTTAAAATATAATAGTTTGTTACTGTACTAGAAAATTATTCGATATTAGGTAATTAATCAAATTTGAGAATCGACGCTGTAAAGTATCGGAAATGTCGAATAAATAAAAGGCTTATTGAAAATCATAAATATTTGTGTGGCGTCTGGGTGTTTTTCTATGTATTTACAAAAGAAAAGTATCCGTATCCGTTATCTAGTATCCATAATACAAGCATTTAGTTGCTTAGCTTGGAACTAGAGGGCGCTGTGTGTATTGTGTCCAAGACATTATTATTATTAATTATTTACTAGTAACGACTATTACTACATTACTAGTTGAAAAATTGACAAATCAATGACAACCCATAAAAAATATAGCATAACAGTGTTTCGATTAGGTTTCTCCCACCTAATTCATTGGATATGTAACGATTCGGTGAGTCGAGGTTTAACTGCCGCTGTCCACACCTTAGGGTAGAAAAAGGCGTAAAGTTAAACATACATATAATACTAAGTAAGGGGCAGACTAAGGGTTGAATCTGCAACTAGACCATCGAGTGGAAAGATGTTTGTTATTTTGAAAATTGATATCCAATTAAAATTTGACGTTAACTTGAAAGCGCTCTGTGTAAATAAAATAACCCTTCATTAATTTGCCTTAGAAAACAAGCATGAGAAGTTTTCGTAATATTGGGTTGTTTAATGCAGTTTTATATTTGAACATTTGACTCGGAGAATTTCAATTAACACTTCAGAATCAATAATTTTATTGATATTATTATCATTTACAAATATTTTAAAATCTGAACTTTTGATTCGCTAACCATATCAAATTGAGGTTTTTGAAAGTTTTAATATTTGTTGATTCAAAATGTGACAAGTGTTCAAACTTGTCGTAAATCAGGCGGTGAATCTAAAAAAACTATCGAAGATGTGCTCAATTAATAATTTTAACAATGTATTGTTCAGAAACCAATATTGGATACATTAAACGAGGGTGAACTCGTTTTATTTGCGACGGGATAATTTTATAAATTATAATAATAATATCTTGGTCACAATACACACAGCGCCCTCTAGTTCTAAGTTAGCAACTAAATGCTTGTGTTATGGATACCAGATAACGGATATTAATACATGTATATGTTGGGGTATGCTGAATTTTCGAACGAGCAAAGGAGAGTGAATATCAGTGTTAATGTTACTGGCAGCTGATAATTACTCTAGCGGAGCGTTGTGTCTGTGGTAACAAGACAGACGTCATCTGGATCACCTGAACGGGAGAACCTCAGCGCACCATATTTATTAATGAATCGCGATAAATTGGCTCGATCGATTATATTTTAAATAATGTTCTGTTTTAAATAATTAGCTGTAAATACGAATTCGTGATTAGAGAATAATTTATATTATAATAAGAAAAGATATTATATAATAAGAAATTGCAAAATTGGGATTCAGAGTACCTCTCTCACCGAACGAAACGCAGCATGAGCCACTTTACGTCGATCTTCTGAGAGGTCGTGGTATTTCACCGGTCGAGCCGGCCCATTCATTCAGCAAACTACGTGGCACCATTCGATAATATTGTAAAAAGAAGTCATGATTTCTGTAAACATCTGTATTTTTTATGAGTGGGATTGGATGGGATGGGGAAGACGTCTTCAGAGACGTCTTCAGAGACGTCTATCCGTCCATATTCTGATAGGTCGTGATATTTCAACCGTCGAGCCGACCCATTCATGCAGTGATCTGTGTGGCTCTACAGTAGCAAAATCAGCAGTGGTTAGATTTGCAAATAATTTCCAATATACGAGTATAAAAAATGTTCTTTCTTTTCAAAACATCTCAAAAAGTAACAAAAATAAAGTTGAAATATATAGTTGACCTGAATATCTATTACTTGTTAGCGAGCTTTCATGTTTAAAGTTTATTTTTTAATATTACAAAAATTCTCTGAACACATTTTGATTTTAAATACAAATATTAAAATTGCTGCTGACTGCGTTTCTTAGAACAAACAGGGATTCACTACTAAGATCTTCAGTCAATTTTAGTAAGATCCAGACAAAATGGACGGCAACAACTTCGTTGAGATGTTAAAGATTTACATAACCAAAGTGAAAACATAGAAAAAATCGTATTGTCTCTTTTTAGGAAAGCAATCTACACTTTTTAAAGAACGGATATTACTAAGATACATCTTCTTTTTAATACTGGCGCAGTCTTGTGAATTTCCAAAGTGTGTCTATCAATTTATCTCTCCTTATTTATCTTATAATACCTTATATACTAATTATACATTATATTTATCGTCAAATTAAGAAAAGAAAGGTCAGGCATTGATCTATTTTTTATATTTATAACATATAAATATTTAAATTTAATATCTATATCTATACTTATATTATAAAGCGGAAGAGTTTGTTTGTTTGTTTGTTTGAACGCGCTAATCTCAGAAACCACCAGTCCGATTTCAAAAATTCTTTCACTGGTGTATAGTCCATTTATCGAGAAAGGCTTTAGAGTATATTATATTTTCAAATAAATTAGAGATCCTTACTATAATTCCAATAATGTAACCCAAGGTGTAAGAAAAAGACCCAAAACATTCTTACATCGCGAACGCTGTAAAAACTATTGATTATAGAACAAAACAATATACAACACTTTCACAGAACATATAACTGTCGACAAAAAAGTCCGCGACGTTATATATCTAACTATTGTATTTATAGCACAATAAGTGTTTTTTGAATTTTTAAAAATAATTATAATGAGGTCGTTTTAAAAGTTCTTTATTTTGTACCTTGGTATTAACTCTCCTCAAAATAAATTACATCAATATAAAGCTAGATTCAATACCTTTCTAGAACTTTTTGAATGATTCAATTCGGACATTTAATTCAAAAGTTATCGCAAAATACAAAATGTAAATATTCGTTTCTTAGGCAAATATTCCGCGCACATATATGTGACCGGGAGTACCGCCCGACTCGGTCATGAGCGCCGCTCAGAGCTGGCAGATAATTTTTTTTTTTTAATTTTCTTAGAAATTTTGTTTGATTCTTTTTGTCCTAATGAGTTTGTAGTATTTAATCGTCTTTTGGGGTACATATATTTTTATTTTGTGATATAATTATCACAAAATAAATTCATATTGTTCAATGTTCACATCACCTATTAATATAGGTGATGTGAACATTGAACAATATGAACCTACAAAATAATAAATAAAATAAAAATATATACTTAAAATAAATATATACTTAAATATATATACATTCAATATATAAATAAATATCATAATTAAATTGACTATTGTTGTGATAAGTAATGCTGCTTGAGCTGTGATTTGAAAGTGGTGATGGACTTAGCTTTTCTAATGTCTTCGGGTAAAACATTCCACAGCAACACAGCCTGAACAGAAAAAGAAAGACCATAAAGATGTGTGGAATGCTTCGGGACTTCCAGTCTTAAGTTTTCCGATGACCTCAGAGACCTCGAATGTGTGTCATGTAAGAACCGAAGACGTTCTTTGAGATACTTAGATGAATGAGGATTAAAGAGAACGTTATATAACAACGTGAGAACATGAATATTCCGGCGAAAACGAATAGGAAGCCACTTGAGCTTTTTACGAAATTCTGAAATGTGATCATATTTGCGAAGGCCAAATATAAATCTAATACAAACATTTTGAAGTCGCTCAAGTTTATCAAGTTGTGCTTCAGTGAGATTCAGATAGCTGACATCGGCATAATCGAGAATGGGGAGGAGGAGAGACTCTGCAAGTGCAATCTTAGTGACAATAGGCAAGAAGTTTTTAACCTACGCAAGGACTTTGCAGAAGCAAATAGTTTCCTACTTACCTCTTGTAGTTGAGGACCCCACGATAAACTACTGTCTATGTATAGCCCGAGATTTTTAACCTTAGTAGTTACGTTTAGGTTTGTGCCATTAAAATTAATTTGCGGTAGAAGTGACCAATTTATCTTGGCAAGTAGCCTAGAACTACCGATAACAATTAATTGCGTTTTTGATGGATTGACGCGAATACCGTAATTAAGGAGCCTATTTTTAAAACTAGTTTTAAAAAATCTACATAATACACCAAATTTTATTTTATTTACTTACCCCATTATCTGAAATACTAAATAAACTCAGTTGCTTTATATTATTCAAATAAGTGATTTATTTTTTTACGGAAATCCTCTGGAGTATTGAACTGTAAACGAATTACTTGTACAGTTTGGGGATTAAGAAACAGCTTATTCGGATCAGACAATGATTGATGAAGCCGCGCTCATGTTTACAGACTTCCGTTGTGATTTAAAAGCCTGTGTTGTATTATCATATCCTGTACAGATAATTCTGTTACAAATGCAAATGTATTCCAGAAAAATTACTACAAGCAGCTCGACCCGCGTAAAATTTAGCTCCCAAGATCCACCACACTACTGTCTTCCTACAAACTTTGCTATGGCAATTAAATAGCCAGCCATTTTTATAGCCAATTTTATAGGTTCGCCACCTATTCCATTAGGAACGTGAACATGACGTCGAGACGAGGCTTAGCAGCCGCTGCCTACACCTTTGGGTAACAAAGGCGTGAAGTTTTGTTAAGTATGTTATATATTTGAAGTGACACATCAACTGTTCAACTGTTTTTGTGAACAACTAATTTGTTAAAAACACAAGTTCTCATCTATATCCACCTTGTGGTTAGTGAATAGCTTAGCCTAGGAACATCTGCAACGCACAAAGAGTTGCGTTGCCCGCCCATAAAATAGGATATAACACTGGATGTATCTCATGGTGGAACGTGACATGAGTGTGGAATTTACGTCGATTTTCCGCCACTTCTGATTCAAGAAGTAGTAGGTTCAAATCCTAGCACACACCAATGACTTTCGAAATTTTTGGAAGTTACGTGTGATAAATAACGATGACTGATAACTTTGTGCCCGGTATGGCCATAGGATCGCCACCTATTTGGGACGTAAACATAACGGCGAGACGAGGCTTAACAGCCGCTGCCTACACCTTCGGGTAGAAAAAGGCGTGAAGTTATGTTATCTCATAATAAACCTGTTTAAATTGATAAACCTTTAAATAAAATAACTTTCCCATGAACAACTCTATTATGAGTGTTGAAAAATATATTTCTCAATAAAAATACGTCATAAAATGTCAAATGTACGTATAACTTTTTAATGTGGCGCTTTTAAATGCACATATTTTCCAAATGGTTGAGCATTTCAAAGTCGTATCATAAAATATGCCATTGGACTGTTGACAGTTCTGTAAGAGAACTACTATCCTAAGGGAGTTTTTAAAAGCTATTTACCCCTTTTCCATATAATTTATATCTGCACTACTTCATTGTTATCTATATAATTTTATAACGAAAATTGATAGTTTTTTTTTGTAAAATCAACCTGATAGATTGCTGTGTGGCGCCGCCGGCTTAGAATACCGCCCGTGGGTGTCGTAAAAGGCGACTAAGGGAAAAGGCTGGAAGAATGGGCAGCAGCATTTTCTCTCAACAAAATACAGCCTACTGCGATCGCCACCCCGCCTGCCAAGCGTGGCGATTATGGCAAAAACCCCCCATGATGGAACAAACAAATATTACGTTGCACAGGACCGGCAGTTGTGGCGCTCTATGGGGGAGGCCTACGTCCAGCAGTGGACCTCTAAAGGCTGATGATGAATCTGAGAGTAAAAAATCGATAACTATAATTGGTTTACTAGCAGAAAGTAACTTAATTTGAAAGTCATATCAGTTAACATTGTTTATTTTCAGTACTGATTCTGCACGATTAGGCAAAACTCCTGTAATATAATAGAAGTATATGAACGATCTGGTTATATTTATATCTTCATACCATTTGCGCTGGTCAAGAAAAAATGAATTTGCTTAGTTTTTATAGGACTTGGCGTGGGTATATGTCGTTGTTGTTTAATCGTACAGTTAGTTAAATAAATAATGCTGATTGCCTTTAGAATACAATTTAATATTCATGAAATAGTTAATAAAACGAAATTATTGATTAAGAACAAATAAATTACGTATTTAATCAATTCGTTATTTTTTTGTACATTTAGTACATTTATTAAATTCATGAATACATTTTTTCTTATTTCATATTTTTCCACAAAATATTTTTCCTAAATTCCGTTCCCGTATGACAGAGACATAATCTCTTCCGCTTTATGAGCTGAGATATGAAATTGTTTTAGGGGATTTTAAAATGTTATTTAATAAGCTTATCATTCCGTGTAATAGGGACGTCCTCTAAAACAATTTCATATTTCACAAATAAACTAACAACAGGTTCGATGCTGGTGATAGTAAATATTTTTATTTTATATTCTATAATATTTTATATACTCTTATTTTTATATTATACTAGCTGACCCGGCAAACTTTGTTCCGCATCAAAAGTAATAAATGAGTAAAATTTGGATCTTATAAAGTTCAATTTGAACTATTTATCGGCACGCGTTTTGGCGCGCAACGCAACTGCTATGTCCCGCCATGTTAATACTGAATATCTTCGTAAATATTATTTAATTTACTTGCTGTAAAGGGCCATGTTGATCTATATTAAAATTACAATCTATTTAAGATACATATTTGGATAAAAATTAACGTGGTAATGTTTAAAATCGCTTCGTAAATAAGCCATTATTTCTCGTAATAAGTAAATAAATAAAAATGGTCATTGTAGGTTATCCCTAAGAGATAGACATATGCTTTTGCGGACTTTTTTGTAGACTTTCTGAAGGTGTTTCATAATGTAGAACATTATTTTGATCTATCAGTAAGGGTTCAGCCAACGTTTGGAATTAAAGTGCTAAATCTCAAAAAATATCATTTTTTCTTTACAACATCATATATGAATTACAGATCAAAACCACCCCGTTGACACCCTCTAACTATTAGAAGAAACCGCATCAAAATCCGTTGCGTAGTTTTAAAGATATAAACATATAAGGGGACAGACAGCGGAAAGTGACTTTGTTTTATACTATGTAATGATTACTAATTAAAATCAAATACCGTGTTACAAAACCACATCAGAAGCTAAAATAGTTTTAATGTTGACATCTGGTCTCATTGGTCCAGTGGTCGAGCACCCTGCTTCTGAATCAAGATGTCGCAGGTTCAAATCCTGGCTCACACCAATGACAAACATAACTTCACGCCTTTTGTTACCCGAAGGTGTAGGCAGCGGCTGTTAAGCCTCGTCTCGCCGTTATGTTTACGTCCCAAATGGAGTAGGTGGCAATGACTTTTCGATTTTTTTCGGAAATTAAGTGTGATATTTATCAATGACTGAAAATTTTGTGCAACGTGTGGGACGTAAACATAACGGCGAGACCCGAGGCTTCACAGCCGCCGCCTACACCTTTGGGTAAATAAGGCGTGATGTTATATATGTTGACATTTGATCAATATTTGTATATGCACGCTTTTTGTATTGACTATTGAATATCATGTTTTCAAATATTATACTTTTATGTTTAGGATAATATCTAATTATTACGAAGTAATTAATGTTAATTATTTCAACGGGTCCCTTTAGAGTTTCATTTCCGGAGATTAATTTGGGTTTACTTATACCGCCTCGATCTCTTACGAGCTTTAGATATTCGACTACGACTACTAGCTGCGAGAGTGTGGGAGTCCGAGGCTCAGCCCTAGACCTATTTAAAAGTTACTTAAGTGATCGTTTACAGGTTGTTAAAATTGGTGATTATACTAGTCAGGAGCTTCCGGTTCATTACGGAGTACCTCAAGGTAGTATTTTAGGGCCTACTTTATTTCTCGTATTTATTAATGACTTGTGTGATCTTGATATACCAAATGCGAAAATTGTCACTTTTGCCGATGACACGGCTATCACGTTCTATAACAACTCATGGTCAGAACTTGTCACCACAGTCCAAGAAGGCCTAGATTCCACCTTAAAGTGGCTTTTCACACATACTTTGACTCTTAATGCAACTAAAACAAACCTCATTACTTTCTCACTTAGGTAATGCCGTGACTCAACCAAGTGAACCAATTTTCCTAAAAGCTCACTCTTGTCTCCCTCAAAACCGACAAACCTGTCAATGTCCAATTTTAACTCATGTCAGACATACTAAATATCTCGGCATAGTCCTAAGCCAACATCTAAATTTCAGAAGCCATGTTAATACTCTCACTGGTCGCATTCGCAAACTAATATACGTCTTCAAAATTCTTCGTCATGTAGCCAACCCATTTACAATACGAAAGGTGTACTACGCTCTCTGCCAATCACTTATCATTTACTGTATATCTAGCTGGGGTGGAGCTGCCAAAACCATCCTAAAGCCCTTGGAAATAGCCCACAGAGCTATACTCAAGGTTGCTACATTTCGGCCGATCTTATTTCCTACTTTTGATCTATACAAAATATGTAACGTACTTAACGTAAGGCAACTTTATATTTTACACGTGATTTTGATGCAACATGGCAATACACCTTTTCAGACTACTACAAAACGACGTAAGGATAAAATTTGCTTACTTCCCTCGGTACACACATCCTTTATAAAAAAATTCGCTATTTATCTAGGTCCATCTCTTTATAACAAATTCAATGCAATACACCCTGTTTACGGACTTTCATTCTACCATTGTAAGAAGATTATTACGACATATCTCAAAACTTTATCGTATGACGAAACTGAATACCTGCTTACTAAATGAGCTCCTCACCCTCTCCCGCCGACGCACAACAAACACATACACACACACACACACACTCACACACACTCACACACTCACACACACTCACACACATTCACACACACTCTCTCTCTCTCTCTCTCTCACACACACACACACACACACACACGCGCGCACGCACGCACAAAACATACGCGCGCACGCATACACTAATGCATAAATCTTAATGTATATCACATAGATTAAAATGATGCTTATCCACTACTTTAAATTTATCTAACTAATAGTCCAACACTGATTACAGTCTGAATCACACTCTAAAAACTGTAATTCCTAACCACTATCTATGCATTGTAGTGAATTGTAAAATATCTTATTGTGTATCTTTATTCACTTTATGTACAATAAAGAATTATTATTATTATTATTATATTCGGTACTATGGCACACATCTAATTAGAGAAAGTAACTGAGATAGATTATTTATCAATCACAAATTCACAACTGAGGAAGTTACTTTAATAATAATATCTTGGACACAATACACATAGCTCCTTCTAGTTCATTACATAACACATAACATAATTTCACGCCTTTTGTTACCCGAAGGTGTAGGCGGCGGCTGTTAAGCCTCGTCTCGCCGTTATGTTTACGTCCCAAATGGAATAGGTGGCGAACCTATTGCCATACCGGGCACAAAGTTTTTCAGTCATCGGTATTTATCACACATAACTTCCGAAAACAATTTCGTAAAGTCATTGGTGTGAGCCAGTGTCGGGAATCGAACCCGGACCTCTGGATTAGAAGCCGTGTGCTCGACCTCTGCGCCACCGAGACTTTTAGTTCCAAGCTAAGAAACTAAATGCTTGTGTTATGGATACTAGATAACGGATATTAATACATATATACTTCTCTTTTTGTAAATACATACTTAAAATACATAGAAAAACACCCAGACGCCACACAAATATTCATGTTTGTCACAAATATTTGTGCTCGGGTGGGAATCGAACCCACGACCTCATTGCTGCAGCCGGTAGTTTTACCAATGCGCCACGAGACCCGTCAATATTAATGCTATTAATATTAAAGCTAAAAGTTACATTATTAAGTAGTGTATACGTATATAAGAAGAAGTAGTAAATTTGAATATTTGAATTGAATTGAATTGCTATAGTTCATTCATCATTATTCTGCCCTTGTCTGACTTAAAATGAGCAGGTACAGCATGACAACTTTTCAAACTATCCATGTTTAGTATCCATGTAAGGTATTGGAAGTGGGATGGGGAGGGAAGCGATTTGAGCCCTCGGATACCTCTCTTATTGAGCGAAATGTGGCATGAGCCAATTTATACCGATATTCTAATAGGTCGTGGTATTTTGCCGGTCAAGCCAGCCCATATGTGTAGCAAACTGGGTAGCTCTACCACTTCATAAATTTAAATACTTATTATTATTAATAATATTTTGTTACTGGAAAGTGTATTATGATTATCCAATAATATTAAAGAAATATTTTAGAAAAAGTTCAAGCACTGAAAAATCTCAAGTTCCCATCTCTTGGCAGTTTCGCTCACAAATACGTACAAGAGACTCCTAACAGATTGGCGAAATGGGTTTTCTAGGCCAGCCGAAGTAAGTGATACATCTCTCTATTGCAAACGTCTGTGGGCTTAGGAAACCCCCGATAAGTGTATTAGTTTTATGGGAGCACTAGTTTTAGTCAGTGGCTTTACACACGAGGAAATTGAATAAAAATCTGTATTTCTAAAATATAATTGTGATAAACTCTACCACGGGTAGGATTATACTCTCCTGCTAATATAATGTGCAAAAACATAGATATTTATTTTTGAGAGCTAAAATCAGTAAAATAGTTCCAAAATATTTAACAGTGGTAGAGCCCAGCAATTCGCTGCATGAATGGGCCGGCTCGACCGGTGAAATACTACGACCTCTCAGAATATCGACGTAAATTAGCTCTTGCCGAGTTTTGCTCGGTGAGCGATGTATCCGGAGGCCTTAATCTATTTTCCCATTCTCTTCCTGACCCACTTTCTACCCTTTCCATATCCATACAATGGGGGAGTAAAAAAATTTATATAACATACATAACATAACTTCACGCCTTTTTCTACCCGAAGGTGTAGGCAGCGGCTGTTAAGCCTCGTCTCGCCGTTATGTTTACGTCCCAAATGGAATAGGTGGCGAACCTATTGCCATACCGGGCACAAAGTTGTCAGTCATCGATATTTATCACACATAACTTCCGAAAATTTCGAAAAGTCATAGGTGTGTGTCAGGATTTGAACCCACTACTTCTTGAATCAGAAGCGGGGTGCTAGCCACTGCGCCACCGAGACTAACATATATTTTCGATAACATACCTTAATATCTTGAAATTAAACGAGTTGTATTCTAATCGTGTCATCGTCTGCGACTCACGGATATATTAAAATATCAATTGGCTCTCGTACTATAAATTCTAGAACTTATAAATTATTGTTTGTCGACTGCGCATCAAAGAAAGTTATTGATCTCGTTTACAGTTGTGTATACTGATTATTACCTGTCTAGCTGTTCAGGTAAATGGATTTTAACTTGAGGATTAATTAATTTAATAAGAACTACGAGAAACGACGTAAAGTGGCGCATGCCGCGTTTCGTTTGGTGAGAGAGGTAATCGGAGGCCCACCCCCCTTCCCTAACCTTTCCTATCCCCTATCCCTTAAAGGTCGGCAACGCAACAGTAACACTATATGTGTTGCTGGTGTCCATGAGCGACGTTGGTTGCTTACCATCAGGTGACACGCCTGCTCGTTTGCCGTCCTATCCCATAAAAAAAAAAACTACGAGAAACATTTTCTTGCGTATATGTATACTTTTTAAATAACATTAGAGTTTAGGGTAATTACTACCGACATAATAGCAATAATAAATATTAACATAAAAAAAAACTTTGCTAAGTAAATGTATATTTTACGATTGCATTTTTAATTTAAAAATTTTTTTTAAATACCGAAAAAAATTTCTGCTAGTAGTTAGTACCTAAGGACAGCTGTCGTAAACGAAATTCGATTAACACCTGTGAATTGACCAAGTTTTCCAACAACGATTCAATGCCTATTATTGGCCAGCGGTATTCGCAAGTAGAAAAGCCTGCTGATGTGGAACAATGAATCTCGATTTATCTGTTCTGTCTCTTTTATAAAAATTACTTCTTTCTTTTTAATATAAAACATTTGGCAGCTAAATTTTTCATGTATATGAAAGAATAAAGTGTAGATATACCGAATTGAAACAAGTAAAATTTTGAAATTGAATGCAGTGTTGGCCACATTTATGATTTTTTGATCCTATTTTATTTGTATTTCGAAAATTATTCTTATTACAATAACACACAAAGATTAAGTCGTTATGTCACTTCTATTATTAATAAATTATAATGAACCCGAAGGTATTTAAAGTAATAATACAAGTAATAGTCACAGATAAGTAAATATCCAGTGTGTAGTGACATAATATGCCCAAATATTCGTCAAAACAGAAAAGTTTTTCGGACTCTGTTTGGTAATAACATTCCTTTAAAAGATAGAAATTCTTTGCTTTATTCATATAGTATTTGAGATGGAGTTTTATTATCTGTTCTTAAGGAACCGTATGAATGGAATCGTTCAGAATAAAAAGTGGCTTGGATATTGTGCATTTGAAATAAAAAAAGTGACTTCCGATCCTGAGCCAAATGATTTGTTGTTTCTTATCATAAGGCATTTTTTTTCAGAATACAATCCTAGAATGCCTAGATAGATAGATAAGAAAGGTAGAAAAGATTCTAGATTAATAATTTAACGTTAGCGATTTAACTTGGTGACTTTTGCTTTAAAGGTTCTGGGTTCGAATGCATAATAATATATGTTTGGGGAACTTCTCTTAATTAATAATGTTTGTTAAATAATCATTTCCGCATTTATAATAATCATTTAGTTATATCGTCAAATATTTCAAAAATGATTACCTATAATGAATTATAATTATGAATTACAAGAAGTTTGCACAATTTAGTCATCTCAGGTTATGTGTGACAAACATCAATTCCGCCATCTTTTACATTAAAAACAAGGAAAATAACAAGGAACATAGAAAAGTCAATCATCGTGGAAAAATTTCACATAAAATTTTAATTTATATAAAATTATATTTTTTTGGAAGTCAAATATATCATATCATCATCATCATGATCATTACATAGTATAAAACAAAGTCGCTTTCCGCTGTCTGTCCCCTTATATGCTTTGATCTTTGAAACTACGCGACGGATTTTAATGCGGGGTTTTTTAATAGATAAAGGGTGTCAACGGGGTGGTTTTTATGTATAATTTATATAAAGAAAAAGTGTTTCTTTTCAAAATTGTAACACTTTTATTGTAAACGCTGTAAAAATTACTATTGATGCGGAACAAAGTTCGCCGGGTCAGCTAGTCACATATAAAACAAAGTCGCTTTCCACTGTCTGTCCCCTTATATGCTTAGAACTTTGAAACTACGCAACGGATTTTGATGCGGTTTGTTTTAATAGATATAAGGTCTCACCGGGGTGGTTTATAGCGATATCTCATGCATGATGTAGCAAAGAAAAAGTGGTAAATCCAAAATTTACTTATTTATTACTTTTGATGCAGAACAAAGTTCGCTGGATCAACTAGTATCTCTGATTGTCGCCACGGGGCTCGACTTCAAGCGTACGCTCAGGTTCGCCGAGATGAGGGTGGCAATCGTTGTCGAACGGATCCGCGGGCTGGACCTGGAGGAACGGCTCACAAATATGAGGCGCTGTGTTGTGTGTTCCAAAGCCTCACTTGAGGCCGGGGGCCCCCAGCCTCGCGGATCCAGGTGGGTGACACCGCTGTCCCGGCGGCGAGGTACTTGAAGTACTGAGGAGCACTTCGTGAGGATGATCCCCTGAGCGTAGGGGTGGCAGGTGCGTTACGTCGCCTGCTGCTCAATCTCGAGGGACCGGGAGAGGCAACTATTCTATAGAAAAAGTCGTATCAACTCATAATTGCAACTGCTATCGCTTACAGGCATTAACGGCGTGAAGCTCTACCACAATCCACCACCAAAGAAGAACTACCCCCATCTTTATCAAACTTTATCGCGAGGACTTTGTTTTTCATTTCCAATTTTAGAACTTTTCATTTCGATCAGGCTGGTGCGATTACTGAACCTAACAGATGTGTCATGTTTGATTGATTGATATGGTTTAATTCTTAATATTTATATTTGACCGTCCCTTTCCCAAATGGCTTTCGTTGAGAAATTGGTATCATCTGTTTCGATTGGATTAACAGATTTTGGCCTTAATCTACAATAATACAACCACTGCCTGACATTATTGTACCTAAAATACTTTTCTTCCAAATAATATTAGTTAGTTTTCTGATTTCATTATATCATATTTTCAACCGTGATATCTGCCTTATTCATTGTGCGTTCTATTTTTGTACTGAAAAAGACTCTTTTCTAACTAATTATAATATTACGTAATCGATTTCAATTAAAGTACGATGCAGGGCTAAAGTTCTACAATTCACACTATTTCAACTTGTGATTTGTCTTGGAGTATTGTCGTGGTTTGCACTAACAATGAACTGTATTACTAGTTTACATCTGAACATTGATAAAACTTTGGCGTTACAACTACGGTCTAATTAATTATGAAACTGCCAGTACATTTTCGCTACTGTTTAATTTAACAGAATTTTACCTCTTTATATAATATTACCACAATTCTATGTTAGTAAGTGGCAAATATAATTTATATTACATATTTTTATATTGTGTTACAACTTTTGAGACTTCCATCACTATCTCTTGGCGCAATTGTCCTAAAAGTCTACTAAGTAGTCTAAAGTTTTACCATGTATCTATTGTCTTTTGTGTGCAATAAAGTGTATATAAATAAATAAGTATATGTCTTTACAGCAAATGCAAACTAGGAAAGGAATTACCTGCTGTCCTTTTAGAAATCGTCTTCACCATTTGAGTGTTTTTTAATTTTTGCCAAAGACATCACTCAACGGCCATCGACAAATATATTAATAATAAAATTATCTAAAAACTTCGGTCATGTCATATTCAGAAATGTATAATTTCTTGCTGAGCCTACATCAGAAGCCCATCTCGCTATTATTTTAACTTTAACTAACCAAGACGAAACAGATAGTATCCTAAATAAACTAAGTCCCTGAAAAGACCAACTCATGAGTTCTTATATGTGTTGTTTGAAAACTTATCTGCGAAGCCTTCACCAATATTTGCGAATATTGGAGGACTAAGTTTAAATAATACCCGTGAAAGACAAGTCGATAGCTACTTTAATATATCTTTACTCTCCTTATATTATTACTAATTCTACTTGTTTCTTGTCATAATTTCATAATTAATAAAACAAATTTAATATTTCCTAAAGTTTCCTTACCTCAATGTCTCGGTGGCCCAGTAGTCGAGCACACGGTTTCTGAATCCAGAGCTCGTGGTTCGAATCCTGACTCACACCAATGACTTTTCGAAATTGTTTTCGGAAAGTTATGTGTGATAAATATCGATGACTGAAATCTTGCCCGGTATGGCAATAGGTTCGCCACCTATTCCATTTGGGACGTAAACATAACGGCGAGACGAGGCTTAACAGCCGCTGCCTACACCTTCGGGTAACAAAAGGCGTGAAGTTATGTTTATTATGTAGTAGATGGCATATGTCAGCAAAAATGTACTATCAATCATCACTGACAGTGCGAGTACCTTGCTCATTGTCTTCAAAACATAAAATACATTGGAAAGGATTCAGTAAAAATACCACATGCAATTGTCAGATATTCTATATTCATATAATTTCAGCGGGCAGATTAAACATTAAAGAGTTTTTTTACGTCCGCAAATTGGATCTTATTCTTTGCGTTTTAAGACACAGGGTGGAACCCCTTGCAATAGTAATTGGTAAGTCGTACTTATAAATACTCGAACATGTCAAAGCGGAAAAACTAATATAAATAAACAAGTAAAAAATAAATAAAAGAGATATGAAAATAATGATTATAAAATACAGTGAACAATTCAATATTCCGAAGATTTGCAATAACACTAATTGTTTATTAAAACAACTTTTAGGATTATATCGCGTTTATTTCCTATTTATTTATATTTATTTCCTGACGTTTCGAACTCTTTACAGAGATCATTTTCACGAGTGATGAACAAAAAGATGGCAGTTGTTCAAAAGCTATTTTCATTGATACAGAGGGCACCCACTTTTTGGAAATAAAAATCAAAAAGTTGATGCTAAAAATATTATTTTTACTATTGGTAACCCACATCAGACCATGAAAAACAAAAGTTAAATACTTATCTTTATGATGCATTCATATTTTTGTTTGTAAAGATCCTTTGTTGTATGATTTAATAAGTAAAAGTTGTTATTATTAAGTTATTAGAACATTATCTTATAAGTTGGTTGAGATCAAAGTATAACTATTATTAAATATTGATTGATTTTCAAATTAAAAGGGGGTAAGTATTTGTTAAACGTTAAACGTCAGGAAATAAATATAAATAAATAGGAAATAAACGCGATATAATCCTAAAAGTTGTTTTAATGAGTGGGATTCGCGAAAGTCTTAGAAATAAATAACTAATTGTTTAATTAACACTTATTCACCGTTTGTCTGTGTGAGTATATTTAAATTGAGATTGGTATTTTACAATTTCTGTCATTCTGCCAAATTTAAATAATAAAAGAGTCGCTGTCGTTGTCGCAAAATTTATGATCTTTTTAGGGCATCTATTAGTTGCCATAGTTAATTTTCATATTCAATCGCACACAAAAATCTGTATATTTTTTTTTGGGAAAGGCGGCAAACGGGACGGTATAACCCATCTTAAGTAGATTTTCTGCGAGGCCGTGTTGGTTTACCGGTTGGACCGGCCTGAAAAACATCATAGGCCATTTCAAACTTATTAAGATCATTGAGTTAAACAGTAATATACAAACTATCAATTCTAACTTAGCTATAAAAGTTATATTCTTTTAAAGTTAAGTTTTAAACTCCCGTTGGGAAGCACTAAAATCTCAATATTATAGGTTATATCGTAGAAACACTCAAGATCTAGTCAGCACTCTGGGACCGTTTAGCCACGGGTAAGTGTACAACGTCTAGACAAAATAAACTTTAAGAAAAACTTGTATACGATTAGATGTATAATAATAATATCTTGGACACAATACACACAGCGCCCTCTAGTTCCAAGCTAAGCAACTAAATGCTTGTGTTATGGATACTAGATAACGGATATTAATACATACATACTTTTCTTTTGTACATACATACTTATAATACATAGAAAAACAGCCAGACACCACACAAATAGTCATCTTTGTCACAAATATTTGTGCGCGGGTGGGAATCGAACCCCCGACGTCATTGCTGCAACCGGTAGTTTTACCAATACGCCACGAGGCCCGTCGTATAAAATTTGCTATATTATTAACTTTTTTTGGGTAATGAAGTAACCTGTTAAGGCTAATAATAATGACATAACATATAACATACATGAACATATAAAACTATTTCTTACCTTAATCGCTTAAGCGGCTAAAGTAATCTTTTTGTTCATCACTCGTGAAAATGATCTCTGTAAAGAGTTCGAAACGGCGGGAAATAAATAGAAAATAAGTTCTAAATAAACGCGATGCAATCCATAAAAAGTTGTTTTAATATTACGGCTAAATCAGTTTCAAGCGCACTTTTTACAGTGGAAGAGCCACGCTGTTCGCTGCATGAAAATTCTGACTCGACTGGCGAAATACCACGACCTCTCAGGGGATCGAAGTAAAGTGTAAATGTCTCGTTTCGTTCGGTGATACGCGGAGGATCAAACCCCCCTTCCTCATCCTTTCCTATCCTACTCTTTTAAAGGTCGGCAACGCAATTGTTACACTATTATTTCTGTTACAGGTATCCATGGATGGTAGTAGTCGCTTAGTATCAGGTGACACGTCTGCCCATTTGCCCACCTATCTAAAAAAACCGTTTAATAGCTGATGTAATAAAAAGTAACGTAGTACATACTATTGTTATTTTTGCATATTTTATATTTTTTTATTAGATTCCACGCAGACAAAGTTGCGGGAACAGTAGAAATATAAGAGAGAAAAATATTTAACCTACTGTCATATTTCTGTCTTTTTATTAGGGGCTAAAATAAAAATAGATATTATCACACGCGTGTCACGTACATCAACAATTGTTTGAAATGATATCATACATCAACTTAAGATAGCTAACATGAAACTGAATACCGCAGGAACAAAACTGTAATGATTTACTTGTTTTATGGAATAGGGGGGAAAACTAGCAAGCAGGTGGAAAGTGATTAGCGCCGCCCATGGACAAGTGTTGTCGGTCTTTAGGATAGAATGAGAAGCTATTAGTGTGCCCGGATTCGAGCCTACGACTTAGTATTTCGGGAGCAGGTTGCTCGACCTCTATACGTCGAGAAACCTGTTCCTGAATTTTCGGAAATTGTGTGATATGGATGTGTCGATAACTGACAATATTGTGCCCTATAAATAGCAATAGGTTTTGTCACTGAGTCAATTTGGGACGTAAAAATTCACCAAGTCAGGGTTGAAAACGGCGTGAATTTATAAATAAAAATATTATACGTTAATTAATAGTCTCGGTAGCCTACTGGTCGAGCACACGGCTTCTGATTCAGAAGTTCGGGTCCGATTCCTGACACTGGCTCACACCAATGACTTTTCGAAATTGTTTTCAGAAGTTATGTGTGATAAATATTGATGACTGAACATTTTGTGCCTGGTATGGCAATAGGTTCGCCACCTATTCCATTTGAGACGTAAACATAACGGCGAGACGAGGCTTAACAGCCGCTGCCTACCCCTTCAGGTAACAAAAGGCGTGAAGTTAAGTTATGTTATTTTATATGTTAATTATGATAACTAGCACATAATACTATACAAACAGGATATTTTTATTATTTTTTTCTTTTTTTAACATACAAAGAATGCTGTTCAACTACCCAATACCATAGCACAGCAATAACGGACCCCAACACGTATGAATGATATATTTTTATTGTTCCTCATATGTTACGGCCTGATTACATAAACTCTTAGTAGAACACAAGACCTGTGGGAGGTTATTGGAAAATATGGTAGTTTATTCTTGACGACAATAGTAGTTGCTGTTTCTTGTTATTGAAAAATGTTTAAACAAATTATCTATATTAGCGATAAAATCACAGAAATAGATCAAGATAGAACGGCCGCGATGGCATATTACCATACATTTCGAGCGTGTCACTTTTTTGAAAAACCACACCCTCAGCGTGACGTCATTTTCATTGTGAGCGGGGCGACTAGTTAGGAGACACTCACATTAGATTATCGATGTTAATATCGGCAACGTGTGTTAATTTTATTATTTTTATATTTTACTAACTTTATTGATTTTCTGTAACGATAATCATAGAAAGTAAAATATGTTAAATATTTCAATCCGACATATTAAAACCTAAAACATATTTTTTCCAACAGTATATAAATTTAATTATAAATATTTTACTGTCCTTGAAACTATACATATTTATTAAATATTTGCCTTTTTGTAAGGGTTGGCCTCACAGTCCTGGTTAAATAACGAAGCCGAACGTCTACATATACCTCGGTTACTGCCCATTTGAGAAGAACGAGATGATTTTCCATCGGCGATTGGTCAAATTGGTGAAAACTTATACTGTCAAATAAACTGCTGCCAATGTAATTACGAAACACTTTGGTTGAAATTTGTGGTGTTAGAATAAAGTAGGGACAAAGCAAGATATGAGCTGATACTCAAATTATTATTGAATTAATTTATCGATAAGTCCTAAGACTCAACGATACATGGAGTGCCCATCTCTAACATTCGAATCACAGCGATTAACAGACACAGCGATCAACTGGCAGGTGTATTGTGTATTTCGTTCGATTCGACGTACATTACGCGTATAATTTATACGCGCAATGTTTTTGTATACGAGCGTTGAATGCGGACAGCAATGGATATTTATCATAACGAAAAAATATACAACTTGTGATCGTAATTATTGAACATAGTAAAAGTAAAACAATAATTTATAATCTCAAAAAAATACTTTCTACTGATTTTCTGTACTTACTGATCATACGAAATATTTCCTTTTTTCATATTTGATTCACTACTTTTGTTTTTACAATTTTTCACAGCATAATAAGGCATATATGTGACGTTTTATCTATTTTTTTACGTCCTGAACGCATGGCAGGAACGCTCGTTGCGTAATGAGAGCGAGTTTCGAAAAGCATGCAATATAGTGCAGGGTTTTAGCACGCTTGCCACGCCTATTCGCCGTTCTATCTTGATCTATTTCTGTGGATAAAATCGAATAGTTCACCTAAAGGCTATTTGGAATTGAACGTGAAAAGACTATAGCGGGGTGTGTGCGTGTTCGCCGGTTATAGTTGGCGAACGTAGTAAAAGATTCAGACATACATAATAATACATAAGCTCACGCCTGTATCCCATGGGGGTAGGCAGAGACTTTGGCTTTCCACAAGCTACGATCCTGACACACATCTTTCGCCTCATCCACAGTCGGTTTCGGGTGCTACGCATTTTGCCTTTTTTAAACAGACCACTTATTTGGTCATGGTAGCTCCGTCTTGGTCTCCCGATCCCGACCCTGCCACTCACATTCGCTTCGTATACTCTTTTAGTCATTCGGCTTTCATCCATTCTTGCAATATGACCAAACCATCTTAACATACTTCTCTCCACTTTGGTCACCACATCATCCTTCAACTTACATTGCTCCCTTATCACGCTATTTTTCATTCGATCCGCAATGGTGACTCCACACATACCTCTCAGAGAACGCATTTCCACTGCATTCACCTTACTTTCATGCTTCGCCTGCCACACCCAACAAAGATTGAGAAGTATAAAATAAGTAGACACACTTTGTAGATGAAGGTAGAAACATTTTATTAAGCACAAAAGTCTTACACACAGCACTATGAAATATAGTCAAGAGAAAATAGAACAGAAGGAGTGAGAAATTAGATTAACAATAGCGGTAGCACATAGAAACAGAGACACACAAGATAGCTGACCGTGGCATGATATTTAGTAGGCGTGAGGATAGCGGAACGGATGCGGTAGTATCGAGTCGACCTAGCGAACGAATGTTGAGCTCCCGCAAGACGGCGGCCAGCGCTCGTATGTACTTGCGAAAACAATAAGGGCGGACGATCGGCCGGCATCGGTTTCCATATATATGAAATCATTGCCTGTTGTCGTTTTGTTTATATAAATAATTTAATTAAGTTGTGAAAATTAATTATATAAAAATTACATTAGTTTAGATTATATACATATATATATTATATAGATTAGGTTATATTTAAATAATAAATAAATATTTAATAATACTAATAAATAGATAGCACCGCTACAAGACTATTTCCTATAATTACATACACTATCAACTAGAGTCCGAAAGCCCAACTCCCATATGCAACACTGTAGTAACTACTACCAAGGCTAGTTTGTAGACGTGAAAGCTAGATATTGCAGAGTTCGCTTGATAACACATGCATTAGCATTCGCTTGGCAGTACTTACATATCAACACAGTCGAGATGTGAGTGTTGCCCGAAGTTTCGTCGAAAATCGTTGACGGTGACGTTGTTAGTTTAAGAGTTCGACTGAAAGAGCAAATTGAAGATAAGACAAGAGAAAGCTTGCTCCAGTAGTTCGAGCAAGTGAAAAGAATGGAATCTCACGAGTTCTGAAAGAACAGAAAGCAAGTGCGTTTTGTAAGAACTGTATATTATGGCACTATATTCGTTTTTCCTATCCTAATTAAGTAACATATACATTGATATTTAATTGATGATGATATAGAATAAGTACACTCATATTAATTCGTCATTCTGTATTTCATTTCTTTTGAAATCAATGTCATCTGTTGCTGGCAACAGCTAGTGGGAAATAAAATTCCGACGCACATTTACTCCAATTATATTTTTATTCCCCGTAAAGGGTCCTGGTGGACAAGATGGATGAATCAAATGGAAAAAGCTTTCAGCGTTCAATTATTCTATTCATATAAATTTTAGTAAAGTTAAGAACGTTTTTCTTTTCGACTCATGTGATTGTGTAAAAGAATTGTACCAAAGTAGATAATAAAGTGTATTAAATATTATATTAATAATAATTGTTTGAACGATTATAATAGAAAACATTTCGTTAAACATATTTAATTGAACAACGCAACTTTTTACGTTATGTCAACATATCTTGTATCTATCCGGTTGAATTTCAAGGAAAACTGCCAGAACAATAAATGATTTTTAATTAGAAATCTTTTATAAAACTAGGATGATTTATTTTTCAGTTAAAGCTTTGTCTTAATTACTTTAAAAGCAATTTTCTTTAATTCAGGAAGTTTTACCATAAATCAAGTAATAAAATTAAAATGTTCTCTTGGGATCTGGACAAAATTAGCGCAACAAGGGGAAAACGAACATAATATTGTCGCCTTCTTGTTACACTTGCAGTTATGAGAGTATGCCAAAGAAATAGATCAAATAAATAATATATTAAACTCGAAATACTTTATTGCATTAAGAATAATAAAAAGCTAGTTACGCAACAGTCATAAATAAAATGAAAATTATTTATAATGACAAGTAATATACAAAATACATTAAGCCATTGAGCGATTGTATTTGGTCATATAATTTTATGTAAGGCTAGATCTAACCCCACTACCGCCATCCAACATATACTTATATATTCATTGTAGATAAGTATTTACTTCCTTAAAATAAAAAAGGTCGTGACCCAATTGACAGATACAGTATATAGGTTACCGGGCAACTACGTACCTGCTGTCAATCCGCTACCCAATACACACAATAATTTACCTCACTGGGCACCGGTGACTTTACTCACAAACACATAACAAATTAAATTTGGCTACAATATTTGTTTTCTGTTACTGAATTCCCAAGACGGGCTGTTAATATTGGGTAAAACATCTTTCCGGCTCTTACATCTCATGAAATACATACATGTTTGACATATTTTTTTATCTTGCCATATAACTGACCTCCTGTGATTAACTCAAATAGAACATTCACAACAGTTCGGTATGAAATATATTTAAATCTTCTAATATATAAAATTCTCGAGTCTAGATGTGCGTAATTGAACTCCTCCGAAACGGCTTGACCGATTCTCATGAAATTTTATGTGCGTGTCGGGTAGGTCTGAGAATAGGACAACATCTATTTTTCATCCCCCTAAATCACAAGGGTAGCGCACCCCTCAATATTTTTTTTTAATTTTTCCATATATTTCGGTTTTTTATTTTTTTTATAAAACGGGATACAAAAATACATACAACCCTAAATTTTCAAACCCCTACGATCAACCACTATTTTTTAAATTTTATTTTTTGGCATGACAACGTTTGCTGGGTCAGCTAGTACATTATAAAGATCTATATTATATTTCTCGTAAGTGATAAATTCAACTGGGAAAATCAATAGAAATTGTTACGTTCTTTGCCCAGATAAAAAGTAACGTTTTAAAAGTCATATTTCTGATTAACGAAAACTTTACGAGCAATCTATTAAATATCTATGTAAATTTGTGCGATTGTAGCGAAACATTTTAACTCTGCCTAAGCCTCAAGTGTGTAGTGTGCGTGACATTAAAGTATTGGATTAAGATAGTTTTCTGTTATAATTAATATATAGTAAGAATTATCGATCTGAATCTTTTAAGAAGTTTTATTTTAATCATCATCATTAGGCTATTGCAGTTCACTGCTGGACATAGGCCTGTCCCAATGTACGCTACAACATCCAATTCTCTGCCTTCCGCATCCAGATTATTTTAATAAATTTGTATGATAGACGTCTCGGTGGCCCAGTGGTACGAGCACACGGCTTCTAATCCAGAAATCCGGGTTCAAATCCTGACACTGGGTCACACCAATGACTTTTCGAAATTGTTTTCGGAAGTCAAGTGTGATAAATATCGATGACTGAAAACTTTGTGCCCGGTATGGCAATAGGTTCGCCACCTATTCCATTTGGGACGTAAACATAACGGCGAGACGAGGCTTAACAGCCGCTGCCTACACCTTCGGGTAACAAAAGGCGTGAAGTTATTTATGTGTTATGTTTGTATGATACCATTCCCAGTCAAATTCCGAGACTACTTGCAATGATCATGAGATGAATATATGTCTCCCTAGCATTGATTTGAAATAAGTACACTCATATTAATTCGTCATTCTGTATTTAATTTCTTTTGAAATCAATGTCATCTGTTGCTGGCAACAGCTAGTGGGAAATAAAATTCCGACACACGTTTACTCCAATTATATTTTTATTCCCCGTAAAAGGTCCTGGTATACAAGATGGATGAAATCAAATGGAAAAAGCTTTCAGCGTTCAATTGATATAAATTTTAGTAAAGTAAAGAACGTTTTTCTATTCGACTCATGTGATTGTGTAAAAGAATTGTACCAAAGTAGATAATGATGTAAGCTTGGGCTTCATGTCTGTAATATTAGTAGGGTCAGGCAGCGGAAATTGACAAAACTGCCATTTTTTTTTATTTCTCAGACTTTCGCTAATGCGAGATTAGCGAAAGTCTGAGAAATAAAAAAAAATAGATCATAGATTAAAAGAACTTTCAGGATTATATCGCGTTTATTTATTACTTATTCTTATTTAATATGATAATAATAATCTCTGTAAAGAGTTCGAAGCGTCGTAAAATAAATAATAGTAAGTAATAAATAAACGCGACATAATAAAGTTGATTTAATCTAAAACTGCCATTTTCTATAGTAAGCCTAAACTACGGGTTCGTGTGAAACACCAGGCAGTTAGAATTTTCTGAGAATCTGTATTAAGAAATAAAATAAAATGTAATCATACATTTCTATTGTAACTTGTAGCATTAGCCTTAAGCAACCTCTTCCCGTGGATGTCGTAACAAACGGCTAAGGGATTTCACCTGCTGTGGACCATCTCTCCCTTCTTAAATCTCCATTGCCTTCCTGGTCTCCATACCAAATCAGTTCATAGTTTCTGAGTAAAAGCCCTGGCTCACACTATTGACTTTTTGGTTGATTTCGGTGATGACATTTGACGTGACAAGGCGCAATTACCGCTATAACTTCGGGTAATACGGGCGTGAAATTACAAATAGACATACTAAATTGTAATAGAACTTATCTCAAAGCCGTTCAATCTATCCGTGTCATTTATTAAATCAACATTCTTGCCAAGTAGGCCAAGAGGACTATAGATAGGAGTTTTCTAAACTCACATCACTCATATTATTGAGAAATATTTTTTTATTTGACTTCCAAACGTAATTTTGTTTGTAATGTTATAAAAGATTATAACATAACATTTACATAAAACCTCCAGCTACGTTAAAAAAAGTAATTTCTACAACAGTAATTGAATTGTAACGTTATTTACAATTCAATTACTGTTGTAGAAACTGGTTATTTTCTCTTATATCTGCTTAGAAATGATTCAAATACGCTCATATACAGATTTTAGATGGATTATATTATTGTTACAATTGACCATTACTATTGTAAATTTTTTTCTAAGTTTTCTTTTGTTAGGAGATGTTAGGAGCCTCAAAAAACGACGCGCGTGCTTAAAAAGAGTTATAAAAGTCTACGAAGCGAATGAAGTGTGTAAGAATCGTGCCTTATGGCGCTTCGTTCTCTCTCATTATTATAATTATCACAGTGGCATTTCATATTTGATTGTGACTTTAAAGACTTCTGACTAAAGATAGTATTATGGCTTGATCCTCATTACTAGGACAGCTAAATATCTATGTATTTTAACAGGGAAATTCATAAAATCAACCAAAAGTTCTATGATAATATTTTAACCAATTGTCTTGCCCAATTCATACAGAAACTGCAGAGCAGACGTAAAACGCTCTTACGTGTGCGATTGCAACGCAGTAGCTGATACGATTTACGTCATATTAATAGTTTCAAAAGAATCTGAAGAGAACAAATATCAATAACTGAAAGATAGACCCCGGTTTAAAGTAAAAGATTTCGATACATATTTTATTTAAACTTTTGGGAGTCAAGTTAATAGTATATCTGTCGTTGTCTACATGTTCAGTAATAAAAAGCCGTGATGTTACCATAGCATTACCAATATTTGATAATGGGTTTGAATCATAACCACAATCCAAAAAAGATCCGTTAACTCATTGGTGTGAGTCTCGCGAGTTCTAAATCCGGAGCGCTGGTTCAACCACTGCATTACCGAGATTATTTATTACTGTAAAATTAATGCCCTAAGTATGACTAAGATTTTATCGCCATCACAAAATAATCCTAAACTTACAAAAATAATTACAAATCCAATAAGGCAAGTATTTATTTTATATACATCGTGAAAAAAATCTTGCTCATTCAACAGAAAGGTTCGGGATAATCTTTCACGATAGTTACACAACTAAGACTGAAACCCGTGGTGAAAACTCGCGGGAATAAACAAGAGCCAGCCGAAAGTTTGTTCGTGGTGACAGTGACATATCCGACAAGTTCCAGTTTGTTCAAATAAAAGCAATTGGTGTTTTCCTCCTCCGTATGAAGGATATCTCTGCTTCGAGTTGATTTCCTCGAGATACAATCTATATACTAGATGACACATAATACATATTTATATTGTGTCTATTTTATTAAGTAAGATAACTAAAATTAAAATTATTAATGTTATAGGATAAAAACACTTGTAATAAAAAAAAGTAAAAATAAGACTTTTATTATTAACATATCCATTTACTTATTATCAATTATGACCTAATACGTAATAAATAATAATAGTTTTTTTTTCTACTCAATCGCGTGATAATAGTTTTGCAAAACAGCCAGATTATGAAATTTAAAATTAATTTAAAATTTAAAAATTGACAATAACTTATCAACTAAATATTTTGGTTATTGCAAATAAAATGTGTTTTTTCTTGTTATATATTATGATTCAATGTACTGTTCGAATTCAATATAATTATGTTATATTAATATAGAAAGTGAAATACTTTGGTAAATTCTATTCAGAATGATTTTCCGATATCTCCCAAATATCTAAAATTCCTTCAGAGAGGGCCCTGGACCTTGTTATTAATTAAAACGTAGGTAGGTAGATAGGTATTTATCAGCGGATATATCGCTTTTGGATTTCCACTTCATTTTTGTGAAGCGTTTCTTAACTTAAAATTTACCAAAGATACGTGTCTTATTTATTTGTCTGTGAGTATAAAAAAATTATAGTAAGTTATTAAAATAATAATTCTGATGGTTAATTTTATAATATATATTTGTGATACAGCCATTATTGCCATCATCATTACTCTCTAAAATATAGAACATAGTTTTACTTACTCAATTTTCATAGAGCCAAATAGGCGACTTCGACCGAGGAAATACCACGACCTCTCAGAAGATCGACGTAAAGTGGCTCATACCGCGCTTTGTTCGGTGAGAGAGGTACCCGGACCCCCACCCCCCTTCCCCATCCCTTACTATCCCACTCATTTAAGGTGGGCAACGCAATTGTAACACTTAATGTGATGCAGGTGTCCATCGGCGGAGCTGGTCGCTCACCATCAGGTGATACGCCTGCTCGTTAGCCCTCATAACATAACTTCACGCCTTTTGTTACCCGAAGGTGTAGGGCAGCGGCTGTTAAGCCTCGTCTCGCCGTTATGTTTACGTCCCAAATGGAATAGGTGGCGAACCTATTGCCATACCGGGCACAAAGTTTGTCAGTCATCGGTATTTATCACACGTAACTTCCGAAAACAATTTCGAAAAGTCATTGGTGTGAGCCAGTGTCTGGAATCGAACCCCGGACCTCTGGATCAGAGCCCGTGCGCTCGCCCACTGCGCCACCGAGACTGTTTAAAGCTAGGTGTGACAGTGTGTGCATGAAAGTAGGATAAACGCGGTCGAAATGAGGGCATTGCGCAAAATCTCCGGAGTGACCCTCGCTGACCGCGTCGAAAACAAGGTTATAAGGAAGAAAGTCGGATTGAAAGAAAGTGTCGGTGTAAAGGTAAGAAAGGGCATGCTCCAATGGTTCGGACATGTAGAAAGCATGGATGATGCCAGATTGACTAAGCAGATATACAATGCAAAAGCGTATGGATGTAGGGATCGAGGACGGCCACGACACACATTCCATGACCAAATAGAACGTGTTCTGGAGGACGATGATGTCAGGAGTCTCAAAAATCGACAACGATACGATTCTATGAAATGTGGTTTTTGTTACTACCTGACTTTTACTAAATATAAAGAAATATGTAATACTACCTTTATCTTTTATTTTATTAAGAAATATATAATAATATATATAATATATCACGTGCATGAAAAGAGTTATGAAAGCCAACGAAGCGAGTGAGGTGTGTAAGAATCGTGCCTTATGACGCTCCGTTCTCTCTGACTAACCCGCAAGGGATTTGGCGTGAAGTTATGTATGAATGTATGTTTACGTATGTACAAGTATATTACAATCAATTTGAAAAAATAATTTTAACATTTAACTTCGTGCCTTTTTCTAAAAATATTAAGCAGTGCTATTAAGCCTAACTAACCTAATGTCATCATTCCGGGAAATCATGGATTCGAAACCAAAACTTCGTGATTCAAATGAAGAGTTCTTAACCTCCAGACAAGACTTAAAAGTTATAATACAATATAGATTTTAATCGGATCTTTGTAGCAATTTACTAAGGTCACACTGGAATTACTAGAACTTATGTACTGCTACGAATATGATACTCTAAAAGCTCATTACGAGCAAAGCGTGGCGTCTCAATGTATAACGTTGCATTTTGATATTGAATTAATAAATTAATATTAAATTGAGAAGAAATGAGGTTTTGAATTTTATATATGGTAAGCACAAGCATATCATATTCCAAGTATAATAAAAGAAAGAATTTCTAAATTAGAAAAAAATACTTATTAAGGTGACAAAACGAAAGTGGGGATCGAACCCATGGTTAATGTCAAGCCACAAATCAATATACTCTTAGACCCCACACACGATATTGTTTCATTTGAGTTGTGTAATGAAACTTCACTAGTCCATCTTTAACCCGCTTTACAATTTATACTATTAGTTTTTTTTTTATGGGATAGGAAGGCAAACGAGCAGGCGTGTCACCTGATGGTAAGCAACCAACGCCGCCCATGGACACCAGCAACACATATAGTGTTACAGTTGCGTTACAGGGGATAGGAAAGGATGGGGAAGGGGGGTGGGCCTCCGGGTACCTCTCTCAGCGAACGAAACGCGGCATGAGCCACTTTACGTCGGTCTTCTGAGAGGTCGTGGTATTTCACCGGTCGAGCCGGCCCATTCATGCAGCGAACTGCTGGGCTCTACCACTGTTAAAAGTGAAGTTGTAACAGAATCATGTCATTGGAGATTTGTTAGGGGTGTTGATAGTGGTGTTAGATTTCAGAATGTTTTTGTGTCTATCTGTCTTTCCGTATGATCGTACTTGTACCACATGGAAACTACCGCATAGTGTTAAAAATGATTTTCAGTAAACTGATAGTATTAATTGTATGAAAGTGTGTCTAACATAGATTTAGCATAGACTGCAGTAGATGTAGTCTTGGTGGCGCAGTGGTCGATCATACGGCTTCTGATCCAGAGGTCCGGGTTCGATTCCTGATACTGGCTCACACCAATGACTTTTCGAAATTGTTTTCGGAAGTTATGTGTGATAAATATCGATGACTGAAAAACTTTGTGCCGGGTATGGCAATAGGTTCGCCACCTATTCCTTTTGGGACGTAAACATAACGGCGAGACCAGGCTTAACAGCCGCCGCCTACACCTTCGGGTAACAAAAGGCGTGAAGTTATGTTTATTATGTTGTAGATGGCACATGTCAGCAAAAATGTACTATCAATCATCACTGACAGCGCGACCGCAAGTAAACGATTCTCTGGATGTTTATAATTCAACACATTAACAAGAACTATGTAAAATTTGACACTTGGATGCGCTTTTTACGCACACATTTATAAATCACTCACACATCAACAACCCATTTTTGGTCTTGTTGTTTATGTGACTATTACCGATCTATTATTATTCTTAAATCTATGGTGTGTAACGTGTATTTTTTTTTTTTTGTTAGACAGACATAAATAATTCAGCCGGTAATTATTAATTTCCTTTGAGTTAAAAACTTCTATACAATTAAAGTCGGCATATTCAGAATCAGCACAAATTTCAACTTGCACGAGTTGTTAATCGAATCGCAAAAACGTCGAATAATCCTACAGGTGTTAATAGAGTTTTCTTCCCGGCAGCTTGTCAATGACAGCAAATTTTCCAGTTGGTTTTTTTCCTCGCATTATCTGTAATAGTGTTTTTAATGGCATTCTATTTTTTTTTAATATCCCAGCTATTTAAAATATTCTCTCGCATTTGTGTACTTACATAACATAGCTTACGCCTTTTTCTATCCGAAAGTGTAGGCAGTGGCTGTTAACCCTCGACTCGCTGTTACGTTTATGTCCAAATGGAATAGATGGCGAACTTATTGCCATTCACCGAGCACAAAGTTTTCAGTCATCGATATTTATCACACTTAACTTTCGAACAGTATTTCAAAAAGTGTGGCCACGAATTCGAACCTACGAAGTTGTGTACTTTTTAACCGACTTCGAAAAAAGGAGGAGGTTTTTTTTAGTATTTCTGTTTCCCGATATTTTCGTCAATTATGGACGGACTACAATTTTTTTTTTATATCGATAGTGTTTACTTTCGAAATAGTCTCATTTTCACCAGGTCAGGATCTGATGATAGAAATCAGGAGAAATCGAAGCTAACCTCCGAAAATTGTATGCGAGTATGGTCTTTTTGTTACGTAATACTGATGTATTAGGGATATTCTTTATGGTGTCAACATCTGATACTTCTGCGCTGATGAAGAAGCTACCGAACTCCTCAACGGTTAGGAGTTTAAAGACAGCACTGCAATTTTTCGATAGAAACTACTTGGTAGTAAGTAGGGCTAACGTGTAGCTTGTGAGGTTTACTTGAATATACGTCTGATGCTGCTGTGCTGATGAAAAAACCACAGAACTTCTTAAAAATTAGGAGTTGGGACGGAGTACTACAGTTAGTCGATGGGAACTGTATACTAGTACCTATATAGGATTAACGTTTTGCTTGGGAGGTATGCTTGAATCAACATCTGATACTGCTATGCTGATGATGAAGCTACGGAACTCTTAAACGGTTAGACACGGACACAATACTGTAAAAATGTTTTTTTTTTCCTGCAATACTTTCAAGACTACGATTGGTCTTCATTCGGGCTGCAGTGTTATTGTCTACCGATAATAACAAAAATATAAATACTTAACAAGTATTATCAAACTCTTTTAGCTAAGTAGTTATTAATAACAATTATAGCTCCTTAAAAATATCAACCATTTAACAAACGGACTTATAACAAGTGATAATATAAATAATAAACTGAAAGCCATGTAAATGAACTAACTTCTATTGAAGTTCACAACTCATTTATATCACTAAAACTTGTGAAAAAAAATACTTTAAAAAAAAAGTTAAACCGACATCTAGAAACGTAAACCACAATATCTTTAAGTAAATGAAAACAGTACCTTCATAACTAAAAAGCGATAAATAACTTACTCATTTGTATACTTACAAAATATTATAACAGTTAAAGATTACTTTATAAAAGTATTACTTTTTGTATATAGTATTAAGTATACAAATGAGTAAGTTTCGTTATTTATCGCTTTTTAGTTATGAAGGTGCTGTTTTCATTTACTTAAAGTTATTGTGGTTTATGTTTTTAGAAGTCGGTTTAACTTTTTTTTTTAAGTAATTTTATAAGATAATATGTTCCTTGTACATAATAAATAATTATCATAATAAATTATTATATATTACCATATATAAAAATATATCTGTGCTTATTCTATTTGGGAATATATAATAATATTGGTTTGAAAGAGAGTGTTGGTGTAAAAGTAAGAAAGGGCATGCTCCTATGGTTCGGACATGTAGAAAGAGACCAAATAGAACGTGTTCTGGAGGAAGGTGATGTTAGGAGCCTCAAAAACCAACGCGCGTGCATGAAAAGAGTTATGAAAGTCAACGAAGCGAGTGAGGCGTGTAAGAATCGTGCTTTATGGCGCTCTGTTCTCTCTGCCTACCCCGCAAGGGATTTGGCGTGAAGTTATTTAATCTATTTGGAAAGTAATGGTTAATAATTTTTTTTTTATGGGATAGGAGGGCAAACGAGCAGGCGTGTCACCTGATGGTAAGCAAGCAACGCCGTCCATGGACACCAGCAACACATATAGTGTTACTGTTGCGTTGCCGACCTTTAGGGGATAGGGGAAAGGAAAGGATGGGGAAAGGGGGTGGGTCTCCGGGTACCTCTCTCACCGAACGAAACGCCGCATGAGCCACTTTACGTCGACCTTCTGAGAGGTCGTGGTATTTCACCGGTCGAGCCGGCCCATTCATGCAGCGAACTGCTTGGCTCTACCACTGTTAAATACCACCATATACTGGTATATACTGGTAAATAAGCATTATATTTTATTACTAGCTGACCCAGCAAATGTTGACTTGCCGAAAAATAAAATTTAAAAAATAGGGGTTGATCGTAAGGGGTTGAAAATTTAGGGTTGCATGTATTTTTGTATCCCGTTTTATAAAAAAAATAAGAAACAGAAATATGTCGAAAAATTAAAAAAAAAAATTGAGCGGTGGGCTACCCTTATGATTTAGGGGGATGAAAAATAGATGTTGTCCTATTCTCAGACCTACCCGACACGCACATAAAATTTCATGAGAATCGGTCAAGCCGTTTCGGAGGAGTTCAATTACGCACATCTAGACTCGAGAATTTTATATATTAGATATTGGTTATATTTGAAACAACAAAATGGTTCTAAATCGACGATCTAAGAGCTTATTAAATCTTTATTAGCAAGTGTTTCAATTTATTAGTCTATATAGTTAGCGCCACCTATCCGAATATTACAACAACAAATATCAACAATCGCGATCCATTTTACCATTGAAATTCTTGATAGATATAGAATCGATAAAATTTATACTGTACTTAAGTCGTTCTGCATTCAACCATTTAACGTTTTGGGAAGAGCTTGATCCGCCATTGAGTTCTCGCCTAAAAAGCTTCAGCAGTTATTTTCGCATAGTTTACAGTTTACTAAGCCGAGTTAAGCTTAATGGACCAGTCTATACCAATATAGCCAATTTGTGGACCAGATTTCCGATCAGGCATAACACCTATTTGGAATGAGATCTTACTCGTAACTGAAGTATAACAGATAACAAACGGTATCATAACAATTGGGAACTGTTTAGCATTTTCAGTAAGTGGGACTTACACAATTATGTATTAACAAAATCAATGTTATCACTTTTGTCGCTATTAAGGAAAAAATAAAACCGTTTAATATGGAAACTAAACTACAGTTTAGTGAAATTAATAAATTAATCAGATATTAGTGTGATTCTTAGTACTTACTCACCAAGAACTTTTTAAATGCTTAAAAATGGCGATTAAAGACCTTAAATCTAACAAAACTCAAAATTCTAAACTTATAATTCAAGGTTTTTTTTTACTTTTGTCCATGTGAATAGATTAAATGTACTCCTGTTTAATCATCCCTCGGATTTCTAATATGTTTGTCTAAAATGAAGATTTTCCCCTTTGTTATAGTGAGCCAGGAAAAACCCTAGCTCAGTAGACCGTGAAGGTAGTAAATGAACATTTATACGTGATTGGAATGTCTTTGAACCTCGTGTGCGTGACCTCTACAAAATCACAAGGTAATATTTTTTTTACCTTTTAATTAATACAATGGTCGACATTCAACCATATTTAATTTAAATCATAAGTTTGAAAATTGTTAAGGTTCTATTGTCTTCTACAATTATAGATTCAATACTAAGATTAATTTTGATTTGTCTATTTTTCAAACAAATTAATTGTGTTATAAAATTTAGTCAAGTAATTTATAAATATTAATATTAAAACTGGGTCAAGGACACTTCCCTGTGGAACTCCATATAATAAACTACGTTCTCTAGAAGGGAAAGTAAATTGTTCCCTGTAATTAATGTCAAGTATTGATATCACAGCCTTTGTTTTGTATTACTTAGATAATATATTAATATTTTCAATAGTTTAAGAAAAGATAAGACAACAAACTATGACAAGATGACCGTTAAGGAAGTTCGATATATGTACAACCGTCTAGCAGCACATAAAAACGTTAGATTGAAGCTATTTCTAAATCGTTCCGTTTCTTCTTCGCAGCAACAGTCGATATTCAACTCAGCTGTATAGCGAATGACAAAGACCGACAACTTTGATAAACATGTTTATTTTCTCTTTTTTTCTAACTGGGACAAGCGTAACGTTTTATTCATTTGACTAGTTGCCAAATAGGTCAATGACGTACAAAATATTTGTCCATTTGATTCGAAATTTTGCGTTTGATATGTAACTTGTCTATGAATGTCCGTGCTAACTTAATATTATGGATTTTTATGCCCTCTGACACAACTTCATAGCGTCATCCCCTATTAACTAAAGAAATATTCGGTTCCCATGGTTTTTTGTCGATTATATTTTTCAGTGTAATCTGTGTTAGCGAATTTGATAGTCTCAGATAGACGTCGATGTTTAATATCACCAATATTAGAAATATATGTTATTGAACTAGCTTTGGATACATTTATGATTACCATTTGACGGGGCTCGTGGCGCATTGGTAAAACTACCGGCTGAAGCAATGAGGTCGGGGGTTCGATTCCCACCCGAGCACAAATATTTGTGACAAATATGAATATTTGTGTGGTGTCTGGGTGTTTTTCTATGTATTATAAGTATGTATTTACAAAAAAAAAGTATATTATTTATTATTATATAATCAGTCTCGGTGGCGCAGTGGTCGAGCACACGGCTTCTGATCCAGAGGTCCCGGGTTCGATTCCAGACACTGGCTCACACCAATGACTTTTCGAAATTGTTTTCGGAAGTTATGTGTGATAGATATTGATGACTGATAAAAACTTTGTGCCCGGTATGGCAATAGGTTCGCCACCTATTCCATTTGGGACGTAAACATAACGGCGAGACGAGGCTTAACAGCCGCTGCCTACACCTTCGGGTAACAAAAGGCGGGAACTTATGTTATTTTATGTTATATCCCTTATCTAGTATCCATAACACAAGCATTTAATTGCTTAGCTTGAAACTAGAGGGCGCTGTGTTTATTGTGTCCAAGATATTATTATTATTAGATATTATTATTCCACTCAGTTGATAGTGTGATGATATATATAGCATATAGCTCTTATCAATAAATATTACTATTTTAAATCAATAGCTATATAAATTTTTAAAAGACCTACGAGAAGAAATAATGATACTATTCTTATTTCATGAAGAATGAATTTGCCCAGGATTTGCAGTAATTTTTAAAATCCCTACGAGAAAAAGATAGTGAATATTTTCTTAAAAATGTACTGTGAACTTATTACTACTTTACAAATTACCATGTACTATATAGCTAGGTACTAGACATCCCTCTAAAACTCGTGTCAACCAAGTTAAGGAGACATATTGAACGTAGCGAGCCTGTAATCAATCAAGCCAGTGTAATATGTCATTGTAGGCTCATTAAGAATTCTGGACGTAGCAAAATGAAACCGTCAATACACTTTATGAATTTGCGAAGATTTACGAGTACAGTGTGCGTATGCAATTTCTTTATATATCATTAAAGACACATCGGCAGTTACTTTTTTAAGTGTAAGTGGGCTAACCAGCGCTGCCAATAGATTTCTCTAACAACAAGTGGGTTACAAGTTAATATGGGAAAAATTTAATTTGGTAGAATTGTCAAAATGTCTACAATATGTAATGTTTAGTAGTTAAAAGTGATATTTTAATGTCAAAGTCAAGTCAAGTCAAAATAAACTTTATTTTCATATGTCTTCACAGACACTTAAAAATAGTGAACTAGTACAATTTAACTTATTATTTCAAATGAACTACTTTACACGAGCGCTTGAGGAAAGTACGTACGTGGAACAAGAAAACACGGACGCAATCGCCACGAGCGGCCCGATTCCGAGTGTAGGGGCTATCATGAGAAGAATCGGGCAACAAACTCATGTGCCAGACTTCTTTTCTGAACTATTAAACATAAATAACAATAATATTAATATCGCTACTGAAAACAAAGCAGTAGACTCGTGCATAAAAGGTGTAGCAGCCAGAATACTCGACCATCACAGTTATGGCCCAAGCAAATTAACATCAACGTCCTAAAAAGAAATTCTCTGCAAATATATTAGTCAAGCGCAACTGACGCGACATCTTTTATTTAGAGTGGTAACGTTGTGTATTAAATAAAATAATAAATAAAACTTATATGTACCTATATTATAAAAAATATCAAGGCAAATTTTAAATTAGGAATGTGGATATAATTATCAGGAATTATTACGGAACGCCTCCACTTCAAAATAAGTGAACAAATTTCAACACGCAAACTACACAATCCGCATTGAGCAAGCAACTTGACGGTCTCATGATGACTTGTCCGTCAGGAAGTCATTGATGGTGTAAAAAGCACAAGCAACGAGACGATCGTTCACTGCCCGACTATACCGATCGAAAGACAGAGCCAGGATATGGCTGTAAACTTCGTTACACCCAGAGTAAATTAATCAATGTGTGCTGAGCCTCTCCTTTTGTGAATTTACGGAGCACGAGCCTATTCTACCGATGAACGTAGGTGGAAAACAACTGCTTTTGTCAGCCATGGCAAATCTTTATTTATCTTTATTTCAACGTAATCTATTTCATTTTGTCTTAGGTTTTCATATATAATGTTTTATTAATGTATCCTCCCATGATTGAGATTTTGAGAGATCGTCATTAAATGAAATAGTTGGTCTGATGCAACAGTTAGCGAGTTTTTTGCCAAAATGTCATCATCTACCTGTCCGGTTCCCATTCGGTCGGCACAACGGCTCTTTTTCACACTTTACTCTAACAAAAGGTATTAGTGTTTGAAAAGCTTAATCATGATTTCTTATTCATCATTTTGATCTCTTAGTCACGCGCTATTGGGGTACAATTAGTTCATTGATTCATTACAATTAATTCATTACTTAACACTCATAAATTAGGCAAATAAATTGTAATATATATTAAAAAAATACATTATATTTTCCCAAGCTACTAGACTAATAAGACGTATTACGTAGAGGAAAAAATCCAAACTTAATATTTATTACTTTATTAACCTATTTTGCCAACTGAGATTATTTTTATTTGCCGCAATTATACTACCAAAACCAAGCTCAGTTATACAAATATAGATCTATTAATGAGTTCTGAGAACGATAAATAGATTCAAAGTTTCGCCAAGTGCTAGCATTTCTCCACGGGTTTTGTGTAAACAAGAATTAATCTGTTTGTCTAATGAAAAGAATTAAAGGTTTGTTAATGTCTTATTTTTTTAGTATTCCATTAATTAAGTTAAACTATGGAAGGGTAAGAAATAAACAATTGGTTTTCCCTGTCAGGTAGCGACATCTATTTCTAAACTGTGAACCGGCAGGTGTTCTTTAATGATTCGTTGTTTGCTGACTAAAGATTCCACTTAACTGAACTCCATAAACTCACGCTGCTTCTGACTATGATGAGGTTTCCAGTTCAAATCCAAGTCCAATAACCCAAAAATGTTTTCGAAAATTATGTGTGATATCACAATGAATGATTAAATTGTGTACAGTAACCACCACAACCTTTTTACATACATGCGTTTTAAAAACCAGCGTTTCTAGTCTATAGTGCAGCTTTTTGAGGGTTACTCAGGGATTCCCTCAAACTAGATAATATTCAAGTATAACTACGTGGGAACCGTGGTTAAAATAAAAAATTTGCGTGGAGTCCCGCCGCGCTATAGAAGTGGAACTTTTAACATGTATTCAGAATAGCTTTATTTTTATAGGTCTTCACAGACACTTAAAAATAGTCAATAAATAATTAACAATATATATTTATAACATACTGCTAATGTAAGTAAGGGTACGGTCTGGTATTATGTTGGTAAAACTACCGACTGTGGAATCGAGAGATTGGCAGGTTCGATCCCCACCCAAGTATAAATATTTATCTGGGTCTAGGCAGAATCTGGCTGGAGGTGGAGTCTCACAAAAGTGAGGCTCTGTGGTTCCACCGCCTCAATCGGCGCTAGGAATCACCAGCCGCGCGGAAACAGGTGGGTGACACGGCTGTCCCGGTGGCGAGATACTTGAAGTACCTCGGCCTCACCCTGAACAGACTCTCGAGCTTCGAGGAGTACTTCGTGAGGATGGTCCCCCGAGTGGGACGGGTGGCAGACGCGCTACACCGCCTCCCCCGAGATTCGCCGCCTCTACGGTGGTGTCGCGCGATCCGTGGCCCTGTACGGGGCTCCCGCAGTGGCTTTTACGCCTCGACTCGCTGTTTTGTTTACGTCCCGACTGGAATAGGTGGCGAACCTATTCAAAGTCAAAGTCAAAATAACTTTATTTTTATAGGTCTTCACAGAAACTTAAAAATAGTCAACAAGTACAGATAACATATTATTTAAAATTAAATACAAACACGAGCGCTTGTGGAAAGTGCCTCCGTGGAACAAAAAAAGACACGGACGCAATCGCCACGAGCGGCCCGATTCCGAGTGTAGGGGCTATCATGAGAAGAATAGGATAGATAGGATAGGATAGATAGAAGAATAGGGCAAGAAACTCATGTGGCAAATACTCTTTTGAAACCATTTGAAATAAATAACAATATTATTATAACTACTGAAAACAAATCAGTTGGTTGGTGAATAAAAGGTGTAGCAAACAGAATCCTCGACAATCACAAATAAGATCCAACCAAATTAAAATCAACGTCCTACATGTTAACAAGAAATTCTATGCGATCACAGTAGTCGAACACAACTGACGCGACATCTTTTAATTAGAGTGGTAACGTTGTGCAAAAATTGTGGCGAATTATAAAATTTAAGTATCACATATTGAACACAACATCAAGGCAAATTTACAATTAAAAAGCTATCAGAAATTATTACAGAACGCCTCCACTCCGAAAAAGTGAACAAATTCCAATACACAAACTACAAAATCCGCGTTGAGCAAGCAATTTGACGGTCCCACTCCGACTTGTCAGTCATGAAGTCGTTGATGGTGTAGTATGCACCACCAATGAGACGACCCTTCACAGCCCGCCTAAAGCGATAATAAGACAAATACAGAATATGCGCAGGTATCCTATTATAAAACTGTACACCCATTCCCAAAAAAGACTTGTGTACCTTGTGCAGGCGATGATACTGTAATTGAAGCTTTGTATATTTATCTAAGTTTCTCCTCACAAACATGATGTTATCATATATAAACTGGGAGATAACTGTTAAAATGCCAATTTCCTTAAAACGTTCTCTGAGGGAGACCCTAGCATGACATTAAAACAAACTTTAGGATTATATCGCGTTTAGTTTTTACCAATTTTATAAATTTCCCGACGTTTCGAACTCGTTACAGAGATCATTTTCACGAGTGATGAACAAAAAGATGGTATCTGTTCAAAAGCTATTTTCATTGATACAGAGAGCACCCACTTTTTGGAAATAAAAATCAAAAAGTTGATGTTAAAAATATGATTTTTACTATTGGTAACCCACATCAGACCATGAAACAAAAATTAAATATTTATTAACAAGATATATTTACTAAAGAAAAAGTTTGGTTTGTACAGATCCTTTGTTGTATGATTTAATAGGTAACAGTTGTTATTTTTAATTATTAGCTAATTAACTAGCACCCAAATTATAAATTGCCCGTATTGCTCGTTTCTGAATAACGAAAATGGACTGAATTTCAGCTGCTCTGCCCCATAGCAATATACCATATGATTATTGATGATTATTGTCCTACATAGGGTGCAAAGTATTAATTACACTCAGCTTTTAAACATAATTTAGAAAAGTCATTTGGCCAGGATACGAACCCACAACTTTTTGATTTAGGAGGGGGTGCTTGACCACTGGACCGCCGCGACTACCGAGATTACTACTATCTACTTCAAAATTGAGTTCTAATATTCACCCAGTACGGCGCAGTACGCCATCTAGCGTACATGATGTCAACTATATATAATAATAACCCTATAAAACTTTATTAGGTAAACTGATTTAATATGATTACATGTTATTACATATTTATGTCAATATATTACTGAAATATATTATTTAGTTAAGTAAAATGCACGAAATTTATAATTATGTGATTTTTAATAAATTTAGTAACTGTTTTGGTGATATTTCCTTTTATTATTTAAATGTTTAAACCCATACTGATGCTGCATGAATATTCATAATAATTATTTTCATAATAATAATATCTTAATACTAGATAGTATCAACTCGTTCTATGTATTATTGGTAAAAAAGAGAACTTAATTTTAAAACATCCTAGTAGCGCCATCCGCCAAAAGATAGTGAAACTTTTGATTATTAAAATAATTAATTTATATATTTACAAACTATTTCGTACTAAAACTGGTCAAGATATATCTATTATTTAGTTAAGTAAACTGCGCGAAATTTATAATTATGTGATTTAACAATTCATTATGTGTGACTGTTTTGGTGATATTTCCTTTTATACTTTAAATCCATACTGATGCTGCATGAATATTCATAATAATTATTTTCATAATTAATATCTTAATACTAGATAATATCGACTGGTTCTATCTAATAGCTGCAAAATAAGGGAACTTAATTTGAAAACATCCTAGTAGCGCCATCTGCCGAAAGGTAGTGAATTTTGATTGTTAAAATAAGTAATTTATACATTTACAAACTATTTCGTACTAAAACTGGTGTTATAATTATCTAAAATTTTTATTTTGAATTTTAACCGGTTTTTTAAGTATAATTCTCGAGTAGATTCATTTGTTGTGTAAAAAGATGTTGTTAACTGAGTTTATCATTTTTGTAATATCAATTATGACCAGCTAGTACCACCATCCGCTACTAGATGTCTGTACGGGTTGTTTAAAAAGTCGCTATACCTTTTCGTCCTTGGTTTATATGGATCTTGGCTTTTTATCTTATCATTATATAATATTATTAGTGGCCGCAAGGCCCGCAAGGGGGCGTTAAAAGCGTTAAACGCTCTTGCACTAGACATGGGTTTAATGTATCAGTGAAAAGAAAAGATGTATATGAATCTTTTGATCACTGCGATATGCATCACTCATTTCTATCACTATATCACTTTGTATCGCGCTCCGCGCGACAACTCGCCACTCATTCTAGTCAGCGTGATTTATTTGCTCACTGAGTGATCAAATTCATTCATTCTTTTAAATCATTATATACTTTCGTATTAACAAGCGTTTCGTGCAAAGTCCATGGCTGCCCATGTTCAACATGGTTCGTTCGTTATTTTAGAAAAGATACCGAGCCCTACAATGAATTTGAATTTTATTATTAGTACTATTATATTAGTACTGAATAATATTAATAACTATATTATTATAATATAGTTATTACATATAAAAAATATATATTATTTCACTGGTCGAGCCAGCCCATTCATGCAGCGAACTGTTTGGCTCTACAACTTTGTGCATATTATTAATTAAATAAAATTAAGCCTTGGCAACCAAATAAAATTGTTGTTTGTTTAATAATATTATATTGATAGAATTAAATTACTCGTACTAAACTAAATATTGTAATTTTGTAATAATATAATAACGTTTCATATATCCGAATCAAGGCATACCATAATTCAAACAAAACGGTGGGTCGTTCTACGAAACGAGCTTATGTTGATGTAATCACTCATATACATCCGTTGTGATCACAGAAATAGATCAAGATAGAACGGCGAATAGGCGTGGCAAGCGTGCCAAAACCATGCACTATATTGCATGCTTTTCGAAACTCGCTCTCATTACGCAACGAGCGTTCCTGCCATGCGTTCAGGACGTAAAAAAATAGATAAAACTTCACATATATGCCTTATTATGCTGTGGCAAATTCTAAAAACAAAAGTAGTGAATCAAATATGAAAAAAGGAAATATTTCGTATGATCAGTAAGTACAGAAAATCAGTAGAAAGTATTTTTTTGAGATTATAAATTATTGTTTTACTTTTACTATGTTCAATAATTACGATCACAAGTTGTATATTTTTTCGTTATGATAAATATCCATTGCTGTCCGCATTCAACGCTCGTATACAAAAACATTGCGCGTATAAATTATACGCGTAATGTACGTCGAATCGAACGAAATACACAATACACCTGCTAGTTGATCGCTGTGTCTGTTAATCGCTGTGTTTGGCCTTCGAATGTTAGAGATGGGCACTCCATGTATCGTTGAGTCTTAGGACTTATCGATAAATTAATTCAATAATAATTTGAGTAGCAGCTCATGTCTTGCTTTGTCCCTACTTTATTCTAACACCACAAATTTCAACCAAAGTGTTTCGTAATTACATTGGCAGCAGTTTATTTGACAGTATAAGTTTTCACCAATTTGACCAATCGCCGATGGAAAATCATTTCGTTCTTCTCAAACGGGCAGTAACCGAGGTATATGTAGACGTTCGGCTTCGTTATTTAACCAGGACTGTGAGGCCAACCCTTACAAAAAGGCAAATATTTAATAAATATGTATAGTTTCAAGGACAGTAATTATACTGTCCGGTTACTGCCCGTTTGAGAAGAACGAAATGATTTTCCATCGGCGATTGGTCAAATTGGTGAAAACTTATAAAAGCACAGTATATAAAATTTAGTTATAATTATTAAATTATAACTAAATTTTATATACTGTTGAAAAAATATGTTTTAGGTTTTAATATGTCGGATTAAAGTATTTAACATGTTTTACTTTCTATGATTATCGTTACACAAAATCAATAAAGTTGGTAAAATATAAAAATAATAAAATTAACACACGTTGCCGATATTAACATCGATAATCTAATGTGTGTGTCTCCTAACTAGTCGCTCGCTCGCTAGTCGCTAACAATGAAAATGACGTCACGCTGTGGGCGTGGTTTTTAAAAAAGTGACACGCTCGAAATGTATGGAAATATGACATCGCGGCCGTTCTATCTTGATCTATTTCTGTGGTTGTGATCACTCCTAGTCAGTGATCGCTATGATCGCCAATGATCGCGATTCAAAAGATTGAAAAGATACACTGATAGATTCATAAATGAAGTGATAGATAGAGTGATGGATAGAAAGAGACAGATATTATATTTTATCTATCTCTCCTGAGTTACTCACCTCTATCTTGCACGAGACATTAGAAGTTCCACTTCAAAAAAAAGCTAAAGAACGACTATAATTCTACAATAGTGTCTCCCATGCTGTGGTAGAAGATGCACAGATTCCTGCACATACTATACGGTCGACACAGCTGATGCTAACTAAGAAGGAAATGGATATTCAGTCTATGAAGAAAGGAGACAGATTTAACTGGTAATAGCACGACAGCTCCTGCCTGGCAACAAAAAGTATGATATGGTAATTTTATCAATTTAAAACTTTCCTTACTTACCAGTATCTAATTGGCATATTAATTTTATTCAGTTTTAATTACAGTTTTCTTGTCGTATAACATAACTTTCACTTGGTTTACAAGGGGCCGCAAATAAACCCCCGGAAATTAATATACCCAACCGTTAACCCTTTTAAGTCTTGTAAAGGACAAACGAGAGTGTGACGTCAAATGTAAGTAGTTCAGTCATGATGACGGTCACGTTGCTAGATTACAACTACGAATAATAAGTAGTTTTGTAGTTCCTTTTACTTGTTTACTTTGAACTAGTAGTTCCTTAAAGTTCAGTTGTGGCATTTCTAATAGCGATATTTTATCTAATGTACATGAATCTTTAATGCATCATCTCCTCAGCCTCAATAGTATCGATGACGTATTCGTCAAAATATCAAGAAAAACCTTTTCCGGAGTAATTCACAATGGCTTATTTGATGAGTGATTTGACACTAATTTTCCACCATATTTATACAGGACTTCAATAAAAACTATCATTATAAAGAAGATTCTGTAGAAGTATATAGTATTGGTAAATCATTTTAAATACATACATACAATCACGCCTTTTTCCCACGGGGGTAGGCAGAGACTAATTCTTTCCACTTGCTACGATCCTGACATACGTTTCTTGCTTCCTCCACTCTCATTATCGCGTTCATACATGCTCGTCGGTTGTAGCCACTCCTGACCTGGCCCCTCACCAACACATCGTAGATTTGTTGGTGGAAGGTCCCGCCTAGGTCGTCCTTTACCGGTTCTCCCTTTCACACTTGTCTTATAAATTATTTTAGTCAGTCTACTTTCGTCCATCCTTTCTACATGTCCGAACGATCTAAGCATTCCTTTCTCTATCCTTGTCACTATATCTTCTTTCACATAAATCATTCAAATCATTTTACTATCATTTTACTCATAATAAAATCAATACATTCAATATAACGAACGAAACACTTTAGTAAATGTGATCTACTTTATACACAGCGATAGTTCAAGATGTTTATGAACATATATATAGTGTATAATATGGTAGATGTAATCAATACATATGAATATTCTTATAGTATGGATTTGAATTATAACACACTTAAGGACCGTTTTTCACTGAACGATCTGAAATCGTGGTATTTAACCTATCGACTCGGGCCATTTAGTCAGCGAACTGCACAATTCTATAACATTCTATAACATAACATAACTTCACGCCTTTTGTTACCCGAAGGTGTAGGCAGCGGCTGTTAAGCCTCGTCTCGCCGTTGTGTTTACGTCCCAAATGGAATAGGTGGCGAACCTATTACCATACCGGGCACAAAGTTGTCAGTCATCGATATTTATCACACATAACTTCCGAAAACAATTTCGAAAAGTCATTGGTGTGAGCCAGTATCAGGAATCGAACCCGGACCTCTTGGATCAGAAGCCGTGTGCTCGACCACTGCGCCACCGAGACTGTTAACAATTTTATCACTAAAATTACAAAACTACTAGTATCATTGGATTTCGAAAACCTGTCATGAATTCCTATAGACCATTTGCAACTGTCTCCATATTTTAGCAACTACAGTCACGCGAGACTAGTAGTCTAATTGACAAACAGCCTTAGAACAAGCCCCTATATCTGATATATTGCCGGGCAAATTACGTCTGCCGATAATTGTATACTGTATTGCGTCGTTCTGTCGAGCTCATTCTGTCCTACTATACTGTAAACATATTTATATATAAACTAATGTAATATGTCTGCGCTCTAAATACTATTATTTGACAGCTTCGAACTAAATAAAAAATCTATGTCGAATTTTACTCAATGTTGCTCTGTGTTTTATATAAACTAGGCCATAATGACGCAATTGTTTTATTTTGGTAATTAAATAGTTCATTGATAACTTTAGATATATTTAGCAGCCGCTGTCTACACTTTAGGAAAGAGAAGGCGTGAAGTTTTTAAGGCGTTTTTAAGTTCACGATTTTTTTACGAGGGAGCAAATGAGCAAGCAGGAGGGAATGGAAAGGGGACTGGCTCTCCAGATTTCTCTCTCACTGAATGAAACGCTACATAAACAATTTTACTTCAAAAGTCTGAGCATGGTATTTTACGTGAAGAGGACAAAAATTATATATGATACTGATAATTATATTAGACAATTACTACTAGTCACAACATTTTTTCTAAATGAATATCTTTATATAAATAATCATCTGCCTACAGCTTCACCCACGCAAAAAGTAAATCAAACCCTAATTGGAGTATAATTAGATCGTGTTACACAGATTTTTATGGAATCATATATTAGCCTATTCTTTGGAACAAGTTAGGTTTGTAATCTAAACTCGAAGTTGGTTCATTACTTTCAGACTTAATCATTACATAGTATAAAACAAAGTCGCTTCTTTGAAACTACGCGACGGATTTTGATGAGAGTTTTTTTAATAGTTAAGAGGATTTCAACAAAATTCATGTTTAATGTACTAAAAAAATCATAATTTTCGCGATTTAGCACTTTAATTGCAAACGCTGGCTAAGCCTTATTGTGATAGATCGAAACAATGTACTACATTATGATACACCTTGAAAAAAACAAAAATATCTGCGATGGCATATGTCTATCTCTTAGACATAACCCACAATTATATTTTTTATTTCTTACATTTCTATGTAAAATAATGGCTTATTTACGAGGCGATTTTAAACATTAAAGCATTAATTTTCATCCAGTTAGTGTCTTAAATAAATTGTGCTTTTATCAACCAATCAAACTGGCCCTGGTCTGGATCAATATGGCCCTTTACAGTATGTTAAATGAATTTTTACGAAGATATTACAGTATTAACATAGCGGGACATTTGCGTCGCGCAGTAATACCGGCCAAGACGCGTGCCGATAAATAGCACAAATTATTTTTTTTAATATCCAAATTTTACTTATTTATGTTTTATTTTTGATGCGGAACAAAGTTCGCCGGGTCAGCATGTAATAAACAAATAATCAGCTCCTAACAGTTTCTAACAGTGGTAGAGATTTGCATGAATGGGCCGGCTCAACCTGTGAAATACCTCTCGGAATATCGGCGTGAAGTGGCTTTTTCCTTTCTTTCCCCTCTTACTCCCTTAAATAACGGCTATACACCACGGTGTCTATGGGCGGTAAGTAGTTGCTTACCATCAGGCGACTCACTAGCTCGTTTGCCCAACTATTCCATAAATAAAAATCTTACTTTTTTATAATAATATTACTTATCGATGAACACTTCATAAGCAAATTGAAAAATTTGGCCGTATTTCCATTTTTTTAGCTAAATTATTGTTGCAACGATCTATTTGGTACCAACAACAGGTTCTTCATTAAAAAAGAAAATATTGATTTCATCAATCATCTGCATGGCACCGATCATTTACAACAAAATACCGAAACATATAAAGGAATTAAACGTGGCACTTTTTAAACGAAGTTTGGAAGCGTATTTGCGGGAGAAATGTTACTATACCATTGGTGAGTTTTTGGTAGATAAACATTAGATGAGTGGCACTTAAAAATTATAATTATATATTTATACATCAAAATAATGCTAATATCCTGTCTGTGCATTCATACTTATGAGTGTCTGTACTCACACGATGCTGTTGCCTACCTATGTCACTTTATAGGCTTAATTTTTGTTTCCTGATATGTTGAAATATGAATAACTGTACATGATTAGACTAATCTATTATTTAAATTCAAATTCAAATTCAAATTCAAAATATCTTTATTCCATAGACTTTACAAAGTACTTAGAATCGTCACATAAAAAAACATTCACGGAGCTTAGATTCCCTTTCATCACACAGTCTTGAATGTGAAAGCGAATCTAAGTGCCAGTTTACTCTTTGACATCGACTCGCTATGTAAAATAAGCAACTACCCACCTCTATTTGATTCATTAATTTGTGATTACTAACAATCTTAACATAGTGTATAAGTTCATTGAATTTTTCTAATTGTTTATTAATCTATTTTTTTATAATTTATCTATTAATAATTTAGATTGTACATAGATTTATTCATTTATATAGTTTTTTATTATTTAAATACTGTAAAAATATTAATATGCCATTACTGGCAGATTTTGGTGAACCAAAAAGTAAATTGTGATCTTGTATTGATAACGCAAAATGTAATGAATAAATAAATGATTGATTGATTGATTGATCAAATCCCAAATGGCTTTTAGCAATATTTACTAAGAACTGAAATGTCCTTATTCTTATAATGACATTGACCTAATATTAGTTTATTACGACATCTACAAGGAAAATTGTTGCTATATTGCGTCAAAATTGTTTATAATATTTTTATGTATGACTATTTTGCTGTTTCTCATAATTTCGTAAGTCATCACATTCGTAAATATAATTTTATATCAATATATTTGTATTTAGTTACAATAATATGATTTTAATAGTTGAATTACAAAGACTTTCCTGATTATTCGGGATAGTATAAAAGGTTAGAGAACGTTCAGGTATAACCCTAAACTTTCTGAGGCTATATATTAATAAACATTAAATAGAATAATAGCATTTGAAAGAAAAATAAAATGAATCACATCACTTTTGTGATAGCATGACATGTTTTTATTAATATGTAATGGAATGAAGACGTCGACGCTTTTATTTCACCGTGAGTACTTCGTACTTAAGTACCAACAAGCACTCGACAAAAATGAAAATAATACATTTTATTTCTACAAGTAACAGAAGCGCTGTCATTTCGCTAAATAAAACCATAAATTATATTAATATTATTTTTTCTCTTTCAGATAAATGACTTTCGTTTTATATTTCAGTTAGATTTAATTAAAAGCGTAACTACATCACTACCACCTATTCCATTTGGGACGTAAACATAATGGCGAAACGAGGCTTAACAGCCGCTGCCTACACCTTCGGGTAGAAAAACGCGTGTAGTTATGTTATTTTATGTAACTAACGGCCGAATACTGAACCGCCACTCACATCTGACAATTAATAAAGTGCTACTTACTCGCTCAAATTTCATGCATTCTGTCTAATGTGACAGTTAATTAAACGCATAAGTAGCGCTTATATAATTGAGTGGCGGTTCAGTATTCGGGCTTACAACGCTTAGATCAGTAACAATATTATTTTTTGTTTTGCTCAGGGCCGACACTTTTACTTTTACTCGCGGAATATTCAACAACTTCTAGGTATAATCTAAATCTACAAAAAACTAGGCAGTCTTTTTAATATACTTAAAAATAATTTGGATTTTAAGAAGAATTTGGATGGAGCGCCATGTAGAAATAATGGATAATGAAGAAGAATTGAAGATAGAAATGAAGATTAACAAAGCAGATAAACAATGCAAAGAAGCGAGTGAGTTGTGTAACAATCATGTCTATGGCGCTCTGTTCTCTCTGCCTAACCTGCAAGGGACTAGGCGTGCCTTCACGCCTTTGTTCACAAATTCACGAATTTGCGTATGTGTAATAAAACTTATTTCAATTATTCGATCTGTTAAGTTACTTGTACTTTACAAGTCTTTAACAGTTCAATAAAATAACAAAGAATAAAAATGTAAGCTCAATCTTCAATAAAATAACAAAGAATAAAAATGTAAACTCAATCTTTTTAGCCATATATATAAGTATATGTTATATAATATATGTAAGTCTGCTTAGTAATGTATAGTTCTAGACTGAATATCGTATACGTTTTATTGATTAATATAAATTGAGGCTTCACTTTCATTGCGAAAGATTTGTGGTCAAGAGTCAAAACTCGTTTAATCAATAATAGAAAAACAATAAACTTCATTGTCCGATATCAATCTCTTTACAAAAGCTTTGAGATAACCATGTAATATTTTATGAATCAGACGTTTCTAAAGATATAAATAAAATCAAAGATTTATCTCCAATTACTTGGGCGTAATAAATACGAGTAAATTGATTTATTATCCATAATGTAACTGGTTTTACGACGTTTTGGTTGCCTGACAATTGAAGTTTTCCCATTTTCATAGCTTGGGGTGATTTAATTAAGAAAAGAAGTAGTTTTGATAATTTTCACATTTAAACTACTCAATAGATTATAGGAACATTTTGTACTTACATAATCAGTGAAAAATATTTAAAAGCTTACTGGAAAATCATGCATTTGGCTCAACTTTTGCTCGTAATAACGTTTCTAATATTTGTGGACGACTGTAATCAGTCGTAATTTATTTTACTTTTAATACCAGATAGTGTAGGCAACGTATCTTACATCACTGTAGCCGATTGTTATAGTTATCGAGCACTACTCTGTCTGTCACCAATATTTATGACACTTAACTTACTGATGAGTTTTTGATGCGAGAATGAAATCAAACTCAAGACTTCATAATTTAGAAACGGGTTACTTGTCCTCAAGACCACTGAGACGGCAAACTTCCATGTTACATATAGACATATTGAGTATGTAAGTTTTTCACAAACAAAATAAAAACATATATAAAGATATACCCTCGAAGTGGGTAGTTTGTTACCTTGTATTTCTGTCGGAGGTGATATCCGACAATGTAAAAAGTTCTCGACAAATTGCAGACACTTCACTCCGACCGACTCGAATGTAGGTAGTACGCGCATTAAACTTTTAAAAGCTCCATATGTGAAAATCCTCTGGATATGAATTCTTTCTTATAGAATGTTATTACATTTGATGTTTGAAAGTTTACTATTTTAGTATATATGCGGAACTATCAAAAAAATACAGCCTATGTTACTTGCAAATAAAGTATATTTCTTATAGTGAAAGAAACGTTACTCTATTTATCAACTTGAATCATAACTTCTTTATAATATTTATAATTAATAAAGTCAATACTATCTCAAAGAAAACTGATAAATCTAGGAAGAATATAACAACGATTTCTTTTTAGTAAAATTATACTTTTATATTTTTTTTTATGGGATAGGAGGGCAAACGAGCAGGCGGGTCACCTGGTGGTAAGCAACCAACGCCGCCCATGGACACCAGCAACACATATAGTGTTACTGTTGCGTTGCCAACCTTTAAGGGGTAGGGGATAGGAAAGGGTGGGGAAGGGGGTGGGTCTCCGGGTACCTCTCTCACCGAACGAAACGCGGCATGAGCAACTTTATGTCGGTCTTCTGAGAGGTCGTGGTATTTCACCGGTCGAGCCGGGCCATTCATGCAGCGAACTGCTTGGCTCTACCACTGTTAGAATTAATATCTAAATCGCTCGACTCTGAGCCATGATAAATATCTTTATAGTAAAAACAAGAACGCATTTTTATGTAAACTTCAGGCTGTAAATTTTATTCCTGAATAATTCGAAATATAGCAAAAGTTGGGCGACAGACAAACTATTCATAACGTTATTTTTTTGCGCGAATATCTACTATTCTATTTCTCTTTGAAGTTATTTGTGATTCTGCATCACCAAAGGCCATCAGTTTTTTAAGCAATTCAGGTTAAAATAGAGTTTTTATTGATCCTTTTCCAATTCTCTTTGGTGCAGTATTTATTTATTTTGGTATTTTTTGTAATATCCAATCAAAAGAATTCACATTTTTTTCTTTTTAAATGCTATTTAGCATTCTCGATAATAATGACTGCGTGTCTTAAAATTTATTTGATTATAATAAAAAAGCAGGAATTGCGCAAGCCATCAATCTTACTGTGCTATTTTTGTGCTACTTGCTATTTTTGTTTTCTGTGGATCCTGACAGCCTTCACTGAATTAAAAAAAACATATTAACGAAATGTTTCAATATAAAGCTATGTAATTTCTCTGCATAATTATTCTTTAACGTTATTTCATCTAGTGTGTCAAATTTTGCATATTAAGCGTATAAGTGTCAAATGTTACAGACTTAGATCTTATTACATCCATATGATATCAGTTCATGACAGCCTTTACGTGCTCCATCTTAGTATCAAAAGGTGTTCATTTTCATATGTGCACTTGAAAATTATTACTAATTGGGCTTACAGGTAGGACTTGGTAGAACTAAGCAGTTCGCTGCATGAATGGGCCAGCTCGGCCGGTGAAATACCACGACCTCTCAGAAGATCGACGTAAAGTGGCTCATGCCGCGTTTCTTTCGCTGAGAGAGGTAACCGAAGACCCACTTCCTTCATTTCCCATCCTTCCCTATCCCCTATCCCTTAAAGGTCGGCAACGCAACAGTAACACTATATGTGTTGAAGTTATCCACGGGCGGCGTTGGTTGCTTACCATCAGGTGACACGCCTGCTAGTTTGCCCTCCGATCCCATAAAAAACAGATATGTAAGACAGATTTTAGATTATTTTTTTATTAATTTTTTTATTTATTTACATTGATCTACATTCTATTAAATATAATCTGACTTCAAATATATTGAATTTTACTGCGCCATCTATTGGATACTTAGTCAACTCTGTAAACTAATTACCTTATACAAACAGATGGCAACAGAATCTTGTCTAAACAATGATAATTGTGACTCTTTTAGTTATTGATTAACAACTAGTTCATAATGAAATATTGTTCCAATTATAATTGAAGTATTTCATCTTTCAAATGCAATGTCAAAAAAATCTTAAAATAATAACACCACTAATTATATTTTTGCCAAATTTATATCAAATATTGTAACAGAAAATATAATTAAACCTGGATTAATCTTAGGAAACGAAAGTTAAACAATCTCTTGACATTAATCCTACTTTTGGGTGGCTTTGAAGTTAATCTTAAGCCCCTTAGCCTTGATCATAATTAGTTCAATATCGTATTAACTGTGATATTTAACTGTCAACATATAACTGCTACTATATCAAGGCGTATGTATAACATATTTACAAAACACATATATATTTTAAAAGTAAAGTAATTAATTTAAATTGTAATATTGTATTTTCTCTGAAGGTGATTGTAAATCTTATGAGACAATAACTGTATGATACCGTAAATTCCAGTGTAGAATTGCTGTGAGTGAAGGGGTTTTGGGAGAGTTTGAAGGTATTATATAAACCATTATTTTCTTGTTTTAAGTCTGTCATTAAGGCGCGCCATTATTGTTTATGACTCATTTATATCGTAACAATGTTAAAATGATGGTTAAAATACATGACGGATACGGGGAAGCCGCGGTTTTATCAAGAAATTTACGAACATCATAATACAGAGTTTACGACTTCAATCTGGAAGGATGTATTATATCTTCGCGATATTGTCATATTTAATCTCTCAGTAATCTGCGACGGAGTTTGTTTTTAAACCACTTTGAAAAAGAGGAGGTTGTCTATTTTTTATGGGATAGGAGGGAAAACGAGCATGCGTGTCACCTGATGGTAAGTGATCAGCACCGCCCATGGACACCTGCAACACATATAATGTTACAGTTGCGTTGCCGACCTTTAAGGGAGTATGATGGGAAAGGATGGGGAAGGGAGGTGGGTCTCCCCGGATACTTCTCTCACCGAACGAAACGCGGCATGAGCCACTTTACGTCGATCTTCTGAGGGGTCGTGGTATTTCACCGGTCGAGCCGGAATTCATGCTACGAACTGCTTGGCTCTACCAATGTTAATGGATATATTACGAGTGTTTTGTAAAAAAAACTTACTATATATAAAATAGTATGGTGATTACAGTCAATTCTTTTATTTTCATATAATAGGCATTCGATACTCTGCTGTTCTCTCAATTGCCTAGAAATTAAACTTTAAAGCTTATTTTAGGTAGGTTTTTAAGGTAGGTTTTTTTTAGGTATTTTAACCGAAAACGGCGAAATAATATTACAGTTTCATCCTAATATGTATATTTTCTTACGTCGGAGGAACATTTATTAAAACCATAAAACCAAGATGAACGTGAACAGTTCACTAAACATAACATAACATAACTTCACGCCTTTTGTTACCCGAAGGTGTAGGCAGCGGCTGTTAAGCATCGTCTCGCCGTTATGTTTACGTCCCAAATGGAATAGGTGGCGAACCTATTGCCATACCGGGCACAAAGTTTGTCAGTCATCGGTATTTATCACACATAACTTCCGAAAACAATTTCGAAAAGTCATTGGTGTGAGCCAGTGTCTGGAATCGAACTCCGGACCTCTGGATCAGAGGCCGTGCGCTCGCCCACTGCGCCACCGAGACTAAACAGTTCACTAGTACTTAAATTAAGCAATTCAATATAACGAGGACACAATTTCATGTCGGAAACAGCAATATAATGTTGATAGTTGAAGGTAGCGATTAAATTGTCCTATAAACCACATAGATAGGCCACTTATGAGCCCAGTTTACATGTTACACTGTGTAAATAGTCTTAGATGATGACAGTGTTGACTTACTCTGTATATTATCACGTTTCATCACAGCTCTGAAGTAATCTTGATTTAAAAAGTTATTCGATAGAAATACTGAAAAAATATGTCACCAGATTTTAGGTTCATATATCGGATGAGTTAAAATCCCTAAATTGTCAGGTGTCAATTTTTATTTCTACGGAATGTGGGGAAAACCAAGCGATACACCTGGTTAAAAACGAAACGCGGCATGAGAGACTTTACGCGATACCCGGCCTGTTCATGCAAATTCTGCGTGACTTTACAGATATCAAAATAAATTGAAATTCACTTTAACTCCAAACTGTTAATTATATTTTAACAAATTGATTGAACATTACGTCTATTGAGTTTTCAATCGCCACAAACTAATCGTTCCCAGTAAATACCATCTTGTATTAAACGATATAGTTAAGTTTGTAGCCCTAGTACTAAATTATTTAGCTGAGCTTTAACTTTTGACAAAATATCTTTTGTATATAATTAGAAAGTTTTGGGCTATTGAGATATATTATACGCCTTGTTCTATTCTAAGGTGTATACACCATTGTTACGTCTCGCCGGGTTTTTAGGTCTCAAATGGATAGGAAACGGTGCCACCACACATAACTTGCGAAAAATAAATGGTGTCAGCCAAGATTCCATCCCATGGTTTCTTGATTTAATTAAGAATTCAAGCTCCACATCCACATCACTTTTTTTATGGGATAGGAGGGCAAACGAGCAGGTGTGTCACCTGATGGTTACTGTTGCGCTGCCAACCTTTAAAGGATAGGGGAAAGGAAAGGATGGAGAAAGGGGAGTGCTTCCGGGTACCTCTCTCACCGAACGAAACGCGGCATGAGCCACTTTACGTCGATCTTCTGAGAGGTCGTGGTATTTCACCGGCCGAGCCGGCCCATTCATGCTGCGAACTGCTTGGCTCTACCACTGTTAGAACTGAGACATTAAGCAGTATATAGTTCACCATACTCTCTTAACAATTGGATTAAACACTAGAACTCAATTAGTTCCCTGCGATGTGTGGAAGAGTTAGTTGTATACCAAGTCTTCTTAACTTAAAAATACATCTATTTCAGAATAATGTAAGCGAATCTACGAGAAGCTACCCAATTCTTATTCCTTTCAGAAATGCAAAAGCAATCTTTTGGATTTGCTGCTGTTTAACGTAACTAAGGACAATTTTGAAGTGGAAATTGCTTAAGCATTTAGAGTTACAGAGCGCGTCTAAGAAATTTACATTTCTCGTTACATACGATTAAAAATATCTAACCCTTCTTACAGCGCAGTAAGTAAAAACAATGATCTCGTTAATCTTGTTGCTAATCGGTCCACAAAGTTTTATTACGGACAGTGTACAAAGATAAACGTTTTCGTATACTACACTCGAGAGCAATGAATCCGGGTCACTTAAAGAATCCTAAAAATCTCGGAAACTAAAAATGCTAGGTTAATGCAATAAATTGTATTTAATAGACAATGTAATACTCCTTAAATGAAGGTATTAAAACTTCTTAGTTATTGTAAAGTTATATCATAAAAAAATCAAATTTGAAAAAGGGCCACTTTCGAAGATGGAACTACGAAATTACAGCATTTGGTTTTGCTTTTGTTTGTAATCTGTCATTTATGTGGGTACATAAACCATGTTGATAGTGCTCTATATTCATTATTCAAGCTGAAATTATGTCGCTTACGCCTGAAGAATGCACCAGAATACTTACAATGCTGGAAACCGGCCGGAGTCAGCGCGATACAGCCAGGACTGTTGGTGTGTCGCTGTCAACAGTACAAAGAGTTCTCCGACGTTACGAAGAAACTGGTTCTAACCTACGCAGACCAGGAACGGGCAGAACCAGGTATACCACAGCACGAGAAGACCGATACTTGGTGAACACCATGCTTCGAAATCGCTTTCTCACAGGAACTGAACTCACCAATCAGTTTCGACGCCTCGGAGGAAGTAACCCAAGTGCATGGACAGTAAGACGTCGGCTTGCTGAATCTAACTTAAAACCCCTTAGACCTGCAAACGGCCCTAAACTGGAGCGTGGGCATCGTATTTCAAGACTAAGATATGCCCAGAGCCACGTAAATTGGAGTATTGAAGATTGGTCAAAAGTTATGTTCTCCGACGAATCAAAATTTATGCTCTACAAGCACGATGGAAGACACAGAGTGTATCGAAGACCAGGGGAAAGATTCAAGCAAGCATGCATCGAGGAAAAAGTAGCCTACGGTGGTGGGTCTGTACTTGTGTGGGCCGGAATTTCTTCTGAAAGTCGCACAGAGCTGGTGATCATAGAAAACGGCTCTTTAACTAGCGTAAGATATGTGGAAGAAATCCTCAATGATCACGTTGGTCCATTTATGGTCAATTTAGGTGAGGATGCTATATTTATGCATGACAATGCCCGACCTCATACAGGTAGGATTGTGAATGACTACCTTCAAGAGATGAACATTACTCGTATGTAGTGGCCAGCGCGCAGCCCGGATATCAACCCGATCGAGCATGCTTGGGACGAGCTAGGCAGATGCGTAAAACAACGAAACCCTCCCCCAATCACGCTTCGTGAGCTCAAAATTGCTCTCACAGAGGAATGGGAGAATATTCCCCAAAATCGTATAAGGAACTTGGTGTACAGCATGCCAAACCGCGTAAACGCAGTAATGGAAGCACGAGGAGGCAATACGAAGTATTAAAATTCAAGAAAATCGTAATAAAGTTCAAAAATTTCATGTTTCCTATTTTTGTTTTAAGGAGAGATCAGCAGATTTTTTCTTTATGTAATTTTGTGTTAATAAAATGTATGGTGACTCATATTTTTTTTACTTTCATTTAAGGAGTATTACATTGTCTATTAAATACAATTTATTGCATTAACCTATCATTTTTAGTTTCCGAGATTTTTAACATTCTTTAAGTGACCCGGATTCATTGCTCTCGAGAGTATATTTACAGTTGATTCAAATAATGTATAGTACTCTATCTATACAAATAAATAACTACAAAGTGCTGTTTTGTTTTTGTTGTAAAAGCGTAAATATATTTGTTTCATTTATTTTATTTTCATTTATTTCTAAACTTCAATAATACGACTATCGAATGCTCGATATAAAGCACGTCTTTGCTCTGGGAAATACAAGTAAAACATATAACTATAAGTCATTGATATTATTCAGGTTTCCAATCCTAGACTCCTTGTTTCAAAGCGAGTTTTCTCGACCTTCAGACCATTTTCTTATAATCACAAAGGACGGATGAAATTAACCCGAATTCTTGGGCAGTACTTTCAGTGTCTGATTTATTTTATAGTTGGTACATACTATATGTAACACAGTTACTTGCAGGCTATATTTACTCTTCTTAAATTCTGTTGAGTGTAAGATTATTATCTCAAATTTTACGTTGTCTAAATTGTAAGAGGCTTGAATTTATTTTTAACGTTATGAAAATAATACGCTTAGTACTCTCACTTATTTACTTAACTTCACTCTTAAACTCTGTGGTCGTGAAACGTAACTTTGTCGACAGCCACGGGGACAGATTTATCCCCGTGTCCGAAGAGAAAAGGAAGGATTTGAATGCACTATTCTCTATAGCATAATATAACATAACTTCACGCCTTTTCCTACCAGAATGTGTAGGCAGCGGCTGTTAAGCATCGACTCGCTGTTATGTTTACGTCCCAAATAGAATAGGTGACGAACCTATTGCCATACCGGGCGCAAGTTTTCAGTCATCGATATTAATCACAAATAAGTTCCGAAAAGAATTTCGTTGTTGTGAGCCAGGATTTAAACCCCACGACTTTTTGATTTAGAAATGGGGTGCTCGACCACTGGGCCACCGAAACTATCTATTCTGTAGCAGTGTCACTATGATCTTTTAATAATTCAAATATTGCGAGTTAAGTGAAAAATATTCTTATATATTGAATTATTAATAAACATAAATTAAAGTGTTATCTCGTAAACTACATTATCCAACAAAGTGCCTAGTGGCTTATTTAATCTGTGTGGTACCAACTAAATCATATTTATTACGAACATGAGTTTTGCCTCTCTTGGTTAATAATTTTGGCTGTAGGCCAAAAAGAAAATACAAGCCATTGTTATAATTCATAACATTCAACTAACTGCAGTATTTTTTTTTCATACATGGGTTATATTTTTACAATATTTTTTTTATATTTACAAAGTTTTTGCTACGTAATAGGTTAGAAACTATTCTTTTGATACACTTATGAAAATAAAATATGTTTTATTTTAAGCTCTGTTATTAAAAGCAGGCAGGTTTATCAATTTCAAATATGTAGAAAAGAACTAGGTAGATGATCAGATGACTGAAATATTCAAAGTATAACTATTCGTATATATAAAATTCAATTAGGTGTACCGTGTTAAATGATTAAATAGTATACTATACTTGTTACATACCTGTACATTCCGAAAATTTAACCCTTCTTTATACGCAGTGTGCTAATAATTTTAGTCTCGCTGTTTGCAATGTTAAGCATATTCAATGTCTATAAATAAATATATTATAATATACAATGTTTGATTATCAATGACAAATCAATATTTATGCCTCCTAAATGTGAACATTTAGTTTCAATGTCACAAAAATATTAGATTTCAATGTCTTTCTTTATGTTGATTACCACCATTATAGGATCCATTTGCCAAAAAATGTATATTTTAAAAATGTTCATTTAACAAATTTATTTTCATCACTAAGGAACTTATATTTAAACACTCGTATCAATAATAAATCACATCACTCAAGACTTCAACTGATTTAGTTTCCTTACAGTAGATACATGACGGTTTTATGGTGCTCAAGACTTCGTCACACATTTTTATTTTTAACATCACAATGTAAGGATTGACTGTCATCCCACGACTCGTTGAATTTTAATTTCTGTAATGGAATAGGTGGCGGAACCTACTATTAACAAACATTTTTATAACACGATTTTGCCAGTGGTAGAGTCACGTATGTCACGCATGTCCATGGGCGGCGTTGTTGCTCACCATCAGGTGACACGCCTGCTTGTTTGCCGCTTATACCATAAAAAAAACTTCCCGAAATTATTCGAAGACATCATTGACACCGGGTGAGCCCGGTAATTGATCATACAACTACTTGATTCAAAACTAGGACCTCAACCACGAACTGGCGCCCCCAGACACACATCTCATGCGGAAAGTCATCGAAATATGAGCTAAGGATGAACTTGTGACTTCTGAACTAAAATTCGGACTGGTTACCCACATTGTGCTATTACGTAAATGTCTCTTTGACAACAGTGCTAAAATATGTATACACTGTTGACGGATATTTGCATAAATCCATTGTAATCTATCAAGATTACAGTTTCAGCTACACAGACATGCAAACTAACATCACCATCTTGTATGTACTTACTTAGTGACCATTATCTATGTCCGTGTTGCTAATAACTTTATCTTTTGTACACTTTGTCATTATATTACTCACAAATTTTCCGATGTCCTTGAAGGATATTAAAAGCAAACTGAGCTCTTTTGAATATTTATTATAACGGCTAAGCATGAATATCGGAGTATCTTTCATACCAATAGTTTTAAGACCTATTATTGGTCTTTTATTCTATTTTTTTATTGATACCTAAACTAGCTGACCGCGCTAACTTAGCACCACTTAACTAATACGTTTACTTTTTAAAGTTAAGTGCTTTGCTCCAACTTATCATAGCTCAATGTTTAACTTACCTTCCTCTATTAAGACTTCCTCGATAAATGGACTATCCAACACAAAAAGAAGAAGTTTTTAAGTTTTTTATTTAGATATGATTAAATTTTATAATTAATTAATATAAATGTCTAGAAATAGTGCATCTTATTACTGTAATACTGTCCAAATACATCAGTATTATTTTTGTAGAGATGAATCTCAAAAATAATTCTTTAACAAGCATTTATACTAGCTTGTCAACAATAATATACTCCACTTCAAGTAAAACGAAATGAACTTATAACATAAACTGAAAACGCCTTTATTCGCCTGTAATATTTCGTATTTCTAACCACAATTCTGAGGCCGGAACTACATCACTATGTAAACCTCTTTACGCAAACATAAATATTATTATGCATCAGCACGTACCCGAAAATACAATGTACGTGGCCGTACCACCATTAACAAGGTAAATTTCTAAGGCACCAAGGCAGGTTCATGTGAAAATTGCATGTGAGCTAACAAATTTATGGGTTACACCCAAGAGGTAACAGAATGGTTATGGATTGATAGGATTTACTAGAAACAAGCCTTCGATTGTGGATTTCATGTTCAAAATTTTGGACAAATATCGTTCCATTTATTACAAACATTGTAATTACAACAAAATACTTGTCGCGCAATTTATCAATAAACTAGTACTATTTAATCATGTAAATTGATTTGTTGTGTTTATTATTTTTTCAGTTGCAATTTAAACAAATATTGATAGATAATTTAACTTCGTGGCAAACTTTATTATTATGTAAATACAATGTATTTACATAATAATAAAAGTTTGTTTGTATGGCTATAAGTTGACAGTACTTTTATGCAAAAGAAATTTTATTTTAGAGCATTTCAATAAAAGGTATTTTAATTTATTTTTCAGATAAAATCTGGCTAGGTTGCTCAACGTTGTTGCTAGGTAGTTTACCGCTTAATTTCGAACAGCCCTTTCCTGCTCTTCATTGAGGACACCATTTAATTTTATTTCCGTTCCGAGTCGTTTTATTTGATCTCCATTTGACATTTTGAAAGAATATAAAAATAGCTAATCTCAATCTTAAATGATCCACCACATTAGAATTGGGTGAATTCACAATATTTTTTGAATTACTCTTTACTCTCAATAAGCCCTTTATTTGATACCTATATTTTGGAAATACATTAAAAATTCCGCCTTACTGGATGCTCCGCCATATTGGATTTAGAATGATGTCAAATGGTGCATAATACCGTGCATTGTCTTTCAAAATTAGCGCGTAAACAAAGTTTCAGCTCAATCGGTTGAAGATATCTTCTTCAAAATTAAGTTACATACATACTCACATAATATACATATAGTGCAAGGCAAATCATAGCTTTTAACAAATACATCTGAGAGATAGTACGACCCAAAAATTTATATTAATTTATTTATAATAAATAAATTAATAATAATTTTTGGATCGTACCGAAAAATTTTGAAGCAGATATCTTCAACCGATCGAGCTGAAACTTTGTTTACTCGCTAATTTTGAAAGACAGTGCACAATATTATGCACCATTTGACATCATTCTAAATCCAATATGGCGGACCAACCAGTAAGGCGGAATTTTTAATGCATTTCCAAAATATAGGTATAAAGGTATAAATAACCATATATATAGTTATATGTGCCGTGTATACATTCATGTACATTTAGTAAAAAGAGGTTATTTAAATGTTACAAACAAATAACTTAATGTACAAGAGGACAAATAAATAACTCCTTATCACTAAAAGATTTAGCGCAGACGAGGTGTCGAAACAAATGGCTATGAGTACACGAAAAGTGCATACAACACTCTCCGCATACAATATAACGACGCCTTTAGAAGTATGCTCCATCTCCCGTGGCGGTGTGATGCGTCCGATATGTTCGCTGAAAACAAAGTGACCAGTTTTGCCACGCTTCTAAACAGACTGAGGACGTCTTTTAACGAACGCCTGTATAAATGTAAAATGAGAATTATAAATAATAATGTGTTTATAATCAAATAACTATCCCACAGACATATTGTTTTTGCAGTTTTGTGGGACAATGAATATATCATGTATACAATGTATCTTATAACTAAAAAAATAAATAAATATCAGTTCTGTCCAAATGGGACGTAAACCCCAAATGGGTGGCGAATCTATTGCCATACCGGGCACAAAATTTTTAGTCATTGATATTTAAACCATGTGTGATATAGAAACCATGTGACCACCGGACCACCGAGACCATTGTTATAAATATGCCGCGAAAACTTTAATAAATCACAAACATTTGGTTTTTATATTTACCTACATACTTCCATGATTCAACCTGATTGTAACTAGCTTAAGGTTTTGTCTACTTATAGCTAACGATTATTATATATCTCTCTCAGCAAACAAAACACGGCATGAGCCATTTTACGTCAGCATAGTAGGCTGTGCAAGCCGTCAGCATCATATCTCTACGATCAACCCCTATTTTTTATTTGTTAATAAAAATCGTTATTTTTAGGCAAGACTACGTTTAATATATATTTTTTTACTTATTCATAACAATAAAACACTCTACAAAATGGTTATTTATGTCTCGCAACAAAACTATATCAATTTAAGTGATGGCCACAATAAAAACTGCAATACATCATTTAATATTTTATTGCTTTTTAACAACTTTATCTGCGTTAGTCATCTGAAAATAAATTATTATTTATAATACAACATACTAATTCATATAGAGGTCGTAATAAATTCTTGAAACATTGTTTATTAATAAGACAGTATCGTAAAACCGATATATCTATACTAATACAAGAACTAGTTGTAGTTTCTTTAATTCTTGCGACAAATATTTTGCTTCTTTTCTTTTGATATTTGAATTTTTTTTTTCACTATAGACGTTTTAAGATAATTAAATTTAGTATTTACGTATACGAATACATAACTTCACCCCAAGTCCCTTGCGGTGTAGGCCGAAATAACAGAGCGTCATAAGGTAAAATGGTTGTACACCTCATTCGCTTCTTTGACATTCATAACACTTGTCATAAAAGCTCGTAGATTTTTTGGCTTCCTACAACACTTTTGTTTTTTGTCATGGATAGTGTGTAGTATCTACTTATTCAATCTTGCATCATCCGTTCTTTCTACATGTCCGAACCGGTAGAGCATTCTCTTCCCAACTTTAACACCGACATTTTATTTATAATACTTACTTCAGTAATTTAGTATCAATTTTAATACCAACTTATTATCCATATTATACTTTACGATCCTTATTTATGCCAATAAATATAAATAATTAGAGCAGCGGATCTATTCTTGAGAGTGGATAGAAATACCGATCCGCGCACAAGCTTCAAAAGTAATAAAATGCTAATTTCCATCATAATTTTATAGCCATAATATAAATTTGTTGAGATAAAAGAGCCCATGTTTATATTAGAATCGGCTGTTATTGTATTATTCAGAATATAATTATAGACAAACTGTATAGCAATGCTCCAATCTGGTATTTTACGAAAACACGTAGCATTAGTTTACTGGCCTTCATCTACTACTTTTCAGGCGCATTTCGTTCCAAATGCAAATGTAAAATACCACGAAATGAACACACGCTGGTCGAGCGCCAGTTGAAAAAGCTGAAACAGCTACTATTAAATCCTCCCTAACGACTGCTTGCTGAAGTGGAAATAGGACGCTAATGGCAAAGCTTTTTCCAATTACTACACTTTTATACACTATACAATATAAAACACGCACACCATAAAATTTATACGATATGTGTATATAAAATATCATTATATTTCTAGCTTAATGTATATTATGCAACTGAATGACCCTACATTATTGTAAAATTGGTCCAACCACATTTCTGAATCGAATATCTCGTGATGGGATTCGCATAATATGAAATGCTATAGCGTTGACAACTACGGTACCAAATATCTAAAATTATCATTTTTTCTTTAGTAAATTATACATGAATTACAGTTAAAAACCACCCGTTGATACTCTCTATATATTAAAAAATACCGCATCACAATCCGTTGCGTAGTTTCAAAACGGAAACCGCCCACATCTACTGCGCAGCCGACTATACCACCATGAGGAACGTGTTTGTTGTTGCATGTTAAAACTTATATCAAAAACTGCACTGCAAGGAATAAAATAAATTCTCAATTTTGGGAAATCAAAATTAGGCGATCCAGGGTGAGACGAGAGATATTGTCGCAACCAATTGACAATTGCCACAAAGTCTTTATCTCAGGAGGAATAAGTTGAGGTATCGGGGATGATAGATATATATATATATATATATATAATCTATGATGCTGTTTGATGTATATTTTTTAACTTCAACAAACAGCATGTACGTCCTTTTCAGTGTGAATCGAGAGACTGTCTCGAACGACCAAATAGTTTGAGTCTCTTTAACAACATAATACTTGTTTTCCCCGCTAAATTCAACGGATTAAAACTATTATCACGATAACTCCTTACCAAGTATAAGGATCTCTGAAAACAATGAGCTTAACCCAACTTAGTGGGTATTATGGCCCATTCAGGTAATTCAACCTATCTGCAAGAATATTAGGTACATTATATTATTAATTGAGATATGAAAAATTTATTTGCGACCCATCTTCAAAACTCTTACCTCTGTAGGCGGTGGAAAACGTTGCTTAAGCGGATAAGGCTGTGGGACAATTTTTTTTATACATATAAATGACTGCCTGCTGTTCTCACATGGAGTAACATTTATGCTTATTAAACTTTGGAAGTCGAAAAAGTCGTGATGTGAAGAGCTTTGGGCAACTTATATTGGATACACAAGAAATTCTGTTTCATAATATTTTCATTGTTAAATATAAGCATATTATTTAGCATCTCCAATGCTTATTTTATATTTTTCGAAGGAAAAGAAACTTTTATGGGAAGAAAATCGATTGTGAGTGCGACAGTTCAAATATACAAAAAAAAACTGTAATCCAATTTAAGTTAATAGCATACATATTAATCTCAATACATACACCCCTATTTAATGGGAGCAAATTATTTCATACGGCGACACGAATTAAACCTTGCCGACACCTTCAGGTTTTAAAGGCGCGAAAGGGGTTGGCGTCTTACGACTTGCCGACAATCTCTCTTAATTAAGATACATGATATTAAGTTAAATTCATTGCTCTTTAGATGGAAAATCTACATACCCAATTTTAACAGTTTAACTTCTAAAATGTACATTCCGATTACAAATTCCGCGTAGTAATTTCAGCTTCAAACTTAAAGATCTCCTACAAACTAAATAAGAGGTATACTGCTAACAATACTCAACCATTGTATAGGTACTAGGCAACTTAATTATACAATCCACCAACGCGTTGCTAGCGTATTTATTTCGCTATTAAAAAGTAATTTACCTCTTCAGCATACTAAACTGTTTACAGACGAAACTTAACCGAGACATTAAGACCACAGATTTCTAAGCTGAGCTTTCTTCAAAATATAACTTAATTGTTTTATACTACAGGTGTATTGTTTTATATTTATTTTTAGATTTCGAGCATTTAAACAATTTTCGCTGTATACGTAGCATGTGCTACGGTGCTCGAGGCGGCCCATTTATGCAGCGAAATGCACCACTTATTTGTTAATATATTATAAGATATATTACTTTTGTGTACGTGTATAAGTGTGTGGAATTGGAGGACAAACGAGCAAATGGGTCACTTGATGTTAAGCAACAATTCACCGCCCATGAACACCGTGGTGCGTTGCCGTCATTCAAGGAAGTAGGATGGGAAAGGGGATCGGGCCTCCGGATACCTCTCTCACCAAACGAAACGCGGCACGAGCCACTTCACGTCGTGGTATTGCGTATTGTGTATAAGTCGAACAAACAATATGCATTTGTACTACGATATTATGTCGTATTGAAAGTCTGCCGGTTTAGCATCCTGATTCCTGTTTCAATTGCTCTAAATAAGAATTGAGATACAAACCAATAACTTTTCGGTTTTCACTTTTACAGGTGTATCATCATCAATGACTGACAACTTAAGTTCAATATATGACCATGGACAGTTCCCTCATTCTCAATCGACATCCCATGCAACAGCTATTAGTAAAATAAGTAACTAAAACTAGCAGATACATTTTTATGTTTTGAATTTCAGTGTTTTTGTTTGTTTAAATTGTTAAGAAAAAAAAATAAAAGAGACTTCCATGTTGAAAACATTTATTAATTTCCTTCCTTAAAATTTTTGATACAGATAACCATTTTGGCTTTACTTCGTTGTAAAGCATAAAAAATCAAATTACGAGAAAACATTCGATAAACATAAGTAATAAAAATAGTTTACAATCAAACGAATACACGTTACCATAAAAACAAATAAGTAATTTAATAAAAATAAATTAATATTGTAATAGAATATCAATGACATATAATTTCAGAACAAAATAGAGAACGACTTGGTCGGAAAATTCACGTAGTAGATAAATAGACTTTCCAAAATTAGAATGTTTTTTTATACAAATTTGATAAATACTAACGTATGCATCTTACTTAATTAAAAATTGAGACGCTTAAGGCACAGCAAAATTACATCTAACTATAAATATAAAACTACATAGACACTCTTGGTAACATCTTTTCACTTTATATTTCAAATTGTGATATGTACAAAAATATTTATTTCATTTCTCCTATCTAAGCCTTATTCTTAGAAATTTATTTAAAAATAAATAGACTTTTCTTGACACAGCAAATGCATTTACAAATATTGACAAAATCATTTAAATAGTAATAAGAATTTTCATTGGAATATTGCCTTGGAATATAATAACAATACGAAAGACTATTGCATATATAAATGGAATGTAAAATAAATTATAAAATCAGCAATATTCAAAATAACAAGATTATTTTTAATGGAAATAAAATACCAACACAATGCAATATCTACGAAAGTGAAATGACGGAAATTGTTATGAAACGAAACCATTTCATACAACATACTTTCGGATAGATAAAGAATTTTACAGATCCGTCAATACACACGCGCAAAACGATAGCCACAGTATATACATCCAATTTGAGAACTTGACGCCCAGTAGAGGATAGTAAATTACTTTAAAATTAATTATTAATATTAATAAACACAAAAGAGGCAATATTATATAAAACACTGAACATAAATATTATGATTTGAATCCACACAATTGTTTTTTGGCACAATTTCACTATATGCTAGTCTTAGTTTTTGTGTTAACATCGGTTCGATTCCTAGAACCGATATTCCTCACATCAAGCACGAGAATGATTTCTTCTCTGTTTTTCTAATTGTTTTCTATGATTGTGACGTTTACGTGCGATTATTGCTAATATTATCACAATGACCGCCAATGCTATACCTACAGCTATCCACCAATATGTATTGTACGAAGCTTCTTTTGTACTGGCTTCTTCTTCTCTCGAGTCTCCTGCTGCTACAACATTTTTTATCTCCATAACTCCTACCGTAGACGATTCAGTATTAAATTTAGAATTGGTTTCCTCACCGGTATCTATAAAATTATTTTCAATTACTTCATCATGGGTTTTAATTGCAGGTTTACTATAGTCTTCCTCTTCTATTGAAGCTGGGATTTCATTTTCTTCAGGTGCAGGCTCACTAATTTGAGGCTCAAAATAATCATCTGAGTCATCACTATCGGGTGATGGTTCTAGTTGGCTATCAAGATATTCCTCTAAGAATTTATAATAATCAGTAAGCCCTGTATATTCCAAACCGTTCTCACGCTTTGCTAAAAGATCGCTGACCATTTCGGGCCAAACTGTCCCATATCCTTGCATCATCGTATACCTGTTAAAATAAAACGAAAAGTCAAAATTCCACTTAACAATAGAATATAATTGTAGCCACAGTTAGTCGTAAATACATGATATTATAAAAATATACTCACACGAGTCGGTCATTATTTTCTGCAACATGTTTTACTAAATCAGATTCATCGGACACTAACTCCTCCGCGAACGATTGATAGATTTGATATTTTAAGATTATACCCATGAATTTTCTGTAAAAACCAAAACACAATTATTATTTCAACATCTCCTCTTTATTATATATTTAATTAATTGAATATATGTTGATAGAAATTATTGCATCGGTAAAGTAATATTTATGGAATTGTTATGAAATCATATATTTTAGAATTCTTAAATATTCATCTATACAATGCTAGACCTGATGTGAGATGCTATTGGGGGATTCAATTCAATTCAAAGCAATTATCTCGAGATTCCGAACGTGTTTAGCAAACCAACTATATTGGCAGAAACATACATTTATATATGTTTTGGGATGGATCACCCCTCCCCCCCCTGTCCCAGTCCTTCCTGTATCATTCAGCAAAAACATGATCAACAAAAATACTAACCCAATGAAAGGTTTATTGAAAAGCATATAGGGGTCACCAAGGAAATCAACATCAGACGTCTCGATGTGAGAGAAATTCTTACGGAATTCACTCCAACTACTTGGTATTTTAGCGTATGGAATAGCGCCTATTAAAACTTTAATCCTCCATTCATCAGCAGCCAAGTAAAAGTTTAATCTGTAAAGAAATAATTTGAGGTATTTCATTGTTTATTGTTTTAAGTGAATCAGATATATAATAGTAGTAATATGTTTAACATACTTTGGTAAATCTTTCAAAGCCATTATTAATTGTAGAAGAAGACGGTGGTGATTTTGATTGTAGTCAAAAATTTCTACAGGAAACAGTCCCGATCTATTTAAAGCGTAGGGATTAAGGGATAGTAGAGATACAAAACCGGGGATAGCTTCATAGATAGCTGAAACAATGAAGAAGTATAATTAGTTTTATTAAAATTTGAAAGATTACATACATTTGTTATTGAATTCAATCTTACCAGAATATCGAGATGCTTCTCTCAATATGTATGTGTTATTGCTATGTAGATTTATATTCTGCTTGTATACAATCTTCATGACAGTTTCATGCGCATCAATATAGTTCGATATGCTGATGTCTTTGCAGGTAATGACTCTCACTTTGTTAGGTTTACACCAATCTATCAACACTGAAGGACAAGTGCTATTGAAAACGGATTCAGTCATGACATCTGGGTCTATTTCCCCTAAGTTTAGTGCTTTGATAAGTTTTGCTGCTTCTTTGAAAGCATTGACACCACCTAAATCCTACAGAAACAAATAAATCATTATTAATTTTGAGACACGATAACTATTTACTTTTGGTTTCTAATTAGCATTGATATCAAAATTTTGTTCCGAGTTAATTTGCTTTTTTAAGGACAATAGACAAGCTATTCCTTTAGAGGTAAGCTACTAGTATATCCATCCTACCCATAAATATCTGCAAAAACGAGGGATGGTCATTGTATTGCCAGCTTTTAAGATATATCTTATTGAATATGATGCTGATGACCAGGTGCCATGATGTATAAAATAATATTTATTCATGTACCTGTCGGCGGCTTGGCCGAGCATACTGAAGGATCCAATTTAAATAAATACTTCGCAAAAGCAATGTAATACGCTCTTTTCTTGAAGGACCTTAGGTCCAAAAGGTCCGGTTATACCGTGCATCTGGCATCTAGTTCAGGAGTTTCTAGTTCCATATTAAGCCAAAAAGTGTTAGCAGAGCAGAAACACCACGCCAAGTATTGAGGATATAGATTGTACCATGGGTGCGATGTGCAGTAGAGGAAAACAGCGGGTGCAATTAATCGTAACTTTCTTCCTTATTCTATTATATTGCTATCCTATACATGATTAGAAATTTTTGTTACTTTTACCTTTAGCTGAAGATTTGCATGTACTTTTTTATATATTCCAGCATGTTTTGGCAGTAAATTTTCTATAACATTAGACCAATCATCTCCAGTTAAAGATCCTGGAAATGTACAATTATTTTTTATAACTGTTAAATTTATAGTATAGTAGTTACCAGTTAACCTTTAAAAACAAAAATAAAACATTTAAATTTTCAAAACTATAAGGATTTTTCAAAATATATTTCATAAATCTTCATAATAGTGCCTAAGAGGGGGAATAATTATTGAGTACCTACTTTTGATGAATGATTTTTAAAGTTTTATAAATGATATTATATATATATGACAATTTTACGACTTTCATTTATTTCCACATTTAATATTATATAAATTAACAAACTTACTTAACAAATGTACTGGTATAGGTTTTCCGACTGATTCAGGTCCTAGTAGCCTAAGAGCTATATATTTATGGAGCTTTAGGTACAGTGGTTTAACATGCTCCCACAGTTCTCGAGCTTTCAATATAGCACCTTCATACTCGCCCAGAGCATCCCAATAGTCTTCTAGGGAATTGTATTCTGAGAAAAAAAAATAGTCTTCATTATATCAGTTATTTAATTATAGTGTAATTAGTTATCATTAGGAATAAGATTCAAAATATAGAAAATCTATAATTGAGTTATGAAGTCAAGGAAAAAAGTGTGGTATATAAGAATCAAATGGCATTTGTTTCTGCCTATCCCGTAAGGGACTAGGCATGAAGTTATGTTATACACTTGATTTTATCTAACACTAAAGGGATGGGGGTAAAGAAAGGCTTTATTTACTTTACTAATATATAGTCATATATTAGTAAAGTAATCAATATCGATTATCGAGATTGGATAATTGAACATAGAGAATTAGCTCTTTCTATTATTTTTAAATGCGCTCCTTATATTAAAGAGTGTGTTGAGAGTAACTTAAAAAATAACACATCTCATTTTAAATCCAATATGGAGGCCATAAATCCAATATGCAAATAAAAATATTAGCATGTTTTCAATATCAGGAGCTCAAATGCAAGAGCTTGTTGAGAATAACTCGCTCTATGCAATAATGGTCTTCTGTAATATGGGTATTAAATAAAAGGGCTCATTTTAAGTAAATTGAAAAGAAAGCTCCGGTCTTCTTATCGAAGAGCTATTACTAAATTAAACGGCATACTACCTTGCAACAATGATGCATTGAATGAGGACTGTGTAACCTAGCCTAAGTAATTATAAATACTTAAGTTAAAAACTAAGACTATTTTTGAAAAGCTTTTAATTAAACGCTCTAAAATAACAAAATATTAAGTTTTCATAAAATTTTAGCTAACAACTTATAGCCACATTAAGTTAGAAATATTTAAGGAAAATTTATATTTTAGAGCATTTAATTAAAATATTTTTAAAAATGTTTTTTGTTTTTTTTTTTATTAATAGTCAGTTTAGATTTTTGTGATTATACAAACACCGTAAAATAATTCAAAACTCACCGTAAAACAGTCAACATGACAAGATTAAAAAGAATTGGCTCACCGTTCTTCTTCGAAGCATTCCTCAACAAAGGTAGTATTCTCTCCAAATACTCGTTAAGATTAGGTAAGTTGCTCTCCCAGGACTGTTTCATTCTTTTCAGTGTTGCTTCGTCTTGTTGCCTCGCCATATTATAATGTAACTCTGTTGGCAATTTATCTTACATTAAAATAAGTGGCTAATTTTATGAACGCAATTTATTTACGTTTAGACGACAGAAAGATTCATTGAAGGCAATTTAGTGAATGTATTACCTTTTAAGGTACAGTTACTAGCGGTGCCGCAGTCGTAGTTGGTAGCGAACCTTATTTTATGTATCGCCTTATCACCAAATGTAACAAGCTGTAAAACATTCCAAATTAATAATACTGTGTATAGTTATGACAGCTTAAAATTCAATTGCTTAATGATTTAACAGTTCAACTTCTGATAAGAAGGTCCCTAGATTTTATCGTAATTATAACGTTTTTGGATGCTGTTCATAGGTGCCATCAAATTTCTAATCTAAACAACTAACGCTTTTGTTTCTTTGTTGCCTACTTTTTTATTGCTAGTACATATCACCGTATAGCAAAACGTCTAGAGCCCATGCAGAAATCTATCTATGCCATAAATGTTTAGCTCGGGTGGGTATTGAAATCGCTTGTCTTTTCAGGATCCAAACTTGCTAATGGTACAAATAATATATTAAATGTGACAAATCTGTCAACAGCAGGTAGTAAGTACGAATACGGCAGCCAATATATAGCAATAAATTGGACACCATGATACCAAACTATTTTTTTTTGAATGCTAACAACGTGTAATAAAAGGAGTGGCGGCTTAAAAACATCGCACTTACCCGTATCCACTGATCTGTTTCCATGAGCGTATCTCCGGGCTGCAGTAGAAGCTTTACTTTGCGTCTCAAAATGTTGTCATCTGGCGACAAGGCGTGTGCAGTGATTACGCTCTTTACGTCTACAGTTTGTTTGCCGACGAACATGCCGTAAGATTTGTCTTTCTCCAGCTGTTAAAGTTACGACTATTTAGAACAATAGTATATTTAGAATTGAATCGAGAAACTTCGGTAAATATAAATACTCTTTTTAAACAATGCATTTGCATTTACTGCTCTACACCTAAAACTTTACAACTTTTATGATAAAAATATATGAGGACTGAGCGGATTGAAACCTTTCAGTTCTATTTTATTTAATAATATTAGTAATTAAACATTAATTTACATTTTAATAATTGCCAAAGATAAATCAAAGAGCAATTATAATTAAGTATAATCGAGCACAAAAAGGAAGGAGCAAAAGATATAATTAGTATTTTCTATCTATGTCCGCAAATATTTCGCTACGTAGGTGTATACCGTGTAGGTGTACAATACAATTGAATGTTCATTAAGTTCTTTGAAATGAGGCTATTCATAGACCACAAAGTATTCTGCGAATGTATTGAAATTGTTGGTAAATTTGAAGGTATTCCATATATAATCCAATCCAATCCAAATCCAATAAATAATTTTGTATTTAAAATATTCTAAATTGTTCGTAATAACAAATGAATTATGCGAAACAACGTGTATTATTCATATTATAAGCGAAGTAAGTATATTTATATGATTAAATAAGGATTTTTTCCCATTCAGAGCTCAATGACAAAGGACAGAATTCGCAGTGTTCTGTAAATATACATGCGAAACATAAGCCTGGTAAATATCTGTGATAATATTTATATAATTTATGTTATAATTTTGAACATCAAATGAAAAATCGGTCAGATTTGTAAAAGGAATGCATTTAAAAATAGAACAATATTGCACACAGAGGTTATTAAACAAATTGTATAGTACTAACCTTCATTGACAAACCTTTACTGTTCCCGGTCAACTCTTGCCAGGATGCAGTGGCTCTTTGCTCGCAGCGATCGACATAATCGAGTTCAACTAAATCAACTAATGAAACAAGCCATCGTCTGTCATCTGTTGAACTGGAAGACGTGCCACATTGAAGAGGAGATGTGACAGCGTAGAATAAGATGTAGAGAAATGTAACTGTAGGCCGCATTTTTGATCTGCGGAAGAAAGGAAATACGAATTATTTCAGTTGAAAACAACCCACTGATAACACCACTTTTACTGCACAGCATTCTAATACTATTATATCTCTGACAACATATTTTTATTATATGTCTATTTGAAAATTTTGATAATGCTATTTAAAGTCTCGGTGGGCCAATGGTCGAGCACCCTGCTTCTGAATTCCGAGGTCGCGGGTTCGAATCCTGGCTCACACCAATAACTTTCTGAAACTCTTTTCGAAAGTTATGATACGTGTGATAGATATCGATGAATGAAAACTTTGTGCCCGGTATGGCAATATTGTTCGCCACCTATTACATTTGGGACGTAAACATAACGGCGAGTCGAGGCTTAACAGCCACTGCCTACATCTTCGGGTAGAAAAAGGCGTGAAGTTATGTATGTTATTTACTTCGAAATAATTTTCATGGAAATTACTTACAATCCTAATACATTCTAATAATTACAGAATACAAAACTCATATTTCGGGTCGTTAATGAATTTAGCATTATATTTAGTACACATTTCGTAATTACGCCAAATATGCATAGGCCAGGTTATTTATTATCGAGAGGCCCGTAAATTTGATGAGAATTGTAAAAAAAAATATTAAATATTAAAAAAATGTATCGCATTCATTCAACACTTAATGAGTTTTGGAAGATTCCGTAGTCGTTAATTAGATTATTGTAAAATTTTGTCTTCGTAATATTACGTAGAAATTATAAAATTCATTTATGGAGTCTCTAATGAATGTGGCTTCATAATATTTCCTCGAATCATAACAAAGTAATAATTTGTGAACGCTGATGATGATTAATTTTAGGAACGGTGAACATTTATGCAAACGTCCTTTTCCCTTTATTTAGCAAACATTTCAAGAGTGATAACTCAATTTTCCGGACTCGTTCCGCTTGAATAGCGATGTCAAGTGAGGGGTAACCTCGGTGACCTTCAATGAATTTCTCCGGGAATAAAGTCACTACGGTTTTAAACTGATTCTGTTTAAATGTAGACTATGATTGGAAAATCAGTATGTCTGATCCGAGGAATTGATACAGGATTTTCACTGAATATTCCATATTAATTCCAATTATAGATAATGAAGTGGAAGCAATGTGACCACATCGAAGGTCAGATGGTTTTAGAATGGGGTCAATTTATCAAGATGGCATATTTACTGGTTATATTTTTTATATGATAATAGATCCTACTGGTTTTTTATTTATATTATTATCGATCTTTACAAAATTTGGAACTCAAAAATCTAATTATTAAATTAGACAGTTATTACAAAATTATTTTTCATCAAAAGCTCTGCATTCATTATCATTTATATTTTTGTCCAACTCATTGGTGAATTTTTTTCTTCGTATTTGAATTTACAAAAACCTTTCGCCTGATACCATCTGCCATCTCGATTATATTGTCATTATCTTCCATTCTTATATATTAAATATATTTTCAAGCGACAGACGTACCTATTTCTTTTTTAAGTGGTACTAATAATGTTCTGTATAAAATTTTGCAACTTAGATCCTAAGAAATACACTAAGCTTTGTATAATGATGCTAGTTAAAAAGTTCTATGAGTACCAATCATGCTATTCACTTCACTTCAGTGGTGCAGCTAGGCAGTTTGCTGTATAAATGGGCCAGCTTGACTGGTGCAATACCAGGATCTCTCTGAAAATCGACGTGAACTGGCTTATGCCGCGTTTCTTTTGGTGAGAGAAGTATCCGGAAGTCCACCTCCTTCTTCTACCTCTTAGATGCTGTTAATCTGATTTTTTCTTGACCACATGACGAGATTGAAAATTATTTACTTCGTATTATTATAATTTGTTTTTATTATTATTTTGTTCTCTTGAAAACACGTTACACTTAATGCTTATTTCAGATTTTACTTTTGAATTTTTTTCACTCCTAAATCCCGTGTTACAGTGACGCAATCTTTTCCGCTTTTACGCGGGCTGGAATATGAAATTGTTTTAGGGGGATTTTTATAAAGTTATAAAACGAGCTCGCTTATAAAATTCATGTAAAGAGAGATTTATGTTCGCCACCGAGTGAGTACCTACTGGCGACATAATAATATGAATAAATATTTATATAAAAGTATGTGTTTCTATAAATCCACTTAATCTCATGGCTTACATGATAGTACTTTGTCATGTTTTGTACACACATAACAACATAACTTCACGCCTTTTGTTACCCGAAGGTGTAGGCAGCGGCTTTTAAGCCTCGTCTCGCCGTTATGTTTACGTCCCAAATGGAATAGGTGGCGAACCTATTGCCATACCGGGCACAAAGTTTGTCAGTCATCGGTATTTATCACACATAACTTCCGAAAACAATTTCGAAAAGTCATTGGTGTGAGCCAGTGTCTGGAATCGAACTCCGGACCTCTGGATCAGAGGCCGTGCGCTCGCCCACTGCGCCACCGAGACTATTTGTTTTGTACACATTTTTTATTTTTATTAAAAGTTTAAATCCATAGCCCAGTTTAACATGAGGTTTTTTTCGTTCGAAGATCCCCGGTCCGTACCTCTGGAAAACACTATACTTTGTCGGTGGTTGTGCTTGAGAATTGTCCATGAATTATTATTCCGTGTAATTGCTACATCTTAAGCAGCAGCTGCTACTATACATAATTTCCGAAAAGACTTCCAGAAAATTATTGCTATGAACCTAAGTTCCCGAGGATTGATTTTTGTTTTGATTTAATTGAGACGTAAACGGGGTGTCATTCAAATATTACACAAAAAAAAATTCAAAACATTAATCTAACTCACAATTACAATACCATACACACTAAGGAACAAACTTTCCTTACTATCTAAGGTAGACGACGACCACACAATACGTATATACTACTAGCAACTTAAGACAGTATTAATTACATACGAACCGCAATATATGAGACATAACATAATCTCCGGTTACTTTGTAATATCGAAAGCACTAATAGGGTATCGTAAGGCGTCACCAAGTATTCGGTACGACCGAGAGATCTTGACTTGACGAACCAAGTAATAAGATACCCCCATTTACAATCGTAGGGTTTTAACCTAACGAGCACAAAGTACGTAGTAGCTTTCTTGATCTTAGTTGTGTGATAGCAGATATAGTACTTTTTAAGGTGACTTAATTTTTGCTATTGATATCTTTAGTTTATGAAATAGGTAAATATGTAGTTTGTGACATGGATGCAAACAAGCTAGCGTGTCACCTAGTGGTGAGTGGCTAGCCAATGCATTACTGCAACACAGTATAACTATTGCGAGGTCGGCTTTTAAGATATAACAGCATTATGGTAGAGAATGAGAAGAAAGGGATAAGGGGAACGAAACAAAATGCTTCATGAGACGCTTAACGTCGATTTTCTGAGAAGTCGTGGTATTTCACCAGTCGAGCCAGCCTATTCGAGCAGCGAACTGAGGAGTGCGCGTTATCACCATATTTATATTTCTCACATCTAACACTATGATTTTGAAAAGTTTGTTTTGCCAACCATATGAGTTGTCACAATAATAATTATGTTTACAACTAGCTAAACTAGCGAACAGTACAAATGTTCAGAATTAATAAATGTAGAGTTAATTTGATAGCAGAATTTAACTATGTCAATGTTGCAATAATTTCACACTTTATAATCTAAAGGCCTAGTTTTCTAATCGACAATGTAGTAAAATTTATTTCGAATGATCTGCAGCAAGTAATACTTACAATAAATATAAATAGGAAGAAATAAGATTATCTCCTTATGCCAAAATTAGGATGATTTATTTTCTATTGAAATTCGCTAACTGTAATAAAATTGAATTAACTATGAATACGATAATAATAATATCTTGGACCCAAATCACACAGCGCCCTCCAGTTCCAAACTAAGCAACTAAATGCTTGTGCTATGGATACTAGATAACGGATACTAATACATATATGCTTTTACTTTTGTAAATACATACTTATAATACATAGAAAAACACCCAGACGCCGCACAAATATTCATGTTTGTCACAAATATTTGTGCTCGGGTGGGAATCGAACCCCCGACCTCAGTGCTGCAGCCGGTAGTTTTACCAATGCCACGAGGCCCGTCTTATATACCTGTATTAAAAAATTCACACCATTTATACTCTCCTTAAAAGCATTTTTTTGTTTTGAATTATTATTTGATAAATTAATATTGTAAGTTAAATAACGACTAATAACGACTTCAAATATCAATAAAGTGCTATAGTGTTAAACAATGAAACGTTTATAGTTAATTTAATGCTTTAAGCTTTATATTTTTGTTCAAATTTTAACGATACTGCAAGCATTAAATAAAAAAACAGGTTTAAAAGCTGTTTTAAAATGTACAAAGTTATGAAATATTGAAACAAAATTTAAAAGCTTTTTAATAAAATAGATACCGTACAGGTTTAGTTCAATTAGACAGGGGAAAGCAGGGGGAAAACAGGGGCTGAATTTTGAACTTGAAAAACCCTCCAGGGTGAAAATTAAGGGTTAAATTAGCATTTTTATATGCTGTTTCATTAAAAAATTAAAAAAAAAAAACCAAAATATATCGAAAAATTCCAAAAAAAAATTCTGTATGAAAACTACCGTTAACATTTAGGGGGATCAAAAATAGATGTTGCCCTACACAAAATTTCATGACAATCGTTCAAGCCTTTTCGGAGGAGTATGGTCACTAACACACTTGAGAATTTTATATTTTAGAAAATGGCGCTAACAAATTTTTAATAGCGAAGTGAACTGCACAAGGTCATAAGGATAGGATATATTGGGAGGAAGGATATCTCTTTACCATGTAAACATGGTATGCAGTAGGGGCATGAGGGGTAAGTAGGTCTAAATGAGTGCGCAATACGTGCCATACGTCTATATGATACAGTAATCTTTCTCCAAAAGAATTCCTTGCGTTTAAGAAATATAAAACATAGTCACAACCTTACTCACATAGTAACATCCCCCTGCCCATCCTCTCCTATCCTACTTTAAAAGTTGGCAACATAACTGTGACCCTCTGAGTATTGCAGATGTGCATGGACAGCTGGTGGTAGAGCCAAGCAGTTCACTGCATGAATGGGCCGGCTCGACCGGTGCAATACCACAACCTCTCAGAAGATCGACGTAAAGTGGCTCATGCCGCGTTTCGTTTGATGGGAGAGGTAACCGGAGCCCCCCCCCTTCCCTATCCCCAATCCCGTAAAGGTCGGCAACGCAACAGTAACACTATATGTATTGCTGGTTTCCAAGGGCGGCGTTGGTTGCTCACCATCATGTAACACGTCTGCTCGTTTGCCCTCCTATCGCATAAAAAAAAATCTATAGTCGCTTACTACCAGATAACACCAGCTTCATTGTTTCTTCTCCATTGCAATAAATATATTGTGAAAAACAGTCCACAAAAAATTATAATTAAAGGCTTACGATATCTTCGTACCTCTCCGTCTGCGTCTATTTTCGGCATGAAGTAGGTAGCCTTATATATACGTACAAGATGGAAAATATGAAAGCAATTTAATATTTAATCTAACACACCCACGTCATGTAATGGAAATCTTAAAGGTTGTCTGACTCATCTGGTTCTCACACTACAACTCTTCGCACATGAACACTTGAAGGTACTCCTACAAAAATATATTATGAGCTTTGAAATAAGGAACACTCTGTGAAAAGTGACTTTAATATTTAAAGTAGCCAGCAAGCCTTGGACTGTTTATACTTGACTGTATATATTTATTATGTCACAGTCTCGGTGGCGCAGTGGCTAGCACCCCGCTTCTGATTCCAGAAGTAGTGGGTTCAAATCCTGGCACACGTCAATTACTTTTCGAAATTTTCGGAAGTTATGTGTGATAAATATCGATGACTGACAACTTTGTGCCCGGTATGGCAATAGGTTCGCCACCTATTCCATTTGAAACGTAAACATAACGGAGAGACGAGGCTTAACAGCCGCTGCCTACATCTTCGGGTAGAAAAAGGCGTGAAGTTAGGTTTATGTTTATATATTTTGTATACTTGTTTTTCCATTTGGCTGAATTTAAAATATTCAAATTTACAAGTACCTAATTAAAATTTTTATGTGAAGATATTTCAAAATTGTAAGTTAGTTTATAGATAGCTTGTTATTTTATTTTCGGTTCAAGCGCCTTTATGTCTTTCAAAGATACTGATTGCTATTTCCCCAAGTTGTACAGGTTAGTATGTAAATACTAGCTCGGTTTTAGTTTACCGTCTCGGTGGTACAGGGTTCGAGCGCCCCGCTTCTAATTCAGAAGTCGTGGGTTCAAATCCTGGCTCACACAAAGGATTTTTCGAAATTATTTTCGAAATTTATGTGTCTATGACGCATAAGTTCGATGACTGAACACTTTGTGCGCGGTATGGCAATAGGTTTGGGATGTAAACATAACGGCGAGTCGAGGCTTAGCAGCCACTGCCTACACCTTCGTGTAGAACAAGGCGTGAAGTTGTGTTAAGGGTATGCAATTTAATATGTATTTCAGTTAATATAGATAAACGAGTATTTGTACAAATATAATGTAAATGAATCATATAGGCGTCATGCTGGTAGGCAATGGGGGCGACATAGTGACGTCACGAAGCCTTGTAAACTCCATAACGTAAGAGGTTTCTTAGCTCCAAGATACCAAGTCTTGGCTCATGACCAAACTTCATAAAATAGTTACAAAGTTTTCAGCTACACTCGCTTAGTTGTTAAGATTAATCTGAGATATGAATAAACAAAGGGGAATGAATTTTGTTTGGTAGTAAAATTTTTATAATGCACACAAATAGATTTTTTTAATCCATAAATATCTTGAAATTAAATTGTCCTTCAAATTGAAACAGCGGTGACTACCATAGGCCGATATGATAGTAACCATTCAGTATTGCAGGAAACTGTAGACAAATGCAAATCATTTTTGTTAGTTTAGTGTTAAAAAGTGTATTTTTAATATAGGCTTTTATTAGCTTTACCTGTTTGTATGTGACTATGCATGTAACCAACCTCTTTGAGTTTGATTTTTTCTTACTTTGAATGTTTCGCTTGTATTTACACAACTGTCAATGACATATGACAATTCAATAAATGGCTATTCAAAAAATAAATATTGTTTGGGAAAAAATAAAAAGAAAAACACGTGGAGTGCTCCACCTATAAAAATTTTTTACACTGCTATGTTTGCATTTGCATGATATGAAAGCGTGTTTTTTAGTTTTTTATAAATTACATCTTTATTTTATAATTTTTTTACATATTTTTGTTACAATATGGTCCAACTTACTTTCTTGACTGAACTTTTCATGAAAGTAGGATAATATTATAAGGAGTAACTTAACCTACCTTCAGTACGAATACATGAAACAACTGCAACTTGACTTCTTTACTTACAAAATCATTTATATTTTTTGTGTTTGCCAAAGTCATTGACGAGAACTAAGTTTCGAACTCTGGATCTAAGCTAAGTTTTTAAAACAGTACCATACTTGTCTCCTACGATAGCTAAGGGTAGAGATTGAGGGGTTATTATTCTCTAGAGTGTTGGCACGCGCCAAAAATCCCGTCAAGTAGGTACTTTACCAGAGACTAGGAGGCAGTATCTAAACAGTTTGACTGTAAGGTTTATAAAAAGAAAATACTTATATAGGGATAGTTCCTAAATCCAGAATACTCAACGGATTTTCTGTTTCAGTCGTTGATCGGAACGGGGATAAGCTCATTGCTTTGAAATGTTCACCCGGGAGTCTTTTCAAAATAATTCAGAATCGGATTTCAGTTTTGTGTTCATAAAATAAAATACATTACCTACTTATACTTTACTAAATATGAATGTGATGAATATGAATATGAATGTTTAAAGAAAAAATTGAAAATTGGAATTATCTAATACGAAATTACATGTTCCAGACAAATTTCACGAAAATATCTTTATTTTCTTGAAATTTGTCTTGAACATGTAATTTATAATTAATTTGTATTCTTATACAGCACTATTTTATACATATACACACATAACTCACGACAAGTCCCTTGCGGGATAGGCAGAGGGAAAAGCAAAGCGCCATAAAACACGTTTCCTACACGCCCCACTCGCTTCTTTGACTTTCATACTCGCGCGTCTTGTTTTAAGGCTCCTAACATCACCCTCCTCCAGAACCCGCCGCCGTCCTCGTTTTCTATATCCACCCGTTTTTGCACTGTATATCTGCTTAGTCAATCTTGCATCGGAGCATACACTATATTAAAACAGCTAAGTACATATTATAAAACTAGACCTTGATCAGTTGAGACCAGTTATTACATATATACACAGTTTATACGTATGTATATATACATACTATAAACATTATGCCTAAAGGCTTCTTCAGATGAGAGGAAGTATGTAAAAAAACGCAACGATTATATTTGATAGAAGATGCTTAAAAAGAGTCGTACGCTCAGAAACAAGGCCAAAGATTGCCGCTTAACTATTCCAGTACATGCATCATGAAGATTATTTCAACATTAGCAAACAATCTAGTTAGTCTTGAGTAAACAGTGTTATCGCGGTTGTCCAAATGACCTATAATCTGTAATTAAATATTTTATCAATTCTTATCTGATATTTACAATATTATCTGACCCATTTCAAGCGTGAAGCAATACGGTTCCGCTATTTCTATCACAATACTAAGCAAATATGTGTTCCGTCACTTGATATACAAGACTATCTCCTGCCTGCAGTTTCGCCTGCTAGAATAGCAAAAAAAAAACAAAAATAATAAGTATTCTCAAATGTTTTTACGTCGAGTAATATAAATTTGATCTCGCATTTTTTTTTGTTTTAGTTTTTACTATGAAATCATCAATTTGTATGTAAAAACATCAAACGGAATATACGGACGCCCATAGCAACTACAATACTAAGAGTTTCCTCGTTGGTCCAAAAGAAAATGTTTCGATCCCTTGAATATATAAATAAGGACCTAATATTCAGTAGCCAAATATTGATTACTCATATTATAAAAAAAATATCACATTAACTTGTTATTTACTGACTGCTCTCTTTGTAACATCACGCCTTATTATACCCGAAGGTGTAGACAGCGTCTGAAAGGCTCCACTATCCGAATTTTGTTGAAGTTTTAGACAAGTTTTTTGACCATCTTTTTAGTTCAAAAAAGGGTGCTTAACCTTCAGACCATCGAGATTTCATTAGCTTGGATAAGAAATGCTTTTCTTAAGCGTATTATTTAATCATTTACTGGTAGAGCAAACCACTTGATAATGTCTTTATTTTTAAAATGGTCCGTCATTGTGTTTTATGAAAACAAAAACCGCAAAAACAAAATATCAGCAGTTTGCTTATGCGTCAAAAAATATATTCAAATATTTTTATGCATTTATAAACGTTAAAGACAGACTATTTTTTTATTTATGTTTTTATCTTTTGTCTCGATCAGACATAAAATGTCATTAGCATAATCAATTGTCTTTGAACTATGAACTCGCAATAATTCATTGTCTGAAATTACTTCAAGAACAATTTATTCTTTAAAAAAAGTTATTAACTAAATTATGTTTTGACTAAATTCAATATAAAGAAGAAAAAAGGCCAGCATCCACTCAATTCCTGCCCAATGGCTGTGTAATTTAATCAAAAAAATATTGCGTGTGAAAATATGAAGTGAATTCATAATCATTTCAAAGCTTGACAGGTTATTGAAAAGAAAATACTTACTTAATTAACTTCAAACCATGTAGATTGGGGAGAAGGCAGAGAGGGTAGAGCATCATATGCACCGGTTCTTACACACAGAGAAAGTATTTCTTCATGAAAGTCAAAGAAAAGATTCTTTGACTTTCATGTCTTACGACTCTTACATCCTTCTGCTTGTGCATGCATATCTGCTTAGCCTATTTCTATCATTCATTCTTTCTAGGTATATATGCATCAATTTAACGGGTACCCACATATCACACACAGAATTAATTGAATATTTTTATTAGTAAAGTATTTTGTAAGTAGGTACATTATAAATTGAATTTCAAGTTAGTAAAGTAAAGAATAATTTGAATCGAGGTCCATGCAACAAACGCTTATTGGTGACCTTCAAAATGTTTGTATAGAGTTTTAATCGGTCATACAGTTTATTGAATAGCAAATCCTTGTAAAAAGACCTGCGAGGCAAAAAAATAATACAACAAAAAATATTTTTTTCTTTTTACGTACATACATAACTTCACGCGAAGTCCAATGCGGGGTAAGCAGAAAGAACAGAGCGCCATAATAGACGATTCTTACTTCACTCGCTTTTTTGCCATTCATAACTTTTTTCATAAAAGCTAATGAGCTTGTATGAAAAAGAAAAAAGTCTCGGTGGCGCAGTGGTCAAGCACACGGCTTCTGGTTCAGAGGTCCGGGTTTGATTCCTGACACTGGCTCACACCAATGACGTGATGAATGAATGATGACTGAAAACTTAGTGCCCGGTACGGCAATAGGTTCGCCACTTATTCCATTTGGGACGTAAACATAACGGCGAGACGAGGCTTAACAACCGCTGCCTACACCTTCGGGTAACAAAAGGCGTGAAATTATGAAAAGAAAAAGTTATGATGAATATCGAATGATTTGTTTTATAATTTTATTTGGTTATAATTTTATTTGGCTATTTTTTAGTTAACTAGTAACTGTAAATTTGTTCTATGGACATGGAAGTACAAATTTATGCCACTCACATACTGTTACACTTAAAAAGATCTTGTTTTCTTTTTTTTTGGTAATTAATTACCAATACGCGGTGCTCCAATTTGAATTTAAGACAAATCCCTTTAGACAAATAGATATATCAACTAACGACACGATATTACTACCCCCCTACATTACTATATTCAGTGTGAGGTACATCAGAGAGTATAGTTATTTTAAATTGACCAGACTGATTAAATTTTTACATATATACATCATTTACACATCAGTATTTTGAAAAGTATTAATTATTGAAAGTATGTTTAGAAATCTCCGAAACTGTCCTATATAAAGTTGGGTAAGAGTGTTATCTATAATATATTCTTTTGTTTTGATTCTGACCGATGTGAAATTTTAACCGAACCGAAAGGGTTCAGATACATAGTGACAAGTTAATAGTTGTGAACCAAATACCATTGGCTATTGTAAAAACAACAAACAAATATACGCAATGGAACAACATTATTTGTTTGTTTTTTTTTTGTTTTTTTTTTTAATGAATATTGTAAATGTACAGTCAAATAGACGGCCTTAGCCAGTAGCATTTGAATCTGAAATCGCGGATCGATTTCGGGTGACACATTAATAACTTTTTGGTTCGTGTCCAATGTATGGTAATAAAACATAACATAACTTCACGCCTTTTTCTACCCGAAGGTATAGGCGGCGGTTGTTAAACCTCGTCTCGCCGTTATATTTAAGTCCCAAATGGAGTATTGGCGAGCCTATTGGCATGCCGGGCACAAAGTTTTCAGTCATCGATATTTTTTACATATAACTTCCGTGATACATAACACATAACGTATGGTAATAGGTTCCGCCACAAAAAAAAACTTATTAAATTAGGGAAAAAAATTGGAAAATCGATGCCTGCCTTACGGTTTACAAACACCGATATTTTCTACTGATTTACCCTATGTATATATTGCTATTTCTTATGCTTTGTAATATAGCGATAGCTCGTTATTGGTTTCCTGTGATCTACATAAGATATGCCAATTGAAATGGGTGACGTAGATAGTTACCAACGCAAAGTTTCTACCATAAAACTTGTTCGAGATCATCGTCCTTAGTCTGTTGGTACAGAACCCAAGCTTAAATGGTACACGGCTATAAAAGTAATGTTTTGGCAAAACGCCATATATGGATTTTGTGTTAGGACTTCCTAAAATATATATTTACTTGTGTCGCCAGATCTAGAATAGTATGAATTTATTCAAGTATAAATATTGCATATAAAAAATAATGAAATTATAGATATTCTTGACAATCAGCATAGAAAGTACATGATTAGAATCCTGAAGATTTCGTATATAATAATAGTAATAAGAAAGAAAGATGTCATGTACATAGTATACGCCGATCTTTATTATAATGCTTTTAGAAAATGTATTTGACTAAACTTGGCATAAATGCCACTGCCTAAACCCAGTTAAGATAGCCATAGATTGAAGCCGAATATACGTTGTATTGAGATTGGTCGAAAGAGACTGTACTGTGGATAAATATGTAAAATAAATTGATGTTGTAGTTCTGTACAGTTGAAACTTGTGTCTGCGTCCTCCACGATACCGACTTTTCGCACATCACTCAAATATGTTCTGGAGCTTGACTGACTTTTTGTATTTAATTTTGCTCTTGTTCCAGTGGTCCTATGCTGTTCTGTATAAAATTTTATGATATCGCAAGTAAATTCAGCAGTGGTAGAGACACATCCATGAATCGGCCGGCTTGACCAGTGAAATACCACGACCTCTCAGAAAATCTACGTCAAGTGGCTCATGCCGCATTCGATGGGACATATCCGTAAGCGCACAATCTTCCCCTACTATTCTCTATCCCAACCAAAAGGATGATTACTCAACTTTGACAGTCTTGGTGTTGTTGCTGTCCATATGTGAAGCGCTGTGTGCTTTCTATCAGGTGACAAGCATCTACATTATTCCATAAAGAAAAAATTAGAACCTTAACGTAAGTTTTTCTCAATGTATTGCTAATTATTTTCAATTGCTGTGACAAATAGTATCAGAGTTAAAACGAGCCGACAATCGTATGATCGACACATCAATTTAAGCAATTCGCCGGAGCGAAGTACACTTACATATCAACTGGCGTGACAAACACATCCTCACGGACTAAATGTATTTATAAAAACTGTTTTTGCTCGCAATATCGACACTAAAATTTGTTTTCATTAGTCCCAATACAAGATTGAAGTTGATTTGATAGATTTTTATAAAGTTGCGCCAATTATTGAGAGGATAAGAGGAATTTGCTTAACGTAGTATGGGAATGTAATTATCATCATCATCATTAGCCTGTTGCAGTCCACTGCTGGACATAGGCCTCTCCCAATGTGCGCCACAACATCCGATTCTCTGCCTTCCGCATCCAGTCTTTACCAGCAGCCCTTCTGAGGTCGTCTGACCATCGGGCTGGTGGGCGTCCTACACTACGCTTACCAAGTCGCGGTCTCCACACCATGACCTTCTTGCTCCATCTACCATCGGTCCTTCGACAGATGTGACCAGCCCATTGCCACTTCAGCGAACTTATTCTGCGAGCTATGTCGGTGACTCCGGTTCTCTGTCGGATATACTCATTCCTGAGTCTATCTTTCAGAGATACTCCGAGCATAGCTCGCTCCATAGCTCGCTGAGCGACTTTAAATTTGTGGACTAGCCCCACCGTAAGTGTCCACGTTTCAGCACCGTAGGTCATTACTGGTAGGACGCACTGGTCAAAGACTTTGGTCTTCAGGCATTGCGGTATAGGCGAGCCGAAAACTCGACGCAGTTTGCCGAATGCGGCCCAACCCAGCTGAATCCTCCTGTCGGCTTCCTTCTCGAAGTTTCGTCTACCTAACTGGATTGTTTGGCCTAGGTAGACGTATTTGTTTACGACTTCGAGAATTGACCCATCGACATTTATCGGTCCGGGCACGACATGTTCGTTGAACATGACCTTGGTCTTGTCCAAGTTCATGCCCAGACCGACACGTCGAGAGGATTCGTCTAGGCTGCGCAGCATTTCGCTTAACTGTTCCAGCGACTCTGCCATTACAACGATGTCGTCGGCGAACCGAAGATGCGAGATGTACTCACCATTCACGTTGATACCCTGTCCAGTCCAGTCCAAGGTCTTAAAGACGTCCTCCAGAGCATTGGTGAAGAGTTTGGGAGAGATGACATCTCCCTGTCTTACACCTCGATTCAGCTCGATGGAGTTCGTCACTTGATCCTGGATCTGGACAGCCATCGTGGCGGTGTCATACAAGCATCTCAACACCTCGATATAGCGCCAGTCGATCCGACATCGCTGCAATGCATCCAGAACTGCCCAAGTTTCGATGGAGTCGAAGGCTTTTTCGTAGTCCACGAATGCCATACACAGCGGCTGATTGTACTCCTCGGTTTTCTGTACAAACTGTCGAACAGTATGGATGTGGTCCACGGTGCTAAAGCCTTTTCGAAACCCGGCCTGCTCCGGAGGCTGGAATTCGTCGAGTCTTGCAGCGAGACGATTCGTGACGACCCTCGAGAACAACTTGTAGATATGGCTCAGGAGTGAAATGGGTCTGTAATTCTTCAGTAAGGTCTTATCACCTTTTTTGAAGAACAGCACCACCGCACTCCTGCTCCAAGCCTGTGGTGTTATGCCCTGGTGTATGACGGAATTAAAAAGACTTGCTAATTCCTTTAGTACCGGAGTTCCGCCGGATTTTAGAAGTTCTGTAGTAATTCCGTCATCACCGGGTGCCTTGTTGTTCTGAAGTTGCCCGAGAGCCGCCCTAATCTCGCTTTCTGCAATTTCGGGGATGTCCTCACTATAGTGACGCGTTAGCGGGGCTCTGTGGTCATCATCGCTGTGTCCCGTCGGCTTGGTCATCCGTGTGAAATAAAGGAGCCCATAAAAAGATTCAATCTCTGCGAGAACCTCGGGCTTAGAGGTGACGACACGTCCATCCGCAGTTTTCAGCTTCGTCAGATGGGGCCTTCCAAGCTGCTGAGCGAACACTTTCGACCCTTTGTTGCGGTCGATCGCGTTCTCGATCGCTCGATTATTCGACCGACGAAGGTCGCGCCGCATCAGCTTTCTAATTCGCTGGTTTAGGCTTTTCCATTCTGACGAAGACAGCTGATTGGATGAAGTTTCTCGCCTTTGCCTCATCAGCTCGAGCGTCTCAGCAGAGAGTTTGGACTCCTTTTTCTGCGATCTCGGGAACAACCTTTGAGACACTTTCCTCAGCGTGTTGACCACAGTGGCGGTCTTTTCGTCCACGTTGCCTGTGGTTTCCAGCAGGTCGAACCGATTTTGAAGTTCCATTTGGAACTTTTCGGTTTCGGCTATTTGGAGTGGCGTAGGTCGGAGAATAGACCTCATCTTCCGGGTCCTTTCAGCTTTCAGGTTAATATTTAGAGAGCCTCGAAGAAGTCGGTGATCACTTCCAGTATTAAACCTGTTGATCACAGAGACATCTCTAAATATATGCTTACTATCCGTAATGATAAAATCTATCTCGTTCCTTGTCACAGAATCCGGGCTTCGCCAAGTCCACCTCCTGTGGAGACCCTTCTTGAAGAATGAGTTCATCAAGAAGAGCCCTTCAGACTCCAGGAAGTTGACCAGCATCTGGCCCCTGTGATTTCGGCACCCCAAGCCATATGGACCGATTTTCGTTTCGCCGCGTTCTTGTACTCCCACTTTGGCATTGAAGTCCCCCATAACAACGTTGAAGTGAGCCTTGGCGGTACCATGTATTGCTTTTGCAATATCCTCGTACATCGCCTCGGCTATTTCGTCAGAGTATGTCGAGGTCGGCGCATACACCTGTATTATCTTCAGGGTGTACCTGTTGGTGAGTTTTAGTACAAGGTACGCTACCCTGGTCGACACACTACTGATCTCCACAACGCTGCTAATGAAGTCCTTGTGAACGAGGAAACCGACACCCCCCTGGGAGAGCTGGTCACCTTCCCGAAAATAGAATAAGTTGCCTGACTGTAGGGTTATCGTGTCCTCCCCCACTCGCCGGACTTCAGATAGCCCCAGAATATGCCAGTTCAAGCAACTCAGCTCTACCTCGAGTTCGGTGAGGTGTTGGTCCAGCCGAAGACTGCGTCCGTTATACGTGGCCACGCGTAGTTGTTTTTGACAGCCTGCCGTAACCCGGAGATTCTTAGCACCCCCTGTCCCACCGTTACCACGACTGCTGCCTTGGCCGGGAATAGCGGGACCACCGGGAACTGGGGGCCGTTGTATTCGTGCTCTTTTCATCGGGAGGTTTATGCCCATAGTCTCCACGCTGGGCAAACGTGTTGGAGACCGCAGGGGTGAACCTTTTAAAAATAGGGACGCTGCTGCCCGCCTCTACCAGAACATTTAGGTTCACCCATATTTTGGAATGGTTATCCCGCCATTCTTCGGTGTAGTGCTGTGTGAGCTTGTCAGCCATATGTTGTTCTTTCGCTCCCGACTGACTGAGAGAAATGAGAATGTAATTAGGAAAGATGATAATGATGAATAAATGAAGGAAATAAGAGAAGAGGGAGACCTAAGAAATTATAGATAGATTGTGTGAAAGAAGACATGATTAAAAAGAGTGTTAGTGTAGAAGACGCGAATGATAAGGTATTGTGGAAAAGAAAAAATGTTGTGCCGACCCCAAATAATGGAACAGGGCAGGAATATGATGAAAGATTTGTTTTTATTGGGAATCGAATCTAGGTCTTCATTTTTATTCTATACCACAAAAGTATTGCAAGTTATGTGAATCATTGTAAGGTATTAAGTTTAATAGGAACAGTCGTCGATGTTGGCCGATTTCAACATCGTATTTTTACCATCGAAGCCTACCAGCGGGCACTTTGCCAAAGCTTTTTTCAGTTAATTTTGCCGATTTGATGTTTGTACTGGAAGTGCAAATTCATGCTACTCAAGGTAGCGCATTAATACTTTTTTAAGAACTTGGTAGTTATAAAACATCTCAAAACATTATAATTTGTCAACGAGTAAGTTTAATGTCAAAATCAAAACTTTAAATTTATAATTCAAACTATAAATTTCAAATTTACAATCACCGCGGTAGAGACAAGAAGTTCGCTGTTTGAATGGGCCGGCTAGACCGGTGAAATACCACGACCGACAGAAGGTCAACGTAAAGTGGCTCATGTCACGTTTTGTTCGGTGAGATAAGTACTCGGATGCCCACCCCCCTTCCCCACTCTTTCTTATTCTACTTATTTAGAGGTCGGCAACGCAACTGTGACACTACATGTGTTGCAGGTGTCCATGGGCGGCGTTGGTCGCCTACCATCAGGTGACACGCCTGCTCGTTTGCCATCTGATCGTATAAAAAAGCAATTTATATAGGTACAGAAGTTAACCGACTTCAAAATAGAGGAAGTTCTCTTAGTTATCTTAGTCTTAAAGTTAGAGGATTTTACAAAAACAAAATTCACCGTAACGGAGGGGAGCGGAAGACTGTAGAATATTGTGTATCATTTTAAATCATCGGTATGTTATTGTAGATTTTATTTAACATACATTACAAACTTACCAAAGATTTCGGTATAGGGTATTGCCTTGATTTACCTGAAATAAAACAATCTTATAAGTAATTTTATCAAATCCCGTCTAGAAATTTTCTTCTGACACTCCAGACACTATAGAAGTCCTTTCATCAGCGTCTACATTTTGGTTGAGAGAGTGAGAGGCAAAACTATGTCTATCAGAGAAGTATTAAACAGACGAGGATGCTATATATATACCTATTTCGTTGGGGCTGGTAAAACTGGAGTTGTAACCTTCATATAACATCAGGACTCTTAAAGATAATGTGTATGATGTGAGCTAAGGTAATCAAGGTAGCCATGCGCGTTCTGTAACAACCATTTGTAATTGGACTCTGTCATTTTTGCTTACCACGCAAAGGATTTAGCGTGAGGTCATGTTTGAATATTAATATTATCTTACATATTATGAAAAAACTCATCAGAAGTTTAATAAGTTTTATATAAATGAGTGAAAACTATAATAATATGAACCTTATTTTCTTGAAGCTCTTTTAATTGAGATTCCAGACGTCGTGCTTACTGCTCATAATGAAATAGCTACGATATAGATGGCGAACAAAAGATATCAAGAAGACGAAGATGAACAAGCGTTAATTATTTTCTTATATATATATGTATTTATAATTCCACCACTTGAGCAAAGATGTCCTCTTAATAAGACTGATATGACTAACACAAATTTATGTTCTAAGCTGTGAAGTCAATAAGTATGTAAAAACAATATATTTAAAATAAAACAAAAACTAGTAAAAAAACAATCAATGTGACATGAACATAATCTCATACTCGAACTTGGGACCTCTGAACTTGACCTCTGACTAATGATATCAGGGATGATGATAGTATCATGTGAAATCCCTTACGAAACCCACGGGACTAAATTTAATGACATTATTCTCTGACACAAATAATGAAATAACAAATACATGTTTATGTCAGTTCGGACTTCAGGTATATAAGCACAAATTTTGGGCAATAATCAAAGGTACTCAGATTAAATTTATTAAGACTCACTCAGCCAGTGCTTATGAATAATCTCCATCGAACGACTTCATAGTCGGAGAATTTTTGCAATGTTAATACTGTCTATTATATTTTCTAACTTAATCAAATCGAATAAAATAGTTTTGTATTACTAGGATCCGGCATATTTGACTTTATCATATCTAAGAATTTACGCATATCTTATTCCGCCATATAATTCGCGATATAATAAATAAATATAACGCAAAGAGGATCCATTTAATCAAGAACGAAAGAGATTGTATACATTTCATGTAAATATGGTCGACTTTACCGAGAACTTGATTGCTATGACTATTGACTGATATTCATGGCGTAACTTAAAATATTCTTTTCATATTATGCTGCTATTTTCATATTAAGTCAAAACACAAATCTCTTCAGTCAAATCTTTTTTATGCGATAGGAGGGCAAACGAGTAAGCAACCTGTGCCACCCATGGACACCAGCAACACATATACTTATATAGTGTTACCGTTGCATTGCTGACCTTTAAGGGAGTAGGATAGGAAAGGATGGGGAAGGGGGGGGGGGGGGGCCTCCGGGTACGTCTTTCACCGAGTGAAACGCGGCATAAGCCACTTTACCTCGATCTTCTGAAAGGATGTGGTATTTCTCCGGTCGAGCCTGCCCATTCATGCAGCGTACTGCTTGGCTCTACCACTGTTAAGATCTCCTAAAATTATTTAAGTATGCCCATTTTTAGTATACTGCTTAAGCAATGGTTGTTCGTATGCCGTCTGGTTGCGCCTAAATAAGTTAACGTTTATTTATTTGAAGATATAATATTCAATATTGGAATTTCAAGCAACGCTACTTGGTCCTTAATGTATAGAAAGTAGTCACAATTAAAAATAATAATAATGGATAGTTAAAAAATCTCTACCAACAGAAATAAATAAAAACATGTTTTTTTTATGGGACTTAAATTACTTTATGCATATAAAATATTGTAAGCTGTCGTAAGAATCGTCTAATGTTGAGATGATGGGCAGATGGACAGGCGAGCGTTCTTTCTTTGAATGCCCACGGGAACAAAAATTACGTGGGATTTTTTGGATATTGTATGTAATATTTTACGTAAATTTAATACATAAATTATTGTGTTTCATGCTATACTGATACGGCATAATTATTATTCTCATCGTCAAATCTGTCAAGATTTAAATCATTGAATAATGCTTATTGCTTAACGCGTAATTAGCACCTGGGTAATAGCCTTACCCACACGCATCTAGTTCCATTCAACTGTGGAACATCTTAATCAGTTTAAAAACCTATTTTCTTAATTTATAAAGCACTTTAGATTGAGCACTCTCATATTCATTCATCATTTTAATTCGATAGTATACTGTTATAAGATTTTAATATGTGTCACTCTCTGGCATTGCAGATTGCTGAACGATTTATGATAAAAAATTTCAACGCAATGTTTTGTTTTTGATTTGCAGCTTCCATTGTCACGTTTGGATTGAGTCACTGTTGAAATTATATCAAGATAACTGTTAGGATTTCTTTTTTGTTTTTAAATGTCTGTCTTTTTATGTTTTTCTTTTCTTTTTGCTGGGCCCTGTATAGAAAAAGATCAAGCGGGTCAAGTAAGAGTTGCAACCTTTATAATGGAATGATGAGAGGTAAGAAAAAGTGAGATTCACCGGTCGAGCCAAACCATTAATGCAGTGAACTGCAATGATCACTGCTAATTCTGTCTTTGGAACTTCGCTAATCCGTAAATTATGCATTATGTCACATTATATTAACTGTTTAATATTTGAATATTGTCCCATTTGTATTTGTGTTTATCTTCGATACTGTAGTACAATATTGATTGACAATAGCCATCCACCACACGTTGGTGCACATGTTGATATCTGCTATCCATCCATCAACGTCAACAACTGAGAGATAACTCTGCTTATAATTAAATGTCATACAAGTACTATATAATATTATCATATAATATATATATCATCCCTTATCTATATCCGCATTGAAACCAATCCTTATCATGTGGTGTAACCTACATCTAACTTGGCAGACGTAATTTAAAAAGCGTTTTTTTTTTCTAAAAAAATTGCGTCCCTATTTTTGCCATTTTGCCCCTTTCAGTCGCACGTTTACAACATCATAAAACCTTTTCAATATAAATATGTATATTTACAAACCTTCCCACTTCATGCCTACTAAAGCAGTATATATGGGCAGTCTTTCGTGTTGTCTTTTGCAACGTATCAAGGACATATTTTGTCCAGCAATCGATAAATTATTACACTTAACTTTAATGTAAGTGAATGGCGTGTATTATGTTTCGAGTCCGGGACTTTAATAAAATAAATGCTCATACTAAACTAGGTAAAGTCGACATTTTAATATTGTTTATTTACAATTACATCCGACTGACAATTGCCTTAGAATAAATCAATATATCTTGCGGTGAGTTCATTACAGCAATACATATGACAAGATATGGCCTATGCACCGCTACTTAGTTAGAAGAAGAAGAAAACTAAAGTAATAAGTTCATAGTAAAATGCACATATTTGTTTTCAAACGTGTGCGATAGATGGCACTCAAACTTCGAAATGATTGCAGATACATAATTGATATGAGACGCTTGGTTCCATGATACTTAAGTATATGGAACGCGTACACTTGTAACGCAGATGGGGAAAGTCCAGAGTTCGAATTACGGTACAAAGCAAGCATATTTTAGTTAAGTGTAATAGTCAGATTGTGCACAAGTTGTGTCGATATTTTGCAAAATTCAAAATCATAATACGAACATTTGTTTTGGCATCACGAGTTACCACTGCCTTCACTTTTGCGTATTAAAAGTATGACGGTATTCAAAGAGAGTACACAGTACACTATATTATTCGTTAATTAACCTTGGCTGAGAATAAAAAAAAAATACTAGCATAACTTTTATAAAACAGAAAACAATAGGGCTTCAAGATTCTTTTGTTGAAATGAAAGAATATTAAAACAGTGCGCACTTATTATTTCTACCGTTTAAAAGCCAGCTACACTATCTACTTAAAAAAATCTAGAAAATTAAGTTCCGAGTTGACAGGATATTTAATAAGTAAGATTCTTTAATTAGATAATATTAAATAATAGGTACCTAATATATATATAGATAACATTAAATAAAATATACCCAATGATATTTGGTACCGCTAAGTAAAATATAATGTATTTTGAACGTATCCAGTCCGTTTGTTGAAACTTAGAAGCTTTGGTCCAACTGGCTTACTTACTCACGTCATGAAACTTGCGGGATAGGCAGACAGAACAGAGCGGAATGAGTTAAGATTCATACACGCCTCAATTGTTTCTTTCACTTACAAAACTCTAGCCACAGAGTCTCATCAGTTTTTAAGGCTCCTAACTTCAGTTTCGGCCAGATTACATTCAATTTGCTTCAGTGCTGGTCCAGTTACTTGAAAGGTAGCAATTAAACGTTTGGACGTAAGGAATTAATAGAAGATGTATGAGTGACTAATGAGATATATTTACAATACAAAAATCGAAAGAAAGTAGGAGTGGACTAAGGCCACGACACACTTTACCTGAAAGTGTGTCGTGGCCTTAGTCCACTCCATTAATGAAATCACCTGCCTGATCTATAACATAACAACATAACTTCACGCCATTTGTTACCCGAAGGTGTAGGCAGCGGCTGTTAAGCCTCGTCTCGCCGTTATATTTACGTCCCAAATGGAATAGGTGGCGAACCTATTGTCATACCGGGCACGAAGTTTTCAGTCATCGATATTTATCACACATAACTTCCGAGAACACTTTCGAAAAGTCATTGGTGTGAGCCAATGTCAGGAATCAAACCCGTACCTCTGGATCAGAAGTCGCGTGCTCGACTTCTGGGCTACCGAGACTACTTTACTTTACCGACACCTGCCTGATCTATAAAAATTAAATAAATTAAATAAAAAAAATAAAATAAAAAAGAAGTGTCAAGCTTGATAGTTCTGTTACACGATAAATATATCCACCCTTTGACCTGATACCGACAAACAAAAGCCTACAGGATATTGTTAATGACAAGTGGGATCCGTTTCTGATAAAATAACTTAAGTAAATATTCGGTTATATACCTCTGAATGATTTCGTTCTTGAATGAGAGGGATAAAATCTAGCGATACAAAGGAATGATAACCAACTATTGGGGAAAGTAGGTACCTTAAGTATATTTATATAAAATATATGTAGTAAACATTATCTCAGCATATTTAACAGGTCTTGTGGCGCATTGGTAAAACAGCCGACTACGGAGTTGAGGATGGCTAGAGCGATTCCCACCCGAGAACAAATATTTCTCTCTATCTTTTAAAAAACATTAAAACCCGGTGCGTATTTTCAAAGATCTAAGCATATAAGGGGACAGACAGCGGAAAGCAACTTTGTGATATACTATGTTATGATAAGTGTGTTAGCCAAACTACTATTCCCAGGAAAGATGTTACGACTTGGTGTTTGTTTATCACAGCTGTGTCAATAGTATCTATAATTTGGAAGTCAATATTTGAGCAAAGATTCATCACAGACATAGCGGACTTCCTGAGATTGTTTCTAAATTATAAAAACTATAGATAATTCAAATAGAACTACTTATAGATAATTCACTCATAGAACGTGTTCTGGAGGAAGGTGATGTTAGGAGCCTCAAAAACCGACGCGCGTGCATGAAAAGAGTTATGAAAGTCATCGAAGCAAGTGAGGCGTGTAAGAATCGGGCCTTATGGCGCTCTGTTCTCTCTGCCTACCCGCAAGGGATTTGACGTGAAGTTATGTATGTATAGATAATTCAAAAATTTTTGTTAGTAATACAAAATCTATAAATACTAGAATTAGATAGATTTTGTATCACTTTTAAATAGGTTATATTGAATTAATGGTAATTATGAATAGTGCTCACCTGCCTTGGGGTTGTAGCGTAATAATATATTATAAAACTCCACTCAGTAAATGCATCTAATAAAGATAACGTATTTTTTTCAGCAATTCTTAAGGTTAACTTAAAAGGTTCACAGGAACGAACTCACTATCTATAATATTAGTAAAGTCTAAAGTTGAGAAATTTAGGTATTTGAAGAAATAAAGTAACATAAAATGTACCTATTTGTAACAAATCCGTGGATATTTTTTAGTAATTCGCCGTAGCCGCTAAGGAGTAACTTACGCATTTAGGCATAAGACCTATATACGAGTGGTAAACCTCTAATAACATTAATTTGGAGGTTCAGTAGTGGTCCCCCATACAAATTGTTTGATAGTATCAAAACAGTTCTAAGGTCAAAATTAAAAAAAAAAAAATTCCTAACAAATTAATTACGATAAAAATGAAAATAAAACAGAACATTCTGTCAATATTGGTTCACTGACCTTAGTAAATGAATACGTTTGACGTTGCCGCTCTGATCACACGTCGGCATAACATAAACAATCACTACTTAATACCTACGCACAAATTATTAACTACACACAGTTACATAGTTTTATCACTGAATTACAATTACTAAATTTTTAAATTTTCGATATGTCCGCCGTTTTCTTGAATACATAAGTTATATCGTCTTAGAATATTATTTCTTACTCGCGTTAATAAGTCACTATTGGCGGCCATATTTTTTAATTTATTAAACGCCGTGATTATTCGATTTTTTAATTCATCCACAGTGTCCACGTCTGAAGAATAAACTTCATTTTTTACATATCCCCATAGAAAAAAATCCATTGGGGTGAGGTCCGGTGATCTGGGTGGCCACCTCGATGGACCATAACGACCAATCCACTGCTGTCCGAACATTTCAGTCAACCTCTCTCTGGAAGACACCACTGAGTGAGGTGGGGCTCCGTCAAGTTGGTACCACATTTGTCTGTTCGCGGCCAGTGGCAGCTCATCCATGTAATCGGCAACGAGTCCATTGAGAAGTTCTAAAAACTTTTCAGCGTTTAAGTTGCCATCAATAAAAACTGGACCGATGATAACATTTCTGTGTATACCAGCCCATACATTCACAGAAAATCTGTATTGATGGGAAGTGTCTCTTGTTAGATGTGGATTCACATGGCTCCAGTATCGAATATTTTGACGGTTCCATAAGCCGTTTCTTGTGAATGTGCTTTCATCAGTCCACATGACGTTGTACAAGAAGTCCGAGTTTACTTCATTTTCTCGTGTAAACCAGGTACAAAAGGCTGCTCTGACAGGCTCGTCTCTGGGCATCAACGCTTGTACTTTCCGATACTTAAAAGGCTTCCGTTTGTCGCGCTTCAAAACTTTCAAAATTGTTTGGTGATTTACACGAAAATGTCGAGCTGCTCTACGTAAACTAGAAGTTGGATTGCGTGAAAAATAATTTAAAATCTGTTCATCACGTGCCTCATTACTACTGGAGGGAGCACTATCCAAACGCGGAACCAATGATTTATTTTCCCGAATCCTCTGCAAAGCTTGCACTATAGTACGACTGTTACTGGGACAAACACGGGTGTGCGCATACCTTTCCCGATATGTACGTATAGCTAAAGCAGCATTACCGTGACATTCCCCGTAAATCATAATCATGTCGGCATATTCCGGTGCTGTAAATTGATACCGGGGCATTTCTATTGTTCATACACACTTAACACTTAATAGTATTACTATTCTTGATTGTCAATAAACATAAATACATAAATCAATCACAATTAATAAAGTGCACAATCACCAAACTTTGCGCAATGACATTACCGACCGTAGATCACCGACGTGACCGACGTCACTAGTTCAAGGGCAGACACACTTACACACACTAACCTAAATAAATAGTTAAGTACCTAGTGAAGTTTTTTGCAAGTTCGGTGACAATTCTCTAGTGATTTCTCATAAGGTCCGAACTCCCAGTAGGTATTCGATATCGACATTTTACTCATATTATAATTTGCACTTTCAAACTTTTTGGAATTTTCTATAGTCATACAATCCCGATTATTATCATCTATGACTCTTTTTAGGAAAAGAACACTCGGCATTATTCAAAGACAAAATTTTTACTTTAATACAATGGCTGGGATACAAGCCGCCATGTTAATATTCTTTTAATCTACCTCATAATAATAATAAATTATATAATAAAATTGTACCTAAAATGTAGCAAGTCAACAGATTAATTGTATGGATTCGCGCCAGTGTTTGCTCAATAATTCGGTTTACTAACTTTTAGAATAATAAATAACTATTACATTACTTGCTAAATAAAAAAAAGTCTATCAAAATAATATTTTATTTCAGTTTTGTAGAAGAGAAACAAATTGTTCTTTATGTTACTTTAATACGTGACGATAAAGAAACCGGAATTCAGCGAGATTAAAATCGACAAATTCGTACGATGTGTACTGGTACAGCACTAATTCAAAATAATTTAAAGAAAAAAACTTTTTTAAAGAAGCTTTTATTTAAACGCTCTAAAAAGAATAAAATAATTTTAACCTTATACATTTTAACTATCAACTTATAACCTTATTATATACAATTTATGTGATAATAAAAGCTTGTCGCTATGTTTAATTACCTATCAGTGGCTATCCATAACCATCTGGAAATATTTTTTCAGATTTAATGATTACTGTGACGGATCGCATTATCCAAATATATTTTTTTGGTTTATAACATATATATGGACACCCATATAGTGGTACAGTTCCGTTGCCGGCCCTTTCCATGGGAAATGGAAGGGGTTGGAATTGGGATGGGAAGAGGAGGGGGGAAGGGTTGGGTTGAACATAGCGACAAGCTTTTATTATCACATAAATTGTATATAATAAGGTTATAAGTTGATAGTTAAAATGTATAAGGTTAAAATTATTTTATTCTTTTTAGAGCGTTTAAATAAAAGCTTCTTTAAAAAAGTTTTTTTCTTTAAATTATTTTCAAGTTTTTAGTTATCGATGGGTAAGTTTCTCAGTCTCTTCATCTCATTCAAAGCATCATTGTTACAAGGTCATTTGCCAGTTAATTTCGAACAGTCCAACTCTTCAATGAGGAGACCTCCTAAAGTCTTTTCTCTACTTAAGGCCGCGTATGCTTGACCAGCAGCAAAGAGTTTCGAGCCTAAGTAAACAAATTTTTTTGTTACTTATTTGTTGATTTTGCAACTTAATTTTGTTATGTGGGACTGTTGTTTAATAACAAAATATGTTTAACTACTTGTGATGTGTAACGCCATCTGTTGTTTTAATCAGTACTTTATACTTGCTGACCTGAGTGTAACATAGGAGTGAGTTGTAATAAAAGTTATAGTTCGTTCTCACCATCCACTGTGTTTAATTCTAATAATACCTATATAGAATCCGTTAGTGTAGCAATCATGTTAAAGTTATTAAATCCTGTCCAATTTACGTCGGTATCCTGAAAGGGCATGGCATTACACCGGTCGAACCGGCTCATTCATGCAGCAGATTGCGTGGCTGACCACAATTAAAACACTGTTAACTATTAAAACATAGGTCAACGGAAAGCCGTCGACTGTGATGGACTACCGCCTCAGCCGTAAAGTGGTCGTAAGGTTCTCAATGTTAGCACTAACTCATTTTGATTATAAATTTGGACGCGCCGCTTAACCCTGTATCTTGACATGGTGATTTGGCATCAGTGACTGAATAGTAAACAACAGATTGACTGACACTGGCCAAACAAGCAGGCCACTAGTATCTAGCCGCTCATATTGAAAACCCTATGATATATATAATATTTATACACAATCTAATTTGTTTATAACATTAATTAATAACATAACATAGCTCGACTCCTTTTTCTACCCGAAGGTGTAGGCAGCATCTATTAAGCCTCGACTCGCCGCTATGTTTACGTCTTATCTTATCGTATTATCTTATCTTTAAGGGAGTAGGATATAGGATATGGGAGTAGGAAGGGATGGGAAAGGGGAGTAGGCCTCCGGGTACCTCTCTCACCTAAAGAAACCCGCCGTGAGCTGGTTGTGGTATTTCACCGGTCGAGCCATCCCATTCATACAGTGAATTGCTGGGCTCTACCACTGTTGCCATACAGCGAGCACAAAGTGGTCAGTCAAAAAGATTTATCACACATGACTTTCGAGAGAAATTTCGAAAGACATTGGTGTGAGGCCAAATTCGAACCCAAGACTTCCTGATTCAGAAGCGGGCTAGTTTACTGAACCACCGAGACATAGTTTTTGAAGTTCTCATATAACTCTTTAATGAAAGGGCCATTTGATACGCATATAGTAGAAACGCATATATTTATTCCACTATATTGGATTTAGAATGACGTAACATTATTTTTCGAGCTACTATTAACAAGCCCTTTCATTTGATACCCATATTGTAGAAATGCATTAAAAAAAACTGTTCCTCTATCTTGGATTATCCGCCATATTGGATTTAGAATGACGTCACATTATTTTTTTAGTTTTCCCAATGAGCCCTTTCATTTGATACCCATATTGTACGAAAGCTTAAAATATATATTCCTTCATCTTGGATATTCCACCATATTGGATTTAGAATGACGTCATATTATATTTTGAATTACACTCAACAAACCCTTTCATTTGATACCCATATTGCAGAAATGCATTAAAAATATCCATTCCGCCATCTTGGGTCGTCCGCCATATTGGATATAGAATAATGTCATACATTATATCATGCATTGTCATCCAAAGTAAACGTGTATACAAAATTTCAGCTCAATCGGTTGAAGGTATCTACTTCAAAATTGAGTTACAAGATTCCACCGAACATACATACTTACATACATACATACATACATACATACAGTGCAAGGTAAATAAAAGCTTATAATAAGTAGGCATATGCGACGTAAGAGGTGCCCCCTTCACCCGCGTCGCAGTCGTAATGAACAAATTTTGACAAAAAGAAAAGTATTTGTCTCTTTCACACTTATTGTTTTATATTGCAATGAGCGAGAGAGTAACTAGAAACAATTTCTACTTTTATGAAATAAAGAAAAAGCGAGCTGGCAACATGTCAACAGGATTATTGCAGATGGTCATTAACCTATCTATTTGGTCATAAGTAGTCATAACAACTGATACATCATGTTGTAAAGTTAAGAAATGTAAATTGAGGTCTAGCAGCTAAACCAGTGCATATATCTGATTGATATTTTGTATACAGGTACAGTACATCATCTAATGCTGTAGTTTACAATATATGTCGTATTTACGCAACCAGTCTGATATATATAACAGAACATAACATCACCATCATCATTTTTTCCCCTAAGGTGTTGGCAGCGGCTGTCAAGGTTTGTCTCACCGTTATGCTAACATCCCAAATGGAATAGGTGGTGAACCTATTATCATACCGGGCAAAAAGTGTCAGTCATCGATATTCATCACACATAATTAAACTTGCAAAAATAATTCCGAAAAGTCATTGGTGTGATCCAGGATTCGAAACCGCAACTTCTTGATTCAGAAGCGGGGAGCTCGACCACTTGACCACCGAGGCCTTATGCCAAAAGGGCGATTTTATCCCAACGTTACTCAAATATATTAGGTAAGTATATGAATAGTACCTTTTCAATCAAACCAAAACAAACAACCGCAATGCGGAATAAAATAAAAGATGCATCCTGGCACTGTAATTTTAACATTATCATTAAAATGTAGTAACTATTAACTGGCGATGTCAGATTACTAGTAATTTGTAAAATTGCCGAACACGTTCAACGGCCGACAGTATCGTGTGTTTCGTTCGTTCAATGATTCACATTGAGCGAATGTACGAACGAATGAATTGTTTAAAATTTGTCAATACTCGAATTTACCTACGAAAATATAATTACAATACAATACAGGTCACGGGCTACTATTTATACATACACTTGAAACTGCGTTGTTACTTTCCACCTTTTTATATCATAAGACGTATACTGTCATAGTTGTCGCTGACTATACCTTCAGTTATTAAGGGTATACAGGTACAGTTTGTCGTGTTTTTTTTTTCGTCCAAGTACCAGTAGGTAGTTATAGCGTTTCCACATAACCGACGAATTCGCAAGCGAGCCTGCTTCTGGGAATTGTTATTAATATTTTATGATTTTTATCTTGCCAACACGCGTATACGGTCCGTGAATATTTTAATATAACAAGTTACCAAGGACACGAGGAGATATATATTTTTACTATGACGATGCAAATTACACAAGACATTTGGAATGTAGATGTTTTTTTTTTATTTATAACTTTTCTACCCGAATTTGTAGCAACTTATAAGCCTCCATTCGCCAATTGCCATATACTGGGCACAAAGTTATCAGTCAGCGATATTTATCACACATGCTAAGAGCATAAGAAAAGTACTCTTATTCATGGTGTATTGGTAAAACTACCGACTGCGCAATCGAGGTCGGCGGGTTCTAACCATGACATGACAAGCATGAATCTTTCTACGGCGTCTGGGTATTTCTCTTCTTTCGGTCTTGTTTAATAATTATGTATACTGTGTATTAACATCCGTCATTTAGTAACGCTGAGTAAAAAGATAACATATTTTGACCGTATCCAGTCCGTTTGTCGAAACTTAGAAGCATGTGTCTCTTTTTTTCCGAAAAGAATTCCGAAAAGTCGCCCCCAAATTAGTATGACCTCGGATTCAATCCCATCCCACGACTGCTTCATTCAGAATCAGGGTGTACGACCTCCAGACCACCGAGAAGACGAGACGCAGATATAAATAATGTTTAAAAATACAAGAATAATTAAATGTAAGCGAATTTTTTTTCAATTTATTTTAATAGTAGTTCCATTATAATGAATTCATACGTACTTACAAAAGTACCTACTTGTAAAGAATTACATTACAAGTACTTATTATGCACGCATTCATCTATTGTATCATCTGTTCATACAAAATAATATTATTTCACGCTTGGGCCAAGGCCTAATAAGGCTAGGCATATCAAGATCACGGTCAGTTAGTTTAAAAATGTATATTAAATTTCTATAGAGCTCGACTTGTGAAATAGCACGGTCTCTCAGAACATCGACGGAAAGTGGCTAATGCCGCGTTTCGTTCGGTAAGTGAGGTATCGGGAGTCCACCCAGAATGAAAAGTTACAGTCATTCTTATAGATATTAACATTTAATAAATGAATACGAACACATATACATATTTATATTCGCATAGTATAGATACAATAGTCTTGCTGGTTCAGTGGTCGAGCACCCCGCCTCTAAGTCCAGAGGTCGCGGGTTCGAATCTTTACGAAATTAATCTCGAAAGTTATGTGTGATTTAATAAATATCTATGACTAAAAATTTTGTGCCTTGTATAGCACTAGGTTCGCCACCTATTCCATTTGGGACGTAAACGTAACGGCGAGTCGAGGCTTAACAGCCACTACCTACACTTTCGGGTAGATAAAGGCGTGAAGTTATGTATGTTAGTATAGACATACAAAATTTGCATTATCAATAAAGTTCCGATATATACTTCTTGTAAAGATTGTCAATTGATCTTGATTGATATGTACTCAATTTTCTTATGACACCAGGAATAATGTCACGAGGGAGCCGTAGCAAATTACTATAGTCACATGAGTTGCCATTATTGACAATCATCATGCAATAATGAGGCTGTTTGTCAGTAAAGTGTCCCTTCAATTAAATTCTTCATGGTCATAGCTTCGTCGGTTGACAGTATCTTACAGTATTGTTTGTTACCTTGAAAATAATTATAATCTATTATATATCTTCGCTAATCATCATCAATACTACAAAATCATTCACTCAATACTGTGAGATCGGCTGTGTTTAATTACCCGATTGCGAAAGATGGAGTGTGGTATTTGGTACACTGTTTTGGTAAGCTCTGTGATTTTTTTGGTTTAAACATTTCTTAACTTAATACTAAAATAGGTTTTCTCACGTCACGGGTTTGTTCCTGTTCTAAAGTCTCGAAGAATCTGTTAAAAGAACCCGAGAAATATTTGCGCAGTATTTTGTATATCGATAACAGTGTTGGATCCACGGAGCCAACTCGACCGGTGAAATACCACGAACTCTTCAAAAATCGACGCAAAGTGGCTCATATACTAGTTTTATTCTGGAGGCTCCATAGGCACACTCTAATTCATTATAAGTAAAAATGGTACGCTAAAAAATTACAACTAACATAGAATAACTTCACGCCTTTTTTCTACCCGAAGGTGTAGGCAGCGACTGTTACAGGCAGCCTCGACTAGACGAATCGTAGATAATAATAAGTCACAAATGAAATAAGTGGCGAACCTTTTCCCATATACCAGCCACAAAGTTGTCAGTCACAAAGAATTGTGTGAGCCCGAAATCAGACCCACGACTTCTGAATCAGAAGTGGAAAGCACTACCAGTGGACCACCGAAGCTTCAATGTTTTTTTTTTTTACAACTACGTGCAGTTATACATATTATTTATAGCATATTATTTCTCTTATTTAAATTCACAACTACTCGCAGATTATGGCGCCATAGATATTTACGACTGACTAATATATTTTAGACAAGTATAGATATTTTATAGGTGTCTTTATTTGCAAAGGAAACGGAAATCCTTTATGACTTAAGTATGTGAAAGCTAGTGTATGCTTTCACCCACTTTAGTGATGATTACAGGTCATCAGTGCTTGCATACAAATTCGGTTGTAGATATAATGATAACCGTATTTTTATACAGACTATTGTAAAGGCTGTACAGTTCTTAGCGCAACAAATTCTCTTCATGGTCTAGGCATGCATCTTAAAAATAAAGCAGCAGATTTTTTTTTGCTGGGGCTTATGATCGTCAGAAACTACCGGTCTCTAAAGATTGCACAATTAGTTAAAAGAGGAAATTATAAGTTACATACAAACAATCACGCCTTTTTCCCATGGGGGTAGGCAGAGACTAATTATTTCCACTTGCTACGATCCTGACATACGTTGCTTGCTTCCTCCACTCTCATTATCGCGTTCGGGGCGACCTGGCCCCTCACCAACACATCGTAGATTTGTTGGTGGAAGGTCCGCCTAGGTCGTCCTTTACCGGTTCGCCCTTTCACACTTGTCTTATAAATTCGTTTAGTCAGTCTACTTTCGTCCATCCTTTCTACATGTCCGAACCATCTAAGCATTCCTTTCTCTATCCTTGTCACTATATCTTCTTTCACACCACAACGTTCTCGAATTACACTGTTTCTCATTTTATCTACCAAGCTTACTCCAGCTATACTCCTCAGACTCCTCATTTCTACAGCATTAATCTTACTTCTGTGCTTCTCCTGCCATACCCAACATTCACTCCCATACATAAGCGTGGGAACCAAAACCCCTCTGTGTACAGCCAGTCGTGCCTTTTTGGAGACTTTCTGGTTAAGTTATAAATCTATATTTTAACAACCTTTCAGGATTCGATTTATTTAAAAAAGGGTACCAGAAACATGGAATACCAACAAACAAAGCCCCAGGCAATAGCTAGTTTACGATCTCTAGACTTAAGATACAATATTATGCTATTATGTTTGCCTATGAATTGACGTAGGTGTGTAAAAATGTTCGACAGATTGTTAGTTGTTTGGACGAACGTAAAAGAGTAGTGGTCTTTATGGTACGACAGTAAGTTTGGCCTTTTCAAGGTGCAACTCGGAAAAGTATGAGAGATGAAATGAATATAAAAATTTTATTAGCTATTCTTTTAGGTATTATTGTAGAATTTTGTTTCACTTCGACATTATCTAGTTTATGATTTTTACCAATCCATAAATGTTTAGATAAAGTTACATTTCGATACCCTAATTTGCAATTTCGAAAATGCCATTTTGTTAATTTGCAAACTTAATAACTCCACTTTTTTTCGAAAATGTCATTTTGTTACCGCCAGATACTAGATATCTAGTTTCAATTGGTATTAAAATTTTCATTTTCGAATAAAAAGTGGACTTAGTAGGTTTGCAAATTAAGGTATCGATTTCTGAAATAGTAGTGTAACATTAACTGTAGTTGAAAAATCAAAGACTCTTTCAAATTTATTTCTTGACAAATGAATTAATTAGCGTAATATTTTATGTAAATGTTAGAGTCATATGTTAAGTAACAATACAAAAAAATAATATCTGTATAATAAATCGGATATACAAAATTCTCGTGTCATTGCCTGTTGCCAAACTTCTGCGAAACGGCTTATACGATTCTTATTAAAAATTGTGTGAATATTTTATTAAATCTAAGAATCGGTCGTAATATTTTTTAGACAAAAAATATATTGATTTCTTTCTCAGATTAAAAAATATATTTAGTCCTGAATTTCCAGCTAAACATTACCGTGCCATATCTAAAAAAAAAAAAAATCATAACAAAGTTCACTTTTGACTTTTGAAAAGATTATCATACAAACTCAAAATACTGAACCATTAAATTAATTAGACATATATTTAAAATAAAGAGTGTTTTGAAAAGAATACATTGGTCTATTTGAACCTTAATTGCTGGTTGTGAAGAGAATGTACTTTGGATTCTAGAACAAGGTTTAATATTTGAACAAAGGACGAGATTGCTTAACAATATACCTAATTATAATATTATACTATATATATATCTATTTATACGTAATATATACTAGAATAAGTAAAATACAGAAAAGAAAAAACAACAAGATATTTATTGGATTGAAAGAGAGTGTCGGTGTAAAAGTAAGAAAGGGTATATGCTGCGATGGTTCGGATATGTAGAAAGGTTCATTCTTCCATGATACAAGTTTGACTAAGCAGATATACAATGCAAAAGCGCATGGATGTAGGAGTCAAAGAAGCGAGTGGGGCGAGTTAAAATCGTGCCTTATGGCGCTGTGTTCTTTCTGCCCAAATCTCTTGATCTGTCAAGGGATTTGGCGTGAAGTTATTTATGTATGTGTGAAATAAACATAAGAATTATAATATTTCAACTGGCAGACATCTGATGAAACAAAAAAACGTAATCTTTTTTATTTATAAAATTCAAAGCATACGTATTGAAAAGTATTTGCAAGAAGCGACAACTCACTACCTATTATAAAATAAATTATTTTATTAAGTTCTAGAGGCTTCGTGGCTATTAAGTGATTGTGACGAAAGAGACTTGTGATTTGATTCTCGACAAAAAACCACAATAATTTAAGTAACTACTATGCTATGTAATGTAATGTATTATTTATTAAATAGAATAGGGGCAAAATCTATAATATTCACACTTCATCAAAAAAAATGTATAGCGGCCAGTACTTGCATACAACTTACTTATATTACAACCTCCATGGTTGATCACCTCGGTTAGGCACAAAATTAAAATACAAAAAAAAAACAAATGTCATTTGAATATTCATAAACCGATACTATATGCATATTATAAATTCATTAGAGCATTAACTCCCGGGCGTTTGTTGGATCAACCGAGCAGTGATATTAAATGCCAATATGCAAATTTTCCCCTTTTTTTCATTTAATATGTCCATAACAAACATTGAGAGACGAATATAAATAGAGCACTATGCAATAAGGCTTTAAGTTCACAAACACAATGATGAAATTTTCTTAAACACAAAACACACAGCGATCTGAAGTTTTCCAAGTTAGCAATTAAATGCACGTATTTTGGAAACTATGTATACATAACGGATATCAATACATAAATATATTTATTTTTTCAAGTTAAATGCATTCTTATATTACATTGTACAAGAAAACAAACCCAAACGCCGTGCCAACATCTAAATATACAATTGTACTCGGGTTGCGATCGAACCCGCCGACCTCTACAGCATGAACGGTTATTTTTCTAATGACGATCACGACTACGGCACTGTTGACGATTATACGAATATCTATTCATTAATTGAATACCTACAACTGTGAAAATTAAGTGAACGAAAATAGATGAACTGGGTACTTATTTGATAGTTGCCAGCAAAGAGATTGCTAAGAGGCGAATAGCAAAAAAATAGGATAGCACTTTCGCTATCCTATTTTTTTGATATTGTAGCCAATAACCTGGCTACTAATTATACCTGTATTGGGAAGACTATTGGTATAGAATCTTCCAGTACCTGTTCATTAAACAATGACATTAATTATAATTTAGCTTCTATTATGCTTATGTCTGACATTCCTATTATAAATCATTTAAATTAGTCAATGAGACAACAGAGGTAACCACCTCTAGCTCTAATTCATTACATTCTCAATTAATTGATTTAGCAATACAATCAAATGATAAATATAACAGGTCACACTGCCCACATAAATGTAAAAAAAATAATACAGTTAATGATATTAACCTGGTGCATCAGAATATATATTGTATGACTGAAGGCAAGCAACTAGAACTGGAATTATTCATGAACGCTGATAACATTAGTATTATGTGTATCACTGAACATTGGTTGAAGAAGCATCAGCTTATGTTTAATTTCAGCAACCACCAGGTAGGCAGTTCATTCTGCAGGGTCAACACAGTACATGGGGGGTCGCTAATATTGCTTAATAAAAACCTTAAATTTAAAGAACGGAAAGATATTGTGTCCCTCTCTGTAGAATGTTCCATAGAACTGTCCTGTGTACAATTGGAGCAGTTCATTGTTTTATGTGTATACAAACCACCTGCTGCGGACCTTAACTCTTTCATAGAAATCATGGATGAAGCCCTATGCAAAGTTGGTAATTCAGATAAAAGTATTTTAGTATGTGGAGATTTTAATGTGAATATTCTTGCTAATACAACTGCAACTTGTAAAATTCTAAGTCTTTTTAAATCCCATAATTTGGTTAATTTATTTATGGAGCCTACTAGAACAACTGCTACTACAGCTACCTGTTTGGATAATATATATACAGATATTAATCCTACACAAAAAAGTATTATTAATAAATTAGATTCTGATCATTCTGGGCAAATGATTACAATAAAATTAAAAAATAAAAATGAAGCGAAGAAAAAAATTACTTTTGTGCCAGTAACAGCTGGTCGCTTGAAATGTATGAAAGCTAACTTAGCCAATAACTTACCTTTTTTAGATAATGAATTAGAACCGAATTCAATGTATAGTTTATTTTTTAATAGTTTTCTTCGCGAATTTAACCAAATATTTACTCCCAGGGAGATCACTGTTGCTAATAGCCCCATCTTTGGCGACTGGGCAACCACAGGGATTCATAAAAGTAGGCAAACTTTGTACATGTTGTACTATGAAAGACAATTCAACCGCAGTGAAGAGTTTGGAAATTATGTAAAATTATATTCAAAGATTTTCAAACGCGAAATCTATTTTCATTAAATGTAAAATAAGAAATAGTAGTAACACAATCAAAGCCACTTGGAGAGTCATCAGTGAAGAGACTGGTAAGAGTCTGGCTAGGGATTCAGAATTTAAGTTATGTGTCGATGGCCATGATACCAGCTCAGATTATGAGGTGGCCAATGCCTTTGAAAATTTTTTTTCTGTTTTCCCCGTCAATCTTACTAGTGCTCTAGGCTCTTCCACCTCCCTTGCAGACTCGTTACTTAAAGAAAACGTGCCTGAATTTTTTAACGGTTTTAAGTTTCGTCATGTCGATAGGTTTGATCTAAATGTCGCGCTTAAATCAATTAATATTAAGAGGACGGCTGATTTGTGGGGCATTTCTGTATATATTATAAAATCTTTATTTAGCACTATCGCTCCCGCTTTAATTGTGATTTTTAATAAATGTATGATTGTGGTGTGTTTCCTGACCTGATGAAACTAAGCAAGATTATTCCGTTGCATAAATCAGGTAGTACATTAGAACCCACTAACTTTAGACCAATATCTGTACTACCTACATTAAGTAAAATTTTCGAAAAACTAATCCTCGCTCAGTTACTTAAATACTTTAATGAAAATAGTCTGCTGCATAATAAACAATTCGGTTTCACTCGAGGACGGTCAACATGTGATGCTGGGGTAAAATTACTCGAAAGTATATTTGAGGCTTGGGAGGAGTCGCAGGATGCCTATGGGGTATTTTGTGACCTATCTAAAGCTTTTGATTGTGTCCAGCATAAGACTCTGGTCAGAAAACTACATCACTATGGCATAAGGGGCATTGCTTTGGATCTTCTTACTTCTTACCTACGTAATAGGATCCAAACAGTAGATGTTAACGGAAAGAGATCACATGGATCAGCCGTAGCAATGGGGGTGCCGCAGGGCTCTATCTTGGGACCTTTCCTGTTTCTTTTGTACATTAATGATCTACCTTATCTTGTAAAGGACAATCATGAAATAGTTTTGTTTGCAGATGATACTTCTTTAGTTTTTAAGGTAAAGAGACAACTATCAGTAATTGACGATGTAAACAATGCTCTTTCAAAGATAGTAAACTGGTTTAGTGCTAATAATTTGCTTTTAAATGGTAGCAAAACCAAATATGTTAGATTTTTCACAAAAAATGTTAAACAAGTAAAAACCAGTGTCGTGATGGACAACAGGAGACTGGAATTGGTCAATAAGGTTGTCTTTCTTGGGATAACATTAGACTCTAAACTACAGTGGGGCCCACATATAGAGACGTTATCTGGTAGACTTAGCTCAGCCGCTTACGCTGTAAAGAAAATACGTCAACTGACCGACGTTGATACTGCACGTTTAGTATATTTTAGTTATTTTCACAGCATTATGTCATATGGTCTATTGCTTTGGGGTAGTGCTGCGGATGTAGACTCGGTCTTTGTGCTCCAGAAACGAGCTATTCGTGCTATCTATATGATGAGTCCCAGGGATACACTGAGAAGTAAATTTAAAGAGATACGAATAATGACGTTACATTCACAATATATTTATGATAATTTAATCTATGTTCATAAAAATATAACTAAATTTAAGAAAAACAGTGATATTCATCAATTAAACTTAAGAAATAAAAACAAACTTGCTGTGTCCACTACTAGGCTCCATAAAATTTCTAACGCGTTTCCAGGTCAATGTATACGCTTTTATAATAAGCTTCCAAACGACGCGGTTGAATTATCGTTAGGTAAATTTAAGAAATATGTTAAAAGTAGACTATATTCAAGGGCTTATTACTGTATCGCAGATTATATCAATGATAAAACCGTTTGGAATTGAATTGCTTCTCTTGTGTTATATTGTTTGTATTTGCTGTAGCAAAATATTGTTAATCTGCTAACTAAACATTACTGTTAATTAGTAGGATTGTGTGCAACATGACGTTTCTCACCGGCAAGCTTACTAATTTCTTTTTTTGTTTTGTCTGGGATCTTGAATAAGTCATGCTCACTGAAAAGTCCTTGCTTATAGCGGCGTCGTTGATTGGGTCGCCACCTTCCCTAAAATATGGCGAGGGAGGCGATGGCTGAGATATGGGTCATGCTCGTGAACGGGTGCTGTTTGTGGGGACTGGTCTGTTCAAGCGTACAAAGAATATTAACGTACTGTGTCCTAAGTTTGACGCGAGGAACCTCATTTTGCTCTATAAGTTATTCTAATAATTTGTAATTTAGTTTACTTATAATTAAGTAAAAACAAAAAAAAAAGGACTCCCCTGAGTTTCTTGCCAATTCTTCTCAGGACGTGAGTAATCGAATTGGCGGATTTAAAATATTGACCTTCATAAGTGTCTTTGATGACCTGAATTGAATAAATGAGATTTTGATTTTTTTTTTTTTTTTCGAAGACCCAGGCAGTAGTAAGTACAAGAGCAAATTAATTAAGACCTTACACTGTACAGTTGAACAACCCTTTTATGTGAATTATTCTCTGAAGATTTAATTACAAACGATTACATCCATGGTCAAAGAACATTTAGCCAATTGGTATTTAGGAAAATGATGGAGTTGAAATTACTTAATGTATATTTGTGCATATTATTTGTTACAGCTTATTCTTGTACTTATTTTATATATATATATGACTTTTCAAAATTCTTTTCGAAAGTTATGTGTGATAAATATCGATGACTGGAAACTTTATGCCCGATATTTGCTCGGTTCGCCACCTATTCCATTTGGGACGTATACATAACGGCGAGTTGAGGCTTAACAGCCACTGCCTACACCTTCGGGTAGAAAAAGGCGTGAAGTTATGTTATATTTGTACTAATATTTATTAACATATATGTATCGCTCATTAACATAGAGACGTTAGTGTTACAAAATAGTGTACAAGAGAAAGGCTATAAGTTTCTCTTATATTTCTAGGTCATGATTTGAAACTAGATGCTCTAGTGGTTTTGCATACTATATAGAAAGTCTAAATGGTATGCAAGTTCGAATACGAGATACACATCGATAAGTATCGATTTTTTTTACGCCTATTATTTCTGCAGGCGTAGGCAACGGCAGTGAGCCTGAAATTATAGGTGTTAAGATATTTATCACACAAAACTTACGGAAAAAATCCAAAAAATGATTTAGTGTCATAACATTAAAACAACGTCTCGTTTATTATTAACTTATTTTTATTTATTTCCCGACGTTTCGAACTCTTTACAGAGATCATTTTCACGAGTGATGAACAAAAAGATGGTAGTCGTTCAAAAGCTATTTTGTTTTTATGGGATAGGAGGGCAAATAAGCAACCAACGCCGCCCATGGACACCAGCAACACATATAGCGTTACTGTTGCGTTGCCGACCTTTAAGGGATAGGAAAGGATGGGGAGGGGTGGTGGGCCTCCGGGTACCTTTCTCACCGAACGAAACGCGGCATGAGCTACTTTACGTCGGTCTTCTGAGAGGTCGTGGTATTTCACCGGTCGAGCCGGCCCATTCATGCAGTGAACTGCTTGGCTCTACCACTGTTAAAAAGTTTTATTGATACAGAGAGCGCCCACTTTTTGGAAATAAAAATTAAAAAAGTTGATGTTAAAAATATGATTTTTACTATTGGTAACCCACATCAGACCATGAAACAAAAAAATTAATATTTATTTATAAGATACATTATAATATTTAAGTTTTTGTTTCATGGTCTGGTCAGTTAAGATCCGAACCCATGAATGGCTTTAGAAACCGTGTGATAACCTGATCACTTTCGAATTTATTTTCCAAAATTTTGACTAACGAAATTGCCTCTGATGTAAGGGAATATATTAGCTAACCCACGCCAACCAATCTATAGGGCTGTTTATTATAAACAATCCACTGCATAGCATTAAAACTTTGATCAACATGGCCACCTATGAAAACTCTAAAAATAGCGTCTGGTTTATTATTCTGTAAGTAAATATTTTAACACCAGGCCTGTTGTATGAAGTTCCTTATTTCTGCAAGTGCAAGCATATTAAAGTTAATGTTTTTAACAATTTATGTTGTCCGATGCAATAACAGTTCTCGAAGCCCATTGGCATATGTTCTTCACACTTGGTCGGTCATCGATAACGATTCATTAAAACTTCCTTGTGTGTGTGCATACGATCAAGAGCGGCGTCTAGTGTTAAGTGACTAACGCCGACCATGAACGCAGTTGCGGTTCCGTTGCCAGCCTTTAAGGGACGTTAGTTTAAGTAAGACGGGAACGGATATCTCTCACCGAACAAAACTCGGCATAATCCAGTTTGCGTCGATATTTGTAAGGACGTTGTATTTCTAAAGTTGTAGCGGGTCATTCAAGCATCAAACTGCGTGATTTTGTCACTATATCTACAATATATACTTTTATTTATTTTTCCGTTCTGTTTTACTAAACACATATTATTTGCCGGGTACTTCGCCGTTTAATCCTATCCTTTTCATTTATAGCGTTGTAATTATAAATGAAAATTTATGTAAAATACCAGTAGGCACTGAGCTTTTTCTAATCCATCTTCGTATTAAACTCGTAACGATGTATTTGCATAATAATTACCATTTTAAAGGAATTGAGGTGTAAGCCGTTAAAAATATATATATAATAATATATATATATATTATAAATTTTAGGTTGCAACTCGGCGTTGGGATACAAAGATCTAGATAAAGAAATACAACGATACGACCATGATGATTAAGGATATAATAAAAATTATCTATGGTAACATAGAATCGAAAACTACTCCAGAATGCTGTTTGTCGAAACATAGACGGTGCTGTCTATACGTACGCGGCATTGAAAGCGTAAAGCTACTAAAAAAAACTAGCAATTCTGTAGATAAAGTTTGCTTCCATATTGATTGATCCTAACCCACTTTTTCTGTTTAGTAAAAAAAAAACTTTTTAAACACGCCAAAACCAGCCAGATACAAATGATATTTTGTTATAAATTCATACATACTAAATGCGAAAAGACTTTTTCTCCACCCTATTAACTATAGTTAGAACTCTCATAAATAAATAGAACATAGATAATTAACATATTATTCAACGCATAGAGGTACGGTAGCCGTAATTTGACCACAAAGCCGACCCGAACTGTACCAAAACCAAAATACCCGACAAACTACTCGACCCAAAACAGGTAATGCTTATAGTAAGTAATTATTATTATACCTATTACATATGAATGTTTAACCTTTGCTCTACCGACCTGCCTTAGTGACTATTACTTTAATGACTATGCTATAATAATTGTTACTTTTTTAGACTTTAGATTTTAATAAAACCTAGTCAAAGGTACTCCAAACTAAAGGCAAAACAAGATACAGAAAGAGGTTTTGTTGTTTGTTTTGTTTTGATGATGAATACGTAATGCATTCGAAAAAAATACTTTTGTCGTTTAAGCCGGTTATTCAATTTCAATTGGATATTTAATTATCGACGTGGATATTTAATTAATTAAAAATAATTAAGAATAAACAATGACAAAAGTTTTTTCGACCGCAGCAAAATGTTCACTTATAGTCAAGGTACAACCAATACAAAAGATTTTTTTTTAATTTTTAAATTACTTGAAATAATTAACTTCCTTGGTTTCAAAACCGGTGTTTTATTGACTCGGTAGACACATATTCCAAAAGACGATTATTACACCACAAATAACTTGGTGACATTGACCTTTTTATAATACACAGTAAGGCCACAGTATGTCCTTACGACATAACCATGAATTACGATGCCTACCATTTTGTTTTTAAATGTAATGGAGTCGAATTTGTTTGTCACTACACCCTCTTAAAACACGAATTCGGAATACAGGCATAGCTTCCAAATTCGAAAAAGAAAAACAAAAGAGTATCTAGCCACAAAAAAGTCGAGGAAAGGAGTTTTTAAATATTTAATTACAAAGTATTTTAAAAAAGAAGCTAACAGTATTTTAACCGTCTCGGTGGTCCAGTGGTCCCACACACAGCACCCAGCTTCTGAATCCAGAAGTCGCGGGTTCGAATCCTAACATTGGCTCACACCAATGACTTTTCGAAATTAATTTCGTAAGTTATGTGTGATAAATATCGATGACCACCTATTCTATTTGGGGCGTAAACATAATGGCGAGACCAGGCTTAACAGCCGCTGCCTACACCTTCGGGTAGAAAAAGCGTGAAGTTATGTATGTGGTATGTATAATAAAAAATATCTATGATAGGTGCTGGTTATTTTTTTTTTCAAAGTTCGGAATTCCGAACGGTATATTTTTTTATCCAAATTACACAATCAAATTAAGGTTTTTGTTATACTAAGGTGTTAATAAAATGTATTAAATAAACGATCTCAATTCATCTACCACTACAACTGATGTCTGAGACCCTACTCTTATTTCTTGATAGTATTATGTTCTCCTTAAATCACAGTGGGAACAAAATGGCTACGTATTTATAACGTTAATCGTGGCCGATATAGGCTAACGATCGACGCCAAGAAGGTTTCAGAAATTCAGGAATTGATTGCACAATGATGTGATTCAGCTCAAAAGTATTTTGCGGATGTTATCGAAAATGTTTGTATAATGTTAAATTAATATCTTGATATCCGAGTCTCTCTTTGATCCGAGCCAAAAGTCCATCTGATTGTAAATTTGACCCCATATTATGACATATTAGAGTGTGATAATTCTCGATAGCTAAAAAATGTCGTTTTCAAGTACCTAGTCAGAGCAACACAATGAAGAAGGAAACCTATGGAAGTAGCATGTCGACACAAAATTGAAGTCGGGTGCGACGTCATTTGGCCGCATAAAATGGCGGTTTAGTGCTGCGGAGAAGAATTTTATTTTTATCGATAAACGTTCTTGGCTCATTTATTGTAATTAATGTTGAGTATTACTTATTGATAGAATTAATACTTACTACTCACTTAGTATATTGTTATGCGAAATATTCTGTTTTGGATGTCAAAATACAGTGAGTAGGTACATGTTTTTCTTAGACTACTTACCTCTATTTTACAAACTATTTTAATTAAGTTGCTGACTCTAAAGTAAGTAAATCACTACCTCTACCTCTACCTACCTCTAGATAGGTGCGCCCCACAGTAAATAAGAATGATTCAAATTTTAAATTTATAAAGGGACTACGTGATAAACAAAACGAAACATCTTCAAACATTTTTTTACTTACAAATGCATCTCTTATGACTATCAGTCTAAGATCAGTTAATTATTACATATTTAGCGAATTTACAATAAGTTTTTACTCGTTACGAAATAAAACTAATTTATTTAGATAATTCTTACTTTATGTACGCACTGAAATACTGTTAAACTATTTTCTTACGAGTGACAGTGCTGAGTAAGACCGAGACGGATATATGGTTATGTGTGCGCCGTCGAAATGCCTTATATTTATACAAGCAATTGTACGTATAGAACAATATGCCTCGTCCATATATACAAGTCAATGGAGCAACACTATTTCAATGAATTTCATTCATTCGTTTATTCATTATTTAACATTGACATTTCTGTAATCATAAGTGGGACACATTATTTTGCTTTACGTGTAATGGTTTTTATGACATAAACGTTTTTAAAGACCGCTAAAAATATCTAAGCTCAATTTAGGTATTGTCACGTTAATGCAGTTAACGCTCTAAAATACTGCATTGCAGTGACATCTGTCGATATAATAGGATACTGCGACAGAATTATCAATGGAAGTAATATAGTAGAGACATCTATGGATTTTATTTGTATGTGAAGCCGTAACGTACGTCTTCGTCAACGAATAAAAATCAAATTAGAACTAATTAAATTCATTAATAAAATAAAGCATATATATTAAACCTATAAATAATATATAAACTAGTAAATTAAGAATCCTACCATAAGGAATATTTGCAAAAGTCTATGACTCACTCCCACTCCGGAATCCCAAAGACGGAAATGACAGACAATATCGTTAGATTTCGAAAATATACTATGACCAAGTGGTCATAGTATATTTTCGAAATCTAACGATATTGTCTAAGAAGGCGTCGAAGAGAAAGTTCTCTTCGACGCCGTCGCCTTGCTAACACCTCACAAGCACACTACCGACGGCATAGAAAATTCTAGACTGGATAGCCTGATCTCCGACATCAAGCTGTTCCTTCCACCCTTATGGGTGAGTTGCCACTGTTAACTTATTGTAGCATAGTGCTAGTACTAGCATAGTGATAAACAGATAGAAGTATAACTGTTCTCGGTTCCGAGCGTGCGATGAAACCGTAGGATCAAAGGTCGTCAACGGATCGAGCGAACAGAATGTAATTCTGATGCCTTGTGGCATTCCAGGTTCTACTGCAGGATCTACACCCTGACGTCTACACATATTCCAACCAGGACCTACCTCTGGTGACGACCGTCAACGCGGAAGGACCGTACCGGAACTGACCGGACTCCACCGACTTGCGGAGTTACACCCTGTCTCGCCACTGCCAGCTCTAAGGCCAGTGATCCTCGCCAGTACCCGACTTAGTGGCCGACCTACTCCCTAAGACTACTTAAAATTAGATTTTGCCAGCCCTCCATTATTGCTGTATCTTGCTTTCTTTTAACTTACCTTCTTACCACTTCTTCATCTTGCAATACTTCTCATCTATGTTACCTAATTTTATTATCTAATATACTATCTGTAACTACGACCAGACTATCATTTCTATACTCCTACCTATCTTCCCCCGTTACAGTATAAATATATTTATTACTGTATTTATTTACAACATCACCCTAGCACGTACCCAAGTCCTAACTGTTACCAAAAATATAATATATAATATTAAGTATTTCTTAAACACTAATTTTTATTGATATTTAAGAATGTTTCTTAGCACTACTTTAATTTCAATATTATTCAAATCTATCCTTAAATGACGCGATACAAATTTTATTCCAAATTATTTTATTCAAAGGGAAGGGAACAGGCCCAACGTCTTCCAAATGATGTATATATCGCTATAGGAATAAAATACAATAATTTCCATTTTTATTAAGGTCCCATAGGGATTCAATAATACGGATGATAACATGACAGAATAGAACAGTCCTAGAAAGTTATTATCCACCAAAAATTTATGTAGGACCGATGGGATAGACATTCGTTCAATAATACTCACACGGCAATGTATTTTACCATTGGTATATAAAAATGATAAAGACTTTCCATCATTCTAGTCGAATTGTGTGGCAGAAACCCTATATGAGGTAATAAATATGACGTCATCGATAAATTTTCATATAAAACTTAAAAACACTAAACTACATTTACCTAAGGCAAATGTACACAATAATTTATTCGAAAAGGTACCTTTAAAATTTATCTACATACTATAAATAATCCGAATGCCTCATTAATCCGTAAGGGGTTATAAATTTTCAGGGTTGTACAGATTATCGAGTCCCTATTTTGTTTACATTGTTTAATAATGTGAAATTGACTATTTTAAAGTGCTGGCAAAACTGGCCTTTCAACTTATAAATGTATAAAATGATGAACGGAAAATGTTGTATTAAATTTTAAGCATAAATATTGTGACTTTGACTCAACCTATTTTATACATAACCTAGTTTCGTCGGAGTTTTGCCATTTTCAATGTAAGATATTGTTTTTTTTATTTCTCAAATAAAAATAATACAAATCGAATTTCGAATCCTAGCTTATACCCATGACTATTCGAAAGTAATGTATGATAAATATCGATGACAGAAAACTTTGTGCCGGATATGGCAATAAGTTTGCCACTTATTCCATTTGGGACGTAAACATAACGGCGAGTCGTGGCTGTTAACCACAGCTTACACTTTCGGGTAGAAAAAGGCGTGAAGGTATGTTAAATATAAGATAAGTACACATATTAGAACGTCGAATCTTCTTTTGCTCTAATCTATCTACTTATCTAACTAATCTTTTTATATCGCTTCTCTCATCACAGTCATCATCTATTATTACCAAAAAAGTGAGGCGTGTAAGAATCGCGCCTTACGACGCGTTGTTCTTTCTGTCTACCCCGCAAGGGAGTTGCCGTGAAGGTATGTATGTATGTATGTACCTTAAGGTTTACATATAACAGTATTTTCTTTTTCTTGAGCCATATCCAACAATATTGTCCAATTAAACACTAGTCATTATTTTTTTCAAAATATCTCAAAACTTAAATACATTTAGCTCATTCGTTCAGTGATTGAAATAATTTAGCCATTTTTTTCTAAAAAAACAACCGTTTTATACAGTTATACAACGGTTTTACGAACAGTAGTTTTTGAGTAGGTAACTAACATAACTTTACGCTTTTTAGTCTACCCGAAGCTGTAAGCAGCGGCTGTTAAGCCTGGTCTCACGTGTTTACGTCGCAAATGGAATAGGTGGCGAACCTAATGCCATGCCAGACACAGAGTTTCCAGTCAAGATAGTAGGCATTGTGTATAAAAAAATTACCAGGAAATTTGAGAGCAGACCGTTGCATGTCGGGTAAAAAGCAATTTCATACAACGCGTGACTTCAATGCGAAATTACATCAAAACAATATAATGCTAACACAAGAGAGAGAAAAAATACATCTCACTTTGAACTACGGAAGGGTGAAGCTAATACAGCAATTTCCTTCGACCGGATTTTGCAAAGATCGCTTTGAAAAATAAAAAGGGTTATTGTGGAACACACAAAGTCTTGAGTCAGGGGCATTACAATATGGTGTTCAAACAATATCGGCAGCTTATATTACGGCAGTGCAAGCTTTACGAGCTCGTAAAACTACGATAGTAACAAGAATACGTATTCAGAATGCAAGTTGTTGTAACAAAACCTTAGGTTAGAAGGAAACGCATTAAAATTCTGTATGTAATTAACCCAATTAAAACATTATTAAACTATTAAATTGTTATGATTATGAAATATAAAACATCACAATATTATACTTCCTTTCGCCTTGTAAGGGTTAAAATAATAATAAAGATATTTTTTTGCTATTAATAGGTATTGTATATAAAATATAAAATTGTATTATTTACCCACCTTTAACGAGCGGATGGCACTCGTTCCGATATGATACGCGGCACGAGAAAAACAATTACAATGTTTTAAGTTATTTATAAGTTTTTTTAAGTAAAAACACAACCTTAAATCGGACCCTAATATTAGTACTAATACTATTGGTACTAATTATAAGATGTGGTACTATCTATTAGTACTAATTTATTTGTGTTAAATCTTACCTTAAATCGGGTACTAACACCATTTATTAGTACCCGGTTTAAAGTTTGGATCTTCATTATAATATCATATTACTGAGCTAAGACCTGTTTGATTCTTGTTATGCTCTATTTAATTTAATTTACGGTTTAATAAAACAAAACAAAATAAAGTCTAACAAAAAAATAAAGATGATGCATAGGCTTAAAAATGTTATTAAACACATATCTTACCTACTTTATTTTGAGTTATTTATCAAATATTATAGTAGCGTATAATCTTATCATTGAGTAACAACGTGTGACTCAGACGCTGTATTGACTAATATAATGTACGCATGAATCTTATGTTGAGCTTCAATCAAGTTCTCGCGAAGGTAATCCCGAACATGAAATCACGAATCGTAGTTTAAATTAAGAACCGTACAGTGATGGTTTGTGATGAAGATATGATGATTTAATTTTAAATTGAAGGCAGCACTTTTTACAATTAAAGAAATACACATACATACATACATAACTTCACGCCAAATCCCTTGCGGGGTAGGCAGAGAGAACAGAGCGCCATAGGGCACGATTCTTACACACCTCACTCGCTTCGTTGACTTTCATAACTCTTTTCATGCACGCGCGTCGGTTTTTGAGGCTCTTAACATCACCTTCCTCCAGAACACGTTCTATTTGGTCTTGGAATGTGTGTCTTGGCCGTCCTCGACTCCTACATCCGTCCGCTTTTGCATTGTATATCTGCTTAGTCAGTCTTAAAGAAATAGGTCTGTATTTTTTTAATAAGTTAAAAAATTACTGTTGTTTAACGCGTGAAATGGTGTTTGAGTTCAGAACTAACATTTTTTTCTTTATTCAACAAGCAATAGGCAGGTTGAATATTAACACTCCAACATAACATAACTTCACGCCTTTTGTTACCGGAAGGTGTAGGCAGTGGCTGTTAAGCCTCGACTCGCCGTTATATTTACGTCCCAAATGGAATAGGTGGCGAACCTATTGCCATACCGGGCACAAAGTTTTTAGTCAATATTTAATCACACATAACTTTCGAAATTAATTTTGTAAAGTCATTGGTGTAAGCCCAGATTCGAACCCGCGACCTCTGGATTTAGAAGCGTTGTGCTAGACTACTAGACGACCGAACTATTATAATATGTAATATGTTATTTATTTTTATTTTACCGAACCTACCTCTCTAATCCGTTGTTCTATATCTGTTATCAGTTATTGTAAAACGTAATTTATTATATGGCAGAAGATGTGAATGATACATTGGAGCATTAGTGTCGATCGAACTAATAAAATTAATCTTAGAAGGATGGATATATCGATTCACAAAAATACTGCAAAGTTAAGGAAAACTGGCTGTTGGTGTCTAGTCAAACATTGAGTGGAAAAGATTAGTGGCAGCATTACCAAGAACGGCAATAGTGTTGAGCAATTTTGTTCAATTTAAATGTGTGAATAATATATATAGGCACATCACTTAATGACGCCAATGCCTTTTAAATAATTAAGATTCTCTTCTTGGATTTTTTCAAAGCCTAGTTTATAAAAATAACAAAAAAACATATATATAACATAACATAACTTCACCTCTTTTGTTACCCGAAGGTGTAGGCAGCGGCTGTTAAGTCTCGTCTCGCCGTTATGTTTACGTCCCAAATGGAATAGGTGGCGAACCTATTGCCATACCGGGCACAAAGTTTTTATCAGTCATCGATATTTATCACACATAACTTCCGAAAACAATTTCGAAAAGTCATTGGTGTGAGCCAGTGTCTGGAATCGAACCCGGGACCTCTGGATCAGAAGCCGTGTGCTCGACCACTGCGCCACCGAGACATATATATATATATATATATATATATATACATTCTTAGCTGGCTTGGCAAATTTTGTGATGTCATTGTGAGTTAGCGGTAGAGAAGTGAAAAAAACTGAAAAGTAAAATAAAATAAAAAAGTGTGTGTCCGCTCCGACGCACGACTGGAGTTTACTCCTCAAGAACGATTATAAAATAAAATAATAAATATTTACTGTCTACAAATATGAACACATTTCTTCGTAATAGAGAATGGCGTATCGCTATAAAGAGTGTTTCTATAAAGAGCTCAGGACATTGTATGGAGTGCCGACTCTTATTTATATGCTCTGTGACTATAAAGAGCTCAGGACATTGTATGGAGTGCCGACTCTTATTTATATGCTCTGTGACTATAAAGAGCTCAGGACATTGTATGGAGTGCCGACTCTTATTATTATATATTGTAAATCGATTCTTAAGGAGTAAACTCCAATAATAAATATATACTAATATATACTATGTACTAACATATTATATTAGAAACAAATAGTAATTAGTTAACAACGCCATCTGCTGGAATTAGTTAACAACGCCATCTGCTGGAATAGCTTTAGTGTTGTTGTCGTTAAAGCAAGTTAAGTGCTCACAATTTAAAATAATTCACATTCGCCAATAGATGTCAGGAATTCCAATAAAAAAGTAAGTTGATGTTTAAGTTAATTATCGATAAAACACGATAAAATGAAATTTTCTAAAAATGATTCCTAGCTAGATCGATTTATAGCCCCCGAAACCCCCTATATACTAAATTTCATGAAAATCGTTGGAGCCGATTCCGAGATTCACACACTTTTTATTAGGAGTACGATGTTGGCGATGCTACTGTGGCGCCCCTCGTTTCATTACCAAAGATCGAAAAATATTATTGATATTTCATTATTTTATTAGTATGTAATTCGTACTTAAATATAATTTTCAAAAAACACAATTTATAAATAATATAATTTTTTTTTTCTCCGCCTGCAATACGTACTTACGTATATGTATGTATGTAAAAAACAACCAAACAAACAAACCCGATCCTAGAAAATGTGTCGAAATTGGTAAAGAGGACGGTAATTAGACGATTATACATACGGCCCTCGTGGTGCATCGGTAAACCGCACTACCGATAACACAAGGTCGGGGCGGGTTCGATCCCTCGTCTGGGGGTGTTTTTTTCTACATGTTTTTACGGTATTTATTTACAAAAATAAATATTTACTGTCTACAAATATGAACACATTTCTTCGTAATAGAGAATGGCGTATCGCTATAAAGAGTGTTTCTATAAAGAGCTCAGGACATTGTATGGAGTGCCGACTCTTATTTATATGCTCTGTGACTATAAAGAGCTCAGGACATTGTATGGAGTGCCGACTCTTATTTATATGCTCTGTGACTATAAAGAGCTCAGGACATTGTATGGAGTGCCGACTCTTATTATTATATACTAGCAGACCGCGCGAACTTCGTACCGCCATATTTTATACATTTTCCACTCAAAAGATTATTGCCGCAATCATATTAATACCCCAAAGCTTTCATCATAAATGGACTATCTAACACTAATATTTATTTAAATTCAAGTTCTTGATACATACATAACTTCAGGCCAGATCCCTTGCGGGGTAGGCAGAGAGAACAAAGTGCCATAAGGCACGATTATTACACGTGTCACTCGCTTAGCTAGTATGTATTAGCGTACTGACAACCAAGACATTGATATTATTTACAACTTCAAAGAAAGCTTTATTAGCAATGCCACTTATGAACAATGAATATAGCAATGAACTTGTCCCAAGTTTTTGCTCAACCTTTAGTTTTTTTTAATACAACATAAACAATTTTTTTTATATGGTCACTATTGTTGACTTCAACGAAAAAAACGGGCCACCATATGTTCAAACCAGGGTAGCTAACTCACAGTGAGTGTTTTTTTTTTATAAGTCAAATGATGTCAGTCTAGCGATTACGCTTATCGAAATAAATTTACTACATTTTAAAAGATATCACGATCTTAAAAATGTAAAGTTTATTACATATATCTAGAATGTATTATAAATCAGTCACATCAGTCACACCTTGTCAGTGGTAAAGTCACGCAGTGTTCGCTGCATGAATGGGCCGGCTCGACCCGTGGAATACCACGACCTCTCAGATTATCGCTGAAAAGTGGCCTTAGCCGCGTTTCACTCGCTGAGAGAGGTGTTCGGAGGCCCAATCCCTTTTCCCCTCCCCTACCGAAACCCACTCCCGACCCCACCCATATCCCATTGTAAGCGCCGGCAACGCAACTGTAACACTGCATGTGGTGAGGTGGCCATGGGCGGCGTTTGTAACTATCATAAGCCTGCTCGTTTGCCCCTTATACAATAAAAATGTAACCTAATTCCTATCCTATCCTACTTCTAATATATAAACTTCTCGTGTCACAATTTTCCCACACTCCTTCGAAACGGCTTGACCGACTCATTAAATTTTGTATTCATATCGGGTAAGTCTGAGAATTTTCAACCCCCTACGATCAACCCCTATTTTTTAAATTTAATTTTTTGGCAAGACAACGTTTGCCGGGTCAGCTAGTAATATATAAATGTGAATGTAAGTTTGTTTGCGTGCTTTCACGCGATAACTACTCAATCGATCATCATGAAACTTTGTACACATATTCTTTAAAGTAATTTACATATTTTTGAACCTGAAGGAAAAACTTATAAAATAGTCTACAACAATATCCTACATTTTATATTTATACTTTTATACTAATATACTTATACTAATATTATAAATGCGAATGTAAGTTTGTTTGTTACGCTTTCACGCAAAAACTACTGAACCGATCATCATGAAACTTTGTACATATACTCTTGAAGGTATTAGAAGTAACATAGGGTACTTTATATTAAAAAAAATTAAAAAAATTAAAAAAAATTACGAAAGATAAAACAATTGTTTGTCAAAAAATCGTCAAATTTAGCTACTTCAGTAATGAAGTTTTACAGTATTCGTAAATTAGATAACATAACGTAACTTCACACCTTTTTCTATCCGAAGGTGTAGGCAGCGGCTGTTATGCCTCGCGAGGGACGGTATTACAGTATTCAGGGTTGATACTTATACTTATACTTAACTTTACTTATACTTATTACTTATCATACTTCATATCATACTAATATTATAAATGCGAATGTAAGTTTGTTTGTTACGCTTTCACGGGATAACTACTCAACAGATCATCATGAATCTTTGTACATATATTCTTGGGGGTATTAGAAGTAATAAAGGATACTTTCTTTTTTCTCTCTTTAATTAACATATATTTGCACCCTAAGGAGAAACTTATAATATAGTCTACAAAAATATCCTACATTAATACTCTGCATTTATATTATATAAAATTGTTAAAGTCCAAAAATATTTATTTTTGTTACAGAGAAATATATTTTACCGTTTGTTGTTGCATTTTAATAAAGCATATTGTGAGATTTTTAAACGTCATACCTAATGTTGTAATTTTGAAAATTGATAATCCCAGCTAAGTAAGAAAATAGAGTTATTATATTGATTCAATTCTATGGTAATGATTTTGATACTTATTTATTGGCTTCAATGCGAGCGAAGCCGCGGGTAAAAGCTAGTACTCTTATAAAATTGTTACAGTCCAAAATTATTTATTTTTGTTACAGAGAAATATATTTTACCTTAAAAAATGTTGTTAGTTTTTTAAACGTCATTGTAAGTAGTAATTTTAAAACCTAATAATTCCAGCCAAGCAATAAAACAGAGTTATCATATTGGTTAACTTCTATAGTAATGATCTTTGATATCTATTTAATGGATTTAATGCGAGCGAAGCCGCGGGTAAAAGCTAGTAACTTTTATAAATAAAAATACCACAAAATACTATTAAATACTACAAATTTTAAACATAACATAACTTCACGCCTTTTGTTACCCGAAGGTGTAGGCAGCGGCTGTTAAGCCTCGTCTCGCCGTTATGTTTCGTCCCAAATGGAATAGGTGGCGATCCTATTGCCATACCGGGCACAAAGTTTGTCAGTCATCGATATTTATCACACATAACTTCCGAAAACAATTTCGAAAAGTCATTGGTGTGAGCCAGTGTCTGGAATCGAACCCCGGACCTCTGGATCAGAGGCCGTGCGCTCGCCGACTGCGCCACCGAGACTTTTTTAAATTTTAAATTCTGATTAAAGTATTGAGCGATATGATGACAAAGAGTGAAACAACAACAAAACATAACTTCACGCCTTTTCTACTCGAAGGTGTAGGCAGCGGCTGTTAAACCTCGTTTCGCCACTATGTTTTCATCCCAAATGGAATAGGTGGCGAACTTACTGCCATACCAGGCACAAAGTTTATAGTCATCGATATCTAAATACACATAACTTCAGCAAACAATTTCAAAAAGTCATTGCTGTGAGCCAGAACTCGAACCCGCGACTACTTTATACAGAAGTGGGGTTCTCGACATCTGGACCACCGGTACCTTTTAGCAACAAACAAACGTAAAAAAATCTACCTGCTAGCTGTCGCGGTCCGAGCTGTCCGAGTCGGATACATCATCAGTGTAACTAATTATTTCCCTATGAAATGAATTCTTACATTTTGTATTTTGCGATATCTTTGGAATTAAATGTCCGAATTGAATTATTCAAACAGTTCTAGAAAGGTGTTGAATCTGTCTTTTTATTGAAGTAATTTATTTTCAGGAAAGTTAAATTCAAGGTACAAAATAAAGCATTTTTATAACGACATCAATTTAATTATTTTAAAAAACTCAAAAAACACTTATTGTGAGATAACTACAATAGTTAGACATATGCCATCGCGGACTTTTTTATAGACAAATTTATGTTCTGTAAAAGTGTAGTACATTGTTTTATTCTAGAATCAATAGTTTTCGCAGCGTTCACGATGTAAGAATTATTTTCGAGTCATTTTCTTACACCTTGGGTTACATTATTGGACTTATAGTAAGGATCCCTAATTGATTTGAAAATATAATATAGCCTAAAGCCTTCCTCGATAAATGGACTATATACCACTGAAAGAATTTTTAAAATCGGACTGGTGGTTTCTGAGATTAGCGCGATTCTGTGACTATAAAGAGCTCAGGACATTGTATGGAGTGCCGACTCTTATTTATATGCTCTGTGACTGCATAACGCATTTCGTGTGACAGTCACGTGACTAGTACGATTTTGGTCCCCATAATTTTCATACCCCGGGCCTATATATGTAAATCGATTCTTAAGGAGTAAACTCCAAAAATAATATCATAATATAGATATTATTATAGATAAAAAACGGTTAAGATTTTTCTAAGGCGTTTGAAAATAAAAATCTTTCAATGCCAGACAGAGCTATACAGTTTTGAGGTGTGTCTGTGTAATTTATTTGTAGTTGTTTTTATACATATTTATGTTATGTCAGTATATAATATATAATAAGTTATGTCATCACTTCAACAACCTTGTAACGCATTGTTATTAATAATATGTTGAATAAGGCGTAACAACGCACAGAGTAAAAAATTATATTCTAAGAAAAATGTCGAAGGAACGTGTTCAGTTTTTATAAAAAACCTACTTTCAATGATTAAGCCTTGTTTAAACTTCTACCGATTTAAGCAATAAAATGTGTAAATTTATAAGTTTAGTCGTTTAATTTAAAAAATTCGGCTAATTTCGTATAGCCAGCCAGTAAGTACTTTATATTTATGAGCTGGCTTAGAATACCGCCACCCCATCTCTTCGCGTAGGTGTCGCAAAAGGCGAATAAGGGAAAAGCTAGAAGAATGGGCAGCAGCATTCTCTCTGAAGAAAATACAGCCTACTGCGATCGCCAACCCACCTGCCAAGCGTGGCGATTCTGGCAAAAACCCCCCATGATTGAGCGGACCGGCAGTTGTGGCGCTCTATGGGGAGGCCTATGTCCAGCAGTGGACCTCAAAAAAAAAGGCTAATGATGATGATGATGATTTATGATATATTTATTATTTTCTATTTTATGAGATATGTCACAAAAAGAGTGTATGAAGCGAACTTAAGTGATTAATAATAAAGGAAAGCTCACCAAATTACTTAACAGTAGGAAAATACATCCGAAATTATGTTATCGCAAGATGTAACTGGAATTAACGTAGTAAGTATATTAAGAATAGAATATTGCCAGAGTCTATGTCAATACATGGACTAAATCCATGTATTGACATAGAATAAAATTCTAGATATGACATAGACTAAAACCATGCTTTGGCCTTGGACCGCCACTCAAATCTGACAATCAATAAAGTGCTACTTACTGCTCAAATTTCACATATTCTGTCTAATGTGACAGCTACTTAAACTTTTAAGTAGCGCTTATATATTTGAGTGGCGGTTCAGTATTCGAGCTTAAGTCTCCCTCCAAAGACCAAAGTATATTAGTTAGAAAATAGGTCTCAATAGTCGAACGGCTTACCACGCGGCTTATTCACAAAATATTTAACTAAACATGCAAATATATAAAAAAAAAGAATGAGCAAGAAAAAACCTGGCATCTGTGTTCATTTGAATAGCATAGTTGGTGCTTGTCTATTAAGAACATGAGCTGATAATTACGGACGAGCAGCAGACACTTGAAAAGATTACGATACAAATAAAAATCTTTTACTAGTCGACTGAGATATTAAAATATATATACTGGTGTACAATGGAATGAATCTTTAATATCGCTTATCTAAGTTCATGAGATAGAAGCAAACAATAAAATAGCGCAAATACGTAAGGTGCAGCGAGCCCCAGATCACATCCTAACTTGTGCAATGTGCAATTTTGTGAAGTAATTTGACTCTGGAAAAGGATGCAGTAGAATCGCGTCATCTGTGAGACAGAATATGACATAACATACATAACTTCACGCCTTTTTCTACCCGAAGGTGTAGGCAGCGACTGTTAAGCCTCGTCTCGCCATTATGTTCGCGTCACAAATGGAATAGTTGGCGAACCTATTGTCGTACCGGGCACAAAATTTTTAGTCATCGATATTTATCATACATAACTTACGAAATTAATTTCGAAAAGTCATTCGTGTGAGCCAATGTGAGGAACGCGAACCCGCGATCTCTGGATTCAGAAGCGGGGTGCTCGACCACTGGACCACCTAAACTTTATGAAATTGAATACAGAATATTAATTTTCTTTATTATTTCTTTTCATTCAGATCTTTGATCAGCATCTATAGACCTAAGCGAAGCCAAGAGTGAATCCCAGTAACCTCATTTACTACCTAAATGTACAGGCAGTACTTTTGCCTCGTGTCAATTAATAAATTATTTACTCCCGTGGAATACTGAGTGCTTAACATTGGGTAACAATTTGTCAGTGATAAATGTCACACACAACTTGAAAGATCTAATCTAATGGAAGTTCTATCTATAACGATAAATAAACTAGATTCTGTAAAATTTGATATCAAAATGCAAAAACATTTCCGAAATTGGCATTCAAATATAAATAACTTTTCCACGCCAATTATCACAATAAGTACCAGTATACATAGGTCACGCCGGCAGAGCTGCAGGCAACAGTAATTTGCAAATATAAAGAAATTCTTTCGTTCCTACTTGACTTACATAGTTCCTTTTTAATTAATTATGTACCCTACATTTTATTTTACTACTTTGTATGGAGCTGTACACGTAAATTAAATTATAACATTCACTTAATCCACTTGAGAATTAACGAACAGATAATAAAATGTGTTATCACTATTGTAAAACTACACTCGGTACTCACACAGTAAGACGCTTGAAAAGTTAAAAATCCTGCCGGTGACGCAAATTAACCTCACAACTTCTAAAATACACAAATAACACATAAACTAGGTTCGTCACATAACTTTTACTCTATTAAACGTCATCTTCGCACTTCATTAACACTGATTTTTAAGTTTAATCCTTATCGTAAGTATGACGGATAACTCGCGGAATTAATCCGACTCATATACACATCCAACACGGGCGGCGGTTGCTCGCGAACTGGCCGTTGCTGACTGGCTGGGGCTAGCTTGCTCATAGCGCTTGAGTGAATGAATTGAATGAATCAAAATTTGGAACGTCTGGTTCAAGCAAGATTTGGCTCCTTGAAGAAACCCGCGACTCTAACGCGCTATTGCGTGACGAATTAATTATACTCCAGATATATATATAAAAATATTACAAAACCGCAGAGTCTGTTTGGTTCTTTGAACGCTTTTTTCTCAGTAACTTTTCAGATATAGTATTTAAAAGTATTTAAAAACATCATTAGATAGCCCGATAGTAGTGGTAGAGCCTCGCAGTTGCTGCATGAATGGGCCGGCTCGACCGGTGAAATACCACCTCCTCTCAGAAGACCGACGTAAAGTGGCTCATGCCGCGTTTCGTTCGGTGAGAGAGGTACCCGGAGGCCTACCCCCTTCCCCATCCTTTCCTATCCCCCCAATCCCTTAAAGGTTGGCAACGCAACAGTAACACTATATGTGTTGCTGATGTCCATGGGCGGCGTTGATTGCTTACCATCAGGTGACACGCCTGCTCGTTTGTTAGGAGGACAAACAAAAAAACCCGAAGGTGTAGGCAGCAGCTGTTAAGCCTAATGGAAATGGAATAGGTGGCGAACCTATTAGCATACCAAGCACAAAGTTTTCGGTCATCGTTATTTATCATACTTAACTTCCGAAAATAATTTCGAAAAGTCAATCAGTGGTGTGAGCCAGGATTCGAACCTGCGATTTCTTGTTTCAAAACGTCTCTGGACTACCGAGAGCATATTTTTTTCTTTGTAAAATAAGTAAAAATGCTGTCTAGGTCCTTGTCTTAGCAATTAATTTTGTGCTAAAGATACTCGACAAGAGTGAACGAATGTTTTACTGTACTAATTATAAGAAAAACATCCGGACGCCATACGGTTAACCAATAACCATGTTTATCATGCATATATTTGTACCGAACCCCATGTATATATGAATAGCATACTTATGTACCAAGTGACATTGCTTAACGCAATCACGCAACTGTCAAGACCACATCACTAATGTTTAAATTGCATATTTTAGAAGAACCAGTTCTTGAACTTCATTACATCACTAAATATCATTCGCATAATGGCGTTGTAATGATTTAATGAGGAAAGAAGTTTTTAGCAATGGCTACTAGGGAATGCTTAGAGTTTTAACGTAATTACAATTCGGATTGTCGAAATAGACCATTTTATATATTACTAGTTGACCCAGCGAATATGTTTCGCCTTAGAAGCAATAAGAAGTCATTTCCATAAGCGATAGACATACACCATCGGGGTTTTTTTGTAGACCTTTTGAAGGTGCATTAATGTAGTACATTCTTTTGACTTATCACTTAGGGTTTAGCAATTAAAGTACTATATCTCGAAAATTATCATTTTTTTTACTATATTATACATGAACTATGCATACAAATCATCCATGGACACCCTCTATCTATTAAAAAAACCACATCAAAATCATCAGTTGCATAGTTTCAAAGATCTTAGCATTTAAGGGTACAGACAGCGGAACGCGACTTTGTCTTATACTATGTAATGATTACAGAATTTATCTAACTGTTCTAGTCTACTAATACAGAAAAACGCCCAATCTATTCCTATTTCCAAGACTTAAGTATCTGCGATTATATATTCCGTACCACTCACCCCTAAGTGGACCTACTAAATCCCCCTAAAATGTCGATCACTATCAATTAAATCTATTAAGTAAGTGGCGATTAGTGGTAAGTGGAACAGTGTCGGATACTAATCTGACATGCCATACCATTAATTAGTATTCTATTCAAGTAAAATTTTGGACAAATCTTACGCCCAATATTTGAGTAGTTTGTATCGAATATAAATTGGGTATGCTTGAGATACCCATTATGACTTATGTAGACTTAAAAATCGACGAGCATACACGTTAATAGTTATGAAAGTCAAAGAAGCGAGAGGTATATAAGAATAGTGTCTTATGACGCTTTGTTCCTGCTGCCTACACTGTATATATATCTTGGCATGAAGGCATAAGACAAAAAGAGAATAAGTGGAAGTCTGTGTTAAAGAAACTGATGGTCTTATCGCATGTAGAGACTTCTTGCTGGCAGCGGATTAATGAAGTATGCGTATTTTGTTAATATTTTCATCAGTACTCACGACTTCAAAAAAAGAGAAGGCGAGTACCTTCTCGAAGAATTTTAACTTTATATTAATCAATACAGAAGTATGGACTGGACGAATCTTTAAAAGCTGCACCAACTTTTCGTGTAGTTCTATTTCAATTCGGTCCTATTCGAATATTCTCATACTTTTGTATAAGTCGTATTGAAGTCGGTTTATAGAATGACGTTACGAAACCCTAGCACAATTAATATATAAACTAAGATTTAATTTCAAGCCTTGTCTTCTGGTAGGGATTCTCAGACAAAGAGGAGTACAAGTCTGAGCTGGAATATATTAGTCATGGTTGTTAGCGCACACATGTGTCGGCTTGGTTCAAAAAGGTTTTTTACTCGACTGACCAATAAGGTATGTAATGATGTTTGTTCAGCATATTATGTATAGATGAAGTAGATTTTCTGGTAGCGTCATAAATTATTCAATGCTCTTTTTGTATATATTTGATTAAATGCCTCGACTTTCTATTGGTGTAGGTAGGTATATATAAATCTGATCATGCATTTAAACATAAAAACAATTACAATATAAAATGTTCTTGCTATTGGTGGCCCGGGGTATCAACACTGGCGCTTTTTTAGAAAAATATATCTAAAATTATGTTATAACTATCTGTTGCCCACGACTTTGTCGGCGTGGACGCCATAAAGCAGCAAAAATACTATGCCTGTGCCTTTTTAAGGAGTCCATTACTCACACCAAATTGTGTGATAATATTTATCCTGTGTGATGGCAACATTGATGCGAAATCGGACATAAAAGCATGCAGTACTTTTAGAGTTCATCCGTAATAAACATAGAGACAAACAGAAAAACAGAAAAATAATCTAAAACCATATTTTTAAGTTCTGTATTAATAGTAAATCATGTAGCGATAGCGTGATAATATTTAGCCTATGTGTTGACCCGACCTCATGGGTATATCTATGCAAAATTACTACTTATAGAGTTTATCCGTGACAAACATACAGAAACAGAGTAAGATAGATAACCATATTTTTGGGTTTTTGTAGATCATGTCCCAAGTAAGTCTCGGTGGCGCAGTGGTCGAGCACACGGCTTCTGATCCAGAGGCCCGGGTTAGATTCCTGACACTGGCTCACACCAATGACTTTTCGAAATTGTTTTCGGAAGTTATGTGTGATAAATATCGATGACTGAAAACTTTGTGCCCGGTATGGCAATAGGTTCGCCACCTATTCCATTACGTAGACGTAAACATAACGGCGAGACGAGGCTTAACAGCCGCTGCCTACATCTTCGGGTGACAAAAGGCGTGAAGTTATGTTATGTTATGTTTTTTTTAATATGATTAAGTCTACAATAATTACAAAAGAGGGAAAAATTAAAGTACGCCCGTGAAAGAGTTGAGGAGGGGCTGTAAATGTCTTGTATGTATTCTTAGACCGTCACCAGACAAGATAAAGAGTCCTACCTACCACGCATATATGTAGACGTTGTTAAAATTTATTTCTTTTTTAAATATAAATCACCACGTGTTATCTTTGGTTGTGACCTCAGTTTGAACCAGTGCATGGTTATTGATAATTAAGATAGAACAGAGCACCCATTGACCTTATTCCTTTCAAAGACAAGACAACAACATATACTTGTTATTGTAACCTTTTTTATGGGATCGGGGCAAACAAGCAAGTGAGTGACCTGGTGACAAGCGACTGGCGCCGCACATGGACATCTGCAACTTCAGAAAGGGTCACAGTGGCGTTGACTTCTTCTAAAAGGTTAAAGTAGACAATAGCGGACAAGAGAACGGGTGCTGTTTTATTTTTGGAAGGTTTTCTATGAGATAGGGGGCAAATTAGCTAGCGGGACACCTTGTGATAAGCAACTGGCGCCGCCCATGAACATGTGCAACACCATAAGGGTTACAGTTACTTGCCGACCTTTAATTAGATATTAAATGTAAGACAATGTGGGGAGGAAGATATGTAAAAGCCTCTGGATACTACTCTCACAGAGGAAAACGCAGAATGAGCCACTTTGCATCTATTTTCTAAGTTTTTCACCAGTCGAATTATCCCATTCAGACAGCAAATTGAGCGCTAAAAATACATTTTCATTTATAGGTTTATGAAAGAGCAGTATACGCAGCAGCAAACTTTTTATTCTAAAGATTTTAATCTCCGCGCAATAGACGATTAACTTTCGTGATTAGAGATTAAACTTTGCTCTTGGCACCTATTTTGTCATCATTTCTTGAAAGGAGATTTCTCTAAAATGCTTACCAGATATTTTCAGGATAATGTTCAACGATTTAATAAGAACAGAGGTCATCGCTTGTAATGGTGTGATACTCAATGCCACCATTTATATTTCGCTGGTACAGACTGGTAATTATCTGGCCGTAAACTGCACAACAAGTCTTTGATAGGTACAATCTGTGATGATTTTGCACAGCTATATTAATTCACATTAATCTTAAAAAGCTTAGAAAAATTAAATTGTCATGGCTGCCATTGATTAAAATCTTGTATCTATATATCTTTAGCGAGGTAATAAATATAAAATTACCAGAATTATTTCTGACGGCGTGAAGCTAAGTAAATAAAAATATACAAGTATACAGAGAATAAAAACAAAGCAGTTTTTTTTCTATCCACCACTTATAATCGTTCACAGTACTCTTGAATAAATATTTTAAGTGACAGGAATTTTCAATTCTATGCATTTTTTAATTCTTCAACAGAAGGTCACTCTCTGCTGGAGTATTTAATTAAACATAAGTGTGTTTCATCTTACATAATTAATAAAAGACTTTTGATACAAATTTAGTACACCACACTCATTAGTCAAACATTCAACTGGCGCAGGTCACTAACACTTTTATGACGTGTAAAGTTAATCGTGGCACCTCAACAGCCTTAAAGCGGCGTGTTTATATGAATTAGTCGGCCTTATATTATTTATTAAGCCTTGAAGTTGACGAGGAAATTGAGGTCGTCCTAGCTCATGTGGTAACACAACGAAATTTATTCATTTAAAAATATTTGCAAAATATTAATTTTACGATCAGCCTTCGTCCTCGAGTTTTGCCCAATCTGCAGATATTATTAATTGTATAAATATTATCTCATTCTATGGTAGAAAGAAGGTCTGGAGGTCTAGCACCGCGCCTTTGAATCGAGAATACTTCTCGGAATAATTACAGAATTTATGTGTAAAACATATTTTTTTAATTTTTTTTTATGGGATAGGAGGGCAAACGAGCAGGCGTGTCACCTGATGGTAAGCAACACATATAGTGTTACTGTTGCGTTGCCGACCTTTAAGGGATAGGGCATAGGAAAGGACGGGGAAGGAGGTTGGGCCTCCGGGTACCTTTCTCACCGAACGAAACGCGCCATGAGCCACTTTACGTCGGTCTTCTGAGAGGTCGTGGTATTTCACCGGTCGAGCCGGCCCATTCATGCAGCGAACTGCTTGGCTCTACCACTGTTAATATTAGTGATTGGCAACATTGTGCTCGATGTATGGCATTAAATGTTCTGACACCTATTCCATTTGGGGAATTAACACTGCTGCCTACACTTTAGAGTAGAAAAAGGATAAATGTCACTAAAAAATTCTGACTATTTATAAAAATTATAAATAGATGTGACGTGACAAATTTCATATTAATTGTTTTCTGATTTAACTTCGTGTCGTTTGACCTGTTCAGTCGGGAGTCTATGACAGAAGTTTCTTAGGGGTCATGTAGACATATAAGCTTGAAAACTATCAACCCTACAGTAAGAAGTCAGTATTTAATCAACATTAAATTAACTTAAGGTAAGGGTCTATCGCCCGAATACTGAACCGCCACTCAAATCTGACAATCAATAAAGTGCTACTTACTGCTCAAATTTCACGTATTCTGTCTAATGTGACAGCTACTTAAACGCTTAAGTAGCGCTTATATATTTGAGTGGCGGTTCAGTATTCGGGCTTCTGTAACGGAATTTCCTGTCATTAAAAGGAGAGGCAAAAACAACTCATAATGGTATTAGCCTAATAAAGAATCGTAAGTATTAAGTCTCATGACAGTGTCTTCCAATACCTCGGCTTACATACGAAAATATGTAATATATATGAGTTAATTAATTGCTGATTAGATCTGGGAATTGGGATATACGTTAAACCTGCCATCAACATTATATTTTCCCTGGTAATTCTCCAGCGTATTAATAAATATTACTCAAATTGCTTTTAAATATGATTAAAAATTTGCAATTGTCGTTATTATTATGTGACAGTTTTTGTACTTATGTTATTAATTGCTTAAGTATTGTATAAGATTATAATGTTTTAGTTAAGGACGGTTAAGGCACAATTTCCATGGCCAAGTTGAATGTGTCCTTGCGAAAGGTGATTTCAAGAGCCTAAGGGCGTATTACAAGAGCCATGAAAGTCTAAGAAGCGAGTGACATGTGTAAGAGCTGTGCCTTATGGTGATCTATTCTCTCTATCAACGCCGCAAGGTCTTATCGTGAAACTGAACAAGTGGTGGTAAACAGTTGCTGAATTCCTATCTATTCAAAAATGAAATTTAAAGTATTTTAGAATGCCACCAAGCACAGGTCAGTCAGGTCACTAAAAGTTAAACAAAAATTAAAATCATCATCAAACATCACAAAAACCTAGTTAGCCCAAAGGCACTTCATCTTCTTCTTTTGGTTTTCTAATTTTTTTGTTTGTACCGTCAGTTTTAGTCATAAATCGTTATAGTACACAAGCACTATGTTCCACAGTGGTTCACAAATATTGCCAGTTTAATCCCTCGGGACACGACCGAATATTGCCTCGAGTGAGAATGTTCTTAACAATATTTCAAATATAAGGCTTGTGATAGGAACAGGTCCCGCGGGCGATTCGGGACACGTGAATTTTTGTTTATGTGCACTACATACATACAAAATTGCTAAGCTTGTGAACAAAACATTATGTTACACTAGTGTTTGCCCGTGACTGCTCTCAAATCACTATTAAATTATATTTATCTCTAAGACTTTCGCGAATCACGTTCATGACATTAAAACAACTTTTAGGATTATATCGCGTTTATTTATTATAAATAAGATAAGTAGCTAATAATTAAAAATAACAACTGTTACCTATTAACTCATACAACAAAGTATCTGTACAAACCAAACTTTTTCTTTAGTAAATATATCTTATAAATAAATATTAAATTGTTGTTTCATGGTCTGATGTGGGTTACCAATAGTAAAAATCATATTTTTAACATCAACTTTTTGATTTTTATTTCCAAAAAGTGGGTGCTCTCTGTATCAATGAAAATAGCTTTTGAACAAATACTATCTTTTTGTTTATCACTCGTGAAAATGATCTCTGTAAAGAGTTCGAAACGTCGGGAAATAAATAAAATTAGTAATAAATAAACGCGATATAATCCTAAAAGTTGTTTTAATGTCACTATTAAATTAGTGATGACCTATTAGCCGTTGCATTACCTGATGATGCATTCTATGATACCTTTCCTCGTAAGGGTCTAGATTAGTAATTTAATTGTTAAATCTACATCCATTTATAATATATGGATTTTATTTGTTTGCTCAACAAAATTGAATTAATTTGGTAATATTATCACAATTTAAGTTAAAGTAACACATAACGTAACATAAATTCACGCCTTTGTTACCCGAAGGTGTAGGCAGCGGCTGTTAAGCCTTGTCTCGCCGTTATGTTTACGTCCCAAATGGAATAGGTGGCGAACCTATTGCCATACCGGGCACAAAGTTTTCAGTCATCGATATTTATCACACATATCTTTCGAAATTAATCAATTTCGAAAAGTCATTAGTGTGTGCCAGGATTCGAACCCGCACCTCTGGATTCAGAAACCGTGTGCGTCCACTGGACTACCGAGGCTTATGTTAAAATCATAAAAATTTATACAAAAATGGCAGACAAATATTATACTTTTATGATTACGAATACTTTTAATACATCTATCTATAGATAAACAATTTAGAAGTAACAACTAAACATTTAGGAGAAATATCTGGATATTTCTCCTAAATGCTGATTTTGATTTGATTGATGATTTTGCTCTGATAATTGTCTAAATAACTGGGTATTTCATAGAAAATAAACAAATTGATTAAGTATATACACTTAATTAATTTGTATATTTCTCCTAAATGTTTAGTTTTCAGCAGGTTTCAAAACTACTCTGTAAAAGGTTTCTTTAATTTTACAATATTATTAGCGAGAAATTCGCTTGCACTTCAAGTCAATCTAGTTTGTCTATTTCATTAATAACTTGAATTAAATCTTTCAACTATGCGTTACTGCGGTTCATCAGCAAAATTAAATTTCATTTGATACGTTAATAAAGCAACCAGGGTTGATGAACATTTACCCTCGAATGGAACATTTATTTTGCCAAGGTCAAAACGGTATTCATCAGTCTCGAACTATTTCTTACATATAAAGAGAGTTAATTTCTTATTGCAGTTTGCACTTTAATTAAAGAATACAAATTAATTAGAGTTAGTACGGACAATTTGATTTCTAGGTCTTGAACTCTGTAATTTCCCTCTTCTAATATGTTCATTATCGTGATATTGCTAGTAATTGGTTCAAATTGACGGGCCTTATAGTGTATTGATAAAACAACCGACTACTTAGCCCAGGTCGGTGGTATCAATTCCCACCCGAGTATAAATTATGTTAAGCATGGATCTGTGTAAGGCGTCTGGGTCTTTTACTTTGTATTGTACGTATGTATTAACGAAAAAGTATTTAATATATTATGTATAAATATCCGTTATGTGACGCCGATTGCAAACTAACCTAAAATGTCCCAATAATTAGACTCTTCTGTTTCTCATAAAATATTTTTTATTTTTTACTAGCTGGCCCGGCGAACTTTGTTCCGCATCAAAACAGTGACAGGACCGATTTTGACGGGACTTTTATTGGCAGGTAGCTGGTATAATAAGGAGTACATCAGGCGACTTTTTTAGAACAAAAAAATTTAGGCAAAAGAAAATTGGCTGGGTCAACTAGTAAATAAAAAATCTTTATGAAACTTTGTCTGCAGTGATTGTGTGGTAAATTAACTACGGGTTACGATTTCATGACTAAGTCTTAAGATTGGATAGTACTAAAACTACTTAATCTAAATAACATAGTGTTTCCTTGTTTTGTGTACAGACATTGTAAGGGTTTAAGTTGTCTTCTCACTAGTTATAAACTATGGGATTAAGACTGATAATGTACCGACTAAGAATCTAATAAATTATTATCATCACCATCCTAGCTCTATTCAGGCATGTTAATTTGTAAACGAGATTTAAAAAGAAGCCATTAATCCATCTATGTAGATGAAATCTCTATTTAAGTTTAAATAAATATAAATCGCTTCTGATTCAAGAAGCCACGGGCTCGAATCCAGGCTCATACCAATGACTTTTCGAAATTATTTTCGGAAGTTATGTGTGATAAATATCGATGACTGAAAACTTTGTGGCCGGTATTGCAATAGGTAGGCAACTTCCCAAATGGAATAGGTGGCGAACCTATTCCATTTGGGAAGTTAACATTATAGCGAGACGAGGCTTAACAGCCGCTGACTACACTTTCGGGGAGAAAAGGCGTGAAGTTATGTTATGTTAAAGAATTTCTTTTTTGTTTCAGAAATAAAGTTCATCAGCAAAGCGATGTTTTCTTACTGATTCTGAGTAACACAAATTTATCATAACAAAATATAACTTCCGGTGAAGTTTCTTGATGAAATTGATTCTCTGAGTCCAAATTGTCCCTTATAAACAAATAGATGGTATGGGTTCCTTTGTATGAATCCCTTTTTAACCGATTTCGAAAAAAGGAGGAGGTTCTCAATTCGTCTGTATGTATATTTTTTTTTATGACTGTTCACCGACATTTTCGTCAATTGGACGGATTTCAAAATTTTTTTTGTCGATAGTGTTTACTTTCGAGATGGTCCCATTTTCACCAGGTCAGGATCTGATGATGGAAGCCAGAAGAAATCGAAGGCAACCTCCGAAAATTGTATGCGAGTATGGTGTTTTTTTTAGGTAATAGTGATGTCTCAGGGATATTCTTTATGGTGTCAACATCTGATGCTGATGAAGGGATTAGGAGTTTGAAGACAGCACTTCAATTTTTCGATAGAAACTACTTGGTAGTATGTAGGGCTAACGTACTGTTTGTGCGGTATACTTTAATATACGTCTGATACTGCTGTACTTATGAAAAAGCCACAGAACTCCTTAACGGTTAGGAGTTGGAAGACAGTACCGCAGTTAGTCGATGTAATTTATTTAATGGTGTATAGGACTAACGTGTTGCTTGGGAGATAAGCATAAATCCATATCTGATACTGCTGTGCTGATGATGAAGCTACGGAACTCTTAAACGGTTAGGAGTTAGGACACAATACTGTAAAATACTTTCAAGGCTACGATTGGTCTTCATTCGGGCTGCAGTGTTATTGTCTACACATGATCATAACGAAAATATAAAAGTATTATCAAAGTCTTGTAGTTAAGTACTTATTAATAATAATTATCGACGGGCCTCGTGGCGTATTGGTAAAACTACCGACTGCAGCAATGAGGTCGGAGGTTCGATTCCCACCCGAGCACAAATATTTGTGACAAACATGAATGTTTGTGTGGCGTCTGGGTGTTTTACTATGTATTATAAGTATGTATTTACAAAAGAAAAGTATATATGTATTAATATCCGTTATCTAGTATCCATAACACAAGCATTTAGTTGCTTAGCTTGGAACTAGAGGGCGCTGTGTGTATTGTGTCCAAGATATATTATATAATTATAGCTCCCTAAAAATATCAACCATTTACCAAACGGACTTGTAATAAGTGATAATATATTTAATAAACTGAAAGCCATGTAAATGAACTAACTTCTATTGAAGTTCACAACTCATTACTATCACTAAAATTCGTGAAAAAAATTACTTTAAAAAAAAGTTAAACCTACTTCTAGAAACGTAAACCACAAAATCTTTAAGTAAATGAAAACAGTGCCTTCATAACTAAAAAGCGATAAATAACGAAACTTACTAATGTGTATAACTTCACGCCAAATCCCTTGCGGGGTAGGCAGAGAGAACGGAGCGCCATAGGGCACAATTCTTACACACCTCACTCACTTCGTTGACTTTCATAACTCTTTTCATGCACGCGCGTCGATTTTTGAGGCTCCTAACATCACCTTCCTCCAGAACACGATCTATTTGGTCATGGGATGTGTGTCTAGGCCGTCCTCGATTCCTACATCCATCCGCTTTTGCATTATATATCTGCTTAGTCAATCTTGCATCATCCATCCTTTCTGCATGAACCATCGGAGTATGCCCTTTCTTACTTTTACACCGATACTCTCTTTCAACCCGACTACTTTCCTTATAATCTTGATTTCCACGCGGTCAGCGAGGGTCACTCCGCAGATTTTGCACAATGCCCTTATTTCGACCACTTTTATCCTACTTTCATGCACACCCTACCATACCCAGCTCTCACTTCCATAAGTTAGCGTTGGGATCAGTATTGAATTGTGAATTGCTAGTCAGATATCACCCTCATTCTGCTTTCAATAATCTTCCCATACACTTTTGCTTCTAAGCTGATTAAACTGATGGCTCTGTAACTGGCGCACTGCATACGTGATCACATAAATTTATACAAGGGTACGATGACAGCACGCGTCCAGTCCATAGGAACCTTACCCGACCTCCAGCATAGATTGCTCAAGGTCAGGAAAGCATCCCGGATACAGGTTCAACCGTGTTTGATTATTTCAGCAGACATCATACCAATTCCAGCTGCCTTACCATTTTTCATACTTCGTATCAACCATTCAATCTCTTCCATAGTAATGTCCTCGTCAGATGTTGTCGCAGCGGCGTCAGTCGTAGACTCACTCGCGGCGGCCACGTCCGGAACATACTCGTACATTTCCCCAAAATATTCACTCCACCGACCCAATACATCGTTTGGGTTTGCAAGAATTTCACCAGCCTTAGACATAATTTTGTCCATTCTGGATGTAGACGAAGAACCCCGAGACTTTCTAACTTCCCTCCAAAAGAGTTTGTTATTGGCCTCGAAGTTCTCCGTCAACCTCACTTCCTCATTCGCAACTAGTCTTTCACTATTCTCTTTCACCAAGGCTTTGGTAACATTCTTGCAGCGGCGGTAGCTCTCAAACTTTTTCTCTGTCATACTATCATTCTGATTCAAACTTGAGACATAATCCAACCATGTTTTTTTCTTTCTTTCGACGCTGGACTTTACATCCGCGTCTCACCAGGCATCACCTCTCAGAATCTTATGTCTCTTTGCACAACCACATACTTCTTTTGCACTATCCACCATACTTTCTTTCATTCTTTCCCAGCATTCTTCAACACCTAAGTCAGAAAAACTCGTGTCATTGAGTCTTTTGCTGAATCCCTTGCGGGGTAGGCAGAGAGAACAGAGCGCCATAAGGCACGATTCTTACACGCCTCACTCGCTTCGTTGACTTTCATAACTCTTTTCATGCACGCGCGTCGGTTTTTGAGGCTCTTAACATCACCTTCCTCCTGAACACGTTCTATTTGGTCATGGAATGGGTGTCTTGGCCGTCCTCGACTCCTACATCCATCCGCTTTTGCATTGTATATCTGCTTAGTCAGTCTTGCATCAACCATTCTTTCTACATGTCCGAACCATCGGAGCATGCCCTTTCTTACTTTTACACCGACACTCTCTTTCAAACCTTGTTTTCTACGCGGTCAGCGAGAGTCACTCCGCAGATTTTGCGTAGTGCCCTCATTTCTACCGCGTTTATTCTACTTTCATGCACACTCTGCCATACCCAGCTCTCGCTTCCATAAGTTAGCGTTGGGATCAGGACTGCATTGTGGATTGATAGCTGGGCTTTTCTGCTAATGTTTTTCGCGCCCAGGAATCTGCCCAACGCTCCATTTACGCTATTTCCTATCGCCACTCGTCTTTCTACATCCGCGGTGTACCTTCCATCTCTGCTAAAAGCGCATCCAAGATATACAATTTCATTCGCTTGTTCCAGCACTACATCATCAATCATTATCCTTGCATCCGTTCTGGATTCCTCCCTTTCAACTTCAATAATGAGTGACAATAGTAACTTAACTGTTAAAGATGACTTTATAAAACTATTAAGTTTTGTATATTGTATATGTATACAAATTAGTAAGTTTCGTTATTTATCGCTTTTATGTTATGAAGGTACTGTTTTCATTTACTTAAAGATTTTGTGGTTTACGTTACTAGAAGTCGGTTAATTTTTTTTTAAGTAATTTATTGAATAGTTGGGTAAACGAGCAGGCGTGTCACTCGATGGTAAGTAATTAACACCGCCCATGGAAATCTGCAATACAGATAGTGGGATTGGAAAGAGGTCGCAAGTGGGATTGGAAGGGTAGAGAGGAAAAGAGACGCAGCATAAGCCACTTTACGCCAATATTTTGAGAAGTCGCGGATTTTCATCGGTGGAGCCGGTCCATCCAAGTGAATCCAGCGAACTGCTGGATCTATTAAGTTGCTCTATAAAGTGAACTATTTGGTAAATTGCTCAACATAACAAGAGCTATCGTGCATTCAATGTTGCTGAATATACTTCCGTACTTGGCTGCAATACACATAATAATTAATCTAGATTTTCAGTGTACATCCAAGATAACTTTATTAAACAAACGCAGTAACTCACCTATAATAAGTAAAGTTTGTGCCTAACTACAGCTTAAATGGCCATTACCGTTATATGGGTATTAAAACAACATCTGCTATGTTACTCTATTTTGTAAGCACTTATATCGCAATACACAAAATGTTGACTTGTCTTTCTTTACGTTTGTACGCTCATCAGCTAAAAACTAGTTTGTAAATTTTAATACAATTTTAGTAATGTATTGATAGAAATCAATCTTGAAAGGGCTAACCAGAAATATCACTAATTCTTTCGGATATAACATAACATAACTTCACGCCTTTTGTTACCCGAAGGTGTAGGCAGCGGCTGTTAAGCCTCGTCTCGCCGTTATGATTATTTATTTATTTTTATTCTTTCGGATATATTGAATATTTTGTGAACTATTCAAAGATTACTTCCCTGTGGCAACAAACTGATTGGATTACAATTGGTTTTTATATGAACAAATTATTTTATTTTAATAGAACCTTTTTCTACGCATACGAAATCGATCGAAAGAATGAAATATGTCAAAACTCTAAAAAACTGTAAAGCACAATTCATATAAAAGTATGAAGAATTTTTTTTTAATATTGCAAACGGGTTCATTGGTGGCAATATAAAGTATAAGACTAAATATTTTCGCTTCATGTGATATTCTAGTATCATTAAAATAATATATGAATTTTAATATACTAACTCCAATAAAATTTTAACTATCTCACGTTTAATAATATAACATAACATAACTTCACGCCTTTGTTACCCGAAGTACCCGTGTAGGCAGCGGCTGTTAAGGCTCGTCTCTCCGTTATGTTTACGTCCCAAACGGAATAGTTGGCGAACCTATTGCCATACCGGGTTTTCAGTCATCGATATTTATCACACTTAACTTCCGAAAACAATTTCGAAAAGTCATTGGTATCAGCCAGTGTCAGGATTCGAACCCGCGACCTCTGGATCAGAAGCCGTGTGCTCCACCACTGGACCACCGAAAATATTGAGTTTAATAATGTGATAAAGAAAATAGTTTGTTATTCTTTGTTTAATTCAGATGTGTAGCTAGGCCACTATTGCCCCAATTACAGAATGTCTTGCTTAAGAATTTGGTATCTAAGAAACTGGGTTAAATGTGTTAATACATAATGGAAAACAGAAATCAATCGCACCCATATATCTGGACCAGATTCAATGAGCCGAATTTTCTATATCAAGTAGAAAATGGTATACCAGAACGGCTGTATTAATATAATCATCTGCTGAATGGTCGGTAGTCGGTAGTATAGCGCTGACCCGAAAATTATATTTAGGAAAGTGTATGCGTATATAAAATATATGGAACTGCTTAATAGATTATTAAAAGACTTTTGTACACACATATTCTCCAGTATTTCCAAAGATATATTATGTGATATCTTGTGATATCTATAAACCCACACTCAAAGGAACTATCGCTCTCCTATTTTATAAGAAGTTAAAGAGAGTCTGTCTCTTTCGTTTCTATTTGCCAAATGAATGACAAGGGTGGACAAAGTCTCAGTAGAAATAGGTAACATAAATAAAGATACAGGGATCGTGTGAAAAATTACACCAAAGGAAAAGGAGCTATTTTAGAAATTATATTTAATAGAGATAAATGGTAAGAAAATGTAACGAGGACCGAGCGAGACACTTCAATAAACAGTTCTCTTGTTCTGGGTCTTTCAAACTCCAAAAAGAGTATACGACATCCTATACTCTTTTTTGAGTAGGGTTGCAATCCTGTAGTTAACATATATTTCCCGAAATTGAATGCGAACTAAGCAATTGATCAGTGTGATTCTACACCACCACATGACGTCTATTGTGTAGAAGTCAAAACCTATCAAACAATTTTATCTTCATATTGTATAATTATATATTATATTGTTTGTATTTGAAATTCGATAGATTTATAATCTATACGGTGGGTTAGAAACTTATACAAAGACTTAAAAAAACAAAGTTTTAAAAAAAACCTGAGTCCTAAGATCACAAAATGTGGAAATATATTAAACTTAAAAACAGACAAAGAAAAATCGAATCTTTTTAAAAGATATTTAATAGTTTCGGTGGTCCAGTGGTCAAGCACCCGTTTATAAATCAAGAGGTCGCGGGTTCGAATCCTGGCTCACACCAATGATTTTTCGAAATTAGTTACTAAAGTTATGTGTGATAAATATCGATCGATCTATCTATCTTTGTGTTCAGGAGGACCCTCAAAAATCGAGCATGAAAAAAGTCATGAAAGTCAACGAAACGAGTGAGGTGTGTAATTATCGTGCTTTATGGCGCTCCGTTTTCTCTGCCTACCCCGCAAGGGATTTGGCGTGAAGTTATGTATGTATAAATATCGATGACTGAAAAATTTGTGCACGGTGTGGCAATAGGTTCGCCACCTATTCCATTTTGGGACGTAAACGTAACGGCTAGTCGAGGCTTAACAGCCACTGCTTACGCCTTTGAGTAGAAAAAGGTGTGGAGTTATGTTATAGACAGTCTTAAAACTTACAAACAACAAAACGAAATAAGTATTGAATTAAAATTATTAAGTTTAGAACTATTGGCAGTTCATTAAAATATGCCACAAGTGAAAGAGCTGACTTCATAACAAGGGCCAAGTAGAAAGGGCTGCTGACTACATCTAGTCTATGAAGAAAAATTGACTTTTAAAATCATACTACTTTTACACCGACGAATGCTTACAGCTGAATATATTTAAGAATCTTCATACATAAATATCAAATAAATTTCACGAGGCTTGCTTGTCATCACGCAGACATGTTTCTACCTACAAATATATATACGGTACAGATTTGTAATGTTGAATCCGCGTTCTCACAAAAGGTCTTCTTTTACGAAATATACAAAAGCAATATGTAGTACGCCTTAACAATAAACGAAATATTTTCGTATTTTCAATTACATTACTAATAATTCACAGACATTCGTTTTTCATGGCGTATAATAACGTTGCAAAATTATCTTCAACAAATTGATTTTACATTTTAACTTTTCTGTAACACTGCTGTGATTAATAAATAATAACCATATATGAAATAAAAACTTACAAGTAGTTGTCGGTGCTAGGCGCCATCTAGCTGTATTTGATGTCAACTAAATATAACAATAACTATATTAAATAGATTTATTATGATTACATGTTAATATTTATATCAATATATTACTAAAATCTATTATATAGTTATCTAAAATACACTACATTTAAAATTATGTGATTGAACTAATCTTTATTATATTTGGTAGCTGTTTTGGTGATGTTTCCTGTTATTGTTTAAATGTTAAAATCAATACTGATGCTGCATAGATATTCATAATAAATATTTCCTTAATTAATATCGTATTACTAAATAATATCTACTCGTTCTATGTATCTAATATTTATTTTATAAGAGAAACTTAATTGTTCAACATCCTGATGACATACGGAGCTGAGACGTCGTCTCTGAATGTTGGCCTCATGACGAAGCTCAAGGTGGCTCAGCGTGCTATTGAACAGGCTATGCTTGGAATCTCTCTGCGTGATAAAATCCGCAATACGTAGATACGCAAGAGATCTGTCGTGACCGATATAGCCCGTAAGCTTAGCACGTTGAAGTGGAGATGGGCTGGCCACATCGCTCGACGAACCGATTACCGCTGGGGTAGAAAGGTTCTCGAGTGGCGACCACGTACAGCTCCACGCGGAGTAGGCCGTCCCTCCACTAGGTGGACCGACGACCTGGTGAAATCCGCGAGAGGCCGCTGGATGCTGGTTGCGCAGGACCGGCAGTTGTGGCGCTCTTTGGGGGAGGCGTACGTCCAGCAGTGGACCTCGAAAGGCTGATAATGATGATGAACCAAATAGTATCTCTCGTTCCTGTCTCCGATATACTCTTCTGCGGTGAAATTCTACTTTGAGAATCCACCATAGTTATTTTTCTTAACTTATATTTCAATAAAGTCGTGTCAAAATTATAATGAAATTTATATTCCATGGTAAATACATCATTTGATGGTTATTAAATATAACTATTCGTTTGAAGATTAAAATAAAATATTGGTTTAGTGAAAGCTTAATCGAACTGTGAATGTTTACGCTCTGCTAGTTGCAGAGATTCCTGTATTTCCATGGGAATTAATTATATTACTGCGATAAAATGGTTCTTATCTACAAAATTTTAAATCAGTTCTAGCTATTCTATTTAGTAGGTTTTACATGATGCATGGATAAACATACCGACAGGCGGAAATTTTATAAGCTGTTGCTTTGTATCACATTTTCTCCAATATTTCCATGCCTAGTTTTTGTTAAGTTATTCTTCATAGATATTTTTCAGGACTTATATTTTTATATCAAATACAAACTATGAATCTATTAGATTTATTAAGGCTTTATTAGAGTTTACGCTGAGCACATATGAAGGCTTCTATCCAAATCAATTTACTCTTAATGTCGTAGTTTGATGCCAAGCACGTTCATATTTCTTGATTAATATATTTGCCTTATGAATACTAGAGGACTAAATCTGTGATACAGTTTCCGAGTAATGACTGAATTAGTTAATTATCAAAGTACATATATTCAGTGGAAAACAGAGTTGTGAGGCAAGAAGTTGGTCTGAAAGAGAGTGTCAGTATTCAAGTAATTATGATGATTGAACACGTAGAAAGTCAGTTTGAGCAAGCAGATATCTAATGAAAAAGTGGGAAGATGTCAGAGACGATACCGATGAATTTAATATGCCATGGAAAACAATCCAAAAATATGAAAAATATAAATCTCAATTTCAACTGCTTTTTTATTAACAATTATTTCTATTTGCATAAAATGTAAAGCCGAGTTTCGTAGTATACAAATATATCTTACACTAAGCTACCAATTTTCCAGTACCAGCATTTCGAAGTCATTATTAATATGAAGGTTTACTTACCGGCTTGTTTGTATTACGAGGATTTGGTACCAATTCCAGCGCGTGGGTACACTAATTGTTGATTAGACGTGGGAATTGGGGTACTGTATGCCCGGTGAAGTATGTAAAACAAACCATATGGTGCTTAGGCAAAAATACTCCAGTGTGTATTAATTAATAATTGAGATTGTTATAATGAACAGTCTCTTCTATTCTAAACATAAGAGTCACTCTTTGTTTACCTAATTAAATTTGAACGGACAAGTGCGAATCAGATTCGCCTGCGAATGATTCTATAGAAATTTATTTTACCCTTTGTGAAAACTCCAACTGTTCAGTTATGAGTTAAACCGGCTTAGTAATATACAGCCTGATGACAAACAAACAGACGTACACTAGATCACGTGTACGGAACTCAATAAAATAATAAGGATAATCAAAATTTAGTGGCATTTATGTTCGTTTTAGAAACGCAGGTTTTTGTCTCACAAAGTTGTAACTTGGAAATTAATTTGTGAATATTTTCTTTGAAAGTATTTGTTCAGAAAGTGAAAAACGCGGGGGATAGAACAGGACACGTATTGTGAATACGGAACTCGAAAAATTAAAGGCGATTAGGGATAGCGTCTCACGTTTATATAAGTGAGAAATAAGTGGTGTCTGCCGGAGAAGATATCTGCGTCTCCGTAAATAACGACTTTGGTGTCTCATGATGGTGATGAACGTTTAGCGTAGTAGAGGGCACCGTGATGCACTTACGTTTGCCCTGGAAAGTTTCACATAAGGAGCGAATGTCTGTTCTCCCCAGAATACGAGGGGTAGCTTGAGCGTCCACGCTACAAATACCAAACCGTGGACGCCGAACGGGGAATTATTCATTAGTGTGACGTCTGATTCCCCCGTAGGGTAAGTGATTTTTAACTTCCGCTGAAGGGTATAGGCATCTGGATGCCTGTCACGCCGAACAAAACGCGGTTAAAGCTACTTTACGTCGATGTTATGAGAGGTCGTGGTGTTTCAGCAATAAAGCTAGCCCATTCATGCAGGGAACTGCGTGACTCTACTACTATGCTCTCCTCGCGAAAGAGAGAAAAGATCTATAAACGAGTGGTTGGATGAAGGCTTCTAGTAGTCTGGAATAGCACATTCATTATTACCGTTATAACAGTTCGACGTAATTGTATTTTGTATTCTTATTATCGACAAGATTCAGTTTCAAAATAAAATCTCGTAAATAAAAGTTTTTGCAAAATTACCTCTTCGAACAGTTCTCTCTAATATTCCAACACAAACATCAACAAGCAAGCAAGTTTAACGTTGAAAGGTTTATGCCATATAAAGAAAATAACATATTTATATTATCCACAAACAAAATGGAACTCGTGGGGCGTAATAATGAAATGTCATTTATTCTTTGAATATATATTTGTTTCTTTTTGATGTGAACGAGATAAAATCGGATCTGATAATAGAAATATGCCCTATAATGTACCTGTTTTTACATAGGTGTGCGTCTGAAGTATTGATTATATGCACGGCGACTATTTGAAAGAACAGCAGCAGAGCCACACAGTCGGTAGTCGGCACAGTCGGCAGTAAATGGGCTTCTATAACCGCTAAGAACTCAATTCTTAAAAGAATTTAGCACGAATATCGTTAAGTCATTCGAGAAAATTGAAGAAGAAATCAAAGTTTGTTTTTTTAATAAACATTTTATAAAGTGGAAAAAAATAGTTTTGTTACCGCGCTGTCTGTTTAGTACCGGTGATCCAGTGTCCAAAATTGGGTATTTGAAAAAAAAATTTTTTTGTGATAAATTGAAAGATTATATATTAGTTTTATAACAAAATATTTTTTTTTTTTTTTTTCGCAATAATTCAAAAGTTATTTCAAAATAAAAATAAATTTTTGAATCCAGTACCGAAGACACGCCGACAACTCCCGAACAAACCCGAGCGCGTGTGACGTCTTAATGTTAGTTTTCACTCATTGCAGTTGATAGAAAAATAATAAATACAGTGTTTTGATCTATTTAATTTTGTTGTCATTATTAAATATTTAAATTTATATTAAAAATGTCGAACCTCAAAAGTTATCCTTCTTGTTTTGTACCATTATGTACGAATACTACAAAGGCAACTCCTGATAAAATGTTTTTAAATGTTCCCCAAGATGACAAATGTCGAAATAAATGGTTTCAAGCAGTGCACCGTGATAATCCCCAAACAAAATCGAATTTTTTTGTTGTGAAGATCATTTCGATGTAAGTATTTCTTAATACCATTTTTATTAATTATTATTTATCTAAGTATACAAATCAAATAATTATTATATATTTAAGGAAAGTTCAGTAAATAAATTTTTTAATGTAAATAGTTTTATTTTCTTCAAAATGTGGATCAGCAACACAAAAGATACTTTATTTTTTACCAGTCAATAACATTTGTAGTTGCATTTGGGCATTACACTTCAAGCTGACTTTACCTTTTGCTAGAAAAATATCCAATGATTTATGACTGGTGGGACATTTTACTTCAACAATGGCATTGCTTGTCATTCCATCAGGAGATGCTGCAAAAATCGGATAACTAGGTACAAGATACATCCCCGGACGCGTTATTTTTACTCTTAATTCTTTCTCAAGAAACGTCGTCGTCGTCGTCGTCGAACGTCATTTCTTAAAAAATCGGTGATCATAAATATATCAACATCAGGAATATTATCAGACTTTGCCTTAATAAATCCTTTATCACACATAACTAATTTAAATCAACTAACAACTCGTATTTTAGCAATAAATTTTCAATATTATTGTCTAGACATGAGTATTAGCCGTAAACGCTGTACTGTTATTAAATAGCTATAACATTATGACGTCACAACTATAGTGACCAATCATGGCGCGTTTATAGTCACGTGATTTTTATTTAAATTTCATCAATTTTTAATTGTTTATAATTAATTGAAAAAATAATTTTTTGAAGTTTTTGCATTAAATATCAATATTATTAATAATAAAGTTTTAAAATACATAAAAAAAAATCAATATTTTTTTTTTTTCAAATACCTAATTGATGGAATTGATTCCGGGCTCACATTACTGTTTTCTTAGAATCTTTTAGGAAATTATCTATATAAATAATAAAATGTAGAAAAGTTGAAAGTGTCCATTGTTTTTTTTAAATATTTGATTTACATTCATTTGCGGCTTGTCCCCCTGGTTTGACGTCAATATCGGCGTCAGACAGGGTTGCGTGCTGTCCGCTCGACTGTTCATCCTGTACCTGGACAGTTGTCTCCAGAGAGTGAGTTCGATGGATATAGGGATGCGAATGGGTGACCTGTTGTGAGCTGCCTGCTTTACGCAGATGACGCCGTGCTTCTAGCCGAATCGCCGTCGGACCTGCAAACACTAGTCACTATTATGAAAGATGATTGCATGATTGACTTGAAATCTGCGAAGTAACTCTCGCTGACCGCGTAGAAAACAAGGTTGTACGGAAGGAAGTTGGTTTGAAAGAGAGTGCCGGTGTAAAAGTAAGAAAGGGCATGCTCCGATGGTTCGGACATGTAGAAAGAATGGTTGATGCAAGACTGACTAAGCAGATATACAATGCAAAAGCGGACGGATGTAGGAGTCGAGGACGGCCAAGACACACATTCCATGACCAAATAGAACGTGTTCTGGAGGAAGGTGATGTTAAGAGCCTCAAACACCGACGCGCGTGCATGAAAAGAGTCATGAATGACAACGAAGCGAGTGAGGCGTGTAAGAATCGTGCCCTATGGCGCTCTGTTCTCTCTGCCTACCCCGCAAGGGATTTGGCGTGAAGTTATGTATGTATGTATGATTTACAATCGCTGCCGAACCCGAATATGGTTTTTAAAACTTTTGTGTGTTTACTTGTTTATCTGTTTGTCTGTATGTCTGCTATGGATAAACTCTCAAAGTATTGTATGCTTTTATGTTCAATTTTGCATAAATATAGCCAAGAGGGCCGGTCAACACAATTACATAGGCTATATATTATCTTTATTTGGAGTGAGCAATGAACCTTTATTACTATAATAACGCACAGCGATATTTTAATCACTGCCCCTAGCAGACAAAAGTCGCGGGCAACAGAGCTAGTAAGTTATAGATATCGATGACTGTAACATCGTGCCGGGTATATAACTTTATGGCAAGTGGTTTAGCAGCCGCTGCCTACACCTTCTGGTAGAAAAAGGCGTAAAGTTATGTTATGTTTGGTATATGCTCACTATTTAATTCCAACAAATGTGTAACTAGAAATAGGTCACTATTACGCCAATAATATAATCTAATGCCTCGCTTAAGAATCTCGTTTCCGTAAAACTGGGTTAAATATCTTAATACATAATGGAAAACAGAAATCAATCGTACTCATATATTTGGACCAGATTCAATGAGCCGAATTTTCCATATCAAGTAGGTAATGTTGTACCAAAACGGCTATATTAATATTATCATCTGCTGAATGGTCGGTAGTTCGCTGACCCGAAAATTGTGTGTGAAAAATGTGTAGGAAAAATAGTGAAATATACACATAATTATAACATATATTTGCCTCGTTCTTACTCAGCACTGTCACTCCCGTGAAAACAGTAAAACAGTATTTCAGTGCGTACATAAAGCGAATGTATACGGAAATAAGATTATACCTAAATACCTTACCGACGCCGAAAATCCGCAAAGCATGGCGGATCTCTGTCAGTTCAGCCGGTAAAAAAATGTTGGGAAAAATTTTACCGACGAAATTTCCCTGCGGAATTATCTAAATAAATTAGTTTTATTTCGTAACCAGTAAAAACCTATTGAAAATTCGCTAAATATGTTTAGTTTTTTTTTATCACGCGGTCCCTTTATTAGTTTAAAATTTAAATCATTCACATTTACAGTGGGGTGCAACTATCTAGACGTATGTTGCAGTAGTGTTACTTATTTTTTACTTACTTTAGAGTCAGAAACTTAATTAAAATAATTTGTAAACTAGACGTAAGTAATCTAAGAAAAACATGTATTACATTTTGATATCCAAAACAGAATATTTAGCATAACAATATACCTACTTCCTATTTAAGTATTAATTCTATAAATAATTAATACACAATATTAATTAAAATAACATTAGCCAAGAACGTTTCTCGATAAATAAAAATCTTTTGCAGCACTATACCGCCATTTTTTGCGGCCACATGACATCACACCCAGCTTCAATTTTCTTCTGATATTCCACTTCCATAGGTTTCTTTCTTCATTAGTAGCAATAATTACACGAAGAACGAACGCATTTGACGAATGGCTTTGGTTCTCGGATTTGATATTGCGAATCTCAATTAAAACTAGGAGTATTAAATCACTAGGCCGTCAAAGGTCACCGTGGCGTACAACACTGTTTCCATGACGCGTTATTATCGTATGTCTTGGGAGGAATTCCCTAGAGATTTTAGGAGGTCTATTAGGAGGCTAGCAGTGGGTAGGAGAGTCGGACATAATTTTTACTTAAATTTACATAAGCTATCTGTTGAAGCCAAGACGTACCGACCGACGACTAAAGTAAAACAGTAGAAATCACAGTCGGCAAAATTTATGCACAGGAATTAAAATTCTTCTTTTGTCGTCTTATTGAGTCAATCTGGAAGTTGGTCGATAACTTAATTAAAATAATTAAGTTATCGACCAACTTCCAGATTGATGTAGTCATTTTATGATATCTCCACGCAAGATGTACATCTCGAGTTGCCGCATAAAAAATGTGGTCTCACCAAATATGTGGTCAACGTACATTGAAAACAATTCAAACACACCGATAATTAGAAATACTTTGACTTTGTTAGTGAAAACATAACATAACATAACTTCACGCCTGTTAAGCCTCGTCTCGCCGTTATGTTTACGTACCAAATGGAATAGGTGGCGAACCTATTGTCACCGAGACTATATCATACTATTTATATTTATTTATTTTACTATGCTATTTGTTAGTCGCCGATAAATATTATAGAAATAGTATTAGCTAATAATATAATTTGATAGTATACTCCTATCACCTATACCTGCCCCTTACCTGTATGAGTGCAAGTTTATTTGTTAGATTTGCATGCCGAAACCGCTTAATAGATTATTAAGAAGCTTTTGAACACACATTTTCTCCAGTATTTTCAAGAATAGAGGATGTTTTTAATACATATATTGAGATGAAAAATCTAAAAGCGGTACCTAAAACGTTAGTTTGTGATATCTATAAACCCACACTCAAAGGAACTATCACTCTCCTACTTTATAAGAAGTTAAAGAAAGTCTGCCTCTTCCGTTTCTATTTGCCAAATGAATGACAAGGGTGGACAAAGTCTCAGTAGGAATAGGTAACATAAATAAAGATAAAGGGATCGTGTGAAAAATTACACCAAAGGAAAAAGAGCGATTTTAGAAATTATATTTAATAGAGATAAATGGTAAAAAAATGTAACGAGGACCGAGCGATACACGACCAATGGCTTCAATAAACGGTTCCCTTGTTTTGGGTCTTTGTGTAAGTTTCAAACGTAACGTATCGAGTTACTTTCTGCTATCTTTTGATATTTACACAATATTGAAAGTATTTTGCTTGATAATTTAGGGATGCGTAGAGGCTAAAAGTTATTTTTATTATCGACTAGTATACTGACCGGCTGATTAATATCCACCATTTCACTAAATAGAGGTAAACAACAAACAATTATAATCCTAATCAAAAAAGGTTACGAGACTATAGGACTTGATAGGCCTCGTGGCGCATTGGTAAAACTGCCGGTTGCAGCACTGAGGTTGGGGGTTCGATTCCCACCCGAGCACAAATATTTGTGACAAACATAAATATTTGTGCGGCGTCTGGGTGTTTTTCTATGTATTATAAGTATGTATTTACAAAACAAAAGTATACTTAATTAGTATCCGTTATGTAGTATCCATAGCACAAGCATTTAGTTGCATAGTTTTGAACTGGAGGGCGCTGTGTGATTTGTGTTCAAGATATTATCATTATTATTACTTATGTACTAAGATTACGTCATATGGAAACTCTACCTAATGCTTTTGATATAAAGACTGATATAAAAAGGCATATCATTTCAAAATATCTTTAATATTATGTAGGTAGGCTTACAAGTAACAAACAACATGAATTCCGAAATAAAAATTGAATTAAAATTATAGGGTTTAGTTTTAGCAGCAGCTTATTAAAATTTGTGTGACAATGATTTCACCATCAGATAGACCACGCGATAATGACTGCTAGTTATAACTGGTAATAAACTCTTTAAATTTTAAACACACGAACGCATACAGCTCAAGTAATTAAAGAATCTTTACACATATATATCAAATAAAGTTCACAAGGCTATGACTTGCTACGCCGTTTTTCCGTCTGAAAAAAGTTAATAACTCGTTTATGGGTAATTGTGTACGTTTCTTTAATAAGATTCCTAAAAATGTAATTGAGATGCCGTTTAATAAATTTAAGGCGTATGTTAAAAGATGTCTCATCAGCAAAGCTTACTATAGTATCAACGATTGACAATGTTTTTAAATAAACCTCTCATTACAACTTACACTTGTAACATTGCTGATATTTAGTGAAATTGTGTGCTGTATGACGTGTCTCACCGGGCAAGCTTACTAGTTTTTTTTTTGTCTGGTTTCTTGAATATGTCATGCTCACTGAAAGGTCTTTGCTTACAGCGGCGTCGTTGATCGGGTCGCCAACTTCCCTAAAATATGGTGAGGGAGGCGATGGCTGAGATACGCGTCATACTCGTGAACGGGTGCTGTTTGTGGGGTCCGGTCTGTTCAAGTGTCCAAAGACCTTTTATTAAAGTACTGTGTCCTAAGTTTGACGTGAGAGACCTCATTTTGCTCTCTGTATTTTCTATTAATTTGTATTGTTAGTGCATAGTACTGTTGAGTAAATAATAATAAAACAAAAACCTCCCTGAGTTTCTTGTCAATTCTTCTCAGTGCGAGAGTAATCGAATTGGCGGAAGTAAAAAAAAGTGACCTTCATAAGTGTCTGTACAAGACCTAAACTGAATAAATGAGTTTTGATTTGATTTGATTTGATTATGTGCTTGTATATAATCATTCTTCACATACAAAAACATGCTTCCATTTAAAAATATATACACAGTACAGATTTGTAATTTCAATCCTCCTTCTCACAAAGGATCTTCTTTTACGAGACATACAAAAGCAATATGAAGTACGTCTTAACAATAAACGAAATAATTTCGAATTTTCAATTACATACTAACAATTCAGAGACATTGATTTCCCTTGGCGTAACAACTTTACAAAGTTATTGTTAACAAGCTGCTCTGCTAAAATCAATTTTCAACAAACAATATGTCGTCTATGTGAAGCTACATTTCAGCTATTAGCCCAATTGGTTTACTTCAGTCACTTTCATAGCGTTATGTCATAAAGCAATAACCGCGTGCTAAAAGTACATAAGTCTATTTTGGAAATAGGTGTACAGTTTTATAATAGTCAATTTTAGTCCCTGCGCATATGCTGTTGTTGTCTTTTGATTTGCAAGTCTTCTTGGGATCATCGGGTTGCTGGCTAATAGCGGATTGTGTGCCAAGCATGAAAATGCATCTTTGCCTGATAAGGCGAAAGAGATATTCGGAAACCTACCAACCTCTTTCTTTCTAATCCTACTGTCATAAAGACCGGCAATAGAACTGTAATACTATCTGTGGTGCACGAATCCATGAGCAGAGCTAGTTACTTACCATCAGGTGACCTGCTTGCTTATGTAATTTCCCGTAAAAAATAATAATATACGCTATAACTATGAATTTATTAGATTTATTATTGTCTTTATTTGAGTTTACAGTAAGCGCATATGAAGGCTTCTATCCAAATCGATTTATCCTTAATGTCGTAGTTTGATGCCAAGCACGTTCGTATTTCTTGATTAATATATTTGCTTACTGCTTACTTAGAGGCTATATCACAGATTTAGTCCCCTAGGACTAAAGGACTAAATCTGTGATATAGTTTCTAAGTAATTACTGATTTAGATATATATCAAATTATATATATACATATAATTACTAGACTTTGTACCATGTACATGAAGTTTTAAATATATATTAGGTCGGGGAAAAAGTCTTTTCGCATAACGTAGGTATAAACTTATTATAAAATTTCTTTGACTGTACTATTTGTGTCTGGCTGGTTTTGGTAACATTAAAAAGGTTACATTATAAAGAAAAGAAAAAAATAAAAAAAAGTTGTTTCCCGCTATTTTTCATTTGTTTTTCTCTCCGTAAAAATGAGTGAATCTAATGAAGAAATTCGATACATTTTAAAATTTTATTATAAAAAAGGCAAAAATGCAACTCAAGCAGTGAAAAAAATTTGTGATGTTTATGGACCTGATGCAGTGTCAGTAAGAGTAGCACAAATTTGGTTCAAACGTTTTCAGTCCGGAAATTTTGATGTTAAAGATGCACCTCGCTCTGGTCGCCCTGTTACGAATAAAATGGACGCCATTTTCGAAAGAGTGGAGCAAGATCGGCATATTAGTAGTTACGATGTAGCTAAAGAACTGGGAATTGACCACAAAACAGTTTTGACCCATTTGAAGAAAGCTGGTTATACAAAAAAGCTCGATATTTGGGTGCCACACGAGCTCACTCAAAGAAACTTAATGAACCGTGTACTCATTTGCGATTCATTATTGAGACGTAATGAAACCGAGCCGTTTTTGAAGAGATTGATAACTGGCGATGAAAAGTGGATCACGTACGACAAGAACGTGCGAAAAAGGTCGTGGTCGAAAGTTGGCCAGGCTTCACAGACTGTGGCCAAACCTGGCCTAACACGAAATAAGGTGATGCTGTGTGTATGGTGGGATTGGAAGGGCATTGTTCATTATGAGCTTTTACCGTCCGGCAAAACCATCGATTCTGATCTTTACTGCCAGCAACTGATGAGATTAAAGGAAGCAGTCGAGAGAAAACGGCCTGAATTGATCAACAGGAAGGGTGTGGTCTTTCATCACGATAACGCTAGACCACACACAAGTTTAGCCACTCAGCAAAAATTAAGAGAGTTCGACTGGGAGGTCCTAGTGCATCCACCATATAGCCCTGACCTTGCGCCTTCAGATTTTCACCTGTTTCGGTCTCTTCAGAATTCTTTAGGTTCTGTAAGGTTGACCTCAAGAGAGGACTGCCAAAACTATTTGTCCCGTTTTTTTGATCAGAAGTCCCAAAGTTTCTACAGTAACGGGATAATGTCTCTGCCCACAAAATGGCAGAAAGTTATTCAACAAAACGGTACATATATATTGTAAATAAATGTAAATAAACTTTGAAAAAAATGTCTTGACTTTTCATACAAAAATACGAAAATACTTTTTCCCCAACCTATTATATACATATGGTACAGTCTGGTGAATGGTAGTGCAAATATAAATCTCCATTTAAACTGCTATTTTAGTAACAATTATTACTAATTGTATAAAATGTAAAGCCGAGTTTTGTAGTATACAAATATTGTCATAACTAAGCTCCCAATTTTCCAGTACCAGCATTTCGAAGTCATCTATACTAATATTATAACGAGGAAAGATTTGTATTTTTGTATGTAACGAATAAACTCAAAAAGTACTGGACCGATTTTAATAATTCTTTTTTCTTTAGAAAGCTACATTATCACTGAGTAATATAGGCTAATGTATGTGTATGATGTAGATGTAATAATCGTCGTCATCGACATTTTGTTTGTACGCGAGTAACACCGTGAGGCGGGAAGCTACATCATACTTCATACTTCATACTAATATTATAAATGCGAATGTAAGTTTGTTTGTTACGCTTTCACGCAAAAACTACTGAACCGATTATCATGAAACTTTGTACATATACTCTTGAAGGTATTAGAAGTAACGGTACTTTATATTAAAAAAAATTTTTTTTCTTCAGTAATGAAGTTTTACAGTAATGAAGTTTCAACCCTGAATACTGTAATACCGTCCCATTGTATTACCGGCGGTAACGAAATGCGAATGTAAGTTTGTTTGTTACGCTTTCACGCAAAAACTACTGAACCGATCATCATGAAACTTTGTACATATACTCTTGAAGGTATTAGAAGTAACATAGGATACTTTTCAATGCGAGCGAAGCCGCGGGGATAAGCTAGTACAATATAAGTACGAAGTTCGCGCGGTCTGCTAGTTATTAATATAAAGGTTTACTTACCAGCGTGTTCGTATTACGAGGATTTTGTACCAATTCCAGCGCGTGGGTACACTAATTGTTGATTAGATGTGGGAATTGGGATATTGTATGCCCGGTGAAGTATGTAAAATAACCTATATGGTGCTTAGGCAACAATACTCCAGTGTGTAATAGTGAATAAGTGAGATTATTATTCGTGTGATGAACAGTCTCTTCTGTACTATATATATATATATATATTATGAGGTACTCTTAGTTTTGGTAAATACTCATACTAGCCAAAAGCGAATCGGACCCGCGTGTGAAGGCAATAATTAGTGAAATTTAAATTGGCCTTAAATCGGTTATAACAGTAGATCGCGTAAACATGACTATATAAAAGAGTTAAGATAATTAGGATTTACCAAGTTCATCTTTGTGGTATTCAAGTTAGTTTTAGAAAATTCATTTTTTTGCAATTTCTCAAAAACTGTAACTTCGAATGTTGAGAATATTTTCCTTGAAAGTATATTTGTATGAAATGTTGAGCAAGTTATGTTTTCTTGAGATTATTTTGCAAACTTTTTTTAAAAGATTCGGGAAATATACAGACGTATGCAGTGGCTGCGGAACTTATAAAAATAAAGGATGAAAATAATTTAAAATACATTGAAAATATGTTTGAAAATAAAAGGTAAATTAAATTACTTAATCTAATGGAGAAATTGTTGATTTACATAAAAGTTCATCAGAAATTCTACTTGTACATTTTCAACTTAGCATTTTCCATATTTTCATTATTCTCGTACTAATAACAGAGAAGCATCTCTGTGGAACACTACGCTGGTACTAATTTATACCGGCTATTAGCAGAGTAACGTATTTTTCTCCCCAGAGTTCATTTGTTCAGTATAACAATATATGATAAGATTTAACATTATGATTCTGCATAATAAATTAGGTATTTTCACATCCCTGTGGAGCTTTAGCAATGGAAGCTGATAGCGAGTGTTATTTCCAACATTACCTAATAGGCTTTTATAATATTGTAACCTCTGGGTACCTAACCTTAAACTAATGGGAAATCACAAAAAAAAAACAAATATGTATTTAGTACTGTCTGAGTATGAATAAAAGATTCAAATAGAACAACAAAACTTACTTCAGAATTAGTACATCGTAAAATCCACAAATCCATTGTTTTTATGTCAAAGGATATAAATAGATAGCCAGAGCATCTGACGATAAGAAACCAGCGCCGCTCATGGACATTCTTCAATTCCGAGGTGTGTTGCACAGGTGTGTTGCTTAAGTTGGGTTCGGATACACACTGAAACCAATGCGGCTATTGTCACTAATCGGCGATTTTCTGACAGGACGTGGTCGAGCTGTCCCATTCATACTACAGATATCCAAACATGCTCTACATCCTTAAAATATTATTAACTAGTTGACGCAGCGAACTTTGAATTTTGGTTTTATCACTTTTCTATGACCACATCATACATGAATTATAGATAAAAACCACAATGTCGATACCCTGTATCTATTAAAGAAAACGTCATCAAAATCCTTTGCTTAGTTTTAAATATATAAGCATATAAGGGCCAGACAGTGGAAAACAACTTTATAACTATATAACGCCATTTCTCTGTATCCTGTATAAATAAATGTTCAGATTCTTTTGTTATCTAAAATATCTTTCACCATCTCGTTTGCATAAGAATATATATATAACAATGGAATTGATGCGACAGACAGTCCTTTTAATTAAGTATATTCAAATTTAAACCCCGCTCAGTATTCATATGAAATATCAACCGAATATCAGATATTTGGTGTGTCAAAACAACACAAGAAGACGAGATTGCCTCGTTCATCCTTTCCATTGAGACAATACACAAGCCTATGTTTCACACAATGGACACCAAATTGTGGTGTATTTAGGCCAAGCACTTATTCAGCGTGGTTAAGCTGTTCAAAATTATCTATACTTATTAAGAAAATTGTAGCTGGGCTTTAGAGATATCAGAGAAAAACGAATGTCGGTAGTCTTTATAGTGATGGGACAACAACAGTTTTTTGATCTTTTGTCTGTCTTTCTGTAAGGTATGGTTTCGTCAGAGTTTAAAGACAGCGAAAAAAGTTATCAAAGAAAGGCCACACAGAATTCAGAGAAAAGAGAGACAGAGTGGTACTATTATAGTCATTATAGTAATCAGAAATATGTGTATATTATCTTCTTATTTGCGAGAAGACTTATTCTCAAAGTCAAATCTCGTAAATAAAAGACTTGGCAAAGTTACATCTTCAAACAGTTTTCTCTAATATTCCAATACAAACATCAACAAGCAAGCAAGTTGAACGTTGAACGTTGAAAGGTTTATGCCACATATTATACAAAATAAAATATTTATATTATCCACAAACAAAATAGAACTCGTGAGGCGAAATAATGAAATGTCATTTATTTATATTCTCTGTATATTTGTTTCTTTTTGATGCGAAACGAGATGAAATCGAATCTGATCATAGAAATATGGCCGTATAATGTAACTCTTTTCATATTTTATACCCACAAGGTATAAAATATTGATTAAATGCACAGCGAGAATTTGAAATGAAAGCGATAGAGCCACACAGTCGGCCGCATAAATGGGTCGTCTAGAACCGCCAAGAACTCTAACTTAGAAGGACTTAGCAAGAATATCGTTAATTCGCTCGACAAAATACAAGGAAGGACGGCTGCAGCATTGAGGTCGGGGGTTCGATTCCCACCCGAGCATAAATATTTGTGCCAAACATGAATATTTGTGTGGCGTCTGGGTGTTTTTCTATGTATTATAAGTATGTATTTACAAAAGAAAAGTATATGTGTATTAATATCCGTTATCTAGTATCCATAACACAAGCATTTAGTTGCTTAGCTTGGAACTAGAGGGCACTGTGTGTATTGTGTCCAAGATATTATTACTGTTCAACAAATCTTCACCCGTAGGTGATAAATTAACTTAATTCATTATATTACTTTTTGTGAGAACAAGTTCTTGTATTTTATTATATCTACATGTTAAAACTCTAAATAACTTCAATACGTATTCTACTTAAACTATAAAATCATTCAATAGTCTCGGTGGTCCAGTGGTCGAGCGCACACCAATGACTTCGAAATTCTTTTCGGAAATTATGAGTGATAAATATCGATGACTAAAATCTTTGTGTCCGGTGTATGGCAATAGATTCGCCACCTATTCCATTTGGGACGTAAACATAATGGGCAAACGAGGTTTAACACTTACCCGCCGCCGCTGCCTACACTTTTCGGTAGAAAAATACGTTAAGTCTTTTTATGTTTGAGATATGCTCTCTATTTTGTTCAAACATCTTTATTTGGTGTGAGCAATGAACCCTTCTGATGGCACGCCCATATTTTTACTGCTGCCCCACGCAGTCGAAGTCGCGGGTAACAGCTAGACGGTAAAAATGTCGATGACTGATAACTTTACTTCGGGTATATAACTTGATGGTAAGAGGTTCCGCTACCTATTCCATTTGGGATGTTAGGATTTAGCGGGTAGAGGCTTAACAGCCGCTGCCTACACTTTCTGGTTGAAAAAGCGTTATTTATTAAGTTATGTTATGTTTGAGATATGCTCTTTATTTAGTTCAAACAAATGTTTACCTAGAAATAGGTAACTACTACGACAATAATATAATCGGATGCCTCGCTTAAGAATCTCGTTTACGAAAAACTGGGTTAAATATCTTAATACATACCTAATGGAGACCGGAAATCCATCGTACTCATATATCTGGACCAGATTCAATGAGCAGAATTCTCTATATCAAGTAGGAAATGGTGTAACAGAACGGCTATCTTAATATTATCATCTGCTGAATTGTCTCTAGTACACTGCTGACCCAAAAATTATGAGTAGGAAAAATATTTGCATCTTCACGGCCGCAATATGCAAAAGCGAAGGCAGCTGCAATTACAGATATGTGAATTATTTCATTTCATAGCGGAGCTGGTGTAAACTATTACCATAGATTATATCAGGCATTACTTGGAGAAAACGGTAACAATATTAACACATAATTAGACAAAAGGCTTCGGTGCTCGGAATCGATCTAGCGAACTCTCAATTTAAAGTAGGAGTACTAAACCACTAGGCCGTCAAAAAGTCACCGTGGCGTACAAAAGTGTTTCCACGACACGCCATTATCGTATGTCTTAGGACGAATTCCTTAAAGATTTTTGGAGGTCCTTTAGGAGGCTGGCAATAGGTCACAGAGTCGGACGTAATTTTTACCTAAATTTACATAAGCTATCTGGTGAAGCCAAGACGTACGACTAAAGTAGAACAGTAGAAATCACAGTCGGCAAAATTTATGCATAGAAATTAAAATTCTTCTTTTGTCGTCTTATTGAGTCCATTTTAATTAAGTTATCGACCAATTTCCAGATGGGTGTGGTAAGTAATTTTATTATATCTTCACGCATTTTATACCCCTCGAGATGTAGATCTCGAGGTGCCGCATAAAAAATGTGGTCTCACGAAATATGTAGTCACCATATATTGGACACAATTTAAACACACATAATAAAGTTAGAAGTACTAGATAATAATATAATTAGATAGTAAAAACTTTTAGGCTTTCGCGTTGCATATTACTCAGTGATAATGATGAACGGGAATTCACTGGCTGGTTGCACTGGCCGAAACGTCAAGCTAATCAAGGTAAATATTTGTTTACCTAAAAAAGTGTCGCGTTAATTCCCGTTCAACATTATCACCGACTAATTAGATAGTGTATACCACTATCAAGATTGTAGTGATTAAGTAAATTTTACTAAATAAATGCAAGTTTATTTGTCATTTTCACGAAAAACTACTTAGTAGGTTGTTAAGAAGCTTTTGCACACATTTTCTACACTATTTCCAACCATGTAGGATGTTTTTAATACATATTTCTTTGAGGTAAATTTTTAAAAGCGGCACCTAAAACGTTAGTTTGTGATATCTATAAACCCACACTGAAAGGAAATATAACTCTCGTAAAAGAAGTTAAAGAGAGTCTGTCTCTTCCGTTTGTATTTACCAAATGAATGAGAAGAGTGGACAAAGTCTCAGTAGAAGTAGGATATGAAGTAAAATAATTAAAGATAAAGGGATCGTGTGAAAAATTACAATTATAATTAGAAAAGGAGCGATTTTAGAAATTATATTTAATAGAAATAAATGGTAAAAAAATGTAACGAGGACCGAGCGATACACGACCAATGGCTTGAATAAAACGGATCTCTTGTTTTGGGTCTTTGTGTAAGTTTCAAACCTACCGTCTAGTTAATTTCTGCTAACTTTCGATATTTACACAATATTGAAATTAAATTGCTTGATAATTTTTGCATGCGTAGACGCTAAAAGTTATTTTTATAATTGACTAGTATACTGACCGGCTGATTAATATCCACCATTTCACTAAATAGGGGTTCAAAAGCCTTAGATTATAATTGATTGATTATAAAAATTTATAATCAATCAATTATAATCTAAGGCTTTTGATATAAAGACTGATATAAAAAGGCACATTTATTCAAAATCCCTTTAATATGTAGGCACGCTTACAAGTGACAAAGAACATTCCGAAATTAGAATTGAACTAAAATTATAGAGATCACTTTTAGCAGCAGTTTATTAAAAATTGTATGAAAATGTTCTCATCATCAGATCTTCCACTCGGCAAGGGCTGCTAGTTACAGCTGGTAATAAATTCTTTAAATAAAATCATTTTACACACACGAACGCATACAGCTGAAGTTATTAAAGAATCTTTATTGATAGATATCAAATATGTATATATGTATATATACATGTATATATATGTATGTGTGTGTGGAGTTCTATTTCAAAATATATACACGGTACAGATTTGTAATTTCTTCGAAATTACCTGGCCTACCTTGATAGGGATTTGGCGTGAAGTTTTGTATCTAAAACTACTGGTATGATTTGAAAAAATATTAGTGTTAGATAGTCCATTTATTGAGATTATTAATTCATATTAATAATCTCAATAAATGGACTAATAAATTTCCACTAAAATGATTAAGGTCCTACTCATGTAGGACCTTAATCATTTTAGTGGAAATTTTATAAAATATGGCGGTACGAAGTTCGCGCTGTCTGCTAGCGTATACATATGGTTACAGTCTGGTGAATGGTAGTGAAATATAAATCTCCATTTAAACTGCTATTTTATTAACAATTATTACTAATATTATAAAATTTAAAGCCGAGTTTCGAAATACACAAATATTATCTTAATTAAGCTACCAATTTCCCAGAACCAGCATTTCAAAATCATTATTACTATAAAGGTTTACTTACCGGCGTATTCGTATTACGAGGATTTTGTACCAATTCCAGCGCGTAGGTACACTAATTGTAGATTAGATGTGGGAATTGGGATATTGTATGCCCGATGAAGTATGTAAAATAACCCATATGGTACTTAGGCAACAATACTCCAGTGTGTAATAGTGAATAAGTGAGATTGTTATTCTTGTGATGAACAGTCTCTTTTGTACTATATACTTATACATATTATGAGGTACTCTTAGTTTTCGTAAATCGAACTAGCCAAAAATTACTTAAAAAAAACTTATACTTATCTTTAAGTATATGAAAACACTACCTCTATAACTAAGAAAATACTTTAAAAAAAAAATTAAACCGACTTCCAAAAACGTAAACCATAAAATCTTTAAGTAAATGAAAACAGTACCTTAATAACTAAAAAGCGATAAATAACGAAACTTACTAATTTGTATACTTAATACAATTAACAAAACGTAATACTTTTAAAGTAATCCTTAACCACAGAAATAGATCAAGATCTTGATCTATTTCTGTGAAGATCTTGATCTATTTCTGTGTCTTTAAGTATTATAATATTTACAAATATCACTTATTTTTGGAGTCGGTGCAAGCCCAGGTAACCTACTCTGTTGTGTTGCACCCACTTCAATAATGAGTGCAGTATGCTTGTACAGTAGCCTAGCGAAAATAAAAAAAAAACAGGTCTCAAAGGGTTAAAAGCTGAAAGGACCCGGAAGATAAGGTCTATTATTCGACCTACGCCACTCCAAATAGCCGAAACCGAAATGTTCCAATGGAACTTAAAAATCGATTCAACGTGCTGGAAACCACAGGCAACGTGGACGAAAAAGCCGACTCTGTGGTCAACACGCTGAGGAAAGTGTCTCAAAGCTTGTTCCCGAGATTGCAGAAAAAGAAGTCCAAGCTTTCTGTTGAGACACTCGAGCTGATGAGGCAAAGGCGAGACACGATAGAATGAAAAAGCCTAAACCAGCGCATTAGAAAGCTGATGCAGCGTGACGAAAGCGTTCGCTCAGCAGCTTGGAAGGTCCTATCTGACGAAGCTGAAAACTGCGGATGGATGTGTTGTCACCTCTAAGCCCGAGAGTCTCGCGGGTATTGAATATTTTTATGGGCTCCTTTATTCCACACGGATGACCAAGCCGCCGGGACACAGCGATGATGACCACAGAGCCCCGCTAACGCGTCACTATAGTGAGGACATTCCCGATATCACAGAAAGCGAGATTAGTGCGGCTCTCGGGCAACTCTAGAACAACAAGGCACCCGGTGATAACGGAATTACTACGGAGCTTCTACAATTCGGCGGGTCTCCTGTCCTACAGGAATCAGCAGGTCTTTTTAATTCCGTCATACACCAGGGTATAACACCACAGGTTTGGAGCAGGAGTGCGGTGGTGCTGTTCTTCAAAAAAGGTGATAAGACCTTACCTTACTGAAGAATTACAGACCCATCTCACTTCTGAGCCATATCTACAAGTTATTCTCGAGGGTCGTCACGAATCGTCTCGCTGCAAAACTCGACGAACTCGTTTCGAAAAGGCATTAGCACCATGGACCACATCCATACTGTTCGACAGATTCTACAGAAGACTTAAGAGTATACTCTTAAGTCTTCTGTAGAATTCTGTAGAATACACAGCGGCTGATTATAATCAGCCGCTGTGTATGGCATTCGTGGATTACGAAAAAGCTTGGCTAGCTACTTGGGCAGTTCTGGATGCACTGCAGCGATGTCGGATTGACTGGCGTTATGGCGAGGTGTTGAGATGCTTGTATGACACCGCCACGAGGGCTGTCCAGATACAGGATCAGGTGACGAACTCCATCGAGCTGAATCGAGGTGTAAGACACGGATATGTCATATCTCCCAAACTCTTCACCAATGCTCTGGAGGACGTTTTCAAGACACTGGATTGGACTAGACAGGGTCTCAACGTATATGGTGAGTACATCTCGCATCTTCGGTTTGCCGACGATATCGTTGTAATTGTAGAGCCGCTGGAACAGTTAGCGGAATGCTGCGCAGCCTAGACGAGTTCTCCCGGCGTGTCGGTTTGGGCATGAACTTGGACAAGACCAAGGTCATGTACAATGAACGTGTCGTGCCCGGACCGATAAGCGTCAAAGGGTCAGTTCTCGTAGTCGTAAACAAATACGTCTACCTAGGCCAAATCATCCACTTAGGTAGACGAAACTTCGAGAAAGAGGCCGAAAGGAGGATTCAGCTAGGTTGAGCTGCATTCGGCAAACTGCGTCGAGTCTTCAGCTCGCCCATACCGCAATGTCTGAAGACCAAAGTCTTTGATCAGTGCGTCTTACCGGTGCTGAGCTACGGTGCCGAAACGTGGACACTCACGGTGGGGCTAGTCCACAAATTTAAAGTCACTCAGCGAAACTGAAAACTTATTTATAGATTTAGTGGTTTCGGTTTCTAGAAGTGGGTATAACTTTTTTTTTTAAAGTAATTTTTTTCACGACTTTTAGTGATATTAATGAGTTGTGAACTTTAATAGGAATTAATTAATTTGCATGGCTTCCAGTTTATTACGGTTTACGGTTTAAGACATTTATTTTCTCAAAAGATTTACAAATCACTTACAGAGAAAATACTAATACTAATATAATTACAATAACCAGAACAGCGCAGGGTGTAGGGTGGATGGAAAAAAAAAGTACCCACTCAATTTATGTCTGAAAAAAATTAATGAACATAGCATTGATAAGACCCATGACATGTTAATTTACTATCCGGTTACTTAATATAAAAGCAACAGAAAATAATAATAATTGTATGTATACCTACAGCGGGTCTCAAATAGTATTTTTTATAACAATATATAATTATGTTTATTTAGTATATCATTGCTTGTTATTTCTAATTAAATACATAGAAACAACACACGCACCATGGACACACACACATAACATACAAACACATATAAATTGGCTTTACAAATAGATGTTACTGCACTGCACGTTTACAGGATGTTAGATACTATTATTGAATTTATGTTTAATCACATAGACACATTATGCATAATATTTAAGTGCCTAATATCTACGAAAATCACCATAATATTTTACCAACCAATTAGACCAAACCAATCAGAAAAAAGAAATTGTACGTTTTGCTTTTCAAGGATTTTTTTTGGAGTTGACAATTTTGTGTTGGTTAAACATAGAAATGGAGTTAATTACGTGATTCCAATAATGAAAAGTCCTTCAAAGTATGGTTTTTCAATAATTTCTTAAAAGCAACCAAAGTTTTAGCTTCTTTTATTTCTTTAGGTAGCCTATTGTAACTTTGGGCACCCTCGTATAGAATGCTTTTTTTGCCATAATTTGTCCTAGGGGGTCTCAGATATATATTATTGGCCTGCCTGGTGGTCATGTGTTTGGAATGATCTGACTTTTTTGAAAAAGTAAGTAGTGAATGGATGTTTCCTGTTAAAATTTTTCTTACTAAAACACAGATATTGTAATAGTGAGCTTGAGCAAGATTCATTAGTTTAGTTTCTTTATAAATTTTTGAGGTCAAATAATAATATCGAAATAATATTTTAACTATTTTGTTTTGCGCGGTTTGTAACAGTTTTAAATTACTTTTAGCAGCTGATCCCCATACCTCAATTAGATAATCAATACGTGGTTTAACTAGAGCGTTATATATGGTGTACTTTACACTTGTTGGCAGACATCTAACTATGGGCCGTAAAGCACCCGCAAGTGATGATAACTTACTATGTAACTTTTCAATGTGCGGCTTCCATGTGAGTCGATTGTCCGAATATTAAGCCCAAATAATTTTCGACATTCACTTCATTAATATTTTCGCCGCAAATTTTTAAGGGACTGTAGAGAGGAATGTTTTTGTTTTTAGCACTAAAAACTATGTAATTAGTTTTGGAAGCATTAATGGTCAATAAGTTGGATTGCAACCAGGCATGTAGGATATTCAAATCATGTTGAGCTTGGTTTACGACTACATCTATAGAATGATCAGAATAAAATAAGCTTGTGTCGTCAGCATACAAAGTGATGTCTCCTTTAAGCCTGATTTCATTACTACTATTTATGTAGATTAGGAATAATAAAGGACCAAGAATTGATCCCTGAGGCACGCCACAAGTAAACAACTTCGACTCACTTCGATACCCATCTATTTTAACGACCTGAGATCTATTTGTAAGATATGACTTAAAAATATCGTACGGTGCACCCGTAATACCAATGTTTCTTAATTTTAGCAAAAGTATTTGGTGGCTAACCGTATCGAATGCTTTCTTCAAATCAATAAATACACCTAGGGTGATTTTCTTTTGCTCTATGTTAAGTCTTATATTTGTTACCATGTCTACAGTTGCTGAAACTGTATTAGACTTTGGTCTAAAGCCGTATTGCTTTTTATACAAAAATGATTTAGAAGTTAGAAATTCATTTAGGCGAACGTATAATATTTTTTCAAATATTTTTGACAGCACCGGCAATACGGATATAGGTCTGTAATTTAAATATATTATCACTAATTACAATTCCATTTGTTAAATGCTTCATATTTTTAGGGAGCTATAATTGTCATAAATAGGTACTTAGATAAAAGAGTATGATAATACTTGCTAATTATTTATATTTTTGTGATTATCATCTATACATATAATAAAATTGTAGAAAAGTCAAAACTGTACATTGAATATTTTTTAAAAAGAATACTTGGTGTGTGATCTGCAATCGATACCGAAGCCAAAAATATACTTTTTAGAATTTTTGTCTGTTTGTCTGTTTGTCTGTTTGTCTGTTTGTCTGTATGTATGTCCGGGATAAACTCAAAAAGTACTGCATGGATTTACTTCAAATTTGGCACGAAAATTATTAAGAAGTCGGGTCAACATATAGGCTACATATTATCACGCTATCACCTACGAGGAACGAGCAGTGAACCTTTATTTCTTCAATGTATTCTGTAGCAACGTGTAATCTAACGACGCATATTTGTATGTTGTTATGGTGTTATTATGTTAATAACCATGCTTTAATCTATACATATAATAATAATAATAATATAATATAAGTTAGCTTCACATTTTAATTAACTTATGCCGTTAAACATAACAGACAATTTTAAAACAGTGCCATCTATGAGATTTACAAAACAGAAAACACTAAGTTGAATTACACGTGTAAGCACTTTTTGGTTTTAGATATAAATAAATCTTTGAGATTTTAAAAACATCAAGTCGAATTACATGTTTAAACACTTTTTGAATATAAATAATTGAAATTTCATCATGCGCTTGCGGTCAATAGATGTTTTTAAGAGTCATAGATGGAGTTGTGCATTTTCTTCTTTAAAATTGTATCGTTAATTCTTTTCAGAGATGAGCAAGACAATTAAAAAAATGTATTTGTATATGCTAAAAACTGTTAATATTTTTGTTCGGTATTTATTGGTGTAATGATTGCTTCGTAATTTTATAAGAAAAACATTTGTTACCACTGGCATACTTGCAGAGGTCAGGAGGCAAGGCAAAATTGCCATTGCTGTAGCGTCGTCGGGAATCGCTGCCACACTGCTTCCGGGTGGCAAGACAGCACATGCCATGTTTAAAATTCCCATCGATTTAGAGAGCACCGAAACGCCTGTTTGTGGTGTGTCACGCAATAGTGATAAGGGACACGTGCTGAAGGATTGCTCTCTGATCGTATGGGATGAGTGTACGATGGCCAATAGAAAAGCAGTTGAGGCCGTGGACAGAACCCTGCAGGACATCCGCAGGAACGAACACTTGATGGGTGGTGTCACAGTTCTATTCAGTGGCGATTTCCGACAAACGCTTCCCGTGGTGACGCGGGGATCGAGGGCTGACGAGGTGAATGCTTCGTTGAAACGATCTTCGCTGTGGTCACGAGTTCGTACGCTGCGCTTGACCATTAATATGAGAGCTCGGCTCGGCGGCAATGCACGTGCTCAAGAATTCTCCGATGTTCTTCTAAGTCTTGGCGAAGGCACTCTACCAGAGGAGAGAGGTGGGCAGGTGGTGCTTCCAGAGTCTCTCGGTAGAGTCGTATCCAGCTTAGAAGAACTCATTCGCTGTGTGTACGGGGACATCAGTCATATACCGCACCAGCAGAATTCTTGGGTATGTGAGCGGGCAATTTTGACGCCCAAAAATGGTCAGGCTGAAGCAATCAACGAATGCATTCTCTCGAAAATTGAGGGGAATGAAGTGGTTTACACCTCTATAAACACTGTCATCGAGCAAGATGATGCCACACATTATCCCGTGGAATTTCTGAACTCTCTGTCAGCAAGTGGACTTCCAGCGCATACTATCAAGCTGAAAGTCGGTGTCCCGATTATGCTTCTTCGGAACCTATCTCCTCCGAAGTTGTGTAACGGGACCCGCCTTAAAGTCATCTCGCTCCACAGACACAGCATTGAGGCGGAAATTCTTACGGGTTGTGGCGTAGGCGAGGCAGTATTTGTACCACGCATTCCCCTCATACCTCATAACTTCCCGTTCCAGTTCAAGCGCGTACAGTTCCCCGTGAGTGTTTGCTTCGCGATGACCATCAATAAGTCGCAGGGGCAGACACTGAGAGCAGCGGGTGTCGACCTCAGGACGAGCTGCTTCTCACACGGGCAGCTGTACGTCGCTTGCTCCCGCGTCACCAGTCCTGACTCTCTTTACATTTTGGCTGCGGAGAGCCAAACCAGCAATGTTGTTTATAGAGAAGTTTTATAAGTATATATTTTTATCCTTTTCTATATTTATATTTTCTTATTCATTATTTTCTACATTTGCTTCAGTCGCAACTTATTACTTAATTCAGCAGAATCACCATAAAGTCATTTATTCAAAGCAGACTGAAAATCAGCACTTTTGAAGTTCAACAATTTTACAAAAGACAGTCTCCCTCTGTTACTGTACTTTCTGTATTTATGAAATGTAAAGAAGTAACGGGTAAATAAATGTTATTTTAAAAGGTATAATCGTAGGTATTTTTGGTGCTGTATAGCGTTCAGGCAGATGACGTCGCGGGCTACAGCTATACTACAAAAATTCCTGTTAAAATGAAAATAAACAATGCGGGCAACAACCATTGCTACCGCAATCTGTACTTATCCTACCAGTTACAATTTCATTTTAGAGGTAATTACTTCTCAACTGTCTATGTAAAAATATAGCTATCTGATCACAAATTCCACGCGTACGAAGTCGCGGGCACAGCTAGTTAACAATAACACTGCAGCCCAAACGAAGGCCAATCGTAGCCTGGAAACTATTGCAAAAAATAAAATAATATTTTTTACAGAATTGTGTCCTAACTCCTAACCGTTTAAGAGTTCTGTAGCTTACTCTTCAGCATAGCAGTTTCAGAACTATATACTATATATATACTACCAAGTAGTATCTGTCGACCAATTGCAGAGCTGTCTTCAAACTCCTAAACGTTAAGGAGTTTTGTGGCTTCTTCAGCAGCACAGCAGCGTCAGATGTTGACACCATAAAGAATATCCCTAAGACTATCACTATTACGTAACAAAAACACTATACTCTCAAATAATTTTTGGTGGATGCCTGCGATTACTCCTGGTTTCCATCATCAGATCCTGACCTGGTGCAAATGGGACCATCTCGGAGGTAAACACTATACAACGAAAAAAGAAATTTTTAAATCCGTCCTTATTGACGAAAATAACGGTAAACATATATAAAAAAAAATATATACATACAGACGAATTGAGAACCTCCTCCTTTTCGCGCGAAGGGTTCCATAGCAATTTATTTTTTAATATTTTATTAGTGAAATTTAAACTGGCTTTAAATCAGTAAACAGTAAATTGCGTAAACAGGATCTTATTAAAGATTTAGGATAATTAAGATTTACCAAGTTCATCTTTGTGTTATTCAAGTTAGTTTTAGAAAATTAATTTTTTTCGCAATTTCTCAAAAACTGTAACTTCGAATGTTGAGAATATTTTCCTTGAAAGTATGTTTGTATGAAATGTTGAGCAAGTTATGTTTCCTTGAGATTATTTTGGAAACTTTTTTTAAAAGATTCGGGAAATATACAGACGTATGCAGTGGCTGCGGAACTTATAAAAATAAAGGATGAAAATAATTTAAAATACATTGAAAATATGTTTGACAATAATATCATGCATAAAATGGAATTAAATTACTTAATCTAATGGAGAAATTGTTGATTTACATAAAAGTTCATCAGAAATTCTACTTGTACATTTTCAACATAACATTTTCCATATTTTTATTATTCTCGTACTAATAACAGAGAAGCATCTCTGTGGAACACTACGCTGGTACTCATTTATACCGGCTATTAGCAGAGTAACGTATTTTTCTCCCCAGAGTTCATTTGTTCAGTATAACATATATATGATAAGATTTTACATTATGATTCTGCATAATAAATTAGGTATTTTCACATCCCTGTGGAGCTTTAGAAATGGAAGCTGATAGCGAGTATTATTTGCAACATAATCAAATATGCCTTCATAATATTGTAACCTCAGGTTACCTCACTTAAAACTAATGGGAAATGACAAAAAAAGTAGTTTGGTATTTAGTACTGTCTGAGTATAAATAAGAGGTTTAAATAGAAATAACTTACTTCAGAATCAGTGCATTGTATAATTATATATCCATTATTTTAATGTCAAAGGGTATAATCGGATAGTCAGAGCATCTAGTGGTAAGCGACCAGCGGCGCTCATGGACATTCTTCAATTCCGAGGTTCCCTCTTACAGTGAACCAAATGCGGCTACTGTCACTAATCGGCGATTTTCTGACAAGACGTGACCGAGCTGGCCCATTCATACTACGGACATGCAAACATGCTCTGCATTCTTCAAATATTATCCACTAGTTGATCCGGCGAACTTTGTTCTGCATTAAAAGTAATAAATTAGTAAATTTTGGATTTATCACTTTTACTTTACCACATCATACATGAATTATAGATACAAACCACCCTGTTGAGAATTTCTGTCTACTAAAAAAACGCATCGAAATCAGTTGTGTAGTTTAAAGGTATAAGCGTATAATGGGACAGACAGCGGAAAACGACTTTCTTTTATACTGTGTAATGATAATGATGATACACCATTTCTCTCTGCCCTATATTTATAAATGTTCAGATTCATCTGTTATCTAAGATATCTTTCACCATCTCGTTTGCATAAGAATATATATATAACAATGAAATTGATGCGACAGAAAGTCCTTTTAATTAAGTATATTCAAATATAAACCCCGCTCAGTATTCATATGAAATATCAACCGAATATCAGATATTTGGTGTGTCAAAACAACAAAAGAAGACGAGATTGCCTCGTTCATCGTTTCCATTGAGACAATACACAAGCCTATGTTTCACACAATGGTCGCCAAATTGTGGTGTATTTAGGCCAAGCACCTATTCAGCGTGGTTAAGCTGTTCAAAATAATCTATACTTATAATGAAAATTGTAGCTAGGCTTTGGAGATATCGGAGTAAAACGAATGTCGGCAGTCTTTAGATCTCAGTTTCTAGATCTTTTGTCTGTGTGTATTTATGTTTGCGCTGTCTTCACGTAAAACAACTAAAAAACAACTAAGTAATATAAGTATAAGTACCATTAATCTTAAAATATAAGTACCATTAATATAGGAATATCATTCTTCTTATGAGGGAATTGTGGTTTTTTCTGAAAATACCTAAACGAATTTCATACGCTTTCTACTTTTTTAGACGAGATACATAATTTGATTTCATTAAAATTTAATGACTGCGAACATAGTTATCGAAGAAAGGCCACACGTGTGATGCTACCGGGACCAACTAGTATTTAAGAATAATCCTGAGAGAAGAGAAACAGAGTAGTACTATTACAGTTGTTTTAGTAATCAGTAAACATAACATAACTTCACGCCTTTTGTTACCCAAAGGTGTAGACAGCGGCTGTTAAGCCTCGTCACGCCGTTATGTTTACGTCCCAAATGGAATAGGTGGCGAACCTATTGCCATACCGGGCACAAAGTTTTAGTCATCGATATTTATTTTCACACATAACTTCCGAAAACAATTTCGAAAAGTCATTGGTGTGAGCCAGTGTCAGGAATCGAACCTGGACCTCTGAATCAGAAGCCGTGTGCTCAACCACTGGGCCACCGAGTAATATGTATCAGTAATATGTGTATATTGTCTTCTTATTTGTGAGAAGACTCAGTCTCAAAGTGAAATCTCGTAAATAAAAGACTATTCAATACAACCTCTTCAAACAGTTTTCTCTAATATTCCAACACAAACATCAACAAGCAAGCAAGTTGAACGTTGAAAGGTTTATGTCATATAAAGAAAATAACATATTTATATTATCCACAAACAAAATGGAACTCGTGGGGCGTAATAATGAAATGTCATTTATTTATATTCTTTGAATATATATTTGTTTCTTTTTGAAGTGAAAAGAGATGAAATCAAATTTGAAAACAGAAATATGCCCGTAAAATATACAGACACCGGTAAAATAGCAGGAACTTATAGAAAATCGACGTATAGTATAGTTTCTTATGTTTCGTTCGCTGACTGGCGAATCCGAAGCCCCATGGCCTTCCCCCTTAAAAGCCGGTAACGCAAGTGTGACCTTTCTGGTATTACAGATCTCCACGGACGGCAGTAGTTGTTTACTTTCAGATGACCCGCCTAAACGTTTGCTACCTTAATAAAAAATGTAAAATTGTCATTACAAGTCATACACTTAAATCAGAAGTTTGTTTAGAATCGGCTAAGTGCCACTATATAATTTCCCATATTTACTAGTAGAATTATATGATCTTACTGACGTAACCTCAAGTCTTTTTCTACCCGAAGATGTAGGCAGCGGCTGTTATAGCCTGAACTCGCCAAATCGTTATATTACGTCCAAATGGAATGGGTAGCGATTTTCATTGATGTTATGGCAATCGCTACCCATTCCATTTGGGACTTAAAGCCACAAAGTTGTCAATCATAGATATTTTTCTATAAGGCCGCGTATTCCTATAGCACGCTTATTAGTTTTCTTTTCAACTCTATTGTTTTTTGAGTCAAGATTATCAAGATTTATTTATCCAAAATAAATTTTCGAACAATACATACGCCGTTCTAAGATTGTGGCGGCCAAACAAAGACGTTGTGTTATTGATCAAAATGTTAATAGCCGAGTCTTGTGCGTATATAAGTAGAATAACCGTTGGCACCATTCCAGATTGCGTCACAGAGGAAATGCCGGAGAAATTTATAGTAACGCAAGGAGGCTTTTCTGATAAAAGTGGCCACGAAATTTCCTTGAAAAGGGGGAAAATAGGGCTGACTGATAACGCTCGTGTTTGGACGCCTGTAAAGTGTAAACACATATACTACATCCGTTTTCAGAATAGCGTACCTACCAAAAATAATAATAGTGAAACCCTAGGAAGTTAGTATTTTGTGAGATTAAATGACTGACCGTTAGTTTTATACGCGGGTATGTCCTTAAAGTACATACTTAGTGTATACGCTGTATTATGGACATAACCAAATAAAGATTGGCAAACATGGAAAATGTATTTTTATTTCCTGTTTCTCCTCAAAAAATAGACTGAATATTTTTTTATTAAACATTTTATATGTGCAGACTTTTTTTAAGGTGATTATTATATATCACACTAAAAAATATAATCCATACATATAATAAATTCTTAGGGAATGTCAAAACATGTGTACATAGAATATTATTTTTTTAGAATACTTGGGACATGATCTACAAACGATACCGAAACTAAAGATATGGCATTTGAATCTTTGTCTGTTTATCTGTTTATCTATGTGTTTGTTACGGATAAACTCTTAAAAGTACTGCATGCCTTTATATATGACTTTGCATGACTATAGCCAAGAGATTGGGTCCACACTTAGGCGAAATATCATCACGCTATCACTAATTGGGGGAGAGCAATGAACCCTTATAGGCATAGTATTTTTGCTGCTTTATGGCGTCCGCGCAGACGAAGTCGCGGGCAACAGCTAGTACGATATAAAACCCAAAAAATATGTCTCTTCGAAGCTCAGCCTACACTAGTAATAACTTAACACAGGTAGGTAAAGTCTGCACTCACGGCACCATAGGCATATAATTTGTATTCGTACTTGACAGAATTGTCTTCAGATTATACACGCCCTTAGGGAATGTTTTACTTCCTCGGAGCTATTATAACATATTTTATGAATGGAAGTCAAGAAAATAAAGAAACAAGAAAATATAAACGAAATGAAAGTAAATCCCTACTAATATATAAATGTGAATGTAAGTTTGTTTGTTACACTTTCACGCAATAACTAATCAACCCATCATGAAACTTTGTACACATATTCTTGGAGTTATTAGAAGTAACATAAGATACTTTTTATTAGGAAAAAAAATTGTTAAAAAGCTTAGCTTTGCTGCTACTATAAACAAAGAAAGTTATTATGGTAATGATCTTTTATACTTATTTAATGGCTTCAATGCGAGCGAAGCCGCTGGTAAAAGCTAGTTTCTTATAATTCATGTAGTAGGTACTTTGGAAATAGTAAACTTATTAAAAATTAGTTTATTAGCGGTGTTTCAATTCCAATGGCGATTTAGGAGAAGCTCTTTTTTATTTTTTATTTATTTTTAAGATGGCAAACGAGCAAGCGTGTCACTTGATGGTAAGCAACCTACGCCGCCCATGGACCCTACTAACACATATAGCCTCTCATACACCTCTCTCACCGAACGAAACGCGGCATGTGCCACTTAACGTCGATCTTTTAAGAGGTCGTGGTATTTCACCGGTCGAGCCGGCCCATTCATGCAGTGAACTACTTGGCTCTACCACTGTTATTTCTATATCGATTGTGATGAAACAGTCTCGGTGGCCCAGTGGTCGAGCACACGGTTTCTGAATCCAGATTACGTGGTTCGAATCCTGACACTGGCTCACACCAATGACTTTTCGAAGTTGTTTTCGGAAAGTTATGTGTGATAAATATCGATGACTGAAAACTTTGTGCCCGGCATGGCAGGTTCGCCACCTATTCCATTTTGGGACGTAAACATAACGGCGAGACGAGGCTTAACAGCCGCTGCCTAAACCTTCGGGTAAATGCCGTGAAGTTATGTTATGTTATGATAAATATATAAGATATCTACAGAACTTTAAATCGGTATACGAAACAATTCTTTTTCGAATGAACCGTCAGAAAATTCCATCAAAAGTACGAAAAGTGAAAAATGAAACACTCAATCAGAGAGCCGTAACAAGCAAAAGACAGATATTCTGATAATAATTCGCCTTTATAACTGGCATTGCGACTCGACTCTCATCTTTATTATATTAAAAACTTTGAATAAACAAGCGCTGCCAATTTTATTTCGCGAACCAATTTCCTCTGTATTTTGAAGCGTCATAATAAAAAAGAAGTTCAAAAACAACCATTGATTAACTTGGGGCGTGTAAATCGATTTTTTAAATGGTTTTTGTTTTAGTACCAAATGGTAACTTTGTTATATCGATTCGTGTTTTCAATGTTTTCAGTATATTTACTTGTTTTTGTTATTTTATATGAAAATAATCAATCATTTTTAGGAACAATACGATATAATTACCTAATGGGTTAATCTAATTTACAAATGTCTTACCTAAATTAAAACTATGCAAACTATAAGTGCAGTACAGATTTTTAAACTTAGTTATGCAATAGGTATGTTTGTCGTTGTTTTTTATCTACTTATGTTTTTCAATTAAATGTATGTTGACACGTATGTTTAGCACAATCGGCTAGTTTCATTTTCAATATTCGAATTATGTCAAATGTCCCCATATTGTGTCCAGTTAAGTACAATTTTACGATAATCCTACCTAGCTACTTACAGTTAGAAATTGATATATTGATAGGTGTATTTATTTATTTATCTATTCCTAACTGTAAGTGATATTATGCGAGTGCGTCATTTGACTACATTAGTTTTAACAAATACTGTGACCGACGTATGAATGATTAAATTAGATATTCAGGACCAAATCAGGCCAAGTTCGCTTCGTTATAACAATGTGGAGATATAAATATTCCATTGTCACTTATATTAAAAAAAATGGTTTTGGCTTTGTACAACACTTGGAAAAATATTGCTATCAGCTAATATTAATGTTGCGTAATTTGTAGGTACCTAAACACATCTACTTTCTCAAAACGTCTCGAAAAGTCTTGACATTTGGCTCCACGGCCTCCTTCGCGCGATTACGGCCTCGCTGAAATCGGGTACTGCTTGCCAGCACCTGTGACTGCTGATGATGGCACTGATCACTGCCGACAGCGACAGGTCCCCGGCTTTCACAGCCACCACACCTGAAGGATGTAGTGCGCCGTATCTTCTGGCGCGCCACACTATTATCTATTAGGCATATATACCTACATATGTGGATGTTGTGGCGCACATTAGGAGAGGCCTATGTCCAGCAGTGGACTGCAACAGGCTAATGATGAAATGATGATGATGACCTACTTACTGAAGCAGTCGTGCCGGTAAGCACCTGTGCCAGTCTGAACCAAGTCTTCAGACCATGGCGGCGGTCCACCCATCGCTCCCGGACGGGTCAGACCGCCGCTGCAACGTCGACTCCGGTGGCCGGGCTGCTGAGATCCGCTCGCCACCGTCGGACATAGCGGGGCGACCGAAAACCGACAGTGGCTGCCGTCCACTACACGGTACGGTAACCACTCATTTGTCTCGTCGCTATGACCCTCTGAGGACTTTGTAAGAGGCCCACGTTCTTACGGGCCACGAGGCTGTCTACCCAGATGGGTGCCACTCCACCGTACATTCGTCTACTGGGCGACCCTGCTCCACCGATGTTTGGCAGCAGTCTACCAAGCGCAGCAGCCGCACTTTGCTGCTTTGAGGAGAGTTTGACCATGAAAACGATGACCGGACCTGGGCGCGGGCCGTGGAAAACGACGGCCTCGGTCTATGCAGAAGTACCACAACATTTACAAATGAATATATTTAACAATACTACCCTCAAAAAAAAATTTTGTAATACAATTATATACACAAATTGCCTGTTATGTTTATTTGTAAGAGACAATAAAGGCTATTTATTTATACAACCATTTTCAAATCGTGCGTGATATTCCATTACATAAAAATGTTACCTCTTTTCATTTTAGCTCAAAATATTGAGCTAAAACCGTCCCCAGCGACATTTTCAAATCCACTAACAAGGTTGAATACAATTTTCTCACACATTAAAATCACTGGGCGTGCCAAAATTAAAGGCTCGAGGGGATTGTATAGGGATTTGCTTCGTAATCATTGTAAATGCTTTTGTATTTTCTTAACCCCTTTTGCAAACGAGTTCTTTATACGGTCTTAGAGAGCTTTCATTGAGCGTTGAGGTCTACTATAGTGGGTTTCGGGTTGTTAAAACTGTACTTGTAACGAGGGTCACCTTTCGAATTATACGATTGTCGGTACAGTAATAGGATTGCTTAGTTTTGAATAGAAGTGTCTTTTTGTAATGGGCTTTTAGTAAATTGTTTTAGTAAGAATAAAGGTTAGATATCTATTTAAGATCTTTATTGGTGGTAAAATATACTCTTTGATACGCAGACAGTACTCTTTTGCATGTTATTATAATTAATCTGAATTTAAATATGGCGTTCTCGTAGAAAGTAAACAAGATAGATATACAATTCTTGTATTACATTAATCTACTAATATCCTCGTATTATTCCTGTCTTCATTGTTATATGATAATTAATGAGATAAATCAGATACGTCATTGTTTCCTAGATAATAATTACGAAAATCTGCAGAGCCAAGCAGTTCGCTGCATGAATGGGCCAGCTCGACCGGTGAAATACCACGACCTCTCAGAAGACCGACGTAAAGTGGCTCATGCCGCGTTTCGTTCGGTGAGAGAGGTACCCGGAGGCCCAACCCCCTTCCCCGTCCTTTCCTATCCCCTATCCCTTAAAGGTCGGCAACGCAACAGTAACACTATATGTGTTGCTGGTGTCCATGGGCAGCGTTTGTTGCTTACCATCAGGTGACACGCCTGCTCGTTTGCCCTCCTATCCCATAAAAAAAAAAAAAATACACGAGTCAGTGCCTAACGTTTCCTATGATTTTGCGACGATATTGCTTGTAGGTACTATTTGGTTAAGTTAATATAATTAAATTAGATGATATATTGAAATAAAATAATTATCTTTAATCTGTTTCATTTTGTGCGAAGTTTAACTTTCTGTTTTAGTTGTATTTCAATATATATTTTAATGTCTCGGTGGTCCAGTGTTCGAGCACCCCGCTTCTGAATCCGCAAGTCGCGAGTTGGAATCCTGACACTGGTACACTGGCTCACACCAATGACTTTTCGAAATTATTTTCGGAAGTTATGTGTGAAATATCGATGACTGAATATTTTGTGCCCAGTTTGGCAATAGGTTCGCCACCTATTCCATTTGGGACGTAAACATAACGGCGAGATAAGGCTTAACATTCGCTGCCTACACCTTCGGGGAACAAAATCGTGAAGTTATGTTATGTATTTCAGTATGAAATAGTTTGCAATTGAGTTTGCAGGAATTAAAATATTGCTATTTGTTTCACAATTCCACGTACTTGCCAATTCTAATGGCTGTTATTAAATAGGAGCCGTACAAACCTTATTCGACAAAAAGTATTAAACCTGCTTACATCAATCGTGGCCAATAAAAAATATTTAAATATAGAACACCGCGCAAATTGTAAATTATTTGACATTTATTGTGTTAAAACTTACTGTGAATTATGTAGGTCGATGGTATTTTTTTATTTATCGTTTTATTACACAATCAATATTTATATTTTTGTTCACGTTTGAAAGCATAAAAAGAAAATTAATCATAAAAGATGCAGTCTGTTGTGACATTTGAAAAGCCACTGCCGCATTTGAGTTTAGCTGACTGGGATTCCCGACTTTATGATTTAAGAGTGAGTACTGATAGCTATATCTTGTTATTTCTAGCATGGACATAATACCGATATTACAAATATAAAAGGAGGGTAGGCCTGCGGGTACCTCTCTAACCGAACGAAACGTGGCATGGGCCCGAGCCGGGCCATTCATGCAGCGAACTACTGGGCTCTAACACTGTTAAAACTAATTGAATATGATTGAACAGGAAACTGTTCCTAATAGTTTCTCATTAATTAATCGCGATTCGAGAAATAAATTTTAATTACAGTCAGTAGCTAATTTCATACAAAATTATGGTATTTTATTTTCTAGTTTTTTTTTTTATTTCTTAAAATAAAACATTGCATCTAATACATACATACCTCGTTGGTTATTTGTAACTCTTTCCTAATATATATTAATGTACAGGAATGCTTAAATAATGCTAGTAAAGATTTTATTTGACGAAATATTTTTGAAATATTTTGTTACTAAACTAATTTATATAAATCAAACGTAAAGATAACGAAGCTAAAATAGTATACCTAAGTTAGAAAAGTTTCTTCATGTCTCCGAGGTACTGAAAAAGTCTGATAGAACCAACAAACGCTATCTATGACACTTATGCGTCTACCGAAATGGGCCCTCGTAGTATAAATACTTTATGAAGAACTAGCAGACCGCGCGAACTTCGTACCGCCATATTTTATACATTTTCACTAAAAAGATTATTGCCGCAATCATATTAACACCCCAAAGCTTTCCTCATAAATGGACTATCTAACACTAATATTTATTTCAATTCAAGTTCTTAATACATACATACATACATAACTTCAGGCCAGATCCCTTGCGGGGTAGGTGGAGAGAACAAAGGGCCATAAGGCACGATTATTACACACCTCACTCGCTTACCTGTTGATATTAGCGACTAACAACCAAGATATATTATGGTGATAATATTATCAATTTCAATCAACACTTTATAAGTAATATTAATAGAATGTCAGGGACTTAGTCCGAAGCTTTTTGTCAACTTTTAGTTTTTTTTTAATACTACTTAAACCTTTTTTTTTATTTGGTCATTGTCTTTCTACAAAAAAAAAGACCGGGTCACCACATGTTTTAACCAGCATGTGTTTTTTATAATTTAAATGTTGTCGATTTGGCACCTTGGTATTACTCTTATCAAAATAAATTCACTACATTTTAAAAGAGATACGATCACGATATTGAAAATGTTAATAGATAGGCAACTCTATGTGGTATGCTGAAGACCGTAAAGTCTTTATATTTTAGCAAAATACGCCAAGTCGAGGTGCGTGGGTATATCTTGCGCTTCGTCCATTTATATGAAGTTGCAATATTCTAAAGAATTAAAAATAATATTATCATATTATCTGCTTAGAGAAGTAACAGTGAACTAACGCTAACTTTGACCCACGACTTTGGTTATATAGATAAAATATTTTTAAATAGTACGTTCGTTTTAGATATAATGAACGATAAATATAATGAACGGGAAATAACGCCACACGTTTAGGTAAACAAATAGTCCAAAAATATATAAAAATCTAATTTACATGTCTTATTAGACTCGGAAATCATCATCATTTAGCAGACCGCGCGAACTATGCACCGCCATATTATGTATATACATTTATAACTAAAATTTATTGTCCCACTCTAATTAATAACTTAAACTTTCCTCAATAAATGGACTCTCTAAAACTAATATTTTTTTCAATCCAAACCAGTAGTTCCTGATACATACATACATAAATTCTCGCCAAATGCCTTACGGGGTAGGCAGAGAGAACAAAGTGCCATAAGGCACGATTATTACACGCCTCACTCGCTTAGCTAGTATGTATTAGCGTACTGAAAACCAAGACATTGATAATATGTAATTACAACTTCAAAGAAAGCTTTATTAGCAATGCCACTTATGAACAATGAATATAGCAATAAACTTGTCCCAAGTTTTTTGTCAACCTTTACTTTTTTTAATACTACATAAATAACTTTATTTGGTCACTATTGTTGACTTCAACGAAAAAAACTGGACACCATATGTTCAAACCGGGCTAGCTAACTCACAGTGAGTGTTTTTTTTTATAAGTCAAATGATGTCGGTTTTGCGATTAAGCATATCGAAATAAATTTACTTCATTTTAAAAGATATCACGATCTTAAAAATGTAAAGTTTATTACATATATCTAGAATGTATTATAAATCAGTCACATCAGTCACACCTTGTCAGTGGTTAAATCACGCAGTTCGCTGCATGAATGGGCCGGCTCGACCCGTGGAATACCACGACCTCTCAGATTATCGCTGAAAAGTGGCCTTAGCCGCGTTTCACTCGCTGAGAGAGGTATTCTCATTCTTTATTAGAGGGGGAAAGGGATTGGCCCTCCCCAATCCCTTTCCCCCTCCCCTTCCGAAACCCACTCCCGACCCCACCCATATCCCATTGTAGGGGCCGGCAACGCAACTGTTACACTGTATGTGGTGAGGTGGCCATGGGCGGCGTTTGTAACTATCATAAGCCTGCTCGTTTGCCCCTTATACAATAAAAATGTAACCTAATTCCTATCCTATCCTACTTCTAATATATAAAATTCTCGTGTCACAATTTTCGTTCCCATACTCCTTCGAAACGGCTTGACCGATTCTCATGAAATTTTGTATGCATATAGGGTAAGTCTGAGAATTTTCAACCCTCTACGATCAACCCCTATTTTTTAAATTTTATTTTTTGGCAAGACAGCGTTTGCCGGGTCAGCTAGTAATATATAAATGTGAATGTAAGTTTGTTTGTGTGTTATGCTTTCACGCGATAACTACTCAATCGATCATCATGAAACTTTGTACACATATTCTTTGAGGTAATTTACATATATTTGAACCTTAAGGAAAAACTTATAAAATAGTCTACAACAATATCCTACATACTCTTATAAAATTGTTACAGTCCAAAATTATTTATTTTTCTTACAGAGAAATATATTTTACCTTAAAAAAATGTTGTTAGTTTTTTAAACGTCATTGTGTGTAGTAATTTTAATAATTCCAGCTAAGCAATAAAACAGAGTTATTATATTGATGAACTTCTATAGTAATGATCTTTGATACCTATTTAATGGATTTAATGCGAGCGAAGCCGCGGGTAAAAGCTAGTAACTTTTATAAATAAAAATACCACAAAATACGATTAAATACTACAAATTTTAAATTCTAATTAAAGTATTAAGCGATATGATGACAAAGAGAGAAACAACAACACAACATAACTTCACGCCTTTTCTACTCGAAGGTATAGGCAGCGGCTGTTAAACCTCGTTTCGCCACTATGTTTCCATCCCAAATGGAATAGGTGGCGAACTTATTGCCATACCAGGCACAAAGTTTATAGTCATCGATATCTAAATACACATAACTTCCGAAAACAATTTCAAAAAGTCATTGTTGTGAGCCAGAATTCGAACCCGCGACTACTTTATTCAGAAGTGGGGTTCTCGACAACTGGACCACCGATACCTTTTAGCAAGAAACAAACGTAAAAAAATTCTACCTGCTAGCTGTCGCGGTCCGAGCTGTCCGAGTCGGATACACCATCCGTAGTGTAACTAAATATTTCCCTATGAAATGAATACTTACATTTTGTATTTTGCGATATCTTTTGAATTAAATGTCCGAATTAAATTATTCAAAAAGTTATAGAAAGATATTGAATCTATCTTTTTATTGAAGTAATTTATTTTAAGGAGAATTAATATCAAGGTACAAAATAAAGCATTTTTATAACGACATCAATTTAATTATTTTAAAAAATTAAAAAAACACTTATTGTGAGATAACTACAATAGTTAGACATATGGCGTCGCGGACTTTTTTATAGACAAATTTATGTTCTGTAAAACTGTAGTACATTGTTTTGTTCTAGAATCAATAGTTTTCGCAGCGTTCACGATGTAAGGATTATTTTCGAGTCATTTTCTTACACCTTGGGTTATATTATTAGACTTATAGTAAGGATCCCTAATTAATTTGAAAATATAATATAGCCTAAAGCCTTCCTCGATAATTGGACAATATACCACTGAAAGAATTTTTGAAATCGGACTGGTGGTTTCTGAGATTAGCGCGTTCAAACAAACAAACAAACAAACAAACAAACAAACAAACTCTTCCGCTTTATAATATAAGTATAGATATTACGTTTTTGCTGGGCCAAAATCTTTACAGACAGATACACATACACACATAACTTCACGCCAAATCCCTTGCGGGGTAGGCAGAGAGAACAGAGCGCCATAGGGCACGATTCTTACACGCCTCACTCGCTTCGTTGACATTCATGACTCTTTTCATGCACGCGCGTCGGTTTTTGAGGCTCTTAACATCACCTTCCTCCAGAACACGTTCTATTTGGTCATGGAATGTGTGTCTTGGCCGTCCTCGACTCCTACATCCATCCGCTTTTGCATTGTATATCTGCTTAGTCAGTCTTGCATCAACGATTCTTTCTACATGTCCGAACCATCGGAGCATGCCCTTTCTTACTTTTACACCGACACTCTCTTTCAAACCAACTTCCTTCCGTACAACCTTGTTTTCTACGCGGTCAGCGAGAGTCACTCCGCAGATTTTGCGTAGTGCCCTCATTTCCACCGCGTTTATTCTACTTTCATGCACACTCTGCCATACCCAGCTCTCCCTTCCATAAGTTAGCGTTGGGATCAGGACTGCATTGGGGATTGCTAGCTGGGCTTTTCTGCTAATGTTTTTTGTGCCCAGGAATCTGCCCAACGCTCCATTTACGCTATTTCCTATCGCCACTCGTCTTTCTACATCCGCGGTGTACCTTCCATCTCTGCTAAAAGCGCATCCAAGATATACAATTTCATTCACCTGTTCCAGCACTACATCATCAACCATTATTCTTGCATCAGTTCTGGATTCCTGCCTTTCAAACACCGTAACTTTCGTTTTCTATGCATTCAACTGCAAGCCTTTAATCATGCAATCATTTTTCATAATAGTGACTAGTGTTTGCAGGTCCGACGGCGATTCGGCTAGAAGCACGGCGTCATCTGCGTAAAGCAGGCAGCTCACAACTAGGTCACCCATTCGCATCCCTACATCCATCGATCTCACTCTCTGGAGACAACTGTCCAGGTACAGGATGAACAGTCGAGCGGACAGCACGCAACCCTGTCTGACGCCGATATTGACGTCAAACCAGGGGGACAAGCCGCCGTCAACACGCACACACGCTGTGCAGCCCTCATAAGTGGGCTGCACAGCGCGCAACAGTGCCCCGCTCACCCCGTAGCCCGGGAGTATGCCCCACAGATCCTTTCGTAACACTCTGTCAAACGCTTTTTCCAGATCCACAAAACCGCAGAAAACCTTCCGGTTAACAGCCAGTTGTTTCTCCACGATATTGCGGAGAGAAAAAAAAAATTGAAAGGAGAATGAGGGTGATATCTGATGGAGTGTTGTGGGAGGCTCAGGGTGGTTTTAGAAGCGGACGAGGGTGCATGGATCAGATTTTTTCTCTCCGCAACATCGTTGAGAAAAAAACATCGTTGAGAAAAAATCTGATCCATGCACCCTCATTCTCCTTTCAATAATTTTCCCATACATTTTTGTTGCTAAACTGATCAAACTGATGGCTCTGTAACTGGCGCACTGCATACGTGATCCCTTACCTTTATACAAGGGCACAATGACAGCGCGCCTCCTGTCCATGGGAACCCTACCCGACCTCCAGCACAGATTGCTCAAGGTCAGGAAAGCGTCCCGGACACAAGTTCCACCGTGTTTGATCATTTCAGCAGACATCATATCAATTCCAGCTGCCTTACCATTTTTCATACTTCGTATCGACCATTCAATCTCTTCTATAGTAATGTCCTCGTCAGATGCTGGCGCAGCGGTGTCAGCCGTAGGCTCACTCGCGGCGCCCACATCCGGAACATACTCGTACATTTCCCCAAAATACTCACTCCACCTGCCCAATACATCGCTTGGGTTTGCAAGAATGTCACCAGTCTTAGACATAATTTTGTCCATACTGGATGTTGACGAAGAACCCCGAGGCTTTCTAACTTCCCTCCAGAAGAGTTTGTTATTCGCCTCGAAGTTCTCCGTCAACCTCACTTCCTCATTCGCAACTAGTCTTTCACGCTTCTCTTTCACTAAGGCTTTGGTAACATTCCTGCAGCGGCGGTAGCTCTCATACTTTTTCTCTGTCATACTATCATTCTGATTCAAACTTGAGACATAATCCAACCATGCTTTTTTCTTTCTTTCGACGCTGGATTTCATATCCGCGTCCCACCAGGCATCACCTCTCAGAATCTTATGCCTCTTTGCACTACCACATACTTCTTTTGCACTATACTATCTTTCATTCTTTCCCAGCATTCTTCAACACCTTGGTCAGAAAGACTCGTCTCACTGAGTCTTTTACTGACTAGGTCTACATACATACTCCGTACACTTCCATCTTCTAATTTCTCGCATTTTATCCTTTCAAGCTCTCCGAAATGGGTACGCACTCGTCAGTATCTCCACTTCTTGAAAAGGCCCACGAAACGGTTTACCACCAGGAAGTGGTCCGTATCAAGAGTGGGGCCTCTGTAGGCTCTTGTATCCCTTAGAGTATTTCGGAGACGACTATCTACCAAAATCAAATCAATCATATTCTTTTGTTCATTCCGTCTCCACGTATACGTGTGAATATCTTTATGACGGAATAATGTGTTAGACACAAGGAGGTTCCGTTCCAGGCAAACGTCCAATATCGGCTTACCAGTATCATTCACTCTCTTGTCACCATTCGGACCAAGGACAGCCTCCAGGCCATCTCTCTTGGTTCCGACCCATCCATTAAGATCACCACACAGAATTATCCTTTCATTTCCCTCAACCAGATCCAGAATATCCCTAACAGTTTCCCAAAACTCCTCGAGTTCGCGGGGATCCGCGGAGCTGACGGGAGCATAAGCTGCGACCAGGAAAACTCGCGTGATCCCCAGTTTTATACGAACCCAAAGATGTCTCGGGCCTACCAAGTCATAATCTTTCACTCCGGAAGCAAATCGGGAGGAGAGAACGACTCCAACACCCCCACTGGCACGGACGTCCGGGTCCACTCCGGACCATAGGGCTACCATGCCACCGGGGAGGTCCTTGGTCTCACTCCCCTTCCGCTTTGTCTCCGTCAAACATAAGGCACCCAGGCATCTCTCATTTATTACATCCATCATCTCATTCATCTTTCTTGTCATACTACCTCTGACATTCCACGTGCCTATACGGCACTCCCCTCTCCTCGTCCCGCCAGGATTGGCGCTGCGTGAAGGGTGGCGGCCCCCTTCGCCGCATGCGCATGCAGCCGCACCGACGGAGGCTAATCGGTGCCCGTCGCTTTCGGGGCACACCCTAGCAGCCCGTCCGGCTGAGTTTGCTTCGGTCAAGATTGCGTCCCACTGGGACGGCAGGGGTCGCGACGTGCACGCTCTTGACATGACCCCCAGATATACAGACAGATAGTATTAGGTATTTTATTAACTATATTAGAAAGACGTTTCATGGCAAAATATACGTGTATCATTTTGTACTAAAAGACTTAAAATTAAATGTATAAAGATATTTATAAAAACAGACAGATAGGTGAGTGATGCTAATACATTCTTTTTCATTTTAGGGCCATTTAGTTTTACTACTCGAATGCAATTTAGTTTTAATCACGTTTGCGATAATCATATACCAATATTATAAATTGGAAAGTAAGTTTGTTTGTTACCTTTTGACGTAAAAACTACTCAGCCTAACATCATGAAACTTTGTACACATCTTCTCTTGGAAGTACGGGGTACTTTTAATTTAAAAAATATTACGAAAAATAAATAATATTTTTTTTGTCCAAAATATCTCACAATCTACTACTTTAGCGCCATATTAAAAGATATGGTATGATATAATTAAAAAAATATATTTATTATAAACATCATCTAGCCTTCCGCATTTTGCTGATTAATTTTCTGTTCCGCGGAACAAATTTCGCCGGGTTAGCTAGTAATAAATATAACAGGCTATACTACGCCTCACCTGAAAACCATAACCCCCTAACATAATTCAAAAACCTCCACTCAATACACGAGGAAACGCAGTCTTACTTTTCCAAAGATAGCAAGTTTCCTAACATTCAAATTAGGCTTTTAAGGAAAAATTGCTATAAAATATTGTATAGGCGTTAACACTTGACCTACATCCGAAGTAATTCAAAGCCCGCCCTTTTCACTCGCATAACTTTTAATTCGAGGAAGATTTGCTATTTCTCATTTCTAGGTGGAAGTGTGAGAGAATGTATTATAATAAATTGAATGAGAGTGAAATAAGATATTCATAAGAATCCACCCAGCCGATGATACCTACATATTATTCATTAATTACGTCGAAATATATATAAAAACTAGCTGACCCGGCAAATGTTGTCTTGCCGAAAAATAAAATTTAAAAAATAGGGGTTGATCGTAGGGTATGTATTTTTGTATCCCGTTTTATAAAAAAAATAAGAAACAGAAATATGTCGAAAAATTTAAATTTAAATTAAAATTACCCTTGTGATTTAGGGGGATGAAAAATAGATGTTGTCCTATTCTCAGACCTACCCGATATGCACACAAAATTTCATGAGAATCGGTCAAGCCGTTTCGGAGGAGTTCAATAACGCACCCCGTGACACAAGAATTTTATATATTAGATAATGAAATGTATATTATCTATATATATATATAAGAGATTTCCACCTATATATTGACTCATCACGATATCTCTGGAACCATAAGGCGTAGCGACTTGAAATTTGGTAGGATTATTCCTTTCGCCGAGTAGAGGTCAGCTAAGAACGGATTTTACGAAATTCCACCCACAAGGGGGGTTGCGGGGGTGTTAACAATGGAAAATTCCCATTTTTAACCTATAGCTGCTATCGACTTAAATTTGTCGAAGATATTGCAGTATTAACATAGCGGGGCAGCAGTTATTACTTTTGATGCGAAACAGAGTTCGCCGGGTCAGCTAGTATTATATATTCTACTAATATTATTTCTACTATTATTATTATTTGATTATTATTATTGCATAGTATAAAATCAAATGATAGCATCAAATCAAGCGATGGCGTTAAATATAATTCTATTTGATATATTTTTCTTTATTTTTTGACCCAGCAAACTTAGTTTCGCCTTAGAAAAAATTAAAATGATAGTTGTGGGTTATCCCTAATAGATAGACGTATGCCATCGCTTGATTTGATGCCATCATTTGTTTTTATACTATGCAATAATAATAATCAAATAATAATGATTTTGCTATAATTATTACCTAACGTTCTTTTATATATATATATAAACTTGAAGGGGGACCTTGTACATACTTCTTGTAGGGGGAAGGGGGACGATATATTGCTCAAAATGAAATACCTAAAAATATCTATATGACATAAGTAAACAATTTTAACTCGTCCAGTGGTCGAGCACCACGCTTGTAATTCAGAAGTCGTGGGTTCAATACAATTATTTATCGGAGTTCGTTTCATAAGTTATGTGTGGTAAATATCGATGACTGATAACTTTGTGCCTCGTATATGGCATTAGGTTAGCTACCTATTCCGTTTGTTAACATGACGATTGGGCGAAGTAACCCGGTTTCTCCTTTGCCCAGTATCCCATAAAAAATGATGTAGTTGTAGTACAGTTGTGGCACAGCCGCGTTACCAACACCATCGGGTGTCAAGGGAACGAAGGTACATCATATACTCTCCTATCTCTATCGAAGTAATATAGCAGCAGAAAAAAGATCCCTACAAAAAATTGAGAATAATGAAAGTGGATGTGCAGTGAACACGAGCCGCCCCAACACATTCAATAAAGATTAAACGTTTATTGCTTTCTTTGTGCAACCTTAGTGCAAATATTAAATCGAACACATAATTTTCTATACATTTAAAGTGAATTTGATTTTATTATTTACCTCTCAAAGTTGGTATAAACGGTTATTTTTCTACGAAGCCATTATTATTTATATAGGCCGGCAACACAGCCATGACCCCCTTTGAGTTGCAGATGTCCATGATAAGCGCTGGTCGCTTACCACCAGGTATCCCTCTAGCCCCATTTTTACCCATTGCCAAAAAGAGGCATTTTCATATACTAAATACAAACACTTAACTTCACACCTTTTTCTACCTGCAGGTGTAGGCAGTAGCTGTTAAGCCTTGACTCGCCGTTATGTTTACGTCCCAAATGGAATAGGTGGCGAGTCTACTGACGTACCGGGCGTAAAAGAATTTAGTCATCGATATTTATCACACATAACTTCCGAAATTAATTAATTTGGAAACGTCATTGTTGTGTGCCAAGATTGGAACCCGCGACCTCTGGATTCAGAAACCGTGTGCTCGACCACTGGACTACAGAGGCTATTTAATTGCATTTTCATATGTTTATATTACATGATTCAGGTCACCGCGGACACCAGGAGAGCAGATGCGTTTGATCTCCGTCACGGTTCCCATCAACTTCGAAACGAGACCCGCATCAAAACCGAATGGGACAGCTATCACAACAACAACCGCCTTAGTGCCAGGTAAATAGAAACACAAACAAGGTTACGCCACCCCCATCCCTAGTTTTTTCTGCCTACACCGCTGGCATGCATCACATCAGATTTATTTATTTATTATTTTTTTATGGGATAGAAGGGCAAACGAGCAGGCGTGTCACCTGATGGCAAGCAACCAACGCCGCCCATGGACACCAGCAACACCTTAAGGGATAGGGACTCTCTCACCGAACGAAACGCGCCATGAGCTACTTTAGGTCGATCTTCTGAGAGGTCGTGTTATTTCCGGGCGGTCGAGCCGGCCCATTCATGCAGCGAACTGCTTGGCTCTACCACTGTTTACTAGTAAATTTTGACACAACGAAGTCTGTCTAGGCAGCAAGTATCTCTATAACACAATATAAAATATATAGTCTCGGTAGCCTAGTGGTCGAGCACACGACTTCTGATCCAGAAGTCCGGGTTCGATTCCTGACACTGGCTCACACCAATGACTTTTCGAAATTGTTTTCGGAAGTTATGTGTGATAAATATAGATGACTGAAAACTTTGTGCCCGGTATGGCAATAGGTTCGCCATCTATTCCATTTGGGACGTAAACATAACGGCAAGACGAGGCTTAACAGCCGCTGCCTAAACCTAGCTAGCTAGCGTATTTATAAATTACAAAATTGTTATAAAAAATCTGTTATTTATTATATTGTAGAGTTTATGAAATCGAACAATGGAGATCCACACTTCAAGAAATTTTGGACCTGCTCGACCGTGAGATGGCCGGTTTAAAAGAAGAGAAAGCCTCCACGGAAAGAGAATTGGAACAATTGAATTTGCCTCTGCTTGTGACATCTGAATGTCTGTCCAACCGAGATGGAAGGAGAAGCACTGAATTGACCTACGATCTCGCTGATACTGAATTAAAAAAGGTACGTTTTACATTAAAAAAACGTATATTAAATCAAAACATAACCTGTACGCAGTAACGTGTAGGCAGCTGCTAAGCCTCGTGTCGCCGTTATGTTTACATCCCAAATGGAATAGGTGGCGAACCTATTGAAATACCGGGCACAAAGATTTCAGTCATCGATATTTTTCACAAATAACTTCGGAAAAGAACTTCGAAAAATCATTGGTGTGAGCCAGTGTGAGGATTCGAACCCGCGACCTCTAGATTCAGAGGCGGGGTGCTCGATCACTGGACCACCGAGACTTTTTTTATTAAAAATACCTTGTTTTAAAGCATATAGTTATTAATGCAATTTTGAAATAAGTTCTCCAACGTTTTTAATCGCATCGGTGGTCTAGACTCAACTTTTTATCGGGAAGTCTTGTGTTTAAATCCGGGCGCTCATCTTAACTTTTCTGAATAATTTTCGGAAGTTATGTGTGATAAATACCAATGACTGACATAATTGTGCTCGATTTATGACAACAGGTTCCGCCTCATTACATTTTGGGACGTAGGTAATGATTAGGCTAGTCAAGGTGTAACAACTGCTGCTTATACTTTCGATATTTGTCGATACAACAAAATAGATAATATATAATATCAATAATAATAGCGCTAACACAGCGCCCTCTAGTTCCAAACTAAGCAACTAAATGCTTGTGTTATGGATACTAGATAGCGGATATTATTAAATATATACTTTTCTTTAATAAATACATACTTATAATACATAAAAAAAACACCCAGACGCCACACAAATATTCATGTTTGTCACAAATATTTGTGCTAGGGTGGGAATCGAACCCCCGACCTCATTGCTGTAGCCGGTAGTTTTACCAATGCGCCACGAGGCCCGTCAAAACAAGATTCTCCTTTATATATGATTGCTTATGTGGATGAACGATATCATAGTACGTTAGAAGATAGATTTATAGACATTGCGAGCAGCAAGATTTATAAGCAGAAAAGTCATTTTAATTTTTCATTAAATACTGAATCCGCATAGAATCTTAATGGACCCGCGATGCATTCCGCAGCTGAATAGCCAAAATAACTTGTCAAGAAATGCTTAAAATAAATTGGTATCTTCAGTTGCAGGATTTCTGTAATCCTGAATCCGAGTCAGGTAACTGGAACGTACTTATAAAGGCAGTGAGGAAATTAAATACGACGGCATTTCAATACGGCTAAATGAAAAACTAACAAAGATTCTAGCAAAATCGAATCGATTGCTACTCACTTACGGGATCTAGGTGCTTAGGAAAAAGAACAGTTTTATTAACATTATTACGTAGATTTTATCTAGTATACCTGGATTTTATGTTACTTATCTTTTTTTATGGGATAGGACGAACAGGCATGTCACCTGTGGCACCTGACCAGCGCCGCCCATGGACACCTGCTAGTTTATGTGGATATAATTATATTTATGTTTTCCACCGGTTGAGACGGCCCTTTAATGCATCGAACTGCGTGGCTCTACTTTTTTGTATAAAGGTTTATCGATTGACTTCTGCTAAGACAAGTCCTGAATTGGAACATATATATTACGTATTAAGCCAACTATTTTTGGCCTTATAAAATTTAGAATTCTTTTATAAATCGTAGGTATAAAAAGACCTATATACTTATAACTTTGCATATGAAGGTAAAGTAATATTATTTTCTCTATTACAGGAACTGTGTGTGACGGAGAGCAACAAGAAATTACTGATAGACAGATGTCAGTCGGCTTGGGAGAAGATTAACAAATTGGAAGTTGTAAAGTTCAATCTTCAGTTGGATCTAAACGACAAGAAAGAAACGCTCGCCATTGATAAAGACATGCTTAGTTTGGACAAAGTTTGTGCCAATATTACTTACAAGACGGATTCGCTAAAAACACCTAAAAGGTGAGGATTTCTCTAATTTCTGTTTCACGATACTCAATTAGCTTTTAAAATATTCCAGTCAAATTGTATCATGTGGAGAATATTCGGAGATTTTTGTATTTCCTCTTAATTCAAGTAGTAAATAAAACTTTTGCGAGGGAAATTTTGCGAATTATGAAAGTGATTTTTAACCGAATTTCTGGGCAGATTTGAGTTATTGGCTAAACCACTTAAGTACAAAGTTCAAAAAGATATAAAGAAAATAAAAAATTCGGATATTAATTCTTTAAGTAACCCGTCATCACAAACAGACCCTTTTTTACCTTTAACGTACCAAATATAGCTTTGCGCACCACTCCGAGTTCTGATTGCCGGACTTCAAGATCTAATTTCGAATTTCATTAATTATAACATGTTTTTTAGTTATGACTAAATGTGTCTAAATAAAATAACCCATTCTATTACTTTAATTTACATACGTCTTACTTTACTCATTACTAAATAAACATCTCAATTCAATTTTATTAGTTCGACTTATATTGCATTTGTTTAGCTCTGCTCACCTGAGACTAGAGTTAAAAGCTTTTAACAATATCCTAGATGTCATTGCATTACTAAAGTAATCTACTATATACCTAATTATATGCGGTCTGCTATTAAGTGCAAAAACTTGTCATTCCAGTTATTAGTTTGCCGACGTGGCAGTAAGTAGTTTCTCTGAAGTTCTTAAAATATGTCACAATTTTATAATAATAGTGTATGCAAAATTATGGCTTCAGCTTTAAAGTAAGGAATTTTCTTTTCTTTGAACACGCTAACTTAGACTTTTATTTATTTTTATAAGTAAAAGGTATTGAAAAATTCATAGGTACATATATGTTATGTCGCCGTTACTCAAAGGATTGACGTAGTAGTTATAAATATCAGTAAATCATTGGGGATGCATATTTAACGGCGGCTAGAGTTTAGAATGAATCCTAACACTGGCTCACACCAATGACTTTTCACAATTGTTTTCGGAAGTTAAGTGTGATAAATATCGATGACTGAAAACTTTGTGCACGGTATGGCAATAGGTTCGCCACCTATTCCATTTGGGACGTAAACATAACGGCGAGACGAGGCTTAACAGCCGCTGCCTACACCTTCGGGTAACAAAAGGCGTGAAGTTATGTTATGTTATGTTTAGAGTTTAGAATGTCACGGGTCATTTCTTAGACCAATAACTAACTGATTTGTGACTTTGGAAGAAAGATATAAAGGTGTGATTTTTAATATAATATACGATTTAACAAAATTAGAGATATGCTCATAGGATGATTACTTATCAACAATGGTTAGAGAAGTGCGAAGCGACAAAGCGGATGGCCATAACAGAGCTTCAAGACACACTGCGACTCAGGGAATCTCTATTTGTAGCCCGAGCTCGTGCACGAAACGCCCTCAGAGCTCAAACTGATGTCACAAATTATATGTTACGCCGGCGTATTTATGACACGCAAAGAGCTAGAAATGAACTGGATTGGCAGAAGATGAAGGTTAGTATGACTCGCTGAGAAGCTTCTTTTAACAATAAAAGAATATGCAATTACACTAAATAAAAATAACTTATTCCTAAACCAAAACAAAATTACCTTTAAAACCAAATCATAATATTTCCTATTAACGTTATTTTTCTTTTTAATAATGGCAAAGAACTAAAGACCTCAAAATAAATGCTTAGGCTGAGCACCATTAAAACAAATTGACCGGTAGCAATATCATTCACTGTAATTACACCCATAAGCCCTCTGTCTAAAATAAAAGATGGTGTAAAATTCCTGTAACAATTACTTTTCTTTGACTGTCCGTTGTGAAATCTTTTGGATAATTTGTGTTTTGATAAATAAATAAATACATCTCGAGATTTTTTTCATAAAAGGTCAAAATGCAAGGTTCTGCATGTATTATAATGGAATATACTAGAATTTTCAATATTTCCATATTTTGTCGCAGTTTAACCATTTCTTGAGTTTTTTTTATAAGTAAAAGATAACGTTTAGTGAGGCTTCATTGAACGTATTATCTATCTCTCGAATCTCTCCGAAGTTTAGGTATGCGTCAAAACTGAGGCGTTAAGACAAATCGTATTATCAAAATGGTAACTAAAAATTACATGACTGCTATAAACGCTGTATGATCTTCGACAGGAACTTTATTGAATAATAAAAAATGAAATATTGTGTACTAGTTGACCCAGGAATTAGCAAGTCTTTTTAATTCCGTCATACACCAAGGCATAACACCACAGGTTTGGAGCGGGAGTACGGTGGTGCTGTTCTTCAAAAAAGGTGATAAGACCTTACTGAAGAATTACAGACCCATCTCACTCTTGAGCCATATCTACAAGTTGTTCTCGAGGGTCGTCACGAATCGTTTCGCTGCAAGATTCAACGAATTCCAGTCTCCGGAGCAGGCCGGGTTTCGAAAAGGCAGATTGTACAGAAGACCGAAGAGTACAAACAGCCGCTATGTATGGCATTCGTGGATTACGAAAAAGCCTTCGACTCCATCGAAACTTGGGCAATTCTGGATGCATTACAGCGATGTCGGATTGACTAGCGTTATATCGAGGTGTTGAGATGACTGTATGATACCGCCACGATGGCTGTCTAGATACAGGACCAGGTGACGAACTCTATCGAGCTGAATGGAGGTGTAAGACAGGGATATGTCATATCTACCAAACTCTCTTCACCAACGCTCTGGAGGACGTCTTCAAGACCCTGGATTGGACTGGACAGGGTATCAACGTGAATGGTGAGTACATCTCGCATCTTCGGTTTGCCGACGACATCGTTGTAATAGCAGAGTCGCTGGAACCGTTAAGCGGAATGTTGCGCAGCCTAGACGAGTCCTCCCGGCGTATCGGTTTGCGCATGAACTTGGACAAGACCAAGGTCATGTTCAATGAACATGTGCCCGGACCGATAAGCGTCGAAGGGTCAGTTCTCGAACTTGTAAACAAATGCGTCTACCTAGGCCAAATTATCCAGTTAGAAAGACGAAACTTCGAGAAGGAGGCCAAAAGGAGGATTCAGCTAGGTTACAGTATCACAGGACACATAAAAAATCCCACTTGATGTAATTGTAATACATTATCTCACATTGCAGATGGAAGAAAACATGGATAAATTAGCAACGGAACTAAAAACGTTAGGTGAACAATTCGCCGACAAAATTAATGCTTTGAAAGTGGCTGAAACTCGCTTAGAAACTAGAGGATATCGGCCAGGAAACGAACTGGCATCAGACGAGGCTGACATTGGATTGAAAGAAGAAGTGAGGAGTTTAAGAGAGACTATTCGACAGTTACAGGAGAAATTGGATTGTGCCAAGTTAGTCATTATCCAAGACCATATCTTTAATTTATATTTTTGTAGGAAATAAACTTTCATTTTAAATAACACAGAGAAAACTATTGGATATAAATTACACAAATATATATAGCATGAAAAACAAGAGAGATATAATATAATTTGATTCATAAGTTTTGTTTTGTTGATTTATTGAGATTTCATTTTTGAGGTTTTTTGGGATTTCTGGCTAAGCTTTCAATTGTAGAATTTGTGGAACCAGACTTGAACAGTTGTTTTCTAACATAAATATTGACTTTGCATGTATCAAATTAATTCAATTCAATTTCATTTTCTCTATATACGCGGATAATAATGCTCATGCGATCTAGTGAACCTGTATCGAGACGCAATTTAAAAAGTAACCGGTATGGACCTACATAAAAACAAACGATGCGGCACTTTTATCGCTAACGTTACAATCATTCATTGATTTATATCTCCAATCTATTTTTATGATAAGTTTTAGTTATAGGAGGTTTGTTTTTATGTTATCACATCATGCCTATCAGGTAGTGGCTGATAACCTCGATTTGCCGAATTTATATTTCCGAAATGGAATGTGGCGGAACTTTTTCCATACACCTATGTAACAGTGGTAGAGCCAAGCAGTTCGCTGCATGAATGGGCCGGCTCGACCGGTGAAATACCACGACCTCTCAGAAGACCGACGTAAAGTGGCGCATGCCGCGTTTCGTTTGGTGAGAGAGGTACCCGGAGGCCCACCCCTTCCCCATCCTTTCCTATCCCCTATCCCTTAAAGGTCGGCAACGCAACAGTAACACCATATGTGTTGCTGGTGTCCATGGGCGGCGTTGGTTGCTTACCATCAGGTGACACGTCTGCTCGTTTGCCCTCCTATTCCATAAAAAAAAAACCTGGCATAATGTTGTCAGTCTTCGATATTTAACTCACATGGTGTGACAAATATACGCAGGCGTGGTCGCTTGCCATCAGGTGAACAGCAAGCTCGTTTGTTTACCATAAAATAAAACAACTGTCGAAAATAATTCAGCTAAGTCATCGGTGTAAGCACGAATTCACTCCGAAGATTTCTTAATTCTGAAGCGGCAAGTAGCACACCGCTTCTCCAGACCACCGAGAATTAAAGCAAATAGGAACGAATACGATAAGATAAGGTCACCAATGGGAATCATGGAAACATTATTCCCGCCTTTGAAAAGATTGTGTGGGTTTTTCATTGATTACGAGTATGTTCACGGCTAAAGTATCTGCTTATCATCCGTTGTGAACGTGGAACTCTGAAGCCTTATTCGCAACGCCAATCAGAAATAGTGTCACATGTTCCACTTCTAGCGAAATAAATATCGCCCTGTCGATGAGTATAAGTGCCGACTGACTTGTCGGATACGTATAGTTAATTAATAATATTTATTGGAATCCAATACTTACTTTCTCACTAATTTTCCGAAAACTATTTCTAAATGTCATTGGTGTGATCCAGTGTAAGGATTCGAACCCGGACCTCTGGATCAGAAACCGTGTGCGCGACCACTGGACCACCGAGAACTTATCGATATTAATTTTAAAGATTACTTTTTATTGTTTTCCAATTTTGATTCACGGCTAATGATACTTTCAAGAAGCTGATAGCACCGCTGAAAATGATCTCTGTAAAGAGTTCGAAACGTCGGGAAATTTGGTTTGCTTATTTTTGATGACATGGGGGGAAGTGAGGATGATGATTACGACATCAGTAGCTATTCAATTTTACAAAAAAACATTAGACCAATCGTGTAGATGGTCTCTTGAAAATTATTTTTTTGAAAAATGTAAAAAATGTAAATGAGGGGGTAAGACCTTTGCTTACAAGGGGGGTGGGGGAGGGTAATTGTATAATTGCTTGCGTAATACTTGAACGGCACCTATTTACCAGACATAACTTACAAAAAGAATTCCGATTAATTATTTGTGAGAGCCTGGGATCGATTCCACCACTTTTTATCTGAAAAGGGGAGGTGACTTACCGGACCACCGAGACTTTAGCTATAAAATATTATAATAGAACCTGTTGCTATTCATTAAGCTCAACATAATTTATTATTTTTATAGACTTGGGTATAGAAATGTAGCAGTAAAATACAGGAAGGAAAAAAAATAATTAATATTTTTAATGATTGAAAAAATAATAAGGTTGATGTATTTTTCACCATTTTTCAGAGCTACTTACAATGCATTAGAAGCTGCCTCCATTAAAATAGGCATTGATCTTAGCGATAAAAATCAAACACTGGAGACTGATATCCGTGCCCTGGAAATGAGGGCCGCATTGGAGACCAAGAAACCTCAGGGTACATCAAAGAACATAATATTGGCGAGCATGGCTGATGAAATGCCAAAAGGCGAATAAATTAATCTGGAGTATAAATTAAAATTATTTGAGATTTATATTTTATGAAATTTATTTTAATAATTGATTGGCATTAAACTTTTTTTCTAATTTGGTAGTTTTATGTCATGTATATCGATGACTGATATAATAGGTAGATACTGCAAGCTACACCTTGAATACAGCTACAGCACACGATGAATTTTTGGTCCAATAACTACAATATTGGACCAAAAAATTCATCGTGTCGAGGCTTAATAACCTCTGCCTGCACTTCTGCATATCAAGAGCGTGAAAGAAAAAAAGGGTTCTAGCTGGCACAGAAAAATCATACTTTTTTAATTTCTGTAGTAGTGGTGAAAATATTTTAAAGCCAACAGCTCACCACGTGTTGTCTGCATCAACAACTTAAGGCCAGCCTTCACAGACTGGCGATAGGTACTAGCTCGTCGAATGTTCCCGTTGTTCCGGTTCCAGTTACTTTAACACCACGCTCTCATTATCACCACCAGCATCTCCTGCATCTGTAAAACAGAATACGACCACAACAAGATTAGGCAGAGCAGTTAGATTTCCTAAAAGATTGAACCTCTGAGCATGCTAGCAAACCACTTTTTATGCTGCGACCCTTCTGTACACAGTTAGTATTGATCTCCACATTTCCAAACTTTAACTGGCTTCAAAACAGTAGACGAATGATGATTGATCATAATTCTTACATTTGCCCAGAAAAGTTAAAAAGTAACAGAATATCCAATTTAGAAGACAAACTGTGAAGACGAGCTATGTTAAAAAAAAATCTTTCTACTGAATTAAGTTATAGCCTTCCATAGAAATTTAGCCATAAATTTTGACATATTTGCATTAAAAATCATATAGTTTATTATTTAATTTAATAACCTACATTGCAACACGAAATTATAGTTTTTTACTTTGCAATAGCTACCATTCTGATGTAACTTTGCCTTACATTGGATAGAGTATATATTCCTTGTCTAATTCCTGTAAGAAAAGGTTTAAACTTTAACTTGAGAGGGTGCCGTATACATCGTATCTAAATAATAATATATTATCCAAACGGACTATTTCAATTACTGTATCAAAAAACTTTTTATCATATCTTACGTACTCGATTGATCATACTATTGGTTACAAGTAGATCCGTTTACAAGTCTATTTGCATATGTTTGTTTGTAAGTTCGATCCGGAAAAAGGATATTATTTAAATTAATAAAATAATTATTATAATTGAAACATGCTCAGCAAGTTGTTGCCATTATTGATGTCTATAATGTTATGCTTGTATGGCTCTACTAATGTTATGTACGAATAAAAGTAGCCGGTTCGATGCTGAGTGTACCTGTTTAAACTGTAATAGAAAAACTGTGTAAATTCTCGGCAATATAAAAGAATGGGATTGCCTGATGGAAAAGGTCCGAGTAAGTAGAACATTGGTGACATGGAATACGGATGTAGTAATCTCTAGTTAGCTCTTTAAGGAGAAAAATTTATCGATCAATTGCGAGCCTATTTGTAGTTAAATTCAAAATTACACACAAATCAAATTTTTTGCCTGCCGGCCATGCCTCTCTATTTCATTTTAAGGGCAACCGCTTTCTCTCCTTTTCCCCTCCCCCTCTCTCTCTTCTTTAAGGCTGGCAACGTAACTATGACCCTCTCGGTGTTGCCGATGTCCATTGGCAGCGAATTGTGAATTTGCACCCCTATTCTATAAAAGAAGAAGACTTTACAAAGATAATTTTAATTGAAATTAGTTATTTAACTAATGTTGGTGCAATAACTGAAATATCTGCAGATCGCGTCTCGATCATTGTTGTTTCGCTGAGTCACTTCGATCGATGACATTTTGTAAATACTTGTTCAGACGTATTTAAGCATCATTGAGGTAATTCCCCGTTATGTTTCCGCATACAACTGATTTTTTTTAACCATTGTCGTATATTTGATTTACATCTATGCTTTAGTTGTTATCTATTAAGACGTATCACCAGCAGTCTCTATTGAACTATGAGGGCTTCTATTTATTTGCATTTTGAAATGCTGGATTTCGAAAATATTTTCGGAAATAATTTGTGATAAATATCGATTGATTATAGAAGGTTGACGTCAGGCAGGCGGACAGTCATAAAATCACAGCCATGTTTTTGACAGCATGGATAGATAAGAATAAGGGCAGAAAAATTATGATCGCTAACCGAATAAACCTTTCTGTAATAGATAACATATTCCAGAAAACTGCACATTTTTTTCAACCGCACCAGATAACATTGCCCTGCTTATACCTATACACATTAAAGATGTGAACATAGAAGATGAAATGTAAAAACATGCAGCAAGTCTATATAAAAGCATTACGTCATCGCAAATATAAGATTGTATAGAGATCCAATACGATTTCTACCACATTAGCAGAATTAGATTATCAGATCCATATAGATAATGGAGTAATATCCTGTCGTTCCAGACATGGTTTATTAGGTGGAATTGTCGGGTTTTGTATAAAAACAGCCTGTTCAGTTCCTCCTATAACATTCACTTGTTTGCTTCCCAGCATCAACATCAGAGAATCTTCCATCCACAGCAATCAGTAAGTGTTGTTTTTCGAAATAATTACTTTTATTTTGTTTTTATTATTATCTATTAAAAGCTTTTTATTGTGTTACTACCTACCTTTTTTTTCTGATCATTTGAAATATTTTTTCGTTTTTTTCTATGGATTGGAAAAAAATATATTACAAGTAAATTAGTAATTTGATTTGTGTAAAGTAAAAACTAATATTCTGAAGTACTCAGCTCATAATCTTGCCTAAGCACCTGAGCTACAGTGAACCACGTCTGTTAATAAAAACAAAACTCCGAGAAGACTATGAAAATTTCTATTTTATTCTTCAAATAACAAAGAGAAACACTGCCTTTAATTAAAAATAATTGAAATATAATTTTTCAAAAGAAACGACAAGCATACAATAAGTCAGACGAACAATTAAAAACATGAGCTATAAAAATCACATAAGATGCTTACAGGACTTGCGTAATATCTGTATTGAAAGTCATTGTATATTTTCGGTGTCAATCTCGTTTATCCTAACAGCATGATTTCATATACGGAAACATAGTGCTTTATTTTTTTTACATGTTTAGATTTATCAATCACGAGATCTCGCATCCGGCAGGATTGAGAATTCATAATTTTAAGTTTAGGAAGTGTTGCATTAACAATAATTGTGATTAAAGCCGATCGTACGATGCCGAGATCCGCTTCCTAAAAGGCGGTACCTGTTCGAAGTACTTTATATGTACGAGTATTATAGAACAGTTCCATTGCCCCACACTTGACGAGCACTTGTAAAACTTGCCGTTCTTAAAGAGCCATGTAAATGTGGTGCCGGAATAATCCTGTTGCTATCTGCTACTTTGTACACGGATCGAGTCTAGAGGTTGTTTACATTTGACTTTTCATCGACATCGGCACGGAAGTAAAATGCTTTTGTCCTAAATGTTGGTTATTCTGCGATCATTTAAATGTTAAAATAAAAAATTACCTCACTTGCATACCTACTTTTATTCTTTGCTAGTGAATTGTGGTATCATATTATATGATACTTTTGATGTAGGTATATACCAATATGTTATCATTATAAATCCAATAAAAACTGGACTACTAGGCGTATATGGGTACCATTTTAAAAAAGCTCCCAGTAGCAAAATAAAATCTTCATTATTTCCAAATTTATGTGCCGATGTTTATAAATTCAACAAATTTCACCGCCAAACTCAATCCATTTTAATAGCCGTTGAGATTTTGCATCGGAAATTTTAAACTCGGAAACTGTCGACAAATTGTTATGGAATGGCCCCAAAAGTGTCATCCACATACAAATATTCAGGCGCCCCGGGCGCTGGGACAATGAAGGCGAGCCAGTTTATGAGTGCGCAATAATAGTGTGGACATGCCATATTAACTGGCTGATAAAAATAAGTTAATAAAAAGTAAAATACCTATATCATTTACAAATGAGAGGTATGATTAGCTCATAGATGGTGTTAATATGTCATAATGTTGACACGTGATAAAGTTTTTGCCAGCGATAATAACGCTTTAGCGTCACGCAATCATTGTACATGTAAGACATTGTAAACAGCTACTTTATCTAACGGATATTGTGAAAGGCGCAAAGTGGGTATTTTTAGAATAATTAGCAAATAGGAAAATGTGTTGTGATTGAACTTTTACGCAATAGTGATTCATACTTTCCTTGAAAGATATCTAGCAATTGCAACAATTTCATTACTGATCGTCACACAGCCCACCTTGGTCCACTTCAACTGTTATATAAAACCAAGTGCAAACTTTTAACAACCTTGAATATATATTCTGATTAGCTATTGCCTGCCACTGGGCTTGCTTGAATTTCCATTCTCGCGGCCCACTTTTGAACCAAGTTATCCGTAGTTTACCATTAAACTACTAGCTATTTAATTTGCTGTCATATATGACTGATCTTTTGCAGATATTTAGCTTCACGATATAATATATTCGAAACGTAGTCAGCAAAAAAAACCTTCTGTGTAGTGCTTGAAATAAAAATAATTCAGTTTTTGTCGTCATTATTTTCATTAAAAATGCAATGAAAATGAAAAATAATAGATTATTGAGAGACAAAAATAACATTCAGTCTCAAAAAACTCAAACCAGTTTGTCGACACTGGATGGTTTCACGAGTAATGAACTGTAAAGACTTCGAAACGTCGGGAAATAAATAGAAAATAAGTTCTAAATAAACGCGATATAATCCACAAAAAGTTGTTTCAATGTTATGAATGTGATTGGCCAAAATCTAAGAAAAAAATGTTCAACAAAGTCTTAAGATATACAAACTTCCATATGGACCTTATCAAATGACAATTAAATGTTATGATTTCCATTGAGAACGCATTGTATTGGAAAATAAATATAATAAGCGACAAAACGCAATAACCGCAGCGTCTTATTGTGTTTGTGTGTGTTTTATTTTAAATTAGAAATATACTGTCAAAATAATTTATTTAGTATATACCACCATCATCGAGGTAATTGGTTGTGTAACATAAAATACTGATGTGTTTATTAATTAGATATCTTCATAATTGGCGTGTTCAACACTATTAATAAATTCCTATTGTATTCAGTTATTGTGTCTTTAAGTTGTCTAATCACAGGCATTATAAAAATATTTCTCAAATCATTTACACGATATCTCATGATCACGTTTTCATAAATAAGTGCTTCTTCATAGAAGCACGTGATCATAACACTTATCTATGGACTTGATTGCATCTGGTAAAAAAAACCAGCCGCGCATCACCCGAGGAGAGTACACTTTTGATGTGTATTGTACTAGCTGACCCGGCGAACGTTGTTCCGCAACAAAAGTACGACTGCATCGAAAGCCGTTGCGTGGTTTCAAAGATATTAGCAGATATAAGTTATGTTCGACAGCCATATTTATTTACAGTATTTCCCATATTGGAAATAAAAGAAACAAAAAACAAAAAATATTCATATGTATATATTTCATAATTTTTGTATGGAGCGGCTCTTGGACTAAGAGTCACTAATTTTTATTACATGGCTCACACTAATGACAGTCCGGAAGTTATGTTTTATAAATATCGATGACCAAAATAATGTGTTCTTCATTTAGAATATTTGAGACTAGAAAATATAACGTGGCATAATTTCCACTGCATATACCTTCAGGTATTAAGTGACTGACATTTCACCGCAATATTCCATAATATCCCTGTCGCTTCTATTTGTTTTAAAATATATAACCCCAATGACTAATGTTTTTGTGACAACACTAAGTTTCAGTTTTAGAACAGTGTATCAATATTTTGAAAGAATTGTTAAAAATCCATGTTAACATCAGCACTCGTTCGACTTCCTGCTTAGAACTTTCGTCGTTCGCGATGGGAGATCCGTTTCCTGGGATAACCCCTGTGCGCACGCGCCAGCTTCGCCCCCACCTCGCGAACTGCAACCGTTGTAACTGGTTACATATTTAAATTAAATTCCATTTACGAACGCCAGAATTTTTTCTTTAAGTTTACGTAGGTACATGGACCGCCACGATATTGTTTATAGCTGTGATACAAGCTGGTCGTACACAGGCATGAGCTTTGCGGCTGTAGTTCTCCAATGATAATATTGTTTATCCAAATGTAGCTTTAATTTCTTTTAAAAATAATTACCAATGAGGTAACTTATAGCCTTTTTTTAAATTTATTTTCCATCAAATAGTGCTTTAGAATCTTTTTTTTTTCAATAGAGTGTGTATTTTAAAAAAGAATGTGCGTCACTTTTATTTGTTTTTGTGACTAGTAGTGTAGTAGTGTTTCTTTAGTCATAGTTTAGTACCTTATTTGTCGTAATTCTTCAATGTGTTTGCGAATTACTACTTTTAATATATAATGACTTAAAGTGACATCGCCACATGCTAAAAATCATTGTGACTAACACTGTTTGAATATAGTATTATAACTTCAGTGTAAAACGTGTATTTTTTCATCGCAGCTCACAAAAATGGCAGGAAAGATCACCGTCACATTCCTCACGATTTTCGCCGTGGCTGTCATCATCAATTTTGGATACGTCACTTGCAATCCTGCTATAGGTAAATAAGATTTTTTTTATTCTCATATATACATAAGCAACTTAAAGGGGTTAAACACACGTTTTATTTTGAATATTACTTAGTAAGAATTATCATTTCAAATGCTACCAAAATTTAAGGAACAAAAGCGCAGGACTTTAGAGTCTGAGAGTCCTGCGCTTTTGTTCCTTAAACTTATCATTATTTATTAATCATTATAAGAGCTAAATTAATTTTACACGTATTATGTGCACCTATAATATAGAATGCAGGAATTCATCTATGCAAGCAAATCATTAGATTTGCTTGCATAGATGAATTCCCACAAGGGATTCGAATCCCGATGGAATAGGATCTTCAGATTTTTTATATTGTTTATTTATAATAAATGTAATCCAAATAATTCCATAAGTGTCATAGACACCTATGGAAATATATAGAACATTCTCATGTTTATGCAAATATTAAACATTCAAATGAGATAACTAAAAGTTGTTTGAATATTAATTGATTTATGGTGATATTTGAAAACTAGCTTCTGCAAGCAGGTTCGCAACGCAAAAAGTTTAAAAAAACGAAATCCATCGAAATATAAGTCGATTATAGAGGTTTTGGAAACATAATTTTGAAGATTAAAATTTTTTGTGTCATGCAAAATCAATTACATGTTACTTCAGAATAGAGCTTTTTAGTGTTTAAATAATTTTTAGAATTGGTTCATTACCTTAAGTGTTTATTGACTACAAGATAAAAACTATTTCCCTTATTTATTAAATTTATAATTTATTTCAACTTTAACTTTTAATCAACAAGTTAAAGTTGAAATTACAGATTTAATGGACAGTAACTATGAATGGCTTAGGAATAATTAATAGGTAGTACCTTTTCTCTACGATTTAGGGATTACTGGATATTATTAGTAGTTGAAGCACTAGTTGTTGTTTGAGCGTTCTTTATTTTAACGTAAGACTTTTTTTCCCTTTTTTATGGGATAGAAGTGCAAACGAGCAAGTGGGTTACCTGATGGTAAGCAACTAATCAACCGACCATGAACAGCGTGTGGCGTTGCCGTCCTTTACGGTAGTGTGAGGAGAAAGGAAGGGTAAAGGGGATCGAGGGATACCTCTCTACCGAACGAAACGCGACACGCGACATGCCGATATTCCGAGACGTCGTGGTATTACCGGTCGAGCCGGCCCATTCATGCAGCGAACTGCAAGACTCTACCACAGTTAAAACCCTTATAACATTATACCCACACAATTATATAAAACATAATTCTACCTTTACGATACGATAATTATGTAGAGTTAAAGATCATGCTCGCCAAATTTTATTCGAAACAACATTATGAAGCTTTGTTCGTATTGGCAATAGGAAATCTAACATTTGTCATTTTGAATCCCGCATTAATTATAGTATCATAATATGTAAATGTCATAAATTCCGATCTCAATTATTCCACACACAACAAATATATTATATGTCAACACGTTTTGAATATATTACGGGCCTCGTGGCGCATTGGTAAAACTACCGGCTGCAGCATTGAGGTCGGGGGTTCGATTCCCACCCGAGCACAAATATTTGTGACAAACATGAATGTTTGTATGGCGTCTGGGTGTTTTTCTATGTATTATAAGTATGTATTTACAAAAGAAAAGTATATGTGTATTAATATCCGTTATCTAGTATCCATAACACAAGCAATTAGTTGCTTAGCTTGGAACTAGAGGGCGCTGTGTGTATTGTGTCCAAAATATTATTATTTTCGTTATTCTTTTGAATTCTCAGTTTTTATAAAAAATTGGTGTATAAATAACGTCTACGGGTGTTAACCAAGTAGACGTTATTGTATTGAAAGGGTAGTTATTTAATCAGGGTTCGGTTGAGATTCGTCACTTTGCATAAATTTTCGAACTATTCTACAAGTATTTAAAATAGCTGCCTTTTGAATATTAACGTATGTGGTTGCTGGTAATTTAAGTAATCTGAGGCTATTGTGCAGATGCTTCGGAATGACACCTGTAGTCGATACGACTATTGGTAATATTAGGACCCTATTTGCTTTCCATATTCTTCCTACTTCTTCCTTTAATTCAGTATACTTATTTATTTTTTCTGTTATTGTTTTTAAGACATTGTGGATATTAGGTACAGCAATGTCAATGATATAAACTGTTTTCTGTAATTTATCATGTACAGTAATATTAATATTATTATTATTATTATATTGAATAGATCTTATATTTTTAATATTGGATGCGCTTTTAGCAGAGATGGAAGATACCTACACCGCGGATGTAGAAAGACGAGTGGCGATAGGAAATAGCGTAAATGGAGCATTAGTTGGGACGCCCAGCTAGCAAATCCACAGTGCAGTCCTGATCCCAACGCTAACTTATGGAAGCGAAAGCTGGGTATAACAAAGTGTGCATGAAATTAGGATAAACACGGTAGAAATGAGGGCACTGCGCAATATCTTCGGAGTGACTCTCGCTGAACGCGTCGAAAACAAGGTTGTAAGAAAGGAAGTTGGATTAAAAGAGAGTGTCGGTGTAAAAGTAAGGGCATGCTCCGATGGTTCGGATATGTATAAAGAATGGATGGTGCAAGACTGACTAAGCAGATATACAATACAAAGCGGATGGATCTAGGAGTCGAGGACGGCCAAGACACACATTCCATGACCAAATAGAACAAGTTCTGGAGGAAGGATATGTTAGGAGTCTTAAAAATCGACGCGCAATCATGAAAAGAGTTATAAAAGTCAACGAAGCGAGTGAGGCGTGTAAGATTCGTGTCTTATGGCGCTCTGTTCTCTCTGCGTACCCCGCAAGGGATTTGGCGTGAAGTTATGTATTTATGTATGTATATTTCTTATATACTCGCCACGTAAGAATTCTATTGCGAATAACGGTTAACTCAATATTACTCATCACCTTTAATTAGTAGGACTATAGTTGATATATTAATCCATAAGACAGGTGCAGGATATTTCCTATAAAAAACTATGGGTTTTTACAATATGATAGAACACCACGTTGATATTATATTAATATTATTTAGTTTTCCTTCTCTTGCAATTAATTATTTCTAATTGAAAAACAAAAAATGGGTTTGATATTTATAAAAAAAAAGATACAAAAAATTAGTGAGTAATCCATGAGTGAGTAACCAAATAACGTTAAGACAATTTAAAAAAGCAATGATTCACGCGTAATCCAGTATTTTTATTGATGGCAATAATAATGAAATATTATGCAATTTTTGTTACCTTTTCCCTATTTTCATCCAATTAACAGATAATACAATGATTAGTTGTTACCTAATTGAGTATATTGTTTTTAAAATAGACATAAATAATTGTTGTGTGGTAGTTAAATTATGAAATTACATAAATTGAAAGTGCTTAATTTAAAAACGATTTTATTGCTGCTTAGTCTAAATTAAAGGGAGAATATGAGACCAACAAGATCTTACTTTTTTATTTTGTCCAAATCCGTAAAGCGTGCAACAGTAAACACAATTAAGGAAAAAACTGAAACGTCATTATTTTTAAATTAGGAATAAAATTCCAATCTCAAATTTTATACAAAGATTTGATGTCGACTTTATTTGTAACAACATTGTTGCGCAAACACGGCGCGTATAAAGTGCGAAATTTAATCTTGACACTAGACACGTGCCTCAATGAATTTAAATTCAAATTCATAAGGACAACGATTAAGATTAAACGTGACCTGCGGAACGACAAAGAATAACATTTACATTTGTGTAGTCAAGCCAAATGCAAATTTAACTCAGTCAAAGTGAATAGAATAATGTTGAAATTGCATTCCTTTGTTATGTCATAGAAATCTGTTAGGGAGCTGGACCTAAGAGCTTTTACCCAACTCGCAAAACTCAATACCCAATCGCTTTTTTTATCTAATATATAAAATTCTAGTGTGACGATAGGAACGTCTTGACTGATTCTCATGAAATTTTGTAGGTATATCGGGTGGGGCTGACAATCGGACATCTATTTTTGTCCCCTAAATAAGTTAAAAGCAGTCCACAGCATACTACATAACCAAATACTCATAGAACGTGTTCTAGAGGACGGTGATGTTAGGAGCCTCAAAAATCGACGCGCGTGCATGAAGAGAGTTATGAAAGTCAACGAAGCGAGTGAGGCGTGTAAGAATCATGTATGTACATTACATACCTATACCCAAATAACTGACTGGAAAAATCTCATTAGATTATTCCATGTCATTGTCTCATTATAGGTGAGTACATTTTCTTTTGGGTTACATTATGTTCCAATAGTTGGGTTTGTTATTAGAATCGATTTTCTAATTCAACCTCTCAAACCTCGAAAAATAACATAACATAACTTCACGCCTTTTGTTACCCGAAGGTGTAGGCAGCGGCTATTAAGCCTCGTCTCGCCGTTATATTTACGTCCCAAATGGAATAGGTGGCGAACCTATTGCCATGCCGGGCACCAAGTTTTCAGTCATCGATATTTATCACACTTAACTTCCGAAAACAATTTCCAAAAGTCATTGGTGTGAGCCAGTGTCAGGATTCGAACCCGGACCTCTGGATCAGAAGCCGTGTGCTCGAACACTGGGCTACCGAGACTAATAACTACAGAGAATACTGTACTATTAATAACTACACTATATATAGTTTATTTCTAAAAATTAAGATTATTTAAATCTGCTCTGTAGTAATGAATCGATGAGCACAAGTACCTACCAGGAAAAATACCTGGCAAATTTTACAATTTCAATTTGCAAACTCAGGTTAATTTGATATGAATCGAGTACCTTTATTGTTTTTGAGTTCTGTTGAAATTTAATAAGTACCCGAGGACCGTTCCTAAGAGCCATTTCGGATCGTTTAATTGCCAAAAACGTTCGTTGCTGATTGAACGTCAAACTTGTGAAATGGAAGCCTTTATTATTCCGTGAATCAGAATATAATTGATGATTAAATGGGTCTTTACTGTAAGGGATATCATTTGCTTTTATTATGTACGAAGAGATGATGGCAAAATTTAGGTACCTATTACTATCAAACTATCTGTTTATGATAACATATAAATAATTAAGGTCTAGATTTTTTCCAGATTGACTTTTTAATCGAATCTAATACATATAGGTAGATGAGGTCTGACCACCATTTAAATTACAATCTAATAAATACTTACATAGATATCTTCACACATAGTTTTTTTTTTGGGATAGGACGGCAAACGAGCATGCATGTCACCTGATGTTAAGCAATCTGCGCCGCCCATAGACAACAGCAACACATATAGTGTTACCGTTGCGTTGCCGACCTTTAAGGGAGTAGCATATGAAAGGATGGGGAAGGCCTCTGGGTACCTCTCTCACCAAACGAAACGCGGCATGACTGCATGAGCCACTTTACGTCGATCTTCGGAGAGGTTGTGGTATTTTACCGGTTGAGCCGGGCCATTCATGCAGCGGTAGATAGAAAGATTCCATGTAAACAAAATCCTTTATTGTGTAAACGATCAAATCCACCAAAATTTTGAGGTGGAACTCTAAATACCGCTCTAATCAATCGTAGTCAAATATGTACACGCGAAAATCTAAGTTACCGTTAGGTAACACTAATTAAACAATCTAAGTGCCATTGGATGCCATTTGCTCACTGGGATTTAACTCAATCACACCTTTCTAATAGAGTAAACATATTGAACTGTCTATAGTCTGTATTTGTATGTGGTTTGTTAATAAAATGCCACTGTGTTATGCTGAATCCTCATAAAAATTCACCAGAGATGTCTCGCTCGCTCGTCCATCACCGGAGACAATGACCTCAATCCGCGATTTGGTCGGCTCACTTTCGCTGTTATTGTGCAATTTCACCTTAGCCACTCACACTTGACCCCATAAACGAGAAGAGACATTAGTATTTCATATCGCCAGCACCATTCTTAAGTGTCTATGAATATGAGACGCTAGAAAGAAATATATCTATTCGTATTTAGTAATATCTTACTTACCTATTTACTGGAGTTTTCGCATCGCTAAAATAAATTAATACAAGTTTTATTGCAACTATATGCAACAAAAAAATATATGTTATTGATTGAGTGTGAGAAATAACTAGTGACCTTTTTTAGAAAATTAATAATAAAACATTAATAATAACATATATTTTTTTACTTATTGCCCTAAAATACGAGGTGTGAACTATCTATGCTGTTTTAAAAATATTATAACGTAACAAAAGATAATTCTACCTTGATGCAAATCAATTAAAAAGATCATGTCTCATTTCAGCTACTGGCTATGACGCTCTGCAAATTTGCATCGAAAACTGCGCGCAGTGCAAGAAAATGCTGGGCGCTTGGTTTGAAGGTCCACTCTGCGCCGAATCTTGCATCAAGTTCAAAGGGAAGCTGATCCCCGAGTGCGAGGACTTCGCATCCATCGCCCCTTTCCTCAACAAACTATAAGATAACATCGGATTAATCGACACGGATTTGACTCGCAGTTACCAAACATCTGCTAATACCAGATAGATATTAAACAGTTACTCAATCACCTATCAAGATAAGCGAACTTCATTTAAAGTTCTGTAATTATGTCCAACAAGATTAGAAATTAGTTTTAACATTTCGAAACCCTCATAACAGTGGGATCCACTGCCTTATTAACAATTTAATAGTACTTATAATCTGGAACAACAACATAAATTATATAGGACGTGTATTTAGTAGATATGCCGATTTTCGGCTTTTCCAATACTCGGAAGTCAGGAATGGATGAAAATTTACTCCACGTTTGAATAATCCGCCGGTAGAACCTATCTACACTTTTATTGAAAACGAAAATATAAATTAGTTTTTACGTAAATTTAATGCAAATGATTAGATGTAGTAGACTTATTTACATAGTGTGTTATAAAGGCGTTTTTAAATAACTTGCGCTTAGTATAATGAAAGCGCTTTAAGAGCTTTTCCCTTTAACACGTAGCTATATTAAATAGATATAATAATACGTATGTACGTTTGTAATACTTTCTTACCTGGCGAAATTCCTACTGCCATATTATCTTAAATCTTTACACTTTTATCGTGTGATGAAAATGCATTTATCACACATAAATTTCTTCCACTCAATTCAGTCTATATATTAATTTAACGCATAACGATTTCCATCGCCGACATACCAAAGTATACGATACTCTATGTGGTTAGTTGTAAGTTTTTTACCTTTTGAATACAGGGATATTGTAAGAATTATTAATATTGTAAGAAGCAAAATAAAACAATTGTAATTGAAAATATATTTTATTTCTCTTCAGTTATAGAAGACGTACCTAGTATCGTTTATTTTAAATTTTATCATGGTGTAGGCTGACTAAATAAATCGTCAATTACTTTTATTTAATTTTGTCGCTACTGTCACCTTCCTTGTTGTCATCTTAGCGACGGTAATTGACGTCCGGACAAAATTAATCTCTCAAGGCTGATATTTCCAAGGAACTTAATTGTATACTAGCTGACCCGGCAAAAAATTAACAAAAAATATTGAGGGGTGGGCTCCCCTTGTGATTTAGGGGGCTGAAAAATAGATGTTGGCCGATTCTCAGACCTACTTAATATGCTCACAAATTTTCATGAGAATCGGTCCAGCCGTTTCGGAGGAGTATGGGAACGAAAACTGTGACACGAGAATTTTATATATAAGACTAGCTGGACCGGGCGAACTTTGTTCCGCATCAAAAGAAATTAAAGAGTAAAATTTGGATATTAAAAAGTTCAATTTGTGCCATTTAACGGTACGTGTTTTGGCGCGCAACGCAACTACTATGTCCCGCTATGTTAATACTGTAATATCTTCGTAAATATTCGTTTAAATTACATACTGTAAAGGGCAATATTACGCCTAGCAATTCTTACAGAAAATTTTGCAAGGCAATAATTTTAAGTAATTAAATTGTCTACAGCTGTATTCCGATAAATGGAAAATAAAAAGCTATCGTGGCCTAAATCTTTAACAGATTCGACCGAAACGATGCGATGATTAAAAAAATGTTTTCGCAAATTCAAATTCCGTATTTAATAATAATATGACTCTTAATAATAATATCTTGGACAAAATACATTTTCACCAGGTCAGGATCTGATGATGGAAATGAGGAGATCTCGAAGGCACCCACCAAAACTTGTGTGCGAGTATGGTGTTTTTGTTACGTAATAGTTATGTCTTAGGGATATCCTATATGGTATCAACATCTGATGCTGCTATGCTAATAAATAAATATAAGAAGCCACAAAAGTCCTCAACGGTTAGGAGTTTAAAACAGCATTGCAATTGGTCGATAGAAACTACTCGGTAGTATATAGGGCTATAGCCCTATATACTACCGAGTATAGTGAGTTGCTTGTGAATTATGCTTGAATATACACCTGATGCTGCTATACTGATGAAGAAGCCACAGAACTCCTTAACGGTTAGGAGTTGGGAGACAGTACTGCAGTTAGTCTATGGAGACTGTTTAGTAGTATATAGGACTAACGTGATGCTTGGGATGTATGCTTGAATCATCGTCTGATACTGCTGTGTCATCATCAGGATGAAGCTACAGAACTCACAGTTAGGAGTTAGGACACAATTCTGTGAAAATGAGTTTTTTATATTCTGTAATAGTTTCCAGGCTACGATTGGCGTTCATTCGGGCTGCAGTGTTATTGGGTCTACTTATGATGATTACAAAAATATAAATACTTAGCAAGTATTATCATACTCTTTTATCTAAGTACCAATTTATGACAATTATAGCTCCCTAAAATATCAACCATTTAACAAACGGACTTGTAATTAGTGATAACATATTTAATAAAGTGAAAGCCATGTAAATGAAGTGACTTCTATTGAAGTTCACAACTCAATAATATCAGTAAAACTCGTGAAAAAAAATACTTTTAAAAACAAAGTTAAACCGACTTCCAGAATCATAAACCACAAAATCTTTAAGTATATGAAAACAGTAGATACCTCTATAACTAAAAATCGATAAATAACGTAACTTACTAATTTGTATACTTAATACAAAGCAACACAATAGAGCACGTTATCTAGGCTGGCACCGACTCCAAAAATAAGTGACATTTGTAAATATTTTAATAGTTAAAGATGATTTTATTAAAGTATTACGTTTTTTATATTGTATTATGTATACTGTTTTCATATACTTAAAGATTTTGTGGTTAACGATTGTGAAGTCGGTTTAACTTTCTTTATATACATACTTTACATAGAAAATCACCCAGACGCCATCAAAGCATTCATGCTTGTCATAAATATTTGAAGCTCAGAGATCAAACAAAGTCTGTCATGTGTCAAATGTTACCTCGTGTTTTATAAAGTTGAAAGGACGTGAAAATTTAAATGAATGCGCGTTCGAGGTCGAGAATTTACTTGTTTTGGAAGGTGCAAATATTTATTTGAGAGAAGAAGGCACCAAAGTAGTTTGGACAGCAGCAGACGCAAAAGCCCGAGCTAAATTGATTTTGACTATAGATTCGTCTTTATTTAAGGACATAAAAGAACCGAAGCACACGAAAGAAAACTAAGCTCATTGATCGACAATTCAGGATTTTCTAGGAGAATTATTTTGATGCGGCATTCAATATCTATAAGATTAGAAAACTGTGAAAAGTGATTAATGGGTAAACTTATAATAATTGGCTGGATTATCCAAACAGTAAATGCCCTTGATAATAGTAATTTAACACCCAAGAATTCCAATCACTACAGATCCAATAAAAACAAAAATATTCGACATTAAATTAACTCATGTGGGTTAAACGGAACTAGGGTTACCGTATCTCAAGACCTTGTCCTGAGAATTCAGTTTTTCTAATTTTCACAGAATTGCGGCTGTATTCGACGAATCTTGTGCTATCACAGGATTTTCAATAAAACACAAGTTACATTTTAAAGATCTCTTTATTAAAAAGTTACAATTAACCAAAAATTTTTATGAATTTACTTAATAATCAATACTTTTAACCGTCTTAAAAAAAAAGAATTCCTCAATCAGTTTCATTATTATTATTATTTTTTTATGAATAAAGGCATGTTTAATTTTTAGTGAATTTATAACTATGGGAAGTGATTCGCCGTGATCAACATCGCCGACCAGATTGGTTGTGGAGATGGAAGTGGAGAGTATGTCACCGATACAAGCGGGTAACATAACATAACATAACTTCACGCCTTTTGTTACCCGAAGGTGTAGGCAGCGGCTGTTAAGCCTCGTCTCGCCGTTATGTTTACGTCCCAAATGGAATAGGTAGCGAACCTATTGCCATACCGGGCACAAAGTTTGTCAGTCATCGGTATTTATCACACATAACTTCCGAAAACAATTTCGAAAAGTCATTGGTGTGAGCCAGTGTCTGGAATCGAACCCAGGACCTATGGATCAGAGGCCGTGCGCTCGCCCACTGCGCCACCGAGACTGTTTCCGCCGCTGACAAGCGGGTATTATTTTATTTATCATGATTTCGTATCCATCCGATCCGTATTCCATCGCAATTTTTAAATTAGTTGTGTAGTTTACTTTTTAATGTTTGGTATTTAGGCGCATATTATATCAAGGCATTTTTGAACCATCTACGTCGTCCGACTGGCAGACGCCGGGTGTATCAACATCTCCACCGACATCTACTCTGTCAGCCAGATCTTTGATCATGGGATGGAAATCACGTGGACACCCTCAGGGACACTCCGAGTGGCGGATGATGTAGTTTTACAGAGGACACCTTCAGGTTCCGTTCGAGTAACATACATACATGAAATATAAACACTACAATTTAACTGTATAAATAAGAACTAATATAAATCTCTAATAAATAATAATAATATGTTCTTTTACAGCCTTGGCGTCTCACATCATTGATCGCAAGTGAAGATGTGAAGATAGTGGATAGCTTCAGGGCTGTCACTCTCTTTCCCTCCGAGGAGATCAGTCATGTAAATAGCCAATGATTATTTGATTAGGCCATAGTGAGACTGTAATAATGAAATTAATAAGTAATTATTGTCTTTGTACTTTGTTAATCAGGCTCCAACAAATTCCGTACAGGATGCAAACTGGTAATATATGTAAGTAGGAATCATTCCGCACCATCAGATTGTTATGGATTCGGTATTTCATATATGTATTATTTTTATAGATGCACTCGAGCTCTAAATTAACAATTTACTATGAAATATGGTGTGTTGTAATGCTTTTCATGAGATAATACACGCAATATAGTTTTCTCTAGCTTGGAACTTGTTTTTCTTTTCCAATTTTAGGCTTATGCTTGACTTCTCTCTACTGGCATATTAATTTAATTGATAATGATATTTCTTGCATACTAAGGCAGAGGTCGTAAGTTCAATTCCCGCTAAGAACCAATGCATGAACGTTTTATTTGTATAATATGTGCAAGCTCTGCTTATTTGGTGGTTAGATGAAAGTATATTAATCTAACTTCTGATATGATAATCAGAGTTCTAAGATAAAAAATGAGATTTCAGTTTTAGGCTTGATTAAACTTGAAACTCAAATATTAAAAATAGCAAGCCATAAATATCTTGACATATAGTCGTCGATATATATATATCCTAGAACCCTGATGGCATACCAATATCAGCAAAGCACAGTACTATTAGCGATTTTTAGGTTTCGGAATGAATTGCATGATATCTTATCTCAGGATGACGACATTTTTGACGCCCCATTAGCCCAACTCTTGGATTCCGGGAGCGAAGCCGACGACGACGAGTTTGATCATGAAGATAAATAAACTTGGAACTGCTGACGATCTGGGACGATGACAACATAAATGATAACAACAACGATGTCGAAGCCGTCGGCGTCGCAGAGCCCACGCTCAGTGCGCTCAGTAGGCATTATGACTGTCCGAGGATTTTTCGGCCTTTACAGGTGTGATGGAGCACTTTAACGAGGATGTTGGTCACAAAATTGAGGGTATAAGACTATTAGCAGTATTCTCTCAAATTTAGGACCAAACCCTAATGGAATCAATAGTGGCAAGCACAAATTCAATACGCCTGGGAGACAAATGTTAAATACACCGAGACCGAAAGAGCTATCCCGCTTTAATCGCATCTCCATTCTTGGGCCGAAACTTCTGTGGACGAAATTTACCGGTTAATGAGCATCTGCATCAGAAACCATATCGATGAGTACTGGTCTACCGGCACTTTAAGCATACCAGAATTTAGGAAATTAATGAGCATCAACCGATACAAATTGTTAATGAAATTTCTGCATTTCGTGGACAACAGTACGATCGATACGGATTCCTATGGCGCAGAAAGAAAACTGGCCAAAATCAAGCCAGTGCTAGTTTACGAGCCTCGCAGTGTCACTCGACCGAATTGTTGCTACTTTGGAAAGGCCGGCTAAGTTGGAGGCAGTGTTTCCGATCCAAAGCAGCACGATTCGGAATAAAGAGTTACGAACTCTGCGAGGCCGCGACTGCCTATGTCCTTAATATAATGGTGTATACCGGGAAAACGAGCTCCCTTGACAGTATTTATGGATTCCAATCGTCCACAGAAAATCGTGTTACATTTATTTATTATATATCTTATCAATGGGTTTTCTCTGTTCATGGATAATTATTACAACTCCATTGAACTGTGTCGGTTTTAAAAAAATTTTAAAACTGACGTCGTCGGCACCATATGCCGGTGACATTGTGGTGACATTTCTGATTTTTGTTGGAAAGACGTGAAATTAGTAACTGCACTGTCGACTTACCACAAAAACGACATGGTCGAGGGCTGACGGGCGGGAGAAGCTCGACACAAAACGGCAGTTGTGGAAACCATGCATTTATGAGAGGGGTGGATCTTAAAGATGAGAAGCTCTCCATGTATTTTCTTTAAAGGAAAAGTCTTAAAATGGTACATAAAAGTATTTAAAAGACTGTTAATTATAGCTATTTTAAATTTCTAAATAATATATGTGGCTAATATGGGCCAACAAATACCTATTACGCGCCGAGCCTATCGTTACCGCCTCATCGAGGAAATTTTGGAACGATATGGGACTGACGGGAGAGTGGTCCAGAGGGTTACTAGCATCCCCAGTAATCGGCTGGAGCGCAATCTAGATCATTTTCCCGAACAAAAGCCGACGGTAGGCGAGAGAACTTCGTCGCAAACCAGGTATTCTAGGGTGTTAGGTGTGCCGCAAATAAAATAAGAAAAATGAGCAACATTTATTGCAGCCAGTGCAAAGTTGCTCTTTGTGTTGGGAAATACTGGCGTGATTTCCACACGCTGGAAATATTGTATAATGCTAAGGCTAATGTACTAGTTACGATAATTAGTGCTATCCAATATCGCAAATCAAGTACATAAATATCAGTTTTATCGTATTTAATAAAAATAAACCTATCTTATCGATGTACAAATATAACACAACTATCCCCATTTACAACGATACCGTTTTTGGGCTTGATAAGACAGGTTCCAACGAATTTATCAATGGACGACTTTACAAAAGACGTCACAGCAGGCTGTGGAATAGTACTTAAAGCTTGCAGATTAAACAGGAAAAATAAAAAATGTTAAGTTACTTGGATCCCTTCCTAGTCAGTGGTCAGGATTAGTCACTTTTCAAGGCCCTCCCTTCCAGACTGTTCCTATATTATACCTACCTTCTTTTAAAACTATACAACTATCCAGTGCCACTCTTATGCAGGATTTGGTCATACAACGGTCCAATGCCATTCTAAAGCCAGGTACAGACACTGCAAATATTCCCGAATCCAAATCTGCTTGACTTTATTGCTCACGTAAACACTTTGCCACAAGCAATATTTCGACGGTGAACTTCTGAGACCTTGGGACAGCGCCATCGTTTGACCACGCCTAGAAGTCGCTAGTATGGATAATATTCGCCCGCAGAAATATCTCTTAAATTTGATCGTTTTCGTGTTTGGAGGAAATTTTACAGAACTGAAAGTTTACACGAAGCGTGCGTGAATGGTTGTGCACATTCTAAATAAGGTAGTGAACCTGATTTAGAATATGCGCAAGCAACAGCGTCGTCAAAATTGCCACCAGCACCATACATTCAGTGATGACTACGAACCACTCAACCAACATGCAATAAGCTCTGATTCAGAAAATATTCAACCAAATATTCTTACAACGGAAATAATAAAGTTCACTATGTAAATATGACAGAAGGCCGACGTCGACTAAAAGAAACGCAGCTAGAAAGATGGAAAAAGAATATTACCATGCGATTTATAAGAGCGATTTTTCAACGCTTGCCTGCTGCAGGGAGATCACTCTTCCTAATCGTTACTCATGATGGGTGATAAGATGGATACCACGCCCTCCTTAGGAGACCCTAATCAATCTCATTCCCAAGGAAATAAATCTAATTTGAACGTCCGAAGACCTAGAGGAAACCGCGGCCGTGGCGACAGGGGGAAACCCAATGACGGTACCACTAACTGGCATCAAACCAACCCATAGTAATAAGTTTATTGCTCAGGTGGACGCAGAACGAAAAAAGCATTTTAACCGATTTGCAGTAGGCAAATAGGATACAAACAACCAAGAGGTGAAAAAGTGCAACCCTAATTTCGTAACCTCAAACGAATTAGTTTTTGCCGGAGTTTTTTTTTTAATCGAAATCCCTCATCCTCACTGGCAAAGTAGTAGTCCTAACTCACCTAACTCACGATGAAAACCCGCCTTACGATTAATCAAGCCTTCACCGTCATTAGCAAGATCACTCAGGACATGGGCCATAATATCATAAGCAGAAGGAAGAAATGCGAAATCTATAGACGGATTGCTTTGCTTCGGACGGCATATAAAGTACTCTAGTCGTCGAAGTAAGTTTATTTATATTTTAAATGTCAGTCGTTTTAGAATATATCACTAGTATATATATTTTTATGAGCGAGACTATAATTAGAATTATAGTAAAACCACAGAAAGTGAAGTTATTTTGTTCAAAAATTACTCATAACAAAATTTTTACTTAACCACTATAATCAATCTTTACAAAATTAATACTAGGTTTTATTACTAATTGTCTTTAACAACTATTTATCGACAATCAAATGTCGAATTAGTAAGTTCTACATAATATTATGACAGAACCATTAACAGTTGTAGAGCAGCGGTCAATTGACTGGTACTTCCAGAGATTGGGTTGGTTCCTCGAGACTTGGCAATGGAGGTATTAATGATGACTGTGACGACTCTTCTGATGGAGCTAAAATTCAAAAAAAGCATTATTAATATAACATAACATAACTTCACGCCTTTTTCTACCCGAAGCTACCTGATCTACCCGAAGGTGTAGGCAGTGGTTGTTAATCCTCGAATCGCCCTTATGTTTAAGTCCCCAATGGACTTTGTGGCAAACCATTTTAGTCATTGATATTTATCACACATAACTTTCGGAATTAGTTTCGAAGAGTAATTGGTGTGAGCCAGGATTCGAACCCGGGACCTCTGGATTCAGAAGCGGAGTGCTCGACCACTGGACCAGAGAGACTACTACTAAATAAAACCTATAATGATAAATGAAGGAATCTCAACATACTTTGTAATGTTTCTGAAACATCCATCGGCTGCGGTTCCGATGCTTCTTGTGGTAGTTGGAGCTGAAAAAATCAATCAACAGATTACTTAAGAAATTTGATTCATACATTTAAGTAATGTAAAACATCAGAAATCATGGAGCTACACACATTCATACTATCACGCTAAGTCCCTTGCGGGCTAGGCAGAAAAACAGAGATTCTTACGCACTTCAGTTGCTTCTTTGACTAGTATAACTCTTGACATGCACATTCGGCGGTTTTTAAGGCTCCTGACATCACTTTCTACAAGGGCTCGTTCTATTAGCCTATGGAAAGTGTGTTGTAGTTGTCCTTGGCTCCCACTTTTACATTGTATATCTGCTTAGTCAAGTTTGCATCATCCATTATTTTTACATGTCCGAACCATTGGAGCATGCCTTCCCTTATTTTTATACTGACACTCAATCCAACTTTGTTCCTTACAACCTTGTTTTCGACGCTGTCAACAAGCGTCACTCCGCAAATTTTGCGTAGTGCCCTCGTTTCGGCCGTCATGCACTTTGATTCTTACATTATGTACACTCTGCTATACCCAACTTTCATTTCCACATTCCGCATTGAGCAGTGGAATCATGGAGTTATAAAACATATTGACAATAAGTAATAAATAAGTATAATATATAATAAGTAATAAATAAATATATTGACAATAAATAAGTATGTGTCATGCATACCTCAGGGGCTACTCTTGGTATTTTTCCGACTGGATGTCGCACACTGAAAGGCACACACGACTCATAATAATTTATAACAAACTCCGGGTATGATTGGCCTAATTCAGCGCCAGGTACCACGTCAACTTCCAAACAGTCCTGCCTGTAAATTAGAAAAATAACATGGAATTAAAATACAATACCGTCTATATAAATTGGAATCAGACAATTAGTCTGTCTATACTATGACGTATTATGTGAATTCCCATTGTGTACTAAGAATGACAAGCTCCAAACTTACTTTTAAGACAAAAACACCAATTTATTGTTATATTACACAATTTGGTTTGAGTTCAAGGTGATTCACGGATGGTTTGGATTCACAAATAAGCCCGGCAGATGGTGCGATAGTCGGTATCTAGGTTATTTATCTATAAGTTAGTATAATTTTCCAAAAGAAGCAACCTAAGTTACTCCTTGTATAATATAACATTATAAATGGGATAGTTACCCTGACTGTTACTCTGTTTTGTAATTCATGTATAAATATGACTAGCTGACCCGGCGAACTTTGTTCCGCATCAAAAGTAATAAATGAGTAAAATTTGAATATTAAAAAGTTCAATTTGCGCTATTTATCGACACGCGTTTTGGCGCGCAACGTGACTTCTATGCCCCACTATGTTAATACTGTAATATCTTCGTAAATATTAGTTTCAATTGGATACTGTAAAGGGCTAGGATCATCTATATTACATGCACAATCTATTTAGGACACTTTATTAGATGAAAATTAATGCTGTAATGTTTAAAATCGCTTCGTAAATAAGCCATTATTTCTCGTAAAAAGTATAAACATAAGAATGGTCATTGTGGGTTATCCTTAAGAGATAGACATATGCCCTCGCGGACTTTTTTGTAGACCTTCTAAAGGTGTTCAATAATGTAGAACAGGGCTGTCCAAACCATGGCCCGCGGGCCGCATGCGGCCCGCGGCTTGTTTGATTGCGGCCCGTAGAACCTTTTTTAACTGACTTCAAAAAAAGTTTCCAAAATTAACAAGCAAATTATTTTTCTCGCATCAAAATCGAATGTTTTGGGTATGTTCGATTACGCTGCTCACATCACTATTCACTCGAGAATTCGGGGAATTCCCCGAACGCAAGATACGTGTACCTACTACCGCGCATCGTTCATTGGGCATTTGTTTGTCACTTGTCATTCAACGCGACGAAAGTCTTGATTACGCAAGGTTACTCTCAGGTTAAAGACTTTAACATTATTTTAAAGTTTGTTCGCTTTGTGTTTGCGTATAAAAAACTTTTAACCTCATCATGTCTACAAAGAAGAGGAAGTTAAGTGAAGAAAAACGTTCATTCAATGAGAAATGGGAGTTAGACTACTTTATTTCCAACAATAACAATAAAATTCAGTGTTTGATTTGTATGCAAGTTTTATCTGTAAGTAAAGAATATAATGTTAAGCGACACTATACTTCTTTACATGAAGAAAAGTATAAAAAACATGTCGGTGAAGCAAGAAAAGTTATGGTGGCTGAGTACAAAAAAAAACTAATACAGCAAACAACTATGTTTTCAAAAGTAAGTACTGAAAATGAACAAAGCTTGGCTGCTTCATATGAAGTTTCATTACAATTAGCCAGAGCTAAAAAACCATTTAGTGATGGAGCTTTAATAATAAAAATAGGTAAAAAAACTTTTTAAGTTAAACGGTTTTATGTTAAACATACATTGCAATGTTTAAGATAAATGTACTAAAAACCAAAAAATAATAAAATAGATACAGTCGTGGGAATTATAACCATATGCATAGACTAGACTAAAATAAAACCGTGGGGCACGTCAATTGTCTACAATCGTTGATTAAAATGTTTGTTTTGTAATGTTACACTATAATTAGGCAGTTGTTCAACCGACAACCATGGACGTGTGATAAGTAGGGCTAGAATGTGGAAACAAGCTAGCAAGCTCGAGTTTTAGGGTTTCATAGTGGTGAGCGAGTAGTATTTTTATATCATATGTTTTGTCGATTAAAGACAAACTACGAGCAGTGAAACGATTCCTCGCCAGCCAGCAGTGTGAATGTCCAACGATAAACTAGTTGAAACATCTCTTTTATTTACATGAAGTGTATAACTATTGGAATTTCCATGAGCAAGAAAATAGTAAGTAATTTCCTCACCGTCTGCGGGCCAACTGCCTAACGACGAATTAAACGATTCTTCTATCGCACATTAAGTCGATAATTTGTAGACAATTGACGTGCCCCACGGTTTTATTTTAGTCTAGTCTATGCATATGTTTATAATTCCCACGACTGTATCTATTTTATTATTTTTTGGTTTTTAGTACATTTATCTTAAACATTGCAATGTATGTTTAACATAAAACCGTTTAACTTAAAAAGTTTTTTTACCTATTTTTATTTTCTAGTTTTTAGTTTTTATTTCGCATTCTTTACCATTTTGTTCCCACGGGTAATGGACATTTAAACGGTCGACCCTCCCAGAGGTCCAATAAAAGGGCAAGGCTATGTACAACAAGATGCGCCTGAGACTTGAGGGGAAAACGCTAAAACTACATATCATTTTTATCCACCCTAATGCCATACAGTTCTCGGCGCGTTTTAACCTTTCACCTTAACTTAAGTGGTGTACCGCTAACGACGTATCATTTTTAGCCACCCTAACGCCACATAGTCCTCAACACGATACATAATCTTGACTTGGGTGGTGGATTCAGGCTGGATTAATCAGATACCTAAATTACAGATTCAATTTCTAAATTTAAATCTTATTATTATATGCCATTTAGTGGCTGCGCCCATCTTAATTATATATCTTATATTGAGGTTGTATAGTGCACTGTATTCTTCTTGTTAAGCCCTTTTATTTGATATTGAAATTTTTTATCAATCCCACCAATATGGGTATATTGGTGGGATTGATAAAAAATTGTTATCAGCCATTTGGTAGCGGCGGCCATCTTAGATTTCAATTTTGCATAGTAAATTGTATTTTACTTGTTGAGACCTTTCATTTGATACCCATGTTGATGGGATTGATAAAACCTAAGTTATCCGCCATTTTGTAGAGGCCGCCATCTTGGATTTCAATTTTTTATAGTATATTGTATTCTGCTTGTTGAGCCCTTTCATTTGATACCCATATTGATGGGATTGATAAAACCTACGTTATCCGCCATTTTGTAGCGGCCGCCATCTTGGATTTAATTTTTTTATAGTATATTGTATTCTGCTTGTTGAGCCCTTTCATTTGATACCCATATTGATGGGATTAATAAAACATAAATTATCCCCCATTTCGTAGCGGCGGCCATCTTGAATTTATAAAGATAATGAATAAACATAATTATATTGTCACCAAAATCCAAAGTGTATACAAAATTTCAGATTAATCGGTTGACAGGAAGAGGGTGAAATTTGAATGACTAAATTTGACCCAAGAATAAAACAAACGGGGTGAGCTAAATAAAACCGTTTAAAAAAATGCGCAGTTGAAATGGCTAAACGCTTTATGCAGCCGAAATTAGCGGAAAAGTTTGAATCTGTTGCATTATCTCACCAAACGGTGGCGCGACGAATAGAGGACATGGGTAATTATATTACGAAAAGTTTATGTGATTACTTTGTAGATTGCGAATATTATTCAATATGTTTGGATGAAAGTACCGACCAGACCGATGTCAGTCAATTAATAATCTTCATACGTTGCATTTCCAAAGATTTTAAAATCACGGAAGAAATGGTGGATTTAATACCATTTCATGGAACAACTAAAGGCAGTGATATATTTGAAGCAGTTAACAAAACTATTGTAGAATATGGAGGATTTCGTAAGTGTTCTTGTATTGTGACCGACGGGGCAAAAGCTATGACCGGAAAAGTGACAGGATTTGCGGGACTTCTAATACAAAATGGCATTGATTGCCCGTTGTTCCATTGTATCATACACCAAGAAGCCTTGTGTGGAAAATCGTTGCGTCAAATGAATGCTATGAAAGTTGTTATAAGGATAACCAATTTGATTAGAGGTGGAAACAGATCATTGACACATAGAAAATTTAGAGACTTCTTATGTGAAATCGATGCAAACTATGGAGATTTACTATTGCATTCAGAAATCAGATGGCTAAGTGCTGGCCAGTGCTTGCAACGCTTTTTTGCCTTACGAAAAGAAATACCTTTATTTCTAAAAAATGAGATATCGTCTGACACTTCTGAACTACAAGATAAAATGCGAGATCCTCAGTTTCTGGCTGATCTTGCGTTTTTAACTGATATGACGCAACATTTGAATGAGTTAAATTTAAAATTGCAAGGTAAAAACCACAATATAGCCAACCTGTATGGAAATGTGAATGGATTCAGAAATAAACTTAAATTGTTCAAGACGTCTCTACAACAAGATGATTTTTCTTTTTTTCCAAGTTGTAAAGAACATTATTTAGAGATGAAAAATTTTGAAGAATGTAATTTCTTGGACCACCTCAAATACATGGACGAAATAATCGTCGAATTTGAGCGGCGTTTCGCAGATTTTGAAAAAATTGAGTGATATAGCACTCTTCACTCAACCATTAACAATCGCAGTTGAGACTGTAAACATTGATTATCAACTGGAACTGTGTGATCTGCAATCAGACCCCTTTTACAAGGGCAGAACAGAAACAGGCATTGATTTTTTTAAACTCCTCGCTGAACGTTTCCCGAAACTGACGAATTTCGGACAAAAAATGGGCTCGATGATGGGCAGTACCTACCTTTGTGAAAGTGCATATTCGACAATGAAGTTTATTAAGTCTAAATACAGGTCTTCATTGACAGATACTTCACTTAAGCATGCACTGCGCCTAGCTACTACTAATATTAATGTTGATATTGACAGAATTGTAAAAGACAAATTAACAAAACAGTAGGTTATCTACCTACTAAATAAAATAACAAATCATTATAAACTGTTTTTTATTTTTACAAATATTTTGCGGCCCACCAATGTATTTAGTATTTTTTATTGGCCCTGGGTCCCATCTAGTTTGGACACCCCTGATGTAGAACATTGTTTTGATTTATTACTTAGGGTTTAGCCAGCGTTTGCAATTAAAGTGCTAAACCTTGAATATTATCATTTTTTCTTTAGAGCATCATATATGAATTATAGATCAAAACCACCCCGTTGACACACAGGATGCATCAAAATTCTTTGCTTAGTTCTAAAGATATAAGCATATAAGGGACAGACAGCGGAATGTGACATTGCCTACATCTTCGGGTAGGAAAAGGCGTGAAATAATGTTATTTGTTCAGAGTAATCTGCTACATGGCCACATACTGAATAGGGCTTTCACTAAGTATGCGCAATTATGAGAAATTAAAAAAAAACCACAAACCATTTGACCAAAAAGTACAGAGTTCCATGAAACAATTGTCCAGCAAGAATTTTCTCTGGTGCCAACCCTCGAGCCAGACCTCTAGGTTTCTCAATTTCTTGTAGCACCTGGAATGATTTTGAAAAGATTGGTTAAAGTAATTTTATTGTACCACAAGATATTGGTCCACAATCCATAACATCCTTTTATATCCACTCTCCTGCTGTATCTTACAATAGAAACTTTACTGAATTATTCAGTAAACACTATTGTATTAACCAGTGTTAGTAAAAGAGACTTCATTATTTTTCTGGAAATGACAAGTATTTTTACAAGAATAGTTCTTGAAGAGTTTAAAAAATATAATACGCGGCTGGGGGTGTGCATTTCCTCATGTAAGAAAAAAGAAAAACAAAATAAATAAAGAAAGGTTTGAGTAGGTTTCCAATAAAACACAAAGCACCTATAACATTCGCCTACAACACACACAGTTGTACAGGTTATACATCTAAAAACTATGAAAGTACCTAGTTATCCTAGAATTTGATGGAAATTTTTACATGTAACAAAATTCTGTTTTCCCTAAATAATCCTTTGAAAAATAGATTTACAAAATACTCATCTAATCACCTTAGTCATTATAAATTCTGATGTTAAGAGAGTACAAAAATTACCTCTCCTTTTTTCTTTTTATCTCTCCTAGATCTCTTACGCGTAGGATTTTCTTCTAATACTGGCTCTGGAACTGGTACTGTTGGGGCAACAACTGGTGTTGCTGCATTTACAAGTTCTTCACCTTCTTTTTTTATTCTAGCATCCTCATAAGCTGAAATTAGTTCGGGACAGTCTAAATTGTCTTCAGGTTCCCAGGTATTATCATCACTGGAAATTAGAATTTGGTTAAACATAACAGGCTCTCAAAGTGCCTCTAGGAACAATGATAATGAACATAAAACCTACATATAATTTAAAAACAAAGCTTCATTGATAAACAAGTTCCAATAAATTGGAAGAAAGGCAAACCATATAAATATCTTCTCAAATTGGACAGAATTGGATTTAAATCAGGGGATTTACTCACTATGAATAGCCTTTCCATTTCAAAAGATATTCAACTTTGCCGTTCTTGACTCTGCGATCTAGAATCTTTTCAACAGAAAATTCTTCATGTTTACCACTTTGCGGTCCTACTGTCGGGGGCACCGTAGTATCGGCGGTAGTTTGGTCACTAATTGGTGGGAAGCCTAAATCAGGTTGGGATAATGAATCCATTGCCAAATTATGTTGTTCAAAAACAATTTCCACTCCAGAGGCGCGATTTTTCTACAATGAGTTCTTGTTAACGCTGAGTTAGGACAAAATAAACGATTTTGAAATTTTGAAGTAATTCGAAGTATTCTTCTTCTTCTTTCGTTATTGAATAATTCGAAGTATGTTTATGAGTTGAGACACTTTGAAAACTGAATGACAGTACTGACATGACACTCGCGTGTTTTGGTTGTTTTTTTTTAAGGGTTTTATTAACCTGGTAACTAATGTTTTGGTTGTTTTTTTTTTCGATTAAGCTAGGCTAGAAAACATGTTAAAACATCGATATATCTAGATATCGATACCTTTACTGATTAATTTTGACCCAATATTTTAATAGTCGATATAACCATAGTTCAATAATATAGACTTTCGATATTATTATTAAATATTTTTTCTGAACATAATTATTAAGCTTAAAACAAAGAAAGAAGAGCAATGGACCTCTCGCTTGTTGGCTGTTAGTTAAGACATAGAGAAGGCCTGGCGATTTCCAGTTTTCTCGCGACTCGTAATATTGAGGTCGTTGTCGATGGTTCATGCTCCGACTTAAAGCCGGTAATGCTGGAGTCCCACAAGGTTGTCTGCTATCCCCTACGCTGTCTCTTCTACATATCAATGATATGCTGCAGATCACAGCACTATCGAAAGATAAAAAGATACCCTTAATCGTAACTCCCTGTTTCGAGAACGCTTCCCTGACGGCGACAGTTCATATCGGATTTCTTGAAGTCGACGTGTATGACGATGACGACGATAGGCTTGATTCCCTGACACTGCGGAGAGATATTGCCTATTTGTGTGTCCTGTACCGAATCTACCACGGGGAGTGTTCCCATGAATTTCCCAGAGTAATACCTACCACCCGCTGATTTCCGCCACCGTACGTTGCGCCAACATTACCACGCTCACAAGTTAAATGGTTGGCGATCTACGATAGTGTGCTTCAGCCGACATTTTTTGCCGCGCACGGGTCCTCTATGGAACTACCGGCAGAGGTGTTCCTGGACTGATACGACTTAGGAATCTTCAAGAAACGAGCATACTCCCACCTAAAAGTTCGACAACGCTGATTTACACCCCCGGTGTAGCGGATTTCTATAGGCGGTGGTGGCCACTGTCCCTCATGTAACCCGCACGCTCGTTTGCCCCTTTTTCTTGTAATAAAAAACATCATACTAAACATATTAAACTGTAATTACAAAAAAACATCATTCTAAACTTAGTGTACTGTATTTAAAAAAAATTACGAACTATCGTCAATGCAATATGTCTATCCTTATACTCCAATATGCAATAACAAAATGCGCCATTTTATGAATATAAACTGTAACAACCAAATACCAAAAATGAAAGATAATAATAATAATAATAAAAATTCTTTATTTGCACACCATAAACTAACAAGATACATAGGTTGGAGATACGTAAAACATATGGAAGTACAAATAGCGGCCTTATCGCTAAAAGCAATTTCTTCCAGGCAACCTTAAGAAGGACAATATTGCTTGAAAGAGAAAAGTAGTTGAAGGCGTTAAAATAAACAAAAGCAAAACATATTGTAAAATTATTATTATTATTATTTACAATAAAATTGTAAATATATAACTTTATAAATAAATAATACTATAACATAATACAGTAAAAAATACTTAAATAAATAATAGGAATATATACATTTACTTAACACAAACATACATAAATATATACATGACTATGGATACACAACAAACAGAAACATTACTAAAACAGAAAAAGGATTACAGTAACCCAGCATTGTGTTGCATCAGAAGAGTTTTAAATAGGGTTAGGGACTTGGCTTTTCTAATCTCCACGGGCAGTCGTTATAGCAGCACTGCCTGGACGGAAAATGATAGCCCATAAAAATGCGTTGAATGCTTAGGGACTGCCAGTCTCAAATTTTCCGATGACCTCAGATATTTATATATAATTAATATTATTTTATATATAATTATATATAATAAATAATACTTTATCATAATACAGTAAAAAATACTTAAATAAATAATAGAAATATATACATTTACATAACACAAACATACATAAATATATACATGACTATGGATACACAACAAACAGAAACATTACTAAAACAGAAAAAGGATTACAGTAACCCAGCATTGTGTTGCATCAGAAGAGTTTTAAATAGGGTTAGGGACTTGGCTGTTCCAATCTCCATGGGCAGTCGTCTTAGCAGCACTGCCTGGACGGAAAATGATAGCCCATAAAATTGCGTTGAATGCTTAGGGACTGCCAATCTCAAATTTTCCGATGACCTCAGATATTTTGAATGTGTGTCATGTAGGAACTCGAAACGTTCTTTGAGATAATGAGATATGGTATTTGAAAGGGAAGATACTGAACGAATGCTATTTAATACGAATTTGACGTGTAAATTTATTAAAATCATTGATGATGTAGTGCTAGAGCAAGTGGATAAAATTGTATATTATTACGCAAATTTTGGGAGTGACGCTGGCGCATAACATCGAAAACAAATTTTTAAGTTGGATTGAAAGAAAGTGTCGATGTAAAAGTAATGAAGCTCTAATGGTTTGGACATGTCGAAAGAACGGATGATGATTGATTAAGTAGATATACAAGGAAAAAGCACATTTTTTTAAACCAAATTGAATGGGTCTTTTAGGAAGGTGAAATCAAGAGTTTTAAAAACTGACAAGCGTGTATGAAAAGAGTTGTGACAGTCAAACGAGCGAGTGAAGTATGTCAGTGTAAGAATCCTTATGGCACTCTGTTATCTCTGATGTTATTTTTGTATGAGAATTACTCTCATTTTCATACATTGGAATTTAATTTGATCAACATTACACTTATAATTGAAGTAAACAAGTTCCAACTATTTTTGAAATAATATGCAATTGTTCATTAAAACCAAAGCTGAGAAATCCAATATAAAAATTATTAAAAAATAAACTACGCACTAAAACTTTGTAAAATGTAAAAAGAGCACAACTTACTTACATTACGACGTACCTCGTGGTGCACTGGTAAAACTACCGACTGTGGAATCCAGATTGGCGTGTTCGATCCCCACCCGAGTATGAATTTCTATCTGGATCCGGGTAAAGTCGGGTACAAAAACTACTCACCTATATACCAATATAGATAGACAGCAGTTAAAGACGATAAATAGCACCTAATGAACCACTAAATTGAACCTAATGATATCCAAAATTTACTCATTTATTACTTTTGATGCGGAACAAAGTTCGCCGGGTCAACTAGTAATCCATAAAAAATAGTTTATATGTTATGAATGTGATTCGCGAAAATCTAAGAAATAAATAAGATCTTTCATTTAATACCCATTTTGTAGAAAAGCATTATAAATATCTGTTTGACCATATGGGATTTAAAATGACGCCACATTATTTTTGAGTCACGCACAACAAGCCCTTCATTTGTTCCCCATATTGTAAAAATGTTTAAAAAATATCATGATGTCAATATTATCATCCAAACTTAGCAATGTATACAATATTTCAGCTCGCAATCGATTGAAGATGTCTACTTTAAAGTTCTTCAAGAGTTCTAAGATTTCAGAACATACATACTTACCTAGTACATAGAACGCAAAATCAAAATCACCGAGCTTAACTTTGTAATATCAATATATACGACCTGGGTAATATCAATATCAATATAGTACCACGACCTGTACTAGATGTACAGTTCTAAACAGTTTTTTTTTTATTCTTTATTAATTTTAGGGATTTTTGTACCCAAAGTGACGATGACAATCCCATCGTACTTCTTGCAATTTTAATACATTTAGACTTAATACTAACTTAATATTAATAAACTAAGAATGTATATAGTATTCTTGCTGCACTTGAGGTATTCTAAACAGTTTTTAATATATGCTTTACTTTTTTAAAAAACATCAACAGCCTTAAGCTAAGCTCAGACCTTGTTAAGTCAATTGTAAAAATACTGTTACACATGCTCATTATTAGAATGAGAGCATGCTAGTATCGAGCATACTCTCGTGTACAGACCTTGAGCGTGCTAGTTTCGAACATGCTCAGCCATGCTAATATCGACCATATATATTCAGAAGCATGGTTGAAAATAGAATGCATATTGACAGCAAATGACATAAGCATGCGCACAATGAGCATGCTCTTTATTAGCATATGTAACAGTACCCTAAATATACCTGTCACATGGGGGAATGAGCTAATATGCAGGGAGGCATTTTAAACAGTATCCAAATTTTCACGAATAATTACAAATATAAATAATATTAGAAAAGTAGTCCATAATATGTCCTAATACTTTTTATTAGTTTATTCGCTTCATTTGAAAATTATTGCATAGTATAAAACAAAGTCGCTTTCCGCTGTCCGTTCCCATATATGCCAAGATCTTTGAAACTACGCAACGGAATTTGATGCGATCTCTTTCAATAGATAGAAAGTGTGGTGGTTTTTATTATAATTTATGATAATTTATCAATACTGTAGCAAATAAAAAGTCAACTTTCGAGATTTTGCACTATAATTGCAAACGCTGGGTGAACCCTAAGTGATAGATGAAAACAACATATTATTAAACAAATTCAATAGGTGGACAAAAAAGTCCGCGATGACTTAGGTATATCTCAGGATATCCCACAGTGACAATTATATTTTTTTCCTGAGGGGAAACAAAGTTTGCTGGGCCAACTAGTATTTAATAAAGTTATGTAATTTGTGGACATCCTAGTTAAAGTCGCGTACTTTCGGTCATTGATTAAAATACTAGACTGATGCACACAAATAGGTACGCTCGTTAAGCAGGAGATGCAGTAGGTAACTGACGACGATGAGCCGGCCTTATCGAATTGTGGCGAATACGAAATGTTTGTATGTCAGCGCTGTCAAATTAATTCATAATTACTTTTACGCATTGACTTGTATATATGGACGAGACATATTGTTCTATAAATATTGGCCATTTCGATGCCGCACATATATCTGTCTCGTTCTTACTCAGCACTTTTAATCACATTAAAACAGTTTAATAGTATATCAGCGCCTCCAACTGATGCCGAAAGTCCGCAAAGCATGGCGGATTTTCTGTCAGTTCAGCCGGTAAAAAAGTGTTGGGAAAAATTTTACCGACAAAATTTCTTTTCACAGTTATCTAAATAAATTCGTTTTCGTACGTATTCTCGTAACGAGTAAAAACCTATTTTTAATTCGCTAAATATGTAATAATTGACTGATCTTAGACTGGAAGTCATAAGAGATACATTAGTAACTAAAAAAATGTTCTGAATATGTTTCTTTTTTTTTCGTCACGCGGTCCCTTTATATGTTTAAAATTTGGATTATTCTCATTTACTGTCGTACCTATTTAGACTAGGTTGTTGCAGTAATAGACTAGGTTCTTACAGTGGTAGAGATAAGCAGTACGCTGCATGAATGGGCCGGCTCGACCGGTGAAATACCACGACCTCGCAGAAGACCGACGTAAAGTGACATGCCGCGTTTCGTTCTGTGAGGTGAGGTGAGGTTAGGTACCCGGAGGCCCACCTCCCTTCTCTATCCTTTCCTATCCCCTATCCCTTAAAGGTCGGCAACGCAACTTAGCACTATATGTGTTGCTGGTGTCCATGGGCGGCGTTGGTTGCTTACCATCAGGTGACACGCCTGCTTGTTTGCCCTCCAATCCCATAAAAAAGTAGTGTTTTACTTACTTTAGAGTCAGCAACCTTATTAAAAAAAAATGTAAAATAAACCAACTTCCTTCCTTACAACCTTGTTTTCTACGTGGTCAGCGAGAGCCTCTTCGCAGATTTTGCGCAGTGCCCTCATTTCACTTTGCCATACCACCCAGCTCTCGCTTCCATAAGTTAGGTTAAGTTTGAAAGAGAGTGTCGGTGTAAAAGTAAGAAAGGGCATGCTCCGATGGTTCGGACATGTTGAAAGAATGGTTGATGCAAGACTGACTAAGCAGATATACAATGCAAAAGCGGGTGGATGTAGGAGTCGAGGACGGCCAAGACACACATTCCATGACCAAATAGAAGGTGTTCTGGAGGAAGGTGATGTTAGGAGCCTCAAAAACCGACGCGCGTGCATGAAAAGAGTTATGAACGTCAACGAAGCGAGTGAGGCGTGTAAGAATCGTGCCTTATGGCGTTCTGTTCGCTCTGCCTACCCCGCAAGGGATTTGGTGTGAAGTTATGTAAGTATGTGTGTATTGAAAATAAAGGTAAGGTATTAAAGGTCTAAGAAAAACATGTACTCTTATTTTGATATCCAAAACAGAATATTTAGCATAACAATATACTTACTTCCTTACTTTTGAAGTATTAATTCTATAAATAATTAATACACATAATTAAAAATTAAAATAAAATTCGTCAAAACGTATATCGATAAATAAAACTCTTCTGGGCAGCACTAAGCCGCAATTTTATACAGCCATTTTTCACACTTGGCTGACTTGGCTTCAATTTTCTGTTGATAAGCCCCTTCCATAGGTTTCCTTCTTTATTGCTTTTACGTGTAATATTTAACTTTTTTCAAAGTAGGTATCAAAGATTACTATTAATAAATCATTATTTTTTGGAATGATACAAATAGATGATTATCTTAAAATAACCTCGATCTGCATTTTTCCTCTTTAGTACGCGATCTCTCTGTTGAAGTAGTACGTTGTGCAACCTATTTGTATACTGTATTTATTTTTCTAATAGTAGACTTTGTGGTTGCTAGGTTACTGTTGTTATTCTTTTATTTGTCAAGTATGTAAAAGATTCTGTTTAAGATGTTCTCGTCGAAATATATAGTACAGATATACAATTTCTCCATTGTAGTTTCATTAAATTAAATACTACAATACTCTCGATTATTTTATGGTTTTAGTACTCGATCGATACCATTTTGTATCGATATTTTTTTCGTGTCTCTAAATTCAACACAAAACCACGTTTTTCTATACCAATCATATAATATTGAATTGAATTCTGAATTTGCTTGCTATTTGCTATTGATGTGATTTTTATTTGGGAAAGAAATAAACATCAAAGTTTGGTGCCTTTAATTTGGTCTTAAATCAGGAGACTACAGTGTACCTTTGTACTTTCTTTGAACCCATAAATTGGATAAAATAAGCATTTCAGAGAGCCTAGATCATTTAATGGTTTGTATAATAATATGAATAATAGAATACTAATAAATTTGTTTTCTACAATCCCTTTTCGTAGTTTTTTTGTTGTTATTGTTAGGTTAGTATCAGTAACTTACTAAAAATATTCCTGCAAGTTATACGATAATCATTTTTATGCTCTAAAACATAAATAACTATTTTATTGTTTAATAATCATGGTCTCTGATTTAAATCAGTTGTGAAATTGATTTGGAATATTACCTAATCATTCAACTTTATTAAGCAAAATACTTTATAAATTCCAGATCATGGCGACAGGCAATAGCCCATTTTCCAACAGCGTAGCATTCTGCACACATTGCGGATCTATACTACCTTTGCTTCAGGATTTTGGCTCTGTTAAATGTTACTCATGTAAAACTAATTATGATGCAGAGAGTGAGTATTACTGAAAATCAAACAAATCAATAATTTCTTTTTTTAAATTATATTTTTCACTTTGGTGACCAATACCCAAACTACAATATTGTTGTTTTATGAATGTAGATTTCGATTGACATGTAATGTTGAGGAGGAAAGTTGAAAGAAGTTATTTATGATAGACTAGATGACCTGGTAAACTTTGTTTACACAGTAGTCAATGAATGAGCAGAATGTGTTTTGTTATATTTCTGATAACAAATGACTAGCTAAATAATATTTTTATTTATTATTATTTTTAAATTAAATTATATCATAAATTATAATAATTAGAAGATAAAGTAGCCAGTTGTGTGATTTTTTGACGAACGAAATGTTTTTTTGGAAACTCTTGAAAACTATTGATGTACTTCTTAGTAAGTAACATTTCACTGCTGACATAAAATGCAATACTAACAAATGCACTCTGCTAGCGAAAGGCTTACACAAATCATCAATTTATAATTCCTTAATTTTGTTGTAATTCAACTTCTGTAACTAAAAGAATAATAATATTATGTCATTTAAACAAAATGACTTAAAATTTTTTAAAGTTACTTACTATGCTGCCATGACTTGAACAAAAAAATAATTATACTATCATTTAAACTAATTTAAATTACACACTAACTAATTTACACACCTCACTCGCTTCATTAACTTTTATAACTCTATTTATGTGCATGTGTCGATTTTTGAGGCTCCTAACACCTTGAACATGTTTTAGTTTGTTTAAAATGCAAAGAATAATAATAAATTCTATTTGTTTCTTGCAGATTTCAGTAACTTAAAATTTAACTATATCATCCACTTTAATGCAGTGTCTGATGTGACACACAAAGACTTGCTCAGTACAGATGGACCGGAGGGGCCTGTCGTTGAAAGAAGATGTCCAAAATGTGGTCATGATAGAATGTCATATGCCACATTGCAGCTGAGATCTGCTGATGAAGGGCAAACTGTGTTTTACACATGTATATCTTGCAAGTAAGTTATTGAAATACTGTAAATTTAATTTGGATTTTCAAAAATAAGAGAAGTCTTTGTTATGGAAGGTAAGGACTGAACTGAAGCACAAGCGTAGTCATATGGTTCAACCAATCAGTCTGATATATGTTTAGCTCAAATTTAATTATTTAACAGTTGGCCCTTTTGATTAGTCACCAACTTAAGTATGTTGATCACCAGCTGATCACATATTGCATGAGAAAAAGTTCGGAAGTACTTGTTGGTTCATGAGGTGATAAATATTCCAAGTATTGGAAAATATAAAAGTATTTTATTCTCTCTGCCTACCCTGCAAGGGATTTGGCGTGAAGTTATGTAAGTGTGTATTGGAAAATATTGTGTATAATTAAAATGTATAATTTTCTAATTTATTTATCTATTTATTTTCAGATTCAAGGAAAGTGAAAATTCCTGATACTACATTCACAAAGTACTGCTGAGTTTTATATGTTTGACTATACTCTGTCCACTATAAGAATGGTTTTTTGACAGGTCGCTAACTGACACAGTTGGTGATGTCCGAAGTCGTTGATTGTATTAATCAATCGATATAAAATATTATTTACATAATCGATTACGCATTTTTTTCTTTTGTTCACCTATGACGTCTATGTTTCAAGGATAATACTCAACGACGCGTTTGAATTTTGAATATGTACAATGGAAAAATGTATATGTATAAGATTACATACTATTTACATACCAGCATTTATTTCTACCGATTATCTTTATCTATGGTACAATTGTATAAATCGTTGTTTTTGGCACGTCACCAAGTGGGCGGTGACTGTCCATGAAGTACACAATTTTTTTGTAATGTTTGTATGAAATGCTAGTCTGACACAATTTGAAACTTATGGGCATAAGCTGTCAAAGCACCACTCATATAGTGGACAGAGTATAGACATACATTATTATGTATCTGAAGTTATTTTTTATATTTGAAGATTTTACATCTTTGCAAAATTCATTTACATTTTAGACTTCATAGCTGACATAAGTGATGTTTTAGAGAGCATTATTTAAAAATTAAAATAATAATATAATTCAATAAATGTCTCGGTGGTCCAGTGGTTGAGAACCCCGCTTCTGAATCAAGAGGTTGCGTTTTCGAAGGCTGGCTCACACCAAGGACTTTTCAAAATTAATTTGGAAAGTTATGTGTAAATATCGATGACTGAAAACTTTGTGCCTGATATGGCAATAGGTTTGCCACCTATTTCATTCGGGATGAAACATAACGGCATAGAGGCTTAACAGCCACTGTCTACACTTTCTGTATGTGTAAAATATCAATTTAATAAAAAAAAATATTTTTTATAATTTTGTGATCAAGTTGTAAATGTCTAGTACCAATTGTATATAGCATATCTAATCAATGTAGAGTTCTTAATATTTAGATGTAAATGTTTTGTATCAAAAAGAAACTAAATATTGACAAAAAATATTGTATTATTTTAGATTCCTTTATTAAGAAACTTTTTATTCTGAAAATAGTTCGAATCATCGTCATCATGCAGCTGTGTTAATTAAAAAGCTTGCATATAACCCGTTTTAATCAAATCCAAAATGGGTTCTGTTAATCATCCATATGCATATAAGTTTTTATGTCTGTGTTTTTATATTTCTCGTAATTTTATTTTAGGCTCTGTTAACTTTAATTATTTAAACGCTGAAAAAATATGTAAAAATTTCTTAAGTCTCTAATTTTATCTATATATTATATAATAAAACTAAGTCGATAAAATGTGCGTGCCGATAAAACTTAAAAAGGAGTCCCGACACGATAAAGGGACTTATGTGGTGTGATAGCCCTTTATCCCTCCTCGAACAAGAAAGTTCCCGTTTTAATCTAAGGGGCATGTTTTTAAAGATATAAGGGACTTTCCGACCCTTCAACTTGGAAATTAAGTCCAGTGGCGCCATCTGTTATCGAATATTTGAACTTCGTTCAAGACAACTATGGAGACTATACACTCCAATAGTCATAGTCATAGTGTATAGTCTCCATATTTGTGAGCCATTGCAGCATGTGTAGTAGTGACGCGAAATTTAAAATTCCAATTTCAATAAAATCTTAAATTTCATTTGTTACTATAATAAAGTTGTTAAATTTTGTGTATTTATACGTCATTATTTAACGTATATTTTGGATTTAAAGCGACATAATTTTAGTTATCCAAATTAGTTCTCAAAATATTTAAAAATTTAGGTTTTTAAATTTCGCGCCTTTACTACATACGCTACCGCTACAGAAGCTAGAAAGTTCCCGTTTTAATCTAAAGGGCGTGTTTCTAAAGATATAAGGAACTTTCCAACCCTACAACTTGGAAATTAAGTATAGTGGCGCCATCTGTTATCGAATATTTGAACTTCATTCAGGACAACGATTGTTTGGGTTGCATTTCCAAAAGCGTTGCGAGCAATTGTAGTATGTGTAGTAGTGGCGCGAAATTTAAAATTCCAATTTCAATAAAGTCTTAAATTTAATTTGTTGCTATAATAAAGTTATTAAATTTTGTGTATTTATACGTCATTAGCTAACTTATATTTTGGAGTTAAAGCGACATAATTTTAGTTATCCAAATTAGTTCTCAAAACATTAAAAAATTTAGGTTTTTAAATTTCGCGCTTTAAAAATGAAATGCTACCGCTATAGAACCTTTTATTATGGCGGACGATAATGACCAGAATACTCTAGAAGGTGTGAGAGAGAAAATATTTTCAAATTTTCTCGAATATTCTAGAGCCTAGCTCTCTGAATATATAAGAGCCCGGTGTCGCTCACCAGAGTTAGTTTAATTTGAACAGCGAAACGAGCGATTTCAAAACGAAAAGAAGAGAAGTTATCTGTGAGCCTTTATTTAGAAGTATCACGTGTGAGTATTTTTAATAGTGTGTTTAATTAACTCTCGATTTTGAAACGAAATAGAAAAAAGTTATTTGTGGGTTTTTATCGTGAAATTTCAAATGTGAGTATTTTTAATAGTGTTTAATTAATTCTAATGGTTTTTTTTCTTTAAATTGTAATTTTGTTAACCTTCAAAAAGTCGCGCGGCGTCGAATTGATGCCTTCTATATACTTTTGGCCGTAAACAAAATATCGCTCGACCGCTTGAAGGTTAAATATATTTTTTTTGTCTCAACATACCCCACGTTTCCCTTACAAAATAATTATCTATAAAATGTTTATAGAATACAATGCCCAGACGTAAGAGAGGAGGAGATTTGGCCAGTTCTGCAGCGAAACGGCGGAAACAAAAAGAATCTTGAAGAAATGAAACTTCGTCTGAAAATTGGAACTCCAATCATACTACTCAGAAATCTCAACTCCCCAAAATTATGTAATGGAACTAGAATGATCGTAAAACAGCTATCGAATAATATCATTGAAGCTGAACTTATTTCTGGAAAGACCAAAGGACAGACAGTATTTATACCTAGAATACCTCTGATCTCTTCGGAATTGCCATTTCAATTTAAAAGACTGCAGTTTCCAATAAAATTAGCTAAAGGCTAATTTTATTTTTACAATTAACAAAGCGCAAGGACAAACTTTAAAATATTGTGGCATTAACCTCAAAGAATCCTGCTTCTCTCACGGTCAGCTATATGTAGCTTGCTCAAGAGTAGGAAATCCAAAAAAAATATGTATATATACTCCGGACAATAAAATGAAAAATGTTGTTTATAAACAAGTATTGTAAATAATGAGAAAAACGTTTTCAATAAACTTTTTTTTTACTTTTTACGTCATAGTTTATTTTTTTATTTCGACTCTACCACGTCATCTCATATCAACTCCCGGGCGAAGCCGGGTTTTTTAGCTAGTAATTATATAAATCTAATCTAACAAGTAAAACTTTAATGTACTCATTTAGTACAATGAATATGTTTTACTTGTTATATTATTTTAAACTTCTCTATTTTTAAATAACATACGTTTTCTAACGAAACGCCTATAAGAGGCAGTATGACTGGAAAGCGCTCAAAGGAAGCCACTCGATTTAGTGGTGTTACCTAGTAGAGTGCACTTTGGTGAAAACCTTTATTCGCACCGCGCCATCTAGGTTACAAGGTTAACAAATAATGCTTGTATTTTGGTGGACAACAGACATAATACTATTTACTTTTGTAAATTATGTATTTACAACACGTCTCTAAATGTTGGCCTTATAACAAAGCTCAAAGTCGCTCAGCGTGCTATGGACCGGGATATGCTAAGAATCTCTCTGCGAGATAAAATCAGAAATATGGAAATACGCAGAAGGTGCAAATGGCGATGGGGACGCCACATTGTTCGACGAGCTGATAACTTTTGGGGGAGAAAGGTCCTCGAGTGGTGAACACGAACTGGTCGATGTGGTGTAGGAGGACTCCACTAGGTGGACCAACGATCTAGTCAATATCGCTGTAGGCCACTGGAATGCTAAACACAGGAGTCAGGCCCGTGAGTTGTAGCGTTCAGTGGGGGAGGCCCACCTCCGACAGTGGATATCGAAAGGCTGATGATGACATGATGAAGAATACATGCAAAAAATAGCCAGACCATTCTGAATTCATGTTCTTATTTGCAAAGGTTCATCGCTATATTTATCATACGTAACTGTCAAAAAGACGTTAAGTCAGGGTTTGAACCTGATACTTTATTTGATTCAGAAGCGAGATCCTCGACCTCTAGACTACTGAGACAATGTTATTCACACGAATATCCCAAATCACTAGGAGTTTCTGTTTTACAAGCATGGGGTTCGAAATCCTGACCCCTATTCAAAAGCCTGTCCTGATCAAGTGCACAATAAGGTCGAATCGTCAGCCAATTGTCCCAGATTTTGTTTCTCTCAGATTTTAATATGATGTCATCAAACTATTTTTTTTAATGTGATAGGAGTGCAAACGAGCAAGCGGGTTACCTGATGGTAAGTAAATTCTCGCCACCCATGAACCCTGTGGCGCGTTGTCGTCCTTTAAGGGAGTAGGAAGGTAAAAGGGATCGGGCCTCCGGTTACCTCTCTCATCAAACAAAACGCAACACGAGCCACTTTACGCCGATTTTCCGAGAGATAGTATTTCACCGGTCGAGCCGGCCCGTTCATGCATCTAACTGCGTGGTTCTACCACTGTTAAAGCTAGACTTAATTTGATTAACATTTACTGTTGTCGTTGCTGTATGAATATCCACATATTCATTCAATCCGCTGGTGAAACTTACAGTTTCACATTCAGCACGCACTGCCGCCGCAAAATCTAAGCATATTTTTTATAATATTTATCGGAAAGAGATAGCAACAATACTAATGTGTGGAAAAAGGAGAAAGGTAATGGGTTTTGATAGAGAGCTGTGTAGAGTCGAGATGAGGCGGTAATTAATTTGATCAGTACATTGCTTACGTATAGATAGGGATGTGAATATTATATTTTTAAACTGTCGAATTCTTTTTTTTTAATATTTTCTATTCGAAATGTAGGTAGCATCGGTTATGACAAATTTTTACGTGTCAATTGGAATAGGTTGCGCAATCTATTGCCATAACGCGGGCTCATTTAACAGACAATAAATCTGGAAATAATTCCGAGAAGTCATGAGTGTCACCTAGGATCCCGAGATTTATTGATGCAGAAGTAAACCCAGACGACAAAACCAAAGTTAAAGACGAAAAATAGTTATTGCTCATTGGAATTAATAATTATTTGAGGCCTTTTATCAAAATATGATTGCAAACAGCATCGTTATTGTAATAAACGTTTAACCCGTTTAGCATTTCCAAGTAACGATATTAACCAATTGGGTATTTGAAAAAAAATTTTTTTTGTGATAAATTGAAAGATTATATATTAGTTTTATAACAAAACATTTTTTTTTTTTTTTTTTTTCGCAATAATTCAAAAGTTATTTCAAAATAAAAATAAATTTTTGAATCCAGTACCGAAGACACGCCGACAACTCCCGAACAAACCCGAGCGCGTGTGACGTCTTAATGTTAGTTTTCACTCATTGCAGCTGATAGAAAAATAATAAATACAGTGTTTTGATCTATTTAATTTTGTTGTCATTATTAAATATTTAAATTTATATTAAAAATGTCGAACCTCAAAAGTTATCCTTCTTGTTTTGTACCATTATGTACGAATACTACAAAGGCAACTCCTGATAAAATGTTTTTAAATGTTCCCCAAGATGACAAATGTCGAAATAAATGGTTTCAAGCAGTGCACCGTGATAATCCCCAAACAAAATCGAATTTTTTTTGTTGTGAAGATCATTTCGATGTAAGTATTTCTTAATACCATTTTTATTAATTATTATTTATCTAAGTATACAAATCAAATAATTATTATATATTTAAGGAAAGTTCAGTAAATAAATTTTTTAATGTAAATAGTTTTATTTTCTTCAAAATGTGGATCAGCAACACAAAAGATACTTTATTTTTTACCAGTCAATAACATTTGTAGTTGCATTTGGGCATTACACTTCAAGCTGACTTTACCTTTTGCTAGAAAAATATCCAATGATTTATGACTGGTGGGACATTTTACTTCAACAATGGCATTGCTTGTCATTCCATCAGGAGATGCTGCAAAAATCGGATAACTAGGTACAAGATACATCCCCGGACGCGTTATTTTTACTCTTAATTCTTTCTCAAGAAACGTCGTCGTCGTCGTCGTCGAACGTCATTTCTTAAAAAATCGGTGATCATAAATATATCAACATCAGGAATATTATCAGACTTTGCCTTAATAAATCCTTTATCACACATAACTAATTTAAATCAACTAACAACTCGTATTTTAGCAATAAATTTTCAATATTATTGTCTAGACATGAGTATTAGCCGTAAACGCTGTACTGTTATTAAATAGCTATAACATTATGACGTCACAACTATAGTGACCAATCATGGCGCGTTTATAGTCACGTGATTTTTATTTAAATTTCATCAATTTTTAATTGTTTATAATTAATTGAAAAAATAATTTTTTGAAGTTTTTGCATTAAATATCAATATTATTAATAATAAAGTTTTAAAATACATAAAAAAAAATCAATATTTTTTTTTTTCAAATACCTAATTAGAAATGATCATGTTACCCATGACATGTCATTACTATGACATAACGCCTTTGACGCTATATTAATCCTTAAAATATGATACTTTACCATTAAAATAAAGTTAGTGAATAAGTTTAATTACTTAATCTTATTTACTAGCTAGCTACTAGGAAATAAATAAAAATAAGTAATAAATAAACGCGATATAATCCTAAAAAGTTGTTTTAATGTTATGAGTTTGAATCGCGAAAATCTGAGAAATAAATAGCCTTATTTCAAAGTAAGCTTCTGATTTTCTGGGGTTTGATGAAATTCCCATTTGAATCGTGAAGTAGGTACGTCTGTTGGTTGTTCGCTATTAAAGTATCGATATCGATGATAAAACTTCCACCTGTCACTAATCGCGGGGGTCGGGCGGCAGGTGCTAACCAGACGCGGCGGCGCGCCAGTCTCTCGCGGTCATCGCATCGAGCACACGTCGCGCGCACCTTAACTCAAAATATTATCGACACGTGCGTGGCGCAACCCTATTTAGTTGTTCTAAAATTGAATTGTGATTTGTGGAGTTGTGTTAGGGTTGGGATTAGACGTTTATTCTAAGGTAAGTTTTATTGAATAAAGTATAACACTAAATTATATATTGTCAAGTTAAAGGTATTTGGGTTATGTTTTGGTTTCAGTGTGATAATTCAGAAATGCGTTACCAATTTGTACAATAACTTGTTTCGGACGTTCGCAACGGTGAAAATACGATTTTCGATATGCTTTTATCTGTGTTGCTATACTGATTTAATTGGTGAGCAAAAAAGTATACATTGATGATTTTTATGCGGTTGATTTTAGCTCTGCTATATAATTATTCGCTGTATTCTAATTTATTATCTATTTTGTTTACGATAGGCTCGCCACCTATTCCATTTGGGATGTAAACAACGTCAAGTCAAGGCTCAACAGCCACTGCCTACACCTTCGGGTAGAAAAAGGCCTGAAGTTACTTTAGGTTTTATTTACGATTATTAATTCCACACATGGATAATCATCCTAAGTATACCAAAATAAATTATATTATATAGTTTTACTAAAAATGACGCAAATGTATATGTTAGCACCACAAAGACGTGAATTGTTCACAGATAAATGATAAGCTTTTAGATAGAGGGAATAACATGACACTTCAAAAGCCGCATACAAAAGACATCAACGCGCCACGCACGCGCGAGCTCCCGCTACATCAGTAGTCCCATGTACAGTTTCACATTTTCATTTAACTTTTAAATTTTTTTGAGAAACGCTTGAAGAATATAAACAGCATGGTCGCTAATATTAGTAATATGTGTTTTGTGAAGATTGATAGTCTGGCACTCCAGGCTACAACAGAAAATACAGATTCTATTATCTGGCCCTGAATCAGGAATAAAATAATGGCAATTAAATACATAAAAATCCGGACTTACAAGAGTAGGCAGGAAAGGCAGAAGAGAAGAATTTATCAAATAAATTAGCTAGAGCCATAGAAATTTCTGTCTTATCGTTTTAATATATTTCTGACAATCGTATACCTACAACATTTCTTTTTATTCTCAGACGATTTCCTAGACTATATTACTACTTAATGTCTCGGTGGTCCAGTGGGCGAGCACCCCGCTTCTGAACCTACAGGTCGCGGGTTCGAATCTTCACATTGGCTCACGCTTGACTTTACGAAATTAATTTCGAAAGTTATATGTGATAAATATCGATGATTAAAAGTTTTGTGCCCGGTATGGCAATAGGTTCACCACCTATTCCATTTGAGACGTAAATATAACGGCGAAACGAGGCTTAACAGACACTGCCTACACTTTCGGGTAGAAAAAGGATACATGGATTTCCTAAAAAAGACCCTATTGATTAGCTTAATTTATCATTATTACGACTTTCGAGACATTCATTCTCATATCTGTTTTTGTAGATCATTAATTTTTCTTTTATGATTCCACTCCACCAGTAGAGAGGAATGGTTGCACTCTTCATATCCACATATTCATCATTTGCGTTTTGAGGTCCACTGCTGGACAGGCCTCCCCCATAGAGCGCCACAACTGCCGGTCCGTTCACTCATGGGGGGTTTTTGCCATAATCGCCACGCTTGGCAGGCGGGTTGGCGATCGCAGTAGGCTGTATTTTGTTGAGAGAGAATGCTGCTGCCCATTCTTCCAGCCTTTTCCCTTAGTCGCTTTTTACGACACCCACGGGAACAGATGGGGTGGCGGTATTCTAAGACGGCGCCACACAGCATCCACATATTATGTTACTCTTAATTAAATTGAGGTGTATGTATTAAAAATACTATTGATTGAAACAAGGGCTAAATTTGTAATATAGCTTTTACCTTAAATAAGCTATTATAGTTCGAGCTACCTTTTCACTTTAGCGTCATATTTTACTACGGATTTTTGGATGAATTCTGTTAAAAAATTAAAATAGTCGTGATCACTATCTATAATTATGATTGGTTAGGTATAAATGTATTTAAATAATATGATATTTGGAAAGCTCTAGGTCGATAGGTGATCGATTATATTATTTACTCGAGAAGCGAAATAACGGATCAATCGAATAATTAATCGAGTGATTGGAAACCTTTTTATAATCTATTTTATTATAATAGTTGTAAATTTTATAATTATTTACCATAGATAACGATTCGATTAAGGAATCAAGAATGAAATTGCCAGGATGATTATAAAATAAATGGGTACTAGTTACATTGAATTTAAAAGACGGCGAATTGTTTAAAAGAGGTCATGGAATCATAAAGATACAGCTCTTTCCAAGCATTTACGAACATTTATATGTTCTACCAATGATAGATATAAAGTAACTACTTATACTTGTTTTTCGAAGCTATTAGTATTTGCCAGTTTGCCACAATAGGAACCTGGACTATCATTACATAGTAATAATCAAAGTCGCTTTCCGCTGTCTGTCCCCTTATATGCTTAGATCTTTGAAATTACACAACGGATTTTGATGCAGTTTTTTTAATAGATAAATAAGGCTGCTAACGACTTGGTTTGTTAGATACAAACCAAGTCGTTAGCAGCCTTATTTATAAATGAAGTAAAAAAAATCAATTTTCGGTATTTTGGTATTTTAATTGTAAACGCTGTAAAGATAACTTTCGATGCAGTACAAATTTCGCTGGGTCAGCTAGTATTAAATAAAGAAATTTTTGACACTGGATCTCCGCTCTCCAGTCCAACTTAACAATGATCATACTGTAAATTTAACTTGCACTTCAATTCAACTTAAATACTCTACCAAATTTATATTCGTATGTACGTTCAATTTAGAATGCTGTAAAGGACACTTACAAGCTATTCAAAGGGATCCTGCAGACGGAAGTCCTTTGAAAAGAGCCGTCTGTAGGCTTTTGTTAGTATTAAGAGTTAAAAGAACACCGACATCGCGCTATCAACACATGAAAATTGTATTTTTTCCACATAACTGTACAAGTTGTCTACAATAATTATTGCATTTTACATTAAAAATTAAATTTAAGTAACTGTAAAAAACATACATAGTTAAAAATATAATTTTAAATACTCTATATAACATAACATAACTTCACGCCTTTATCTACCTGAAGGTGTAGGCAGCGGCTATTAAGCCTCGTCTGGCCGTTATGTTTACGTCCCAAATGGAAAAGGTGGCGAACCGATTTTTGAGGCTCCTAACATCACCTTCCTCGAGAACACGTTCTATTTGGTCATGGTCAGATTACTATAAATAATAATATATAAGCAGATATACAATGCAAATGCGTATGGATTTAGGAGTCGAGGACGGCCACGACATACTTATCATGAGTTATGAATGTCAAAGAAGCTCTATTCTTTCCGCCTACCCCGCAAGGTACTTGTCGTGAAGTTATCTGTGTATGTACTGTATAATGATATCATAAAGAAATAATGAGAGGTGTTAAAGACAAACTGAAAAGTGAACACAACTTGAACGCTTGAACTTGTGATATTGGCTGTATTTAATGTGAGAAACTCGTATTATGACGCATATGATACCCACTTAAGATTAATAATAAAAATAAAAACTTTCTTTTTATAATAATTATAACGTTATTTATTCTTGCGTTTCTTCATATTAAGTATATAATAATATTATTTTAGCTTCTGTGATATATTTCTTTTTCTGGTATTAGGTGCGAATTCAAGATTATTTTAATAATATATGTTTACCGTTTTGCAACCCTTAACATTATATTGACATTTATTTATTTAATCATCAATTTATTTAATTTAATGCAATTAATTTCTAACATCAAGACTATACTTTTCTGGTCGGTCAATCATCCAATCAGAACACTATATTCATGTTATTTATATTGAGGAATTAGGGTTAAGAATTTATTAGATAAGTAAGTTTTATTTATGTCGATGTTGTCAGCTTAAGTAGATTTTATGGTCGTCTAAGAATCAGTGAGAAAATGATGTGGGAAGATACCTACTAGATGTTTCTGTTAACAATATTAATCAAAGAGGTTTTTTTATGACGGCTTAGGAAGCGTTTTCATTAAAGCGGAGATGAGTGAAGTGAGTCTTGAGTCTGAGACATTTTTTACCTTTGCTCTATGTAAAAGCTGGCTGAGAAACATTCTGGATGCATTATTTTTCGGTAATAAACTACCAACGAAAATATTCTCAAGGAGGGGTTGTCGACAGGCAGGCAGTTGGTCCACAGCCACAACTTTTGATAACATGGATAGTTAAAAAGGATTAAAAGTTATGCCGACCACATATAGAGTGAAGGGCAAGAAAATTAAAGATGATGTTCGCCACGTCCGATCTCCTCTTCTCATTATTTTCTTTGAGACACTCTTACTTTGAGACAGACATATAGGCTCTTTTCAGATTCATAGACATGCTGTACTCGGATAGCATATCAGTCAGATGACCAGTGCTGTCCATCCCCAAATACCTGCATCTAAACTAAACAGAAAAACAGATTCATTTATCTTTAGAAAATTGGTATGTAGCTAAACTCCGTATACACACATCTTCGCACACTATCACATACCCCGAATCACCTACATGGTGAAATTTTACTAGGAGTCTTTCATTAGCTGATATATATTGTTAAAATACTTTTGCGTGTGAAATACTTGTACTTATAAACAGATACTTCCTTTAGTTCAAGATAGTATACATAACATTCGCATTTTTTAATTTTGTTTACTCTGATAGATGACAATGACCATAAGATTTTACTACAAAATGAGTCAAAATTGCCTATACTTTTATAAACAAAAACAAAACATTGCTTCTGTGCAAGTCAAATAGTCTAAAGAGAGATGTAGCACTCAATCGTAGTATCATAATTTATTATTATTTTTATTTTTAAATAAATTTTTCGAAATGTTTCACAAATAAAACAGTTAACAATAAAAATGTTGGCCGGCGCGTAATCTGCAGACGTTACTATTAACACATATACCTAGTCATATGTCGAACTCTCACTCGTGTGCGTAACACAACGGTATTGACGCGTGGGTTCCGCACATACACTTTAGTTTTACACTTTTGCAAATGTATTTGAGTTTACAATTGAACGTCTTTTAGATTCGGTCAACTTCTGGCGCGAATTATAATTACTAATTTTTATTTGAATGTTTAAATATAGAAAATTATAACGGGTTTTAATTTAGATAGAGGATAGAATAACTAAAATGGCAAGCCAAGTACCATATTATATTTACTTTATTTCTGGTGTAATTTAATTTTATAACTTATTAGCGAAAAGAATAACTGAATGAGAAATATTCAATAGAATAAGAAGTGTGTTTGTTCGTGTTGAATAAAATGCACATAAATATTTTGTATCTATACATAACGTCTTTGTGCCTTTGTTATCAAATATAATTATTAATTAGTTAACATCAGTTATTTATTGAACTTTTATTACTTAAAATATAATAACTATCTATATACTTTCATTTATACTTTTGATAAAGGTTGGTTTCTGAAAAACAAAGTCTAGTTTACTATGAGCATTTGCTACACTGAATTTTTCAAATATTTTACAATACACTCTACTAAATATAATTCGATAATCAAATATTTATATTCCAAATTCAAATATGTTAATGTACGAGTATAATTAGAAAGCGAATACGTCACAAAACTTTTTGTATTTCCACCGCGGGACCCTAAATGTTGCGGTGCGAGTATCAAGCTAGCGGAATTCCATAAAATCATGATTAATTTATTAATTTTATACTGCTCATCTCAGCTCTCTCTACTAAATGGGACTTACGCTTCGCTGCCTTGAGCCACGTATCCTCCGCTTGTATAAAATATTGTTGTACGTTTGTTAGTTGAAGTCTGTTTATATATTGTTAAGTAAAATAACTTTCAGGAGTTGTCTTTATAGAAACTAACGTTTCCTAACAAATTGTTGAACAAATCGGTTTACATTTTTTTTTTGTTTTTTATGGGATAGAAGGGCAAACGAGCAGACGTGTCACCTGATGGTAAGTAACCAACGCCGCCCATGGACACCAGCAACACATATAGTGTTACTGTTGCGTTGCCGACCTTTAAGGGATAGGGGATAGGAAAGGATGGGGAAGGGGGGTGGGCCTCCGGATACCTCTCTCACCGAACGAAACGCGGCATGAGCCACTTTATGTCAGTCTTCTGAGAGGTCGTGGTATTTCACCGGTCGAGCCGGCCCATTCATGCAGCGAACTGCTTGGCTCTACCACTGTAAAAGTGGTAGTAAAGTCTTGTATCTCGCGGCATAAATCGGCCGGCTCGACTGGTGAAATACAACAAGCTCTCAGAATATCGGCGTAAAATGGCTCACGTCGTGTTTTTTTCGATGAGAGATGTGTCCATAAGCTCACCCCCCTTGCCTTCCCTTACCATCATTCTTCCCTAAAGGGCAGCTGTAACACAATTAGTGTTGCAGATGTCCAAGGGCGGCGGTGGTTGCTTACCTTTGCTGCCTTTTATACCATAAAAAAATAAATTTCTAGCAGAACTGTTAACACCATTTCGTTTCACGAACGGTAAGCGCTACCGTACCGTTCTCAGTAGACTGTTGGTCAGAAAGAACGGGACCTCCGGAATAATTAGTAGGTATTATAGTAAGTAGACATGTGTTGTATAATTTATGTATTTAATACTTACGCCTCTGAACAGAGCCAGTTTCCATATGTATGTGAAGTATATGGAAAATCTTAGATCTTATTAAAATCAAAACAACTACAAGATAGTCAAATGAACGAAATAAAAAAAAAAGACATAAAATGAAATAACTACATACAATAAAATGAATTTTATTTGACCGCGTGTATAGTGGAAATTTTAATCAAATGTTTAATATGATGACGACACTTAACCATCGTGATGGACATTTTACATTTTTATTTTATCCAGGATATATCTCATACCAAACGAGACGTGGCACGAGTAAGTTTACGCAGAAATTTGGATACATACATACATAATTTCACGCCAAATCCCTTGCGGGGTAGGCAGAGAGAACAGAGCGCCATAAGGCACGATTCTTACACGCCTCACTCGCTTCGTTGACTTTCATAACTCTTTTCATGCACGCGCGTCGGTTTTTGAGGCTCTTAACATCACCTTCCTCCAGAACACGTTCTATTTGGAATGGAGTGGAATTTGGATACGTGGCAGCATTATACCGATTGAGAATCATGCTGGTCGCTGATGACCGGCCAAGCATGATTCTACCACTGTTGGAATGGCTCTACCACTAGTAAAATGTTGCTATATATATATATAATATTTTTATAGTGTAATTCATTTCATAGTATGTATATTAACCATGCAAATATTGTTAACTGGCTGACCCGACGAAATTTGTTCCGAGTCCAAAGTATTTTTTACACCGTTTATTAAAGTACTACATCTCGAAAATTATCAGTGGTAGAGTCACACAGCTTGCTGCATGCATGGCCGACTCGACCGGTGAAATACCACGACCTCTCAGAATATCGAAGTAAAGTGGCTCTTGTCGCGTTTCGCTCGGTGAATGAGGTATCCGGAGGCCCAACCCCTTTTCCCCTTCCCATCCCACCTCCAACCCCTTCCGTATCCAATTTTAGGGCCCGGTAACGCATCTGTAATACTATATGTGTTCAGGGGTCCATGGGTGGCGTTTGTTGCTCACCATCAGGACACGCCTGCTCGTTTGCCGCCCAATACCATCACTTTCTCTTTAATATATTATACATGAATTTTGCAACCCATTATCTATTAAAAAAATCGCATCCAAATCCGATGCGTAGTTTCGAAGTAGTAGTAAGCATATAAGAGGACAGACAGCGAAAAGTGACTGAGTTTTATACAATGTAATGATATTACTCTAGCTAACGCCCGAATACTGAACCGCCACTCAAATCGGACATTCAATAAAGTGCTACTTACTGCTCAAATTTCACGTATTCTGTCTAATGTGACAGCTACATAAACGTTCAGTATTCGGGCTTAAGTCTGACATTTAATTCACTCAATGAAAATGTTTTTCACAACGAGTTACCAACTATTATCGACTTTGTAATATTAATCTTGTATGATATTTACTAGATGCACTGAAGATAGCTGATGATGATGATTTACACTAGTTTCACTCATTTGTAAAGCTATCGATGTGATATGCTAAAATTCTTTTTCCATATATTTCTATTAATAACTTTGCAAGTACTTTACGGTCTATTGGAGGCAACTTTTATAATTATTTATGCGATGTCATGTAATTGGATAAATTTTATATTTTTGATCTTATCAAATATATTATATACATTCATATGTCCCTATAGTATTTATTGATAGTTTTGATTTTTTTTCATTCTGCAGTGATATTTGTTTCATGTAGAAACGATAAAATGCGATTTTCTACGAGTATTTTTAATATTCAATCGATTATTTCTATCCATTGTTCATATCAATAGAATTTGAGATGTGTACGTTATATGCTTTGTAATGAATGACATTATTAAATTGTAATTTAGCAAATAAAATAAAATAATACATGAATTAATTCACTTTTAAACCAAAATAATAGTGAAATTACAACAGGGACATATCGTCTCTCTTACCAATCGACGTTTCTATATGCTGGTTGTATGCGTCAATATTAATTTGTATTATATAAACTACAAAAAAAAATCGTATTCTTCCATAATTTTGTTTGGGATTTGTCGCAAAAACATGTCGCGCTCGGTCCCAACCTCAACCATATATATGACACACGCAAAGTTGCACAGAGGAAATGTACCGTAAGAACTTAACGTAACTTGAGAAAGCGTAGACTTGGCACGGGTCAAATATGTCACATGGTTTATAGCGCGATAATAAGATAATACACGGTATCTATTATTATTTGCATAAATTACCTTCAAAGTATTATTTGTGTACTCTGAAGTAAAATGTTTATTTGAAGCAGCGGTTCCCAATCAGTCTCCTGATGAACACCAGCGGTTCTCAAGAGGGGAAACATGTTTTAGACGTTTTTATGGTATTCTACATCAAATGGTTTATTATTCACCGTAGTAGGTTATAAATACCAAACTAAAAAAATAAAATAAATATAAGAAATATTTTCAAAAATACTGCGATTGATTCTTTTTTTTTTATGGGATATGAGGGCAAACGAGCAGGCGTGTCACCTGATGGTAAGCAACTAACGCCGCCCATGGACACCAGCAGCACATATCGTGTTACTGTTGCGTTGCCGATCTTTAAGGGAAGGGGATAAGAAAGGATGGGGAAGGGGGTGGGCCTCCGGGTACCTCTCCCACCGAACGAAACGTGGCATGGGCCACTTTACGTCGGTCTTCTGAGAGGTCTTGGTATTTCACCGGTCGAGCCGGCCCATTTATGCAGCAAGCTGCTTGGCTCTACCACTGTTAAAGTGGTTCTAAGACATGATGAGGTTTTTATCATCGAGAATATTAGCAACTATGTTACTATATCTTTAATTTTGTAACTTATTTGCGTAGTAGTAGATAAATTGTAACATTAGTTGAAACACAGTTTTATTTCTATAAAGGGTTGTACCATTATTTCACATGAAAATGGAACCAAGTGGTAGTTTTAGTGGTAATGGAGCCAACTGGTAGTTTTCACTTTTGTTCACGTAGAATTTGGAAAACACAATTTAGATGTATTTACTAGTGAGGTAGTTAATACGATTTTTTAATTTATTTTAAACGTTTCCACAACAGTTTGATTGCTTTGTTGTATTTTTATGTATTAGAAGACCGTAGAGGTAAGATGTTTCGTTCAAACAGCGCCATCTATCTATATAAATCTAAGCCAGCTTATGCCTTACTCTAATATTCAAATGACAAATAAAACAATCATTTCAGCCATTTAGTAGTCTAATCACATACAAAACGGATAAAAATTATGTTCACGTACCATGCATATATCTCAAGTATTATCCACGTGCCGGGTCTACGGCTATTCATGTCTTCGCGTCCAACGAAGCAAAACATTTGAAATTAAAAAAAATAACGGCAGCGTGATTTTATAAACAATTGTTCCATTTTCTTCGGACATTAACGCAACATCGCTCTCATTACCTACAGGTGGCACACTTCGCGATTACAAGTTGCAATGTTAACTTTTGATTAGTTACACACTAAATTTCTTCACTAAAAAACAAAATATTTTTTGGGTATTGATGTTCATTCTTTTCCTATATTTTTATTTTATGGGATACGAGGGCAAACGAGCAAGTGGGTCACCGGACTGTTGACAACTTTTCACCGCCCATGAACACCGTGGTGCGTCCTTTAAGGGAGTAGGAGGGGAAAGGGGATCGGGCCTCCGGATCTCTCACCGAACGAAACGCGGCACAAGCCGGCGGCCGTGGTATTTCACCGGTCGAGCCGGCCCATTTATGCAGCGAACTGCAGGATTCTACCACTGTTAACTGTTGTATCCATATCTTGCAAAAGTTGTTGGCGTGTCAATTAGCCCCTGATCCTGAACTATTCTATTTCTTCTAGGAGTCAAGTCATATTAAAGAAAGTCTCTTAGTTCAGTGTGCCCCTTGGCCTGTTCTAACATTTTCTAATGCTTTCTGTCTTTTGAAACTCTCCTCCAGTTGGGCCCCCCCGTTAGTTTTATTTCGTCCTTCCATCACTTTAGTTGTTTTCCTCTATTTGTTTTACTATCCCATTCAGTAACTATCTCGCTCAATTTTTCCTGGGTACATCGTAGTAAATGACCTGTCCACCTCCACTTTAGTTGGTCTATCTTATCTAGCACATCGGTAACTCTGGTTTTTGACCTTATGAAGGTGTTTCTTTTTCTATCTAGACGCCGATCATGCTCCTCTCCATAGCTCTTTGGCAATGTACGTTGGAGCACACGCGAAGTCATATTCAGGACTCTTTCGGGTATTTTCAGGTCACTTACAAAGTTAGAGAAAATTTTATACGAGCCAAATTTGGTAACTACTTAATTAAATTGTACGATTTCTTTTGATCGAGAATCGTATCATCTCCAAGTATTTATTATTATTATAATAGGTGAAAGGCGGTGACAAAAATAAAATTCCAAAGACGTATATTTCTAATTATAGAATCGTCTCTTTATTTCACTTATATCTATGCTAATCTACTGAATGGTATTCAATAACTTAGTTTTTTTATTAATATATTCTGTGGAAATAAATACAGATTACTTTATTACAAGTATAGTACATACAATTCTATAGCTCACTCAAAAACAAACCCACCTTCAACCAGGTTTACTTACTATTTACATATAATAACACAACTTACCTTTATACTAACACTTTTTCTTATTTACAGATGTAAGCATGTAATAAATGCTTGTTACTATACTGTATTAAAAAGGTGATTGATCATTTATTTCTTGATATCTCTATCAATGTGCGTACTTGGGCTACACTTATTGTGTCGGCATCAAAACCATTCAATGCTAACTAACTTCACCATTATTTAGTCCATTTGTTGCTCACTTCGTATTTCTTTAGGTTCAATTCAATACGCCATGAAAGAGTAGTATTTATACTTTAATTATATTTATCACTATCTGAGATAGTGTTAGTTATATCTCTATATCCGAGCTAGTTAGTTTTATTAAGGGCTCAATAAAAAAAAAACCAAATGCCTGCCAAATTTTTAAGCTTTATTTGCTCAACTGAGTTGTCTTGAATATTTTTCCTCTAGCTTCTGATTGAGTTCCGTAAATTACAATAAGCCTGACCTGTAATTTAATTTCGTAAGTCCAAAAATTTTTTATTCAGCCAACCAGACTGGATTTTGAATTATTTCTTATCATTACATAGTATAAAATAAAGTGGCTTTCTGCTGTTTGTACCCTTATATGTTTATATCTTTAAAACTACGCAACGGATTTTGATACGGTTTTTTTTTATTAGATAGAAGGTGTCAACGGGGTGGTTTTAACTATAATTCATGTATGATATAGTAAAGAAAAAGTGATAAATGCAAAATTTACCTTTAATGTGGAACAAAGTTTGCCGTGCCAGCTAGTTTCTCTATATATTATTGTAAAGATATATTCACAATTTGTCTATCTCTAGAAATAACTTTGCTGCAATAAATTAAACTCAATGCCTGATTATAATATGCAGTTGCGTATACAACTTAATCTACCACCTTGGAAAACCTGACAGAAGCCATAATTCTTATAGTTCCTATAGGTTAATGTACAATTCATTTAAATAAATTATATCTATCTTATTTGAATTATTGTTCTAGCTAATAAGGTTTCCTGTTATACACGAATTATTTTTTGGAACTGCCCCTGTGCCACATAATATACACTGTTTGTATTTTATGTATGCAACCCAAGACCCTCAACGTAAATTGCTCAGTAATTTGTTTAGAACATTAAGGACCTCATATGTGTGACCGTCCCTTTCAATTACCATTCTCCTGATTTTGAAATTGTTTATTTGTATGTAGTTTTCTTTTGACTCTATTTAACTATTTCTTGAATTGACTACCTTATACTATCAGACATCTCCACGAGAACATAAACTTGTGACTTGGAAGTGATGTGATACTAATATCTATGCATATTAATATTTTAGTAACAGACAATCGTGTACGCTATAAATATTATCAAGAAGTTAATAAAGCAATAGAAAACACAAAAGCTATTGCTTTTGTCTGTCTAAAATGTCATTTCTGATGTTTATAACTATTGGATATATTTCTTGCCCCGTCTTCTGCGCTCATAATTTAGGTTATGATCTAATCATAACCTGAGTTCTATAGTGATGTTTATTAGAGAGTATAGGTTATGGGCAACTGTAGGTATTTTAACATGTTTGAATAAAGATAGTACTAAATATAAACATTAGTATATATTTCAGTACAAGAAAAGAATTCCGTTCCATGTCGTGGGCAAACCACTAAAACGCAAGTATCACAACTAAAACATGATTAAAAAAGTACGTTATACTGATTAATTTCAAGATTTATAATTACGGCTATTGTCTTAGTAATTATGTTACGAATATGAAAAAGAGGTTGGTAATTGAAAATGGCATAACAACATTTTTTTTCCTACCGAAATGTAATAACGGACCATTTTGTGTATTACAAATCATTACTTCTTAACGGCCGAAACCAATAATCAATCCCAATCCAAATTTTGCTATCTAAGATCAATATTTCAATCCATTTCTGTTAATAAGTGTGCCAATAATCAATCTATGGATTGAATAAGCGATCTCTAGAATCAATCTATCTTTGGGAGGGCGGATCAGAGATTAGAGATTGAAATTTGTTCTAAAATGACAGTTTGCGCGTGCCAATATTCGATCCGTTGGCTTTGACACTGACATCGATCACCGTAATCAATCTTACGGCCGAAACCAATAATCAATCCCAATCCAAATTTTGCTATCTAAGATCAATATTTCAATCCATTTATGTTAATAAGCGTGCCAATAATCAATCTATGGATTGAATAAGCGATCTCTAGAATCAATCTATCTTTGGGAGGGCGGATCAGAGATTAGAGATTGAAATTTGTTCTAAAATGACAGTTTGCGCGTGCCAATATTCGATCCGATGGTTTTGACACTGGCATCGATCACCGTAATCAATCTTAGATTTCAATCCGAGAAATTCCTTGGATTAGAGATAGGATTACAATAAATTTTATTGAAATAATCTAAAAATGGACAGTGATAGTGATATTTGGAAGTCCTTGCTTTGCTATCAGACTGGGATAGCGAAAGCGATACCGAAGTGAGAGCTGCTCCTACGAGACTCAAAAGGGTAAATTATATACAGAGCCTCGAGGATGCCGATTTTACTTTTAGATTTCGGTTGTCAAAAGTAGCTGTGAATTCTTTGCTTACTCAAATAGTGCCACATATCAGAGTAGGTAACCTCCACAAGGTTTGTCTATTCAAATATGTATTTGCAATTTATCTTTCAGTGTCATAAATACTAATCAATACCAACGCTAATAATCAATATTCGTATTGCAGGAATCACGGTGCTTCTTGATGAAGCACCGTGATTCCTGCAATACGAATATCATTAACTATTACTATCATTGAGGTTTTTTGCATTAGCCACAATGTTAATTTCTGTCGCAGACTTTCTGGGAGTATCCAAATCAACACCAGGAAGAATAGTGAATGATGTATCGCATGCAATTGCCAAATTATATGATCAGTACATCATTGTCCATAATTTAAATACAGAAAGTTTTTACCAGATTGCAGATTGAAATATTTAATGAGTACTTACTAGTGCAATTATCAAAACAACTTATTTATTAATTCATTATATTTTCTTTGTAGTTAAATGTGAGTCAGGTCACTTTGGTAACCACTGGATGCTTGGTGATAGTGCCCAAACCGATTTTATTTATTGACACCAATTTTGAACCCGTCTACTCTGGTAGAACATAACTATAACAAAGCACATATCAGAACCAGGAACACCATACAAAGGTAACAATTGAAAAATACAGATGTTATGTTTAAGTTTGTAAACCTAAATCAACTTCACGCCAAATAACTTGTGAAGTAGGCAGAAAGAACAGAATCTAAGCATAAGACACCGTTCTTTTATATCTCTCTTGCTTATTCGATTTTCATAACTCTTTTCATAAATACTTATTGTTTCTTTGACGTCACATTAGGACACATTCAATTTGGTCATTTATGGTATGCTGTGCCCTTCCTCAACTCCTACATCTTTTTGCTTTTATACTGTATATATGCTGTGTTACTCTTGCATTTTTCATTCTTACTTTAAAACTGACTCTCTTTCAGACTAGCTAGTAATGTTATGAGTTTTATAGGTATACTACTATTGTTTCAGAGCTTTCGGTATATGGAAGCGCAAGTTTCCTATTGTGGGCCTTACCATGCGCTTGTTATTGCCTAAGGTCCATCAAATAATAATTACCACAGCAGTATTCCACAATATAAGCAGAATACATAATTGAATACCTACAGAGGTTAACTGAACTAACTTAGAAGTGACAAACTCGGATTCTATTGATATGAACCTAAATATGGACCAAGATACACAATCAAGAACTGAGCTAATAAACAATTATTTTGTGTGATTAAAATGTTGAAAATAAAACAATACTTTTGTAACTTAATATTTCAAGAACTGAGCTAATAAACAATTATTTTGTGTGACTAAAATGTTGAAAATAAAACAATACTTTTGTAACTTAATATTTGTACTTGAATCGATCTACTCAATGTTTTTTATTAGTATTAACACTAACATTTAAACTGTAATTTTGACTATGGAATAAAACAAATGTTTATTATAAATGTGACTGTTTATTAAATTAGTATTAATCACACTTCATTGCTATACTTATCACAGATATTTATATATATACATATATATATTAATCAAACTTATTTGCTAATTTATCACATACATGTTATGTAATCACATTTACTTGCTCTATTTATCACATACATATTAAGTAATCACATTTAGTTGATCTATTTATCACATACATATTAAGTATTTGAGATTTTGATTAAAATTAAATGCTTTGTGTTGGGGTATTTTCTCTTCGGAAATCATATATTTCAACTATAATATTATTATTTTCATCCCCAATAACGCAATCTGCCTCGACTATGGGTGACACAATGGCATCACCACCACCATTTTCTGCTTGCACTATTTGACTATCACCAGCAAACTCAGCAGTAAAGCCAGTGGCAGTACTACCAAGTAATGCAGTTATCCTGTGTAATACTTCATCAGGTGGTATATAATCAGCAGGGCCACCCCCAGTCTAAAATGAATAGTAATAAAAAGGTAAATTAAACAATGAAAATAAGGCAAGCAATATCTTAAAATAATGACACTACGATGACTAACCAACAATTAAATTGGTTTATTCTTATCTTAGTGCAGCGTTTGCGAGCATTTTTTTTTAAATTTTTCCCTTTTTAGACTTAGCTGCTGTGGGTTCCTTGGACAATTCGCGGCGCTGGCGTTATTTGTTATTTGAAGCCATTCCTCCATCTTCAATTTATTATTTGATGCGTTTGTCGCCTTTGTCGTAATTATTTTGCTTTATTCTATTAATCTATCAGAGCTCTAGTTTCCTCCTTTGTAAGAGGTTTGCCTTTAATCTGTAAATAACAATTCAATTTCATGAAAGTTATGTGAGAACGCGACGGATCAGCATACTTTTGTAAAGAAACAAATTACTTACAGATTCAATATTCATGTCAAACGTATTTGATGTTCACTGTATTTAGATTATTATTAAAAAAACTAACTAAAATTACAGTTAATTAAATTCTTGTTTGAATGCGGCGTATTTCGTAAATAAATGTTTATTTGTGATATGTCAAATTTCGTTCCGTTCAACAACTTTTGTTAAAACATAAAGAATATAATTTGGTGTTTTCTTGTAGAATAAATGTGTTATTCTATAAGAAATCGCAAAATTAGTTTCCCATAACGTACTATGTAATATTTCTAACACTCCAAATTAGTTTCGTATAAATATAACGCGGAATAAACTTGAAGCATTATTCACAGTTTTGTGTGAAACGGAACAGTAAAGAGGGAACGGTTTACCGGCTATCTGCGGTTGGAAAGTAAGGCGGATAGATAAGTTTTGTTATTGGCACGAGGATTGAGGATCGTTTGACAGATACACAGTAATCTCAGATTGACTTCAATCTTAAACTACAGATTGATTATTGGCTTCGGCCGTTAGATTTCAATCCGAGAAATTCCTTGGTTTAGAGATAGGATTACAATAAATTTTATTGAAATAATCAAAAAATGGACAGTGATATTTGGAAGTTCTTGCTTTGCTATCAGACTGGGATAGCGAAAGCGATACCGAAATGAGAGCTGCTCCTACGAGACTCAAAAGGGTAAATTATATGCAGAGCCTCGAGGATGCCGATTTTACTTTTAGATTTCGGTTGTCAAAAGTAGCTGTGAATTCTTTGCTTACTCAAATAGTGCCACATATCAGAGTAACCTCCACAAGGTTTGTCTATTCAAATATGTATTTGCAATTTATCTTTCAGTGTCATAAATACTAATCAATACCAACGCTAATAATCAATATTCGTATTGCAGGGATCACGGTGCTTCTTGATGAAGCACCGTGATTCCTGCAATACGAATATCATTAACTATTACTATCATTGAGGTTTTTTGCATTAGCCACAATGTTAATTTCTGTCGCAGACTTTCTGGGAGTATCCAAATCCAACCAGGAAGAATAGTGAATGATGTATCGCATGCAATTGCCAAATTATATAATCAGTACATCATTGTCCATAATTTAAATACAGAAAGTTTTTACCAGATTGCAGATTGAAATATTTAATGAGTACTTACTAGTGCAATTATCAAAACAACTTATTTATTAATTCATTATATTTTCTTTGTAGTTAAATGTGAGTCAGGTCACTTTGGTAACCACTGGATGCTTGGTGATAGTGCTTATCCAAACCGATTTTATTTCTTGACACCAATTTTGAACCCGTCTACTCTGGCAGAACATAACTATAACAAAGCACATATCAGAACCAGGAACACCATACAAAGGTAACAATTGAAAAATACAGATGTTATGCTTAAGTTTGTAAACCTAAATCAACTTCACGCCAAATAACTTGTGAAGTAGGCAGAAAGAACAGAATCTAAGCATAAGACACTGTTCTTATATATCTCTCTAGCTTATTCGATTTTCATAACTCTTTACATAAATACTTATTGTTTCTTTGAAGTCACATTAGGACCATTCAATTTGGTCATTTATGGTATGCTGTGCCCTTCCTCAACTCCTACATCTTTTTGCTTTTACACTATATTTATGCTGTATAGCATGTATATATGCTGTGTTACTCTTGTATTTTTCATTCTTACTTTAAAACTGACTCTTTCAGACTAGCTAGTAATGTTATGAGTTTTATAGGTATACTACTATTGTTTCAGAGCTTTCGGTATATGGAAGCGCAAGTTTCCTATTGTGGGCCTTACCATGCGCTTGTTATTGCCTAAGGTTCATCAAATAATAATTGCCACAGCAGTATTCCACAATATACGCAGAATACATAATTGAATACCTACAGAGGTTAACTGAACTACCTTAGAAGTGACAAACTCGGACTCTATTGATATGAACCTAAATATGGACCAAGATACACAATCAAGAACTGAGCTAATAAACAATTATTTTGTGTGATTAAAATGTTGTAAATAAAACAATACTTTTGTAACTTAATATTTCAAGAACTGAGCTAATAAACAATTATTTTGTGTGATTAAAATGTTGAAAATAAAACAATACTTTTGTAACTTAATATTTGTACTTGAATCGATCTACTCAATGTTTTTTATTAGTATTAACATTTAAACTGTAATTTTGACTATGGAATAAAACAAATGTTTATTATTAATGTGACTGTTTATTAAATTAGTATTAATCACACTTCATTGCTATATTTATCACAGATATTTATATATATACATATATATATTAATCAAACTTATTTGCTAATTTATCACATACATGTTATGTAATCACATTTACTTGCTCTATTTATCACATACATATTAAGTAATCACATTTAGTTGATCTATTTATCACATACATTTTAAGTATTTGAGATTTTGATTAAAATTAAATGCTTTGTGTTGAGGTATTTTCTCTTCGGAAATCATATATTTCAACTATAATATTATTATTTTCATCCCCAATAACGCAATCTGCCTCGACTATGGGTGACACAGTGGCATCACCACCACCATTTTCTGCTTGCACTATTTGACTATCACCAGCAAACTCAGCAGTAAAGCCAGTGGCAGTACTACCAAGTAATGCAGTTATCCTGTGTAATACTTCATCAGGTGGTATATAATCAGCAGGGCCACCCCCAGTCTAAAATGAATAGTAATAAAAAGGTAAATTAAACAATGAAAATAAGGCAAGCAATATCTTAAAATAATGACACTACGATGACTAACCTTAAATTGGTTGATACTTATCTTAGTGCAGCATTTGCGAGCATTTTTTTAAAATTTTTCCCTTTTTAGACTTAGCTGCTGTGGGTTCCTTGGACAATTCGCGGCGCTGGCGTTATTTGTTATTTGAAGCCATTCCTCCATCTTCAATTTATTATTTGATGCGTTTGTCGCCTTTGTCGTAATTATTTTGCTTTTTTCTATTAATCTATCAGAGCTCTAGTTTTCTCCTTTGTAAGAGGTTTGCCTTTAATCTGTAAATAACAATTCAATTTCATGAAAGTTAAGTGAGAACGGGACGGATCAGCATACTTTTGTAAAGAAACAAATTACTTACAGATTCAATATTCATGCCAAACGTATTTGATGTCCACTGTATTTAGATTATTAATAACTAAAATTACAGTTAATTATATTCTTGTTTGAATGCAGCGGCGTATTTCGTAATTATATGTTTATTTGTGATATGTCAAATTTCGTTCCTTTCAACAACTTTTGTTAAAACATAAAGAATATAATTTGGTGTTTTCTTGTAGAATAAATGTGTTATTCTATAAGAAATCGCAAAATTAGTTTCCCCTAACATACTATGTAATATTTCTAACACTCCGAATTAGTTTCGTATAAATATAACGCGGAATAAACTTAAAGCATTATTCACAGTTTTGTGTGAAACGGAACAGTAAAGAGGGAACGGTTTACCGGCTATCTGCGGTTGGAAAGTAAGACGGATAGATAAGTTTTGTTATTGGCACGAGGATTGAGGATCGTTTGACAGATACATAGTAATCTCAGATTGACTTCAATCTTAAACTACAGATTGATTATTGGCTTCGGCCGTAAATAGACAGGCTCGATGTCGTATATGTTAATACAATTAAGTGCCTCGAGGTCTAACAATACGTGACCAGCGTTAATAGACACTTTGCTCTTTTTTTATTGAAAGCCGGGGACACTTTAATTTGGACAGATACACGGTTCATCAAAACTGGTTATTGCTGATGATTGGGCCCCAGAGTTCTAGTAACGAGGCTTTTATAATTAAACTCGCCATTTGATTGTAAGCTTTATTTTATGTGTGTTAAAGGTTATATTAGATGGGTAGTGTACTCGACCAGGTGTGTGGTGAGAAAAAAACAATGAGAGACGATGATTAATTTTTTTTTTAGACAGTTATGTGAACGAATTTTCTTGTTATAACGTAATAGGTAGGTATAGTTTGAAGATTCTTGATTCTTCTGTAGTTTTAGTCAAAGAGATGATAGGGCTGGAAAGGTGTTTATTATAGGTAGTATTTAAGTACCTACATATATACCTACCACGTGGCTACTCTTACTACCCGCAGTAGTTGATACTAGTAGTAGGTTTTATTTCCTCAGCAGATGTTAAGTTGATTTTTACTCTGAACTATTATTTGTATAGTGAGCATAAATTGATGATTGTGTCTTGCTGTTTCGGACATATTTGCGTTCAAATTTATAAGAAAAGTACAAATTAAATGTGTTTAATTTATCGTTTAAAGGCCTTTAATATTATTAATCTTGGTTGGGGTTAGAATATTTGTATTAGGATTTGTGATTGTTTCTAAAACAGCATTATTTTATGGGATAGGTTTTCGTGTAATAGAGTTCAAATCTAGAAGATTACAGACAAAATTTCGCATGCTAAGCCACTGGGTTATCCGACAGCTACTTAAAAAGATAATGTTTAGTAATAAAAACAATATCTCAAAATTCTTAAACGTATTACGAGATCATAAAGACTTATTAATCGAGGAAGTCTGGAGGTAGATATCATTGATATTTAGTATAAATAAAAGTAAACATATTATAAACTGTTATGTACACATTACTTCATTTCAGGATGTGTTATTAGCTTTCACTGTTAAACGATTTCATTTTGATTAGTCGAGAAATTTAATTCGAAAATAATATAACTTGTAACTTGCGGTTGTATAACTTCCTTTAATAATGTTCATTCGCAAATTAGTAAAACTTGATTTGCGTCAAACACCTTTTTCATAAACACATTAATCTTAAACATCTAAATAATATTCCTATTGTTCCTAAAATCGGATGCTATTGAATTCTAACAGTGGGTTTACCCACACAGCTAGCTACATGAATGGGCCGGCTCTACTGGTGATATATCTCGACCTCTCTAAATATCGTCTTGTCGTATTTTGTTCGGTGAGAGTTACAGGTGTCTATAGACGGTCTTAGTCACTTACCATCAGTTGCCACGTCTACTCGTATGCCCCCTTATTCCACAAAAAAAGAACTATCTAGCATCAGTCATGCTTTTGTTATTACACTTAAAAACTAGCATCAGCCGATTTTTTATTATTCTCAAAGAATTTTTTAATCGACTTATATGATTTCCAATGATAAAAGTTGGTCTCTTCTTTGTGTAGAGAATCAATTATACAGCGTGATAACGACAGAAGTCTTTTGACCACCGTACCCGTCGACAGACTGGGACTCATCGAGGTTTATTTTTTTCGTTTAGTATTTTTGTTTCATTTAAATTATAATTAATGTATTTTCATTAATTTATTTACAATAAATGTTTGTTTTTTCAAAATATAATTGTGGAAGGAAATAACAAGACATAACTACATAATTGATTTATTTTAGACATAGACCGCCAAAATAAAACGGTATCATTAAATTGTCTATGATTATGTGATCTGCCAGGATATAGAAGTGAGAGTTACTATTCAATTAATTCACCGTCTCAATTCATTACTTATGTAAATAATAATGTAACTTATATCCACGACAGAAATTTAAAACTGTCTCATATAATAAATACGTATATGTTTATTATTCAATAATCATAAAACGCAAATTTATATAAATGTATTTATTTAAACAAAAATTTTACTACCTACTATTAATGTGTATTCCTATCTACAAACAGCGCATTCTTGTTTTTTCTTTTTCTTGTTTTTAAAAATGCTTGTCACAAATATTTGTTCTTGGATGGGTATTGAATCCGTCATCCTTTACTCAGAATTTACCATACCACTCTCACTCTACCAAAACACTCGCCATTAATTAATTAAAACAATATAAAAAAGTTGTCGAATGAAAATATCAACAAAATAATTCAGAATAAGAACATTCAAAGAATTCCAAAATACATCAAAGTACATATTAATAAAACTCAATATTATTTAGTAACGAGTACTGTAAAATTGAACAAAAATGTAATTGCAAATTTTTATTACGTAGTTATCTTTTAACAGCCATAACAATTACTCCACGAGTATATGAAACAGTTATGATCTTTCGAATAGGATGAGATGTAACTTTATATTACTATATCATACATTCTCAAGTGTTTTTTAATGTTTTGTTTCTTCTCATTCTTCTACATTTTAAGACGTAGACATATTTAACAGTTGTACGGCCAAGCAGTTCGCTGAATGAATGGGCCGGCTCGACCGGTGAAATATCACGACCTCTCAGAAGATCGACGTAAAGTTGCTCATACTGCGTTTCGTTCGGTGATAGGGGTACCCGGAGGACCACCGCCATTCCCCATCTTTTCCTATCCTACTCCCTTAAATGTCAGCAACGCAACTGTAACACTATATGTGTTGCAGGTGTCTATAGGCGGCGCTGGTGACTTACCATCAGGTGACACGACTGCTCGTTTGCCCTCCTATCCCATAAAAAAAAAGACCAGATAGGGCATCTGGTCTCTGCGGATTGGGTAGAGCTTGGTGCCATTATTGGGCCTACATAGAAAAACTCCATTTAAATATTCTAGTACCTCAACTATCCAAACACCAGTCTTTTTATAATTCATTTTATCTTTTCCCCATTGAACCGAAATGTTTACTACTAAGTCTCAGTAACATTCATAAAAAAGCTAAACATATAGATTTTGTCATTCTGCAACCAAATTTCGTAATCGTTCCTGTGCTATGCTATTAATCTATTGAGATTAGGCTAATAAACACCTCGTGCTATATTACTAATAGCATTCAAATACTAGTTATTAAATGAAAACGAAACGCCAATAAAACGGATGAAACTTAAAAGTAGAGTACTAGACTTAACTGCTGCTCTTATACCTGAAGCAATTACATGTCACATTAATCACGAAACCATTGCTGCCACAGTTAATATGATAAGCGAATTCGATAATAAGATAGTCTTCAATGTACATCTTACAAATAGATTGATGTGAATATCGTGAGATATCAAGAACGGTTTATTGATATTGTTCGCAATGAGATTTTATTATTATAATTTGTATGTAGGAAAGCGATTCGTGATTTACGAATTATATTTGGAATTGGTAGGTGCGTGTACCAAAACTGTTATGAAAATAGTGAACAGCCATATATTATCATTTCAATTTGTAAGTTTATAGAATGATTAAATACTTTACCAATTATAATTTCGTGTGATTAGACATATAATATAGACTGCCTTTTTTTGATGACGCACGTAACATTTATATTGCAAGATGAGTGTCAATGATTTAAAAATAAGAATTATTAATAAAATCGCCGATATAAAAAAAAGAGAAAGATCGTTAGGTAGATTTCTGGGCGCTGAGAATTCTAGCAGAAAAGCCCAGCATGCTATAATGCTGCCAACATTTATTTGTGGTAGTTGGGTATGGCAGATTGCGTGTGAAAGTAGATGCGGTGAAAATGAAGACAACGCACAAAATTTGCAGTGTCAGGAACTCTAAAAACTGATGAGCGTGTGTAAGATATGGAAGTCGAAGAATCGAGAGAGGTGTGTGACAATCATGTTTTATGGCGTTTTGCTCTCTCCACCTATCCCACAAGAGATTTAGCGTGAAGTTTAGTTAGCACGATTAGACAAACAATGAATTTACAATATAGTAATTTAAAGTCTTGGTAAAAGCTAGCATTGAATTTTGATTTTCCAGTGATACCTACCAAAGAAAATTAAAATTAAGATGAATTTGATGACTCTAGAGAATGTTCCGCTTCGATCTTGCATTGTTCCATCACGACTAGAAACGTTTCAACTGTCTCTTATTAAATACTATTTAATACAGCGTATTAATAAGCTTTAAGCTTATTATTAATAAGCTTTAAGCGTATTATTAAGCTTTTTTAGCGGCTGTTCTTCAAAACTGATTATTATTTCATTTTGGACGGGCTATTGATAGTACAGCCGCTGAGTTTTCTTGCTGGGTCTTTTGCAGGACTGGCCGCGTTTTTGACCCAGTGGTAGATTTTTAACAAATACTTACCTTTAAATTTAAAATCAACCAATATTTAATAATAGTTATACTGATGATTTCAACTAACTTAAGAAAATAAGATAATTATCTAATAATTAAAAATAACAACTGTTACCTATTAAATCATACAACAAAGGATCTTTAGAAACAAAAAAAAATTTTCTTATGTAAATATATCTTATAAATAAATATTATTTTTTTGTTTCATGGTCTAATGTGGGTTACCAATAGTAAAAATCATATTCTTGATTTTTATTTCCAAAAAGTGGGTGCTCTCTGTATCAATGAAAATAGCTTTTGAACAACTACCATCTTTGTGTTCATCACTCGTGAAAATGATCTCTGCAAAGAGTTCGAAACGTCGGGAAATAAATAAAAATAAGTGTCTAATAAATAAACGAGATATAATCCTAAAAAGTGGTTTTAATGTTATGAATGTGATTCGCGAAAATCTCAGAAATAAATATCAGATATTTTTTATAATAATAAAGATATCTTGGACACAATACACACAGCGCCCTCTAGTTCCAAGCTATGCAACTAAATTCTTGTATTATGGATACTTGATAGCGGATATTAATAAATAAATAGTTTTATTTTGTAAGTACATACTTATAATACATAGAAAGACACCCAGACGCCACACAAATATTCATGTTTGTCACAAATATTTGTGCTCGGGTGGGAATCCAACCCCCGACCTCATCGCTGCGGCCAGTAATTTTTACCAATGCACCACGGGGCCCGTCATGTATGATATTTAGTTCGAATCCATAGAAAAATGAAATAATACCATACGTACCACAGTGCCTACTTTAGTAGTCAGCTATTAGATATGGCATACCGTAAGAAGACATACTGAAATTTGATAATAATAAAAAGAATGTAATCTAAACTGAACTCTATTTACAAGAACTTAGCGCTCATATTGACGTGAGTTAATAAAACGGTCGGCCTCTGACGTATTTGAATATATTTCACGGTATGATATTCAGGTCTCAGACGACGTTCGTATATACCGTTTATTACTGTCTGACCACAATTATAAATGGAGAATTTATACAAAAATTGTATCATAATTTTATTTTTATGTGAAAAAAGTACCGGTAAAGGTCGGAGATACAGATGTGCAACCTCGGTATTGCAGAAGTCTATTAGTGGTGCAAGTCCCTTGCTATCAGGTGACTCAATTGTACGTTTGCCACTTTTAAAAAAGAAACTACGCACAATAATACTGAATTAATAAATGATAAAAGTTAGCAAACGCAGCTGAATGTTGGTTCCAAAATGATTCTAAGCTTTCCTTGTCTGTAGAATGAAGAGAGAGAAACTATAGCTAATATTTAAAAGATTTATTTAGCTGAAGATAAGAAGAATTGTGCGATAGTTTAATGCTAAAGAAAATATATCTAATGTGTGCCGTATCATGAAAGCGAAGCGGCAACAAGCAACAAGCGGCTTATACTGGCCCACGAAATAGTAATTACTTCTAAGCATGTACCATTATGGAGCAGTGAGTGTGTCGGTCAGTATTAAATGTATGTTCTCGTTGACGGAAGCCTGAAGCCTACTTAGCGCCTTAGAAAATGGTCCAGCATACGGTAGATTTTTTTGCTGCCTACTATCAGATTGTTATTGATACTTTTAAGTCTGAAGGATTTTTTTTCTTTCCGATATTGTGTTACAGTAGCTAATATTATCACATGTTTAATTTAAAAAAATACTACAATACATCTTTAGGCCTGGTATATATTGTGAACAATTTTTTTTTGTGACTGGAGGCATTTGCCAGAGAATTTTTTTCAGTGTGTGGGGTTCTATCTGCCTACACCGTAAAGACTTGGCGTACAAAATTTATGCCTATATCATTTTTGTACTTACTACTATTTAACCATTATTATTTTTCCGTTGACTACACACGTCACACGTATTTGTAAAGATTCCCTTTTTAGAATTGAAAAAAGGTTATTTACAAACTGGCACTAACCTTACTACTGCTGCAGCCATAGCCTCATATTTTAGAATCTACTTAACTGGTGCTGTACTGTTCTGTTTATTTCTGTCATTATCAGAAGTATCTTGTGGTATTGGAATGACGTTTCTCTTCACATTTATGTCATTTTGTTATACCGTTATCCCTGAATGTATGGTCGCGTTCCACGATGGAATTAAACCGGGTTATGTGATAGATTCGTACAACTCTTTTCATGTTTAAAAACACTAATGAATTATCGGGTTATTTTTTTAAAATTCAAAAATGATGCAATAAATAGGTAATACCTAATAGGTATATTTTGTAATCTTCATAGTACAATTCAAGGAATCGTGGATAACTTAGACCTGTTAATCTATTTACTGTGCTATTGAATTCTGATATTAGCTTACTTATATTATATACTAGCTGACCCGACGAACTTTGTTCCGAATCAAAATGTTTAAAGCGTTTACAATTCAGGTGCTAAATCTTGAAAATTATTACCCTTAATTTACAACATTGCACATGAATTATGCATAAAAACCACCCTGTTGACACCCACTATCTATCAAAGAAAACTGCATCCGTTGCACAGTTTTAAAGACCTAAGCATATAAGGGGACAGACAGCGGAAAGCGACTTTGTTTTTTACCATGTAATGATATACGTTATTTAATAAGAAACACTTCTCAATTAAAAGGAGAGAAATGTTTGAGAGTAGTATAAGATTTTTAAGTATGAGTAACATGATACTATAGCATAGAACTGTACAAGGTACTGATTTTACTAAACACAGTTCTCATACAGACTGTATTTGAAACTTGCAAATTATTATGTCTTGTTCGCGAACAATAATTTACCGATAATTCTAATTGTTGCTCGAAGAACAATATAATACATTGTAAGACAATTGTTTGAAACGTTAGTAGAACAAAGTTGTAGGGCCATAGAGTTGTACGTGCTATATCTGTGGTCATGGAATTTGATAGAAAGTGTCAGCGTAAAAGTAAGGAAGGGCAAGCTCCGGTGGTTTGGACATGTAGAAAAAAATTCTGATATAAGATTTACTAAGCAGATATACAATGCAAAAGCGGAAGGATGTAGGACTTGAAGATGGCTACGACACACTATACATGAACAAATTAAAAGAGTTCTTGAAGTTTGAGTTGCCAGGAGCCTTAAAAACCGACGGTTGTGTATGACAAGAGTTTTTAAGTCAAAAAAGCAAGTGAAGTGTTTGCGAAATGTGCCTTATGGCATCCTGTTCTCTCTCCTACCCCGTTAGAGACTTGAGAAATTATGTATATGTGGGATTTCATTGTGTTTAAAGACGGACGTGTTTTAGTTTTGATTAGGATTATTATCTTTTAATTTAATTTCCTCGCTGAATAATAAGTGAAATTTCGAATACTACTATGTAGAAAACATTATTGAAATGAAGAGTATACGTTCATATATATCCGTACATAAATTTGAGAACTTTAAATTATACTACTTTGATATATTATCTCTTGATCTAGTTATTATTTCCACTTCCTTTTTATTTATTTATATTCTATGGATTTATTTGACTTTATTGAAAAAGTGTCATGTTTCAGATAAAAAAGATAGTGTGTAACTTCACGCCTTTTGTTACCCGAAGGTTTAGGCAGCAGCTGTTTAGCCTCGTCTCGCCGTTATGTTTACGTCCCAAATGGAATAGGCGGTGAACCGATTGCCATACCGGGCACAAAGTTATTAGTCACCGCTATTTATCACACATATCTTTCGAAAAGTCATTAGTGTGAGCCAGGATTTCAACTTACAACTTCATGATTCCAAACCGGGATGCTCGATTACGGAACCGCCGAGACATTTGCTAAATATAAGCAAGAAAATATCCAACAATGGTCGTATAAGTTGAAATATCTCTATGTTCTATTGACAATCATAATAGCCACAAAATAGTGCATAGATCTGAGAAATAGTCGGATACGTCCACAATTAAAATCCTAGTCTCTTTATAAATTTATAAACTTTATACGAGTGCCTACATAAATTTAGATTGGAAAAGTGAATATAGCGAAAACAAGATTCCTCACGAATTCGGTCATTCGATAATCGCTATCAATATGCCTTTGTTTACCTTATATCGACTTTGGTAGAATTAGAAAGTTGTTTTAAATATAACCGTATATAGTGACTATTGTGTTATTTGATACTTATAATAATATTGATAAAAATATTACAATCACCATGAAACGTACCTACAAAGTTTACTTGAAAATTGTGCAAATCATCGTGGAGTTTGGCTAGCTGACCCGGTGAACTTTGTTCAGCATCAAAAGTAATAAATGAGAAATCAAGTACTAAATCTCGAAAATTATCACTTTACTTTGCTACATTATACCTGAAATATACATACAAACCCACCCCTTGATACCCTCTATCTATTAAAAAAAAAACCGCAGCAAAATCTGTTGCGTAGATTCAAAGATCTAAGCATATTCGGAGCAGGCAGCGGAAAGCGACTTTGTTTTATACCATGTAATGATTAAATAGTAATAAATTTACTTACTTATATGGTAATACATATTATCGTATCCAATTTGCCATGTTCATGAAGAAATATAAATATATCTTTCGTATATTTCTATGAATTCTGCACATTTGTAGTTATTATTTGTTGTCTTGCTGGTCTGGAGGTCTGCACGTGAGTCGAGAAGCCTCGACGTATTTTTTTATATTTATTAGAAATAAGTGTTATTAATATCGATGACTGACACAATTTTTCCTATGTGCCAAAAGGCGACGCCGGTTGGTCCTATTTGGACCTTAATATTTCAGCCAGTTGAGGTGTAAAAGCCTGTTTGAGTAAAAAAGAACGTAAATTTTCTAATTAAGTATAATTTTATTTCGACAATTATTTGAGTGAATATCTGTCCCCCGCCATTTCACACATACTCTTAAATGCAATAGGAAATTATAAAATGCGAAAGTATTTAATTCAAGTATTATGTTGTTACAGGTTGTATGGACAGTCGACTGCAGTGTGACGTTAGTGCAGTGCTCAGATATTATGTTCAGTAAAGTTCGTGGTATCAATACGGACAGGTGACAATAGTGTTGTGTACATGATAGTGTTTTGTGGATGATGACCGCTTGGAGTAGAACAAAGAATACCAGTCGTCGGAAGAACAGGAGTTGGTATGTACCACTTTTTTATCTTCATGCTCTACGTATGTATATTAAAAATAAAGAAAAAAAAATGGTGGCCCGACATGCCAATTCAATTATTACTGAATATGATAACACCAGTAGTCGTAAACATTAATAACAGTAATTTTAATAATAAGAAGAAAGAAATAAATTTAATTATTTACAATATTTTACAATTAAAAATACAATTAAAAAACTATCTGAAATCAATTTTCTCCGCATCTCGGTCTACTGGCAGCGTGCCCAGAAGACTGGCCGCATTGCCACGCTAAATGGCAATGCTTATCCTCTGTGCGAGGAATAGACCAGCCCCTCGATCAGTCTCTTTGTAAGATATTTATAAAGTGCACGAACACTCGGACCCCATGTCCCCAGTCTCTCGATTACTAAAAAATCCTCGTATATACCCGGACAAGGATTCGAAATGAAAACCCCAGTATTAGATGGTGATATATACAGTGTTAAAGCTAAAAAGGGACTATTTTAATTTTTATAATTTCTTACCCGATATACACTACTGGAATAAATTAAGGGATCAAAAAAAATTCCAAATTTTTCGGTAGTTTTCAACAGGCCGTAACTTTGAGAGAAATGGTCGTACAGGAAATAAAAAAAAAGGAAATTGTAGCTCCAAGTGTCTAGTTTTTGGATTAGAACTTCAAAATTGTGTAGCCTCCGCGGTTTCTGAGTAATCGTAGAAAAACAAGCAGCAAAAAAAATCTCAAAATTTTTTTAGTTTTTTTTTTGGTCTACGGGCGTGGAAAAAGCTTTTTTTAGCTTAACCACCATAAGGATCGGATACTTTGTTCAGTTAGCTTTAATTTCTTTTTTTAAACACCCTGATACGTCCACTCCTCGCTGAGATATCGGTCTTCAAATGGAAAAGGATCTTTTTGTCTTTGATTATCGATATCTCAGCAACCAATGATCGCACAGAAAGTTAGAGGTGGGTTTCAAGAAATTAAATGAATTTCCCTTAACAGTTGTCCATCTGAAATGATAATGTGAAAAAAACTCGAAAAAAACAATTGTTTTTTCTCATTTTTAAAAATTATGAGCTTTTCAGAGCAAACGTGATCCTTTAATTTTTTCAAAAATTCGATCAAGTGAAACAAAAAAACGGCTGGCTGGATTAATTTGATTCTTTGTAGGGTTTTTCTGGACATATTGAACTGTAAAAGGCACACTTAACATTAGCGGTTTCCTCAATATTTTCGATCCAGCGCTTGATTTTCCAAAAAACCACCAAAAGCCCTTTTTTTGTTGCATTTTCAAATTCATGTGGCAGAACGAAAAAATTTTTTTTTCGAAAAAAAAATGGACAGCTGTTAAGGGAAATTCATTTAAGTTCTTGAAACCCACCTCTAACTTTCTGTGCGATCATTGGTTGCTGAGATATCGATAATCAAAGACAAAAAGATTCTTTTCCATTTGAAAACCGATATCTCAGCGAGGAGTGGACGTATCAGGATGTTTAAAAAAAGAAATTAAAGCTAACTGAACAAAGTATCCGATCCTTATGGTGGTTAAGCTAAAAAAAATTTTTCCACGTCCGTAGACCAAAAAAAAAACTAAAAAAAATTTGAGAATTTTTTTGCTGCTGGTTTTTCTACGATTACTCAGAAACCGCGGAGGCTACACAATTTTGAAGTTCTAATCCAAAAACTAGACACTTGGAGCTACAATTTCCTTTTTTTTTATTTCCTGTACGACCATTTCTCTCAAAGTTACGGCCTGTTGAAAACTACCGAAAAATGTGGAATTTTTTTTTGATCCCTTAATTTTTTCCATTAGTATATCTTAAATACACCTAGTCTTAGCTATGTCAGCTTAGCTTTAGCTCCATTCAAAACTAACAAATTTAAGATTCTAATCTAATTTACGACAAGTAAGATTTGTTCTTGTAGATAGAATACGTAATCGGTGTAAATTTGTAAAAAGTTTAAAATGAAAAAAAAAAACGTGTGAATTAGATTGTATTGTACAATTATGAAACAAAACTTTTGACATCTCTATATAAGTTTATAATGTTTGTTACAACTATGTTTCTTTGAAATATAAACTTTACAGTAAGTTGTTTAATAATAAACCACGAGATGGCAATTAATTTTATCTAGCTTGATTAACAGTTGTATGCGGTTACCAATAACTAAGGAAAGGAACCAAGTTAAGTCGATATACAACACAAGTCTTGTTTGTAGCGAAATTAGTTAGATTCTGTGCCAATATTAATATTATTGCATTTATTGAATTATATCAGCATAGAAACTCAGAGAGCACAGGCACAGCCTCTATTTATTCGATTATATAAACAATATAATCGAATAAATAGTGGCAGATATATCTAATAATTATTACATAGTGTAAAACAAAGTCGCTTTCCGCTGTCCGTCCCCTTATACCCTAAAACCTCTGGAACAACGCAACGGAATTTGATGTGGTTTTATTTTCATACGTATAGGGTGTGAACGGGGTTGTTTCTATGTAAAATTCATGTATAATGAAGTAAGAAAAAGTGATAATTTTCGAGGTTTAGCATTTTAATCGTAAACGCTCTAAACTAACCTTTTTCAAAACATTCGGTATAGAAGGTAAACTTTCAACAACGCAAATAAACAGACAGATTAGTGGGATAATGCATATTTTTAAAGAACCGTCAATAAAAAATAATCAATTTATTCATAATAGGATTAAATTAAAGGTAAAACCTTTAATTGCTGTATACACGAATTTTCTTTTCTTGATTCCACATAATATTAATAACAAGCGGAAGTTTCTACTTATACATCAAATACTGTCTTTAGTGTGCTACCTGGATTCGAAGCCAAATCTTCTGATGCAGAAGAATGGTGATGACTCACAGGTTCTCCGAGACAACAATACGATTATAACATACGATTTTACGGTTTTGATCCACTGCAAAATGTTAGTGATTGATTTATGATGAGACATTGGTGATGAATAGACTAGTTCATCGCGTGAGAAATAGTATTATCACAATTACTTTCGAATTTAACTTTCCGTATTGCTCCAAAATATGGAGCAATGAAATCCATCGCTGAAACATTAAACAATATTGCAAAATATTTTGGTTATTTTTAGATTCTAGTAAAAAAACTATCTACTTGTTATTATTAAAATACATACATACATACATAACTTCACGCCAAATCCCTTGCGGGGTAGGCAGAGAGAACAGAGCGCCATAGGGCACGATTCTTACACACCTCACTCGCTTCGTTGACTTTCATAACTCTTTTCATGCACGCGCGTCGGTTTTTGAGGCTCTTAACATCACCTTCCTCCAGAACACGTTCTATTTGGTCTTGGAATGTGTGTCTTGGCCGTCCTCGACTCCTACATCCGTCCGCTTTTGCATTGTATATCTAAAAATACAATATATATCATTTCATAGGTCTTTACAGACGCTTAAAAAACACTTGCGCTTAAATAGAGTGTTTCTTTGGATTAGAAAACTTGGATGCATTGATAAATAATTGAGTCTATTACCGAATATAGGGATTATCATGAGAAGAACTGGGCATTCTGGCAAATAGCTATGTGCTAATTAGTCTTTATTAGTCATGTGCATGATGTGAATATGAGCTAAATATTCTATAGTTAGGCATTTAGTAGGTGGTCCAAAAGGGAGAAAAGTAGTAATCTTAAGAATGATTTTTAAGAGAGGAAATACTTTACACAGATGATTAGTGTTGCCATACAGTGGAAAATGATGCCATTTATCTGGGCACGTCACCGATAGACTGTGATAAGGAGAAATACCACGACTTTATCTATACTTTTTTGTGTATATATTATGGTATGTCTTAATTCTAAATTTTATAGCATTGTCATTTAAACATTATTATGCTCATATATGTCTACGCGTGAAATCAGTGGCGTGCCCTTACAATATTATCCCACGTATGGGCACGTGTTTGTGGTCAAGCTTAACGGGTTGATGCGGTTTAAATGATCATGCACTTGACTGCTCAGCGCGGTGATGCCTGATGAGGCAGTAGGCTTAAGTATAACAACGTACTCCTCATTACTTTCATAGTGTGATATCGTATAAAAACCGTTTATTTATGCGGTGAAATACCTATACCAAGTTTTGTATTTTAAGCAATAAGCATTAGATTTTATAGCAAAATTGTAACATGATTTAGATTTTTTTTTTAAATAAATTTAATAATAATTTTAATTAAAAAACTAGCTAAAATCAAATTTACTGGTAGTGTGCCCAGAAGACTGCCCACATTGCCACGCTGAATGGCAATACTGATCCTCTGTGCGAAGGATAGACCAGACCTCTCTCTATTCTTCTATAATTCAGCCCTCTATTTATAACATAACATATCATAGCTTCACGCCTTTTGTTACCCGAAGGTGTAGGCAGCGGCTGTTAAGCCTCGTCTCGCCGTTATGTTTACGTCCCAAATGGAATAGGTGGCGAACCTATTGCCATACCGGGCACAAAGTTTTTCAGACATCGATATTTATCACACATAACTTTTGAAACAAGGTTATTATTGTACTATTTTTTTTATGGGATAGGAGGGCAAACGAGCAGGCGTGTCACCTGATGGTAAGCAACCAACGCCGCCCATGGACACCAGCAACACATATAGTGTTACTGTTGCGTTGCCGACCTTTAAGGGATAGGGGATAGGAAAGGATGGGGAAGGGGGGTGGGCCTCCAGGTACCTCTTTCACCGAACGAAACGCGGCATGAGCCACTTTACGTCGGTCTTCTGAGAAGTCGTGGTATTTCACCGGTCGAGCCGGCCCATTCATGCAGCGAACTGCTTGGCTCTACCACTGATAACTATCAGATATTTGAGAAGATGTGTCTGATTTAATAGATTGAAATCCGTCCGTATGCTTGCATCTATACGTCACGTAATAAGTATGGCTAAAGTAGAATATTTTTTTCGCTTAAAGTAAAATCTTCAAAACTGCAAAACTGATTTTAATGCAGTTTTTACAATAAAAACAAAATTGATTCCGCTTATCCAGCGTGACCTGATATCTTTTCGATAACACACAAAATATACTGTCTATCCAACTTTGAATGCTATAACCGTGAATTGAAAAAAAAGCAACCACAATATAAAATATTGATTGACGAAGGGAAAAATCTGAATATTTAAATGATCATAAATATTAATGACTTTTCTAAACCGAGGACACTAAAATGTTTGATTAGGCAGATGATTCGAAGATTAATATTGTGTGGTATTAACAAAAATAACACATCAATGTACCGTTTTAATAAGCGTTTATTGCCTTTGGAATCGTCTGAATGTAAATAAATAAAAATAATAATCGTTTTAGTATTAACATTCTGTTATCTTTATAGTTGTATCTCATCTGTTTATTCATATTATGGGGTTGCACCTTTGCCCTCATAAATTTAAATAAACAAATTTCAAATTTTATCTAACAATACTGTTAGGATTTATTTAAATGGATACCGTGGCCTACTGCCACAATTTAGATTTTGTATTAATGGCTCTCATAAAATTATTTTCAAATGTTTGTGACATAGTCATCTCCTTAAAAAATGAACCAATTGTTTCAGCTTATTTTAATGTATTATTTGTATAGACCGTCCAAATAATGCAGGAGTTTTACAAAGCTTTTGTAGCTGTCGAACTAATCAATATATAGTAGGTACTCGGTATACAAACAGACAACAAATGTGTTTAACTTAAGTGGGGGATAAAATCCCTTCTCCTACCATTGCGAAAGATTTGTATAAATTACTTCGCATTGCCTCCTCATATGGTTACTATAAAACATAGCAAAGATAATTAATTATAGATAAACTTCCTTTAATGGAGTGTTATCGGATCTTGCATTATAAGTATAACCAGGAGTACCTTACGGTTTAAAGGTCACTAAGATTAATAGTACTTGGTAATGAATAGCCAAGTGAGAGTTAGCCTACACAACCTATACAGCCTTTGATAATATCTATATCAAGAATAACTCTCGGTAACTGATTTTTGGACTCCAATTTCTAATTGCGTTCGAATAAGGAAAAACAGTGATTTTTCGATAATTTTGGGCAGAAAATAACAAAGACTGACGTAGTAATGTGCATGCCAATAGGCTACCCCTGTTTCCGGATATTAATGGCATGAAGTATTGTATATGATGTAGGTAAGGTGAACGTTCAATAATCGTAAATTCGTAATAAAACGAACTTATAAATAGATTTATACGTATAATAATAAAAATTTCCAAAACAACACAACTATTCCAAACTTATAAATATATTTAGTTCTTATCATTACATGGTATAAAACAAAGTCACTTTCCGCTGTCTGTCCCCTTATATGCTTATATCTTTAAAACTACGCAACGGATTTTGATGCGGTTTCGTTTAATAGTTAGAGGGTGTTAACGGGGTGGTTTTAATCTATTATTTATATATGGTGTTGTAAAGAAAAATTTTTTTTTTGAGATTTAGCACTATAATTGGAAACGCTCGCTGAACCCTAAGTGATAGATCAAAATAATGTTCTACATTATTAAACACCTTCAGGTCTACAAAAAAGTCAACGAGGGCATATGCCTATCTCTTAGTGATAACCCACAAAGATCATTTTTATTTTTTTACTTTTTACAAGAAATAATGGTTTATTTACGAAGCGATTTTAGACATTACAGCATTAATTTCCAATTAATTATGCATGTAACATAGATGATCCTGGCCCTTTACAGCATGCAATTTAAACGAATATTTTCGAAGATATTGCAGTATTAACATAGCGGGACATTAGTAGTACCGGTTAATACGCGTGCCGATAAATATCACAAATTGAACCTTTTATTATCAAAATTTTACTAATTTATTACTTTTGATGCGGAACAAAGTTCGCGGGGCAACTAGTTTTATATAAACCAAACCATCATAAATCAAGACGAATGTCACTTGGATAACGGAACGGAACGAACAGTTCCAACGGAAAAAAAACTCAATTTCACCGATTTATAAGCAGATCCGTTGAACCCTGAACTCGGCGGCTGTACAAAAGCGTCTCGCAACCGCGATAAGGCGGTCTCACCGGCCCTAATACAAGGGATAAATAATATGATATTTTAACGAAAAATACTCGACAGCCAAATAAATCGAATGCAAACCAGTTATTAAAAGTGTGCATTATTACATTATTATTATTATCGTATTAATTATATATGTGTGCATTTAGATATATTTTATCAAGAGGTATGCGTGTGGGCGTTGTGATAAGCGTATAAGACGGGAATGGTTTCTGCTACTTGAACGTTGTACCGCTTCTGTGTTTTAACCATAGACAGAAAAGGGGGGGTTATATAGACGTCGGTGTATGGTATTAGGAGCTATGCTTCTAAGCGACGGAACAGACTTAAATGCGTCTTTTTGCTTTGGAAGCTGATGATTCAAATGTAAAATATTTTTATTTCATAGATCTTCACGACACATAAAAATAGTCAATGATCACAAATTCATCATTATAGGGGCCGTCATGAGGAGAATCGGTTAAGAAACACGAGTGCCGAATACTCTTTTCAAATAAAAACGTTTATAATTATTCTCATCACTCATCACTAGCCTGTTGCAGTCCACTGCTGGACGTCGGCCTCTCCCAACTTGCGCCACAACATCCGATTCTAGCACCCCCTGTCCCACCGTTACCACCGATCACTGTCTAAGCAGAGAATAGTGGGACTACCTGGAGGCTGTTGGATTTGCGCTTTTGTCATGGTTGGTTTCTGCCCATAGTCCCCACGCTGGGCAGACGTGTTGGAGACCGCAGGGGTGAACCTTTTAAAGATAGGGACGCTGCTGCCCGCCCCTTCTAAGAACATTTAGGTTGACCTATATTTTGAAATGGTTATCCCGACATTCTTCGGTGTTGTGCAGTGTTAGCTTGTCAGCCATATGTTTTTCTTTCGCTCCCGGCTGACTGAGAGTAATCATAAATTATAAATTATTCTCACTAAATACTAAAGTAACTATTGAAGGATGAAGTAACGGACTAAAGATAGTTTTAGGTAGTTGAAAAATAAAATAAAATGAATTACCATGACATACATAGGGTTAGTACAACCTCCACGAGCTAGTGAGGAATTATCTTGTATGAGGTATCTTGTATCTTCTATGAGTGAGTATCTCCTCACCACTTTGTCTGGTCTTCAAGGAAACTCGCAATTGTGTAGTTACCCTTACTGAAGAGTCGCACTTTAATAGCTTTTTATGATGGATGATTCTTAGTTATGAATTGAAGATAAGAATAGGAATAAAATATTTCTAGTGTCTGAGGTACCTATGTATCTTTAATTTTATGGATAAACATATATTTTGAGGTAACGTAGTTATGAGAGCATTATCACCCTTGTCCATTGTGATTGGTAATAAAATGACTCCGTTAAAAAACCAACTCAACCCCTTTTACGGGTTGAATAGACTTGAAAAGAATAGGCGAGGCGACTGCGACTTTTAGTGTAGTATTCTTACAGCATTCGCTTACCGTGAAACAGACAGTGTGTTTGTATGTTACATGGTTTTTAAGAAAAGTTTGTTTACCAATCGAATGTTTGATTTATCAAAAAGCGAACAGGATGAAGCCAATGTAAGTAGACAGAGCCAATAGTGTAATGATATCTGTCAAATATTTGTACACATACAACTTTGAGTACCGTTATTGTATCGCATATTGCATGTTGGTTATAGGTTATTTACCAACGTGTATTTGCAATGAGAATACTGGTATTTGATATAACCATCAGTTACCGGTAGCAGAGAACCTATTATAATGTAGAGGCATTGGTGGGCCACGCTATTTGTAGCCGCGGCCACCCATCACACCGACGCGTACATCGCATAAATTACACATCGCGAATGTACTGTACGCTAGTATGTTTGACAGTAACACATTCTGGATATGTCAGATTTTAATCATTTAGGTTGGAGAAGTATCCAGAGGTACATAAAATCTCTCAGATGAATAAAATTAGGATTATTGCCAAACGGTTATCTACAAGAGTTTTATAAAGCCAAAGTGTCATTAGATGGGTTCCTTGTTGATTCCAACCTGGCTTTTAAGCTTTCACAGTTTAATTTAATAACTAATCGAGAGTTATATTTACTCCGTATCTTCCATGAGTTATTCGAATGCAGCTAACAGTTTCGCTATTTTATTACTTTCTTTTTTATGCCAGTAAATGGTTTTTAAGTTGCTGTAATACTGGCACGTTTTTTAATAGTTGATGACTTTTTATTCTGTCCTATTACAGTCTGTTGTGATTGAAGTACCGAAAATTTCACGGTTAGTAAACAAACGTCTACAAATAAAGACATTATTAAGGAGAATAAATTGGTATAGCAATTTTCATATATGTAATTTAACTATAGTAGGAAAAAAGGAGTACACAAGCTGAGATGGTATAAGAAGCGTGTAATTTAGATGCGTTAATTTTTGTCGCACGACTGAGGCCAATTGGTAGTGACATTACTATTTTTGAAATTTTAAAAATATAGTCAGTGTAGAACCACGTAGTTCGCTGCATGAATGGACCGAAGCATCAGGTGAAATCTCTTGATCTCTGGGGAGTAACACAGGCGACACAATTCTCAAGGGCAACACATGTAAAACCATTAATTAAACGAAATAAATAAAAAAAATATAAATTCAATTATCGCATATGCAATTATGGAATTATTATCGTCTCGTAATAAATCTGTTTAATTGACTGCGATGTTACCGCGACGCGAGATACGAGTAATGGTTTTTAATTCCCGAGCTGTCTTGATGTCATTGCTTCGGTTATGAATACCGACATATAGTGTGTTCATAATTGAAATTTAATTGCGTCTTTAATCTTGTCATAAAAATTATATTGATTAATATTATGACAAATTAAAAAGTTGTGATATCGTTATCACGCATATTATTGCCTTTATTTATAACTAGTTGATCCAGCGAACTTTCGCCTCAGAAAAGAGATTAAAATGGTCATTGCGGGTTATCCCTAAGACATATGCCATCGCGGACTTTTTGTAGACCTTCTAAAGGTGTAAAATAATGTAGTACATTGTTCTGATCTATCACTTAGGATTCAGCCAGTGTTTGCAATTAAACTGCTAAATCTCGAAAATTATCACTTTTTATTTCTTACTATATACATGAATTATAGATACAAACCGCCCCGTTAACACCCTATATAAAATAAAATAAACCGCATTATTAATCCGCGATCTTTAAAACTACCCCTATCTGACCTTTTATATAAGGGGGACTTTGTTTTATACAGGTAAGGTTTTATTATGGTATCCATTGTAAATTGTTAATATTAAACGCTTTTAAATAAGCGTCAAATTTTAATCTAAGCCATTTGCTAAAAGCACCTATATTCACATTTCACTTCATTATTTAAACACCTATATAATACTTTTATTTTTAAATGCACACATTTAAAGAACAAATACCTACAAGTAAATTGATGAAAGGAATTAATTGGTGTCAACTTATCGGACTATGACGTCAGGACTTAAAAAGCGACAAGCGTGTTTGATAAGACTGTGGTAGCTCTCAATCCTGCCTGCCCAACCTGTAAGATGACCTGCGTGAAGTTATGTTGCATGCCGGAGATAATCCGCGGTCGTTTAAGTTCGTCAGTGGGGCTGACCGTTTTCGCTGCGAGAAAGCAAATTCAGCTGTTCTCGGCCGTCAACCAGTACAACTAGTTTACAGTATATATATTCATATTTTATTATATTTTCACTTATGTAAATTGCACATAAAAATTCTCTTTTGCTCCTGTGAACTATGAGATTTCTGTTTAGAAGAATGCTCACTTTTAAAATGTCTTACTTTTTATAACACATTTAAAAGAGACAGCCAGATCACTTTTGTGGTCCGTTCTGTGTTTATCTGCTGATGAATTTATATTTTTGATTTCTTTTTTTCCTTATTATAATCTCGTATAAATTCAAATTCTTTATTTATTTTTGTTTCTTAAAATAGATTTAGATTTAATATTTTTTAATGAAATATTTTATGCAAGATATTGAACTTAATAATCGTTTCTGACAACAGTAGTTTATTGGTTGGCATAGATGTTAGATATTAATTTTTATTATTATTAGCGCCAACTGTAGAGGATGTCGGAAAAACATAATATTTGCAAGTTGACATTTCACGAACTCAGAGGAATATTTAACATGGCCAAAAGGAAAATAAATAAACTAAAGTTCTAGTAAGACTAAGTCGTGAGTTCTAGAATTCATTTCGAAAATAATTATTATAATAATTTACTTGGTCTGACTTGACGATAATTGGTTTGCAAATTGCGGTGTTTTTCTAATTTTTACTGTGGTAAACCCACGCATTTCGCTACATGAATGGGCCGGCTCGATCAGTCAAATACCACGATTTCTCATAAAATTAGATATATTTATTTGAACCTATATCATTTTTATTTTAACTTTAGACTTATAATATGTGAAAGCGAAGTCGGTGGGTTTCGGTATGCCAATATTTGGTTCACTTTTGGTTTTTCATGTTAGGTGATGGAACCAGTGATATGTACGTACCTAGATTGTGATCGACATCTTTTATCATATGTAACTATTGAACAAAACACCTAAATGGTTGGGCTGATTTAGATGATATTTTCTTTGTAGGTATAGTGGTATAACTGGTTAAGACATCATGCATCATTCAGTTGCTATGAGCTATTTAATTTTCAAGACTGCATCTTTGAGTCTCGCTATTATTACCTATATTTAATTATACAATTTTCTTTCTTTCAGGTCCAAAATGGCAACGGACGTTGCGTCACACATAAGGAAAACGTCATTTCTATGGCTTATTTTAGCCTTCATAAATGTAAGTGACCTGTACACATTATGAATGAAATATTCTCTTATTTTATTTATTAGTATATTACTGATTTTCTATTATATTTATGAAATCTGCGAAGATATTTATTTTATTTTGTCTTTCACTCAAAACTTATCACGATGTTGTCATGTGAAAAATATAGTTATTAATTATAAATTAGATTATTTTTGTACATATATAAATATAAGCAAGTAACGCCCTAATGGATAACTGCAGCACATACAGTGTTACAGTTGCGTTGCCGGCCTTTAAAATGGGATGGGGTAGGGGTCAGAACTGAGATGAGGACGAGAGAGGGAAAGGGGTCGCGCGAAATGCGGCATGAGTTACTTTACTCCGACATTCTGAGAGGTCGTGGTATTAAAACTGGTCGGCCTATTCATACAGCGAATTGCTTGGCTCTACCTGTAGTTAATTTTTAATTAATATTTTAGTCATCATCATCATCATCAGCCTAGGTCTGTCCACTGCTGAACGTAGGCCTCCCCCTTAGCACGCCATAACTCCCGGTCCTGTGCCGCTAGCATCCAATGAGTCCCAGCGGTTCTCACTAAGTCGTCGGTCCACCTAGTGGGGGGGACGGCCTACGCTGCGCAGTCCAGTCCGTGGTATATCCGTGATATTTTAGTGTCATATATATAACTTTCAATTTTGACATGTATATTCTATTGGATTTAAAAAAAAATACATTGACAAACAAGATTAACTTACGATACGGATTTTCTGTTAGTTTCACCACAGATAATTATTTAATAGATTCTCATTTATGCTAATTAATATATTATATTATGTATTCATATAGATACATAGCATTTAGAAATTTTGGAGTGTTGCGCAATCAGAAAGCTGTTTGTTACATGGCTGTTGATTTGTTATTAATGAAAATGTATTCAATTAATTTAGTGACATTTATTTGCGGCAGACTTTTGTGTGATGCAGACATTTATTGCCGGATCTAGGCAATGCACATATATGTAAATTATGTAGATACAATGATTGTTGACTGACTTGTCCGCTTTAAATTTCTTTTCAATATTAAGATGTTTTCTGTTCATCTTAATTTACGAATATATTTCTTCAGCGATATTCCTCAGAGCTCTCGAAATAATTGTTATTTTTTTTTGTTTGTTAAATGTAATGATGCAAGAATGAATGAAAGCCGGCTGGCTAAAAGAGTATACGAAGCGAATGTGAGTGGCAGGGTCGGGATCGGGAGACCAAGACGGAGCTACCACGACCAAATAAATGGTCTGTTTCAAAAAGGCAAAATGCGTAGCACCCGAAACCGACGCGAATGCATGACGAGATATATAACTGTGGATGAGGCGAAAGATGTGTGTCAGGATCGTAGCTTGTGGAAAGCCAAAGTCTCTACCTACCCTCATGGGATACAGGCGTGAGCTTATGTATGTATATAAATATAATTTGACATGAGAGAACTTTCATTTTATGACTTTTCCAAATGTCCAATCTCGTTAATGATCTTTTCCACTGACCTATGGACTGATTTATATTTATACTTGGAACTGCTTTAAAAAAATAAAAAATACTAACATTTGAAATGAATGATTTTTTAAAATTTATTTGTCCCTACACATATTTTTTCTTATCACAGTCAATACAACACTAAGTAGATAATTGAGTGAAGCAGAATTGAGAGACCGTCCTTGTCGAGGTCGGCAATATAAACCTGCTATGTATAATATGTCTAAGAACCGGTCGATGGTTTGCTGTGTCATGACTTTCCACGTTTAGTCGGATAGCGATTCCGCTGTGTCCGCTCCATTTGACGCGGTGCTCGGCGCATGCGCATCCGGTAGCATACATTGCGCACATATCGCACGCCAACTGGACCAAGTTAATAAAAAACATACGGATAAGACCTAGGTACTGTTCGCAGAAGTAAAAGCGTGGATTAATTTTCAATAGTATGTCCTTCTCCTAGATTCAGAGAAATGCACATTTAAACTTGTAATAAATCTGTAGAAAACTTGTATCTTTGTATTCATATGTTATATTTACGAAGTTATATGGAAATTCCTTATTACGGCAATATGAATTATATATATATATGTTCTTGTAGAAATTAAATTAAACCTATATAAAATATTACTACTTTACAAAGTTATTGTGAAGATTTTATAACTATGGAATGGATAAAGAGCCTGTTGCCATCACATCTAATGAAATTTCTAGAAAGTTCTTTCTCCATGCCAGGATTTGATCCCGGATCCTGCTAGCTAGAGATGCCGTACCATAACTAACAGCAGAAACTGCTAGTATGGTCTCCCAAATTTGTCAACAAAATATGAAGTTGTATAAAACATGCCGAGTTTGAAATAAATAGCTAATGTCTTCTTTTGACATTTTAACTATAATAATAAAAATCAATACGAAACGTGTGACTTATAAATAACTTATAGTATATAATATATTTTAAAACTAAATGAACATAAATAAAATGTTCAGTTTTCTCAATAAAATGGTGTGTCATTGTTGTGTCATCTTTATGATACAATAAAATACACTTTGACAATTACGACGAACTTTCAAGTGTATAATTAATGTTTTAAATAAATTAATTTATAACTTACTACAATATTTTATATACAGTTTTATTATGCGCAGTTAGTGTTCTATTTTTTATTCGTCCACATACATTTTTGAATAAATCTTTTGAAATGTTACATCTATACTATAGATCATTTTATCGTACCTAAAAAAATATCTACGTTAAATTTACCAACCTCCGAGTATCATCTTACATTTATACGACACTGTTATAAATGTCAAGATATATAAAATATATATCTAAATAATTATATATTATATTACAGCCTCCATGATAGTAAATTAAAAAATACGTATAAGGCTTCAACATGAAGACCTTTGCGGGGTTGGCAGAGAGAATAGAACGCCTTATAACCTCACTCGCTTCTTTAATTTTCCTAGCCATACGCTCGCCTTAAGGCTTCTCATATCACTTTCCTCAAGGACTCGTTCTATTTGGTCATGAAAAATTTGTCGTGGTCATCCTCGACTCCTACCTTCATCCGCTGCTTAGTCAATCTTGCCTTATCCATTCTTTCTGAATAAACAAATAAATTCTTTCTAATAATATAGTTTCGGTGGTCCAGTGGTCGAGCACACGGCTTCTGATCCAGAGGTCCGGGTTCGAATCCTGACACTGTCTCACTCCAATGACTTTTCAAAATTGTTTTCGGAAGTTAAGTGTGATAATAAATATCGATGACTGAAAACTTTGTACCCGATATGGCAATAGGTTCGCCGCCTATTACATACTTAAACATAGTGGCGAGACGAGGATTAACAGCCGCTACCTACACCTTCAGGTAACAAAGGCGTGAAGTTATGTTTTGTTATGTTAAATTATTTCATCATAAATATGAATATATCCGTGGAATATGTTTATGCTGATGACTAATGTAAGTATTAAGATAAACAAAACATGATCTCATGTCGTTAAATTCCACTTTCCGTATTTTATTAGAAAGTTATGACCTAAGTAAATATATATTTATATACATATATGGAGGTTCTATGTAACGCGATGTTATTCTTTTAAATTCTGCTTAGATTATTAAGTGCTTTAATTTGTGATGACTTTAAATAGAATTTAAAACATGCGATCTTTATTTAATCAGTATATAATATATCTTGATTTAATATATTAAATTTATCTTGATAATGTTTAGTTGTGTCCTTACTCAGATAGTTGAGAAGCCAGGTAAAAATCTAAAGTCACAGTTACCGAGAAAGATAATATTATTGTAATATAATTTACAGAGACAGAAGTACAAATTAAAAAAACCAGCAAATCGAACAAAAAAAATATTGTAGACTAAATGAGTAGGTTTATATGTGGGCCACGTAATATTATACGGGCGGAGCTGCGGGTAATAACAAATATAATTAAAGTATTAGCAACTCCTATTTACTGCAATTAGTAAAAATTCTAAATATTACTGGCTCCTTATCTCATTATAATTTAGTCCATATCGAAGCAATTATTTAAAAAATAAATGCATCAATATCGGTGGCGCAGTGGTCGAGCACACGGCTTCTGATCCAGAGGTCCGGGTTTGATCCCAGACACTGGCTCACACCAATGACTTTTCGTAATTGTTTTCGGAAGTTATGTGTGATAAATATCGATGACTGAAAAGCTTTGTGCCCGGTATGGCAATAGGTTCGCCACCCATTCCATTTGGGACGTAAACATAACGGCGAGACGAGGCTTAACAGCCGCTGCCTACACCTTCGGGTAACAAAAGGCGTGAAGTTATATGTTATATGTAGATGCATCAAATTTTAAAGATAATGCAAAAGCTGACAGAAATGAAAAACCTTTAAAAAACTCGCATATGCAGCTGAAATAACATCGAGCGTTCAAAGTAATTAATAACAAATCAGATCATGTATCAGATAAAAATATGAATTGATCATCAAACATATTTTGGAGTGACGCAGTTGACCGATCAAGATGCGCGCGCGCATATATGTAACTCACTGTCGACAAGTGGATAATAATTACTGTCGAACTTAGAACTACATCCATATATGTATTAAGAATATTATACATATAAAATTATAGAAATATATGTTTCATTTCTACAAAGAAACCATGAATATGACAAATACACTCATCCAACTATTCAATTTGGGACAATTTCTATTCGAAATCAGTGGGTTGAGGCTTATCAGCTGCTGCCTACAATCTCGAATAGAAAAATGCATCAATTTTTAAATACTTTAAATATTGATTGTTGACATTGAGTGGGTAGTAATACTTCTTTCTGTAGACAAATTACACTTGCATTTTATCTACATCTAAGTTTAAATATTTGTCTGCCATACATAGCAATAATTTTCAAACATTTCATATTAGCTTCAATAGTTACCAATATTAATGTGCCAATTATCCGTAAGTACACTTAAATAAAACTAATATTTAGTCGTGCTTACATGCCTGTCTCATTTATACTTATTTTTCTTTCAATGTCTATTTTAAAAAAGCACCGGAGTCAAACCTAGCTGCTCTGAGTGTTTGTTTCCCTGGATTGAACTGAATTGACTTGAACCAGAGCAATAAAATTAAAAAAATAGCAAATTCAAAGAGTTAAGTTGCCCGTGTCAAGAGTAAATTCTTACATAAAGTGAAAAAACATAATAATATAGGACACTCAAAATACAGATTAACGGGCTGCCTACATTTGTTCTATATAAACATACAGTAATACAATTTCTCAACACTCACTATCAAAATGAAAAAAAATAGACATAAAAATTAATTATCACAACGTTAATTAAATTTGTATGTTAAATAATTTGTTAACGTCATCTCCTTTGATTAGTTGCTCACCGTTTTTTATAAATTGATAAGTATAATTCATGTTGATACATAATTTATTGCACTCAAATTGTCTTCACTTACTATTATAGGTTGGAGTGATTTTATATACTTGCATCAAAATAGTTTAATGTAGAAATACATATATACATAACTTCACGCCAAATCCCTTGCGGGGTAGGCATGGAGAACAAAGCGCCATAAGGCAGGATTTTTACACGCCTCACTCGCTTCGTTGACTTTCATAACTCTTTTCATGCACGCGCGTCGATTTTTGAGGCTCCTAACATCACCTTCCTCCAGAACACGTTCTATTTTGTCATGGAATGTGTGTCTTGGCCGTCCTTGACTCCTATATTCATCCGCTTTTGCATTGTACATCTGCTTAGTTAGTCTTACATCATTCGTTCTTTGTACATGTCCGAATCATCGGCCCTTTCTTACTTTTACACCGACACTCTCTTTCAAACCAACTTCCTTCCTTTCAACCTTGTTTTCGACGTGTTCAGCGAGAGTCACTCCGCAGATTTTTCGCAGTGCCCTCATTTCTACCGCGTTTATCCTACTTTTATGCACACTCTTCCATACCCAGCTCTCGCTTCCATAATTTAGCGTTGGGATTAGGACTGCATTGTGGATATATAAGGATAGAAAATAAGGATAAAATGGCATGTCTACATTATAAAGCCCAGCTAGTTAGCTGGGCTTTATAATGTAGACATGCCATTTTATCCTTATTTTAATTAAACTAAAACACATAAATAAAATACTTTTAATCCTCATCGAATATAATTTCTATAATTTTAACTGTCCATATTAATACAATTAAAAAATTTATACTAAATTTAAAACTTCAGGACAAATATGAAGTTCCGGTATTTTGTAAGCATATCCATAATAAGCTAGAGCTTATTATTAACGTCAACGACCTTAAATCACTCTACCTACCCTGACCTATGCTTACTATGCAAAGATAAATTATGGTTGTTTTGTTTTTTTTAATATACTGTATATTTCCTTACTCTCGACCAGCCCTGAGTGTCTGTAGGTCTACTTATCAGACGCTCATTCTTACACGTCCTATGACCAGCTAATGGTTGGTGAAAGCTGTGTGAACTTCGCATGTGACCCGTTGTACATATGCCTCATCAATTATATAAAAGACTTCGACTAATTGTCGGTAGTATTTAAAATACCAGAAGCCTCCTTCTGAATAATTGACTTTGAATGTTCACCCAAGAACGAGTATAGTGCATTAGTTGTATATATATAATATATATATATTGTCCCCTTATATGATTAGAAACTATGCAATGAATGTTGATGCGGTTTTTTAAATAGATAGATAATGTTGTGAGGGAAAAGTGATAATTTTAGAGATATAACAGTTTAATTGTAAACTCTGTAAAAATTACTTAGGATGCGGAACAAATTTCGCCGGGACAACTAGTATATACTTATATAGTAGATTTCGAATACTTCAGTTTTCGAGTACTTCAGAATCAGTAAATACAAGTAATTCGATCCTGAAGTTTTTCTCAAAGGATTTGTATGGTACTTACTAATTACAATAATGCCTTTTAAATGGTTCAAAACGAAACGTTATCTCACCAGGTGGCCAATTATGTCCCTTTATGGAAAACCAGGTGCTAAATACTGGACGTCACTTGTCCTGTGAAGACTAAATACTTTTTTAATTTTAATTGAAAACGACGAATTTTCGGCGCTAACGCTGAAAAAGAATTTCAAACTTTTATCTTAATTTACTGCATTCAAAATTTACTATTTCTTTGACCCGTTCAAAAAGTGTAATACTATTTATTTCGATTTGTAATCACAATGACGACGGTGACTTTTATAACCCAAAAATTTATAAAAACATTGCTAAATATACAAAAACCTTTAAACGTGTGGAAAAATGAATAACTCTTTGCATGAAGCTATATCTAAGCTAAGATAGTTAGCAAGTGCTGAATGCAATTCGAACTGTGAATGCAGATCTTATGAATAAAAGATACACCGAGTAGACAATAGAAGAAACGCGTGATCAGAATGATGGTAATATAACGGGGTCTACAATTTGCCTATTCATGGATTCTGATGAATATGCAGATATTCATGGTCAGGATGACATGTCTTGGAATGTTAACGGTTGGTTTACTTCGACAATGAATTTTCGTCACATGTTTTATGAACCCAAAGTAACAGGAATACGGTTTAAAAAGATGTGTCTGGGTATTTCAAGGTAACCAGTTAAGCATGAGAGTTGAATTTCTTAAATTTCACGACAAGAAACTAAGAGAAAAGTGATAGTTTTAGAATGGTTCTGTAATTATGTTAAGTGAAGGATGATAAAAAAAAACGCTAGTCATCTGAATCTCTGCTCTTTGAAAAGACATTCTGCATCTGCTGCGATGAAGATTTTTCGAAATACATCAATGATTTATAAGAGACCAAATGTTATTTTTAGCGCATCCTATTTGGACTAAGTTTAGTCTCTTCCAGTAGATGTTGTTCGAGGCATGGATCAATCTTAAATCTTTTATGAAATATAAAAAGGTATATTTTAATAATTAAATCAAAATGTGCACTAATGTCTCTTAAACTTAAATAACTCAATCCCATACCGTATTCAATGCATTTAAGTACTATTTTATTAACGTAGTCATTTTAGAAACTCCGTTAAACTTGACTATTGCATTCATAGGAAACTGAATTAATACTCCAGTCGTTAAAATGATTTCCGATGTTCAAAGATATTTTAATTTAAACTTCTCAGTCATTCATGTATGAGATTAATTTGTGACTATAAAATAAAATTAATTCTAAAGGCATTAAATAATAATATACCTCATGTGTTATGTTATGTAGTAATAAATATATATTAAAAGTTCTTTAAATACTTGTCAGTTTATATTTTGCTATTTGATATTGTATGGGAGTTAGTATGTCATGACTTATTTACCATAAAGAATCGCCTACTACATAACTTCACGCCTTTCTATATCGAAGGTGTAGACAGCGGCTGTTAAGTTATAGGTTTATTTATTTACGTCCCATATTGAATAGGTGGCGAACCTAAGGACATACACCGTGCGCGAAGATTAATTATTAATCGATATTTATTACACATAACTTCCGAAAAGAATTTCGAAAGTCATTGGTATGAGCCCGGATTCAAAACCACGACTTCTTTATTTAGAAGCGGGGTGCTCGGCCACTGTACCACCGAGACAATAAATATTACTATATTCTATAGTTTCTGTAAATTAATCGAAGAACCAATAGAGTGCAAAATTTACGAGAAATATTACCTTCTATTTGGCCCGTTCTCCCTGCCCACCCCGCAAGGGATTTTGCGTGAAGTTATGTATGTATAAATATCAGATAATAATCAGCGTTTTCTATATAATCGCAACGAAAAAAGCCTTAACATCCGAAGAACACATATTCATACACCTCATTCACTTTCTACAACATTAAAATTACGTGAATAACATAACATAACTTCACGTCTTTGTTATCCGAAGGTGTAGGCAGCGGCTGTTAAGCTTCGTCTCGCCGTTATGTTTACGTCTCAAATGGAATAGGTGGCGAACGTATTGCCATACCGGGCACAAAGTTTTCAGTCATCGATATTTATCACACATAACTTTCGAAATCAATTTCGAAAATTCATTGGTGTGCGCCAGGATTCGTACTCGCGACCTATGGATTCAGAAAACGTGTGCTCGACCATTGGACTATTAACTTGATACTGACGAGACTGATTTGTTTATTTAATAAATAATCAATAATATATATATATATACACTTTCAGCTATCTGTTCCTTTATATGCTGAGATCCTTAAAACTACGCAACGAATTTTGATGTGTATTTTTTTAATAGATAGAAGTTTTCAACAGGGTGATTTGTATGTATATTTGATGCATAATGTAGTAGATTAATAGTGATAATTTTCCAAATTTGGAGCTTTAAGTGCAAACGCTGGCTAAAGCTTTAGCTTCACAAAATGTACTACATTATTATACACATTAAGGCATACACGTGTGCGAATAAATAGCGCCAATTGGACTTAACAAATATCCTTAATTAAGAATATAATACTTATGCGATTAAAATTGTTTAAAAAGTTTCTAGAAAATTATTTCAATACTCGATATAACACCAATCTAATCAATATTATTAAATTTTGTGTCTCTGAATATATTGAATTGAAAAAGGGCGTTGTTAGTTTGATTGAGCGAAGCAATTAGTAATGTGCGAGCAATCTTAATTAAAATCATATAATTTATGTTTCGTCGGGTACTTATTATATATTATAAATGTAGAATTAATGCGATAACATATTTCACAATTAGTGTTGAAGAAGAAAGAAGAAATCAATGAAGGTGTTCATTTTATACAGACAAGACTTAATTAACGCAAATTGATATTTTCCCTAACACTTCTTTAAAGCTGTTTATCATTTTCCTACCCTTATTTCACTTTAAGTGGGGTCGGCACAAAATGTCATCCTTCCATGTTGTTAAAATATTTGACTGTGGTGTTACGACAGGCTGCCTGCTCGACCTGAACTCTCCTTGGGAATATTTTCGTTGGTGAGATAGCGAAGGGATTGGAAGAGGGATGGGGAGGAGAAAGGGGAAGAGGTTGGGCCTCCGAATACCTCTCTCACCGAGCGAAACGCTGCATGAACCACTTTACGCCGTGCTTTATGAGGTCGTGGTATTTCACCGGTCCATTCATGCAGTGTACTGAGTGGCTCTACCACTCAAGTAGGATATTGTTATCTGTTCTAAATAAACATTTAAATGCCAGACCTTTGTATATAATTTTATTTTTATTCTATAATTAATCCAAAAAAAAATAAGATAAGAAATGCGGCAGGCAGACGATCGGATGATGTGGCGCAAATTGGGAGAGGCCTCTGTCCAGCAGTGGACTGCAACGGGCTAATTATGACTACATGATGATGAAAACAAAAAATGAACATTCCGCCGAATCTCTAACTAATTTGGAGTTTCGTATAAATGTCTATCATTGTAAATCTACAACAACTGTACTTTAATTTTTTATATACAAAGATTGACAATCAGTGTGTAATAAAATTTTATTGTATTAAACAGCTATTGAAGTGTCCAAGACCCTAATTTCCACCTTATTACAAATCGATAGGGCCCGATACCGACAGATGTACTCATAAGAACTCACCTATAATTTATAAGTCGTAACAAAGGTATGCCGGTAAAATATAAATAAAAGAAATAAAGTAATAATACTACGATAATAAGCAAATTGTATGTTCCGAAAATTGCGTTTAGTTGTTGGTAAGAAATCCGGTCGAATGCATGTTGGCATGCAAAAATTGTTTTCCTTTTTTTTTTTGGTAAAATTTTGTTAACATGGATACATAGCACATTGGCGGGTCACGCCTCTTGTCACTGTCATCGTTACAATAAACCTAGTGGCCTTCTGGGTTGTGGAATTACCACTTGCGCAAAGGTCGAGGACTCGATTCCTACTCTAGACAAATGTTTGTTGTACATATCAATTACGGTGCTTTAGTGTCGGTCATCCAGTGGTCGAGCACGCGGCTTCTAATCCAGAGGTCCGGGTTCGAATCCTGACACTGGCTCACACCAATGTTTTTAGTGTTTTTTTTTTCATGAATAATATATTTACATATAGGTATAATTCTTATGCATTGTTGCTATTTTTAAGTTTTTGTCTCTTGCAGAAAGATTAATTTTAGACTAAAGGCTACATCGGCTGTACTTATTTGCATTAGTATTAATGTACAAATAGAAGTATCACGTCCGGTTGAAGATGGTGTAATATTATTATGTTCAGTCATCAGTGCAAGTCTAGCTTCGAATACTAGATTTAGAAGCAGGGTGCGCGACATCCAGACCTCGGAGACGACGAATATTCTGACATTGTCAATATATCTCCATTGCTAAGTATTGTTTGTATTTTTCTGCTTTTAATAAATCTAGATGAATAATTAGTCAGCCTATTTCTTAATATTCTCAATTTCTCCTACATTCATTACATCTTTAACGCTCGAATACTGAACCGCCACTCAAATCTGACATTCAATAAAGTGCTACTTACTGCTCAAATTTCACGTACTCGGTCTAATGTGACAGGTACTTAAACGCTTAAGTAGCGCTTATATATTTGAGTGGCGGTTCAGTATTTGGGCTTAAGTCAGCCTAGTATTTTTTTTCTTTGAATATAAATTCACTTCACACGTCAATTGCTGGAAATACGCTCGTATTTTTTGCCTTTTTCTATTTTTAAAGAACATCTTGAATACTGTATCTAATATTATATAAAATTCTCGAGTCTAGATGTGCGTAATTGAACTCCTCCGAAACGGCTTGACCGATTCTCATGAAATTTTATGTGCGTGTCGGGTAGGTCTGAGAATAGGACAACATCTATTTTTCATCCCCCTAAATCACAAGGGTAGTCCACCCCTCAATTTTTTTTAATTTTTCGACATATTCCTGTTTCTTATTTTTTTTATAAAACGGGATACAAAAATACATGCAACCCTAAATTTTCAACTCCCTGCGATCAACCCCTATTTTTTAAATTTTATTTTTCGGCAAGACAACGTTTGCTGGGTCAGCTAGTTTGTTTATATGAATTGAAATACATTTTTTTAAATATAAAATACCGTCGCATAATCTTGTTTAAATAAGTTCAAGTAAAATTATAAATAATATAGCTATGTGTATGTATAGCTGTGTGGCGCCGGCTTAGAATACCGCCACCCCATCTCTTCCTGAGGGTGTCGTAAAAGGCGACTAAGGGAAAAGCTAGAAGAATGGGCAGCAGCATTCTCTCTGAAGAAAATACAGCCTACTGCGATCGCCAACCCGCCTGCCAAGCATGGCGATTATGGCAAAAACCCCCCATGATTGAGCGGACCGGCAGTTGAGGCGCTCTACGGGGGAGGCCTATGTCCAGCAGTGGCAAAGGCTAATGATGATGATGATGAAAATTATAAACAGAAGTACGACGCGCACGTGAATTAAATAATGCATTTTTTATAATATATTTTGTTTTTTACATCGTATATAATTATTACACTTTCACTGACTCTACTAAATTAAAATTTAAAGAGTACATATTATTATTCATAAGTGAGAAAAGTTACTTGGTTGTTTTTGTAAAAAAATGTGTTCCTTTTAAATATTTCTTTAATTGTAACTTTTAATTGTAACATTTGTCAAGTCACGGTGATCCAGTGGGAGAGCACACGGATTCTGATCCAGAGGTCCGGCTTCGAATCCTGACACTAGCTCACACCAATTGTTTTCGGAAGTTAAGTGTGATAAATATCGATGACTGAAAACTTTGTGCCCGATATAGCAATAGGTTCGCCACCTATTCCATTTGGGACGTAAACATAACGGCGAGACGAGGCTTAACAGCCGCTGCCTACACCTTCGGGTAAAAAAGGCGTGAAGTTATGTTATTTAACTTTTATGTTCAAGATAAATAAAGTACGTATACTACATACATAACTTCATGCCAAATCCCTGGTGGGGTAGGCAGAGAGAACGGATTATTATATTATTAGTACGTATACTAATCATATAATAACAGACTGTATAATTGTTCCATAATTTTTACCAAATAATATTTTGATAACTGTGTACTGTGCCTCATATTCACATATCCAATATCATCATAAATTTTATTCATCGGCCATTAGTTAAATGAAATATATTATAATTAAAAACATTTTTGCTTATGTATACAATATTGAAGCTATTTTGTACTGAAGAAAATATATTTGATTTAAAAAAACATGATTAAATTAGGTAGTTTTATTAAGCTTAAAAGGCATTATTTGAAAATATAATACATATAATAATTAAGTCACACTATCATTGTAAGGTAATACTGTGTAGACTGTTGAGTGTACATTTTATATTAGAAGACAACATGATCGGTGAACTTTGTTCCGCATCAGAAGTAATTTTATCAGCGTTTACAATTAAAGTGCTAAATCTCGAAAATTATCACTTTTTCTTTACTAAATTATACATACAAACAACCCCGTTGACACCCATCTATGAAAAAAAACAGCATCACAATCCGTTGGGTATTTTCAAAGTTCTATATGCATATAAGGGGACAGACAGCTGAAAGTGACTTATACGATGTAATGATCAGACATTCTTTTTATCTAGGGTAAAGACCAGCAGGCGTGTCACCTGATGGTAAGGAACTAACGCCGCCCGTAGTCATATGCAACACAGATAGTATTCCAGTTGCGTTGCCGGCCTTTAAAAAGGGATAGGGAAAGGGTTGGAAGTGGCATGGAGATCGGAGATGGGCAGGAGGTCGTGTTATTATACCGATCGAGCCGACCCGTTCATGCATCTGACTGCGTGCTTCAATATTATACATTATTGGAACCGTGACACGTGTACCAACCAATTGGTGGAATGGTACAAACATATCTGATGCAGAATAGTAAAATAATAATTATTATCTGTCACATCTTGTATTCAATTATCGCGGTGAGAAAAAGACATGTCTATCGGTAAAATAACCTGTTATTATCATTTAAACACGGACAAAGAATAAAACTAGAAGTGGCACACGAAGTTTAATAAGAGTATTAATAATAGTTTCTGAAAAAAAATATCGTTCACTTTATAAATAATAGTTTACGTGAATATCTGATATTTAAATTAAATTATTTCTTCCGAACAAGCACATGTTTTGAAATCTTTACATGGTTAATGATTCTCGTCGCTGAACTATCTGTCGGACAGATCTTTACAATATATTCTGAAAATATTTGTACTAAAGGTGGCTTTAGATATAACAACAGGCCAACAGGATAAAGTTGCTTATTTGATTAATATTTACCTCTCGTTCCAGTCGCGGCACAAAGAAAATAATAATACGAATTGACATAAACTATTTCAAACTTTTTTTTTTTTGCTATAGTCACCTTAAACTTGCAATAGAGTGAGAAAAATGTGTAATGTCAAAGTCAACTAGACCTGTGTCAAATATAAAAATAAATTATTGACAGATTATATTGTCAAATTTTTGACAAACCTCAACCTGTCCAGTACGTTCTCTGAGAGTTATTTTTTTTAAAAATCTTCAATTCAAATTATAATATGTACTGATCAATTATCATAATTGTATTTTAATCTCTGATTCGTTTATTAAGGCACGTGCTACAGCATCATCCCGCTAAGCGTTTCTAGTAGCACTCACTTGAGGCTGGTTGTCATCGTAGTGAACTTACACATGGAGACCGGTTCAGTCATGCGATAGTTACGTTGCAAATTAACTTGACGATTTAGAGTGAAATACTGCCAATACTTGTTTACCAGTAGTACAGACACACAGTTAGCTGAATGAATGGGCCGGTAGAATACCACAGCCTCGCAGAATATCGACGTAAAGTTGCTCAAGCAGTGTTTCTTGCGGTGAGGTTTTCAGAGATCCACCTCCATTCGTCCTCATCTCCTACTGTTTCCTTAAAAGATGGACTCTAACACTGTCTGTATATAGGTAGGGTCAGCGCTGACCGACACAGTCACTTACCACCAGGTGATCCGTTTTCTACAAAACTTTTAGGTGTGAACTCTGTAAATTAATAAATATCATTAGTACGGTGTTAAACCAAACAGGAATTGATCGTAAATGTCTCCAAAATAATCAATAAAATGTTTGATATGTAATGGAAAAATCAAGATGTTGAGTTGTTTAAACTTCTTGGCATTAAAAATTAGTTGCCATGGTTTATTCAAATTGAAAGTTTTTAAAATATTTTTTTATGGGATAGGAGTGCAAACGAGCATGCATATCACCTGATGGTAAGTGACCAGGGCCGCCCATGGACACCTGCAACATAGTATAATAACATATAGTGTTACAGTTGCGTTGCAGACCTTTAAGGGAGTAGGATGGGAAAGGATGGAGAAGGGAGGTCGTGGTATTTAACCGGTCGAGCCGGCCCATTCATGAAACGAACTGCTTCGCTCTACTTTGTTTCATTTAAAATAGATTATACCCTGGCAATTGTATTATTTTAGGAAGCAACTGTCGTACATCACACTTATCTCTTGAATTCCGAAAGCCATAGGTATATTACAAAATTGATGGGAAACCTGCAGTGGGCAATTGCTTTAGATAATTTTCATATTTTATTTAAATAAAAGTTTGTCGATCTGTAACAAAACAGTCTTGCTAATAACAATGACAATGATATTTTAGAATTGTGTAAATAGCTGTTCTTATAAACCTATGAGCATAATGATAGTATTTTTAATAACATAACTTCACGCCTTTTTCTAAGCCTCGGCTCACCGTTACGTTTACGTCCCAAACGGAATAAGCAGCGAACCAATTGCCGTGCCGGTCACAAAGTTTATCAAAACAGTCTCGGTTGTCCTGTTGTCGAGCTCCTTGCTTCTAACTGTGATACTAGAAGTCATGGGATCAATGATGACGAATGATTTTTCAGATTTAATTTAATTTAGAAGTTATGTGTGATAAATATGTATGACTAACGACTTTGTACCTGGTGTATAGCAACAGATTCCGGTATCTATTCCTTTTTGGGACGTAACAATTCTCCGGGTCGAGGTTTATCAGCCGCGGCCTACACCTTCGGGTAGAAAGAGACGTGACACTTAACTTTCTATGTTGGCTCTTCTTTTCCCCGTTCTCCCCATGTTTACTATCAACATGCAGTAGTAGGACTGGATTTATTACATTTTATATTTCACGGTACCCCAAATAATATATATTTATGTATTTACATTATAACTGGTTCTACTTAGTAACTGTTTTATTAAAAGTTTCCTCAGTTTCGGCAATTAAATAGGAAGTTTGATGTTCTGCTTGTATTACGTAATCCACTTGATGTGGATTACATACCTCTGGATTGACACAACAACACAGCGCCCTCTAGTTCGAAGCTAAGCAACTAAATACTCGTATTATGGATACTAGATAACGGATATTAATACATATATACGTTTATTTTCTAAATACATAATTATAATGTATAAAAAAAATCCAGACGGAATACAAACATTCATTATTTTCATAAATATTTGGACTCGGGTGGGTATCGAACGCGCCGACCTCAATTCCGCAGGCGCGATTTTTACCAATGCACCAGCGTGGTGCGTAAGGCGTCGCGTCGGCCCGTCAATTATTTAGTATTAGTTTTTTTTATTGGAAATTACATCAAATTTTAATAATATAAATTAATTCACAAAACAGTAAATAAGATAGGGGTCAAGCAGTTAGCTCCAAGAATTTATTAACTTAGCGGGTGAAGTCCCACGACCCTTCAGAATATATACGTAAAATAGCTCATGCCGCGTTTCGGACGGTAGAAGAAGTATTTCTTTTAGACTACGCACTATACCAAATATATACATTAAATTACATTTCACATAAAAATTATATTGATGCATTTATATACTCATCAATTTTGTTAATGCACGTACAAAAACTTACGCTGATAAAACGTTTAAAAACGCGATAATATCTCTCAGAGATTCATATCTGCGTTTTACAAAGATTTATGTGTATATGTTATTTATTTATATTCTTTTTTTTATAAATAAGTTATAAATAAAATATATTATAAGTAATATTTATACGGCAAATGGTTGCGAAAGTTATATATAAGTATACAGCATGCGTGAACGGTACTATTGGCAGTTGAATTAGCATCGGATCATTTCAATATAGGTAACGCTGCCAATTTTCAAATAAAACATCTACTGGCAACTGGCAACAAAAATTTCAAGTTTAGCCAGTGACCGATGTTCACAGGTGGCCGTAAATGTTTTATGGTGATTTTGTTTTTTTTTTTGCGCGCGCACGCAAGTTTTTTTTTTTTATCTCGTTTCAACGCAGTTTCCATGGCGGGCGGTGTGTAATAATGGGCGAGTTCGTTTCCGTTTATAAATCACGTCACATGTGCTTCGAGCATCGCAAACGTGTTTTTATCTGATTTTCTTGTTGTAGATATATTATTAATTATATTTAATACTGCCGTAATCCAATCAATATGTTTATTCCACATAATGGTAAAATTATTATTTTGTGATATAATTAAATTATAATATTGTAAGATAATAATTATGTTTTCTCTGCTAAACCCGCAACGTACTTGGCGTGTTAAGTATTTGTGTACATCTCGAGAATATTGTCGCCCTATTTTTTCCCCTGGATCTAGCTGTCAATGGTCTATGGTACGAGTATTTACCATTTCGCCTTCTAGACTCCATATGTCCCAAGTTCGAATCATGGTGGACATCAATGAGTTTCTGGAATTCATTTGACATAGATATTGATGAATAATGCCTCTTCCGCACACTCATGCAGTTTCCCTACGAAGTTCCTCGGCAAACTCCGGCGAAGGCCGACTCTACAGACTCGTTCAACTTAGCGGCGATAAGGCGATAAGCTAATGTGTGTCACTTCGGCTCTTTTGACTTGGGTGCGAAACCAAAAACAAATGGAAGTCACTCGAGCAGAGTTTAGAATTATTTAGTGATAACAAGAGTGAGCCCGAAGTTTTAGATGGATCATTCAATCAACCACGTTAGAAAATTTATTCCGATAATTGAAGCACAATTACTGCTGTCTTATTTAGGTATTTGAGCTACCTAACCTACTCGTATAAAGGTCGTGAAGGTATTACTGTTAATTTTAATAATATATGTCTCGGTGGTCTGGTGGTCGAGAACACGGTTTCTGAATCCAGAGGTCGTGGTTCGAATCCTGACACTGGCTCACACCAATGACTTTTCGAAATTGTTTTCGGATAGTTATATGTGATATATATCGATGACTGAAAACTTTGTGCCCGTTATGGCAATAGGTTCGCCACCTATTCCATTTGGGACGTAAACATAACGGCGAGACGAGGCTTAACAGCCGCTGCCTACACCTTCGGGTAACAATGGCGCGAAGTTATGTTATGTTATGTCATTTTATCCAGCAATTGAAATTTTTCATCACATAATTTAGCACGGTATTCTTATTTAATAAAACCTGTAAATAAATGAAAGCATCATCAATTTGGTATTCACTTTAAAGCTAACTCAACACCCTGCCTATCCCTTCACGTATGGCTTATAAAAGAAAAAATAAAAGAAAAAAACTTACTAAAATAATACTAAGTTAAGAAAATTAAAAAAAAAAAAACTTGGAAAATGAATAAACGTTTATGTAATAGGTTCATTAATTTTAACCTAAGCCCTCCCATTGGTCATAATAAAAAATAACCCAAACGCGTATATTTAGATAACATTAGACAAATTATAATAAATTAGTTTGTTTTCTTTTTTATACAAATCGGCTTATCTCCTCGTGCTCACCACAACATCCGCGTAAATATATCTTTTACTTTCTTTGATGGGAATGCAAGAATCAGCTGCTATTCTTTTAAAAACCAGCATTTTGTTTCATAAAAATTAAAAGTAATTATATCGCAAGGTTGAATGTGGTTTAAACTGCAGTTTAGTGTTTAAATCCGGTAGTCTAGATTAAAGTTTAATTTTTAAGCCCGGTAATCTAAGACGAGACTGAAGTTTAGTTTTTAAACCATGTTGTCTAGACTGCTGATTAATCAGACCCGGCAGATGGCTCCTTCTTTAAGTTTAACCTGATATATTTGACATACTGTTCGTTTTCTATGATTAATTTTTACAGTGGTAGAGCCAAGCAGTTCTCTGCATGAATGGGCCGGCTCGACCGGTGAAATAACACGACCTCTCAGAAGACCGACGTAAAGTGGCTCATGCCGCGTTTCGTTCGGTGAGAGAGGTACCCGGAGGCCCACCCCCCTTCCCCGTCCTTTCCTATCCCCTATCCCTTAAAGGTCGGCAACGCAACAGTAACGCTATATGTGTTGCTGGTGTCCATGGGCGGCGTTGGTTGCTTACCATCAGGTGACACGCCTGCCCGTTTGCCCTCCTATCCCATAAAAAAAATAACAATGATTTGCATGATATTTCATAAATAATGGGCACTTGTGTTAAAACGACTTTTTTACACACGTTTGTATTCTTTATATAAATACATATATTATGCGAGTTAAGATCGTTTAAAATTGGAATATCTGAAGATTTCTCTGCTCTTAGTGTTAATTCTTATCATAGAGGGCGTTATTTACTTATCAAATAATACAACACAACACGTTGGATCTTTTTTATTTATTTTTTTATTTTCTCCACGGGCTTTTAGTCTTTTTAACAATAGTTACTATTTTTTGGTTTTAGAAATTATTCCAGTTAATAGATTTTTTTTTCATTTCATTAGTTAGTACCAAAGATTGGCACATTGACCAAATTACTGTCACAGAGTAGGTGCAATGGAAAACATCATGAAAAGCAAAGCGAAGCGACACTCAAGAGCATATTGTTAATTGCATATATTATAAAATTTTCTTGTATTTAAATGTATGTAGACTGACTTATAATAATATTAAGTGCTAGAGTTAGCACTTAAATTACAGTTCACGGACAGCAGATCACGTTTAATACAAATGGTAATAAGTATGTGTGTATATATCTTAAATAAATATTGCTCTTAAAGCACTCAAGAATGTGAGACAGTAATGAACGGCATATTTGGAATTTTTTCTCTCTCGACCCAACCCAAAAAAACTACCAATAAGATGTGAATGACATTGACTTCGTATGCTAATAGCCCATGAGTAATACGGACTTGAATGAAATTGTGAAAGTCGGCTCGGAGTTTGATTAGGAACTTTTTTTTTTTAGAAACCGGTGGACAATTATCGCTTTGTATACAGTCAGATGGAGGCCCCTGTGGTCACTTTTAATATATATATTTATATATGGCTTTTTTATTATATCTTAGATAAGTTGGCTCGCCCCATGGTACCCGGAATAAATGTAGATTCTGATTCATCACAAAAAAATCCGTGATATTGTCGTTCCCCAAAAGTATTATTATGAACCAGTCATGGTAGTTTTTTTACTTAAATAAAAACCTAAATTATACGGAAATATTGTTATGACAATATTTAGCTCTTAATAATTTACAGCAGGTCTGCGTATCATTACATAGTATAAAACAAAGTCGCTTTCCTCTGGCCGTGCCCTTAAATGTTAAGATCATGAAAACTACGCAACAGATTTGGGTGTGTTTTTTCTATAATAGATAGAGCGTGTGTAATTTATGTATATTGTAGTATAAATATAGTATAAAGTACAAAAAGCCCTTGATGGTGTATGTTGTAACTCTTCGGGATAACCCACACTACTGACTATTTTTTTTGCTTCGAATTGCTTCTGTCGCGAAACAAAGTTCGTTGAGTCAATTAGTTATTAATAATATAATCAGTACAAAGACGTCGAGTTGTTAGTTAGTTAAAATAAAATAAACTCAGACAAAGAGATCCAACCTTGGGAGGTGGGAAAATGGAACTGAGTACATATTTCACTCGCTTTTTCGACTTTCCTAACTTGTCAGTGTTTAATTCTCCTAGTATAATTTTCTACAAGGACACGTTCAATTTGGTTATAAAGAGTGATTGGTGGCCATTATTGACTCCTACAACCTTCCGCCTTGTACTGTTTATGTGCTAGGTGAATGTTGCATTATCCGTTCTTTCTACATGTCTGCACCAACGGATTATGCCCTTCCTTACTTTAATAACGCTAACACGCACCTTTTCTCTCTCTTTTTGAGTGTGTTCGATAGTCCGGTGGTAGAGCTCCTCGCTTTTGATTCAGAAATTGTGGGTTGGATTCCGGACTCACACTAATGATTCCTCAGAATTCTTTTCCAAAGTTATGTGTGATAAATACTGATGATTGGCAACTTAGTGCTCGTTGTAATGGCAATAGACTCGCTACCTAATTCCCTTTATGTAGTAACGTATTGATTCGGCAAATCAAGTCTTTAACAGCCGCTGGCTACACCTCCGGGCAGAAAAAAGCGTGTAGTTACGTTTATTGTCATCATCATATCTTATTATATTTATCAATATTTGTAATGTTTGTCATAATAAACCCACGGCTAACTTATTGAAGCGAGAGCTGGGTATGGCAGAGTGTGCATGAAAGTAAGTAGGATAAACACGGTCGAAATGAGGGCATTGCGCAAAATCTGCGGAGCGACCCTTGCTGACCGCATCGACAACAAGGTTATAAGGAAGGAAGTCGGAATGAAAAAGAGTGTCGGTATAAAAATAAGAAAGGGCATGGTCCGATGGTTCGGACATGTAGAAAAGATGGATGATGCAAGATTGACTAAGCTGACATACAATGCAAAAGCGGGTGGATGTAGGAGTCGAGAACGGCCAAGACACACATTCCATGGCCAAATAGAACGTGTTCTGGAGGAAGGTGATGTTAGGAGCCTCAAAAATCGACGCGCGTGCATGAAACGAGTTATGAAATTCCACGAATCGAGCGAGGGATTTGGCGTAAAGTTATGTATATATGTATGTATAAACATATTAGTTGTTGATCCCTATTTGTTCATCCAAAATTCTATTAAATCTTCAGTAAATAAACATTAATACGCCAGATGACTACAGCTATAATATAACAAAATCTGTCTGTTTGTCAGCTAAATCTAGACTCATTATCTCACACCCTACAGCACGGCTACAGATCACTAGAATAAATAACCATCATAACACAGACTACACAGGCAGAGTTGAGGGCAATAACTAGTATATAAATAGCACTACAAATTGTTGAAGAGCTATAAGCTACATTAAGTCTACAACTATAACAATATATTAGAAAATAAAACGGCACTTTACGACTGAATTATTTGTAATCATTTGTACACTAAGTTCCTATTTTACAGAAATATACGGTTAAGTAAAAAGTCAATTAAATTGCAGATATCATTGCCGAGATAGAAATCATTATAGAAATCATAAAGGTAAATGGTTATGAAGCTATATGATAGTCGTCGTTGAACCCAAGGGTTCAGGTCACGTTGAGAATTAACTGGAATGCCCGGGCAATGTTATTATATTATTATCAATATGTTTTTATGGAATTGTTGTTATTTATACAAGTTATAATATAAATAGTAATCTGTGATATCTTGTTTAATGGTGACAATCAAATTTAATTGCTGGACACGTATCGACTTGCAAAATTATAAATATTTCCCCGATTTTTTCTCCGAAAACGCTTTTTTATATTTTTTATGGTATATTGGGGCAAACGAGAAGGCGTGTCGCCTGATGGTGAGCAACAAACGCCGCCCATGGACACCTAAACACATATAGTGTTACAGTTGCGTTGCCGGCCCTTACAATTGGATACGGAAGGAGTTGGCAGTGGGATGGGAAGAAGAGGGGCAAAGGGGTTGGGCCTACGGTAACCTCTGTCATCGAGCGAAATGCCGCAAGAGTCACTTTACGTCGATATTTTGAGAGGTTGTGGTATTTCACCGGTCGGGCCTGCCCATTCATGCAGCAAGTTGCGTGGCTCTACCACTGTTAAACACTTAAATCAACAATTTGATGGAGCTAGATGTTTTCGATATCAACAACTAGAAATTGACTAAGCAGATATACGCTCGAATACTGAACTGCCACTCAAATCTGACATTCAATAAAGTGCTACTTACTGCTCAAATTTCACGTATTCTGTCTAATGTGACGGCTACTTAAACGCTAAAGTAGCGCTTATATATTTGAGTGGCGGTTCAGTATTCGGGCTATAGAGTGTTAATAAAGAGTCTTATAAAAAAGAGAACTTTACTGAAAGTTGCAACATCATCATCATCAAAAACATGACAAGGGTTATGAAAGTCGAGTGATGGATCTAAAAATTGTGAATATGGCACTCTATTCTTTCTACCTACCCTGTAAAGAACTAGACGTAAATTTAATATATAACAACTAGATAATATTAATGTAATTTAAAATATCCTCACGCTTACTAAGTATAAGATCTACATATGAAATATTCTATATTTCCACTAAAAGAAAATCTAGTATAATGATAGAATTACTATCGTTATTTTCTATACATTGGTTATTAGTAATGATTGTCGATGGCGAGTGGTGATTACTGTATATTTTCTATACGAGAGTCGTTACCGTAACACTGTGCTCATTCCGTAGTGATGCGATTAACTGACAATGATCCAGCATTGTATTAAAAATATTTTCTTTACTCGTATGAAGAACATCTCTTTGACAAATTGTGTTTGAGTCCTGATTATTTGATTTTAAAGAAAGATTAATTTCGGGTTCCGTATTTTATTCATTTAATAAGTGCTTTAATAAAACGTAAATCACTCTTTTAATGCGGCCAAGGTTCAGAAATACATCACTAACTTTTTTATTCTGAAAATTCTGGGAAATATTGTAAAAATAATCAAAATCCTATATAATGACACTTTTAAAGCTAGAAAATTATCCAGTCGCAAGAAGAATGATAAATATGAATGTAGAAGGAAATATGGATGGGTTGTGTGAAAGAAGACAGGACAAGACATTAAGAAGGGTGTTAAATTGAAATGTGTGAATGATAGGGAAGTGTGGAAAAAATTGTGCAGACCTCAAATAATAGGAACTGGGCAAGAAGAGAATGATGATGAAATTTGAAGTGTGTGTATTTAATATATTTCAGTATGGAATCCATAGTTTCAGATATAGTTACTCAGGATATTGGTGATAAGTATAGTATTACAACTGCCGACTACAATGTTTTTCTTTTTTCTCTTTCTGCTCAGTGTGATGAGACGATGATTTTCTATTACTGTTATTTTTCTACCAATTCACTTCTCGATTATTATTATCCCATCACTATCGACAAACGTAAGTGTAACAATCGCGTGCTCAAACATCGACATATAATAATATACCTACTTACAAATTGAATTAACAAGATTTTCTCCTATTGCACGGGAATGTTGTAGACCGCAACGTATATTGTTATTATGTTCAGTTTTAGATAGTTTTATCTACCTAACGTGTAGTTATTTAGACAGGATTGTTTTATTTGTTTCTATATGATGGTTATAATTGATAATAAAAACATACATAATTCGTACTTAAAACATAACTTCACGTCAAGGCCCATCCAAGCAATGAGAACAGAGCGCTAAGAGGCACTATTCTTAAACACCTCACTCGGTTCTTTGACTTTCATAAATCTTGTCATACACATTTGTTGGGTTTTAAGGCTCCTGACCTCACCTTCCTCAAGGAAAAGTACAATTTGGCTATAAAAGGCGTGTCGTGGCCGTTTTCGACCCCTACAGCCTTCCGCGTTTACACTGCATATCTGCTGAGTAAATAAAATCAATCTAAGTATATAATCAAAATAGACTAAGCAGATTTACATACAAATTAAATATTTCTATAAAATCATTTCAAAGGATTATAAAATGTATGTTCGTTACGATGTTTTAAACTGTTCTCGGATAATCTCTTTGATCTTGATAAAATTCAGCAGTAGATAGAGGGATTCTCGGGGAAGGGTTATATGTATTATACAAACAAATATTTTAATTTTTAGACCTTTCCATATGATCCCATTTATAGCAAAACTAAGGCAATGAAGCAATTTAAAAAGGAAGCAATTTGAAAAGAATTATTTATATTAGAGTATACATGCCGCTGTTTGCTTTTATGCTGTATATGTACACAATCAAAAGCATTACATATAAAATCAAATTTAAAATTATTGCTTTGTGGAACAATATGTTCCACTTTTAATTAAATAGCACACACAACAAGAAATCAAGTGTATTGAATACCTTTTACAAAGTATGCCTAAAAAATGAATGAAACCAAGCAATTATTTTGCAAGACGTATTCAAAAATGAAAATTATTATATATGTGTCTCACTCGCACTGGTGAAATTGTATCTATTGCTATCTCGCTTGTTGCGAGTTCTCCTTTGACGCGTGGGAATAAAATGCGCTTGCGCCGACTTTCCTGGAACTTGCGCTTGCGCTTTATCAAAATCGTTTTTGTACACAGATTAGTAAGGAAATATATGCAGATATTTTGCTCAAAACTGAACTTTAACTTACTTCGATGATGAAATATTATAAATAAAATTCTCGTGAAATGTTGATACCGTTCCGTCACGGTTTTTATCACAATATTTTTTATTTAGTTGCATACATTCTTTACTGGTTCGGTTTGTAAATTCATTGAATTGGGTTAAATTTTATTACATATCCTGAGAGCATCTAGCAAGCACGTCAAGGCTTACTCTTAATGGGTGAAATTGTTAGCATTTTTTTTCTATACGAAAAAAACATGGATGAATTGTGTGAAAGATGATATGACTGGGAGGGTGTTGCTGTGGAAAAAGCAAATGATAGGGAAGCGTGGAAAAGAAAAACCTGTTGTGTCGACCCCAAATGATGGGGGAACGGCAGGAAGATGACGATGATACGCACATCCATACTTTTAAAATTTTACCAGTCTGTAATTTGTTCTCCCGATGCTTTTCATAAACTGAACGTGTCATAACATTATAGTGTTAAGAAAATTGTTACGAATTTTGACCACGGTGTTTCGAAGTTTTCTTACACACTTTTGGTACACTCCAAGCTATCAATCATCCAGATCTGGTTTGAACGTTCAAAACCGTTCAAAAATTACAGTCAGCCAATTTATTTTGTTTACATTATATTTATTCCTCCTTCACCGAAAGCTGTCGGCGGCTGTCCGTAGCTTGTTGGACATTATACAGGTAATATAAGATTACACGGTACTCTTAAAGCGTTCTTGCTAAATGGTTTTGACCTCAATTAAAAGGGCACAGTATCCATATTTAGAATGATTCGTTAATGGTTATATTTATTTGCATGCCGAATGTGTAGTTTTCGTCTCTTGGTTAAGATTATATCTTGTTTGGTTATTAGTAAAGGTAGAACTTTATTAATATCAATTTTCAATTTGTCTCCAGGTAAGGACAAGTTCGGGAGAACTATGGCCGATGGACAGGCCTGATGGTATGCCGGTAATACAGTCATTAGAAGTAATGTGCGGGAAGGATCACATGGACGTGCATCTAACATTTTCACATCCGTTCGAGGGAATCGTCTCATCGAAAGGTAAGCTCAGTGTCAAATATGACATTATTGTTTCAGTCAGGTATAAGAAGTAATTGAATAGAATCTTGTCAGTGCGAATAGATTTCAATATTTTTTTTTATTAATTTGATTTATTTTTTTTATTATTTAACTTTTTTTTTAAAATTAGCTATGTCATATTTTTTGCCTTCGCGTCATATTTATGCAATTATTGGAATATATGTTCTAAGATCTAATTTTAATATAGGTATAGTTAAAAGCTAATTTTGTATTTTGGGGTTCTTTTTATACATCTCAGCTTAAAAATGGTACATTTAAACTATGATTTTGGAATTAAAGTAAGTTATTTAGGTATTGTCATATTGTTTTTATTTAAAAACTGCTATCGATGTACATGCTTCCAATTACATATGAGCTTCTCTTTATTTATAATATAACTTGGGATAATATCACAGCTGTGTTTATGCTTATACTAAAAGGAAAATGTTAGAAATTAGAGAGTATTCAGAGCTGCACTAATTGTAGTAAGTAATTGCTAAGGTTTCACTCACAATTACGACGGATACACACGTACTTAGTGAATTATTAATAACTCATGCTCCAGTTGGCGAGCTTTTAGTTCTTGCTGTACTGTTATATACAGTACTTTAGTTGAATATTTTTTAAAAATTTAATTTGGATGTTGAATTCGTATCTGGTAATTATGTCATCATTTTTTTTTTAAACTGAACGCAAAATAACACTAAACGTATATAAAGCAAAAGTAACTAAATGCAGTGATAGTCGTAATGGAAGAAATTTAATTTTACCGACTTCAAAAACTAATAAATTGTACAAGAACATGTTCTTGTACAATTCATTACTTTTTCTAAACGGGCAAATATGGCGAAATTTAAGTGAACAGTGAAATTTGAGGTTTTTCTTGAAAAATAATCTTATTTTCTGCTGGTCAGTGAGCATAGATACGTTAGGTATTTTTTTTAAGAATACTATGAACTGCATAATCTTATTACCAAAAAATAAAAATGTATTTAATTCATCGCTGGAATAAAAATATTTTGTAGTTGCAGACACTTTGATTAAATAAATGCTATTATGAAATTTATATCTTTTAGTTTTTCATAATTATCGTATATCAGTAATTTTATGTGTAAGCAAAGATTTAAGTACTTACATAAATCTTCAAGCTTCAAGAGGATTTCGCTTATTACTTATCAAGCGAATTCCTCTTGAAATTTTATTTCTCGTTCTAACTGATGTATGTACCTTGTATGTGTACTTTACAATGTACCTACGTTCGACATCATTTCGTCTCAGACATCTAAAAAGCAATCTTCTCCAAGAATAGTTGGTTTTCTTATCTAGATTATTCTATGTATACATTTTTGTGTTTAAGTATGACTAGATTTGACGTTTCGATAGAGTGGCTTAGTTTTTGAAATTCTGTTTAGAAGGTCAAGAATTTGAACATTGGTAGGTGAATCTTTTTGCAAACCTGTGTGATGCTCGATGTGAAATTTATAAAAAAGTAACTTCACGCCTTTTTATACCCGAAGGTGTAGGCATCGGATGTTAAAGTTTCGACTCGCCGAATTATTGGTGTAAGTCCAGAATGGAAGGGTTATGGTTTCTTCATATCTATGTCATGGGGACAAATATTGAATTCTATAAAAGTAAGTAGAAACTGCTGTTCACTTTCGGGGTATTTGGAGTGAAGTCACATTTTTGGTATGATATGTGAAATAAAAATAAAACATAGCCAGGTTCAGAGAAGAAAAGTCACATATTAGTTGTTTAAAATGGACAGTGAATAAAATTCATGTTCTAGGTCAGGGCAGTAATTAGTGGGCATGTATTAAAATTTAATTTTAGTATAATGAATTTATTTTCTCTTAAAATTAGTAGGCTGAAACGATGACCACTGAGAGACTGCATGTTATGACAGCACCTAGGTCATACAAAAGAAAGTGTTTTTACCAAGAAGAGTTTTTATGCATAACGTATTTTTTATTTACAATATTAATATTTATTTTCACAGGTCAACATGGAGATCCGCGTTGTGTTTATGTGCCTCCATCAACGGGGCAGTCATACTTCTCGTTTCGCATCGCTTACGCTAAATGTGGGACTAAACCAGGTAAGATCTTAACTGTTGTATATGTTGTAATTGGCCGATATGTGTGAAAATAATTTGAAAAAGTTAAGAAAAAAACATATTTTTGTTCGAAATATGAATTTGAAAAAAAATATTATTAATACATGACTAATGGAATGTTAGCTTTCTAATGAGTGGCTCTTGCCAGTTATTGTTGATTTGACTTTGGAAAAACGTATATTTTATATTTTTTAATTATGCGCAAATTTACTCTATTTATTTACTATTTACTTTTATTATAATGTGCCGCTAATTACATACGGGACAAGAAAATTAATATAGCATATTGGACTATAATTGACGCTGCCTATAACCTCGGATATTAAAGGTGTAAAGTTTAACCCACAAATTATATAACCCTATGAACATTTTATATACTCCGCATTCCATGTTCAGTTAGTTGTAAAAAAGCTGTTAAAAGCTTTTATCAGTGGTAGAGCCAAGCAGTTCGCTGCATGAATGGGCCGGCTCGACCGGTGAAATACCACGACCTCTCAGAAGACCGACGTAAAGTGGCTCATGCCGCGTTTCGTTCGGTGAGAGAGGTACCCGGAGGCCTACCCCCCCTTCCCCGTCCTTTCCTTTCCCCTATCCCTTAAAGGTCGGCAACGCAACAGTAACACTATATGTGTTGCTGGTGTCCATGGGCGGCGTTGGTTACTTACCATCAGGTGACACGCCTGCTCGTTTGCCCTCCTATCCCATAAAAAAAAAAAAGCTATTACTGGCACTTGCATTTGCTGAATAAAATAATTGACGCTATATTAAAAACCATTCAAGTTTCATTTAAATACAGCACTTTAAATGAATCAATAAATAATCAGAGCGAATGTACACCATCAAATCAAAACATTCCTATATAACTGCAAACACTTACAGAACCCATTGAATAATATGGGCGTAGAGAATTGTTGAATAAAGAAAAATTGTAAAATAACTCGATACGTAGGTATTTTGTTTTGTGTTTGGTTGAGGTTTTTTACAATTTTACTTTATTCGGTATATAAATTGTAGTTATTGATTTCACACTTTACTCGTTTTTAAAATTCTTTAGTTAAGAGGAATTATTAATTATGGTTTTTTGATGTTTGTTTGAAGCTTCAAAGTGTCAACTTTTACATAGTTAATGTTCATATGTTGAAATGTAAATATCCTGAAAATCTAATATACGCGGTTGCGCTGTCAGTGATGAATATTAGTACATTTTTCCCGACATATGCCATCTATGCTAAATCTATGGTCCAGATCGTCCTACAGACCATTTATACGACAATAATGACAATTATGATAATAATGACATTAAATTATTAGATAATTATTTTTGTCATAACATAACAAGTCTGTCATAACATAATTTCACGCCTTTTTCTACCCGAAGGTGTAGGCAGTGGGTAGTGGCTGTTTAGCCTCGACTCGCCGTTATGTTTATGTCCCAAATGGAGTAAGTGGCGAACCTATTGCCATACCGGGCACACAGTTTTCAGTCATCGATATGATTGTATCACACATAACTTTCGAAAAGTCATTGGTGTGAGCCAGGCTTGGAACTCGCGACCTTTGGATTCAGAAGCGGGATGCTCGACCACGGGATCACAATGACTTTTGTCATCTTTACGTTATTAATAGGTACCCGATGATATTGGTTTCGATCCTATTAATTTGTCGTTTCTAAAATAACTATAAAGCAAATTCTCATAATGTTAATAAACATAAAACTTATTTCTAAAGTTTCTGTTATTTGATGTCAATATAAAACATAATTACGCAATACGGTTTAATTTTGAATGCTTCTCAATGCTATGGCTATACCCAAGCGGATGCATTCACACAAAAAGTGGAAGTCGTTTGAGGAACGCGGATCAAGAACCCAGCGGTCTTGAACTGTTCCCTTACAGGCGAATATGACCTTTATGGATTTCTATCTAACTTCCTTTCACTACAGCAACCCATTAGGACATTAATCTTCCCAGTTAACACGCGTTTGACATATTTGGACTCTATGTCATAGAATTTAAAAGTCGTCTTCATATCAACTGGATTACTTTAGGTACCGATGCACATAAAGTTGAAAATATAATGTCACATGTGAAAGGAAATACACTTGAATGTTGGTAGATTAAGGGTTGGCGTCTCAATGTCGGGATTGTAGGGGAAAATGAACCTTATGTGCTGTGATATGAGGCTAAACTTGTGGCACTTCGGAGAAACAATGCGCTCGCGATGTTCTGAGAAGGAGCGGGACGTATGCGTCGTCCGTTACTCCAACACTGACCATAGTGGAACTCCGGCTAGGAGTCGGCAGGAGAAAAAACTTACTGACATTGTTGAAATGGGACCGATGTGCCGTACAACTAGAATGTTGAGGATTTATAGATAAATTGTTAGGAATTACACCGATAGTTACTGAGAATCCAAATGCTATGCACACTTAGCTAACTTCATATAGTTATGTTATTGTAGGATTGAATACTTTTAACGTAAATGAAATGCAATATATTGTTATTGAATATTTATAGCTTTCACGATAATTGGAGTGTTCATATATTAGAGCTAAATATTATAATATCTATAGAGTTAGTTCTGTGTAAAAAGTTGAGTAATCTCTAGAATAATATTTAGTGAGTTATTTGTTTGCTTTATATTCCAGACCTTCACGGCCAGTTCTACGAGAATACAGTAGTTGTGCAATACGATAAAGATCTTCTGGAAGTATGGGATGAAGCCAAAAGGTTGCGATGTGAATGGTTCAACGATTACGAAAAGACTGCATCGAAACCTCCCATGGTGATCGCTGATCTGGATGTGGTGCAGTTAGATTTTAGAGGTAAGAATGAAATATAATAATTTACATAAAAATATTATTAATAGGGTATATACCTTACATAAGAATATTGTTTTGGATATTCTCATTTTTTATGCCAAAGGGCAAGAAAGCTTGTCACCCTGATGGTAAGCAACTAACGCTGTCCATGAATATCTGGAACGCAGATAATTGGGAAGGTGTAGGAAGTGCGACGGAAATGGGATAAGGAAAGGGGTTGAGCCTCCGGATACCTGTTTCACCGAGCGAAGAGCGACATGAGCCACTTTACGTCGATATTCTGAGAGGTCATGATAAATCACTGGTCGACCGGCCTATTCATGCAGCGAACTCCGCGGTTTTACCACTGTCAAAATGTGAAGAATTCCGATAGCTAATACAAATTGAGTCAGGATTCAAACGCGAGACTTCTTTACTTGAAACAGTGTATGATTTCCGGACCACCGTGACTTTTTGAATTATTCTACTAACTGGTATTAAGTATTTATGTCATTATTTATTTTTAGGAGACAACGTTGACTGTTGGATGGAAATTCAAGCGGGAAAGGGCCCGTGGGCTCCACCTGTATCCGGAATCGTTCCTTTGGGGTCCACACTTACACTAGTAGTGGCAATCAACGACTATCGTGGTAAGAAAATCTAATAATTATAACATCAAAACAACTTTTAGGATTATATCGCGTTTGTTTATTACTTATTTTTATTTATTTCCCGAAGTTTTTAACTCTTTACAGAGATCATTTTCACGAGTTTTCTTTTTGTTCATCACTCGTGAAAATGATCTCTGTAAAGAGTTCGAAACGTCGGGAAATAAATAAAAATAAGTAATAAATCAAGGCGATATAATCCTAAAAGTTGTTTTGATGTTATGAGTGTGATTCCCGAAAGTCTTAGAAATAAATTTAATAATTACTTCTAAAGCTATAAAACTACTAAAGGTATGCAGAGTATTATGTGATACACTACGTAACTTGAATCGATAATAATTGTTCAAAATAATTCATTTTCATTCAAGTTCTTTCGGTTGAGAAGTGCTACCACCATTACTAAGAAATACTATTTAAAACTTTTCCCAGTTCGACAGGATTCTTATTTATTCGGGACAATTTACATTCGGTTTTCATAATCGGAATATTAACTTTGTTTGAATAAAAACTAATATTAACCAAAATATCGGTATTAGAAACGCCAGGCGGACGCAACTATGGGCAACAACTAGTTAAACATTAGAACTTTTATAACTACATAATATAACTTCACGCCGTTATCTATCCGAAGGTGTAGGTAGCGGCTGTTAAGCCTCGACTCGCCAAAGCATTATGTTATATCCCAAATAGCATAGGTGGAGAACCTATCTCCATACACCGGGCACCAAGTTGTTAGTCATCGATATTTATCTTCTTATATAACTTCCGAAAAGAAATCCGAGAAATCATCGATGTGAGCCTGGAATCGATCCTACAACTTCTCAATCAGAAGCGAGGAGCTGAACTACCAAGACTATTAAGAGTTTTGTAATTACTTCTTCGACCACGAATGTTTGAAACATAGAACCTTTCCTGTTTTTTATCTTCAGTCTTGAGTTCTTGACCCTCGCTTACTTCGCTCACCGCTTATGGTGATATATATTTTTTAATATACCCTGTTATGATTAATAAAATGCGCTCAATGTTCTTGAATTTCTGAACGGTGTAGCTAACTGCGCTGCGCCACTTATTTACAGTTCAACCGCGAACATAATTGCAAAACAAAAACAAAATTACGAAGGGCAAAGTAAAAACTTTCAAGATATAAACTTATGATATAGTTGTTCAAGCTTACAAATTTATAATTATCTACAATATTCATCATACATATCCACTACAATAGCCTATTGTTTTATACGCGCAAATTTCGTACATGGAGGTTGATCAATATTTTATTGCTTGAAACGAGTGCGCGCGAATCGATTTGTAGCCGGATTTTTTTTTCTTACTTGACGAATTGAGATATTATTTTACGAATTGAGATGTTATGTTTCCACCGTGGTAGATCACCGGACATGTTGTTTAATTAATTGACCTGTCACTTATTTAATATTTGATTTAATAGCACGAACATTATGTATTTATAATGAATAGATAATCCAGACATGAAATAAAAAAAAACTGTTAGTAGCGTGCTTTAAAGCGCTCTGTTCTCTCTACCTACCTTATAAAGTTAAGGCCTGTATGAAGTAAGCTCATAAACTGGGTACTGATTTTCTTACTTTCTTTTCAGTACGATACTAAATTCAAAATTACCTGTGGTACAATTTTTATACATTGATATTTATCAAATTGTGTAAATCCACGATATTTCTGTTAAATCTATAAAAATATAACTGAAAAACCTTTATAAATATATGGTACTCAAGTCTTCATATTTAGAGAAGAATTGTACATTCAATAAAGTTCGAAATGTATCCGCTATCACTGGCCATAAAAAATATTTAAAAAAAACTATTTCAATTTTTTTTGAATATTTAAAAAGAGAATACCTATTAAAAAAAAACGAATATCATACAGAGTAGAAATCGTAAAATCGCTAGCAGGGTAATGACAGTGTTTACACGCTATAACGGTACACTGTAATTGTAAAAAGTAAACTGGACAAATATGTACGACGGAGTTTGCTTAACGGGCTGTACAACTACGGGACCCGGGCACAGAACAGCCACTTGGATCACATTTATATCGAGACCTTTTTTATCTGTATTAATTCTCTTTGATAGATACGGTATCCATAAACGTGATAGATTCCGCATCTACATAATTTACAAATAAAGAAAAATAATATGAGACAAAACATTTGCAAATTGTCCATATTATATTATATATCCATATTATTATATTTAAAGTCGAAAACATAGAGTAAACCAAAATTAGAAATTCCTAATTGGCTTCATGGGATAGATAACTTACGTAAAATACGTTGAGTAAAATATGTTAAGTCATCTGTAACACCACGCAACCTCAAACAATTATTGCTGTGTACCAGGACTCGAATCCACTACTCTCTTAACCAAGTCTCTGGGACGACATTATTTTTGTGATAAATAAACTTGTTCAAAACTGTGATCCTTAACTGGTAGGTCAAAAGTGCCAACTATGTGCCTATAATTTTTCAAAATTAAAGGCACTTATATTATTTATTTTGTACGTTACTTATTTTTATTTCTATTACAATAGGATTTTTTCAAAGTTCGATAAGCAGATTCGCAGGTACATTCTACCTCTATGCAATTTTCGCACTTGGTTCGCGAAGTATCCGAACACCCACTTCCTTCCATTCCTTTGCTCACCATTCTTTTCTAAACCATCTTAAGGGCCGTCAATTCAATATCAGTGTGACCTTCACTTTGTTATGGATTTCCATGGTAGGCCCTATTCGCTTACCACCAGGAGAACAACGTGTTTGTTTCATCTTTTACCCATATATTAAAAAAAGACATGAAACAAATTCCTAGAGAGTATATAATTACAAGCTAAGTAAGTGATATAACTGTTTTTCAACCCGCATTATCGATTCGATTGCAACTCGATTGGTGTATCGTGGATGGTTTTTCCGCAAGTATTGTGATGAACAATAACTCTTTCTTTAACACAGCAGATTTAATTACATTTCAAATAAATTAATAGTCGTTTTCAATCGTGCGCTATGAGCTGCCCATTGTTCGAAGCTAATGGATTTATTGAGGTCGATATTGTTATTTAGTTTAAAAGAAGATGTATTTATTAAGGTTTTATATCTTGATAGATATCGATAGATACGATTAATTTGTACATGTAATACTATCTTTTGATAATCTTGCTTGTAATACATTAATTTAAGTTAAGTTTACGACTTAATACTTGTATTCCACAAATTGATTTATTTGAATAGTCGTTTTTTTGAACAATTACAAAATGAAATTTATTTGTCTTTACATACAACATATTTACTCTATATATTACAATACTACTATATTTACAATGACTGTGTGTTTACAAAACATATTTATACTGTATGTCTCCGTTTAAGATATTTTGTATAGATAAGTATTATTCTCTAACTTGTTTTCTCAACTGTCTGCATCCAATAGTACAAAAACTACACATATTACACTTACATAAATACAAAACTAAACCATTATTTACATTAATTTACCGACATTCACACATTAATTCAGATTATACAATAATCCTCAGCTACCCACCTTGCATTTGTGTATTAAATTTTGCTGCATCAAATCACCGTATGAGCCGCATTTTGTATCTATACTGTTTTTCTGTCAACTACCCTCTCCTACATTTTCTTGTAGTATGTTACTGTCTGTTTACTATCAATATTTAAATAAATGGCTAATATAGATTTTGTTAATAACATATTAGAGTCGATTTCTGTAAGCAAGTCATTTAATTGTAAGCCTGAAGATTGTAAGAAATTTCTAAATAACTCGACCTGTGACCTAAAAATACTACATCTAAATATACGTAGCATAACTAAGAATTTTGATGAAGTACCGATACTTATGGAGTCCCTCGGTTTTATGTGTGATATTATTGTGCTTACTGAATGCTGGCTCAGCAAGTCATCGCACTTACCTATTTTGGACGGCTATACATCATATTCTACAAAAAACATACGTAACCAAAATGACGGATGTGTTATATACATAAAAACTGCAATCAAATGTACCATAAGGGAACCACGGGTTATGGACGCTAGTTGCCTTGTCTGTAGGGTCAATGATGTCACTATAGTTGCAATCTACAGACCCCCGTCTTGTAAAAATATCAATAACTTCATAGATTGTCTAGATAACGTATTAAAAATATCTACGTCTTCTGTAGTTTTGATTGGTGACATTAATATTGATATTAAAACCGACAATAATGACAACCGCTCTGATGACTATCTCACTTGTGCTGCTACGAACGGGCTTTTTCCAGCACACTTATTTCCAACACGCAACTCAAATTGTCTAGACCACATTCTTCTGAAGACGGATCTGAAGGCTACAACCCTCGTTATCGAATCGTCTATAACGGATCATTTACCACTTCTTCTATCCTTGCAATCTCGGATCTCTTTCGCGAACTCAGAACTAACGTACACTAAATTGAAAACTGACCGTATGGCCGTGATAGAGGATATTAAAAGTCATGACTGGTGTCCTATTTTTTCAATGACAGATCCTAACCACTCTGCAGACGTTCTAGTGGAAACAATATCTGGCATTGTAAAAAGGCATACTCGTGAATACACTATTCCTAGACGTAAACGTAACATCAAACCTTGGGTCACCCTGGGGCTACTTCGTTGTATCCGAAATCGAGATCGCATGCATGCAAAACTAAAAAAATCAAATAGGAACCAAATTTTGCATATCACGTATACTCGATATCGTAATTTTTGCAACTCGTTACTACGGAAACTCAAACACTTGTACGAAAAAGAACAGTTTCTTAAAGCTAAAAATAATATAAAAGCCACCTGGGAAGCCGTCAAAAATGTGTCAAATCTTCAGTCAAAACAAGAGCTTCCCACCCACTTACTTAAACTATCTGACTCTGCGAAGTCCTCGTTAAACGAAATTAATAAATATTTTGCAAGTGTGGGAAGCAATATGGCTTCTAAAATAAATAATCCTGAAGAATTATCTAAAGGTGAAGAAACTGGAAAGAATCGGAATACGTGGCCTACCTTTACAAATTTTTACAGACTACCTGTGCAACCGCACTCAAATCATCAAAATCAAAATCAAAATCAAAATCTCATTTATTCAGTTTAGGTCATTAAAGACACTTATGAACGTCAATAATTTCAATCCGCCAATTCGATTACTCACGTCCTGAGAAGAATTGGCAAGAAACTCAGGGGAGTCTTTTTTTTTTTCTTTTTACTTAATTTTAAGTAAACTAAATTACAAATTATTAGAATAATTTATAGAGCAAGATGAGGTTCCTCACGTAAAACTTAGGACACAGTACGTTAATATTCTTTGGACGCTTGAACAGACCAGTCCCCACAAACAGCACCCGTTCACGAGCATGACCCATATCTCAGCCATCGCCTCCCTCGCCATATTTTAGGGAAGGTGGCGACCCGATCAACGACGCCGCTATAAGCAAGGACTTTTCAGTGAGCATGACTTATTCAAGATCCCAGACAAAACAAAAAAAGAAATTAGTAAGCTTGCCGGTGAGAAACGTCATATTGCACACAATCCTACTAATTAACAGTAATGTTTAGTTAGCAGATTAACAATATTTTGCTACAGCAAATACAAACAATATAACACAAGAGAAGCAATTCAATTCCAAACGGTTTTATCATTGATATAATCTGCGATACAGTAATAAGCCCTTGAATATAGTCTACTTTTAACATACTTCTTAAATTTACATAACGATAATTCAACCGCGTCGTTTGGAAGCTTATTATAAAAGCGTATACATTGACCTGGAAACGCGTTAGAAATTTTATGGAGCCTAGTAGTGGACACAGCAAGTTTGTTTTTATTTCTTAAGTTTAATTGATGAATATCACTGTTTTTCTTAAATTTAGTTATATTTTTATGAACATAGATTAAATTATCATAAATATATTGTGAATGTAACGTCATTATTCGTATCTCTTTAAATTTACTTCTCAGTGTATCCCTGGGACTCATCATATAGATAGCACGAATAGCTCGTTTCTGGAGCACAAAGACCGAGTCTACATCCGCAGCACTACCCCAAAGCAATAGACCATATGACATAATGCTGTGAAAATAACTAAAATATACTAAACGTGCAGTATCAACGTCGGTCAGTTGACGTATTTTCTTTACAGCGTAAGCGGCTGAGCTAAGTCTACCAGATAACGTCTCTATATGTGGGCCCCACTGTAGTTTAGAGTCTAATGTTATCCCAAGAAAGACAACCTTATTGACCAATTCCAGTCTCCTGTTGTCCATCACGACACTGGTTTTTACTTGTTTAACATTTTTTGTGAAAAATCTAACATATTTGGTTTTGCTACCATTTAAAAGCAAATTATTAGCACTAAACCAGTTTACTATCTTTGAAAGAGCATTGTTTACATCGTCAATTAATGATAGTTGTCTCTTTACCTTAAAAACTAAAGAAGTATCATCTGCAAACAAAACTATTTCATGATTGTCCTTTACAAGATAAGGTAGATCATTAATGTACAAAAGAAACAGGAAAGGTCCCAAGATAGAGCCCTGCGGCACCCCCATTGCTACGGCTGATCCATGTGATCTCTTTCCGTTAACATCTACTGTTTGGATCCTATTACGTAGGTAAGAAGTAAGAAGATCCAAAGCAATGCCCCTTATGCCATAGTGATGTAGTTTTCTGACCAGAGTCTTATGCTGGACACAATCAAAAGCTTTAGATAGGTCACAAAATACCCCATAGGCATCCTGCGACTCCTCCCAAGCCTCAAATATACTTTCGAGTAATTTTACCCCAGCATCACATGTTGACCGTCCTCGAGTGAAACCGAATTGTTTATTATGCAGCAGACTATTTTCATTAAAGTATTTAAGTAACTGAGCGAGGATTAGTTTTTCGAAAATTTTACTTAATGTAGGTAGTACAGATATTGGTCTAAAGTTAGTGGGTTCTAATGTACTACCTGATTTATGCAACGGAATAATCTTGCTTAGTTTCATCAGGTCAGGAAACACACCACAATCAATACATTTATTAAAAATCACAATTAAAGCGGGAGCGATAGTGCTAAATAAAGATTTTATAATATATACAGAAATGCCCCACAAATCAGCCGTCCTCTTAATATTAATTGATTTAAGCGCGACATTTAGATCAAACCTATCGACATGACGAAACTTAAAACCGTTAAAAAATTCAGGCACGTTTTCTTTAAGTAACGAGTCTGCAAGGGAGGTGGAAGAGCCTAGAGCACTAGTAAGATTGACGGGGAAAACAGAAAAAAAATCTTCAAAGGCATTGGCCACCTCATAATCTGAGCTGGTCTCATGGCCATCGACACATAACTTAAATTCTGAATCCCTAGCCAGACTCTTACCAGTCCCTTCACTGATGACTCTCCAAGTGGCTTTTTGTGTTACTACTATTTCTTATTTTACATTTAATGAAAATAGATTTCGCTACTTTACAAACACGTTTGAAAATCTTTGAATATAATTTTACATAATTGCCAAACTCTTCACTGCGGTTGAATTGTCTTTCATAGTACAACATGTACAAAGTTTGCCTACTTTTATGAATCCCTGTGGTTGCCCAGTCGCCAAAGACGGGGCTATTAGCAACAGTGATCTCCCTGGGAGTAAATATTTGGTTAAATTCGCGAAGAAAACAATTAAAAAATAAACTATACATTGAATTCGGTTCTAATTCATTATCTAAAAAAGGTAAGTTATTGGCTAAGTTAGCTTTCATACATTTCAAGCGACCAGCTGTTACTGGCACAAAAGTAATTTTTTTCTTCGCTTCATTTTTATTTTTTAATTTTATTGTAATCATTTGCCCAGAATGATCAGAATCTAATTTATTAATAATACTTTTTTGTGTAGGATTAATATCTGTATATATATTATCCAAACAGGTAGCTGTAGTAGCAGTTGTTCTAGTAGGCTCCATAAATAAATTAACCAAATTATGGGATTTAAAAAGACTTAGAATTTTACAAGTTGCAGTTGTATTAGCAAGAATATTCACATTAAAATCTCCACATACTAAAATACTTTTATCTGAATTACCAACTTTGCATAGGGCTTCATCCATGATTTCTATGAAAGAGTTAAGGTCCGCAGCAGGTGGTTTGTATACACATAAAACATTGTTTTGCTTAATAAAACTGCTCCAATTGTACACAGGACAGTTCTATGGAACATTCTACAGAGAGGGACACAATATCTTTCCGTTCTTTAAATTTAAGGTTTTTATTAAGCAAGATAAGCGACCCCCCATGTACTGTGTTGACCCTGCAGAATGAACTGCCTACCTGGTGGTTGCTGAAATTAAACATAAGCTGATGCTTCTTCAACCAATGTTCAGTGATACACATAATACTAATGTTATCAGCGTTCATGAATAATTCCAGTTCTAGTTGCTTGCCTTCAGTCATACAATATATATTCTGATGCACCAGGTTTATATCATTAACTGTATTATTTTTTTTACATTTATGTGGGCAGTGTGACCTGTTATATTTATCATTTGATTGTATTGCTAAATCAATTAATTGAGAATGTAATGAATTAGAGCTAGAGGTGGTTACCTCTGTTGTCTCATTGACTAATTTAAATGATTTATAATAGGAATGTCAGACAAAAGCTTAATAGAAGCTAAATTATAATTAATGTCATTGTTTAATGAACAGGTACTGGAAGATTCTATACCAATAGTCTTCCCAATACAGGTATAATTAGTAGCCAGGTTATTGGCTACAATATCAAAAAAATAGGATAGCGAAAGTGCTATCTGTCGCTTAAAACTATTATTGAGGTAATATCTACCTTTTGTCAGATTGTAAAATTTTGTGCTAACAAAACTGTTAGTATCAATCAAATGAAGTTTATCATTATATGTACTTATTGTATGAAGCACATTATTCAACTTATACCTAAGATTATTTTCTGCTTCTGACAGCTTCTTACAGTAGGGGAATGTGAACAAAATTATACTATTTAAGTTAAGGGACAACAAATAGTCACAATAATTAACAATATCTTGTTTGTTCACATTTCCTGTATTTTCTACTAGAATAATGAGATTATTATGTTTGTTTAATTTTAAATTTGTAATTTTTTTCATAATTATCTCAAAAGATGCTGATGGAAAACAATGGTTCACAACTGACTGTCCTCCTAAAAGTGAATTTAACTGAGGGCCCATATTCTTTCCAATACTATCACTAAACATAATAGTACTTTCCACATCACTTGGTATACAACATGTTACATCTAATGACTGGTCTGTGGTAATACTAGCATGGGAGCCATCACACAAGGTCTTAGTACTGTCACTGGAAACCATGGGCACACACACAGACTGTGGAGAACTAACATAAGCACACTTAAATGACTGAGTATTAGAAAGTGAATCAAAGTAGTCTACATTTAAATTACTCACTTCTAAAAGATTATCCACAGCCTCCGAGTACCCTTTAATCTCTTTCTCTAACAAATCATATTTATTTTTATTTAAGTTTAAGGATTCAGTGAGATAATTAATCTTCAAGTGCAAAGCCTGTGTGTTAGCTTCATACTCAATTCTACTATGTTCTAACTCTAATGTACTCAGTTCCAAATCATCATATAATTGTAGTTTTTCTTTTGTGGATTTGGCACATTTAGATATAAATTTTTGTTTTTTTAATAACTTTTGCGTTTTTTAAATGATTCTGTTAACTTTTATATATTTTTTTAGTTTATTCCTACCACAATTTAACATACACACTGACTGTTGTTTCTTTATTATACTATTGTTTGTTACACTACCCACTGGACATTGAAGAGTGTCAGTATGTTTGCATATTGCAGGAGAAACCAACTGCGGGGCACTCTCTACTAGCTCACTAAACAGACTTATATTCTGCTGCACAGTGATGTTGTGTGCATCCTCTTGCAGTTGTGAGATGTATGTGTGTGCCTCTCGAAGCTCCTGTTCCAGTGTGTATATTCTAGTAAGGGCCTGCTCATATTCATCACTGCAGCAATCATACTTATCAACTAGGATTTTGAGAGTGTCCCGCTCCTCAACAATTGAACTAAGTTCCTGTTGCAGGGCAGTCATGTCTCTTTTTAGTTTGGAGTTAGTGTTCAAAATATTTGTGAATTCTTTATCATTGTCGTCTCTTTCAATTTCCAATTGTTTGCACAACTCCTTAGAAATTTTTAATTCTTGTAGTGTCAGTTGGAGTTTGGTGTCCTCCTGACGCGATAATGCTCTACGAGTCATCATATTGTTAAAAAGGTTATTAAAAACAGAAGCAGTCAGAAGTTATTAAGGATACTTGAGATTTTAAATATTATTTATATAAAATAATTATACCCACAATTAAGGTTTTCTTAAAATTTTATGCAATGAAATAAAAAGTTTTTACCTTATGAAAGTAACCTCAGGAATTTCTCTAAAACTAAACAATAGACACTAGTTAATTTTTTAAAATAATTTAGTTTTGTTTTTGATGTGACAACAACGGCGACAGTGAAAACAAATTTATTTTTCTCTTTATACTATCTACGTTTACGCAGGTCAGTTACACTTAGAACACAAAATACGCAAGTACTAACCTTATTAACTTTATTTCAATATTTGTAATCCTAATAAATGGCAAATAAACTTTGTGCACAGCAATATATTAATATTTAAATATGAAAATTAAAATTTAATAAGAGAGAAAAATAAAAAGCAGCTGTTCAACTCAGTGTTGCCACACCAATTTCCGATCAGCATCGGAAAACACAAAAGCGACGAATGCCCCGTCACCTTTGGCGTCCCTCAGGGCAGTATACTCGGCCCTAAACTTTTCCTCATTTATATTAATGATCTGTGTACTCTAACCCTTAAAAACTGTCGCATTTTCACTTATGCAGATGACACAGCTCTGGTAATAGACGGCTTGGACTGGGCAGAAACCTATCGTAACGCTGAAATCGCTTTATCACATGTTATGACGTGGTTAGCCAAGAATTTACTCACCTTAAATCTTACTAAAACCAGGTATATTCCCTTCGCTATACGTCCAAATTTATGCCCACCCATCTCTTGCACACTTAGAGCCCACAATTGCAATTTCCAACTCAATTGTAACTGTCCCTATCTTAATATCACAAACACCGTCAAATATTTAGGCATTCATATTGATCAGAAGCTTAACTGGCATCCTCATAAAAACACTCTAGTGTCTCGTATGCGCAAAATAATTTATGTCTTTAAGCAACTGAGAAAATCTGCAGATCAAGATACGCTCAAACTTGTATACAGTGCTTTATGTCAATCTATTCTCACATACTGTTTGCCGGTATGGGGTGGGGCATCTAAATACATCCTACTACGTGCAGAAAGGGCTCAAAGAGCTATTATAAAAACTATGAGATATCTGCCCCGTAGATATCCCACTGACAAGCTCTTCGTAGATAGTCAAGTCTTGACGGTCCGGCAGTTGTACGTCCTTCTTTCTACCTTGAGGTTGCACTCTGTTCGGCCTCTAACAGAGACAGCCGATAGAGTGAAACACAGGACGTTTCCAGTACCAACTCATAAAACTACATTCGCCGGACGACAAAACTGTATATCTGGTCCTATTTTATATAACACCCTGAACAAGAAGTTGAACATATTCCCACACGCTAAGCACATATGCAAAGGTATAATCAAATCATTCCTACTTTCACTTTCATATCATGATACAGAGGAGCTCCTTTGTACCGCGATATGATGTGAGGAACACACACGCACGCGTGTGCGTGTGTGTTCCTCACATCATGTGTGTGTGTGTGCGTGTGCGTGTGCGTACACGCACACGCACACACACACACACACACACACACATACAGCTTCGCCTTCGCACTCAACACTCCTTAGATAAACGGAAATAAAATTGTTATACTCGTATAAGTGTCACAACGAATCACTGGCCCCTATGACACAGGCTCTCAGCCTAGTTTAGGAGCCAGGATGCGTAACGCTATTTGTCATTTACCGAATTTGTGTTTAGTTTTTAATGTCTATAAAATTGTATACTTGAGTGCTTAATAAAGATTTATTATTATTATTATATTATAACTCTCTTGGACTTATTTACGAGTTTCGAAGGTTTTACGCTTTTTCGCTCTGTGTTTCATGAATATTATAATTGTAATTTAAACTTCAGACCTCTGCTGAACTTCAGTCTTCACTTACTCCCGCGAGAATTGGTTTTTCTATATTAGCGCATACTATTAAATGTTCTTATCTTAACATTTTTTATCGGATAGGGTAAGCAAACGAGCAAGTGGGTCACCTAGTGGTTGCAGGTTGGTAAGGTTACAGGGAAGGGGAAAGGAGGTGGGCCTCCACACCTCTCTCACACCAATCGAAACGCGGCCGTATTTTGAATGGGTGTGAATTTTACCGGTCGAGCAGGCCCATTCACGACAACATAGCTTATCCACTGATATATTTATAACCTAAAAATCGTTTAACAATAAGCGCGTATTAGGTTTCTTTTTGTAACATACATAATGGTAAGCAACATATTACCTAATGATATTAGCCAGTTCTCAGAAATACGATTTTTATAATAAGAATTATCCTCACATGTATGAATAAACTTGAATTGCTCATTAAAAGTGTTTTTTTTTTTTTTTTTTTTTTTTACTCTAGTCCAGTAATACTTGTAAAATCGTAAAGAGTCATAGTTCTTAGATCGGTCGAAAAACATTTCACTTTTTAAATTATAAAAATAAAAAATAAAAATTGTAATACACATGTTTTTAAGATACATATATACATGATAAAGCGAAAGAAAATTGAATATTTTATCTGATAGATTATATTTTTATTGTGATAATATTTTTGAAATTGACATTTTCATTTTACGAAAATGTTTATAATAGGTAATTAATTTATAAGATGAAGTTTGAAAGTTGCGCTAATAATTGAGATAATAATAGGAAATAGCCTTACGTGGTATGAGCATGCAATGAGGAGGGATGATACTCATGTTGCGAGAAGAATAATAAACCTGAATGTGAAAGGAAATAAGAGAAGAGGGAAACCTTAGAAAATATGTATGGATTGTGTGATAGACGACATGGTAAGTAAGGGTGTTGTTGTGGAAGATGCGAATGATAGGGAAGTGTGGGAAGAAAAATCTGTTGTGCCGATCAGAAATAATGGGAACGGGGCGATTGGGACGGCGGGGAATTACGATTAACTATCATTACTTGAAACTTTATTAAATCATACAGACTATGTATCGTGGAAATAGTTAACATCCCGCTAATTGTAGTATTATGAAATTGCCCTGTGTGAAAACCTCTTTTGTAGAAACTGTACATATTTACAATGTAGTTACTTAGTATGAAAATAACTGTAAACATATATTTGTTTCTGTATACAAAATATTAACATTATTTAAGTAAACACTTGTATATGCGCTTTATGTGTTTTTTAAATTGCTACAGTCATAAAATGGCATAATGACACTTTTTAATGACAGTTCTCTCACAGTTAGTTTACATTATATTATAATAGCTGACCGCGTACTTCATACTGCCACTTTTATATTTTTACCACTAAAAAGAGTAACGCGTGGGTGTAGCTTTTTGTTATATAGCCTAAAACCTTCCTTGATAAATGGACAATCCGCCAAAAAAATATTGTTTTCATTTCATAACAGTAATTTTTGAGATAATTGCCTTCAAAAAAATAGACAAATTCTTTAACCTTAGTATATTTTAAGTGAGATTGAAGGAGAGATTATTTAACATAGCATAACTTCTCACGTTTTTCTACCCAAAAAGTCATTCGAACCCACAACTTCTTGATTCAGAAGCGGGGCGCTTGACCACTGGGCCGTGTAGACGATTGTCTAATAGGATATTGTTTAATAATTATATATAGGCGTAATTCCATCATAGTTTGCACAATTCTTTATTATTCGAAATGAGTTATTTAAAAACAGTAGTAGATAGATACCGCTTAAATTTCGTGAAAATATAAGGTACTTTTTTCCCACAAAAAGGGCCTTGTGATTAATGAGTTAAATGCTTAGTAATGCCCTTTTTTAAACAGTACACACCCACAACATTAGTGAACCGTAATTTTAAGGTGTGCTTTTAAGGGCACAAGCTTTCTTTGATGGCTTGTTTACTTCCGATGTCTGCTTATCCGCTAAGCGTTAAATGTTTGCATATACTCAAAAGTAACTAAATATATTACTTATTACTATACAAACGCACTAATGTATATTTTAAAATTATTAATATATCTTCTCGGTGGGCCAGTCGGAAGCGGGTCAAGCGACCCGCTTCTGAAACAAAAAGTCGTGTGATCGAATTCGGGCTCATACCATTGACTTGTCGGAATTTCGTGACAATTGGTTCCATTTATTCCAATTGGGACGTGAAAAATCAACGAGCCGAAGTTTGACAATCGCTGCCTTCTGGTAGAAATGGTCGCGGAAATTATTATTAAATACATACCATTTATTCTTTGACTTCTCTCAGTATTTAATCATTTGCAATTGAAGGTAAATATTATTTTATGTTTCCAGGTGAATTCGACATGCGAGTGAAGTCTTGCGCTGCTTCAGATGGCTCCGGGCATGTGATTCAGCTGTCAGACGAATATGGATGTGTTCTGCGACCCAAGATGATATCAAGGTACGATCAGGGTTCTCATCTTATGTGGCACCGTTTCAGTACTTATTGGCTGTGGGAGTTTTTCCAAAAGAGATGAAATATATATAATATTCAAGATAAAACAATATTTTATGTATTGTTATAAAAAAAATATTGTTCTATCTTGAGATTTATGTGATGAAGATTGTAAAAAAACATGAAACCTAATCTTTATTCATTATATAGTTAACTACATACATACATACATAACTTCACGCCAAATCCCTTGCGGGGTAGGCAGAGAGAACGGAGCGCCATAAGGCATGATTCTTACACACCTCACTTGCTTCGTTGAATTTCATAACTCTTTTCTTGCACGCGCGTCGATTATTGAGGCTCCTAGCATCGCCTTCCTCCAGAACACGTTCTATTTGGATATGGAAAGTGTGTCTAGGCCGTCCTAGACGCCTACATCCATCCGCGGCTGCTTAGTCAATCTTGCATCATCCATCCTTTCTACATGTCCGAACCATCGGAGCATGCCCTTTCTTCCTTTTGCAGCGACACTCTCTTTCAATTCGACTTCCTTCCTTATAACCTGTGTTCCACGCGATCAGCGAGAGTCACTCCGCAGATTTTGCGCAATGCCCTCATTTCGACCGCGTTTATTCTACTTTCATGCACGCTCTGCCATACACAGCTCTTGCTTCCATAAGTTAGCGTTGGGATTGCGAGCTGTGCTTTTAATATTGCTGCTAATATTTTTTGCGCCCAGGAATCTGCCCAACGGTCCATTTACGCTATTTCCTATATAGTTAACTGTAAGAAATTAAATTATTTTTTCACAAAATATATAATACTCGTTGAAAGTAATAATAATTTAAGGTTTTATTAATAAAAATAGACCTTCGAGAACTTCATCGTAGCATCCCAGCATCCGATGATTATAAATAGATTAAAGTAAGATACATACAACCGGCAAACGAGCAGGCGTGTCACCTGATGGTAAGCAAACAACACCGCCCATGGACACCAGCAACACATATAGTATTACTGTTGCGCTGCCGACCTTTAAGGGATAGGGGATAGGAAAGGATGGGGAAGGAGGGTGGGCCTCCGGGTACCTCTCTCACCGAACGAAACGCCGCACGAGCCACTTTACGTCGGTCTTCTGAGAGGTCGTGGTATTTCACCGGTCGAGCCGGCCCATTCATGCAGCGAACTGCTTGGCTCTACCACTGTTAAGTTGGTATTATTTTGAAGAGCAGTTGAACTAAGTTGACAGCATATGCTTCTTGGTCTGTCCCGGTTTTGTCTCGTGTCTTCGCCTGTCTCATCATCATCACCAAAAATGGAGTAATCAAACGAAAGATCACATCTATAAATAGAACCATATATGTCCCGCTTTTACCGTTAATTGACACAAATTTTAAGGAAAATTCACTTATTATAATGTTAGATGTAAATAAATTATATACTAAAACTTATATATTTATATACTTATACTAGCTGACCCAGCAAACGTTGTCTTGCCGAAAAATAAAATTTAAAAAATAGGGGTTGATCGTAGGGGGTTGAAAATTTAGGGTTGCATGTATATCCCGTTTTATAAAAAAATAAGAAACAGAAATATGTCGAAAAATTAAAAAAAAAAATGAGGGGTGGGCTACCCTTGTGATTTAGGGGGATGAAAAATAGATGTTGTCCTATTCTCAGACCTACCCGACACGCACATAAAATTTCATGAGAATCGGTCAAGCCGTTTCGGAGGAGTTCAATTACGCACATCTAGACTCGAGAATTTTATATATTAGATTTTACTTATACTATACTATATATTACTTATATTTATATACTTATAGTTAATAACATACTTATAGTTTCTTTTCAAGTTATTTATTATCTAAGTAATATTATCAAAGCAAAAAGCAATAAAGCTATGAGCTGTAAAATTTAATTTTCACCTGATTCTATACGAGTGTATTCTCTGTTAAAATATACATAAAAGAAACTTATACAAATTGTTACTTTCACTTAAACGTCATGAATGATTGTGATATTATTTCCAAACATTCTGTAATCATGACTTGATTTTTGTATTTATCTATTTTCATTGTTATTATTTTATTATTGGCAAAGAAATTTACTTAGTGGTGTTTTTTTTGCCATATCATTTTATTTGCAGTATAATCTAATTGGTTTTAATTTTTTGTCCAAGACTGCTCCTATTCTCAAATTTTTACCGCACCTTCTATATTTATGAAACTATCAGGAAAGAGCTATTGGCTATGATCCCATTTAATCATGACTTGAATAACGAATTACGCGTTTTATTAATTATTTCAGATTCCTGAAGGCGAAAGCAGTGGATGAGCGCGCTTCCGTCATCACATACGCATTTTTCCACGCCTTTAAGTTTCCCGACGCATTAAGTGTTCACATCAGATGTAAGGTGGAAATCTGTCGACACGGTTGTCTTGACCATTGCCAGTTGGCAGGTGTAGCATCGCAAAGACACGGCGCTTTAGATAGAAAGGATGACAGAACCCATCAAGATCACAATGACATTAAGTAAGTATACTTGTATGTATTACTCATTGAAGAGTATCATGGTGTAGATGAGATGAATCTTATCATACTTGGTTAAGCACGGTAGTTAGAACATGTAATCGGCAAAGGATGAAATACACTGACTCTATATAATCAGTACGTCATGTATAATACTTGTGAGGTTTTGTTTTATGTAATAGGTGGCATAGCCATCTGACAAAACATTTTTAGTCCTTGATTTCTAGTTTCGATAAAAATTAAGTCTAAAATGATACATGATATAATTCTAATAAATCTAATGAATATTTACTTAATTTTTTCACTATACAATTATGTTGAAAGTCATAATAGATTTTGAGTTATTAACAACTATAATATTAAGCAGACTGAGGTTATATCATTTTTATAAATAATTTTACAGTGAATCTACAGCTGACGATGGTGATTTGACAAATGAGATGCGACTTCCTTTGGAAGAGGCATTCGGTGATGAAGTATCTGGTGATGCTGTCCCGGCGCCGGCACCTCTTCCACAAAGAGCTCCAGCTCCTGTAGATGAACCAGAAACCGACCACATGTCTGCTGTTGAAGAACTTGTAGAAGCACTTTCTAGGCCTTTTACTGTAAGTACTAACCGATTTCGGCAATTTTAGTGACTATTAATAATATTTTTATTATTTTTAAGGTTTTTCTATAATATTATAGCTATCGAAGAACTCTTATTATCTATTTTAAAAAATTCCTTTTAACAGAGTGCGTTCATTCTTGATAGAAACACGAATTCAAGCATCATATGCCTTTATATTTTTTTCGTTCGTCATAGACGTTTAAATGAACTTCAACGACAAAATTTAGAAAACCTTATTGATAACATAGTAAACATTGATAAGTGTATATGGAATAATTAGACCTATAATATTTGTACTTATTTCAGGAACGTCCTACAACTCTAGTAGATCGAGAGCGATTCCCACATGGCCCTCGCAATTTTGGCACTAAGAAACCGGATCCTTTCGGTGAGAGGGTTGTATCGACTAAGCCTGTTGGTCCCGCTGTAGCTGGTCCTAGATCATTGCGGAAACGAAGAACCGTGCGAGAAGGAAGATCTGCCGATGTCGGCGTCTCTGGTCTGTACGATGTGGTTTCTGAGGCGGATCTTGCGTTCGGACCTTCTAGAGAACCGGTTACTGTGTTCAGTGGAAGGATCAGAGAAGAGGTAAAATTAATCAAACTTAGTATGATTCTTTAAAGATCTTAACTATCATCACATTTAGATTTGTTTATGTTTACCTTGAAATGACATGTGATTTTTCGATTTTTTCTCTCTCTATAATACTTTGAGACTTATTTTTAAATATTTTCAGGTTGTCTATGGTATTTGTATGGGCGCCGTAAGTTTTGGAGCTCTCTTCGCCTCGGCAGCTGGAGCTGCTGCTGGAGCAGCATTGGCCGCAGCGGTCATGCTGCAAAAACTTAGATCAAGAATGATAGTCCAATCACCACCCATAGCTCCCGCTGCGGCTGCTTCACATTCTCTGGCAGCGTGGATGGCTCTTAGACTTCTAGGTTCCCAACCTCATCCACATCATTCTCGTGACGGCTGAGATAATTGCACATATAGAATCCTACCGAAGACTGCTCTTAGATGCTAAATATTCACTAACTGTTCATTTATTGCGTCATATCTAACCTTTATTGTACGATATATTATTATTAAAAAAAAATCTAAAAAAATAGAGTTAGCTACCTGATAAATTATAGAATCTTATTTATTATTGGTCAGTTATAATATATTAGATATACATGATATCAAATGAATATATTTATTATAAAGCTTATTATTTATAATATTATAGTTTTAGTTAAAGTTTCTAGATCGCCTTAAATAGTGGTGCTAGCACGTGCTACGGACGATGTCCTGAGAAACCTGATAATTTGATTGTTCACTTTTGGGGAACATATTTACATATATTATTATAATGATAAGTTTTGTACAGATTGTTTCCATTATTTACTAAATTATTTCATTGCCTTACTTGTAAGTAACTTAGTAGATAGTAAGTGTAAAACGTCGAGTCATGCCATTAGAATAAGTTTTAGTTAAATGTTCGCGACTCTCATTTACTTTGATTTAAAATTTTTCTTCAAAATTAAATATTGCACTAAATGATAACGCTGATTTTGTGGTTTTTAGAGCCTTTTGCAAATTTTTACAGCCTTATTTTAAAATGTTACTTCTTCTCGTTCCCTCTGTTCTTACGTATTTTTACATTATTTAGGAAAATTTCACAACGTTGGTTAATTATCGGCATTTTTTACAATCGAAATAGAACAGAATGGCTGCGTTTAGAATCAAAATCGTTTGTTTCATTTTGTTAAGACACAAACTTTGAGGCTTTGAAGCATGCTCGGTCAGTATGTAGGTAGGTACCTGCTGAATGTGAGTATTAATTTATTGAGAGAGACTATTGAATAATAATTTAGTTAAATTAACTCATATCATAGACACATTAAAATATAGCGTATTTATTACAAGCTTTTAATTTTAAAATATTAATTAATTAAAGTTGTTTTTATGAATATACGTTAAAGTGAAACTTTTTTTCGCATTGTAGACTTTTGACCATATATTTATGACAAAAAAAAAGTAGTTTTAAACTTGAAAAATGTGAATGATTATGGGAAATGAAATCGCTAAATTAGATAAATCTCCATTTTAATTTAACCATTTTTTAATTTATATATAATTATTTAGATCATATCCATATATTAAAAACTAAAAAGTATTTATATTTTAATTCTTGAGTCTATTTGAATTCAATATCATTTCAAGCATTCTTTTATCATTTCAAAATCTCGCGTCTGACCATCACGCGACATGCTTATAGATGGTCAAAAAAGTTTGAAGCGATGTTACTAAAGGTTTACTTAAAAAATCATTCTTTATTAAGACCTCATTACGTATTAGACGTTTGTTATTCAAATTATCAACAAAACTTACTTCAGCATATATAAAAAATATATAATTATATTTCCAGTAGGAAAGAAACAGTAATTTTAATTAATATATTATTTTACAATTGAATTTTAATAAATAAAATTTAGTTAAGATATATATAGGATTTATAATAAGTAGTAATCTTATTTTAGTGTATATGAATATTTTATTTAGATATTATATTATACGAAAGTTGACACACCAATGAATTATAAGTAGTAGATGTTTTTTTTCTTATTCATTTTCATTTAAAAAATAAAAACGCATTTAATTATTTTGCATTTATTTTAAAAATTGCTCAATATTAATTATTGTTATCCATATCGAATGCTTCGTGGTTAGGTTAGTTAAGTTTAGTAGATATTTTTAATATATATATATATAAATAATGGTTTAAAAAGATCGACATAATATTAAAGCATAGTAATATACATATAATAATACTAATCATCATTAGCTTAGCCCTTTTGAGGTCCACTGCTGGACATAGGCCTCCCCCATAGAGCGCCACAACTGCCGGTCCGCTCAATCATGGGGGTTTTTGCCATAATCGCCACGCTTTGCAGGCGGGTTGGCGATCGCAGTAGGCTGTATTGTCTTGAGAGAAAATGCTGCTGCCCATTCTTCTAGCTTTTCCCTTAGTCGCCTTTTACGACACCCACTGGAAGAGATGGGGTGGCGGTATTCTAAGACCGCGCCACACAGCATCAATATATATAATACTAATATATACCACAAATTATACCCATTTCACACAATACAATTTGACAATACAACACAATACAACATATTTTCAAAATTGAAGCTAATCCATTAGAGATATAAAAAATAACATCTGACATTGACCAATAAACATCGGTTCTTTGTGTCTCAACTGTGAGCAACTTAATTAAGTAACCAAGTAGATTGTGTCGCGTTTAATTGGGCTTTTTAGGATTTATTAGCAAACATTGTGTTATATATTATTTTTGCCTATTGGTCATTCGTTGCAGTATGTTTGAATATTGTATGTTTCAAATCATTATTATTAAAGTCTTCAACCAGTGCGTCCTACCAGTAATGACCTACGGTGCCGAAACGTGGACACTTACGGTGGGGTTAGTCCACAAATTTAAAGTCGCTCAGCGAGCTATGGAGCGAGCTATGCTTGGAGTATCTCTGAAGGATAAACTCAGAAATGAGTATATCCGACAGAGAACTGGAGTAACCGATATAGCTCGTAGAATAAGCTCGCTGAAGTGGCAATGGGCTGGTCACATCTGCCGAAGGATCGGTGGTAGATGGAGCAAGATGGTCATTGAGTGGAGACCGCGACTTGGTAAGCGTAGTGTAGGACGTCCACCAGCCCGATGGTCAGACGACCTCAGAAATGCTGCTGGAAAAGACTGGATGCGGAAGGCAGAGAACCGGATGTTGTGGCGCAAATTGGGAAAGGCCTATGGCCAGGTGTGGACTGCAATAGGCAAATGATTGATGATGATTGAATCATTATTGTTAGAAGGGCTATTATAAAAAAATACTAAATAAAAGTCGCTATCTATAAAAATCTAAAGTCTATATCCACATAATTAGTTTAGTTTTAGATAGGTATTTTGTTAAAAATGTCGATCTTTATTACACCATTAATAAAATATGACATGCCACCCAAAAATCTTGCATTTATCATAGAAGAAAAACTATTATTAAATAAGTTGTATGCAGTTTTCATATGAAAACGTGTCTCCCTAAGTGCAATTTTATTATGTTTAATTTATATTTGTATTTTCTTTAATCGATACTTAATATTTCCATAGGTTGTGGTATTCAGTGTCGGGCACTAGTTTCATTTATAAATAATGTTCATGGGAGTATATATATATATATATATAAATATTAGTATATAATATGTATCTTGTAAACAAAGTACTATATGTTTCATTGCATGAATGATGTTGACAAAATGTTTTGGACGCGTAAGCACCTGTTAAATTTGTTTAATCAATTAAAATTATGTTGAAACATTGACTTGATTATTCTTTTATAAAAATACTAACCAAAACAGAATATTCTGATTCTTTTGTCCATTTGCGTTGTCAGGAAATTTCCTACGATAGACCTATAGACATTTTTTTTTTATTGTGAAAACGTATTTTATATGAATATCACTATTCTTTGATATCATAAAATCTTGCCCTCTTGGCGATACGTTGACTGTTGTTATAAATATAATTGGTATATACCATTATACTACAGTATTCTATACTTATCTTAACTATATTTTAACAGGCATCCTTATTTGCTTAGATTTTTATGAAGAACAACTGAATCGTTTTGATTATAATTTTCAACAATTACTTTACATAACAAACATAACATAACCTCACGCCTTTGTTACCCGTAGGCAGCGACTGTTAAGCCTCGTCTCGCCGTTATGTTTACGTCCCAAATGGAATAGGTGGCGAACCTATTGCCATACAAAGTTTTCAGTCATCGATATTTATCACACATAACTTTCGAAAACAATTCCGAAAAGTCACACCAATTGTGAGCCAGTGTCAGGAATCGAACCCGGACCTCTGGATCAGAAGTCGTGTGCTGGAGACTATTACATCACTAGAGACTATTATATCTCGAATTAATCTCGGAATATCTCTTGAATGAACTATTCTAAGATATTTTTTACGGCAACATAACTCAAAATCTTCCCTTTTTCATTTTTTAATTTACGCAAAAGTGATTATTTTTTATGAACAGAAATTATCTTACTAGTATATTTTGAGTTTGATCTTGTTAAAATTTTGGTGATTAGTTTCGTGAAATCTTATGCAGTAGTTTTTGCATTAAACGCACAAAAATATAAAAATATGGCGTATACCTGTAGTCTGACTTTTGGATTAATTGGCTCAATATCAATGTTCCTTCAGTACAAATGATGTTATTTACCATTAGTAGATAAATGACCATTAAACATTTTCTTGCGTACTACCTAGTACCTCCTAGGCATACAGAATTCATTAGTACTATTGTTGAGAACGGTAACAACAAAAACCAAACATGGCCTTTGTGGCTTTGATGTGATTTAGCATACTGACTACAGATTATGAGTTAGAATTCAAGTACGTGTAAAGGGTCTTTACTCAGATCTGTTCAGCAGATATATTATTATGTAATAAATAACAATGTCTGTCCGACGTATTCCGGGGGGATCTGATGATTCTATCGGCGTGTTTGTGAAATATTGAAATATTTTAACAGTGGTAGAGCCAAGCAGTTCGCTGCATGAATGGGCCGGCTCGACCGGTGAAATACCACGACCTCTCAGAAGACCGACGTAAAGTGGCATATGCTGCGTTTCGTTCGGTGAGAGAGGTACCCGGAGGCCCACCCCCCTTCCCCGTACTTTCCTATCCCCTATCCCTTAAAGGTCGGCAACGCAACAGTAACACTATATGTGTTGCTGGTGTCCATGGGCGGCGTTGGTGACACTTACCATCAGGTGACACGCTTGCTCGTTTGCCCTCCTATCCCATAAAAAAAAATATTGTACAGAATTCAGGTTCAAGAAAGAAACAATAAAACGATATGTTCTCTAATTGTGTATTGTGATAAAACTGTGTCCTCTGCTTATCGCTAAAAGTTGATATTCTGAAGATCTTGCGTTATAAACAGGACACATTTCTTGTTTTGGCCACGGATAGTTCGATAAGATGACATGCTGTGCCCTACTTGTACCGAGATTATGGCAGAAATAATACGACGATTTCTTGTTTTTTTCCGAATACAGTTATGTACCTAGCGTAAGGCAGTAGGTTGCCACTATTAACACAGATATTAAAGCCATCATTGATATTCTATGAAGATACAATATAGAAATTATAACATGGTATTTAATTTCATTTCAACGATTCGGAAAGCAAATTGATGGAAGAGATACACAGATAATTTGCTAACTACTTGCAGAAAATAGCTCTTTCTAAGTTCTGTTGTAAGACAAATACATAAACCATAGAAACTTTGATTTTTGAAAATATCTTTTCTATAATATGTCATATGTTTCTTAAATTAAATGAAAAGATTAAATGTTTCAAAAAGGCCAAATACGTATGAGTAAAATGTATAAACGTAGATGAAACCAAAAAATAATGCTAGAATTAATATTGTTTACACGTAACTCTGTAATGTATATTACACGAACCCTTGCTGACTTTCATAAGACTTAGTCATTTTCATTGAGCACTAAGTCCATAGATATAAGAATAATAGATCAGCAATAGTCACCCAAATAACGAGACCAAAATCGGGTTGTTGATGTGTGAGTATCTTAACAATGTGTGCGTAAAAAACGCTTCAGAGTGTCAACTTTTACATAGTTAATGTTCATGTGAAATTTAATTATCTTGAAAATCTAATATACGCGGTTGCGCTGTCAGTGATGAATATTAGTACATTTTTCCATCATGCATCATTCCATCTATTATGCTAAATCTATGACTAAGTCTCTGTGTTATCTTGTTTCGATCGATTTATAAATAAGAATGGTAGGTAAATCGGAACACTTTATTTTACTACTGTTTTATGTACTTTGAACTAATTGACTACAAATACATACATTAAATTAAGGTTTTTTTTTTAAATAAAACAAAGAAGACATCGACTATATTACAAGTTTAATTTTACAAGTTTAGACATTGATACAACAAATAATATTTTATAACGCTCATATAAAAAGCCATATCAAAACGTAAGAAATTAATAAACATCAACAATACCAGTATAACAAACCGTAAATATTACCATTTTTTTTTATTGGAGGATTAAAATAAATTATGAAGAGGAGGTACTGAGGTGGTATAAAAATAAAAATAAATAAAGCACTACATGTACTCATTGTAATGACTAAATACTTATCTAAAATAAATATTATTAATACTAGTGACAAGTTATTTTAAAATTTTACATCTAGCGGGTCAACTAAATTGACACCGTATTTATAAATATATTTTCCGTTGCCCCTAATTTAAAGTAACATTTAAAAAGAGGTAACAGAAGATTGTACTTAATGTATTTTAATACTACTTAATAATTTGTATTTCTTTATTTGTTCTAAGATCCCGAAAACATTTAAGGTTTGAGACAACTGTATCTCGATTTATAACTTTAGTTGTGAACAATAAGATACAAAGTAATCCGGTCATTTCAACTGAAGTGGACTTACAGGATTTAACTGAAGCTGATGGAATTGTTAATCTAAATAAATAAATTTAACTAATACTTATTAAGGGTAGTCAGATTTTAACTAGGCATAATCATTTGAGCACTCATATACACACAAATATATAATTGGCATGTTCTATATACTTCAGTCTCATCACACTAATATGTACAAATTATATTATAACATACGCTTGGGTTACGAATAGAAGCGACTTTTTGAAATTATATGAGCAGTCGGTGGGTGCGGTCGGGCTAATGTTGCAACGGCAGCAGTCTTCTTTTTCAGATTTGTTATAGGTCTTAATTTCAAAAACAATACAGCTGACACAGCACACGAACATAACAAAGTGGCAAGAAGAGCACTCAAAGTAGCAGCAAAACCAGGTGTTGTCATACAAACTAGACCTGGTGTAGGTATCACCTTTGGTGCTGCACTTTCTTCAGAAGTATCTAAATTCAAATCACCAGCAGACACCACTCGAATAACTCTGTTAACTCCTACTTCCTTTTCGGGAGAAGTAGCACGCCTTTGCCGTCTAACTTTCCTTTCGTCACGTCTTGCTTCAATACCAACAGGGTATGAGTCAATCTGAGGTGGCCCGTATTCAGCATGAGGTGCAATTACATTAGGACTTCCATCTGAACATTGCTCTGGACATCTATATCTACAGATCTGAATTGTACATTGGAAGTGTACTTCCATCGAATCGGGGAATTTGAATGCTTGGAAATGGGCATATGAGAGTACACTAGCACTGGCTCCAAAGTTCTTTATCTTTGTGAATCTGGACATCAATTTCGGTCTTGTTACACAGCCTCGCCTATCGACTAATTGTATAGGAGCGCGTTGACCGTCATGAGCCACGCAATCACGCACTAACATATCGAACTTGGCATCATCGTCTTTGATTGCAAGTACCATTGTCATGGTCTGTCCTATCTTCACTAGGCCTGATACTTCTGACGCCCAAGGGCCTTTGCCAACCTGAATTTGCATCCAGCAGCCGACGTTATCTCCTGCAAAGTCTGCTCGTACGACATCCAGCATATCGACGGGGAAAGGCCTGAATGTTACAGCTTTTTCATACTGGTCGTGCCACGTGCATCTTAATTTTCGGGCTTGATCCCATACTTCTTGTACTTGTGGATCGTACTGAATAACAATAACATTTTCAAAGTATGTTCCGGCTGCGGTAACATCTCCTCGGTATCTTGAATCTCCACTGCCTGCGGTTCCACACGCATGAGCGCCAATTTCAAATGATGCCGATGTTCTCCCAAGATTTGGGGGAAGATGTACACATTGATGATTGGAGTAGTGACCTTTGGAGAAAACTATACCAAAGAACGGTTTGTCGAAACTTAAAAATACTCTCATAGCATTTTTCTCACACTTAACATCTAATGAAACAATTTTTGGCATATCCGGTGCAGGGGCGGGCCAGACATCGCCTGCTCCATTAAAAACTTTATCACTGGCTCCAGTTTGGGAGTCTGCTGGGGGAGCTTGTGGCTGCGGAGGGGGTCCACGGAATCCAGTCCCGACATCGTTCTTGTGATGATTTACCGGAGGTCCAAGCGCGAAAGGTTTTGAGTGAATCTGATGATGATTGGAAATTCTCGGCATGCCTGTAACACGATAAATGTGTTTTTTTTAATTGTGTTTTCGTCTAAAATGTACTGTCTTGTAATTATATATTATGACCCAGTTCTATCTCACCTAAAGGATGATGTGCCTGGTGATGGGGTGGGGTTTGTCTCCTATTGTGAGGTGGCGGTACAGGAGGTGGTGGACCGTTGTATGCGTGGCTTGGAGTATCTCTTTCAGAAGATTCCATTGCAAGTTGATCTGGTGAGGGTTCTGCAGCACTGCCACTGTCAGATGCCGCGCTTCCATTGGCACCGCCGCTCTCATTTGAAGTCTGCTCACTGAGCACACCGCTCTGTAAATATAATAATATAAAATTAATTCAAACTAATTACAAGGACGCAATGCAATCATTTTGGTTTAACTTTTAACCACACTTTAATTCACTTTCTCAACTGTGTTATAAGTATAGTAATAACTCAGAAATTATAAATGTAATTTAGAACCGGACAGGGATCCAGTTCTTTTAGTAAAAGTTCCGCGTTGAGCGTGTGTTCGATTCCTTTCCATGCACAAACATTTGGGTGATGAACATGGATTTTGTTAAAGAGTCTGGACATATTTCTAATACAAGTTATTTATATTGAGATATCTATTGTTATAGTATTGAAAAAAGGCTTTAAAAACTTAAACTAATACTTGAGTTCTACGATATTTTTTTCTAAATCTCTCTACTATATTAAATTCAAACTGGCAAATTGTCAAACTGTGTGAATTTAAGCTTAGTCTCAATTAAAATTTCATGCTTTTAAAATCACCGATACTCGGATATCCGTTAATATCACATAGTTATAATTATTATTGATTTACTTAGCTTGTTTATTAAAGTATACAATTTCAATACAATAAAGGAAGCAGTTGTACGTCATTAATGCTTGTCAAGATAAAAAAAGATAAATGTGATATAAAACTTGAGACCATCTAACCACAAGTTTAGGGGCCTTCACAAATCCCATAACTTATAACGGAGAGAATCATGTTTTATATTATGTTTTTTGTTTAGTCCGCTTTCACTAAAACTAGACAGGCGTCATTTTTTAAGGTTATTTAATATGACACGGTGACCCTTTTTCGTCGTATAGATCTATGGTTACGCCACAAGTTAATTGAGGTCACATAATATTAAATAGTTTATAACAATATGTAAAATAACACTTGTGAATTTGTTTTTAGCTTATGAATTTTTAAAAGTTAAAATTTACAAATTACACAAATTAAAAGTAAGTACCTATGTATATATAACATTATATCATAAAAACAGTGTTACTTATATTAATTATAAGTAGGTTCTATTGTTGATTTTGTTATTAAATGTATTCAAATTTAAAGAAAAAAGTTTACTATCTATCAAAGTAAATTTGAAGTCTATAGAAGATTTGCCTTGATCATTGGTGTGAGTCCGGAAACGATTACATGACTTCTGAATCAAAAATCATTTTTAAATATTTGTTAATTCTTCTGGATATTTAAACGTTTTTTATGGGACTATTATAAGATCTCGTGGTGACCTAAGATTGTTTTAAGATATCATTAACCACTTGATTGATGAATCTTTTTTTAATTAATAAGTCGTATCTATCTACTTACATTTTAATTTACTACTCTGTCAAACTTTATTGATAATTTCGTATTTTATCTTTTAAATATACACGTGAAAGTTGTCTCAATAATCTGGTTCCTTCGCTTCACTTAAATTATTGTGTTGCTCCGCTTGTTAAATATTTTCCAAACTAACAGGTTTTTCGAAATTAACTGGAGTTAACTATTTGGTCGCTATTTCTTGTTTAATGGATTACTTTTGGTTCGAGGCGTGGCTTCTAGTTCATTGGGTCTTTAGGTTGTGTGTTTGAGATAAAATTATACATAAAAAATATTATTTATATATTATTATATATATTTTTTGAGAACGATGAAAACTAAGATACTTTATATTAGAAAACATGTATTTTACTTTAGGGAAAAATCTGTTTTAATAACTTAACTCATCATTAGAGACATAATTTCATACTCTATATAAAGTCGCTTTCCGCTGTCACTGCGTGCTTAGATCTTTGAAATGGTGCGGTTTTTTTTAATTGGTAGAGGGTGTCAACGGGGTGGTTTCTAGTTATAATGATAAATCCAAAATTTACTTTTGATGGGGAACAAATTTCGGCGGCTCAGCTAGTACTATATAAATCAAGTAACTATTTAACGTAATTTTGAGTTATGTACGAACTGAGTATCAAACAATTTTTATTACACAATTAAGTTTTAAAATAGCACCTATTTTAATTGAGCGAATTCCATCGCCTAGCTGTAGGTGCTGTCCTAATATATGAAAACTTAAATCTTTAAAACGTCGTCAGCGATTCAGTACCTATCTGTACCAATGTATTTTATGAATCGGGCATCAACAATTTTATAACTCTCATTTATTTGGCCTCAGGCAATGGAATTAGAAAGTATTGACTACGTCGTTCAGATACTTGTGTTTTTTTTTTAATTCTCAATCGAGATTTATAGTAGGGCTTATGGCAAGTGAATCCAGCAATTATATTTGAATAGGATTACACGGATAAAAGATTGATATACATTATATAATAATACAAGAGAAAGTTCTTACTTGTTTAACGAATTGTAGATTGTAATCGGTATAACCAGTAATTATGTTCGGTAAGATATATATCTTTTGTAATTAATAAAATAATAGTACTTATAATTCAATTATTGTTGTTGAACATAGTTCGTTTATGTATGTAAATAATTTGTGAGAAGTTATAAATTATTTGGAAGGTTGCCGCTAGCTGAACTTAGATCTTTAATTTTAGAAGAACCAACCAACGAAGAATCAACTTGGATGGGGTTGTATTGATTTTTGATTAGTTACGATTATTTGTAATATTAATTGATTTAATTACGAAAGCTTTACGATTCTACCGGCAGAGATACCTTTTTATTAAGTAGGTATTCTTGTAATATACTTATAGATATATGTTATTGTTAACGTCGAATGTTGAATATAATACGGAAATTATTTCTCAAAAGATAAATTTAGCAAGAATTTGCAGAAACTTAATGGAAGATGAAAAGGACCGCGGAATTACATAAATAAAGTTAAAGTTCAAAAGGGTCGCGTCGAAATTATCTTGAGATGAAAAGAATATTACTTGAAAAATTTCATTATCTAAAGAAGGAGAATGGAATACATCTGTTAAGAGTGACAATTGAAAATTATACGGAACGTAATTGGAAGTGACTTTGTAAATAAAAGGTAAATAATATTATTACTAAAAAAATCTCCTTTGTTATGCTAACTCGTATTGAGAAGGATCCAAACTCTCTCTTATAGGATAGTGGAGCGTACGAGTAGACGTGTCAGTCGATGGCAAGCAACAAACGCCGCCCTTGGACACCTGAACATAGACAGTATTACACTTGCGTCGCCGCCCTTTGTGGTGGAGGCTTTGAAGAGGTGTTGCGTCGATATTTTCAGAGGCCGTGATATTTTAAAAACTCAAGTTGAAAACCACAATAATATTCAATAATATTAGGCAATTAACTCCTACGGTCAACTTATCTATATATCATTACCTGACTTCGTCACAAGGCGAGTTGTCTTTCAAATATTTGTATATAAATATGTTTGTATAAATGCATCTTTTGTACGCTATGTAGCTAGCCATATCTAGCCAGTCTTAATAATCTTATTATTGTAACTGTAACATTTAATGGTATTCATTAAACGTTACAAGATTTTTCAGACTTGTAAACCCCAAACAAAATAAATTCTGTATCCACATTTATTTAAGCACACCTAATGCCTTTCTTCTATTTTATTCAATGGTCCTATTTTCTATTTCGTTTAATGTTAACGCCAAAAATTGCCTATGTTGGGCTTGTTTACAGCATTATAAAAGCCTAAGATAGATGTCTAGGTCAGCACAGGCAGCATCAAAGTTTTATGTTCTCGTAAATATTGTAACAGCTAGGGATTCGAGAGGTATTTTACCTGAGGCCTACTTACATCCGAGAATCGTTAAACTCAAGACATCCCTACATGTGATTGAATTTTATTACCCAAGAAAAACAATAAAAATGCTTGAGACATGCGGAAAATATATTAAAAATATTGCAGTATCTCTTAAATATCTACAATATCTGGATGTTGTTTATAAATATTTAAAAATTATTGGTGTTACAGTCCAGGCCCACACCAAAGACTTCTTAGAACTCTTTTCGGAGGGTATGTTTTACAGTTATCTATAAATAACGATGACTGACAAATTTTAGCCGCCTGATACATGGCAATAGGATCCGTCACCTATTTCATTTAGGACATAACTAGACGCGAGTCGAGGCTTAACAACCGCTGCCCAAAATCTTCGGATAGCTAACACGTAATAAATATGTTAAATGAAGTTATTCTTATGATAGTTTTTGTTTTCAAATAAAACCAATATCTAACTGTATCGTAAATATATAACTAACCATTTATAGATTTCAGAAATGTTCAAACCGTTACACAAATGTGTTTTTAGATTTTTTCTAACGGACATAATAGCATAACGACTTCTGTACGAATACCAGATGTAACTAAGGACCGTTTTGATTATATAGATATCGTTGCTCTTTAACTCTTGAGAGCAATTTCTTTATTTTAACCGTAAAGATGAGCGTTATTTTGTTCAATTACTATACTTAAGTATTCGTCAAAATCTATAATCTTTACACACAATTCAATTCCTTGAATAATTGTTTCCGTATTAAGGCCATCCATGGACATCTGCCACTGGAAGAAGGTCACACCTGCGTTGCAGGCTTCTAAGGGTCGTTCTGAGAAGTTCCGTATTCACAGGTTGAGTCAGCCTATTCATTGAAGCCACGAAATACATAACAAAGATCACCTATTTGGAGAAATTTAGTAAAAAAATTACAAAGAGAGATTAAAACTGATATTATACGAGTTCGAAATAGCAAGCATTTGGTTATGAATAAAAAAAGGTATCGGTGTTCTCGGTGGGTGCAAATGGAGCACCCGAAGAAGTCATGGAATCATACCAATGAATTTTTGAAATCCTTTTCGGAACTTATGTGTGTTAAATATCGACGGCTAAAATCATTGTTCCCAATGGTAATGGGTCCCGTCACTAATTTAGGATGTAGACGTTCGGAGAATCGAGGCATAACAGCCGCTGCTTACACCTTCAATTAGAAAAAGGCGTGAATTTATAAAGAAAAATAAGATGCATACGTCATCGTGAGCGTGGGTTTAGGCGCGGCAAGTTCAGTGTGTCAACGCGGCCATTGCTCTTGGGCTGATTTTACTTTCAATGAATGTTGCACTCCGTTCGTGTAGCGATACTATTGCCTCTTACTACTGTTACAGTAAGCCGTAGTTTTGTTATTGTAAAACCGATTTGATGGCTCAATAATTTACTATTATTATATCCTGCCTACACCTTCGGGTAGAAAAAGGCATGAAGTTATGTTATGTTATTATATGCTTTAGCCGATCTTACCAGAAGAAGCTAGTTCTTGGCAAGGATTAAGTTCGCTTTTCTTAATCCGTATAACTTATTAATTTCGTGAATTTCGTCTAGAGACCAAGCTTTCGATTGGTATTAACAATGAGAAATACAATAAATTGGAATGACAATTGTCCGTGAAGGGCGTTTTGGGTGGCCATCTCAAGAATTGGCAAAAATTTAGGTACTATTATTAATGCGTTGTTAATCCAATCTATATATATTTAAGAGATTTCCACCTATATATTGACTCATCACGATATCTCTGGAACCATAAGGCGTAGCGACTTGAAATTTGGTAGGATTATTCCTTTCGCCGAGTAGAGGTCAGCTAAGAACGGATTTTACGAAATTCCACCCACAAGGGGGGTTGCGGGGGTGTTAACAATGGAAAATTCCCATTTTTAACCTATAGCTGCTATCGACTTCAAATTTGTCGAAGATATTGCAGTATTAACATAGCGGGGCAGCAGTTATTACTTTTGATGCGAAACAGAGTTCGCCGGGTCAGCTAGTAATATATAAAATAAGTGGAAAAGAAAAGCTAGTGTGTCAATATAAAACAACACCGAACAGGATTTGAAGTTCAATGTGTGTCGTCGCTGTGGGTCATTACGTGGGCAGTGCTGGCTCGCTCGTCGGGAAATCAGCTTTTACCTAGACACCTGTCTATTGTGGCGAAGAAATAATGCTTAATACATAAACAACAGTCACTCAAAACTTATTTATGTTTATTTATGATTTTTTTTTATTTAAAGAGAAAATGTATTTAATCGTAACCCAATGGAACTAACTCTAGTAAAGCAAAGAAGAAAAACAATGTAGGTACATAAGATGACCAATAATAAACTTCTGTGTATTATTCTGATAGAGAGGTCGCCACTTCAAATCCGTATCCACAGCACCGGCTTCGTAGAAATATTTTCAGAAATACATACACACAATAACGTCACGCCTAGTCCCTTTCCGGATTGGTAGTGAGATCAGAGCGCCATATGACAAGATTTTTACACGCTAATTATCTAAGAAAAATGTTTCCAGTAGTATATTCATATTGCCTTGGTGGTTTAGTAGTCGAGCACGACACTGCTGAATCACGAAGTCGCGGGTTCGAATCCTGGTTCACAACAACATTTTATTCGGAAATTATGTGTGATAAATATCGATGACTGAAAAACTTTGTGCCCGGTATGGCAATAGTTTCGCCATCTATTCCCTTTGGGACGTAAACATAACGGCGAGACGAGGCTTAACAGCCGCTGCCTACACCATCGGGTAGAAAAAAGCGTTAAGTTATACTCATATATAGCTATGTATTCCATTTTATGGAGAGATGTTTTATTCAGGGATACGAGGCCACATTGTCTAAGCCATCGAGTATTAAAACCTTGACTTGGTATAAATGAAAAACTTAAATATTCAGAGTTTGTCGCAACGTTTACAACGTTTGTTTTGTTATCGGGCTTAGTAGGCATTACTTTCCAGTAAGTTAAATAGGTAAATAGTGTAAATACAGACGGAACTGCGACGTCCGTCAGTGCCAGTAGGTCGTCGTGTCCATATTCGGTACTTCTCCTCAATGACTGGATCAGATTCAATCTAGGTTTACCTATACGCTGTGCGTGATTTACTGGACTGATTTCAACGTTCATTGGCACACTAGTGGACTATGGAATTTATCAACCGAATGCTGTAGAAGGAAGGTTATGGTCTTCTAAAGTGTAAATGTAATATGTGTTTTTGGCACGATCATGCACTTGAGATCATTCTGTTCGTTTTGTGAGATTAATAATAATTATGAGAATGACAAAAACACAACAGAAAATTCTTTTGATTTTTTCTTCGTGTGATCAAATTTTAATAATATCTATAATATTCTTTATAAATAGTTACGTGTCTATGTGTACTGATGATCTACTAAATGTATGCTCTCTAGCATGTAAGACTGTTTTGGAGATACAGTTTGAGTGCGTTAAGCGTTATTATAGATAAAACAAATGAAGATATTTGCAATTTAACTATATGTCATTAAATATTGTAAGCACATGAATCATTGAAACCAGTACAGACAGTAACATGTATTACCTATATTTAATCAAACGCTTAAAGTTGATTATAGCAATTTTCGTGAAAATAGGGAAAAAAAACAGACATACGAGTACTCTGGACATGGACTTTGGATTTCTAATCGGCGGCAAGTGATGTCCATAAAAGGTGACTATTAAATTAATTGACTCTCTTTATCTCCTTCCGTATGAATTGTAAAATTATCTAATGTAGTCTCGATGGTCTAGTGGTCGGGCTCCAGGCTTATGACTCAGAAGTTGTAGCATCGATTCCGGGATCGGCATTCATGCTCTTTGGAAATATGTCTGATAAATACCGATGACTGACAACTTTGTGCCCGCTGTATGGCAATATGTTCGCCATCTGTTGAGACATAACATAACGATTCGGTGAGACGAGGTTTAAAAGCCGCTGCCTACACGTTTGTATTGAAAAAAGCGTGAAGTTATGTATGTATCATGTCTTATGTTAGTAGAGTTCGCGTAGCTATAAGTCTTAATTAACTAACTGCTTTTGTTTGTAGTGATATAAAACTTATGGCTGGTATAAATATCCTAACTATATCGGGGAGGGTCATTAAATTCGAATCATCAGTTAATGAGATTGGCTCGTACAAAGAAACATCGTATACCTATTTACAATAATAAACTAACTTCGCACTGTAGTATGTCTGTAGTGTAATGTAAAGTAACTAATAAACATCAAATAAACAGCCTATTCCCTAGTCACCTTTGAAGTGTTTGATGTCTCAAAAAACTTTAAAATACATTTTTATAAGAAATATTTTATAAAAATGTATTTTAAGGGTTATTTTTATTTTCTTACCTTTTATTTAAGCTTTCGGTTCTATGGAACTTGCAACAAATAAAGCTGTATTGATCGAGCCATTTTTGTGTTTGACGCTTAGCATTTTTTCTGAAGGATATTTTTGATGGCACTTGCTAAATTGCTATTATTACTAATGCCCTATTCCTTATAACTGATATTTGGGGCTAAAGATCCTGTCTGATATTTATTTAATAACTTATAAGACGCCTAGATAAAAAAAATATATAAATATATTTTATATAGCGATAATATGTAACTCACGCCTAAAAGGCCCAAAGGTAAAGGATAGGATAGTTACGTTTATATCCGTTTTATTTTCAGGTCTCAAATGCAATAGATAGGTGACGACGCCAATAATTTATTTCACAAAAATTCCATATAGAAATCGTTGAGTTAGATTGCTAAATTGAAGACAAGACCACGTTTAAGTCAAAATGCGTCTTCACAAAATTAAAATTTTACTTGTTTACTTAATTTAAATCGTATTAAATAGAGATGCGTACTTTCAAATGATCGCTCTGTTTCACCCAATGCATACCAATTATGTTTATTTGAAGTTATATGAATTATACTAAAAATTTTTTTTAAAAGAAAAGTTAAATTAAATTTTCTATTGTGATTTTAAAATGTATATCCTTAATCATTAACATGTTCTGAGTTAATAAGTTAGATATGTTAATTTTCTTTTGTTTGGGTAAAGAATTTATTTTTTTGGGTTAATCGGAAAGTAAGTTCGTTTTTTTCCAACATAATTTAATTGTATATTTGCATCAACTTTAAACTTGAAATGAAATTTGAAATAAAATGAAATGGAATTTATTTTATTAGTTTCCAAAGGTACATACAAAATGGTAAGTTCCCTGTCAGCAGAGCTAGCCGTGGCTGTGTTTCAGCTGACAGTTAAACTTAAGACTAACTTAGGGATTTTATATGTTTTGAAAGTTTATTTAGCTAGGCTTGTGTGAAAAGTTCCAATCAATTCTACGCATTAGTTTTTGGTTGGCGCCCTTTTAAATATGGGGAGTAAGAAGCAGAATTGTCGACATATCTTACTTTTTTACTACAGAAAGGGTAGAAATACTCTTCGAGACAGAAAGAAATTGACCAATGTGTATTGAGAAGATGTGTAGACAGTACGCCACTGCCAGAACTGATTTCGATGCCAAAGATCCACCACGTTCGGGAAGGCCGGTTAAAGCTGATAAAGACGCGATAGTGGCATTAGTTGATGATAACTAGCGAATAACAAACGTGAGATCAAATTTATTGAATTTATCCAATTCAACAGTTTGTGACCACTTGAAAGGCCTGGGATTATTCTCAAAGCTGTGGGAATTTAATATGTACTTTTGTATACGATATAGCAGATCAACTTCAAAGACGGAAGGAAAGCGTGTCGGTGTAAAAGTAAAAAAGGGCAAGCTCTGATCGTTTGGACATCTAGAAAGAATGGGTGATGTAACATTGACAATATACAATGCAAAAGCGGATGGATGCAGTAGTCGAGGACGGCCAAGACACACATTCCATGACCAAATAGAACGTGTTCTGGAGGAAAGTGATGTTACGAGACTAAAAAATCGACGCGCATGGATGAAGAGATTTATGAAAGTCAAAGACGCGAGTGAGGCGTGTAAGAATCGTGCCTTATGGCGCTCTGTTCTCTCTATCTACCCCGCAAGGGATTTGACGTGAAGTTATGTATTTTTGTAACTTCAAAGTTATCAGTATTCATAACACGAACACAAACAGTAATTTTCAGAAAACAATTAAGACGGTATGATTCAATTATTTTTGGTTTTAAAGACATCTATTTAGGTATTCAGGCAGGATGTCTCAACAACGGATAACATCGAATAAATCTTTTAATTAAAATTGTTCATTCTATTTTATTTTCAATTAAAAGTGGAATTTCATTGAGGATCAGTTAAATTAATGACTACTAATTCATTGGGTTCAGATAAATTAATGAATTCCTTGGATTTAGAATTTCGTCTACGCATATTTCTATTTCACTGTAAATTTTAAGTCACTTACCGAACATTTTTATATGAAGATGTTGTATGTATTTGTAAGTAGTTTGTTATAAACTCATGATATCCAATTAAATTCTGATTATTATTTTTTTATGGTGCAGGCGTGTCACCTAATGGTGAGCAACAAACGGCGCCCATGAGCACCTGAACACATACAGTGTTACAGTTGCGTTGCCAGCCTAAGGGCGACCCACTTCGGGCCCCGTCCATATCCCACTGTAAGCAATGGGATATGGACGGAGGTAGAAAGGGGTTGGGCCTCCGGATACCCCCCGCACCGAGCGAAACGCGGCCAAAGCCAGTTTACATCAATATTCTGAGAGGTCATGGTATTTCACCAGTCGAGCCGGCCCATTCGCGCAGCGAACTACGTGACTCTTAAATATGGAGAGTAAGAACCTCTGCCTCCTCTGCCACCTCTGCCAAAAGACAGTTTCTAAACAATAAGATTTTTTTTGGAAATATAAGGAATGTAATGTTATAATTGGCCTTAATATTGGTTCATTACTTACCATGTATACTAGTAAAACCCCTATTATCAATCCCCGTCGAAGCCGCATTGTGATCTGTAAACAAATAATAATTATTTAAATCAACTGGTATTTTTGTATCGTCATTTTTTTAACAGCACTCGAATCCATCATTCAGAACAAATATAATTATGAAACAAGTCACCAGCTTCTTTTTAGTCGAAACATTTCTAAAAATAAAACAAAATAAACTTCCTTGCCCTCTTCCGTCTTTGAAATTTAATTTATTCGTCCAAATTGACATTTTAAGAGGATTTCCTGAACAAATGACCTCTTCATGATAAAATAATGACCAATATAACCAATTTATTTTATAATACTTAATAAAAACTATTCTTAATTTTATCGATGCTTTTTTAAAGCACCTTCATCTTGATATAGTCACATATCACTTAAGCGATAATAGCACAATTCTTAATGATGATTGAAACACTTTGCACGAATATATATTCAAAAATCATAATTTATAGAGGCACATAACAATTCACTTATGGAAGTATTCACAGTGAGACAATCGTATCATTAATTCAAACATTATTCTTTACAGGGAATGCTCCGCTAAGAGAACATTAGATTCCCATAATGGACCCACTTTGTCTGGTGTTACGGTTTCCACCCATATCTGGGACGGAATCCGGTGCGTTATTATCATTTTATACCCACGATCATTCTTTGATAACTTGTATCGTATCATAATAATTAAATTTATGTTTTGTCTTACATTTTGTCCCACTTTATCAGTTCTTTTGATAACATGAAGATTCAAAGAGAGCGTTTTGTCAATTTTAATATTTGGGATGGGACTTATTGTCTATATATAATATATAATCTATAATTATTATGACTTATAGATTTGACTTTCTTTTGAAATCTGTAACGAATGGTTTGGTTGAAAAGAGTCACCGATAATATGATTCGTCTTTTCTTTGATTAGTTCCTAAACTACTTCTAGCGTTTTTATTTCTAGCAACTGAGTATAAATATAAGGAAAATAAATGTTTTTCTGTTGTTGATTACGAAAATACGTAAACATTTTTTTTAGATTCCATGGATGTTAAAGGCAAATTGAAAAAGTTCTACAAGTAATTTGGAATCTGAATATATGTTAAGAACTGTAGACTCGGGAGATACGTATCTATAACAATATTCTTCTAAAAATAAAAATATTATTTGAAATCATGAATAAAAAATTATTATTATTCTATTATTATTTTTCTATCTTCATCTTTATTACTATCCATACTACTTATTATATATCAGGACCAAATCAGAATACACACACACACAGCTGGTTGGTTAAGAATGTCATCAATCATACACCATAACATTCCTCTACAAACAAAAGACCTCATGTCTCCAGAGTTATAGATATGAATATTTATGTCGTTAATGCATCCACAGCACTGACCATCTCCATTGTTCTTGGAAGACATGATGACGCAGGAGCGGTAAGCCAACTTCCACATCATCTTCTTAAAGAGATTAGTTGCTATTCTTTTGTTATCATAGTACATCAAATCTATTAATAATATCACTACTTATTTTGGAAAAGAAAGCTAAATTATGCTTTCTATCTATATCTATTGATAAAGTCTAAATCATTCAAGTAATTCTTAGTATATTGGTGTAAAGAGAGAGTGCATATTTTCTTGCAAAAATGACGCGCTGTTTTGCATGAAATATAACCTAAGACGGTTATTATAATAATCTTATTAATATACGTAGATAATGTATGTGGTTCGATGAGAAAGTGTACCACCGCACCGCCTCGTCATGGTGGTCTAAGTAAAATGGGGGTGAGCAGACAATAAAAATTTCATACTTTTAATATTATACAAGAGAAAACAATAATGACGCTGTTTTGTAAAAGTGGAATTGCTCTGTTCTGGTTTACACAACGTTTAATATTATAAAAATATATATTCAAATGAATTCACATATTATTATGATTTTTGTTTTAAGAATCAACACTTTTTGTTTTATTATTCTTTTCTTATTTCTATTCATCATTAATTTATTTATATTGTTTATAGTTAACGCTAAATGTAATTTACAATAGAAAAATCATTACTTACCTGCAAATACATACATATAAAAAGATTGTTGATGCTTCCGATATATTTTTGAATTCAATCTAAAATTATACTCTAATTTTATTTATGAATACATTTCTATTCGTTGCAATTGTAATGAAAATTTATTCAATGCAGTACAATCTTCTATTAGAAATTTTAGCTCAGGGGTGAACAGGTCGAACAGACACGCTCGCTAAAGGAATTTACCAACTAATCTCCCTGTTGCCTCACTAAAAAGAGAAAGTTTGAATTTTGTGTTGTGTTAGCAATATTTCTGTAGGGAGTAACTTTTGTAAGGAGTTGTTCATTAGAGTTCGTCTGAAAATAGGTATATATAGGTGTTAAAGTAAAGAACGGAGTACAAAAAATTGGAAGATGACCAGCACTAAAAACCAATGAACGTGTATTATAATACAAAAGTTATGAAACTGAAGAATTAGCTAGTGAGTTATAAGAGTGGGCAGAAACTATTCGGTTAGTGAGTCGGCATGAAGGTTTGTTGGCGTTGGAATAAAATTTTGTCGCATCTCTTTATATCGAGTAAATATACGAAATGCAAAATTATAGCTAGTTTCCGTAGAGTCCGTTTGTTTTCAGAAAATATTTCATCAAGTTTCAAATTGTTGATTTTAACGATAGCAGTTAACTGTGCAGTTTGTATTGAACAAATTGTGATCAAATATTGTATTCTGAATTTGCTGTATTGCAGTATTGCCTTCTGATACCGGAACAAGCAACGCAATCGAGGCTTAATTGGCAGGGGCCGACGCGAAAGTAAAGATGTGGACACACAGTACCAATTTTATCACCAAACTTTTTGGGCGTTCCCGTCGAACAAGTTACTTTTCGGTGCAAGTGGGCCGTGGGAGAAAAGGGGAGAAAGTACTATAGAACATATACCGGAACTCTTTGTACATATTATTTTATAGTATTTTTTTTTGTCGCGATGAATTTTTAGCCTGTAAAGTATGCGGTCGCGCATTGCGACCTTTGCGTAATTACTGGCTGCTCCCTCATTAATAACTTTTCATTGCATCTGATCGTTATGAATATTGTTAAGTTAGCACTTGTTTATTTGAATATTAACAATTAACAAAACTGTTGATTATATTTATGATAATACGGTTGTTAAAAAGGCATTTACATTGAAATCTTTTATAATCTAATAAATTTGAATATTCATGCCGTAAGCTGTTACTCGGAGCTGCAATTGATTAAATTTAATACTATTGAATGATGTTATACTTATAAAACTGTTGTAAAGTATAGAGCCAATTTTTTACCTGGAATTTATAAAAGAGACGTGATTGATCGGCCTATGCAAATCTACCAACTTTTTAGTTTATCTATAGCATTAGTTTTATTAGTTTGCTTTAAAGATCTCACCCCTAGCTTGCCTATCAGTTTAAAATTAAACCTTTTAAATTTATAATCCGCTTATTGTAGAAGTAAATCACACTGTTACTAAACAGGGCTGCGTACTAATTTTTATTTTTTTATTTGAAAAGATAGTTATTTATTTACAATAATATTAATTACATTATTTACAATATATACAATTGAAAAACTAATTTATTAATTTTATTGTTAATTTTTACTATTCTATAGTTAACTTTTCGATTTTTAAGTACTAGCTGGTTTGTCGAAACTGTTGGCAGCGGCTGTTAACCAGCATTTTTATGTCCCAAATGAAATTGGTGGCAGAACCTCCTGCCATATACTAGGTAGAATATTGATCACATATAACTTTCGAAAATAATTGCGAAAGCAAATGGTGTGAGCCCGGACCATGATCCCACGACTTTTTGATTCAGAAGCGCGACTCGACCATTGAACCACAGTGACTGTTTTAAATTAAACACAATTATGTGACAATTTTACTTTTTGATGTTATTCAAAATACTCTCGAGAGCAATGAATCCGGGTCACTTAAAGAATGTAAAAAATCTCGGAAACTAAAAATGATAGGTTAATGCAATAAATTGTATTTAATAGACAATGTAATACTCCTTAAATGAAAGTAAAAAAAATATGAGTCACCATACATTTTATTAACACAAAATTACATAAAGAAAAAATCTGCTGATCTCTCCTTAAAACAAAAATAGGAAACATGAAATTTTTGAACTTTATTACGATTTTCTTGAATTTTAATACTTCGTATTGCCTCCTCGTGCTTCCATTACTGCGTTTACGCGGTTTGGCATGCTGTACACCAAGTTCCTTATACGATTTTGGGGAATATTCTCCCATTCCTCTGTGAGAGCAATTTTGAGCTCACAAAGCGTGATTGGGGGAGGGTTTCGTTGTTTTACGCATCTGCCTAGCTCGTCCCAAGCATGCTCGATCGGGTTGATATCCGGGCTGCGCGCTGGCCACTCCATACGAGTAATGTTCATCTCTTGAAGGTAGTCATTCACAATCCTACCTGTATGAGGTCGGGCATTGTCATGCATAAATATAGCATCCTCACCTAAATTGACCATAAATGGACCAACGTGATCATTGAGGATTTCTTCCACATATCTTACGCTAGTTAAAGAGCCGTTTTCTATGATCACCAGCTCTGTGCGACTTTCAGAAGAAATTCCGGCCCACACAAGTACAGACCCACCACCGTAGGCTACTTTTTCCTCGATGCATGCTTGCTTGAATCTTTCCCCTGGTCTTCGATACACTCTGTGTCTTCCATCGTGCTTGTAGAGCATAAATTTTGATTCGTCGGAGAACATAACTTTTGACCAATCTTCAATACTCCAATTTACGTGGCTCTGGGCATATCTTAGTCTTGAAATACGACGCCCACGCTCCAGTTTAGGGCCGTTTGCAGGTCTAAGGGGTTTTAAGTTAGATTCAGCAAGCCGACGTCTTACTGTCCATGCACTTGGGTTACTTCCTCCGAGGCGTCGAAACTGATTGGTGAGTTCAGTTCCTGTGAGAAAGCGATTTCGAAGCATGGTGTTCACCAAGTATCGGTCTTCTCGTGCTGTGGTATACCTGGTTCTGCCCGTTCCTGGTCTGCGTAGGTTAGAACCAGTTTCTTCGTAACGTCGGAGAACTCTTTGTACTGTTGACAGCGACACACCAACAGTCCTGGCTGTATCGCGCTGACTCCGGCCGGTTTCCAGCATTGTAAGTATTCTGGTGCATTCTTCAGGCGTAAGCGACATAATTTCAGCTTGAATAATGAATATAGAGCACTATCAACATGGTTTATGTACCCACATAAATGACAGATTACAAACAAAAGCAAAACCAAATGCTGTAATTTCGTAGTTCCATCTTCGAAAGTGGCCCTTTTTCAAATTTGATTTTTTTATGATATAACTTTACAATAACTAAGAAGTTTTAATACCTTCATTTAAGGAGTATTACATTGTCTATTAAATACAATTTATTGCATTAACCTAGCATTTTTAGTTTCCGAGATTTTTAGGATTCTTTAAGTGACCCGGATTCATTGCTCTCGAGTGTATATCTATCTTTTGGACGTTAAAGGTACTTGGAACCTTAACTCTCCAACGGCTTCCGCAGTTCGTCGACCTCATACACAAACCTAAAAGTGAAACCGAAAATTCCATTTCAAAGAAGTACCGACACAGTGAGACCATTACAAAACCGAACTGATTTCATAACCGGTTCATTACAACCGAGCTATTTCAATCATTTCCATCTGTCTAATAATAAAATTATTATAGTCTTACCGATGGGGGCTATTAAATAACGTGCCTATATTCATTACAGTTGGGCGGTTACGTAATAGGCTCGTGTAGTTATAAAATGGGTTATAGTTATATATTATTAACTATCTATATAAAATACTGAAATGTTAAGTTAATTACATTGTACGATGGGGTTACTTACATTGTACGGGTTTTGTGGTATATTGTTAATAGATAGCTTCATTTCCATCGTTACAAGTACAAAGTTCGAGTACAAATATTTGTGTGATTAATATGAATTATTTTGGATGTTTTATTTTTGTATCATGTATTATAATATATACGCGTATATGTATTTACAAAAAAATATTTATGTTATAAAGTTTAGGTGGTCTGTAAGTCAACCTCACTGCGATGTCTTTGCGGAAACAAGTGTCACAAATATCGAAGACTGACAACGTTTCGCCGGATCTATGCCAATGGTTACCGCCACCTATCCCATTTGAGGCTTCACAATTAGGCAATTCGAGGCGTACAAACTAAAATAGAAGGCGTGAAGCTACAAATAAATTTAATACTAGCTGACCCGGCAAACGTTGTCTTGCCGAAAAATATTTTTTTTAAAATAGGGTTAATCGTAGGGGGTTGAAAATTTAGGATTGTATGTATTTTTGTATCCCGTTTTATAAAAAAATAAGAAACAGAAATATATCGAAAAATTTAAAAAAAATATTGAGGGGTGATTTGTGATTTAGGGGATGACAAATAGAAAAATAGATGTTGTCCGATTCTCAGACCTGCCCGATATGCATACAAAATTTCATGAGAATCGGTCAAGCCGTTTCGGAGGAGTTTAACCACAAACACCGCGACACAAGAATTTTATATATAGGTAAGATATGCATTGTATATTTTGTCATTTAATTTGACGATGCTGTATAAATTACGTAACATTTTATGATATGAATATAATTGAGTCATTCGTCTATTATATTCAGATGCCCTTACTTACTTTCTTTCAACACTTCAACACTTTCTTTCATAATAACTTTCTTGTCATACAACAGTGTTTTCAGCTGTCCATGAAAGTATAATTAAAAGAATATTTTTATTATTTAATGTAAAAAACTTGTTACGACTTTATTTTTCAATTAAATCGTGCACCTAATTTAACATGCAAATTTTTTTTTTATTTCTTCATAAATAATGAAAATTCATTCAATTTTGTTATTCCTTATTTATTTGAATCAGGTTTTGCATCTTCTACTCTTAGAAGTGGATTGAAGGATATTAATCGTTATTGCTACCTTTGTATTTTAAAGATATCATCAAAGTAGAAAATTTATTACTGTGGTTTTCCAACCATATTTTTAGTTAGACCAGACTGCCACTCTGCATTCAAAGGTAATAATTACTATATATTTTTGAATATATTCCTTTGTACCAAAATAGCAGCGTTCAGCACGAGTATGATTTGTTGGAAGGTACTAAATAAATACAGTTTTTGCCCGTAATTATTTCTTTCTTCTTTTGGACAGAATTATTTCTTCTATGTGAACTATATCCGCCCAACTAAATCAATATCCAATATTGAATAGGCAGATTTCATGTTGATTGATAGAGTGGACGTTAAATCATAACAAAAAATAATAGGGCTATTAATAGTGTTCTACGATAAAATATATAGGTAAGCTTGATCAATAAAAGATTAGCAGTAGATATAAATAATATTCATGTCCATTGATAAAGTACTAAAACGGTAAGCTTTGAGAATTAAAGGCTTAAAAATACATGTTCTCAATCTCGTTTTCTACAGCCCCTAAACAAAAAAAGGGGACGAAAGAATATAGCGCGCCCTGAAATGCGTCATAGACTTACCCTACTATATCTGTAAAGTAACCTCTAAGTAAACACTATTAACAGATATATGACATATATACATAAAATATTTAAAAAAAAACTTTATCCTCGATTAACGCAGAGTAAATTTTTAAAACTTGCTAATCTCAGTTTGGAAGATTACTGCAGTGGATTTAGTTGGTCCATGAGCCCTATGAGGTTATTGAGCAAATCAATAATCAGAATCATCATATGTCTGGAAACATAACAAGATAGAGACACAAATTAAATATTTATAAATTTTATCTAATATCCGACGACTAATATCTATCTATTTTATCTAATATCGGTCGAGCAGACCGCTTCTGAATCTATAGATCGCGGGTTCGAATCCTCACACTGGCTCATACCAATGACTTTTCGAAGTTCTTCTCAGAAGTTATGTGTGAAAAGTACACCTTCGGGTAGAAAAAGGCGTGAATGTTATCCGATATGTTATGTTTTTCTTTATCACAACCGAAATACCAGTATTATTTACATTTGTAATAATTTTATAAAGTCTCATATTATTCTATCAGAGTTATCTGGAAGTAATAAATTATAAGTAACTAAGAGTTGGTACTAAGAAGAGTCATCGCCTCGCGGTCAGTGTTGTTGATCTCACGTCCGAGTCTCGCACCCACAGCCTTCGTTACTTTCACTGAAGACATGACACGATTAGCCGGGACCCTTCTTCGTTCAAATTATTGTATTAGAAAATGAATGTATATTATTAACAACGTTATTACTTTACGTGGACAATATAAATAGTTGCATTAACATTTTTATTGTATTTAGTAGTCGCCTCAGTAGTTTGAAGGTTTAACAACCCACTCATAAAGTCGTAGGTACGAATCCTGGCTCCACAAAAAATACTTTTAGCCGCCACCGCCGCTTTTTTTATTTGATAGGACGGTAATCGAGCAAGTGGGTCACCTGATGGTAAGTAACTTGTCACCGCCCATGTATATCGTGGTGCGTTGGCGTACTTTGAGCGAGTAGGAGGAAAAAGGAATGGGAAAGGAAATCTCGCCTCCGGATACCCGAACGAAACGCGGCACTAGTCACTTTACGGCGATATTTCAAGAGGTCGTGGTATTTTACATGTCGAGGCGACCCATTTTGAAGACGAACTGCAAGACTCTACCACTGTTGGTTAATTGGTTAATTGGAAATTGGTAAATTCAACGAGTTGAAGTGTAACAACCGCTATTCCTACACCGTAATTCTTTTAATTTTCAATACTTAAACACTCACAACTGCGTAAAGATTTATTTAGTATTATTTTATATACAAAATAATATATCAAATATTGGAAACACATAAAAAAGATATTCTGCTAACGATTGCCTTCAGCGATAAGAGATTCATTGTTCCTACAAATTTTGTGTTCATATTTTTTCAACTGAATTTTCTTTGTAGTACAGAACAAAGAATATTTTATCTGACTAATCTATAAACTACATGTTCTGATTACATTTTAATTAAAGATTTTTCCAATGGGGGAATTTTATAGTACATTTTTTATTACTTATTTTTTTTTTATGATAATGGAATAACATTATAAATTAGTTGTACTTTCGGGATTACCCAATATGAACCGAGGTAAAAAGGCTTCAGTGAGTATTTGTCATGAAATAAGTTGCCTGTTGTCATAGGTCGGGCATAGTTTTATTAGTCATTCATATTTAAACACTTAACTTCCAAAATATCTTCCGCTGACTGAACGCGTTACGTATTTTTTTAAATAAAAATACAAAAGATGTTGAGTATTTTTTTTTTATTAGAATTTATTTGTTAAGTGCCTATTTGTATAGGCCATTGACCTGTGCACGCGCAAACGAAATTGAAAGTAATTCGTGACATTGTATTCACAAATAGTGATGTGATATCGTATCAAATACATACATAAACATAACTTCACGCCTTTTTTACCCGAAGGTGTATGCAGCGGCTGTTAAGCCTCGTCTCGCTGTTATGTTTACGTCCCAATTTAAATAGGTGGCGAATTTATTGCCATACCGGACGCAAAGTTTTTTAGTCATCGATATTTATCATTATACCCGGCAAGGGTTTTGGCGTGAAGTTATGTATGTATATAATATTATTTGTGTATAATAATATAATTCCTATTTTTTTATCTTTGTGAATATGTACAAATCTAAAATAAGATTAAGACTAACCATTTAAATGTAGGAATTCTGGAAAGTTCGAAATCGGTCTTGTAATTAAGCTAGTGCTCAGATGTTGCCAGATTATAACCTCATAGTAGTATATCTCACATAAATTAATATACAGAGATATTTAAATAGGTGTACCGGTATGAACTGAGCGTTTTTGTGTGAAATTAAAATATTAATTAAGATCAGATAAAAAAAAAATATCTATTCAAAATATTGTCCATCACTTTCTACACATTTTGTCCACCTTTTTGGTAATTTGTGGATACGATGCCAATAGAAATGTTCTTCTTTTGAAGCAAACCAATCAGACACCCAATTTTCCACTTCCGTGTAGGAATCGAACCGCTGCTCAGCCAATGCGTGTCCCATTGATGAAAATAAATGGTAATCGGAAGGAGACAAGTTTGGTGAATACGGCGGGTGGGGTAGCAACTCCCAGCCAAGTACTTTGATTGTATCCTCAACCGATTTTGCTTTGTGTGCAAGTGCATTGTCGTATAACAAAATTACTTTGCCGTGTCTTCTGGCCCATTCTGGTCGTTTTTCGATCAATGCGTTGTTCAAATCGATCATTTGTTGTTTGTAGCGTAACTAGTATTAACAGTTTCACCAGGTTTTAGGAGTTCATAATACACCGCACCCTTCTCATCCCACCAAACACAGAGCATTGCCTTCTTCCCGAAACGATCTGGTTTTGCAGTCGATGCTGATGGTTGTCCCGGATTAACCCATGATTTTCTCCGTTTAGGATTCTTAAAATAAATCCATTTTTCATCGCCAGTGACAATTCGATGAAAAACTGATTTTTTTTCGTATCTTTGAAGCAAAATTTTACAAGTGTTTTTCCGGTTTTCCATTTGTCTTTCATTTAATTCATGTGGCACCTATTTTCCATACTTTTAAATTTTTCCCATAGCTTTCAAACGGTTAAAATTGTTTGTTGTGCAACATTTAACATAGCTGCCATTTGCTTCTGACTCAAAGTATCATCTTCATCCAATATGGCTTGCAGTTTGGCGTCTTCGAATTTTTTTGATGGTCTTCCACGTTCTTCATTTCTCACATCAAAATCATTACACTTGAATCGTTCAAACCATCTCTTGCATGTTGCTTCTGATAGAGCATGATCACCATATACTTCGACAAGCATTCGATGTGATTCTGCAGCATTTTTTTTCAAATGGAAAAACTAATGCTTTCCGCAAATCATCACTTTCCGGCACAATATTTGACATTTTTAACACAATAAAAAATATGATGTTGTTTGTTTACTAACTGTTAGGTTAATTGAATGTTCGACAGTTGTCATGGCAACCAAACAATAAAAAAATAAGGCTTATTAACCCCTACCAACACATTTGTATCTTAACGCTCATTTCGTACCGGTACACCTGGTAATATACACACATATATAATAAACTCTTCAAATTCCAAAAATCAATTAGATAGTACGGAATCTTTGGAGTGTAAATAATAAACTAAGAACCAAGAAAAAACAAACTTTATTCCCTGCAAAGAGATGTATCGAAAAAATTATCTCGTTTCACCTTAACATTAATTTGGGAATATTTTCTAAAAGAACCTTTAAAAGTAGCATGGTCCTTCGAATTGGTACATTACGAAGTAATTTTTTAACCACACACACGAGATATACAGACGAAAGTTTTGTTTACACTTTCTCTGCCGTTCACACTTTACATTACGAGATGTCTGACATGTCCAAAGAACGTGACAGTGTGTCACGATGCTCGTGTGTAACAATTTAAAGAAATATAGTCGTACATAAATATACCTAGTATTTACTTGGGTGACAATGAAAAGAAATATATAGATATCATTATTTAAAAAAGAACTAAAATGTTAAGAATGTATTTAATAATGTGATTTTGAAAAAAAAGCTGTATTTTAGTACAGTATCAACTCGTAAAATTTTAGCTTCCCAAATGGGTTGGATGGCAGAACTTAAACATTGCACTGAGCACAATATTGTCGGTTATCGGTCTTAAGCCCGAATACTGAACCGCCACTCAAATATATAAGCGCTACTTAACCGTTTAAGTAGCTGTCACATTAGACAGAATACGTCAAATTTGAGCAGTAAGTAGCACTTAGATTTGAGTGGCGGTTCAGTATTCGGGCGTTAGTTACTTAATTTTAGGAAAGTTATTGGTGTGAGCCCGGTTTTGATTCCGTGACTTCTTGATTCAGAATCAGTGATCGGTTGATTTGATTGTTTCTAGACTACCAAAATGGCAAATACACAGTTAATAAATAGTATTAGGTACATTTTCAATAATATAGTGACGAGTTTATCCGGTGGCATGAATAGCGTAGTTAGATTTCTAGTATGGAATACAGGAATCCGTTCAGTGTCTGTGATAGAAGACTAAACCTATTAAGTAGGTGTATATATGCTACTGAACACATACCAACCTATCTTCCTAGATAAAAAGATCTATGTATATCTTAGTTACGCAAGTTTTACTGTCAATTAAGTTATTTACAAGGAAAGTACTATGTTCCTTTCATTTTAAAATAAAAATAGATATACCTAAAATGGATGCAAGATACAATGCAAAAACGGAAGTTATCAAATTGAATGTGTCTCTCAGAAGGGGATGTCAGTAGCCTTAAAAACCTACGAGCGTGTATGACTATGACAAGAGTTATGAAAGATTTGACACGGTAGTAAAAAAAGTAGATATGGCAAAAAGTTAAACTAATACTTGAGAATAAAAGGAAATAGCAATATAATAGTTAGTTATTTTAGTTGTAGATTTTGTTTTTGTAATTTTTCCGCATCAAAAACAATTATAATAATTAAATATAACAATCCCTATAGATGTGACATTCACATATGTGTTCCTAGGAAATGTTGACAGTTAGAATTAATTGATGCTCACAATGAGGCAGCCATTGCTGGGAACCTGTGCAGCTGGATCGTAAACCCACATAGAAGACCTGCTGGCACACATATGAGTGCGCAGACTGTTAGGCCTCAGTATATGTGATAAAAACATGTCGAACACATACCGACAAAACCTGTTTGATTCATTAGAGAATTGTAAATTGAATTGACGCCATTGGAGGTTGTCGTAAAGGATCATAGTAAAACATAACAAAATTAGGGATATCGATATCCTATCCTTAATCAATTTTGGGTATCGGGCAAATGTCTACAAAATAATTAATTCTGCCTTAGAGAGAAAGCTTTTTATAATATTTCGAATAAGGCTTTAAGGTTCCAAAAGGATTCGCTATGTTGATAACTATGGGTTGCTAAGTAATCTCTGGTTGCAAATAATTCATGCCAAAGAACCAGTACTGGAGCAGAAAAATAACAATATAATTGGATAGTCTAGTTTGCAATTTTAATGTATTAAAAATTACTTTCAAGCTAACTATCCTTTTTTTTTTCGATTATCAATATTTATGTTTACTTAAATACTTATCAAAAAGAAAAGCTTTGAAATGAGTGAATTACATGAACTCTTAAAAGATTACCATTAAGCTAATGGATCGAGTCATTTTGCAAACGTGTTATTAATTTATAACGGTTATTGCGATTTAATAGAGGTATTTAATTTCTTCTAATCAATTCACAGCTTGTTTTATATCTGTGATACAACATTGCGTGTCTACGCGTCTATAGATATATCTACAGAAGCTGCCTTTTTTTGGGGATTGGAAACCAAACGAGCAAGCATGTCACCTGATGGTAAGCAACCTACGCCGCCCATGGACACCAGCAACACATATAGTGTTACCGTTGCGTTGCTGACCTGAAGGATAGGAAAGGATCGGGAAGGGGGTGGGCCTCTGGGTATCTCTCTCACCGAACAAAACGCGGCATGAGCCACTCTACGTCGATCATCTGAGAGGTCGTGGTATTTCACCGGTGGAGCCGGCCCATTCATGCAGCGAACTGCTTGGTTCTACCACCTGGGCGCGTAATTTCGTATCACACTTTTATCACTACAAAATTCAATGTTCCGCTCCTATTGATCATAGCGTGATGTTATATAGCCTAAATACAGGTTAGTAAGAGTAACTTTTGGTACAGCACAAAAAGATTTGTTTAATTTGAAGTGGTAGTTGCTGGTATTAGCGCGTTCATACAAACAAACAGACAATAATTTGCGGTAAGTAATTGTTAGGCACCTAATGAAATATTTTGATTCAAGATCAATCTTAAGTATAAAGACCTATTGAAATATTTTGATTCAAGATCAATCTTAAGTATAAAGACACATACATACATACATACATAACTTCACGCCAAATCCCTTGCTGGGTAGGCAGAGAGAACAGAGCGCCATAAGGCACGATTCTTACACGCCTCACTCGCTTCGCGTCGGTTTTTGAGGCTCTTAACATCACCTTCCTCCAGAACACGTTCTATTTGGTCATGGAATGTGTGTCTTGGCCGTCCTCGACTCCTACATCCATCCGCTTTTGCATTGTATATCTGCTTAGTCAGTCTTGCATCAACCATTCTTTCTACATGTCCGAACCATCGGAGCATGCCCTTTCTTACTTTTACACCGACACTCTCTTTCAAACCAACTTCCTTCCTTACAACCTTGTTTTCTACGCGGTCAGCGAGAGTCACTCCGCAGATTTTGCGTAGTGCCCTCATTTCTACCGCGTTTATTCTACTTTCATGCACACTCTGCCATACCCAGCTCTCGCTTCCATAAGTTAGCGTTGGGATCAGGACTGCATTGTGGATTGCTAGCTGGGCTTTTCTGCTAATGTTTTTCGCGCCCAGGAATCTGCCCAACGCTCCATTTACGCTATTTCCTATCGCCACTCGTCTTTCTACATCCGCGGTGTACCTTCCAAAGACACAATTTAATATATATTGATTTTTTTTTAATTTCTTATAATTTATCCTATCCAATAATTTACCTAACTTATGTACCTACCTAAATTAGGTTTGCTATAATAATTAATAATAAAAAGTTATATTTAAACCGTTTATTTATATTTAATTGGAGTATTAAGATTCATAGATTAAAACCAATAGTAAGTGGGTAGTAAAATTGAAAATATTTATTTTTTTAATTATAAATATATTAATATAAATTATTCTATTAATAAGTCTGTCTACAAAAAACAAGCGTCTTTGAAGTTTGTTCCACAAATCAACATATTAAAAAAGTCTTCTCATTAATTAGCGCTAAATCATAAATTTTCTAACTGACCGTTATTCTTAATCGAAGCGCATTTTTTTTTATTCTCACATATATTTATATCCAGTTATAACATCAATCTAAATTAAGAATAAAATAAAAAACTAATATTTTGCATAACTTATAATGTTTGGTGGTCCTTCGAGCAGAATACTTATTTTTGCAAATACTTTATTGATGGTTTTTTCAATCATTTATGTGAATAAAACGATCGCTCTATGTAAGAGGAAGTTTGAAAGTTGTACCAGTAACTGAGAGGATACGAACAAATCACCTAGCGTGGTATGGGCATGTAATGAGGAGGGAGTAGAATGATAAACATAAATGTGGAAGAAAATAAGAGAACAGGAAGATAATATGGATTGGAATATGGATTGTGTGAAAGACGATATAATTAAGAAGAGTCTTGATGTGAAAGACGCAGATGATAGGGAAGAAAAATAAAGACCTGTTGTGCCGACTCCAAATAATGGAAACAGGATAGAAAGATGATGATAGGATTAAATCAACCACCAATCTTAATTTTAATTCTTAGCAAGAATTTATACGTCACAAATGTATTTTTGATTGCATAAGTAGGTAAAAAGAAACATTATCATTATTTTAAAAAAGTCAGTTCAAAATTGGATTAAATTTGATTAAGGATAAATTTGAAATAAATTACTTATGATATTGCAAGGTATAGGTCCCACCATAGCACCTTAAATGGACGGACAAACAATAATTAAACTTCAAAGACGTCAGCGCAACTCACTCACGATAAATATTTCAGACAAACGTATAATTACTATATAGTAACACAAGTACAAAATAAATCATATAATCGACTCGTTTGTGAACAGGTAAGAGGCAGTCAAAAACGAAAGTAGAATCGATCTAGAATCGACACAGCCGAAACATCGTACTAAGATTTTGGTCAGTCGGTCGGTGACTTTCACCGGCAACTAATTAGCGATACCGATGTATCGATGTTTACAAGACCACCGCGGCGAATGTCGTTATCGATATTACGCACCCTGTCTTACAATAGTTGACATTTCACTCAACTACAGGACACGTAAGAACTTGAGTTATCCGCTCTAGCTCCTATTAATCTATCTCAAATAGTTTATTAGTCAGTATTTGATTTAATAAAATTTATGAAATTGATGAGATATTATGGTATTAAAACACCATTACTTTTATTTTATTTAGAACTACCTGACTCGGTGAACTTCGTTCCGCAGTAAAAGTTCTTTTTACAGCGTTTACAATTAAGGTGCTAAATTTAAAAATATACAACTTTTTCTTAACTACTTTATACAGGAATCATACATACAAACCACCCTGTTGATACCCTCTATTTTTATAAAAACCGCATCTAAATCCATTGGGTAGTTTCAAAGATCTAACCATTTATGGGACAGACAGCGAAAAGCGACCTTGTTTTGTGTAATGATTTTACTTTCGATGATATTATACTATGTCAAAATGTTTTCAAACCCTCCATATCTTATATCTTTAAACGAGCAATTCTTGTATATATATATGTATATATATATGTATATTAATTGGAACTCGGAATCGGCTCCAACGATTTTCATGAAATTTAGTATATAGGGGGTTTCGGGGGCGATAAATCGATCTAGCTAGGAATCATTTTTAGAAAATTTCATTTTATCGTGTTTTATCGATAATCAACTTAAACATCAACTTACTTTTTGGAATTCCTGACATCTATTGGCGAATGCTATAATTATTTTAAATTGTGAGCAACTAACTTGCTTTAACGACAACAACACTAAAGCTATTCCAGCAGATGGCGTTGTTTATAAAAAAAAAGAAAATACCGAGCAAAGCTCGGTCATCCAGATATTTAATATTATTATAACAAATCAGCAAAAAATTGTCGTCCATATTTTGAAAAAATCTACAAAAAATTAACGTCACTATCAAAAGCTTAACAGGCCAGCAACGCGTACGCATGCCGAGCTGCCTATAATTAATTGTGTGCGCACATCAATTATCCATTCAGATATATTTCAATATAATTCGTATATTTATGATCAAATCTTCACAAGAATTGATTAGCTCAATATTTTAAATGTAAATAGCACTTGTCATATTACATTCTGACGAAATGTTTTTAGTAAAAGTATAAATATTCCAGGCAATAATAATTTGTACCTTATCTTACGCTTTCAATTAAAACTTTTTAAGTTCATAATGATGACATCTAAACGACAAAGACAAGGACCACGTTCCGTACTCGCTTCCTAGCCAAATACGCCAACAATAAATACGCCAAATACTAGCCAACTCTTATCGTGGGTGTCTTTACACTGTGACAGGTAAAGAATTTTTATATATTTTTTGTAAGTAGAATAAACTTTTGAGTTCTATGTCTACATGTTAAGTCAAATATTTGTGGTTGATTAATTAGATACCCACTCATAACATACATAACATAACAAAACTTCACGCCTTTTGTTGCCCGAAGGTGTAGGCAGCGGCTGTTAACCCTCGTCTCGCCGTTAAGTTTACGTCCCAAATGGAATAGGTGGGGAACCTATTGCACACCGGGCACAAAGTTTTCAGTCATCGATATTAATGTTATAATAGCTTTTTATTTATTTCACTCTTTAGGACGGCCTCAAATATCGTCGTCGTCTACAATGCTTTCCATAGAGTAAATATTTTGACTACAATTACGCGATCTTTCTTTTGAAAATTCAAATATATTTTCAAATTATTCGCCTTTAAGAAAATTAGCTATTATATTTACGTGGTCACATAAAAACAGGTATCAAATATGCTTTAATTGAATACCTAGGTATGTATTATGAAGAAAAGATCAATTGTTGGCATGCAATTAGCAGTTCAGCTCAATAGCTTTCCCCAATGTGAGTTCTCATGCACACCGAATAAAAAATACTCTCGAGAGCAATGAATCCGGGTCACTTAAAGAATGTTAAAAATCTCGGAAACTAAAAATGATAGGTTAATGCAATAAATTGTATTTAATAGACAATGTAATACTCCTTAAATGAAAGTAAAAAAAATATGAGTCACCATACATTTTATTAACACAAAATTACATAAAGAAAAAATCTGCTGATCTCTCCTTAAAACAAAAATAGGAAACATGAAATTTTTGAACTTTATTACGATTTTCTTGAATTTTAATACTTCGTATTGCCTTCTCGTGCTTCCATTACTGCGTTTACGCGGTTTGGCATGCTGTACACCAAGTTCCTTATACGATTTTGGGGAATATTCTCCCATTCCTCTGTGAGAGCAATTTTGAGCTCACGAAGCGTGATTGGGGGAGGGTTTCGTTGTTTTACGCATCTGCCTAGCTCGTCCCAAGCATGCTCGATCGGGTTGATATCCGGGCTGCGCGCTGGCCACTCCATACGAGTAATGTTCATCTCTTGAAGGTAGTCATTCACAATCCTACCTGTATGAGGTCGGGCATTGTCATGCATAAATATAGCATCCTCACCTAAATTGACCATAAATGGACCAACGTGATCATTGAGGTATTCTTCCACATATCTTACGCTAGTTAAAGAGCCGTTTTCTATGATCACCAGCTCTGTGCGACTTTCAGAAGAAATTCCGGCCCACACAAGTACAGACCCACCACCGTAGGCTACTTTTTCCTCGATGCATGCTTGCTTGAATCTTTCCCCTGGTCTTCGATACACTCTGTGTCTTCCATCGTGCTTGTAGAGCATAAATTTTGATTCGTCGGAGAACATAACTTTTGACCAATCTTCAATACTCCAATTTACGTGGCTCTGGGCATATCTTAGTCTTGAAATACGATGCCCACGCTCCAGTTTAGGGCCGTTTGCAGGTCTAAGGGGTTTTAAGTTAGATTCAGCAAGCCGACGTCTTACTGTCCATGCACTTGGGTTCCTTCCTCCGAGGCGTCGAAACTGATTGGTGAGTTCAGTTCCTGTGAGAAAGCGATTTCGAAGCATGGTGTTCACCAAGTATCGGTCTTCTCGTGCTGTGGTATACCTGGTTCTGCCCGTTCCTGGTCTGCGTAGGTTAGAACCAGTTTCTTCGTAACGTCGGAGAACTCTTTGTACTGTTGACAGCGACACACCAACAGTCCTGGCTGTATCGCGCTGACTCCGGCCGGTTTCCAGCATTGTAAGTATTCTGGTGCATTCTTCAGGCGTAAGCGACATAATTTCAGCTTGAATAATGAATATAGAGCACTATCAACATGGTTTATGTACCCACATAAATGACAGATTACAAACAAAAGCAAAACCAAATGCTGTAATTTCGTAGTTCCATCTTCGAAAGTGGCCCTTTTTCAAATTTGATTTTTTTATGATATAACTTTACAATAACTAAGAAGTTTTAATACCTTCATTTAAGGAGTATTACATTGTCTATTAAATACAATTTATTGCATTAACCTAGCATTTTTAGTTTCCGAGATTTTTAGGATTCTTTAAGTGACCCGGATTCATTGCTCTCGAGTGTATATACGAAGGTATGCTTTTTCAAGGCTTCGTGCATCGAGAAACTCGATTATTTTAATTTGACGATGTTAAGTTTAACGCGTGTTAGTTTGTGAAAGTGACTCGACTGTCTCGATATAATCGATTTTATATTATCGATATTTTTTTTCAGTGTATTATTATTGCTTTCGTCGCTTTTGAGAATCGTTGATTGTATATATTAAGATAACAATTAGATTGTTCTATCATCGGTTCGTTTACTGAAGAATATAAAGGTGTTGACTGAGATAAATAAACTAAATAAATAGCTAGAAATACTTTAACTTTGATGATAAGAAATGGACATTTATTTTGAGGACAAAAATGTTGTTGTATATGTTGTGACAAGCGATACAGAGGTCGTCGTGTCACTTTAAAATATGTGACATACATGATTATATTTACATATATTAAAGTTTTACTGATTTTCATTTAGGTTTGGGTATAGATGATTGATTAAATAAAATTATTAACATTCCTTCAATTGCACATTAATATTTAAAAATTTTGCTTTTGCCATTATATTACAATTTTACGTAATAAATTAATTAACTTGCCATTCAGCATGGCAATGGGGCCAGTCTACTGGGCAAGCTGCCAGTAGACCGAAATACGGAGAAATTTGATTACATCTAGTCTTTAAATTGTTTATATATTGTAAATAATGTAATGAATTTATTTCTTCTTATTTAAAATCATTAATTAAAGAGAGTCAATTTGACGTGTAAAAAAGTAAAGTTTATTAGTAAATGTAGAATGTGCTCTACGCATAACTTTACTACAATATCGTGTTCATATTTCGCAAAAGAATTTACATAAATAAAGGACTTGCAAATTGAAAAGTTTCCAAGTTTTAAATCTAATTTAAAAATAATAATTGTTCAAAAAGAAACTTTTAAACTGCGCAGACAAAAGATGCCGAAATGTCTGTGAGCGAAATATAACACTTTCGCTGTCAATGTCTCACCGAGAACCTGTTCAGTAGTAGGTAACAGTTCCGGATACGGAAGAATGTCCTTTCAATTGCTGACATAATCAATTTAACACGTTTAAGTAAATAAGGACTTTTCTTTGAAATAAATTAATATTCAAATAATAGTTATTTTGTTTTAAATGAAAAAAAAATAACTTGACGCTTTTGTCTATCCGAAGGTAAGGGAAGTTTAAATCTCGACTCGCCTATTTTTTACGTCCATAATGGAACCTATTGCCGTACACCAGGCGCTAAATTTATTGGTGTAAGCCCGGATTCGATCACACTTCTTAATTCAGACACGGGATGGACTAACAAAACGACTAAAATTATTACTATTTTTTTATCTGATCAATATCTGTATATTTAGATGTCACTCATGTTTATTGGAGCGAAATCTCGTTAATCGAACATCAAGCATAAGCATGTATAATATAGATAAAATCTTTGTGGTTATTATATTGATAAAAAACTATCACACCGATGTGGCGATCAGGTATCAACCTTTCATTTGCCTACTTATTTGTTGTACATCAACACATTTCCAAATTCATAAAAGGAAAGTACTTCATGCCAAAAGCTTATTATGCAGGCTATCAACTTAAGAAAAAAAAACAAAAGTTGAAAATAATTAATGATTCTTTTTTAAACAATATCGAATTAAGTATAGGAATTTAAATATGGAACAATATGAAATCATCACAGATATATTTTTAGCGGGAATTCTATTATTTTCCCTAATTTAATTATGATTAATTTTAAATATAATATTATGGAAGTAAATAAATAATAGATAAATATCGGTGACGTAAACGTATACGTAAAACGTATAACTCACATAATATTAAAGGAATAGTAGATATGTTTTATAATGTAACATTCGTGTATGTCATTTAAGTAATGTCATATTTGATAATACGCCAAAATTCTATGGCGGTTTTATGTAGAGTGACTACAGTTAACTAGGTTTCCATTAATTTTGAGTTTTTATATATTAACGAATCTCATACACAAAGCAACATTGTCCTATTGATCCTAAATGAAGTAATATTTTATGATAAAAAAGCCAGAAGATGATCTTAATGCTTATTCGATAATGGCAAATACTGAAAACGAGTGAGTCAAATACAAAAAGAAAAGGAAAATTTCCATTATTTCTCTTCCGATTGAGTACTATTGAATCCGAGTACTTATTATCGATTTTGTTTTGATAAGCTAGTTTTAATAACAGAAGTTACTTTACAGACGAGTCAGTTGAAAATAGTACAATAGTAAATGCAACTATGAGTATCATTTTACAACTTATTTCATTTCATAATCTGTTCAATTGATAATTGATTTGTATATTCACACTAAAAGCTTACATCACAATATATCAGCCGTTTAAAAGAATGTTGACGGAACTAGATAGTTTTTATCTTGTTTTTTTTTATAAAGATATGTTAATTATTATGATAAATCGGTCATTGCCTATAAACACAATTTATTAACACAGATATTATATTATATTAGCCCATGTGTGACTGACCTGACAGTAATATGAACTTTCTCCATACTGGTTAGAGCAACTGTCTAGCTTCGTGGCTACGTCTTGGTAATAGGTAATTTTTGTTGTACAGAGTAGAATGAATACTTTTTAGAGGATGCCGTTATTACACTGCTCTAGGCTAAATTATGTTTATTCGCGCTTGTCTGAGTTTGAAATTAAAATTAACATTTCGATAATGTGAATTTATAAGTTGTATCCAATGAATTTTTATACTTAGATATTATTATTAACAAACTTTTGCAATAGTTCAATTGTAAACTACTTTTAAATTTTGTCTGTCAATGAATTTGTTTTGAATAAACTGTGAAATTAAATCTATTTTTAACATAACACAACTTCACGCCTTTTTCTATCCGAAGGTGTAGGCGCTGGATTTTAAGCCTCGACTCGCCGTTATGTTTATGTAGCGAACCTATTGCCATACCGGGCACAAAGTTCATCGATATTTATCAGACATAACTTTCGAAATTAATTTTGTAAAGTCATTGGTCTGTGCCAGGATTCGAACCCGTGACCTTATGGATTCTCTGAAACCGTGTTCTCGAGCACTGGACCACCAAGACTCTAAATCTGTAAACCTACCGGTCTAATTTTGATGAGACTTGGCAGATAGCTGATGTACTAATTCCTTCGTAATGTTATTCCTATATTCCTATTATAAGTCTCGGTGGCGCAGTGGTCGAGCACACGTCTTCTGATCCGGAGGTCCTTGTTCGAATCCTGACACTTGCTCACACCAATGACTTTTCGAAATTATTTTTGGAAGTTATGTGTGATAAATATCGATGAAAAATCTCTTTGTGGCCGGTATGGCAATAGGTTCGCCACCTATTCCATTTGCGACGTAAACATAACGGCGAGACGAGGTTTAACAGCCGCTGCCTACACCTTCGGGTAACAAAGGCGTGAAGTTATGTTATGTTATTCCTAACATTGGCTATTTTGTTCAGTTTGTCAATATATGAATTAAATATTTATGTAGTCTATTTAAATTTAATAATTGTTTAGAATGTATAGTTGCTGTTCTAGCCTGACAATTGGCTTATACATAAAAAATAGGGTATGAAAAAAGTAAAAGAAAGTTTATATCTGTCACCTGTCTTCAAGAGACCAGTAAAACAGCTGCTATCTACGGAAGTGCTCTAGTTATTTATTTTAATTAAGTCAAAATAATTAATCTAAATGAACATCGTAATATTTGCCCCGACCTCATTATGCATTGTGGGTGGACCTGATATTCTTGATACTACTTTGTTATGGGATTGCTTGATGATAAGCATTTAGCGCCGCCTATAGCAAGAAAGAAAATGTTACTAGTGGGATGGGAAGGAATAAGGAAGAGGGCCTCCGAATACCTCTTACACGCGAACATAAGGCGACATTTGGTAATTTATGTCGATTTTCTGAGAAGTCGTGCTGTTTCTCGATTCGAGCCGGCCCCATTTATGCAGCTAACTGCATGGCTCCACTAATGTTTAATTTAGCTCATCGCATTATTTGTATGACAAGATTTCCCCCCAATCTTCACCAAATTGGCTGAAGCTGTTCAATCTTCCACTGGTGTGAGACAGCAAAAATAAATTGACCAATTAAATAGTAGTCCATTTAGGTCACCCAATGGCTATTGCAATTTAACGCCAAAACACGATAGTCCAATAATGAGTCCAATTGTATGTGATTAACGTGTATGTATGTAATGTAATATAATTAATGAATGCAGTAGTTTATACGTAATTTCAGTACAAATAGACAGATAATAATTCTAAAAGCAGTTCTTTTACACTCTAGTACCTCTAATAGGGATCCCTACAAATGATTTTACTAAATTTAAATATCCATTTTTCTATCATTTCTAACGCACGGACGTATAGATATTACTATTGTATTATTGTTTATTCATAATAGTGTAAATGTATAAATTATTAAGATTATTATTTAAAAAGATAAAACAAAATTCCCTTTCGCTTAAATATTGTCTTCACAGTTTCTGGTATTTTCTAAAAAAATACGTTCAATATTTTATTATAAATCTATATTTAAGGAACACAATTGTGTTTTTAATTAAATATACGTAGCATTGAAAATACATACATTAACACTTTTTACTATTACTACAGAAAATGAAATAGATAAAATGAAATGTCGGACCAATTTCCATACATCGGACACCACTTACTCAGGCACTTGATTATACATGAAATTAGAGACAATCAAATATATACCTATAGTCTCCTCTTAATATACACTTGAAAGAAGAGGACTAGCACAGACTAGCATATATAGTCTGTGCTATATAATCGGTAACATCTTGATTGTCATATTTAACGAAAACTGTCATATTTAATGCTTCTGTCACTAATTAGTATAATGCTCCATTACTTTCCATTTTAAGTCTAACAAATATTCCCAACATTAAATAGAAATTAATTCATTAGACGTTCCCACGCTTGGGCAAAAACTGTGTTACGTTTGTTATTAACCGGGCCGTCTGAACGTTTACTGTAATTTTTCCCCATAAGCAGATTAGTTTCGGATTTTATAGAGATGAATCAAATGCAATAAACCACTTTTGACTGACGTGGATTCCTTTCTGAAAACTGTGGTTCACGTTATTCGTACCCGACTGCGACGGCAGGAGGGTTGTGGTTGTTGACTGTATGTTTGTAATTTTTTGTAATGGACCAACATGATTTTAAGTACTAATTTAAGTAAATTTTGTGTGTTTGAATACCCAAATCTCTAGAGCTATAAATTACTATCTAGAGCTATTAAATAATTTAAGCGATTTTTCCAGAAATATTATTATTAATTTATTAATAACGAAAAATATCTTTAACATCAGAATCTCTAGTACTCAAGTATTTTTTGCTCTAAGAGTAAACGAGATCAGCTAAAATGCAAACAATTTAAATAATTTATTTTATCCTTAATTTCATTTCAAAAACAACTTTATATACTTGACTGCTAATGCTCTCTATCAACTCTATGTTAAATTTAAGACGCTGCTATAGGTCCATGAGTATAACAAACTAACAATATAAGTAATTTTCAAATAAAACATACATTTAAAAATCTTGAATTCAAATTTTTAAAACACACAAATACCAAATATTAAACACACAATTCGAGAGACGCCATTTATCTTATCATTAAAATATTTTATTACATCCTAAACAACAACGAAACGTATATTCTTATAAATCGTGTAACACATTAAGTCAACAATCTAATGGACATTAGAATTAAAAAGCCCTTAACTTTTAACAGGAAACGTTAACTTTCAACTTAACGTTTCTTAATTAATTAAAACTTTAATTAGGGGAAAGTGCAGGTTAACAAACGTATACGGGTTGAGACACAAGATTACTAATGAACTTTGACGTCACAACTTAGTTGTTAACACAAGTTGTGTATCTAAATAATTTATCAAACTTCACGTGACAAACTACTCTGTATAGCGTTAATTTTGTATCGAAGTTCAAGTCAACTACTCTTCTACAACGTTAAAATTTATTCAGTACTTGTACTGATTAAGGATTACGTTTTTATTTTAAAGTTAAATAGTTTTTTTTACGGAACAGGAGGGCAAACGAGCTGGCGTGTCACCTGCTGGTAAGCAACCAACGCCGCCCATGGACACCAGCAACACATTTAGTGTTACTGTAGCGTTGCCGACATTTAAGGGATAGGGGATAGGAAAGGATGGGGAAGGGGGGTGGGCCTCCGGGTAACTCTCTCACCGAACGAAACGCGGCATGAGCTACTTTACGTCGGTCTTCTGAGAGGTTGTGGTATTTCACCGGTCGAGCCGGTCCATTCATGCAGCGAACTGTTTGGCTCTACCACTGTTTAAACCACTGTTAGTTATATATGACATGTTGCTGTCTATCTTGTTAGTCTATCGGCATGTAGTAATTAATTGAGAGTATTTATATTCGTGCGATTTCTTTTCAAGTTCAAGTTCTTAGTTCAAGTTCAAGAGAATTTTAGTAGTGATTTAATTTTTAAGCTTTATTTAGTAGTAGTAGATGATGAATGAGGGGTAACAAAACATGTGCCCATCTGTTTGCATATCAACAATTACTCCGGAATCCATTGGTTACATGGCTCACTAAAACCCTTTAGTGTTTTCGTCACCTTCAGAATAAGAAATATCTTGTTGTGACTAGCTTGGCTTATATTAATCACCTTTTCATTAACGATGTCTTTTTTATATATGTGAGATCAAAGGGGAATTTTAAACACTAGTGTCTAGTGTGTCGTAAATGGAAATATTTTCGAAAGTATTTATATATATATATATACAAATTCCAACGGCAGTCGTTCATTAATTCTTCTGTATCTCTTTATGTATATCCAACACTTATAGAATAAATTGATGACGTTCGAATGGACGCCTTGATATATCTCAAACATCATATTTCAAAGGTAGTTTTACTTTGTATTTGTTTTTTTTTTCTGACAATTACCATTGGGGTTTGGATACAATTGACTTTTTAACATTTAACTAAGTAATGATTATTTCATTTTATTCTAGGATGACAATCGTGAAAAATGACAACTCAGATAAATTTCATGAACAAAATTCATTATTTCAATAATCATTCAGAAAAGTAACATAACATAACATAACTTCACGCCATTGTTACCCGAAGGTGTAGGCAACGGCTGTTAAGCCTCGTCTCGCCGTTATGTTTACGTCCCAAATGGAATGGCGAACCTATTGCCGTACCGGGCACAAACTTTTCAGTCATCGGTATTTATCACACATAACTTTCCGATAACAATTTCAAAAAGTCATTAGTGTGAGCCAGTGTCAGGATTCAAACCATAACCTCTGGATTCAGAAACCGTGTGCTCGACTACTAGACCACCGAGGCGAGACAGAAAAGTATGTTTAATAATTTATTCTCGGTGTTAGAATAATTTGATGATAGGTAAATCTAAACCAATATATACAGCGATAAAGGCCGACTAAGAAACATTCTGCATTACAGTCTTTTCTTGATGGATAATAAACCATCAACGAAAACATTCCCAAGAAGGGCTGATGCCAGGTAGGCGGCCGGTCATAAACGTACAGCCAAAACTTTTGGAAACATGGATAGGATTCGAAAGGATTACACGTTGTGATGAACCCCACTCAGTAGGATAAAGGCAGGAAAATAATAACAAGGCAAAGCTGCCTAAAACTTCACATATTAATGACATGAAGATATTAAAAAACAAAGACATTTTCCTTAGAATTCTTTCTGCTGCCACTAGATGTGGTGACACAAAGCTGGTGATAAATCTATATCTAAACGGAGAAAGTACGGATGGATGGATGAAACAAAAACACGGATAGATCGGTAAACGTTGATGAGTTTCACCTTATTAACAGTACGATTAAACCTGCGATTATACAAATACCGAGAGTGAAGCTTCCTCTTGCTTAATTAAAAAGCATAATATAATTATGTCGTTTCTGATGTACATTAAGTATCGTATTGAGATTTTTTTGGTTAGATAAAATTAGTTAAGAGTTTTTTTTATTTGATGTGTTCATTTCGAGTTCACAGACTAGTTCACGGACTTTCTATGGTAACTTAAGAGTTTTAAATGACGTTATGAATATAAATACAACAAACATATTAAAGCTGATGGAATTCTAGATTTTTTTAATGAGATTGGTAGCAAACGAGCTAGCGGGTGAACTGATGGTAAGCTGCTTATGGACAACTGTAATGCCGATGGTGTTGTAGTTAGATTACCGGCCTTTAAATTGGTATAGAGGAGGTAGGGGGAAGGTGTTAGACATCGACAATCTCTCTCACTAGAAGAAACTTTTGAGAAATTGTGGTCGGTCGAGCTGGACCATTCATGAAGCGAACCGGATGACTCTACCACTTTACGCCAAAAAGCTATGTTTAATATTTTGTAGGACACAGAAGGCCAATCTACAACTCGAGTTATTATTTGTGACATATTTATTTTTTACGCATACTTTCAGTCCAAGTGACATTTTGCAAAACAACTTTCTCCCACTAAAATGTAATGAAATATTATTTAATGATCCATTGTTTTCACATGTCAATACTAACGACTACTTACATGAGTAAATCTTTTCATTGTGTAAGGTTTTACTTATGCGAAAATTATTCACGGTGTAACAATGTCACTTTGTTCAGTCGAAAGTCATCGCGATCATTTTAAAGTGACTTCATGTAGATAAACGACAAACGGCTGTCCATTTTTTTTATAACTTCACGCCTTTTTCCATCCAAAGGTGTAGGCAGCAGTGGTTAAGCCTCGACTCGCCGAATTTTTATGCCCCATATAGATGGCGGCACCTACGGCATATTCATAACGATAAAATTTTAACATATTCTGGTAATGTCTTCTAGGTAAACGACAATTGACTGTCATAAAATTAACGATTTTTCAAAAAAGCGACCTCCGTACTTCTGTAGGTAGGTAACTAAAGAATTCTAATCCGTCAACTTCTGCTATTGGGTTCCGTATTGATAAGCTTTTTTTTAATATGTCACATCAAACACTCATTAAACCAGATTGCATTCGTCACAACCATTTGTTATAATTGATTGAATAAAAATCGATTTCTTCCTTCAACTGTCAATAAATCAATAAGATTATACCTGTGTAATTGAGCGTGTCAGTGAACTTATTACTACTGACATCATGCTTTACAAACCGTGTAAAATTGGTAATTTAAATTTAACGACATCTATTATTCAGTTACGACTTTATTGATTGGCTCGATATCGTAACGTGTAATAGGAAAAAAAAAATTGTCGAAGTGAAATTGACGTCTATTGCTTGTCAAATCATTACATAGTATAAAACAAAGTCGGTTTACGCTGTCTGTCCCCTTATTAAATCTTTGAAACTACACAACGAATTTTAATGCGTTTTTTTTTCAATTGATAGAGGGTGTCAACGAGATGGTTTTATCTATAATACATGTATGATGTAGTAAAGAAAAAGTTAAGTTTATTACCTCTGATGGAGAACAAAGTTCGCCTGGTGAACTGGTTATAACTATTATTGCATAAAATAATAATATTAAATTTATATTTACATTTTTAATTAAATTAATCATCTTACTAATATTGTAAATCCAAAAGTTTGTGAAAACGTTACGATGTTTGGATTTTACTGCACCTTCACATCGTTATTAATAAACTTTACAAGTAAATAATTAAATCGTTAGAAATAAAACAAAAATGATCCTAATGTTATTAATATTCATTCCCCTATAATGTATTTACTTGGGATAATATTTCAAATTTGATATTATTTTTTAAAACCTTTCGTCTTAACTTTATTATTAAATGCAGTTGATCATGAATCTTGTATGTTTTTAACATCAACTTTGTGATTTTTATTTCCAAAAAGTAGGTGCTCTCTGTACCAATCTTGTATGTTAATCTCGTAATGTTGAGTAAGTATTATATGCAAAATTATTTATTACATTTTACTTTACTTTTACATATCCAATAAAACACATTTTAAATATTTGGTCAGCACCTGCAGTTATTTTCCAAACGGATTGCTTTTACGAATATCATTTAACAACTGGTTAAAATAAATATAAAAAAACACCTACAGTTAAATGTTTCATTCGACTAAAAAATGAAGTGTTTTAGCACTTAGGTTTAATGCTTAGTAGCTTCGATATAATTATTTTAGGTCAAACCAATTATTTCTTTGGAAGTATCCTGTAATAATTATAAATAACTGGACTAAATACGAAATTATCATCTTTAATATAAACTATAATTCACAATACCAAATACTTTCTTTGGTGACATTTTATACTTATTTTAATAATATCGTTTTATAAAGTGGAGAAAATATTTTTAAGACACATCCAAGAGTTCCCAATTATATTAAAAATATGGTAAACAAAGGCAGCTGTAAAGCCTTATATTACAAGAATAATTACATAGAAAGTGCTTCATTATATTCCCCACCAGAGTAATAAAAAAGTACGAAAGCGTAAGCTTTCAATGTGACTTATATTTAAGTAATGTTTAAATAAAAAATAAATACAGCAGTAGAGGCTTTCGTCACGTTCTAAGTCCTAGTATAACCCCACAGTACTTATTTTGTTCGCGCGCCACGAACTAAAATATGCTTTGAGAACCTATAAATTACGTCCGGCTCGAAGGACCAAAAACAGTATGTACATGTCTGAGGCTTATCACGATGCAGTGTTCATCTGTAAATGTATACTGTGAGTCCTATGACTGGGGAGGAAGTTAAACATCCTGAATTGAGTGATGAAAATTCAAAGATGTATTATGTTTGTTTAGCATACATGTGTTAATGTACGGGTTCGCTCTATACACATACACACACGCACACACACAATTCGGTAAAGTTTAAAATTATGATTTCTCTTTTTTATTTATAAATAAAATTAGCCAGTGTTGTGTAAATAATAATTTAGAAAAAGTTAAACGAAAGTAAATGTGGAAGGCGTACACAAAAGGAACCGGAAGCAGTTAGCCAAACGCTAAGCAGTACAGTGTCAAGGTCGCGCGGGACTCGCGAAGTCACGGTGATTGTCCGCGTGAACTTTACGCAACCTTGCACTGAAAATGAATGAACTGGTTAGATAATTTTACTATAACGATATTATAATGGCCATGAAAATCTGTGTTTAGTTACTGTGTATTTTATGTACTATGTTTATTTTCTCTGTTTTGTCTTGGTGGATCAGTGGTCGAGCAGCCCGTTTCTGAATCAAGAGGTTGCGGGTTCGAATCATGGCTCACACCAATGACTTTTCGAAATTAGTTTCGAAAGTTATGTGTGATACGTAACGATGACTGAAAACTTTGTGCCCGGTATGGCAATAGGTTCAACATCTATTCCATTCGGGACGTAAACATAACGGCGAGTTGAGGCTTAACAGCCACTGCCTACAACTTCGGATAGAAAAAGGCGTGAAGTTATGTATGTTTATTTTACTCGTTCGATTACGATATAAGGTTTTTTTTTACTATTGACTTTGTGTGAGGTTTTAATACACAGTGTTATTAATTAGACTGTAACAGTGACTTCAAAAGTCAAGATTTTAAGAAATATTTCCTTAGTTATTATTTTAGACAATGGCTTCAAACGGCTTTAACCTTTGGAGGGAATTTAATGGGATTGAAAAAAAAAACTTCAATTCAGGTCACAATTATACAATCTTAAGGATCTGACGTCCATCGTGGTGTGCATGTTATTGGAACGTCTTTTACGTCTTTTATTACATACCGTAGTTTCTTCTCCATTCTCCAAAGCTTCTTAGCTAGATCTCTTTAAAAGATGATTTCACACAAAACGAACAGATATGATTTGTTGAATTAATTTAATGTCTATATTTTATTTATAATTAGCAGTAGATAATTAATTAAATCCGTTCATGAGAAATAAGGAAGACACAGCAGAAGACCTTTTGTGAGACACAATTATAAAAGATTTTCTCATAGCGTTTATTTAAATTATAATATGTAATTTAGCTAGACCATTAGCCTAAATACATAATTTTAATATTTATTGAGACAACCATGAATTTGATCAATTATCTTAGGATTATTATTACATTTTGACACAGTTTTTAAGATTTCTGACTTTCGAAGATTTACTTTAAATGTTGAAATCAAAATTAAACTTTTGCTTATTGTAGACTGTTTGAATAACTACATTTTCTACTAACTACATTACTATCATCTGGTATAGCTTCATTATTATGAAACTCCCTAATTTATAATTATATACGTCTAAGTCTCGGTGGCGCAGTGGGCGAGCGCACGGCCTCTGATCCAGAGGTCCGGGGTTCGATCCCAGACACTGGCTCACACCAATGACTTTTCGAAATAGTTTTCGGAAGTTATGTGTGATAAATATCGATGACTGACAAACTTTGTGCCCGGTATGGCAATAGGTTCGCCACCTATTCCATTTGGGACGTAAACATAACGGCGAAATGAGGCTTAACAGCCGCTGCCTACACCATCGGGTAACAAAAGGCGTGAAGTTATGTTATGTTATATACGTCTATAATTATTATAAACCATACTCAAATCTGTACAATCGAGAAGAAAGTTGCTTTAATATAATTTCTAAATATAAATAGTCGCTATAAAAAAAGCATAGTTTTTATCTGAAAGTAGGTAATCTGTGTCTAAGGATGTCATATCTTAATTTAATATTTTCAAATACAAATAAAATTAAATCGTATTAAAATTACCTACATAAATCAATCTAACTCTAAATGTACAGTGGTGAACAATCTTCGTCTTTAAAATAAAATACGATGTACAAAATAATGTACAGTCGTTGACGGAAACGCCAGGGCGGGCAGCACTCGACTGGCCCACATCGTGGATCCGCTCTGAATACTTCAGACGGTTCCGCACCAGACTGTACCGTGGGTAATCAATTTTTTTTTTAATTTGTTCAAACTCGTAATTCTTATCCTTTAGTTTTACAATTACAAATATAGTGTATTAGCATTTCACTTGTATTTTTTTAATCATATCAACGGTAATAACGGTAATTAGTATTGGTATTTTAATTAGTATAATAAAACATCTAGATCCCATCCAAACTTGTTATTAACAGAAAAAAAAATCAACCTTATATAAATGAAGTTCCGAAAAACTGCGATGACGTTACTATTTACAAATGTCATCGTATCGATTTACCAATAGTAATCTCTTTTAAAACAAAATATGTAGGTGTCGTATATTATATTAATCTGAAAACATGAAGTTATAAAATAAAACAGCTATACCTATGTGTATTATACTATGAGCAAAGCTAATTTTCAAAAAGTCCTCCTGAAACTGAAATAACTAATGTTGCTTCAAGTTACGTAAGATATATATCAGTTGTTTATTCTTTTTTGAAATATTAATATATTTAAGTGTCCATTAGGTCTTGTGACAAATTACTTTCTGTTCAAACAGTAGAAGTTCAAACAATAAATTTCACATAATATGTTTGTATCATCCACATAATATGTCTTCCCTCATACGGCAAGCACCGCTCATAAATATGCAAATGATATTGTAAAGTAATAAACAAAGAAAATGAGATGAGAGCCGCAATAATAATTATATTGCGTCCATATTGAGTCGTTAATTAGTAAACGCTTAAATAATGAATCAATTAACTTACCACGCTTCTTCGCGCACACAAACTAACGAAAAAGGTCAAAAGTGCAATGTTCCAAGCACAACACAGTTCGCACACCAAAAAAAAAAAATGTTCCACAGATTTAAAATTTCAAAAAAAGAATGTTTATAACGGCCACGTGCGCGTACGACGCGTGTTTCGAACGAGCACGGCTGCTCTCGCGTCTTACAAAGTGACAAGTGGATACTAGGCAGGTGCAAAGCCAACCTCCCTCTAACAAGGTCGCGGCCCCCTCTCTTCTCAACCATTTCACCCGGAGAAAGTCTGCCTACATACATACCAAATTTTCGAACAGATTGAACTGACTGAATTAACTTTATACAGATGATGAATGAAATGTGTGGAAGGTCATTGCGTGGGATCGTTTTATTCTTCTTCTGAAGAAAAGAACTACCACTATAGAGAATCTTCTATTCTTAAAAGATATCATCGTCTAGAGAAATATACGTAATCATATTTTATGACATGACAAATTATTACTCCAATGTTAATTTCAGAAGCGCTAGCTACGGAAGTACCCGGACTTCACAGTTTAAAGAAAAATGAAACCGATAACTACAACGAGTATTATATTCAGTTGTATTAAGTCCTAACTAATTTTTAGTACGCCCTGGAACTTTTCGTCGATATTCGGCGAGATCGTGGTATTTCACCGGTCGAGCCGGTCTATTAATGCAGCGAACTGCGTGGCTCTACTGTAAAACATACCCTTGCCCCTGGTTAATACAAAAACAATATGCCATAGAAAACTCCACGGTCATCACAAATGTGGAACACAACTTCATCGATTCAACCCGGCGACCTCTGTGCGCAGGCGATGCTTTACTAATGTACTACGGAGCCTGTCAAAAACGTCTACAAATCTTAGACTTCGTAGGCCACTCTTACTTCTTAGGTTAATTATAAATATGACCCATAAATTAATAATATGACATATGAATCCTATTACAAACTAAAATGTTTGCTTTATGTTCAAGTGGGTATTTTAAATTTTATGTTTTTGCAATGATAGAGTCACGCAGTTCGCTGCACGAATGGGCCGACTCGACTGGTGAAATACCACTGCCTCTCAGAACATCGATGTAAAGTGGCTTTTGCCGCATTTCGCTCGGTGAGAGAGGTATCCGCAGGTCCAACCCCTTTATCCTATCCCCGCTTGGAAACAATAATAGATTACATAAGAATAACGACCGCTACATCTTTAGAACATAAAAGACATGACATTACAGAAAACAAATGGAACTAACAACTAAAAATGTGTTGACATCATTTACTATTTACTTGACCTTATCTAGCTTTTATCACTCGAACATTCTTCTTATTGTCACCCACAGTGGTCACCTCTAAATTTATGAATATCACCTATTATTTATTGATCATCATTAAATATATCCACGGGTGTTGTGTTTGATAAATCTATATGTCTTTTATATGTTAAACTGATAAATATTTTGATATAAGTCTAAACGTTTAAGCTTGACAAGTAGGTTTAATTCCAGAGAATCATTTGTTTATAAAATATATCTTTTGGAATGCAAGAGTTTATTATAAGAAATTGGATTTTATAAATGTTTTAAATTTAATGCTTTTGTCAAAGAGAAATTTGGGCTTTTCATTAAACAGGTTACGTCTAAGACATTTTTTAAATGTATACATTATGAGGTCGTTTGAGAAACTGTATCAGAGGCGTGTCTTTATATTAATAATAAACTAATATTCGCTAATTGGACGAAATTCCATTATAATCATTATCAAAAATTTTTGAGGCTTACTAAATTAAAACAAATAAATTATTATAAGAAGTGAGAGTCTGAGTCGTTTACGGATGGTTCCGTACCATCATACACAATTTAGCGTATGTAATATAATTTAAATAGTTTTGTAAAAACATACGTTCACATTCAGTCTCTCTAGTTGTACCCTCATGTCTGAAGATACAAACTAAAAAAAGATTAATATAACTCATACATACATAGTATTTATATTATTATGCCACTGTGAATTAAATGACTATATCAAATAATTTCTATCTAATACATGTTAGTTTCTGTGGTCCTGTGGTCGAGCATACGTTTCTGAATCAAAAAGTCGTGGGTTAGAATCCGGGCTCAAACCAATGACTTTTTGATATTATTTTCGAAACTTATGTGTGTTAAATATTGATGACTGAAAACTTTGTGGCCGGTGTATGGCAATAGGTTCGCTACCTATTCCATTTGGGTCGTTAACATATCTGCGAATCGAGGCTTAACAGCTGCTGCCTGCAACTTCGGGGAGAAAAAGATGTGAAGTTATGTTATGTTTGGTAATCCATATCACGATTTTAGAAATAATAATATATCGCGTAACTTTAACAGATGAGGAACCCTAAAAAGAGATACCTGATTGGTTTCTGAAGTGGTGATGTGTATTGATGAAAATGTAAATTTTGTTCCACTCTCCCTCACAACTCATTACAGTTCATTAAGGGAGTTCAGAAAATAAATTGAAAGTAACTAATTAACACCAGAGCATTTAATTAGTAGGTATTTGACACGAGTAGAATTCTAAAACAGGACGATCATATATATTTAGCGTCAAACAAATTTGTTGCCTTTTTTCTTGCTTTTTAACTTTATTTATATAAATTAGGAAAAGAAGCTAAATCAGAACGAATGCAAAAATAATGGTTAATGATGTAGTGCTGAAGCAAGCAGATAAAATTGTATCTTGGTTGCGCATTTAGTAGGAATAGTAGACGTAGAAAGAAGAGTAACGTTAAGAAACACTCTACATGGTGCGTTGGGCAAATAACTGGGTGCAAAATAAAGAAGGGCATGCTCCAGTGCTTCGAACATGTAGAAAGAATGGACGATTTAGATTGATTTAGCAGATATAAGTATAGTGCAAAAGCAGAACGATGTAGGAGTAAAGCACGGCCACGGTAAATTCTCCATGACTAAATTGAACGAGTCCTTGAGGAAGGAAATGATGAAGGTAATCGAGCCTTAAAAACCAATGAGCGTATATGACAAGAGTTATGAAAGTAAAAGGAGCGAGTGAGGTGTGTAAGAATCATGCATTATATGGCGTACATTACACAGATTGACCTGAAATTTCGTAGGAGTATTTTTTACTCGATGTGCAGTTCAACTAAGAACGGATTTTATGAAAATCCACTTACCAAAGAAGTGATTGGGGCATTAAATAACTAACACGCTCTTCAAGTATGGCTTCCATAAGTATGAAACTCAAAGTATTATTTTTGGCATGATATTAATCATTAACAAACTCCTCCAAACCGGCTCAACAGATTAAAATTTTAACCAAATTCGTGGAACTTCAGAGAAGGTCGTTCAACATCAATTTTTTTTACCTCTAGATGTTCGACGTATTGCAATCTTATTTTTCCCTTCTACGTTTACCATGTGAGCTAGTAATTAATAAGCCGTAAAACCTGTTGCTCTATATCAGGCACAATCTTCAGTCAATCCATCATCAATACTGTATTCACAGACATCGATTCCTAAGGCAATCCGAATTATGATTCAACCACCAAGTCGATATTATTTATTCTTGATAATAAGTATCAAAAAGCAGACATATCTACAGCTTAAATGTGAAAAAGGTGATTAATATTATCTTCTGATTAAATAAATCACACCCTTATCGTGATGAGAATAAATGACTCTTTTCAAAATCCTTCCTCGTTCATTTTGCACGAAGTAATTTATATGGATCTCTTGCCTTAGGAGCATTACCTGCTTTATTGGCTCCTGAAGCGAGATTATGACTGAAGTTAACGCGATGGTTTTCGATAAGGCTGTGGATGGTTCCTGTCCTGAAAAGTCTGAATAATAATTATATAACCTCCCATGTACCTTATAGATTTAAAACTTAAGTGTTTTTTGTAAAATTAGTTATTGACAGTGGCACAGCCATACAGCTGAATTAATAGGCGGATGACGCGTTTCGTTTGGTGAGAGAGGTTTCCTGCCTTGACCGTCAGCGCCCCATCACACTCCCTTAAAGGTTGTCAATGCAAATGTAGCTCTATCAGTCTTACAGATGTCTATGGGCGGCACTAGTTGCTTATAATTATGTGACTCGCTAGCTCGTTTGCCCCTTTTAAAAAAAAAGAAGTGAACCAGACTTCAACTATTGGCTTTAAAATGAAATAGTATCTAAAAACCAAAATCAATTTATCTAGTCAAGAGTTGTGAGGTAACAAACATAAAAAGAAATACATTGGATTCGATTTTTTTTTGTAATCAAAGTCAAGAAAACGGTACATTTTGTTCCTGTGATAATTGAATAAAATAATGTCACATTGGAATATATTTTATTGTACCCCGCCTTGCTAAAACAAGGTGACATTTATCAAGTGTATGTATCAATACATGTTTAACATACTGTATTTTAAAACGAAAGAAGAAATTTATTCAATATTTTGTATCGAGTGCAGACAATTTTAATCCACCCTTGAAAATATCCAATATGCGAAACCAAACAAGCGTAATGTTATTTTAAGCTTGACTGCATCAATAAACGGTTATTAAACGTACGTAAATCTCATACATATAATGAGTACAAATTGCTTTAAATGTAATGCACATAAATTTACGGGCAGGCACGTTTTTCTCGGAAAATATTTTGTAATGTCTATTGATAACTAGAAATTTCCACTTTTCCAGTAATTCACTTCCACGTAATTCAAAATGGATAGGGCAAATAAATTTCAGTCCTTTTTAAATTAAAGAAAAGAATTCATTATTATAACAATGGTTATGAGAAGCACGCAGTTCGCAACAAAAATGTCCTAACTTCTCAGAAAATCGGCATAACGTGGCTTATATCGCGTTTTGTTTCATGATAGAGGTATACGGAGGTTAACCTCTTTAGCCTTTCTATCTCCGTTCACCTCCTTATCTCCTCTTAAAGGCCAGCAACTCTGTAACTCTCTCGGCACCCATAAGCGGTGATAGTCGCCGTTGCCACGAGGTGGGCCAGTTGCTGCTCACCCCCTTTCCCATTCGAAAAAACCCATTGGACTGGCCGGATCTCATAGTGGCTAATCTGGATAGAGCGGTTGATGGGATCTAAGCACAAACATTTGATTTTCTAATTGCCAACTGAGTGTTTCAACATTAACTTTGAGAACCCTGCACCCAGTATTAGTGTAACAAAAAAAAAAGAGTGTAGGTTATAAGGAAGCGAGATAAATCTACCACAGTGTAATGTAATGATTAAACGCGATTACCAAACTCCTCTGCGGTTACACACTTCGGTTAAAATGAAAGTCCGACGCGAGGTATGTACAATCATGCAGGTATTTTTCCCACGCCTTAAAACATCCGAGGATGCGACGCCGGATACTGAATGTTTGTCGAAAATTTTCTTTTCACTAGTTAGGTGTAGAGTTGAATACAATGTTTCGATCGGTCTAGTGGTTAAACGTTTCGAGTTAGAATCCAATTACATATTAATGGACTATTATGAAATCTTTTTGACAGTTATATGTTTAGGTCTCGGTGGTCCAGTGGTCGAGCACCTCGTTTCTGAATCAAGAATCGGGTTCGAATTCTGGCTCACACCAATGACTTTTGAAAATCATTTTCGGAAGTTATGTGTGATAAATATCGATGACTAAAAACTTTGTGGAAGTATGGCAATAAGTTAGCGACCTATTCCATTTGTGACGTAAAGGCTTAGCAGCCGCTGCCTACACCTTCGGGAAGAAAAAGCGTGAAGTTATGTTGTGTTATATCTATAAAATCTACACATAGTATTGGAAAGCTCTGACATCTTAAATTAAAAAATTGAAACATATTTTATATATATGTTAGCGACTGATGACAGTTTATTTTTCGTCATCATCATCCCAGATTTTACCACTGCTGAACGTAGGCCTCCCCCTTATCTCGCTATAACTCCCGGTCCTTTGCAAGCTGCATCCAACAATTGTCACCTGTTTTAATTATTAGGTCGTTTGTCCATCTAGTGGGGGACGGCCTACGCTACGCAGACCGATCCGTGATTTTTATCATTTTTAGAGTATTTTTAATTACTGTGACGGCTGGTCGCATACATTCTCTAACCGTCTTACTAACAATGTATTTGTATGTATTACATCTAAATTCTAGACAGTTTGCACTTTGAGAAATTTTCATTCATCTTGTAGTCTCGTTTAATTGTTTATGATAATTTGTTTAATATGGAAAATAATAAAAAAAAAACAATGCACGCTAAACAATGCATCTAACATTTAAGACGGTGTATTAAGTTTACCGAACTAGGTCAATGTCGGTATTTCAATGAAATTTCTCACACTAGAAGAGTTTTAAAGCGAGAATTAATGTGAGAGTCGATAATTTATACTCATCTTAATTTGAAAAATCTTTTAAATTTACAGGTTTTTTATGTTCAGGAATGACTTTGAATTCGTTACAGCAGGAAATGATATTTTCCTTACCTCTTTGGTCATTCCTTAATACTCGGGGTTTGATGATACTTACGGTACTAAAGAGGAAAAATAAAGAAGAAATGAGTATCACAACCTACTGCAAAGTAACATAACATAACTTCACGTCTTTCTCTACCCGAAGGCAGCGGCTGTTAAGCCTCGTCTCGCCGTTATGTTTACGTCCCAAATGGAATTGGTGGCGAAACTATTGCCATAAAGGGCACAAAGCTTTCCGTCATCGATATGTATCACACATAACTTCCGAAAATAATTTCGAAAGTCATTAGTGTGAGCCAGGATTGGAACCCGGGACTTCTGGATTCAGAAGCGGGATGCTCGACCACTGGACCACATAGACCACCAATGTATTATTTATATGATATGTATTTCCATACGAAATTCTCCCCTCACTTTCATAAATTACAATAATAATATATATAGTATTGATAATATATATATATATATATATATAGTATATGTAGTATTGATCATATTCACAACTTTTGGTATAAAAAAATTCATAGATTACATAAACCTCTAGCTAAATGCCTATCTGAAATAGTTTTAAAGAAACAGCCAATACCATCATTTTTGGCAACAGGAATTACTTATATGATTCCTAAAAACAACAATAGTAATAACCCATCTCAGTACCGACCTATTACTTGTCTCCCTACCATCTACAAAATACTAACAGCAATTATCACGAATAAAGTAAGCTCTCATATTGAATTAAATAACATTATTTCAGAAGAACAAAAAGGGTGCAGGCGTAATCATATGGGGTGTAAAGAGCAATTAATTATAGATTCCACAATTCACAGGCATGCTAATATTAAAAAAAGAAATTTGTTCTGTACATACATTGATTACCAAAAAGATTTTGACAGTATCCCTCACACTTGGCTCATAAAAATTTTACAAATTTACGAAACAAATACAAAGTTAATTAAATTTGTAACAGAAATTATGACACATTGGAAAACTAAATTATATCTACGCACTAAAGATAATATCATTACAACTAGAGAAATTCAAATTAAAAAAGGTATATACCAAGGCGATTCCTTGGCCTGGCTCTCAATCCACTCTCAAATTTAATTAAAAATTCTAAATTAGGCTACCCTTTAAAACAAACTGATGGTAATAGCACACTAATTGCTCACATTATTTATGTGGACGATTTAAAACTTTATAGCCGTACGCAAAAACATATGAAAACCCTGATCAACATCACTGCAATCTTTAGCAACGTCATCAATATGAAATTCGGATTAGAGAAATGTAAAACATTAAACATAAGGAAAGGTAAAATAGAACCTGGAAACTACACATTACCAGAAGGAGGAGTAATATCCGCCTTAGGTCCCGATAACTTATACAAGTATTTAGGCTACCAGCAATCTAAACAACTAGATCATACTACATTAAAAAACACACTAACAGACGCTTATAAAAATAGATTAAATAGAATTTGTAAAACTCAACTGACTAGCAAAAGATTAATAAAAGCAATCAACACCTTCGCGATTCCCATTCTTACTTACTCTTTCAGCATTGTGGACTAAAACAGACCTTAATAATTTAGAAATTAAAACTAGGACAATATTGACTAAACATAATTATTTACACCCTAAAGCGGCAATTGAAAAAATGTCACTTAATAGATCAGTTGGTGGTAGGGGTCTTATTAATCTGACAGTTTTATGGCAGAAACAATTAGATAATTTAAGATACTTTTTCCACAACAAAGCGGCTAGTAGTACGTTACATAGAGCAATCGTTGATAACGATATAAAATTCGGGGTGAATTTTATATCGTTATCAACGATTGCTTAACTTAGCAGAAACTGATACAGTCATATCTCTAGCAAATCAAACTTCTGAAATAGTAAATCACGGGGTTGAGCAATGGAAAAGCAAAGTACTCCACGGGCGTCACCCACATGATTTAGAACAACCTCACATAGACTCACTAGCCTCAAACAATTTCCTCACAAATGGTTATTTATTCCCAGAAACAGAAGGTTTTATATTAGCTATTCAGGATCAAGTAATAAATACAAAAAAATATAGAAAATTCATAATTAAAGAACCTGGAGTAATCGATGATAAATTTCGTAAATGCCATAGACAGTTCGAAACGATACAACATATAACTGGGGCCTGTATAACCCCGACACAAACAGACTACACACACCAAATAGTTAACATAATTCACCAAAAATTAGCAATCAAATATAAACTGATAAAGGACACCCATACTCCATACTATAAATATGCCCCAAACCCCATATTAGAAAATAAAGACTTTAAGCTGTATTATGATCGTGCTATCTTGACAGACAGAACCATTTATTCCAATAGTCCAGATATTACTGTACATGATAAATTACAGAAAACAGTTTATATTATTGACATCGCTGTACCTAATACCCACAATATCTTAAAAACAATTACAGAAAAAATAAATAAGTATACTGAATTAAAGGAAGAAGTAGGAAGAATATGGAAAGCAAATAGGGTCCTAATATTACCAATAGTCGTATCGACTACAGGTGTCATTCCGAAGCATCTGCACAATAGCCTCAGATTACTTAAATTACCAGCAACCACATACGTTAATATTCAAAAGGCAGCTATTTTAAATACTTGTAGAATAGTTCGAAAATTTATGCAAAGTGACTAATCTCAACCGAACCCTGATTAAATAACTACCCTTTCAATACAATAACGTCTACTTGGTTAACACCCGTAGACGTTATTTATACACCAGTTTTTTTATAAAAACTGAGAATTCGAAAGAATAACGAAAATATAATAATAATAATATTTTGGACTCTAGTTCCAAGCTAAGCAACTAAATGCTTGTGTTATGCATACTAAATAACGGATACTAATACATATATACTTTTCTTTTGTAAATAAATACTTATAATACATAGAAAAACACCCAGACGCCACTCAAATATTCATGTTTGTCACAAATATTAGTGCACGAGTGGGAATCGAACCCCCGACCTCATTGCTGCAGCCGGTAGTTTTACCAATGCGCCACGAGGCCCGTCTAAATATAAATGTGTAAATGACATAAAAAATGCATGACATGAGCAAAGAAACCTTCTCATCATCATATTGCAATAAAATCGGAACGGGTACATAAAGCAAAAGAATTCCAATAAATAAATAGATCAGAGAGATGTGTTGATCAATTTTTTTTTATCAAACGTATCACGAGAGGAAGTGAAATCTGTGGAGGATGTCGGTCGGCAAGGTCACCAGTAGGATACGCGCAAGTGGGCTGTTGTCACTCAGACACAAACACATATATGTGTACATACCTTTTCCGTGCGTGTTCTAAACTCATACGATGAATAATAGTGTGAGAGTGAATGATATGATTTGGTTTGGTATGGAAATTTGAAACAAATTGAAGAAACAAAATGTTTTTGCAATATTTCACTTTACATATACTACTTTTGATAATGTTTTTATTAAAAGAGGTAACCATAGTACCAAAACCAGTAGGTTACCATATAACGTGTTCAATTAACGTTAAATTAAATATACGATTATACGGGTATTCAATTCTGTAGGTTCAATCAACGTAATGTATATGAACAGAAGATCGCACCTGTTCATATCGAGCGACCATTACATATTGTCAGTAATGCAAGCGCGTGCTGTTGTCGCGTGCTCCGAGTCTCGCCCCGGATGCGACAAATGGTTCTCTAGTAGAGCACGCCATTTATACCGCCCTCAGATTACACTAATCTCCTTAACTCTAAACACATAATTTATTATTTACATATACTTTGATTAGCTGACTTATATTTATTTAGATGTATACTTATATAGTATCTTATCGTATCGACTCGACCGGTGAAATTGCACGACATCTCAGAAGATCGACGTAAAGCGGCTCATACCGCGTTTCGTTCGGTGAGAGAGGTACCCGGAGGCCGACCCCCTTTTCCATCCTTTCCTATCCAAGCAAATAGGAAAAGTGTTTTAGAACTGTCTTTCTGTCCTATTGTAGATTTGCTGTATGGACAGAAAGATGACCCTTTAGCTAGTTGAGAATTTCAGATAATTATTTAGGAGAGAACCTAAAACTGTGAAACAATGTTTGACTGGTAGAGCCAAGCAGTTCGCTGCATGAATGGGCCGGCTCGACCGGTGAAATACCACGACCTCCCAGAAGACCGACGTAAAGTGGCTCATGCCGCGTTTCGTTCGGGGTGAGGCCCACCCCCTTCCCCATCCTTTCCTATCCCCTATCCCTTTAAGGTCGGCAACGCAACAGTAACACTATATGTGTTGCTGGTGTCCATGGGCGGCATTGGTTGCTTACCATCAGGTGACACGCCTGCTCGTTTGCCCTCCTATACAATAAAAAAAAATCTTCAATGTCTTTAAAAAACGGATATGTTTTCATATGACGTGATGCTTCTGTTGCCTACATGCATACTTGCTGTGTGGCGCCGGCTTAGAATACCGCCACCACATCTCTTCCCGTGGGTGTCGTAAAAGGCGACTAAGGGAAAAGCTAGAAGAATGGGCAGTAGCATTCTCTCTCAAGACACTACAGCCTACTGCGATCGCCAACCCGCCTGCCAAGCGTGGCGATTATGGCAAAAACCCCCCATGATTGCGCGGACCGGCAGTTGTGGCGCTCTATGGGGGAGGCCTATGTCCAGCAGTGGACCTCAAAAGGGCTTATGATGATGACGATGATAACATGCATACTTAGACTAACATTTCCACTCACCTTTATTTAAAAATAATCATTGCAGTGATATTAAATTTACTTTTACTATACATATTATATATAGCATTATATGCAAAAATTTTATGATGTTTTGCGAATTAAAATTTTCGATGTCACGTAACCGAAGAAAGTATCAAAAATTGATTTATTCTGCTCGAGCGATTAAATGATAGAAATCATGCAATATTTTTAATATTAGTTCTCTAACTGCAATTCTAAAGATTCGTTACACTATCAAAAGGCATAACATTTAATTCTAGACCAATCATTAACAAATATCTTTGTAATCTATTAAAATAAAGTTTCACTTAAATAAAAACTTATAAATTACTGGCCTGATTTATTTTTGTGTATTTTCTCAAACTTAACATTCGACTCTGCTATCTGTTACACCAAAATTTGTCGTCTCATTTTCTATATCAAAACTATAAATAAAGTGTTATTATGATATAATATTTTTTTTTTTCATTTTCAGTTAAGTAACTAAATAACTGATATACATAATTTTAATCTCCATAGAAAAACGCCCGGATGTCATGCAGAAATTCATGTTGCATCATCTCTGTACTCCGGTTGGAATTGAACCCCCTGACCTCTACTCCGTAATCGATTGTTTTACCAATGTACCACCGATTATCGAAACGACACCGCCAACACACGGCACAATGATCATACGTATGACTTGAAATTCGGTACAGGTAAGTAAAACGTGAACTCATAGAAGGTAGTAATCTAAATTAAATGAATGTTGAATAAAGGAACTGCTTTTTTATAAAGTGATTTGGAAAGTTTACGCATGTCACATATTATGGCAGTACCACGGAATTATATTTTTTTTATGGTATAGGAGGGTAAACGAGGCGGGAGGCCTTCCGGCGGGTCCTGGGGGACTGGCGCGACGCGCTGGTCCTCCAGCACACGCTGGAGGTCTGCCCGGCCTGGGCGGACGAGCGCCGAGTCCTGGTCGACGGGATCGGGCGAGACTTGTCCCCGCCGGCGTTGGTCGCGGCAATGCTGGCGGGCGAGGAGGAGTGGAGGGCTGTGGTCTCCTTCTGCGAAGCAGTCATGCTCCAGAAGGAGGCCGCCGAGCGGGGTCGGGAGAGAGCCGACCCCGCTCGAAGGCGGCGGCGGCGGCGAGCTCAGTGATCGCCGCCGCCGACGGGCCGCGAGGGCGCACACCCCGCGGGTGCGCCCGGGTCGCGGCCCGGGAAGGATGACCCCCCGGTGCGGCCGGGAAGGGTCGTCGGGGGCGCCGCCGGCCGCGCGCCTCTTCACAGCGCGCGGTCGGAGCCGCCCCGCCCGGGGGAGCCTCGCCAGGCTCCCCGAGGATGAGGGGGGGGCGACGGCGGGGTGGACCAGAGGGGTTTATCCGAATCCTGGACCACCCCAACGCCGGAGGAAGGCCGCCGCGAGGTTTTAGTGGGTAACCCTAGGATCGGATTTCAGTTTACTGTTTTGGGAGTCCCACACTACCCCCTGCCGTCCCCAGGCGGGGGGTGTGCATAAAGCATTTCGTCGCGTTAAAAAAAAAAAAAGGTCTCTACTAGGTTATCGGATTTTGTCGATATTTGAAAGAATGAAGAATGATGGAAGAAGAAGTCTCGCTGGTCCATTGCTCGAGCACCCGCTTCTGAATCCAGAAGTCACGGGATTGAATCAGGATTCAAAGGCTAAAACACCAATAATTTTCCCAAATTATTTTCGAAAATTATGTGCCATAAATATCGATAACTGAAAACTTTGTGCCCAGTTTGGCAATATGTGCGCTACCATTTGGGACGTAAACATAACGGCGAGTTGAGGCCTAATAGCTACTGCACTCTATCTTCGAGTAGAGTAAGGCGTGAAGATAAGTTATGTATATTAAAAGAGATGATAATAGTAATCGATAAAAAATATATTATTACAGTATATGTACATAAAAAACACATTTTTTGGTAATTCAGCAATTACTAAGTAAAGATGTCACGTATTGAAACGGCATCCCCGCTGCGAGCCTCATACTAACCTTAAAATTATAAAAAAATAGCTATCCATTTAAACAAATAAACAGTAATAATAAAATTAGACAATTTATTTATTTCTCAGATTTTCGTGAACCACATTCATAACATATTTGTTTCTAAGACTTTCGCGAATCTCACTCGTGAAAATGATCTCTGTAAAGAGTTCGAAACGTCGGGAAATAAATATAAATAAGTAAGAAATAAACGCGATATAATCCTAAAAGTTGTTTTGATCACATTCACAACATTAAAACAACTTTTTATGGATTCATCATCAGGCTTTTGAGGTCCACTGATGGACGTAGGCCGCCCCCATAGAGCGCCACAACTGCCGGTCCTGTGCAACTTGCATCCATCGGCCTCCCGCGGATTTCACCAGGTCATCGGTCCACCTGGTGGGGGGACGGCCTACTCCGCGTCGACCAGTTCGTGGTCGCTACTCGAGAACCTCTCTACCCCAGCGGTGATCGGTTCGTCGAGCGATGTGGCCAGCCCATCTCCACTTCAGCGTGCTAACCTTACGGGCTAACCTACGTCGGTCACGCCAGATCTCTTTCGTATCTCCGTATTGCGGATTTTATCTCGCAGATAGATTCCGAGCATAGGTCGTTCCATAGCACGTTGAGCCACCTTGAGCTTCGTCATGACGCCAACATTTAGATCTGTCCACATTGTTCCCGGTGTATGTCAATATTCTTCACCACTTTCGGGTAGAAAAGGGCTAAGGAAAAGTTAAAAAAAATTATCTTTTATACATATTTTAAGATTGTCATCATCATCACACAATCAATATCGTATTGAATGGAATGCTGAGAAAATATTTTATATATAACTCGGACGTTACACAAAAAGATTGATGTACTTTAATATTATTGACGAGCACTCAACCTGAATGTCCACTATAGATGATAAGGTACGCCTACAGACAGATGAAGTTACGCCACCCAAAGACTGACCTTCTAAAAACACCTTATCACCCACATAATAAGGGTCAAAATTGCTGTTGTATTACATATTAAAATTGTAAGGTCTCAACACCGACTACTTTCCAACATGTCAATAAGAGCTTTCGCTATCTGTGACCAAAAAAAAAAGGTTGGTTTTTTTTCTTTTTCTTGATTTGTTTGTTTTTCTTATTTGAACATTCGTTTCGTGGGCTCTTTTTTAATATAACACGTGACGCGGTACTTTCGATAGGTGTGTTAATAAATACAACCTGTTTGTCGATTGTGTAGGGCAGGCAGGCCACATCACTACAAACCTATCACATAAACAGTACTATAGATTCGGTTAGTATTTAAAATGCAGGTTAAAATCTTCCTTTTTTTATTCGGACATAAACATATAACTTCACGTCTTTTTCTACCCGAAGGTGTAGGCAGCGGCTGTTAAGCCTCGTCTCGCCGTTAAGTTTACGTTTACGTCCCAAATTGAATAGGTGGCGAACCTACTGTCATACCGAACACAAAGTTTTTAGTCATCGATATTTATCACACATAACTTACGAAATTAATTAAGAAAAGTCATTGGTGTGAGCCAATATGAGGGTTCGCACCCGCGACCTTTGGATTCAGAAGCGGGGTGCTCGACCACTGGACTACCGAGACTTTTATTCAACTCTTGAAGATATAGGCAGTGATCGCTGCATGAAAAGGCCCTTTTATATAGTACTGTCTAATGCCGGCAGTAACTACCGAAGCAGGCAAAAGTTGCACTATATTTAATCGATATAAAACTCACTCTGCCCCACCCCTTAAGAGTACTCAACGACTTCTATGTGCGTAATAAAATACTCGATATTAAACAAATATTTACACTTTCATTTAACTATTGGTTGAGCCCACGCCGGTAATTAAAGCCAATTACGATACGCAGTAAGGCGAATATCAAAAACTAATTTCTATTTATATGAAATGAAATCAACACTCCAATTAGTAAAGATAAAATTACTTTACCTATTATGTTATGTTACGAACTAGCTGAACCGGCGAACTTTGTTTCGGCTTGGAGGCAATAAATGAAGAAATAAAAGATTTTTTCTAAAAGAAAAGCAGCTTAAGTTACTCCTTATTACACCAGGTACCTGCCATTAAAAGTCCAATTAAAATCGGTCCAGGAACAAACAGACATACAGGTAAAAATGTTTCATGTGAATGTAGTAGCAGTTATTTCAATATTACAAACAGACACGTCAATTTCATTTATATCCTATAGATATATAGATTACTTATTAAGAGAAATATATTGTATGAGTTCCCGGAACAATGTTCAAACAGGATTATCCGGGAACGTTCCCGTATCCAATTAATTTGGATCGACTGAGCAGAATAAAAGGGATGTTGATGAATACAAATTGTATAACAAGTAAGAACTCATGTTTTGGAGTTCCGTGCGTTTAATTAACCTGTATACTTAGACATTTCGGGTGCCTTACACTACATATACACATATACTACTATTCGGAGAAGTTTTGGCGGGACTGTGGAGGAGACATGTCCGCTATTTGCATCATTTTCTCAGATTTGTGTTTCAATGGATATTATTGAATAAAATTCATGGCGTTTGATTCAATAAGTGTTCGTATATGAGTGCAAATGTGGGATATGGTGTAGGTATCGTGTTTAGTGTGTTCTTCTACAGTGTCGTCAGAACTCCCTCCGAGGGAGTCCCTCGGAACATCATGCATAAAGTGCCACGATTTTATGGATGATTAGATTAGGTTAGGTTAAGCTTTAGGGTTAGGCTAGGTTAGGTTAAGATTAGTTTAGGTTAAGAATGATGATGTTAATTATAAAATAATAAGACTCGACTTAAAGGTCCTAGCAACCAGGTCGTTAAATTATTTAATAATAACTACTATTCGGAATGTATAAAGTGTGTCACTATTATGAAAGATGACTGTTTGATGAAAGGCTTACAATTGAATGTAATGAAAACGAAAGTTATGGTGTTTGAAAGGGAGGAATCCAGAACGGATACAAGGATAATGGTTGACGATGTAGTGATGGAACGGGTGAATAAAATTTTATATTTTGAATGCGCTTTTAGCCGGGATGGAAGGTACACCGCGGATGTAAAAAGAAGAGTGGCGTTAGGAAATAGGAGTAAATGAAGCGTTGGGCAGATTATTGGGCGCAAAAAATATTAGCAGAAAAGCCCAGCTAGCAATCCAAAATGCAATACTGATTCCAACACTAACTTATGGAAGTGAGAGCTGGGTATGGCAGAGTGTGCATGAAAGTAGGATAAACGCGGTCGAAGTGAGGGCATTGCGCAAAATCTGCGGAGTTACCCTCGCTGACCGCGTCGAAAACAAGGTTATAAGGAAGGAAGTCGATTTGAAAGAGATTGTCGGTGTAAAGGTAAGAAAAGGCATGCTCCGTTGGTTCGGACATGTAGAAAGGATGGATGATGCAAGATTGACTAAGCAGATATACAATGCAAAAGCGGATGGATGTAGGAGTCGAGGGCGGCCAAGACACACATTCCATAACCAAATAGAACGTGTTCTGGAGGAGGGTGATGTTAGAAGCCTCAAAAATCGACGCGCGTGCATGAAAAGAGTTATGAAAGTCAACGAAGCCTCACTCAGGTACCTCACTCAGGTTTGTAAGAACCGTGCCTTGTGGCGCTCCGTTCTCTCTGCCTGGGAGGGATTTGGTGTGAATTTATGTATGCATGTATAGAATAAGATTATAATTAATACTAGTTTTTGTCTTTATCTTCGTAAGATCTTCACACGGTTCAGATTTTTAAGAAATAATGCTCAAATCAAATTTGCTTGTGTTGAACATAGCAACCTGGCGATCAGGATCGAGAAGATAATGGGAGAGCACCGCAATTAAAAATTAGAGGCCAACATCTTCTATTGCTGGATTTGCACTCCTGGTGTAGGATAAACCACCAATCAAAACATTCCAAAGGACGGTTGACGTCAAGCAGGCGGCAGGTCATAAATCTACAGCAAAATCTTTTGCCAATATGGATAGTTCCAAACGATGACATGTTTTGCCGACCCCACTTAGAGCGAGATAAGTTCAGAAGAACAATGATGATGAATCTCATCGGTTTTTAAGGCTCATGACATCATAAGTTCCACAAGGACACGTACAATTTGGTCGTCATCAATTCCTCCTTTCGTTTTTGCACCAGGTATATCTGCTTACATGTTTGTCATTTTTTGTTTTTATTATAATTATAAATACTGTATCTGATATAAAATTCCTTATATCCATTTTTATTATTATCAATATTTTATTTTAGTCTTCTAGTATTAATATTTAGTCTCGGTGGCGAAGACAGTCTCGGTGGCGAAGTGGCTAGCACCCCGCTTCTGATTCAAGAAGTAGTGGGTTCAAATCCTGGCACACACCAATGACTTCTCGAAATTTTCGGAAGTTACGTGTGATAAATATCGATGACTGACAAACTTTGTGCCCGGTATGGCAATAGGTTCGCCACCTATTCCATTTGGGACGTAAACATAACGGCGAAACGAGGCTTAACAGCCGCTGCCTACACCTTCGGGTAACAATGGCGTGAAGTTATGTTATGTTATGTTATTTTATTTTTACCATTACCTACTTAAATATAAGTATTGTTAATTTATCGACGTATTAATGCATCAAATGTACAAAACAAATTATGTAGATGGTACATAGACATTTTAACAGTGGTAGAGCTAAGCAGTTCTGTGCCTGAATGGGCCGGCTTGACCGGTGAAATACCATGACCTCTCAGAAGGTAGACGTAAAGTGGCTCATGCCGCATTTCGTTCGGTATGAGGGCTACCCGGAGGCTTAACTCATTTTCCCGTCCTTTCCTATCCTACTCTCCTAAATGTCAGCAACACAAGTGTAACACTATATGTGTTGTAGGTGTCCATGGGCGGAGCTGGTCACTTACCATCAGGTGAAACACGCCTGCTCGCTTGCCCTCCTATCCCATAAAAAATGCAGCGTTGTAAGCCAATTACATTGAGTAATAAAAAATATAATATTTGTTGATATCTCATGTGTAACAGTTAATAGTTACTGGAGAATATTACATCATGGTGATTAGTGATAATGAGTTTTATCACGCAAAGATATCATAAACAATATTCAGTGATCATTTATCATATATAAGTATGTATACAGCTTAGATAAAGGGGTTTTAAAGCAATAAATTACTTAAATACTAATAAATTTTACTTATTTAAGTTATTTGTTATTATATTTAGTTATAAATATGAATAATTGCTTTCTATAATTATATTTTATTTTATACTCTATTATAAGAAGCTGTAATAATAAAAAGTAATTTAATTAATACCTAAATTGTGATTTTTAAATATATTTTTGTTTTATTTTGGGTATTTTGGTATTCTAGGTCTGATTCTATTCCAGTGTTTTTGATTGAATATGTTAGCGATGTTTTTTTTTGTTTAACTCTAGCTTTTAACCCCAGGCATACATTTTTCCGAGGTGTTCAATTCCGTCGCAGACTTATTGCCTATACCTTGGTGGAGCGAAGAAGTAATTCAGTCGACCTTTTTTATCAAATTTTACATAACGTAAACATAACTTCACGCCTTTTTCTAGCCAACGGTGTAGGCAGCAGCAGTTAAGCGCCAATCATTACTTCCTTAAATATAAAGTATTTAAATATATATTTAACTGTAATCGTTATTATATAATCGTAATTTTTAATTATGGCCGGATTAAAAACTTTGATAAGTTATACTTGCAACAAATCTCATATAATTAATTTCCCAGCCACAAAGGATACAGGACGCGCGAAAGGAATACACACACGTAAACTCGAAAAAACATAATCAGCATTACTGCGCAGTTGGGTGAAAAAAAAAACACGACAAACGTGAACCGTAGTACCACCTACCTACCTTCAAAGCCGGACCACTCGTACTCAACACACTGACATACATTTTTATAGAGCTGCGCGCAATTTTATTTATTTACACGTGTTTAAATATTCTATGTTCATCGCCTCCACGTTTAACGCTCTCAAATAAATTAAACATCCAACCGACTTGAGTTATGAGATCTGCTTGTATTTTAAAAAAAAACTAGCGGACTGACAGCGTGCACTTCGTACCGAACATTGTCTATTAAATCGGTCAGCTCTTATTGGTCCCAGCGTGATATTATAAAGTTTAACACCTTCCATAATAAATGGACTATATAAAACAAAAAAAAACACTGTTCCATTCCGGTTGCCGCGCTTCGCCCCATCCCCTTCTCATCCCACTTCCGACCCCTTCCATATCCCATTGTGAGGACAGATAACGCAACTGTAACATTAATTGTCTTCAGGTATCTATGGGTGGCGTTTGTTGTTCACCATCAGGTGACACGCCTGCTCGTTTGCCTCCAAATACCTTAAACCAAAAAATAATTTCAACTAATAGTAGTTCTAAACAAACTATTCGGCTCAATATATCAATATTTAGTGTTAGTCTAAATTAAAATTGTAAATTTTATATTTATAATATTATGGATTCGTGGCTTCGTTATAAGATGCTACTCATCATTATTGCACTATTTTATTATTATTTATGACTGTCAATATATTATGATCGTCTTTCTCTTTCATGATTATTAATGAATTTGCATTTTTATGTGAGATTGATTCTGTCGAAGATAGGAAGACCGAGTGATTGGTTTAGAACACTACTTCTAAATCTATTGTGTTAGGTTCCTAGCTCATATTAATGAATTTAGGATATTATGCTTTTTTATGGTGAAGAAAGTAAACAAGCAAGCGGATCACCTGGTAGTGAACGACGAGCTCCGTCCATGGACATCTGCAACTCCAAGGGGGTCACAGCTGCGTTGCCAGCCTTTAAAGGGGCTGGGCCTCCGGATACCTCTATACGTATGTCATGGAATTTCACCGGTCAATACTGGCCATTCTAGCAGCAAACTCTACAAGCTAAGCCACTGTTTGATAAACAAATGAACTGCAATCAATTTCGATTGGTATATAATAATAAATTTGGCCACATTTAACGGTTATCATCTTCGTTGCATTAAAGGCGTAAAGTTCAATAAAACGTCCCTTTAAACGTAACTTCATGTCTTTTTCTACCCGAAGCCAAAAGTTCTAAAAGAAGTACAATTTCAATATTTGTGTTATACCTTTTTGGTAAGTATGATGTAATAATATCCAGCCCCTCCGCTAAGCCTTTTGAAGTACATTCCACATAAAAAGTAAAAACTAAATACAGTACTAACATAGTCGTTAATATCACGGGATAAATACTTTTGGTGTCGTAAAATTAGTTTTATTTTGTTTTTATTGCTCTTCTACGTATCAAAGCTAGAGCTTCATACGCACGAAATGTGATATCAAATTTAACTGATGGAGTTTTTTCTTAATCTGTACTCTTATCTCTCCAAGAAAACGTTGTATAAAAAATGCTATAAAACTTTAGCTGCACATAAATATCAATAAATCACATAAGATCGTCTACATTTAAAGCATACAATGAGACAGATTTCTTGGATTTCGGTAAGAGAATACGTCATCAGTCATAATCTTTACCCATTTTTTGGACAAACGAGCGAGTGGGTCACCTGATGGTAAGTAACTTCTCACCGTAGTTTACTCTACCACTGATAAAGAGCTAATAACACTTCAATTATTTAAAAAAAATTGTAAGAAATATCCTTTACTTAGGAAATGGTAAACGAGCCAGCGTGTCATCTGATGGTAAGCAACTAACGCCGCTTATGGACACCTATAGTACAGATAGTGTTACAGTTGCGTTGCCGGCCGCTAAAATGGCATAGATAAGATGGTCGGAAGTGGGATGGGGAATAAGTTGGGCCTCGAGATACTGCTCTCACCGAGCGTGGCATGAGCCACTTTAGATCAATATTATGAGAAGTCGTGGTATATTAACAGTAGATGCGGCCCATTTATCGCTGTCAAAAATAAATAAAATGAAATATTCATAATGAGAATGGCGAATATTTCAGTCGTTAGACCTTTGAAAGGTCACTTTAACAAGACTTGTTCGAGTTTGTTTATTTATTTTGCAATAATTTATATTAATGTAACAGCAGTCTGAAATAAACGTATAAACAGTCTCGGTGGTCCAGTGGTCGTGCAAATGCCTTCTGATCCCGAGGTCGCAGGTTCGAATCCTCACACTGGCTCACACCAATGCTCAAAATATTGTTTTCTTGCTCTTCTTGTCTGTTCTTGCTTAAAATATTGTCAAACAAAAAAAGGTTTTGACAACTTGAAGTTTACTGTTACAAGCATAACATAACTTGTAGCCACCGAAATTATTAAAAACTTAAATTAATTATTAGTATTAATAAACGTTTTATCAATTTAATTTATTAAATAGTTAATTTTGTTCTTGTTGTTTTTGCTGACGATTTTCCAATACAACAGAAATAACAATAAATTCTCCTAAAAAGACTACATCTTAATACAAAACGTGTCTAAAACTAACATTTCAGACATTTCAACAATAAGTTAAACTGCTTTCACACATAAAGTACAAGTGAAGATTTCTAAACATCGTTCTTCGACTTGGTATCGAAGGAAATATTTTGAAGTAATATTACAAAACTTGTACAAAGATTTTATGTTATCTTAAGTACTTGGAAACAGGAAAACAATTCAATGTAATCTTAATAAAGCAATCGAAATTGTATTATAGTCTCTTTAAGATCTTAAGTCTGTCTCAGTGTTGTTATTTATATTTTATACTAGCTGATCCCGCAAACGTTGTCTTGCCGAAAAATAAAATTTAAAAAATAGGGGTTGATCGTAGGGGGTTGAAAATTTAGGGTTGCATGTATTTTTGTATCCCGTTTTATAAAAAAAATAAGAAACAGATATATGTCGAAAAATTAAAAAAAGAAATATTGAGGGGTGGGGGCTACCCTTGTGATTTAGGGGGATGAAAAATAGACGTTGTCCTATTCTTAGACCTACCCGACACGCACATAAAATTTCATGAGAATCGGTCAAGCCGTTTCGGAGGAGTTCAATTACGCACATCTAGACTCAAGAATTTTATATATTAGATATAAGCTTGTAGGTACTTATAATCTCTTACTCGAAACTAGTTTATAAAAAAAACCCGCTTTTATCAACAGCATACTAAAATTAAATTGAAATCTTTAAGCAATTTATTAAGTATTTAGTTATTATTAATATTAAATTCTAGATTTAAAGTATACACTTGATTTAAAAAAAAAGATTTTTGTACCACATCAGAGTATTTTCGTGGATATTACTAAACGACAAAAATGATCATTACATAGTATAAAACAAAGTCGTTTTCTGCTATCTATCCCCTTATATGCTTATATCTTTGAAACTACGCAACGAATGTTTATGCATTTTTTTTTAATAGATAGAGGGTGTCTACGGTGTGGTTTTTATGTATAATTCAGGTATAATGTATTAAATAAAAAGTGATAATTTTGCAAACGCTGACTGAACCTTAAGTGATAGATCAAAATAATGTACTACATTATTATACACCTTAAAAAGGTCTACAAAATTTATCACTCAGGGTTCAGTCAGCGTTTGCAATTAAATTCCTCAATCTTGAAAATAATCACTTTTTTTTAATACATTATGCATGAATTATGCAAACACTTTTATCCACCACACATTCTTTGCATTAACCACAATACCACAACCACATATTTTGTCTGTATTTGTTGTAAAATAACAATGATTAACAGAATAATGTTTAATACATAAATTAAAAGCCTACCTTTCATACATCATAAATGCTTAAATTTGAAACAAGATTTAATATACTATATATACCCTAAACCTTTTCCACTTTTGAAATCATTAAAAAATCTCGTCATACCTCTTCAACTTGTCGTACCTACGTTTTAAATTACTTTCGTTTACTACGAACTTTAATGGCACAAAATTTCTCATGTGTACGTTACAATTTATATTGAAAAGAAAGAGGCCTAATTTTATCTGTATCTATTTTTAGAACTATTTATAAAAATACCAGCAGTGTTCTCACAAACTTTTATTGTCATAGATAAAAATAGGCTACTTATTTGTTATTAATTATTGCAAAAGACAGGGAAATTTCTAATGCCTAACACAGGAGTGCGAAAGTAATATTGAAGGAATGTTTCTATTTAGAGGAAAGAATTTTCTCCGATAGAGGGCGTCATGCATCGGGAAGCGTTTGCTCCTTTAATAGCTCTGTTTAATAGTAAACGCGACAAATGTACGCAATTATCAGTGCTGTGGCAGAAAAGGGAACTAAGATTTGAGTTTGTTAATTTGTACATTAATACTAAGGAAAAGTCTAGATAGACCGACTTCTGTGTTTCTATAATTCGTGCCTGATAAATTTCTATTATAATATTGTAAGGTTATCTTCGACAAGTATCATATTTGCAAGTCACATAAACGATTTATAAGATGAAGGCGTTGTAAATTCTTGAGAGCGATCAACTACTAAGCGGCTACTAATCATTGCTTCACAACATACCGAACGCCAGCTAATCAATAGGTCGTATAATAAAATTGCGATCCCATTATAACCAACCAGTTTATGGTAGGTATATATTCATAAACAAAATCATTCACTTTCTCTTAGAAAATCTTATGGTGCCTATCGCATTTTGAAATTGGTCGGTAATCATTATTTTGATTTATTGTCTATGTTACGGTTCGATTTTTAAGATTATATCTTATCTTGATATTGGACGTTCGAATATCATCAGAAGTTCGCACCGGTAATCGAGCGATCTTATTGACTGGAGTTCTCATCATCTTCATTTCTCTTCTCGAATTCGCTTCATTTTACATTATATATATATAGATGCTTAATAACTTTAAAAGAGTTACAGAACCAAATTAAAGACATCATTCAAAAGACAACGTGAAGATTCTGATATTGTACTTCTGCGTTTTACAAAACCTTATTTTTATTTTTTTATAACGTCACGCATTTTCCTACGTGAAAGTATTGCAGCGGCAGTTAAGCCCCAACTCGCCAATGATATACGTCCCAAATGGATGTTGCAGAACCTATTTCTGTACACCAGCACAATGTTAACAGTAATCGATATTCATTACAAATAACTTCCGAGAAGTCGTTAATGACAGCCCAGAATCGATTCTAGGTTGATGAATATTCCAAATAAAAATAGTAATTACCGTACTTCATCATCACAATAAACTGTACCTGCTACTATTATTATAAACATGACTCATGATCGCCATAAATGAATTGTTTAGAGTACCACGCTTCGAAATATGGTTGCGGATACGGATCTCATCACTGATATAATTCTCCTACCCACAATTGTCTTAGTTACAATTTAATAATCCTAAATTTGATAAAACGTATAATTTTTACTTGAAAAAAGCAATTTTGAACTATTTTTTTTTGGGGGCAAACAAACAAACGTGTCACTCGATGGCAAGCAATAAACGATAGTGTTGTAGTTGCGTTGCCGGCCTTTACAATATCATAATTAAGAGGTTGGTAGTGGGATAGGAAATTCAGAGGGGAAAGAGTTAGGCCTCCGAGTACCTCTCTCACCGAACAAAACGCAGCGTGAGCCAATTGACGTGGGTCTTCTTCTGAGTGATCATGTTATTTTACCGCCCATTACAGCAGCGAACTGCATGGCTCAACTACTTGGGATGTATTTGTATATGTATATTGTATAAAATAATCAGGAAAACTGTTCTATTTTCAAATCACTTATTATTCCAAGCTCGACTGTTTGTGACTACCCAACATGAGTAAATGACAGCGATAATGGTGTTCCATAGAATTCAAGTTCATGCAAATGTGTTGAGTCAAATTTAAACCAGCTCTGTCGATTCTCTGTACATACCAATTAAATATGTACTCCGTCAATGCTTTCTACTTTAGATGAAGCTTGTTTCTACTTGAATGTTAATTTTCTAATTTGTTTAAATTTCTATCAACAAATATACGACAAATATTGTACCCACATCGAAACTCTCCAAATATAATATTTGGAATCGTTGCGTACAACGTCCATTAATAAATTAACTAGTGATATTATTATTTACTAGCTCTTCGCTATTAGCTGTCTGCTACTTATTTAAATGCTTGGCTAATATTTAAAAGCATTTGGTTTAGTTTTTATATTTTCTTTATTTTTTAAACAGTGATAGAGCCAAGCAGTACGCGGCAAAAGTGGATAAAATGCCACGACCTCTTAGAAGATCTACGTAAAGTGGCTCATACCGTGTTTTGTTCGGTGAGAGAGGTACCCGGAGGCACAGCCCCGTTCCCCAATCTATCCCTTAAAGGTCGGCAACGCAACTGTAACACTATATATATTGCAGGTGTCCATGGTCGGCGCTGGTCGCTTAACGGTGACACGCGTGCTCGTATGCTCTCCTATGCCATAAAAAAAGTTTTGAGTTACTGCAAATTTCAACTTCCTATTCAAAATGTTGTAATTTCATCAACCGACTTCCGTAAGAAAGCCGTTTCGTAGAAACAAAATTATAAGAGCTTAATATTCAGGAGTTTAGTAGCAGCTATTATATAATTTGTCATATTCTGCCCACAACATGCAATCATCCAGCTGATACTAAACTTTTAAATGGCTTATTGCTAAATTTCATATTTCGATACTATTTATAAAAGTAGGTAAGACAAACTAGACATAAGTATTTAAAAAAAAAGGAATTTTAACCACACATTTAATAATCGCAATATTTAATTATTTATATGTGGCGTAAAGGGTATAATCCAGTTTTATTAAAAAAAAAAAACAAAAACTGTCAAATGTCTGCTTTGAGAAAGTGGCCAAAAGTCAGCCTGCATATAGGTATTCTGACCTAGAATTCGCCAGAGCTTGAGGCGATCGGATTCGCGGTATAAGTTAATTTCATTAAATCAAAATACCATGGACACCCTCAGGTATTTTCAGATCACGTTATTTTGTTGTGTCTGTATTTTGTAGCAACTACAAAATATTGTATAACTTAATAAATTGGTACCAATTGCTAAACGTAACCAAAAAATTAACATTTTTTTTTTTAATAATCGATGGATTAATATTTGAAATTAAGTGTTGAAAATGTACACTTTCAAAAATGATTTATGCAAATTGAATTATGTCTAGATATTTCGATATTCTATAAAAAGATTTAGATAATTTTTTATATACTATAGTTATGTTTTTTTTATGGGATAGGAGGGCAAACGAGCAGACGTGTCACCTGATGGTAAGCAACCAACGCCGCCCATAGACACCAGCAACACATATTCTGTTACTGTTGCGTTGCCGACCTTTAAGAGATAGGGGATAGGGAAGGATGGGGAAGGGGGGTGGGCCTCCGGGTACCTCTCTCACCGAACGAAATGCGGCATGAACCACTTTACGTCGATCTTCTGAGAGGTCGCGGTATTTCACCGGTCGAACCGGCCCATTCACGCAGCAAACTGCTTGGCTCTACCACTGTTAAAATTTGTGTTATGTTATTTAAAGTGGAATTTTAAAATAATATTAATAAATATTCACTTGAGATGACAGAAAAAATAATTAATAATCGTGAATTATGTATACTATACATGGAGAAAAAAATTTCCTCATCGCACAGAGTACAATATTGCCTTCCATGGACTATGTGATAATATGCAAATTACTCCCAAACAGTCATTAGGGTAACAGATTCGAAGCCTATATCTACAAAAAAGATATCCCACATATTACGTTGCTAGACTATCAAAATTATTAGAATTAAATTTTTACTTATAATCTTATACAGATACCGTTATCACCATTGAGATAAACGGCTTTTTAACATCATACTGACCTGGCAAAATATTTTTGAGGCCCGCAAAAGTTTTTGCAGCGTTTATCTGCCTACAGATAGGAGGTAGAGAGAGAAATCCTCTATAAACCTGTTTCTGACGTTTTTCACAAACAAAAGTTTAACTTACAGCTGTATATAATATCTAGGTTTAGACCCTCACTAACAATACATTTACAAAGCGAGGAGTTCCTTTTGATATTAGATTAGTTATGAAGAAAAGATTCAAGCTTTACAAAATGGTTTCGTAAAATTAAAAAAAAAAACATGACTTAGGTTCGAGGTACAAACTTCTTAGAATTTAATTTAATTAAAAGTAGATATAAATTTATAATATAACTGTAATAAAAATAATGACTTAATAGAAATAGTCCTTGAGGGAGATCATATCAAGAGCCTTAAAAATCGACGACCATGTATCACGAGAGTTATCAAAATCAAAGAAGCGAGTGAGGTGTGTAAGAATCGTGCCTTATGGCGCTCTGTTCTCTACGCCTACCACACAAGGGACCTGACCTGTCGTTAAGTTATTTATAAAGATAATAATGTTTACAAAGCTAGTAATGAAATTGTAAATGGTTTTTTTCTTATGATATATGTGCACAGTTTTTGATATCGTAAATTTTAAGCAGCAGTTTTAGAATTTACCTAATAATATATTTGGTTCCACAGGTGGTAGGCTTACAACTATGTATGGGGCGTACCCAATGGACCGGAATGTTCATCACACAAATATTTGTACATGGGTTGGATTGAAGACTAGTAGTACAATGGTGGTACTGTGGTTTCTTTGTACCAGCATGAGGTTCCATAGTTAAATTTAATTATTTAATTTAGTTGCGAATATGTCATAGCATGCATAAATGGGCCGGCTCAACCGTAAAAATAACAACACAAAATAGTTTGTGGTTCGTTTCTAACAGTGGCAGAGGAATCATTTGGTATTATTTTTTGCTAGTTGCCCACCTTTATCTATAAAGAACAATTTTTGACGAGCTCGGCCGACTTAAAACTAACTGAATGCCTATAATACCTTCAATGAATTTTTGTCATACATAACCCCTTTTAGTATGTCATATATTGTAAAAAATCTAATAATTATAATTGCCTTGTCATACAAAAGAAAACGTGTGTCTCTAAAGATAGCCGTTTTTGATTCCATTCAAAGAGACAAATCCCGCTGGGTTCATACGTTTTGTCGGAAGTATGTATATACAATAATACTTATGTTGGCAGTCGGTCAAGTTCATTGTGACCCATTGGCATGGTTAATTAAATTAAATAAAATCTCACGCCACATGTGAACTTTTAATACTGTCTATTGAAGAATTTTTTTTTTACTATATTGCAGTCTTAATTGTAGATTTAACTGTCGAGACATGATATATGACATGTTTAAATGACGGTTTGAATACAGAATCGGTTTTCAAGTTGAGTTTGAAATATTTAATAATTTCTTTATAGTAACAGTGGCAGATCCAAGCAGCATGAATCCCTCGCTGAATGAATGGGCCGACTCGACCGGTGAAATAAAACGATCTCTCAGAATATCGACGTAAAGTGGCATATGCATCGTTTCGTTTCGTGAGAAAGATCTCTTCCCACACACTTTACCCATCCCGTTCCATCCCAGTCGCTTGAAGTTTAGTTAATTAATCAGTCATAATCAGTATTAAGCAAATAAAGAAATGTAATATACAGCCGTTGCCCATAATAAGGTCGTGGTATTTAAGTATTCATTGTAAAACTATTCAATAAAACGCAATTACAAATTTTATAGCGATGTCTAACAAGGAACATTAATATTTTAACTCAGTCCATAATGTATGCGACTCGGATATGAAAATCCCTCATTTTATAACAGAATATTAATTTGAACACATATAGCCGGCTTAGTAGGGAAATAACTTCTGCGAAGCTTAGGACAACATCGTTAGCATAAGACTCGAGATATTACCAACTTAGTATGAGCTCTGTGTTAATACATTTAATTATTAAACTTCGTTATCATAGTAAACTTGCGAGAGTTCCTGTTATGACGGTTATATTCTTAACCTGAATTACCCGGGGATACGCGTGGCCAGATACCTCCACCCTACTTAGGATTGATGGCCACACAACACCCATATTTTGTAATTTATGCTTTAAATACCTTCTTTTACACATGTGCTCTCCTTTGTTCCAGTTTTTATGAAAACTTTTAACATATTTTTTTTGTAATTATTACATTTAATACTCGTTGTTGTTTGCAACACTACTCGACGTGCAATTTTCTTCCCACAATCCACCACTTTGACGTAGTCTAGATGGTTCAACCTTACAATCTGTTTAGTAGTCTCGGAGATTGTCGCTTTTGTCATGTTTGATAACATAATTGCTGTAAAATTATGCTTTTATTTAAGTAAGATCTATAGCTTTCATCATTCATTTATCGTTTTCCACCCCTAATCCCACTCATTTACACTTAACTATGCATTTTGACATAAGTTTGGGCTGTTGTTTTATGACCTGCCGCCTGCCTGGCGTCTACCCTCCTAGTGCATATATTGGTTGGCGGTTTATCCACCAGGAGTAAAATGCAGCAATAAATGATTGGATTGGCCTCAAATTTTTTCTAGATTTAAACCAATAAAAACTTAACATTGATATAGTAGTTTTTACATAATGCGTGGACAAACATATAGACAATAATTCTAAAAGCTGTTGTTGTATTTTATCCCTCTTATAAAAACCCTCTTAAATTATTATTAAATGAGTTAAATCCTAGATTTCTTAACGAAACAAAGAGTTTACATAATGCACTACACGAACAAAGAGTGTGTATTAGAGTCGACTTAATTTTTTCTTTGTAATACTTCTAATATTTCAACTTTCATTATTTAACTTATTAGTGAAGAAAAATATTACATGGCCGAGTGAGTAACTATGCAAAAAGCAGTCATCTCTCAAATATGTGAACACATTTACGCTTTTAGTTTAAGAATTAATTATAACTCACACCTCCGAATTTTAAATGGCATAAAAATTCAATTTCACATTATGTTAGCTTATTTATACCTAGTTATTGGCGATGACTCAGATCGCCGGAAAATATCCGGTATGGTCATACCCTCTCAAAGAATGAAATGCAGCTTGAGACACTTAACGTCGATTTTCTGAGAGGTCGTTATATTTCACCGATCGATCCCGCCTATTCATGCACCGAACTGCGTGTACCAATATCCTATTTTGAATGTATGTAACATTTTATATTTCATTTACGGATAAGGATAAATACATTTGATATTTATTTTTTATTTTTATGAAACCATTTACATTCAAATGCCTCTCTTTACCTTAAAGTAAATAATTCCTGTGATTTTATTATTAAGTTATAAAAGTTTATTGATTATTTAAACCAAAAATAAATAATGGAGAAAGTATGACGTCTCGCTGAGATTCAATTAAAATATTACAAATTTAAATCCACTCTTTTATATCCTATGTCTAATTGAAATAAGTAAAGATTTAATGTAAATTATTAAGTAAAAGTGAGATTGTGATGTTTTGATTACACATACTTTAGCAAAAAATATTTTATTAACATGTATTATTATTTTTTAATAAAGTTCTCTTTTATGAGCTCTATTTACCGCTACTTGATATTATGTCGAAATTTTGTGACATAAAAAGTACAGTCGAACCAGACACGGAACTGCTACTAATTATACTACTGCCGAAGTCATCTATAAAATAAAATTTAACTTAAAATAACTTCACGTCATTTTCTACCCGAAGGTGTAGGCAGTGGCTGTTAAGCCTCGACTCGCCGTTATGTTTACGTCCAAATGAAATAGGTGGCGAACCTATCGCCATACCGGGCGCAAACTTTTCAGTCATCGATATCTATCACACGTAACTTTCGAAAAGAAAATCCTTGGTGTGAGCTCAGAAGCGGGGTGCTCGACCATTGGACCACCGAGACTACAAAATATAATTAATTCAAACAGTTTCTAGGTATTAACTACTAGTGTCAAAGTTAAATTGACGTTTTGCCAATTTCAATTGCTTACACCAATAAGCTTTTTTATTATCTTAAGTTATTCAAATCTATCAGAATACAATAAGTCTAAGGCAAATACAAAATCCAATTTCAATGATTGTCGAAGTCAGGTAAGAGTCACGTAGTATAGGAATGTTAGGAAAGTGTACAACCCCGAGAACGTGATCTGCTTGTGATGGTAAGCGGCACAAAAACTTGGCAATTGTGATTCCTGACGCGAAAACTGATTTAGATTCGCCGGAGATTTTAGCGCATGCTGGTGGGTATTATGTTTTACTATAGAGAAGGCAATCTGTACACTGAAATAAGTATTTGTAAGTTAAATAGTGTTGTTTAATAAATATAGTCGTATTAAAACTTGTTGATTAAACTTTTCATTTAAATATTGAAGGACAATCACTACATAGTATAAAACAAAGTCGCTTTCTCTTTCCCTATGTCCCTTTGTATGCTTAAGTCTTTGAAACTACGCAACGGATTTTGATGCGGTTTTTTTTAATAGTTAGAGGGTGTCAACGGGGTGGTTTTGATCTATAATTCATGAATAGTGTAGTGAAAAAAAATGATAATTTTCAAGATTTAAAACTTTAATCGAAAACGCTGCCTGAACCCTAAGTGTTAAATCAAAACAATGTACTGCATTATTATACACCTTTAAAAGGTCTATAAAAAAGTCCGCGAGGGCATATGTCTATGTCTTAGGGATAACCCACAATGACCATTATTATTTTTTAACTTTTTACGAGAAATAATGGCTTATGTACGAAGCAATTTTAAACATTACAGCATGAATTTTCATCCAATTAAGTGTCTTAAATAGATTGTGCTTTTAATATAGATCAATATAGCCATTTACAGCATGTAATTTAAACTAATATTTACGAAGATATTACAGTATTAACATAGCGGTACATAGCAGTTGCGTTAGCGCGCCAAAACGCGTGCCGATAAATAGCACAAATTGAACTTTTTAAGATCCAAATATTACTAATTTATTTCTTTTGATGCGGAACGAAGTTCGCCGGGTCAACTAGTATCTTTATAATTAGTCTCGGTAGTCCATTAGTTGAGCCCACCGCTTCTGAATTAAGAAGACGCGTGTTCAAATCCTTGCTCACACCAATGACTTTTCGAAATTATTTTCGGAAGTTATGTGTGATATTATATAGATGCCTGAAAACTTTGTGACCGGTATGTGCAATAGGTTCGCCACCTATTCCGTTTGAGATGTAAACATCTGCCTACATCTTCGCGTAGAAAAAGGCGTGAAGTTATGTGTATGTATATCTTTAAAAAAAACTGATTATCATAACATTTTTCACAATGGAATTTAAAAATAATTCACAACACGCTAATTCAACTCGTTTCTAGTATATTCATGATATTTTTTTGATAATCATAAAAAATCTTTTTCCTTGGTATCAAACGCATATAAAATTTGGGACAAGAGTTACCCTGGAAACTCTAATTTTTCACACACAAATATGTAGTACCTATCATACACTCGTGATTCACTTATAAAATAAGAAGAGTACAAAGCCAGCAGTCAAAGCCACATTATACCCTCTGAAATAAACTACAGCATTGCTATATCTTAAATTTGGTAAGTACACAAGGCAGGCAGAAGTGTGTGTACTCGTACATATTAAAGAGCGCCGCGGTGTGAATAATAAACTCAACGTTCTCCTGACCGCGTTGAGATAAGGAGACGAATCGGTGAAAACTTGGACAATGACCGAGAAAAGTAAAAACACTTTCATCGGGTAGACGGAAAATAAATATTATTACTGTTCTAAAAGATTACTTCGATTCCCTAAAATGAAGGTTATGTTTGGTTTTATTTATAGATGGCGGAATGGATTACATAGCTTGAGAAGTGTCGTTAAATATTCATTTACCTTAAGAAAGACACGTGAAACAGTCGATCCCAAAATTCCCACAGGAACAATATTAAGCCACAGCCAAGTCCAGAATAAATTATAATATACCTCTTTATTTCTGCTACGATTTCTTCAACCATCAATAAATTTATTGTAACTTAGCTCTAAATTGACTTTTAGTAACCTCAGTGGTCTATTCATTCAACAACCGTACTTCTGAATCAAAAACTCTTGGGATTGATCCGGCAATGAATTCCTTTTTTTGCGGATTTTGTTTTTGATAAATATCTATGGCTGACAACATTGTGATTAACTTATGGCAAAAGATGGCAGCCAGCTCAAATACTACAGTATTTGAGAACTAAAGTTACTAGGATTCGAAGCTGAGAACTTTCAAGCAGATATACCAAGTTGTAAAGTCGATTAAAGACGACATAATTATCGATAACAGTTATGTGTATCCACCTTATACGAGAACAAATTGATATATTATAATCATTTAAAATAGTATTAACATTACCCCACAAATAGAAAGACAGGTTTGCATGTTGCGTTCTTGCTAATGTTTAGTTATTAAATAAATAAAATTGCGGATACTTGATCTTAATATTATATGCATAATTGAGAGATACATAATTAATTAATCAAAATGATTTTTTTCTCGTTACAGAAGTTCCTAAAGTCATTTATTAAAGTAAATGAAGGATGTATCTATAGTTTGACATACTTGGATAGGCATATTTATAAATAAGTAGCCTAATAACATTGACCAAAGTCTCGGTGGTACAGTGGTAGAGCACCCCGCTTCTGAATCGAGAGGTCGCGGGTTCAAATACTGGCTCATACCAATGACTTTTCAAAATTAATTTCGATAGTTATGTGTGATAAATATCGATGTTTGATAACTTTGTGCCGAGTATGGCAATGGGTTCGCCACCGATGGGACGTAGACATAACGGCGAGTCGATGCTTAATAGCCACTGCCTACACCTTCGGATAGAAAAGACGTGAAGTTATGTTATGTTACTTTGAAAAATTCTCTATATCTAATATTCTAGAAGAATTTTATATTTTTATATTTATTTTTATATATATTATATTATATTTATATATATTTATTTTTATATTTTTGATAGGTGAATTTAAGAAAAATGTTAAAACTAGACTACATCAAAGGGCTTACCACTGTATCTCAGATGACATAAACGATAAAAACATCTGGAAATGAATTGCTCCTTTTATGTTATGTTGATTGTATTTACAATAGCAGATATTGTTCAACTGGTCATTGAAAAGAGTCGGCCTTGAGTTTCTTGTCCGTTCTTCTCAAGAAACCTTAACGCCGGAACTGGCACTTAGATTCGCTAGGTTCCTTTCACATTTAATACAGCGTAAAAGGGAATCTAAGCTCCGCATATTTTAGATAGATATACGATTGTACTTTAGTTGTATGATGATTCTAAGTACTTTAAGAAGTTTATTGAATAAAGATATTTTGAATTTGAAATGCATAGAAAAGTTACTGCCTACACTCATGGCTATTAAAGGTATGTGGATCTTAAAAGATGTAAAATTTTGCCAAGGTCGAAACCAACCATCACACCTTTAAAATGAATAGGTATTTATTACTATGAATTAAAATGTAGGTTACCAAAACATGTTTTTTTTTTCAATATAACGGAGTAGAATTTCGCTAATAACACCGGCATGTTGAAACCTGTCTTGAGTCACACCTGTTAGGAGTATGTAGCTCATATTATTATGATTAAAACACGCTTTCTGGGCTCCATATATCATTATTGATGTATTAAATACTAGGCAAAACTGTTTCGATTAAGCTAAGTGTCACTTGGCATACATATCAGAAGGAAAATGTATTTAAACGTTGCTGAAAATCTTTGTAAACTACTGGACCGATTGTAATTAAATTTTGTGTTGTTTGATTCACAATTACTATTTATAAATCCCGGAATGATTTCGGCTGTCTTACTATATTTTTATATCATAAAGTGCTGATCAAGTCGCATGGTTGTCAAGCAATTCTAACAGTCTCAGGTGTTGTCCAATTATCGAACACGTAAACCTCGCTTCTGATTCAGAAATCGTTGGTGTCCTATGTCCTCTGGAGTCAATGATTTCTCAGAATTCATTTTGGAAGTTATATGTGATAAATGACAAACTGAAAACTTTCTACCTGGTGTATGGCAATAGATTCGTCACTTATTCCATTTGGGACTTAACATAACCTTCAGTGAGTCCACGATTAACAGCCGCTGCCTTCATCTTCAGGTAGAGAATGGCTTGAAGTTACGTACGTTAACTAATTTCTACGATTCATATGGACTGGATGGACTGGTGTGTCGCTTTTCAGCTGAATACATTTTTGGTACCAAAGTATATGACGTGCCAAAGAGCCAGTTAAAAATTAATATTTTTAACACAAAAAAAATAAATTGTGGTAATTCATATTTGGTTATGTCAGCGTTTGGTGGGCAAACGGCTCTGATATTTTAATGTTGGCTTGTGAAAATATTTACAAAGGTCGGAATGTTTTTACGGGAATGCTATCACTTTTGACTCATGGAAACATTAAAAAGATTCGAATTGTTTCAGCGTAGGTTCTGGCTGTGTGGCACCGGCTTTAATAGAATACTGCCACCCCATCTCCACCCGTGGGTGTCGTAAAAGGCGACTAAGGGTTTGATCTTTAATCCGATGCTGACTACCTATTGCATCTGGTGGTAGGCTAAGGCCGCGGGCAAATTACCACCCACCTGGCAAAGCCATACCGCCAAGCGACCTATGTCGTGTTCCGGTATGATGCTAGGTGAAGCCCAGTTACAAGGAGGATGGGTCTAATCGTGACGCTGTACTCGGGTACTGATCGAAGCGTGACAGTCCTAACGTATCTGGTGTCTAGTACTGGATACTAGCGGGATCCGAGGCACGGTTTGCTGCTGGCCGACCGCAGACAGTAGGGGGCCCAAGTAGTGTGAAAGCCACGCACGAACGGCTGCCCCGCCATCTCGCGAAAAATCCTGGAATGGCTCCACCATGCCGGTTGGCGACCGGAAGAGAGGGCCAGGTGGCGATTTTCAGGGGGGCTCGGGCGTCCCCGCAGTGTCCATGCTAGATCCCAAAGATACTGTTTACCTGTTCGCGTTGTTGGGTTAGTAGTATAGCGTCGCTATTAACTGCCATTTTCCTTCCTATTCACCCCTAAACAACATAACATGAAGAAAAATAAGAAGAGAAAGTTAGGACAGCGGCAGCACTCCCTCTCATTAAAAGTGCACCTTGCAAACATCAGAGGTCTGCACTCAAATCTCGATGCAGTCCATCACCACCTGGAGACTGATAAGCCGCACCTCCACTTCTTGACGGAGACGCAGATTCGAAACCCTGCGGATACAGCGTACCTCAACTACCCCGGATTCTTACTTGAACACAATTTTCAACAGCGAGCAGGAGTCTGTGTGTATGTACGCAATGATATCTGCTGTCAGCGTCTCCGTCATTTTGAAGACCCTACATTCTCTACCTTATGGATGGAGGTAGACACTGGTATAAAAAAAATTCTATATTGCTGTGTTTACAGATCGCACCGGGGTGATCAGGAGACAGCTCGGCTATTTCAACATCTCAGTGAGACTGCTGATATGGCCCAACAAAGGCATCCCTCTGCGGAGCTGGTTTTTTTGGGGGATTTCAACGCCCTTCATCAGGAGTGGCTGTTCCCGTACCAAAAAACTGACTTTGCGGGGAGAGAAGCATGGAATTTTGCCATCACATTAAACCTCTCCCAACTAGTCAATGAAGCCACTAGGGTGCCAGATGTTGAAAGCCATTCCGCTAATTGCCTGGACCTTCTGCTGACAACAGACCCAGACAGATACATGGTGACAGTCACATCTCCATTAGGAACCTCTGACCATTGTCTAGTGAAGTCTTTATCGTCCTATTCTCCACCAGAGCACGACCTCTACGGAACGAGGAGACTATGGCGGTACAAGTCGGCAGAATGGGATGAAATGCGGCATTTTTTTGCTGCATATCCATGGCGGCAGGTTTGCTTCTCTTCTCAAGATCCGACGCAATGCGCTGATGCACTAACCCAAGTGGTCCGTCAGGCAATGGAATATTTCATCCCATTTACTGACGTACCAATTGGAGGCAAAGCTCGTCCATGGTACAATAATGAGTGTACTCTTGCTGAGCAAGAGAAACAGTCAGCGTACCTGGCCTGGGTGGAAGCTCGACATCGAAAAGCCTCGGATATTAGCTCTAAGAAGAGGGCCTTTAACCGTGCTGCCAAGTCCCAAAAAAAGGCGCTAAAGAAGGCTCGTCTTGATCGCATTCAACACATTGGCGCAAAGCTCTCTGCCGCTCCATCTGGCAGCAGAGCTTTCTGGTCACTTGCCAAAGCGGTTGAGGCAAACTTCTGTCAGGCATCAACACCTCCGCTGGTTAAACCCGACGGAACATTGGCCCATGCAGCAAGGGAGAAAGCAGATCTTTTTGCATCTCTCTTCGCGAGCAATTCCCGTCTGGATGTTGGCTCTGCTATTCCACAACCATTACCTCACTACGGTTTTTCACTACCTGAGTTCACCGTCAAAAATAAGGAGGTACTGAGAGCTCTAAGGAGTCTAGATGTGAACAAGGCCAGCGGACCTGACGGTATACCAGCCGTAGTACTGAAAACCTGTGCTCCTGAGTTGTCTCCTGTTTTGACACGTTTGTTTCGCCTCTCACTTAAGACCGGAACTGTTCCGAAATCCTGGAAGCTTGCCAATGTACAACCCGTGCCCAAAAAGGGTAATCGAGCTGACCCAGCCAATTATCGTCCCATCTCAATTACCTCTATACTCTGCAAGATTATGGAGCGTATATTGAACCAGCACCTAATGGCATACCTAGAGCATAACGACCTTCTCAGTGACCGACAATACGGATTCCGCCGAAATCGATCAACTGGAGATTTCCTAGTGTATGCCATTCACACATGCTCTCAAACCTTGGAGAGAAACGGGGAGGCCCTTACTGTCTCTCTAGACATCTCCAAGGCCTTTGACCGTGTTTGGCATGACAGCCTTATTGGCAAGCTTGCAGCATTCGGGATATCCTCTGGCCTGATTACATGGATAAGGGACTTCCTGAGTGAACGATCACTCCGTGTTGTAGTCGACGGCTGTACATCAGAGCCTTTGTCGACCAACGCTGGTGTTCCTCAGGGGTCAGTACTATCTGCAACTCTCTTTTTAATACATATCAACGACCTGCTTAAGTCCGGTATTTATGGATATGCGGACGATACCACCATCGTTGATATGTACGAATTGGGAGCTCGGGCCAGTCAGGAGCAGGTACGGATTGAGCGCGAGGCCTTGGTAGAGCGAATGAATCTCACACTCAAGGCAGTCTCCGATTGGGGCGATGCCAATCTTGTGAGCTTCAATGCTTCCAAAACTCAAACGTGTCTTATCACTGCCAAAAGGAGCCCTTTCACCTTGGCTCCTACTTTCCGGGGTGTGGCATTGGAATACTCCGACCGCCTACAGTTATTGGGTGTTGAAATATCTCAGAACCTTAACTTCGGGCGGTTCATCGAGTCCAAAGCAGGGATAGCAGCAAGGAAGCTTGGAATTCTTGCGAAGGTGAAGCAGCATTTCACGCCAGGACAGCTTCTAACACTGTACAAAGCTCAAGTCCGGTCTTGCGTGGAATACTGTAGTCACATTTGGGCTGGTGCTGCCAAATGTCACCTATCGTTGCTGGATTCGATGGAGAGGCGGGCTAAAAGATTAATTGGCGATCCTGTGATGGTCGACAATGATCTGCAAAGCCTCGAGCACAGGCGGAAGGTGGCCAGCCTCTCGGTGTTCTATAGGCTACATTCTGGTGAGTGTGCGCAAGAGTTACACAACTTGATACCTCCATCCCCATTCTATCGGCGAACCACCCGACGTACTTACCGTCTACACCCGTACGTTGTTGAAATCCCACCTGTACGAACTAAGCGCTTTGGGTCTTCTTTCATCATCCGCACGGCTGGTGAATGGAACAAACTACCTGCTTCGGTGTTCCCCGTTAACTATGACATAGGTCTCTTCAAAAGGAGAGTGAATAGGCTACTAACTGGACAGTGCGCTTCACCATCATCGGCCTCGTCGTCACTTACCATCAGGTGAAACGAGGTCAAGCGCTGCCCAGTAAAACATAAAAAAAAAAAAAAAAAAAAAAAGGTTTACGCCTACTTTACCCACGCCACTTTACCCTAAAGTGTAGACAGCTGATTTATGTTTGGACACGCTGAGTTTTTTTGGGTCTCTAGTAATAGACAGTACGGCCAAACCTTCTTATCGAATACGATTATGTCAGTCATCATCTTTTCCCTGTGCTTATCCGTGTCATCATTTCAAAATACCAATTTTATCAAAACATTTGACTGTGTTATGTCTGTCTATCTGACGTCAACTCTCCTTGGGAACGTTTTCGTTGATGGTTTATCCTCCACCAGGGTTTGGTAGAACATTTGTCAGTCATTAATATGTGTTCCGAATGTAAAGTTGAGATTTCTAGATCAAAATGCCACTGAGCCCAAAGTTATTCCAAACTTGCAAGAACTCTGAATAGCTCAGGATCAGGGCGGATTACTTCATTTTAGATGAGGAGAATATTGTTTTTTAGGTATGTGTCTTTAATTATCACTTGGATACTGTGTTTTTTTTAAATTTGATCGTGTGGGAATAAAACAGTTAGATTGTCAGTTTGTTTGTCCATTTAATTTCGGTTTGTGTATTTTTTGTTAAATTCATTAGGTCTTATCTGTAAAAAGATCACGGCTTTTACAAGATAATTTTTTTGGAATGATAAAAAAATATTATCAAATCCTCAAACTTGATTTCCTGATTGGAATCAGCAGATGATTAATTTTTAACGTTATCCATTGAAATTGTGGAATTATTTTTAATTTATATGTTATACCAAAAATACTGAAAGAGCCTCTAGGGAAATAGTCCTAAATAAATAAGGAAACATATATGGACAAAAAATAAAGTTATACATACTTCATAAAAAAAAGAACTAATTAAATATAATCGACGACCAGGAAAGTTGAATTATTGTAGAAAATTTGAACTTAATTATTAAGATAGCTTAGCTGTTATATGAATTTTGCTGCAAAGCTTCTGTTAGTGGGGCTTATTATCTGGATATATAAACTATTATTTATTTCTAAGACTTTCGCGAATCTCACTCATAGATTAAAATACTCGTGAAAATGATCCTTGTAAAGAGTTCGAAACGTCGGGAAATAAATATAAATAAGTAATAAATAAACGCGATATATTCCTAAAAGTTTTTTTTATCTATAAATTATTATTTAAATTTCAAATGTAGGAATAAATCAATAATAATAACACTATCTCCATACCAATTTTTATGTAAATTTAAGCGTAAGTAAAGCAGACATACATATAGACAGGGTTACTTTGGTATTTTTAACATCATTTGGAACAGATGATTGGTAAAACAATGATGATGACATGTGACATATTTATGGAATCATTTCCAATCATCAGCCAGTTTTAGGTGAAGAATTACTAATGAACGTGTCATCGTAAATTTAAAATGTCATTAATATGAGTTTTATGTATAGCGGTTAGAGATTTAATTTTTAACTCTGACCCGGAAATATCTTGTTCCTCATTTGGTTAATACATTTGTTCACATATAATAATTCATTATAAATAGATGTTTTGATGATTGATTTTTCAAAAAAATGTATTATTCATATTTGTAAGAGTCAACATTTATGCTAATTTATGTTAAAAAAAATCCATGTCACTCGCTGATTTTAATAATGAAAATGAATATTGACTAATTTACACAGTAAAGATTTCTGGATGATCTTGTGTGACAATATAGGTACTAGGATTTGTGCACTGAGCTATAAACATTAAAAAGTCTATTTAAGATAACATAGCTAACGCCTTTTAATATCCGAAAGTGTAAGCAGCGACTCCCCAAAACGATACGTTCCACATTGAATATGTAGCGGAACCTATTGCCGCACAATGGGCATAATATACATTAAGTTATCAGTCATAGATCATTGGTGTGAGCCCGGAATCGATCTCGTGACTTCTGGATCTAAAGCGGCCAAACAGGCAGCTCGACCACTAGACTTATGTCTATTAAATAATTAATATAAATAGTATTTATGTTAAAACATGCAAAAAATAAACATACAAAAAAACTAATATTAGCAATTTTTTTGGCCTCAGGTCTTCTAAATTAATTAAGCAACTAAAATATGCTCGTGTTATGAAAACTAAAGAACAGATATCAATACATATAGTTTATTTTTGTAGATACATACAGGTTCATAATAAATATTTGTATCTACTCGTATGAGGATCAAACCCCCGAGCTCGCACGGTTACTTACTACTTACGGTACTTCACAGTCGGTTAGCTCCACTAGGTCCGATATACCGCATATAAACTTAACTTATCAAAAATTCCAAACACATTAAAAGCAAACAATGTTTAAAGCAGGGAACATTAAATATTTATAACATAACGATAAATGAGTCATCCCGATAATGGTATGCTGTGGACATTGTCGACATTAGCCGGACTCCCATATCGCACGTTAAAGATTCCCTTTTGTTAGTGCGATACAAACATTCGACACATTGTTACGTTTTTAATGAAACAGTGGTTTTTAATAATTGAGAGAATTATAATAATATAATTTAAGTATAAACAAAAAACAAATCAAAGTTATTGAATTATGTCAAATACGACATTTTTAGTGATGTGCTTGTTGTGGTTGGGAGTTTCAACAAAATATGTCGATAAAAGGAAGTGTCCCGAAGTGAGAGCTGTGCCACATTTTGATTTACCGCAGGTTTGTTTATGTGTATTATATTGTACATTCATAAATTTTTAACAGTGGTGAAGCCAGGTAGCTGACTGGGCCGAATGGGCTGGCTCGTCCGGTGAAATACCGCGACCTTTAAGAATGTCGACGTAAAGCAGCACATGTAGCTTTTCGTTTGGTGAGAAAGGTCCCCAGAGGTCCAACTCCTTTCCCCCATTCCGTCCTATTCCACTCCCTTAAAGGCTGGCAGCGCATCTGTTACGCTATCTGTTTTGCAGACGTCTACGGGTGGCGATAGTTGCTTGTCATCAGGTTTGTTTGTGACATTAACATAATTAGCATGATTCGAATTTGTTATCATACCATGTGTAAAAGTTATAAAATTATAATTCCAAAACTACAGAGGAGCAGTCTCTGCGGAAACTAATACCAATTTAATGTAGGTACACAGAGCAAATTCTAGTTGCGGATGTTCAAATACATTAAAATTATCAGGAAAACGTAATGTTGATATTAATTAGTTTTACATGTACAATTTTATGGCAAAACAACTTGTATTTAAAACAAGAGTTGTTAATAGTGGGTCATCTAATATCGGTTTTAAAAAAAAAACATGTTTACTGTTATATGACTTACTATCGGACACCGATGGTCCAATAACAATGGAAGTATATAATTAAAATACGCTCTATTAATAAGGTAACCATATCAATAGGCAATAGGGAGCAAACAAAAAATAGCATTTTATCGATATATTACTGGTGAAATTTGATTTCACATCATCATTTGTGTGTGGAGTTGGATATTTTTTACGTACATAAATAACTTCACGCCAAATTCCTAGAGGGGAAGACAGAAAGAATAGAGCGCCATAAAGTAAGATTTTTACACACTTCACTCGTTTCTTTGACTTCTATATTATACACGCTCGTCGCCCTTTCAGGCTTCTATCATCTCCTTCCTCGAGGACTTGTTTAATTTGATTTTGGAAAATGTGTCGTGGCCGTCCTCGACTCTCACATTCTTCCGTTTTTGCACTGTATATTTACTTAGTCAATTTTTCATCCTTCATTCTTTCTACATGTCCCAACCATCGGAGCATGCCCTTTCTTACTTGAACACCAACACTCTCTTACATTTCAACTTCCTTTTTTACTAGCTTGTCTTCAATGCGGTCAGCGAACGATAGGTTATTTTTATTATTCAAATTTAATCATATAACTTTTACTTAAAAATTAAATTAACAAGTATTTAGATATTATGATATTATGATTATATTTTCCACGAAATGATTGCATCATTTTCATCTGGAGAAAGTGGTTATATTTAAAACGTTTGATTGTATAAGACCATTATATCAAAGATAACATTGATAAATAGGATTTATAAATTCCATTTTGAAATTCTTTTAAAAATAATTATACCATCACGATTTTAATATTTACCGCAAAGATAAATATTTTACTAGGCAATAAGCAGACGCTACCCATCTTTTTTGTTTATTGAGAACTAGCTAACCCGGCGAACTTTGTTCCGCATCAAAAGTAATAAATGAGTATGTCCCGCTATGTTAATACTGCAATATTTTCGAAAATATTCGTTTGAATTACATGCTAAAAAGAGCCAGGATCATCTATATTAAATGTACAATCTATTTAAGACACTTATTTGGATGAAAATTAATGCCGTAATGTTTAAAACCGCTTCGTAAATAAGCCATTATTTATGAAGCGAAAAAAAATGTTAGATAAAGAAAATAAAAAAAATAAAAATAATAATTGTGGGTTATCTCTAAGAGATGGATATATGCCCTCACGGATTTTTGTGGAGACCTTCTGAAGGTGTTTAATAATGTAGAACATTATTTTGATCTATCACTTAGGGTTCAGCCAGCGTTTGCAATTAAAGTGCTAAATCTCGAAAATTATCATTTTTTCTTCACAACATCATATATGAGTTATAGATCAAAACCACCCCGTTAACACCCTCTAACTATTAAATAAAACCGCATTAAAATCCGTTGCGAATGGCAATGCTTATCCTCTGTGCGAATAATAGCCCAGCCTCTGGTCGTGAGAGACCTCGATCAGTCTCTTTGCAAGATCTATTACAGAGTGCACGAGCATTCGGTCCTCATGTCCCTAGACTCAACCCCAAACGGGTCAAAAACATAATCACTTACAAATGTTCTGTATTCATGCCGCCTGAGATTTTCCACTAAAGCAGCAAAGGCCAACCCAACCGAGTTTAAAAGTGGTAATAAATATCGTCCCACACTAAATTCCTGCCCATCATCCCAGGCAAAAGAGTTATCTCACCCGGTCTCTTGCCATCATCGCGCACCAAACGTTCGTTATTAACTGCTTTTTATCTTCGGTTGGCGACTATAAAAACTTCCGTCTCACTTTTAACGTTACACCTTCAACTTCTTTTTTTTGGGATAGGAGGGCAAACCGGGCGCCACCCATGTACGCCTGCAACACATATAGTGTCACAGTTGCGTTGCCGACCTTTAAGGGAATAGGATAGGAAAGGATGGAGAACGGGGGTGGGCCTCCGGGTACCTCCCTCACCGAACAAAACCCGGCTTGAGCCACTTTACTTTGATCTTTTGAGAGGTCATTGTATTTCACCGGTCGAGCCGGCGCATTCATGCAGCAAACTGCTTGACTCTACCACTGTTAAAAAAAAAGTTTTTGTTACGTTACTCCCAAAACAAGGATTGTTTTGTTTTACATTTCAGCGATTTAAATATATCAAGATGTAGACATTTGTATTTATAATATTAGTAGTGGTGATTATTAGAGATAATAATAATCAACTGATATTATTTACATACCAGATCGCATACAAATTGTTATTTTATCAAATTGATATTGAATGAGTTTCCATCGGGTTTCCTTCATCTAGTGAAAGGCGGTGAAACCAATTCTGCTGAATATTGTTTACGATCAAACGCCAGACAAATAAGCCGTACTCATTATCTATAACTAGATGTTTTAGACATATCACAAATTGGAACGTTTCTACTTGTAGAGGTTTTGATAATACGGGTTATAATAGGTTGGGGAAAAAGTATTTTCGTATTTTTGTATGAAAAGTCAAGACATTTTTTTCAAAGTTTATTTACATTTATTTACAATATATATGTACCGTTTTGTTGAATAACTTTCTGCCATTTTGTGGGCAGAGACATTATCCCGTTACTGTAGAAACTTTGGGACTTCTGATCAAAAAAACGGGACAAATAGTTTTGGCAGTCCTCTCTTGAGGTCAACCTTACAGAACCTAAAGAATTCTGAAGAGACCGAAACAGGTGAAAATCTGAAGGCGCAAGGTCAGGGCTATATGGTGGATGCACTAGGACCTCCCAGTCGAACTCTCTTAATTTTTGCTGAGTGGCTAAAGATGTGTGTGGTCTAGCGTTATCGTGATGAAAGACCACACCCTTCCTGTTGATCAATTCCGGCCGTTTTCTCTCGACTGCTTCCTTTAATCTCATCAGTTGCTGGCAGTAAAGATCAGAATCGATGGTTTTGCCGGACGGTAAAAGCTCTTAATGAACAATGCCCTTCCAATCCCACCATACACACAGCATCACCTTATTTCGTGTTAGGCCAGGTTTGGCCACAGTCTGTGAAGCCTGGCCAACTTTCGACCACGACCTTTTTCGCACGTTCTTGTCGTACGTGATCCACTTTTCATCGCCAGTTATCAATCTCTTCAAAAACGGCTCGGTTTCATTACGTCTCAATAATGAATCGCAAATGAGTACACGGTTCATTAAGTTTCTTTGAGTGAGCTCGTGTGGCACCCAAATATCGAGCTTTTTTGTATAACCAGCTTTCTTCAAATGGGTCAAAACTGTTTTGTGGTCAATTCCCAGTTCTTCAGCTACATCGTAACTACTAATATGCCGATCTTGCTCCACTCTTTCAAAAATGGCGTCCATTTTATTCGTAACAGGGCGACCAGAGCGAGGTGCATCTTTAACATCAAAATTTCCGGACTGAAAACGTTTGAACCAAATTTGTGCTACTCTTACTGACACTGCATCAGGTCCATAAACATCACAAATTTTTTTCACTGCTTGAGTTGCATTTTTGCCTTTTTTATAATAAAATTTTAAAATGTATCGAATTTCTTCATTAGATTCACTCATTTTTACGGAGAGAAAAACAAATGAAAAATAGCGAGAAACAACTTTTTTTTATTTTTTTCTTTTCTTTATAATGTAACCTTTTTAATGTTACCAAAACCAGCCAGACACAAATAGTACAGTCAAAGAAATTTTATAATAAGTTTATACCTACGTTATGCGAAAAGACTTTTTCCCCGACCTATTATTAATGCTACCAATATTAGGGATTGAGTGTTCTGGTAAAATACCTGAAACTAAATCACAACGTGGGCTATAGTTTAAGTTTAGCAGTCATGAATTTGAGCCATCTCAGACTCTCACTGTCCATTCCATTAAAACAGCAAAAGTGGCAGTGATAGAGCTATGCAGTTGGCTGCGAAAACGGGCCTGTACGCCGGTCAAATACCACGATCTCTCAGAATACCGAATAAAGTGGTAAATGCCACGTTTTTTATAGTAAAAGAGTTTTTCTTAAGCCCACCCTCCTTGCCCTATTCCACTTCTTTAAAGGGAGACCACTAATCATTCACCACCATGTGAACCGTGCCTTTACCCACCAACCAATAAAAAATAACAGTCATCCCGGAAGAGTTCAGTTATATGCATAACATACAAGAGTTATATAGAGCGATAACATTTTTATTTTTATAATGTAGATGAGCTGTTTCATAAAGCATAATACAACATTTTAACCACATAAAACATATTAGTAAGTTATAATTGCTACATGGCCATCTTCTTTAATGTAAAACGAATAGTAAAAAGATTTAGGCAAATGCCGTTAAAGCCTCGACTCCCCGAATCGTTGCGTTACATCCCAAACAAATTAGGCGGCCAACCTATTGCTATAAACCGGGCACAATATTTTCAGTCATCGATATTTATCACACATACATAACTTGCGAAAAGAATTTCTAAAAGTCATCACTACTTCTTGATTAAGAAGCGGGGTGCTCGATCACTGGACCACCGAGACTTAATTTTTTATTTCTATTATCTCTCTCAGTATTTTACTAATACTGTTAGTTAAATAATATTAGAACTTAATGGATGTCGTTGTTTACAATTAGTTAATGTTAAATGCTTGTTAATTAAATAACATTAAGTAGGTAATTGCTTAAGTTATTTTATTCTGGCTATTAGCGAGATATGTTTTAAATGTTTTAAAGTCGGACATTACAAGTTACAGTAAAACATAATATGTTGATATGTTATTACGTGTTGTCCACTATGACCCTTAAATTTAGGTAACAGTTGTGAAATTCAATTTAAACTAACCTTTTTTTAAACTTTTTATTAAACTAACCTATTTTATAATTTTCATACTTTTGCTTACGTATAGGTAAATAGTGGAACATAGTTTATAATTAACAATATCATTATTTATTACAGGTATCAGTATAGCTGGTTTAGTAAATTCTTAAATAGGTTTAACACTCCGACTTCTGAGCAGAAATGTACAGATTTCGGGTCTAAGTAAACACCAATGACTCCATCGAACTTAAATGCGTTAAATAATGATGACGAAATAAATTGTCCCCAAGAACGTAATTAATAAATAATTGTAAATGTTATGGCAATAGGTTTCGTAACTTTTTCAATACAAACGATTATAATAATTTTGTATAATAATTAGTAGCAATTAGTAGTTATAATTGTAATTAGTAGTAGAGTACCACCATACAATTACATAGTATAAAACAAAGTCGCTGTCCGCTGTCTTTACCCTTAGATGCTTAGATCTTCGAAACTGTGCGACGGTCTTTGGTGTTTTTTTTTAATAGATAGAGGGTGTCAACGGTATGATCTGTATTCAATAATTCATGTATACTGTTCACTTGTTGAGCAATAGATGGCGTTGTTTGTTGTTTGTGAATCACGCTATGGTTTTGTTTGTCGCAATAAATTGATTGAGGAGGGCTGGAGAACCAGCATCACTGTTAGGAGCTAGTAATTTTTTTAAACCATCTGCACAGTTTTCGGAGGTCTCGTGAAGGCACTGGGCAGGTCATTGCCATATACTCAATACTGTAGCAAATAAAAAGTAATGATTATCGAGATTTAACACTTTAATTGCAAGCTGTGGTTGAAGTGTAGTCATAAATAAAAACTATGTTACACTATTATATATTATACATATATATTTTTTATGTTAAAGGTCTACAAAAATGTCCGCTGCAGCATATGTCTATTTCTTTTCTGAGGCGAAACAAAGTTCGCAGGTTCAACTAGTAATCATCATTACATAGTATAAAATAAAGTGGCTTTTGTTGCTATTCCGATGCGGTTTTTTTTAATAGATAGAGGATATCAACCGGGTGGTTTTTATCTATAATTAATTTATGATTTAGTAAAAAAAGTGATAAATCCAAAATTTACTTATTTATTATTTTTGTTGCGGAACAAAGTTCGCCGGGTAACTAGTAAGCATATAAATGTAGCAGTAATCAGAATGCTCTATAGCGTGGGTGGCGGACGCAACTGATAATGGGGCGCGCAGTACTCGTTGTTACGGCTAGTTAATTACCTACACAAAACATAAATATGATTATGTTTGAATTACTACATAGCGATCTACTTTAATATAAAACTCAACGTAACTTCACGCTTTTTTCTACCTGGCGTCAATTCTCCTTGGGAATTACAATGATATTATTTTGATAAATTGGATATACCTACTTAGAATGTAGCAGTGCATACAGTAGAGCCTCTCAATATGTCTTGCGGTTTTACTGGTTTAGTTTAGGTCTCTGACTTTTACTTCAAAGATTTCGTGTTTACCCTGGCCCGGACCAAAATAAATAGTGTATATCTGATAATTATCAGAATGAACAGAATTGTAAATTTGATTTAGAGCTATAAACTCAACTGTTTAGCTTAAACGCAACTGCCTACCACACTTTGGCGTAAAAATGGCGTAAAATTAAGGTTTAATAGATTTATCATACATATTACAATAATTTTGATACTGCATCAAATAATCTTAATAATAATAACAAATAACATTTGACAGCAATGAAATTGAAATTGAAAACTGGATCTGAGCATTACACTTATTGAGTTATATAACTCAGCAATACGAGCATTGAATGTGATCATTGTTAGTCAAATAGATATCAATTTATACCTGTCAGATTAGTCACAAGTGTATCGCGACATTTCAATAGTAAATCATTTGCATATTGAATACAAAGCGCGCCATGTATACTAATATTTGAGGATTATAAATGTCACTTGAGCTGTATAAATTTCACTTTCTATTCGTGGATGGATAGGATAATGATATTGTCAAATGTGTAATATAAATTCATAATGCACTTTAAGTAATAGATTTGTGATCGGTTTATTGATGGTTCAGTGATCAAGCTTTCATAAATTACTTATTTTATAACTGTCTCGGCGGTGCAGTGGTCGCAGTTTCGAATCCTGGCTCTCACCAATGACTTTTAGAAATTATTTTCGAGAGTTATGTGTGATAAATAGCTTTATAAGCGCTGTCGGGTGAAAAAAGGCGGCTTTGCCGCGACACGTCGATATTTAACGTCCTTTCGGTCTTCTGTATTTATTAATTTAACTTCAACTGAAACTCAATAAAACCAACGAAACAGCTGACAGGCGTCTTTAATGGTACTAAAATGCCTCTAACTTCAAAAGCCCTGAAAATACAGCCGTTCTAAACGGATCAAAAATTGTGGTCCAGAATATACATAACCAAACTGCACATATTAGTGATGCGAATGCAATCCTTTATAGCGGAACTTATTATATAATTTTCTATCCGGGAATGGATAGAAAATGAGTACATTAGAGAGAGTTTCAAGCGTCAACGTAGATTTACCAACAGTGAGATACTCGTGGAAGACGATACTCTAAGTACCTACTACCTAAGATTCAACAAGATCTGAAGAAATTTGTATTTAAGTAGATAGGAAAGCAACACAAAATTCATATAGCAGCACAAGGCTATAGTTAACGCCTTGCAAAATGTTATAGCAAGCATACTAACTATGTATATTGTATATTTTAACATAAAGGCCTTGCAGTTTGCTTTAGTGCAAATTACTTGATGTTATTCCTTAACAGATGCTTGGAGACTGGTACGTTGTGGAGTATTATGCGAGTGCTGAAGAGGCCCTTTCCTACAGTTGCATGAAAGCTGTTTTCACGGAGGATGATCACATCGCATCAGCGGGTTCGTATATTTCAATTAACATAGACAGATAGCTCTCTATTTGCACACCATAAATTTAAATTAAAATACATTACAATAAGATATAGGACTAGGGCAATATTCACACAGAATATATAAACAGTTGGCATTTGTAAATTTATTTAAGGTCTTTCAAATTATCAAGTGTGATCTGGAGATCTAGCATCCCTCTAAAATATTAATAAGAATTCTTTGCGCAGAAGTAAAATTTCAGCCCCTTTCCCTTTAGCACATCAATGATATTATCATGACATATCAATTGATATTTATACTATACCTAAGCTCATTTATTAGGACGTTAAACTTTGATTTCATCAAAGCTGTAAAGTAACGTTATTGTATAACAGTATAAAACTATCAGAATTATAAATAATTCTGTGCAATCATTTCAGTCATTCTTTTTATTACAGATGGTTCGGTGGAGTGGACGCCGGGAGTTACGATGAACTTCACTTATCGTTTCGCTGATGACCCTATTGGGGAAAATCTTCTCGGCAATATAACATGGAGGGTTGATCTAAACGAACCAGCTCATTGGACGCATGCAGAGAGAACGTGTAACAAATTACTGAACATTTATCTATTACTTACCTCTTTTCTCCCATATAAAATAAAAACTCACAGCTATATCAGACTCTCAGTAAAAACGGGTAAACCTTTTTCTCTAAGAAAATTGGCAATACGGAGATTTAAGAAATTTATGATACCTAAAGACGATCGTCTCGAAAGTAGGTACTTGGATTTTATTTAAGAGAAAGTATCTCAAGTACGAACATCTTAACACTTATAAGGAAAAAAATCAGGCTCAAAAGAAATACTTTTGCTATATATTTCAATGCTACTGGGCAGTACTTTAGTATGAAATATAATTTACTTATTTTTAATACCAAAAGCAATTCAAGTAATACAATTGTTGGGTTTGGTCCGTTACACCTAAACCCCTAAATGACCATTTTAGGCCACATAGTCAGCTTAGGATATTTGCTAGCTTTTTTGGCATGAGCATTTTATTCAATAATTTTGGTAGTCATTTTATAAAAACGCAAAGATTTTGCTGTACTAATTGAAATTGAATAACGTAAGAATTTAACTTAAGATGACATTTCAAATATATCTTTGTTTTGTATTTACTATTCGATAAGTGTTTTCTTATATAATTCTTAGATTTTCGCGAATCACTTTCATAACATTGAAACAACTTCTTAAACAACAAACAACAAAAAGATGGTAGTCGTTCAGAAGCTATTTTCATTTATACACTAAGGTTACTCTCTCTGGGTACACTACTCTCTCTATCAATGAAAATAGCTTCTGAACGACTACCATCTTTTTGTTCATTACTTGTGAAAATGATCTCGGTAAAGAGTTTGGAACGTCGGGAAATAAATAGAAAATAAGTTCTAAATATAAAAAATAAAAATAAAAGCCTTTTTATTCTTTGCTAAATATACATAAAAAATTGAAAAAAATAAATAATAACTTTAAAGCTCTAATAGAGTTATTAAGCAAGGACCCCTCTGTGGGTGAAGGCCTCCTCCAAAGACGCCCACTGGTCTCTATCCTGTGCGATGTCCATCCATCTCGGGCCAGCTGCTTTTACTATGTCATCCGCCCATCTCGTGAGCGGTCTCCCTCTGTTTCGCTTTCCAATTGGGTCTTTCCACTGTGTCACCCGCTTGGTCCAGCGCTCATCTTTTAATCTTGCCACATGGCCTGCCCACTTCCATTTCTGTTTTTGAGCAAGATTTAAAGCGTCGGTAGCTTTAGATATATTTCTTATTTCTGTATGCCTTATTTTTTGAGCGTTCTTTATTTTTAGCATACTTCTTACTAGTCCCCTTTGGCAAGTTATAATTTTTCTTCTTATTTTTTCAGTGTATTTTCACGTTTGACAGGCATATGTTAGGCACGGTAAGAGGCAGCTCGACATAACTTTAGTTTTAATTTTGACAGGCATATTGCTCTTGAAGACTTCCTTCAAGCTCCAGTACTTGTTCCAGGTCAATTGTTCTAAATAAACGCAATATAATCCATAAAAAGTTGTTTCAATGTTATAAGTGTTTTCTGCTAATGAAATTTAAGAAATTTTGCCAAAAGCGTTAAAATTGTATTTACATAGACTAAAATCCTACTGATTTACTATATTGGTAGGTAAATAACCAAGTAAAACATTAAATGACACCGTAAGGTTAAGGTTGAGTAAAGTATACGCAGACATATTAACTGAATTAATATTCCTATTCTCCAATATATTTATATTAATTATATACTTCATATTTCTATTAAAATGAAAGTAACATTTATTCCAAGAGGATAAATCTTTGTAGGTAATATTGTTTCTTTTTTAACTTTCAGATGAAGGCATTTATAATACTTATGTACTTGATACTGAATACAAGACCTGGGCCCTACTCCTCCATTGTGCTGAACAGGTTGAGGGTGCTAGATATTTGAGCGCCTTTGTTCTATCAAGAAACACCAGTCTGCCTAAGAATGTGATGGCGTACTTGAGAGACAAATTACCAAGGTCAGAACAGATTTTTTTTCCACTAGACTATTTTACGAATGATACCTAATGTTTGTGCCTCTGTTGTACATTGTTGAAAAAATATATATCAGTTTCATAATATAATATTAGTATATTTGCCCAGTGGTCTAGCACCCCGCTCCTGAATCAAGAAGTCGCGGGTTCTAATACTGGCTCATACCAATAACTTTTCTAAGAAGTTATGTATGATAAATATCGATGACTGAAAACTGAAACTGTGGCCGGTATGGCAATAGGTTCGCCACCTATTCCATTTGGGACGTAAACATAACGGCGACACGAGGCTTAAAAGCCGCTGCCAACATCTTCGAGTAGAAAAAGGCGTGAAGTTATATTATGTTAAAAGTCTAGTAACTAAGAAGTATTTCAGGTAAAAAATAGAATAAGTTAGGATCTCGGTTTTGCTTAGTTAAAAAAAGTGTTAGTGCAATTTCGCATATAGATTTAGTTAGTTCAAAACTTTACGCCTCTAAACTTGAAGGTGTTAGAATCAACAATTATGCCACCTTACATGAAATAACGTGTTTTTAAATATTTGCTTGGTCCATTTCTATTAACTATATACTAAGTAGGTATATACTCAGGAAGCTCAAAATAATAATGTAAGTTAATTAAAATATATTTAATATCTTAATTGAATGTCTGACCTTTGTCAACGGTAAAATTTCAAAGGAAACCCGACAGATATCCACATGAAAACCGAGAACACTCTTGGTGACATCGGAGTTTTACGAATATAATTTGTAAAACTAATAGAAACAATGTATTTTTTTAAATATGACATTCAAACAAACTTTAGGATTATATCGCGTTTATTTATTACTAATTTTATTAATTTCCCGACGTTTCGAACTCTTTACAGAGATCATTTTCACGAGTGATGAACAAAAAGATGGTATTTGTTCAAAAGCTATTTTCATTGATACAGAGAGCACCCACTTTTTTAAATAGTTTCTTTGTTTAAAAACTGTTAGTTTATTCATAACAATTAACCATTCATATCCATGTAAATCTTAGTTCAAATCTTTGAACTGATTTGTAAGTGAAAAAATAATCTAAAAAATAATATTAATGTTTGCAAATAAAATACATAAATATTTGAAATCTATTCACGTCTCGAAATACAAAACTAATATATTTTTACGGATCACCATTTTTATGCGTGGATCACAAACAGGTGGTTGAAACAGAGGTACATATTTATTTCATTATGTATGAAAAAAACATTCAGAAATCACTACATAGTATAAAACAAAGTCGCTTTCTCTGTCCCTATGTCCCTTTGTATGCTTAAATCTAAATCTTTGAAACTACGCAACAGATTTTGATGCGGTTTTTTTTAATAGTTAGAGGGTGTCAACGGGGTGGTTTTGATTTATAATTCATGAATAGTGTAGTGAAAAAAAATGATAATTTTCAAGAGTTAAAACTTTAATCGAAAACGCTGCCTGAACCCTAAGTGATAAATTAAAACAATGTACTACATTATGATACACCTTTAAAAGGTCTATAAAAAAGTCCGCGAGGGCATATGTCTATCTATTAGGGATAACCCACAATGACCATTTTTATTTCTTTACTTTTTACGAGAAATAATGGCTTATTTACGAAGCAATTTTAAACATTACAGCATTAATTTTCATCCAATTAAGTGTCTTAAATAGATTGTGCTTTTAATATAGATTAATATAGCCATGTACAGCATGTAATTTAAACTAATATTTACGAAGATATTACAGTATTAACATAGCGGTACATAGCAGTTGCGTTTGCGCGGCAAAACGCGTGCCGATAAATAGCACAAATTGAACTTTTTAAGATCCAAATTTTACTAATTTATTTCTTTTGATGCGGAACGAAGTTCGCCGGGTCAACTAGTGTATTTATAAAGCATGTACATAATGTTCCTTTCTTTCTTTCTTTCACAGATACGACGTCGATGTTAACTACGTTTTTCCGATACCACAAACTGATTGTACTGATAAACCCGCGAGACCTGATTATGTACCGATCTTAGTGGACGTGGGCAGCAAAGCACCCAAGAAGACAGAAGTCAGTTATAACATTGATTCAGGGAAACCTACAGATTCAGCGGCGATTTGAACAGAATTTACCTGCTGGATTTTTTTTATATGTATTGTTTTAACTTCAGGATAATAATATTAGTAATTAGAATATATATGTGTAATTATATTCTTGTTTTATTTTATTTCATTTATATTACCCTACTTCTGCACATTCTTAGTAAACTATTGAATTAGGAGTTTAACGCCCGAATACTGAACCGCAACTCAAATATATAAGCGCTACTTATATATATAAGAGTTTAAGTAGCTGTCACATTAGACAGAATACGTGAAATTTGAGCAGTAGCACTTTATTGATTGTCAGATTTGAGTGACGGTTCAGTATTCGGGCGTAAGCTTAGTAAATTTTAATGATCGATTCGATTTCGCTAGTCCGAACCATAGGAGTATATTGTTCCTTACTTAAACACCGACACTCTCTTTCAATACGAACCTTAAATTATTTTCTAAATTTAGTCTATTGGTGTACTATGAATTTAATTTGTCTCGACTAAAAAAGGCGAATAACTAATAAGTCTATACAAGAAGGGTAGCACTTATAGGGTAGCAATTCATCAGTTTCTCTATTAAAGAAATAACGATAGAGCTTCGTTGCATGAATGGGCCGGCTCGACCGGTAAAATACCACGACCTCTTATAATATCGGCGTGAAGTGTCTCATGCCGGGTCTCGGAGGAGAGGTAACTGGAGAGGTAACCGAGAGAGGTTATCGGACGCCCAACTTCTTCCCATGTCTCGTCCTCAGTCCACTTTCGTATTCCACTTTCAAGGCTGGCAACTGCAATCAATCAACCTCAGTTGAATGAGTCCATGGGCAGTGTTAGTTGCTTACCAGCAGCTCACAGGCATATATAACATACATTTTTAAAAAAACCTTTTACCATTGATGGAATATTTATTAGCCCCCAAAAAGAGATCAACTGACAGACTTAGAGACATTATGTAATTGTACATCGCCGAGCACTATTCGGTGACATTTAGTTTTGATAACGATGTGGTTCAAGGTGAAGCGTCATTTGCATGTGATTTGCATTTGGTGATCGAAAAAAAAAACAAATAGCATGTGGTACTGCTCTAGAGAATTTTGGCATCCTTTTTCTAAAAGTTTCAAGATCCACGAGTGTCTCCAAAACGTGATTGAATGAATGAGTTTGATCTAAATCATTGATCGTTGACCATCTGTCGAATCTTTATTTCAGAGGTCCAAATTTCGATTCCTTTCTCTCAACAATGACTTTCTGAAAGTTATGTGTTATGATTTTTATCTTTGACTTTTTATGGATAGGAGGGCAAACAAGCAAGTGGGTCATCTGATGGTAAGTAATTTCTCACCGCCCATGAACACCGTGGTGCGTTGCCGTCCTTTAAGGGAGTAGGAGGGGAAAGGGAATTGGGCCTCCGGATATCTCTCTCACCATACAAAACGCGGCACGAGCCACTTCATGCCGATATTCCGAGAGGTCGTGGTATTTCACCGGTCGAACCGGCCCATTCATGCAGCGAACTGCAAGACTCTACCACTGTTAAAAACACTGACTCACAAAACTGTACTCGGTATTAAACAATAAGTTACGCTAATTGAATTTTGTATAAAAAAAAATTAATCCGACGTGTAGAGGGATATTGTTGCCGCTGAATTCCCCTTAAGTCATTATGAGTGTTACATTATACGTAGATAAAGTTAAAACGTATACATATGGGATTTCCATATTGTTTGCTGTACAAGGTTGAATACCCATAACTGGTAATATTAATAGGTAGTTTTGCTATTTCGATGTATTTGCTATTGACTAGTTGTATAATGCAAGCTTTTGAAGAACTGATAGGGCATGCACACAATATGACCTAATTTAGTATTCTGTTCATATATCGTCTGAACATACATACAAGACAATAAGCAGACATAAATATAACTATACATACACACTGCGTATTCTTTTACTGACATATTTATTAAATAATATAATTAAATCACCTAAATACAGAATTTCTAAAGAAATAAGTACCATACGTAGGTGTTGTATCAAAAATACAGAAGCCAAAGCAGCTCGCTCAAGTAATGTGTTTTATTCGTAATTTTTTTTTAACTCAGCGCTATTCAATACCAGTGTAATTCATGTTACTGTAGCACTCTATGACTCATCATCACCATCAGCCTAATGCAGTCCACTGCTGGACATAGGCTTCTCCCAATGTGAGTGGCATAGAGGCAATGTAAATAAATCTATAATATTACAAAAATCCTCTGAAGAGTCTAGTATATAATATGGTTATATAGATGTAGATAGTAAAATATCAGGCAGTAGACAATCACCTACTGCGCAATAAAGCTTTAAATTTGTATTCAAAACCTTTGATATCCTGTCTTTGTTTTAATAAAATAATTATAAAAAAAGAATCTATGACATAAAAATACGTAGGTAGGTGAAGCTTAACAGCCGCTGTCTACACCTCCAGGTAGAAAAAGGTGTGAAGTTATAAAAAAATATATATAAAGTACTGAGGACATGTTTCTATAGAACGCGACAAGTAAAGAAAAACCAAATATAGTTATGACATTCAAACTCGACCGTGTCTAATAGAGCCAACAATGGTGGAGTGAAATTAAATGGTTCGTGTAGAACATACTGTCATGCTTCGTTAATTCAGGATTTTCACGATTTGCATAAATTAAATATAACTAGACAAATATTAAAAATCAAGTTTACTCTACGTTAATGGCATAGGCAATAACGACGAACCTGATAAACTGATAAGAAATAGCATTGATCATGAAGTAATCCCATCACAGAAGCTATCATCAGATCGCAAAGGTGCAACATAACTGCAGCAGTTGCAAGCGTCTCCTCCCATGACGTCACAGAAAAACGTTAATGAAACTTCTTGCACAACTATATTCGAAATCCGGGCATTCGAAATTTGATATTATTGAAAATTTTTATTCAGATTTAAATGCTGTCGTTCTGTTTAAAAAATATTCTCAATAGAGGTTTTTATGCCGTTTATCAAATGTTATCTTATGATGCACTATCTGTTATGCGTCTTTTTAGGTTGTGAATGAATTATTTACAGGACCACCTGGAACCACAGGACCACTTACAAGTGGTCCTGTGGTTCCAGTAGTAAAGCACCCCAAATCTAAATCAAGAAAGCTTAGCTTCGTATCCTTCACACTAATGACTTTTCGAAATTCTTTTCGGAAGTTATGTGTGATAAATATGTGATGACTGACAACTTTGCCTCCGATGTATGGCAATAGGTTGCAAATCTATAGGTTAGGTACCTATACCATAAGGACGAGTCGAGGTTTAACAGCCGTTGCGTTCACTTTTGGGTAGAAAAAGGCGTGAAGTTATGTTATGTTATACTATATCTTTGGTATACATTTTAAGTACATAGTGACACAAATCGGCACGGCCCTGAATGGTTCGAAGTATCGTCCTCAACACGTATCTACAAATAATAAAATGCACATTGTTTATTCTTTGGCAATGTATTAGTAATTCAGTTGTTTGCGTAAAGCCTCCGTTATAAGTATGAAAGGAAACTGTTCGTGAGTTTTTCATGATAACACAGCAAGGATGGCTGAAGTGCGAGCGTGTTTGAATTTTCTGGTGTTATTTTTGTGTTTCCAAGTAGCCATCGGGAAGGTTAGTAGTTTTTGTTAGGCTTATATTTATAATTTGGACAAATATATAGGCGATGTCAAAATATGGGAGGAAAGAATGAAAAATATGAAAAAAGAAAAATCGTTTAAAAAATAATAGTAACGAGACTCTACTTCTACTTAAATATTATAAATTAAAATTTTGTTCTCAGCTTGAGCTGGTTCCGCAAGGAAAACTCTTGTTTTTTTAAAGGTGACAATTAACTACGACGTAACAAATTGTACCCTAAATTTGACAATTTATTTGTTTTGACTTATTCCATGAGATGAAATATTTAATCTAACGACACAAATGAACGCTCTTTATTAGTGGGTCTTTAATAAGGTTACTTCAAACTTATTATCTTTTTTGTAGAGCATTAAATTCTCTATAAAACAATGTATGATTTATAGTTTTTAAATATTTCGTTCGCAAGTTATAAAGTACATAAGTAGCAACAACAAAAGTGTTATGTGTTGTTATTTCCATAGGAAACTTAGATTTGAATGCGCACTATCTTAGAGTTAATAATGTGCTCAAATTTTCAAGGATTTTTTTTATCAATTTGGAAGCCATATCATTAAAACAACTTTTAGGATTATATCGCGTTTATTTATTACTTATTTTTATTCATTTCCCGACATTTCGAACTCTTTACAGAGATCATTTTCACGAGAAAATGTAATAAATAAACGCGATATAATCCTATAAGTTGTTTTAATGTTATGAATGTGATTCGCGAAAATCTAAAAAATAAATTTGGAAGCCTTTGAGCCCCTGGGAGCAAAAAAAATGAAATCAACCTTATTAAGGACCACCCTCCTGTTTATACTCTCAGCTATCAAAAGCAGCTGTTAGGTGGCAAGAGTTAACATATTCAACTCGGAAGGAAACTTGTTAAGATAAATTAAAATCCCTTGCAGAATGTCATCACGGATAATATCAGATCTTAATCCATCCATTGCTTATCAGTAGGTAATCATATTATAGTTATGCAGTTCTAATAAGTAAGTTTTTACTGCAGCCATTCTTCGGGTTGTTTTGGTGTGAATTGTTCTGCGAAGATGATGATGACAATGTTTCAACGACGTCAACAACAACAGCTAGTTCAGAAGACTTGATGGACGACATATTATGCGGTGCCTGTGAACCACGAAGACCGAGACCTACTACACCTAATCCGGTTCCAGCAAACCAAATTCCTGGTGCACCTGGATTTAACTTCGTACTCCGTAAGTTTCTACTCTGATTTCTAAAGGCAATCAGTAAAGTACGCGCTTATTATATTAATCGCCTTTTTATAATGGAAACGTCTATCTAATCTCGTAACTCGAAGAAGCAAGGTAAATTATACATACACTAGCTGACCCGGCGAACTCTGTTTAGCATCAAAAGTAATAACTGCTGCCCCGCTATGTTAATACTGCAATATCTTCGACAAATTTGAAGTCGATAGCAGCTATAGGTTAAAAATGGGAATTTTCCATTGTTAACACCCCCGCAACCCCCCTTGTGGGTGGAATTTCGTAAAATCCGTTCTTAGCTGACCTCTACTCGGCGAAAGGAATAATCCTACCAAATTTCAAGTCGCTATGCCTTATGGTTCCAGAGATATCGTGATGAGTCAATATATAGGTGGAAATCTCTTATATATATATAGATTTATGACTTATATTAATACACTCAAATCGAAGTTCAGAAAGTGATTATAGTGTATTTGCTTAAATAAATAAGCAAGATAACTATACCTGGATTGTATAGCATGATCAAGCTTTTGACATAACGGAAGACATCACGATAGTAATAGGTTCCTTAAAATATGTAAGTAACTGGTTAATGTGGATATTTTAAAGATATATTTTGACGACAGACTCTCAGTTAGTTAATCAGAAGTTATTTATGATTATTAGGATATGTGCCTGCTATTTTTCATTTTCGATTACCTAATATTGATGTGGCAGTTTTTGTGATTAGGAAGATTTAAGTTGGCATTTTTGAAGTGACTTTATTATAGACAAATAATAATAATATCTTGGACACAATATACACAGCGCCCTCTAGTTCCAAGCTAAGCAATTAAATGCTTGTGTTATGGATACTAGATAACTGATAAAAATAAATATATACTTTTTTTTTAAATACATACTTATAATACATAGAAAAACACCCAGACACCACACAAATATTCATGTTTGTCACAAATATTTGTGCTCGGGTGGGAATCGAACCCCCGTCCTCATTGCTTTAGCCGGTAGTTTTACCAATGCGCAATTGGTATTACATATTATTGGTAAAATACCAGGTTATCATTATCATCATCATGCTTTGCCCTGCCTTGTTCCTGATTATACCTGCTATTGCTGTTAAATTATTATTTGTGATATTTTACCCCAAGAAATAATTGAAAAACGCAAAGCAAAGTCAGATCACCTACCAAGAATCGGGTGTTATTATATTATGTTATAGATAATTTGCAATTTGTTGGTGTCGTGAATTGATGCTATTGTAATATATTATTTATTTATTCTTTACGGTGAATTTTATTTGAAACATATTAAGTTATTTTTAAACAATAACAAAATATTTTGGTTCTTTAATCACATACTAACTACATGTTTTGTGTATATTATGTTTAATCCCATTATACCATTTTTATTTTTATTATTTTTATGTTATCTGATCTTGCACTTGTAGCAGATAATTATTATAATATAAATAAAATGAAATTGTAGCGAGCCAGTATTTGAACTTAATTCAGAAGCGATGTGTTCATTAATTTTCTTATTTGTAGCACCAAATGGTATGAACGTTACAATGGCGCAGCAAGGTGCGGGTCAACCATTTTGGATGGGTTTCTTACCCTGGGGTGCCCCACCAGCCGCTCCGCCTCCCGCTTCTGCTGGTGCTGCTCCTGCAGCAACCACTGCCGCTCCTGCAGCAACCACTGCCGCTCCAGCAGCTTCTACAACAGCAGCGGCAGCAGCGACGACCACAGCTGCGGCGACGACTGCTGCACCTGCTGGAAGAAAATAGAGTATTTTTAATTCTTATTCAATTTTTTATACACATATATATATATATTTAATGCGTATGCCAATACTAATAACACAAAATCCTTTTAAATGCCCCTAAGCGTAAAATTGGTATAAATAAATAAGGAAATCATACATTAAATACTTACAATCAGTACATAAGATGCAGCGTCTGAGAGTTTTTGAAGAAACCTGATCGGGAAGAGTAGGTATACCTAATCCTCGTGCCATAATTAAATTGGTGAAGGGAAAAAGTTGTTATAACTGGCATCAATAGGTAATGTAAGTAATGAATTGGTAATTATTAACTATTATTATTGGCGATAGAGCGCACTCTCGCAGATCGCAATCAACTTTTTGTTGTTTGAAAATTTTAAAAATTTTACTACAAAAAATATCTATAATTAGGGTATATAAAATTTACAGTACTGCGGATTTTTTAATAGTTGTATAATAACTTGTAGAAAAAAAAACAGCCATTAGTTACTTAAGATAATAAGTGCATATTATATATTGTTTAATCTGAATACTTAGTTATTGAATCCAAATATTAGCTTAGATTTGAATCTTCCATTTTTGTGAAAAGCCTTATGAATATTCACGGAACAGTTTTGTAGGATTTCACTTTTACATTTTTATATAATAACAGCTGACATATTAACAGCTGATATATTAATTTTAATTTTTAATTATAGTATAGTGTAGTTTTAACCAAAAAATACCAAAGCAGCGATTATTCAATAACAATAGTATGTTACAATTGTTAATAGTATTGTCTGCTATATAAATATAAGAAGGTATTGTCGAAATTTCAGAATGCGCAAAATTGTTTTTTTTATCACATAAACATTTTTGCGTTTAATTTAATTTATTATTTGTTAGTTATTGTACTTGTATCAAATCAAAGGATATGAATGTCAAAAGGACATCACTATTTAATAAACATTGATTAACAATTTAAATTTTTGTTTAACATCAGTTTTATTTAAAATATGGGTTTTCGTATAAAAGACAAGCTCCGATCACCGATGATTCGGTCATGCAAAGAAAATGGATGATGCAAAATTTATCAAGCAGATACATTTAACATGACCAAATTGGATGTGTCCTTGCGGAAGATGAAGGCAGAAGCTTTAAAATCGATGAGCCTGTATGACAAATGTTATGAAAGTCAGAGGTGTGTAAAAATATGTGGTTTAAGGGGCTCTGTTCTGTCTGCCGACCTGCAAGGCGTAACGTTATATACGTATTAATAAAAGGATATGATTTTATTTTATGTTTCCTCACTAATTCATTTGATCTGTACAATAGTAAATCTAATGCAAAGTTTCCAATTCCAACGCACGACATGATAAATATCCTCTGAGAGAAAGATAATAAGATTTTTTTCATTTACTACTAAGATTAAAACAAAACAAAATTAATTAACATTAAATGAAAACAGCAAAACTTTAAAAAAGATTATCATTTCCCTGCCATTTTTACATTCCATAACCAAATAGAACGTGTTCTGGAGGAAGGTGATGTCAGGAGCCTCAAAAATCGACGCGCGTGCATGTAAAGAGATATGAAAGTCAACGGAGCTAGTGAGGTGTGTAAGAATCGTGCCTTATGGCGCTCCGTTCTCTCTGCCTACTCCACGAGGGATTTGACGCGAAGTTATGTATGTATATATTTTCCTGCCCTTTTCGCACTTTAAGTTAGGCACACACAAACACACACACGTGGGCGGCACAACGTTATCTTTTCCAAATATCCATGTTGTCAAAAGATTTGGCTGTGGTTTTATGACAGGCCGCTTGCCTGACGTTAAGCCTCCTTGAGAATGTTTTCGTTGGTGGGATGGACTAGGGGTTGTAAATGGGATGGGGGGATGAGAAGGCAAGTTTTGGGCCAGCGGATACCTCTTTTACCGAGCGAAATGCGACATCAGCCACTTTAAACCGATATTCTGAGAGGTCGTGTTATTTCACCGGTCAAACTGTTTCGTTCATGCAGTGAACTGCGTGGCTCTACCACTAAATTGAAAAAAATAAAATACATACATAACTTCACGCCTTTTTCTACCCGAAGGTGTAGGTGTTTAGCCTCTGCTCGCCGTTATGTTTACGTCCCATAGAATAGGTGCCAAACCTAATGCCATACGGGGCACAAAGTTTTCAGTCATTGATACTTTTCACACATAACTTCCGAAAAGAACTTCGAAAAGTCATTGGTGTGAGCCAATGTGAGGATTCAAACCCGCGACCTCTAGATTTAGAAGCGGGTGCTCGACCACTGGACCACCGGGACTGGAAATGGAAACTGGAAAACATTAATATAATATTAATAACAAACAATTGAGTCCCGGAAAAGTAACATAAATCAGTGCAAATTTGATGATAATCTTCAATTATGAACATTACCTACGTCGTGGGTAAGTAATTGCCAATACACATTTCCGTACCTTCAGAATTACCTATAAAAATTGTGTGCAATAATATTGTGTATATTTCATACGGTTAATTGTGTACCGGCATTTTATATAGAGTAAGCATACACGCAATACCTAAAGACAACATGCTATGTGTTTACCCGACTGCAACAGAAGAACGGAGTTATTTATCGGAAAAGGGGGACAAACAACCAAACATGGACATCTCCGACAACGAGAAGTTCACATAAAGGAATAAGGTGGGGTGAGCCAATTCACGTCAAATGACTATAAGAGGATTTACGCATAGTATTTTTGGGTCGACTTCCCATTTCAAGCAAATGATTTCAGTATATGCGAAGCCTGGCTGATTCTGCATACCTATACCTTTGCGAATTAAGGGCGTGAAATTACAAACGAATAAGATAATAGATAATAGTTAGTAGTAAAGTAAATAGCTACTTCATAAATAACTAAACCAGTGCACCTTGCAAGAGACCATGACGCAACTATTAAGTTACCAACAGGTACTGTACTTCACAGTGCTCTGATTATTACAATACAGTAACAAAAGGCAGAGGGCACTCAGGAGAATTGTAAGAATTATTAATGTATACTCAAGTGGCGTCGTGTCTTATCCAAAGGGAATATTAATTAAAGATCACGGTGATCTATGAATAAACCGTATGATCGATGGTGAGTTACGACTTAGGGTTGTCACTTTAGAAGTTTTAGAAAATTTTGGGTAAAAAAATAATTAACATGTAATACGCTAAATAATTTTGATACTTTGCATTTCATATTATTATTTAATTATGTTAAAGTTACTACAGTTTCAATCTAATAGTTTCTGTATAAATCAAGTTTTTATGTATAATCCATGCACAATTTAGTACATTATTACACACCTTAAAAAGGTCTACAAAAAGACCGCGATAGAGTAAGTCTATCTCTTAGGGATAACCAACTATTACCGTTTTTATTTGATTATCGCCCGACGCGCGCCAATTGAATTTAATAAAATAAAAATCTATTAATTTATTACTTTTGACGCGAGACAATCTTTTCCGGGTCTAACTAGTAACTAATAAATATACAACAACAACATTCAACATAATTTCACGCCATTGTTACCCGAAGGTGTAGGCAGCGGCTGTTAAGCCTCGTCTCGCCGTTATGTTTACGTCCCAAATGGAATAGGTGGCAAACCTATTGCCATACCGGGCACAAAGTTTTCTGTCATCGATATTTATCACACAACTTCACATAAGTTCCGAAAAGTCATTGGTGTGAGCCAGTGTCGAGGTGAATATTAATAATTGAGATAAAAGGTATGGACCTTTTTACTATGCGCCTGTGCATTATTAACAGCACCAATTAGACAGCCATTGAAAGATACCGTTACTTGTTAGTACTATAAGGCGCTAATAGATGACGTCTTGTTTAAAGGTAATGAATATATTCCAGGGCTGGCAAAGTTAATTGCACGCCTCATAAGCGGAGCGTGAGGTAGTGCTCTACACTCGACATGCCAAAAAATCCGGTCTTTCGAAACTCAAATGACTGTTCTTTCACTAATATAACACTTACAGGATAATATGAGTGCACTAATATCAAGTTAAATAATCTGTCTAGCACATATGATATATTTTATAAACAATTATTTTGTTTAACATAGTAAATAATAACATTAAAATCAATCATGCTTGGACGTCCGTTAGTCTGTGGTTATGGATCCATGTATGTGGCAGAGAAATTGGTCGAAAAATTCATCATACCGGAATACTTTTTTTTTTATTATATAAAGTAATGCACTGTGCTGATTCCTAGTTAATATTAGCGTTCTAAGTACTGTTGTTTAATTATAATTTGTAAAAAACTAAAATACGACTGTGTATTTGTATATCTATATATACATTTTTTTTTAGTATATTTTTTCCTCACCTTAGAGTTATGGCGCCACTATATATTGTTATTTTATTGTAAAAAACTTGAAAAATTTTTTTTTTAAATGTGAATGACCGCTATGAGGCGTGCACTTTTGGATTTTTTTTATTAATATTAGAAATAGTAAAATACTGTAAATGTTTAGTGTTGTGTTCATTTGTTTAGATTTTTTTAGTAAAAAATAAATAATGATTGTAAAGATAGCTAGTAAAATTAAAAATAACAATTTATAATTGATTTTATGGGATAGGAGGGCAAACGAGCAGGCGGATCACCTGATACCACATAAGATAAGCAAGCTCTCACCGCCCATGAACACCGTGGAAACACACTTTATGGGAGTAGAAGGGAAAAGGAGGGGGAAACGAGATTGGGCCTCCGGATACTGAACTCACCGAACGAAACACGACATAAGCTACTTCACGCCGATATTCTGAGAGGTATTTCGTCGTGGTACTTAACCGGTGGCGCCAGCCCACTCATGCAGTGAACTTCAAAACTTTACCGCACTATACGAGTACACTTGAAAAAATATTTCCAACCAACAAACGCATATGCCATAAAAATATGGATGGATCAACAAAGAGACCTTTCTGACATAGTATTAGTTTCAAATATCTCTCTTTTATCATTATAATTTTGTAGACACAACAAAATGATGTACTTGCATGCTCTTCATAAACGGTTCATAATAAATGTTTGACATGTATGGTTATTAACAGTCGGCCTTGGGTTTCTTGCCAGTTCTTCTCAAGTAGCCTTGACGCTGGAACTGGCACTTAGATTCACTTTCACATTCAAGACAGTGTGATAAAAGGGAATCTAAGCCTCGCGAATTTTAGCTACTAGTTTTGTATGACGATTCTAAGTAATTTGTAAAGTCTAAGGAATAAAGATATTTTGAATTTGAAAATTATGCCTCCTCACAAGGATTCCATTATTAATATTACATTGTTAGATTATTATTAATGATACATTTGTAATTACGGTAGATCCGAATCACTGGATCTTCGAGAAGACCAATGACATAAAATTCACATGATCAAATACATTATCTATCAACAAATAATTACAAATGTAACATAACATAACTTCACGCCTTTTTCTACCCGAAGGTGTAGGCAGCGGCTGTTAAGCCTCGTCTCGCCATAATGTTTACGTCCCAAATATATTAGGTGGCGAACCTATTGCCATACTGGGCACAAAGTTGTCAGTCATCGATATTTATCACACGTAACTTCCGAAAATTTCGAAAAGTCATTGGTGTGTGCCAGGATTTGAACCCACTACTCCTTGAATCAGAAGCGGGGTGCTAGCCACTGCGCCACCGAGACTGTTCGTAATTTTTATTTAGTGTTCATTAATTTTTATTAAAATTATAAGATTTTCAGATTTCATTTTCATCTCAAATTTAAACCAGAAATATATTTTTTATAAGATAAGTAGCAAACGAGCAAACGGGTCACCTAATGATAAGAAAGGGGGGAAATCACCTTGCCTTAACAAGGTTGTAAGGAAGAAAGTTGGATTGAAAGAGAATGTCGGAGTAAATGTAAGAAAGGGCATGCTCCGATGGTTCGGACATGTAAAAAGAATGTATGACGCAAGGCTGACCAAGCAGACATACAATGCAAAAGTGGATGGATGTAGGAGTCGACACACAAGACACACATTCCATGACCAAATAGAACGTGTTCTGAACGTTTTTAAAAGATTATATTTTTGGTTGCGTTAACCCCAAATCATGGGAAGAGAGCAGGAAAATGATGGAAAGGTCAATAAATACGCTGAAAATGTACATGAATATATTGCTGTTTGTGAAGTAAATCGGCAAATATTCTGTAATCTGAGAGCATGATATGTTATACATAAATAATAATTCAGTATCACGGAAAAAAAGTGTATACGGTGTAATATTTTAGGAGAAAAAAAGGGAAATCCACGAAAGCATATTGTATACATTTGCATTTTATGCAGAAGACATTGCTACTCAAATAGTAATGTATTTAAATCAGACAAGATACTTGTAAGTCGTATTTCTAGCTACTTTAATAATTCATAAAATACTTGTACATATCTTACAGTTATAAAATAGATACGAATATATTATCTCGATAGCGTAGTGGTACGTGGACTTCAATTAAGATTGTCTTGTATTTGAATCCAAAACCAATTACTGTATATCCTATCATATTTATTTTACTAAATGATTAAAAAGATTTTTAGCATAAATATACATAATCATAATTAATTTGTAATAAATAAAAAATGTTCTACCAAATGACGAAACATTTCTAGGTATTAACAGTTAGACAAATTAGCGCAAAAGAAATAGGTTTATTACAGAATAAATTTTAATATATAATTATTATTAATACAATTGTAAAAGAATAAACTCTTTGGTAATAATTATAAGTCATTGTTAGCAGATTGCAAATATTTTTTTTAATTTAAACATGGCAACATTTTTTTAACGCAATATTACCAGTCGTAACCGTATAAATTGTTGACAAATAACTGAAAGGGACTTTACTCAAATAATGTCTTTACGGACAGAGTACAACTTCACGCCTTGTCTTTTGCAGGGCAAACAGAGAGAACAAACCGCCATAAGCCACACTTGAATCGTTCCCTATAAATCTTGTCAAACACGCTCGTCGCCTCACCTCACCTCAAAGTCGTCCTTACTTTAAACCTTTTTAGTAAGAACTATTGTTTATATTATTGATATTTTTTTTATGGTATAGGAGGGCAAACGAGCAGGCATGTCACCTGATGGTAAGCAACCAACGCCGCCCATGGACACCAGCAACACATATAGTATTACTGTTGCGTTGCCGACCTTTAAGGGATAGGGGATTGGAAAGGACGGGGAAGGGGGGTGGGCCTCCGGGTACCTCTCTCACCGAGCGAAACGCGGCATGAGCCACTTTACGTCGGTCGAGCCGGCCCATTCATACAGGAAACTGCTTGGCTCTACCACTGTTAAACTAACTATCACTTAATTAAAAAATCACTGACAATTGTTCAAAATAACTTTCAAATCTGCAAACAATTTTCAAAGATATGTTATGAAAACTCACATAATATTACATTTAGTATTCATTTATTTAAAAGAAATATATTTCAGAAGTTTGAGTGATATTCTGTAACTTTGTCGGATTAATATTATGTTAGCACATCAAATTTCCTAATTATTATGTAACTCTTCACACCAACCCGGCCAAGCCTTCAGGAAGTCTTAAACTACAGGAAGGCTTAGAAACTCATCAATTTGTAAAAAAGGCGAAAAGGAAGCAACACGATTACAAACAATTTGATTAACTTATCTTCCCGCCCTTTTTCCACCGGAAGGCGTAGGTAGCTGTTAAATCCTCGATTGGCCAAATAGTTATCTCCCAAATGGAATATGTGGCGAAACCTATTGCCATAGATACCATTTTTTCTGTCATTACTTTTTACTCTTTTTTTCCTCTTTCTCTTCTTTTTCTTTTTTCGTTCTCTAAATTGATTACTTTTAAGCTGTCAAAAGAACAAGAGCGATGTCACAAAACTACATTCAGTCAATTATCAATGATACGGTCTAAAAGTTTTTTTTAAAACTATATAGTATAAAGTACATACATACATACATAACTTCACGCCTTTTGTTACCCGAAGGTGTAGGTAGCGGCTGTTAAGCCTCGTCTCGCCGTTATGTTTACGTCCCAAATGGAATAGGTGGCGAACCTATTGCCATACCGGGCACAAAGTTTTTCAGTCATCGATATTTATCACACATAACTTCCGAAAACAATTTCGAAAAGTCATTGGTGTGAGCCAGTATCTGGGATCAAACCCGGACCTCTGGATCAGAAGCCGTGTGCTCGACCACTGCGCCACCGAGACTATTTAGTATAAAGTATATTTACAAATTCTAACTCGGCGTACAAAATTAATGTAGACTTGGCCCAGTAATCTTAATACCTACATGCTCACATCTCATATAATTTAATAATATATTTCAAGTATCTAGATTGCGCAACGGTCTTTGCGTACTTTTCGTCAAATGTCGTCATAATAAAGAATTCCATTTGTTTTTTTTTGTATAATAATTGTTTCACAAACAAAAGAGCATTCAGTCCAGTGGTGGGGAGGCATTCCATTTCAGACCATGTATGAAGTTGAGTCTCTAGAATATTAATTAAATTTTTAAATTAATTTTTAAATTATATTAATTAAAAGTCTCGGGAGCCCAGTGGTCGAGCACACGACTTCTGATCCAGAGGTCCGGGTTCGATATCTGACACTGGCTCACACCAATGACTTTTTCGAGATTGTTTTTTGAAGTTATGTGTGATAAATATCGATGACTGAAAACTTTCTGCCCGGTATGGCAATAGATTCGCCACCTATTCCATTTGGGCCGTAAACATAACGGCGAGACGAGGCTTAACAGCCGCTGCGTACACCTTCGGGTAACAAAAGGCGTGAAGTTATGTTATATAATAATATACTAATTAAACCTAATATAAATTCATGCTTTTTTCTACCCAAAGGTACATCTTCGGGTAGAAAAAAGCATGTCGAGGAGAAATATGCAGTCAAGTTTAACACGACTTGCTGAATTCTTACGTTGCAACCCAAATGGTGGCAAACCAACAGACAAAAAGTTGTCGTCATCAATATTTATCATACGTAACTTGGAAAAAGAGTTCCGAGCTAATATAAATTATTGCTAATATTTTATTCGCTCATAATGTTTGAATGAGTTGTGGAAATGAGATTAATAATCTCATTTCAAAGTTCAAAGTTTTTTTTTTAAACACTAATTGACGTTTTACAAGAAAAGCTTTTAAGAACAATTCATTGGAATTGTTACTAAAAGCCCCTTTTTTATAGAAGTGCCCATTTCTCTTAATACTAATAGAAGAGTTTTAATTGGATAAGCAACCACAATCGAAAATTGGCTCCACCGATTATCACAAAACTATGGAAAGGTTTATATAAAAAAACTCAAACAATCAAGCCCCCATTATAGGTATATCGAACATCTTAATTATGCATTCTAGCCAAAAAGGGATCACGAAAAGTATAGAATACCAGCACCTGGTGTTAATAGCTACCCTTAGAATAATTTATTTCAGCTTATAAATATGCACACACGAGTCTCGAGTTCAAACCCTGGCATTTATTAATAAATTTTTCAGGGCTGTATGAATTATTATAAAAATCATTATTACCTTGGCTTTTCTCTAAAACACTTGGTTTTAGAGAAAAGCCAAGGTTTAGGATTACTCAAAACCGGTGAACTTGTATTGTAAAAGTCTGGCTGGAGGTCCTTGAAAAGCCCTGGAGGACCGGCGCGTCGCGCCCCGTGCGTGCCCCCACGCGTCCGGGTCCCCGCCTCGACCGTACGCGGCTGCTTACATCTCAGCCAGGGTTGATACCATAGGACCTAGTAGCATACTTAGCGAAAATAGAGCAGCTTATTACGCTTTCATTTATAATTCGAGTTGAATTCAAGCCAAAACTATGCTAAAGAAATCAATGATGACAAGAAAATGAATTTCAAATCTTTTTTTCATTATTGTCAAATGTTAGCTAGTCATATACGTAGACTCACAATATCCACAGCCAGATTAAATGTTTGAAAATATGTACATCAGTATTGGACTACAATAAGAGAAAAAGAAGCAGTACAATTTAGCTATCAATATAATAAAAGACAAGAAGACGTCGTCTCTCAAATTTATACAAATAAAGTAACTATCAAACTGTTTGACTTGTTTCAGACTTCGTAATATCATATGCTATCTCGAGTTGTATATACCCAATACAAACAGGTCTTTTTGTTCAATGCACAATATCTCAGCCATAGCAGTTCAAAGAACAGATAAAAATGTAGGTTTTTTTAACAAAGTCGATAATATATCAATATACTTATTACAATGATAATATTCAGTTCCTTCTGATTCAAGTGATAAACATAAGACTGCATTGTTCGTTTTTCAATGAGATGATACTTATTATTGTATTTTTTGGTGTTTTTCTTTTGACGCAGATTATTTTATTTTGGCAGTGGTAGTCACGCCGTTCGCTACACTGATGGGCTGACTAGACCGGCGAAATACTACGACCCCTCAGAATATCGCCGTAAAGTGGCTTGTGCCTCGTTTCGCTCTGTGAGTGAGGTATCTGGAGGCCCAACACCTATTCCCCTCCCACTCCCGACCATATCCTGTTGTAAAGGCCGGCAACCCAACTAGAACACAATATGTGTTTAGGTGTCCATGATCGGCGTTTGTTGCTCACCATCGGGTGACACACCTGATCGTTTGTCCCTATACCTAAAAATAATACGGCTTTAATAATATTCTGACTGCTAGTTCAGAGTTGCCAGTTCGAAACTTGATTCACACCAATGGCTTTGGAGAAACTTAAGAAAAATACTGAAATAATTGTGGTGTTCGTATATTGCATTTCGAGGAATTTGCCTAGAATGGTGTGGTTATGAGGAAAGATCAAATAATTGTAGCAATAGAGTTATAAGTCTGAATGTGGAAAGAAATAAGCGGAGACTGAGACCTTAGAAGGGTTGGATGGATTCTGTGAAAGATAATCAGATCAGGAAGAGTTGAAAATCTGTCTGATAGGGAAGTTTGGAAAAGGAAAACCTGCTGTACCGATCAAAAATAATGAGGAAAAGGGCAGGAAGATAAAGATGATAGAATTGTACCATTGAATTTAGAATTTAATTGTTCAATCACATTTATTATTAGAAAATCTGGTGCTGCTTTTTAATATTACCCCAGTCTAGAACTTAAATAATAGGCTTAAGTTAGTTACCACTATTAGTTATCATTCTTATGTATGTTGATGTTCAGAGATTTCATTGAGAGAGAATGTGTGACGGTATAAGGTATTGTTCTATAAAATAAACAACAATGATTTGATCCAATGTCCATTATATAAGTCAATCATACCAATGTTTATTATTTCGTTTGTTTGTTTGTTCAAACGAATTCTTCTTATTATCAATTAATCATCAACATCAACTTCCATACCGATGGCTGAAAACCTTGTGCCCTATATGGCAATAGGTTCGCCACCTATTCCATTTGGGACGTAAACATAACGGCGAGTAGAGGCTTAACAACCACTGCCTAGTACCTTCAGGTAGAAAAAGTCGTAAAGTTATGTTATCTATATATGTATATTATCAAATTTTGTTTTTTGTTTAACATACATTATTAAGCTAGCAATCGTCGAGTCGGTCCAATGGCTTTTCGGAACTTATGAGTGATGAATATAGATGACTGACAATAATCTGCCCGATTAATGTCAATAGGTTCCGCATTCCAACCTATTTGAGACTTATTGATTCGGTGAGTCGACATTGCCTATACATACCTTCACGTATCAAAAGACTGGAAATTGAAAAAAACACCGGGCAATTGAGCAAAAGATAAATTTGATTCGTAAGACTCGACAAACTTCGTCGCATAATTTGTTGTAATTATTAGTTTATCCAATGTTGTCAACAATGTAGAAAGCTCGTTAACTGAAAGACGCTTTCTGAGAGGAAAACGTTCTGAACCGAGCCGTGATTAATGAAGGGCGAACATTGTCAAGGATTGTTGGAGCTTGGGCGACGATCAAATTTCGTTACGTTACATTGAATTAATTTTATACCAAGTTTATCTAATAATAATAGAGGCTGTTCATTATTCGTGTTTGCTTTATTTTAAGCTGCACTCTCTATTTACTTAAACATTAATGAAATTATTGTCACTGTACCGTCGGTTCATAGGTATCAGATAATTGTTATAGTATTTTAAGGCACTTTAATTCAGTTTTTTTATTTATTTTCATTTAATTTTACGCTGGCAAAATCGTGGGTATACCAAAAATACTATAATACTTATAGCCATTCTTGGCTGGACCTATGATGTCGTCGAACATGATATCGTTACTAAAATCAACACATCTTGTTCTTGGTATCGAAATTAATTTAACATTTGATTACTGGTTTTACAATTTGTTATGGTATCAGACGATAAATTGTATAATATGGCTTGTATAATTCAGTGCTTTTATTTTAGTAGTATTTTTCATTTACCAGTTTAAATGAAGCTCGATATTGCTATTTGTTAAATATACAGTGTGTGGGTATTTTTCCTATTACACTTTTGATACCAATATCTACTTAAAATAGGAAATAACACAGATGCCTACTTCTAAATGTATACAAAAATTTAACTGACCGCACAAATTTTAGTTAGTTGTGTGTTATATAATTTGAAAGCATCATGCTGTTTAGTTGCGTCTAATATTTGTTTGTTTGTATGTAAGGCATAATCATAAGTTACCTTTCCCCTAAAGAATAGTACCTTAGCACTTTCTGTAGGTATTAAGATAGCAGATTAAACATTTCGACCTAATATGAACTAAGTCTATCGTAACTTTCAATGGATAACTAGTAGCTCAGCATTCTAAATTTTAATCGAAGGTCTCATGTTTGAATCTTGGTTTATGTGTCATATTGACACTAACACAGTTGTGCCCAGTGTATGTAAAAATGTTGCGCCATCTATTTGCTAGATTTGGGACTAAAAAACGAATTCGGTGTTGTGAAGTCATAATTATCACTGTTTACGTTTTTTTTTATATTGAAAACGATGATGTTGATGATACCTTTGCGGTTATCTGCTCCATCGATTTTCCTGATGCAATATACAAGGTAAACATTACGTACGGATATGGTTCCGTTAGCTGAACAAATAATTCTGTATTTCCGGAACATTATTTAAGGTTCGTATTCCTGTATGTGTGTTCATAACTCATAATTCTTGGCTTGCTAATAAAGGGCAAGAAAATGTTTGGATTTCTTATTTTTTTGCCCGCTTGAGGCAGTTTACATGTTTCTTAAGAAAGCTTTACCTGTTTAAAAAAGAAACATAAAATGTTATGTTATTTTTTTTTTAATAATTAGGTACCAAGAGTAATAAAAGTTATTTTTTCCTGAAACACTATATAATACTGACCTACTTCTTCAAAATACAGAGAAAATTATGAGCTACTAAACTATGGAAAGGTCCTAAATTGAGGTACCGAGAAGAAATAAATTTTCCGATTTATAGATCCCCAGTTACCGCTTGTACATTCTACGTAAATGATTTTAATTCTGCCTACATGTTGAGATAACTGAGGATAACTAAATAGTACATGGCATATCAGTATACATACTTCTAAAGTCTAACTGACCCAGCAAACGTTATCTTGCCAAAAAAATTAAGTTCTTAATAAACAAATTAAAAATATGGGTTGATGATGGAGTGATAACAATTTAGAGTTGTGTGTATTTTGGTGTGCTATTTTTATACACCTGAATTACTCCTGACATATCTACTTCCTTTCTGGATAGAGATCGCAACTTCGATTCTCAGTATAGACTCAATATAGGTCAATCAGATATTTCTATCATCTCAAGGTATATAATAAGTATATTATTTATTAAGAAACACAATCTAACTTGCATCTAACAGTGGCGTTTTAATTTAATTACGAAACTCTAATCGTTTTAACCGATTACACGAGGATATAATACTAAAAAAAGTTTTTCATAAATTTTAAATAAAAAATAAACTAACAAATTAAGCGAATCATGATTGATGTGTTACTGAATAATAAACATTTAATGCGTTCAAATAAATCCAACCGAATGTGAGGGCTGGCAGGACGAATCCGGGTGATATATTTATATTTTCCAACGAGATCACCAGTAAGCACCGGTATAGGTGGATTGTAAGTTGAGCATAACGCTTCTTACGCCCGAATACTGAACCGCCACTCAAATATATAAGCGCTACTTATGCGTTTAAGTAGCTGTCACATTAGACAGAACACTTGAAATTTGAGCAGTAAGTAGCACTTTATTGATTGTCAGATTTGAGTGGCAGTTCAGTATTCGGGCGTTAATCACAAACTAACTCATGATTAATATTCTCAACGAATGGTTACTTTTCGCAAGATAATACATAACGATGATAACTTTGTACTCGGTGTTCCGCAATAGGTTCCACCACTCATTCCATTTGGGACGTAGAATATCCGCGAAATGACACGCATAACTCGTTGCCTAAGCTATTACGATTGGCAGATTATACTTATCACAACATAAATTTGAGAAGAATGAATGATATTAATCCAATTATCGATTAAGTTAGCTTTTTTTTATCATCACATTTTTCAGTCCATAAATAAATTGTTCCTTATTATTAACTACAATTAATTTAGCAAAACGCTTACACGCGTTCTTATAATAACGATATCTTCAATAATATAAAAATACCAAAAATTATAATTATAGTATTTATACGTTATAAAATTTTATTGTACATATAACCTTATTGGCAATATATTAAATATTAAATACGTTATGGAAATAATTTGTAACAAGTTTTAATGGTCATTAGACCACCTCATCACGTGTATTACTTGTTATTGCCCGCGGCTAAGTTCGTGTATTCATCCCTAGTATTTTTTGGGGGCAATCAGCAAGAGAGTCACCTGGTAGTAAATGACTAGCGTCGACCATAGACATCTGAAACCTATATACTGTCATAGTGGCGTTACTGGCCATTAAGAGAGGTTATTTAGTGGTATATTCCATTTTTTCTAATATTTTTTTAAATAACGAAAACTATTTAATAATAATAATGAAACAAAATGTATTTACGGTTTCAGTTGAAACTGAAGTAAGAACTTTTTTTTCTTTTAAGTTTCAATTCCGTTAAGCAAGCTCACAGATGAGCGTATTTCCTGCATATATAATTTTAAATTAAACTTCTAGCTGTACTTATGTAAACACCATATTGAAAATGATGCAGCAATTTTTATATAAATTGAAAATAGGCAGGCAGAAAGCAATAGATAGACACTAATAGACAGTAGTAGTAGTAGTTGTTTTAGCTATAAAGTCTGCTTCCTATAAAGAGATTCCAAGGTATTTGTTTTAATTCGTTATCAAAATGATGCGAAAATATCTCTGCCATGATTTTATTTTCAGTTTAGAATACATATCAAGTCTTCATTATGGCTATAAAAGCATTTTGGGTTAGGTATTAATATTATTTACAATATATACAGTTTAAAACCTAGCTAAAATCAAATTTCTCCGCATCTCGGTCTACTGGCAGCGTGCCCAGAAGACTGGCCGCATTGTCACGCTGAATGGCAATGCTAATCCTCTGTGTGAAGAATAGACCAGCCCTCTGGTCGAGGAAGGCCTGGATCAGTCCCCTTGCAAGATCTTTATAAAATGCGCGAGCTTAATTAATATTGGTATTAATATTATATTGACATCTAATAAAGTTTTACAAAAAATAAAACATGTTTGACAGCGCTAATGTCAGAAGTTGCTGATCCGTTTTGAATTATTATTTTTATTAAACAGTATTCGCTGTTAAATATCATATGCTATTACTTAAAACAGCGGAATAATAATTAAAAATATGAAAAAAGAGGTAAAATTATTGATAGTTTAATAATATCTCATCTTGTTTTTTATTTAGAATTCTGTAATTTACGTTTGCAAATGTTAAAAAGTAAAATTGTTGTATTACGAATATTATAATTTAATAAGATCATGTACAGATTGAGAATGTCCATGGCATTGTTTTAATTAAATTAATAAGCGGCTGATATATATATTAAATTATTTTGTTTACAAACTCTCGCATTTGTTTAAAATTCTTTAAAAAGTTTTTAAACAAATGCGAATCACGAATTCAAAATGTTTACTTAACGAATGCAAGTTCCGGACCATGTTGGCACGCCATAAAAATATCATGTTTACTATCTGCATACAAATACGCATATATTACGTCACCTATCAGAATCAGGTCATCCGAGGTCACCCATGAAACGGTAACGACTTCAATAAACATGATACATCTGAAATAAGATTATATAAATTACTTTTATTTAGTCATTATCATTATTAGTTCAAAACAAAGTGGCTTTCAGCTGTCTGATTTCAATATTAAATAGTTTTTTTTTTAATGGATAGAGGGTGTCAATGGGGTAGTTTGTATATATAATATATACATATTAATATAGTAGAGGTGAGTAAAGTAGTATAGTAAGGTGATAATTTTCGAAGTTCGGGACTTTAATTACAAACTCTGGTTGAACCCAGCAAAATAATATTCTACAATATTATACTCCTTAACATGGTCTATAAAAAAGTCCGCGATGGTATAAGTCGTATTACTTAGGGATAATCCACAATGGTCATATTAAATCATTTACTATTTACAAGAATAATGGTTTATTTCCTATATTTTTTTAACCATTTCTGCATCAATGCACGGCGCGGTCAGCGGGCCTATAAATAGCGCCAAGTGTACTTAGTACAATCATAAATTACAATCCTAAATTTATTAATTGATTGCTCCATTGACGGGCCTCGTGGCGCATTGGTAAAACTATCGGCTGCAGCACTGAGGTTGGGGGTTCGATTCCCACCCGAGCACAAATATTTGTGACAAACATGAATATTTGTGCGGCGTATGGGTGTTTTTCAATGTATTATAAGTATGTATTTACAAAAGAAAAGTATATATGTATTAGTATCCGTTATCTAGTATCCATAGCACAAGCATTTAGTTGCATAGTTTGGAACTGGAGGGCGCTGTGTGATTTGTGTCCAAGATATTATACTATATTATATTAGTGAATTAAAGTTCGCCGGGTCAACTAGTTGATGATAAAAATTACTACATAATTATAAGTCAGAATGTATTAGTAACATTTTTGAGAATGTCCCAGGATCAAATCGTTTTGTAAAATACATACGAAGTTTTATTCTTGTCTTGAGTTTAACGAGCATGGCTCTTCAATAGACGGCTATCTTATTTGACAATATTTTAATTCATCTCATTCAAGTGTTGAAGACGAAGAATCAAAGAATATTATCCAGTTAGTCTAGTTGCCAATAATAAAATATCACATCACCAATAACAAATCTTTATAAAAACGTAGTATCCATGAACACCTAAACTATTGGAAAGATTTCAACAAAAGAAAAAACTTGACAAAACTCTTGAAGAGATTCGTCAAGTTTTTTTGAGACAATGAAATATGTATATTTAAAAAAATTGTTTTAGTCTAAACCTTCTTCCAAGAAAAATTATGCTCCTAATGAGTCTCTAATATGTAAGAGTTGTGATACAACATAATTATTAATTATATAAAAAATATAACCTACAATATTTTAAATGTATAAAACCAACTATGTAAATTTTATAGGTAGTACGATCTCAGGGCCCAGATTCTTTTATTGCACGTAACCATTTACGTAAATATTTTAATAATTACATCCAAACTATTCCTTCGCTTAACTTCGAATACCGAATTCAAAAAAAAACATAACCTCAGGTAGTCAATTGGAAGGGATGAAGGCTCTAGGATCTTGGGCTACAATATTTAAACGATACTCTAGACAGATGTATTACTTACGTAAATACTAAAACTAAATTATGTGATCGTAATTTGTTTATTATTTTGAGCTCTAATTATATTTTTGGACTATAAAATATAAATATAAAATTAATTTTGTAACCAAGCTAATTAAAATGGTCTCTTGGTTATAATTGGTGGTGGGTTTTGTAATCACACTGATTATGTTTATAATTTAATGCCTAATAAGTTTATTAATCGTGTTATAAAAATATAATATTGTATTTAATTGATATGTGATGATTCGAAATTGATTATGTTTTTTTTTTTGTGAAAGAGAATGATTTGAATATTATTTAGGAACATCTTAGTTCTTGAATGAAACCTTTTTTTGTATATTCTTATATAGTGTTCATATATATTGAAGTCTCGGTGTTCCAGTGGTGGAGCACCCTGCTTCTGAATTAAGAGGTCGCGGGTTCAACTCCTGGCTCACACCAATGACTTTTCGAAATTAATTTCGAATATTATATTTGATAAATATCGATGACTGAAAACTACTAAACAAACATAGTATGTACATATGTATGTATTTATATAATATTTAGTATGTAGTATTCTTATTATGTTTATCTTTATATGAGGATCAGTTGATACTCTGCATTGTATCTAACTGTTCAATTTGAGAGTACCTACACAGTACATACTTATATATGTACACAGCTCGCTAACAGAAAGTCTAATTAAGATCTTGAAGGGCATCCGGCCAGGACATACGCACGGAGTAATCAACGGGTCGTTGAATCCACCTCCGCACCAGTTGAGTGCTTCTTTGTGAACCATTTATCTCGAATGGTTTTGTTTTATTGGTTTTTAAAAAAACAAAACAAAATAACAAAAACCAAAAAAGCAAGAACACAAAATTGATCGGTTCGGTTTAGTTCGATTCGATGAACTCGCGTGCGGTATAGATTCTAAGAAACAAATTAACCAACTAACATAATATTTTCTCTGCATACAAAATTTTGTAGAGATTTCTTCTATTGGTACGGACTACTACGGACAGACGAATGTGAGGGTTTTTGACGTGTTGTTGATTGTTGTGTAGCGTCGTAGTGCATTGATAAAATTGACTGATGTGTAAAGGAATTCAGGTTCGATCCCCACATGACTTAAAAACTGCTGTGTAAATAGGATGTTTTATGGAATTTGTCTATGTATAAACAAAAAATATTCATATTGTTTGAAGTAGTTGCGGTTCGGAACTAGATGGCGCAGTTGCATTTTAGCTTGATTGGTTTGAATTGATGTGTTTTATGTAAATATTAATATATCTATAATTGTTATATTTCCAGCTTTTATTGCCTCAATTTGTGTGAAACGAATACGAAATATTTGATAACACAAAAAAGTGGCTAGTTCACCAACATCCACCGGGCACCGTTTCACAAATATCTAATATATTCGTGGTGTGATTTTAACAGTGATTAAAATCGCACTTAACTCTAGACAAAAAATACATAAATAACCATAATATATTCAAACTTAGAACTTATCAAACAGAATTCGTTGTGCTAAACCACTAAACGTTTCGATCTGTACAATATATAATTATTACAGAAAGTATTCTATTGGTAATATAATTTCATTGCAATTTATGTTTTTATTAGATAGCCTCAATTTTATTATCTGTAATAATTAAAAGGAAACATAGATATCGCGTTATTCAATATATCATTACGAGCACATACAAGTACCTTTGTATGCGTGTGCGCAATTAAAAAACTTTTGTTTACTATGCACGAATCAATACATGCGTTGTTACATAGTATTGAAAAATCGTATGGCAACCATCCAGGAAGACGCGGTTGAATTTATTTTTTTAATTAGAAAACCGGCTTAGTAAAAGCAGCCTTCCGTCATTGGCATAGAGACAGGAAAGCATCATCGTTCGTGTATTAATGAAGGCAGGGCACGAATCAGTGGTCGAATATGCGCTTGCGCCTCAGTATTAGCGCGCATTTCATACAATACACTCGCGAACTGCAAGTGATACATACGGATACCTAAATCCACGGAAGGTCGATGACACAAGTTCGATAGGACACAACAATGTTATGGTTTTAATCGATTAAATAATTGATTATCGATTTGTTTGCGATTAACGATATTGCAGTGTTTTGTTTGTTTTACTTAATTTGGATGGGAACATCCAATGATTTGTTATGTTGATAAATTAAAATTTAAAAAATGATTTAATAGTGCCTTTATTTAATTTATTTAGTGATGGTTTAGTTTTTTTAAAGCCATTTAAAATATATGTTAATGTTTGTACTGAGAAATTTAATTTAGTTGGGTGTTTCAAACATTTTCGTAATTTGTTCAGAGTTTTGTAATTTGTAAATTTTATCTTAATTATTTTTAATTTAAATTTGTACTGAAGAAATAAATGCTCACATAACAACATATTTCTTATAGTTAGTTTGTTTTGCAAACTCATTAGCAATCGTGGAAATTTTGTTTATGTAAAGAGATATTATATTATAAAGTTTATTTACGATTTAAATAGAAATACTTCAAACAATAATCAATAAATTAATAATTATTATTTAAACAGGAAAATAAAATAAAGGCCTGACCGAAAATTAAAGATAGTGGCATATGAAAAAAATATTCGATAAAAAAGAACACAACATTTCAAATGTTCCATTGAAAGTATTTGATGGAGAATAAGTGTTAAAATATAAACAATGTATAAAAAAGTGTTAATAGTGTTAGTGGCTGTATGTATTGTGCCGTTGGTCGTATGTAAAACGAAAAGGTACACAAAATCACAAACGCACACGTTATACAAAGTAAGATGTGATTTGGTGTGTATTGACAGAAGCAGGGAGAGCAAACCTATGGTAAGCTAGAAACCATCATACTGTCACTATCATTCTGTCTTCGACAAATAAATAAAATGCTTTATGTTAGTACTTGACCACTTGATAATATGAAACTTTTGAATCATGATATAATTTGTATCCCTATCCCTTTTTTATGGGATTGGACCTGATGGTATGTGACCAGCGCCGCCCATAGACACCTGCAACACATATAATATTACAGTTGCGTTGCTGACCTTTAAGAGAGTAAGATAGGAAGATAGGATGGCGAAGGGAGGTGGGCCTCCAGGCACCCCTCTCACCAAACGAAACGCGGCATGAGCTACTTTACGTCTATCTTCTGAGAGATTGTGGTATTTCACCGGTCGAGCCGGCCAATTCATGCAGCGAACTGCTTGGCTCTACCACTGTGAAATCCCTATTCTCTTTTCAAACATTATTTGAATGAAAAACGTGAGAATGGTGTAACTCTATCTCTTTCACTGGATTTTGTAAGAAGTGAATAGAATTAGCCTGATGCCACCACCATCTGTAATGCCATAAATCGGGGTGGCTTGATTATTCATCTATTCGACTTCTAGTCAGAAGTCACAGAATTTCTGAGTGTAACGCCTAGCCCACACCGAACAATTTCTAGAAGTAATTTTACTAATATTATTAATGCAAATCGCAGTAGGTAATGTATTTTCCAAGGGCAGTACATCAACTACAATATTTTTTCAAGAAGTCTATACTGTGTTAGTTGACGATATTTGAAACATAAAACGTGCGTCTATCCCGGTGACGCATTTCCATGTAATGATACATCCACTTTTATATTATTTATTTTAATTTGAGTAAATGTGTAAAACTGAAACCAAATCTAACAGCCCTCGCTCCGCTTTGACCAGCTAAAGTGGTGATGGTTGGGTTGGTCTGCTGCAGAAAGGAAAAGTAGAGTATACCAGTGACAACGTGGTACCCAAGAAATGGCAAGAGATGCCAAGGTTGAAATATATGACGCTATGGATGACTTTTTTATATGCGATTGGAGGGCAAACGAGCAGGCGTGTCACCTGATGGTAAGCAACCAACACCGCCCATGGACACCAGCAACACATATAGTGTTACTGTTGCGTTGGCGACCTTAAAGGGATAGGGGATAGGGAGGGATGGAGAAGGGGGGAGGGCCTCCGGATACCTCTCTCACCAAACGAAACGCGGCATGAGCCACTTTACGTCGATCTTCTGAGAGTTCGTGGTATTTCATCGGTCGAGCCGGCCCATTCATGCAGCGAACTGAGAGTTGGAGAAGGCTTTAATATCAATCTTACAACTAATACAGGTTCGGTCACATAATATATCAAGTGTTAAATTTTTATAAATATTTTTTCGTAAATATAGGCTTTATTATTATTATAAAAGAGAAATCGCAAATTGTTCGAATATAGTATAACAAAATTATGTCCAATGATGATTAAGTTGGTACTAGAAGTTTAATTCAGCTTGGCACCGACATAACTCAAAGCTTCGACCTCAGATATACCGATCATTATTTTCTCGCTTTTCTGATATCTATTGCATAAGTTTTGGAAGACGCTCCTCGAGATGGAAAAGCTTTGGACATTTAATAACCGTTTTATTTTTATGTATGTATTCTTTAGTGATGTTCTATTCTTTAGAAAACTAATGTTTACTAATTCAAGTATACAAGTTTCGTGTGATTAAATTTATAAACATTTTAACATAACAAAACTACATAACATAACTTCACGCCTTTTCTACCCGTAGGCAGCAGCTGTTAAACATCGTCTCGCCGTTATGTTTACGTCCCAAATGGAATAGGTGGACATCAATATTTGTCACACATAACTTCCGAACATAATTTCGAGAAGTCATTGGTGTGAGCCAGGATTCGAACATTTTTGATGACAATATAATCTTATCAGAAATGTATAAATACTAATTCAAAATTATACTCTACTCCAATACTTTTTTCAATAACTACATAAATTTGATTCACTGAAAAAAAAACATCACTAAATCAAAATTCATAGCTACATGATTGTTACATTTGAATATTTTGATTGACTCGAACGTTTCAAAATTTAAATGAATTGTTAAAAAAAATGCCATAAAAAATTAACGAATCTCATAAAATCTTTCAATCGGTCTCGATCTAATAACATCGATAATAAATATATCACACGGTAATGCGGATAGGAAATACCCAATGTGCCTCATACTTATTTACAAAGAAACAACGGCTAACTCAGAATCAGGGGCTCCCAAAGTGTTGTCCACTGACTACCAGTGTTCCGCAGATTTCCAATTGCTCAACGTTCCTTAATCTACTACTCGATTGTACCTAATTATGTATATTTATTTAGCCTGAGAGGTGTTATAATAGATTCGTATTTAATGTGAAAGTGAAATATTATGTTATTTTTACTATTATAATATCCCAAAATACTCATAGAAACGAAAATTATAAGTTTTATTCATTTTTTACTTTACTATTTTTTTTATTCTCACGGTCTCGGTGGTCCAGCGGTCGAGCATACGGCTTCTGATCCAGAGGTCCGGGTTCGAATCCTGACACTGGCTTACACCAATGACTTTTCGAAATTGTTTCCGGAAGTTAAGTGTCATAAATATCGACCGACAATATGACCATTTGGAACGTAAACATAACGGCGAGACGAAGCTTAACAGTCGCTGCCTACACCTTCGGGTAACAAAAGGCGTGAAGTTATGTTATGTTATTAATTTTTTATTTATCTATTTTTATACACTTTATGTCTTCAATACAATGGTCTATGGCCAATAAAATGTTGAGAAGCGCTGATATAGGACGTCATTATCATTTCCTTACATCTAAGTTCAATGGTCGGTCTAAAATAAGTATTTGTACCTGGACACTCGAGTTTGTATGCTATTTGTTCAGTAAAAAAAATCATTCGCGTACATACTACACGCAGGTGTCATAGACATTGTTTAATATAAAGTTTATCGAGTGTCTTATTGGAAATTCCTATTTCAAAACGATCAAGTTTCTTTTTAGTTTGAATAATCTGTCATATTCTGGCTTATTTTTTTTTTGTTCTGTATTGTAATTTGGATTATTATGTCATGAGATGTATGAATGTTTGACTGGTGTCGTAACTTAGATTGAACTTTGAAGGACTGCGCTTGTAAAAGGAAGTTCAGCGAGAGGAGCGCCTGTTCAAATCCTTCATCTTTATCTCACAAAATCATCAAAAAACTGCGATACTTTTACGAACGACCGCGTGTGCAAACCCTTAAAGTAGGTAGATATTCAGATATTTAAAAGAGTTATTCGGTTATATAAAGGTTAATTAACATGGCAATAAATAGGATAACATAACATAACTTCACGTCTTTTTCTACCCGAGTCGAGTGCCAAATCACTAAGGCACTGAGAAGAACTTCTCTTATTACAAGTGAAAAGTACTCTACTGCTCTTGAATTTAAAAAAGAAAACCTGAAGAAAAGAAAATTTAAAAATAAATGGACTATAACTATATAGAACATTTCAATACAAATGTTTACACAAAGCCTTACAATAAGAGCTTGGGTGTTGCAAGTCTAATGGGTGTTACTGTTATGACAAAATGAAAGGGATCCGAAGGTGTAGGCAGTGGCTGTTAAGCCTCGACTCGCCGTTATGTTTACGTCCGAAATGGAATAGGTGGCGAACCTATTGCCATACCGGGCACAAAGTTTTTAGTCATCGATATTTAACATTTAACATCGACATTTTACAGTCTCGGTGGCGCAGTGGGCGAGCGCACGGCCTCTGATCCAGAGGTCCGGGGTTCGATTCCAGACACTGGCTCACACCAATGACTTTTCGAAATTGTTTTCGGAAGTTATGTGTGATAAATATCGATGACTGACAAACTTTGTGCCCGGTATGGCAATAGGTTCGCCACCTATTCCATTTGGGACGTAAACATAACGGCGAGACGAGGCTTAACAACCGCTGCCTACACCTTCGGGTAACAAAAGGCGTGAAGTTATGTTAAGTTATGTTATGTGATATTTAACACACATAACGTTCGAAATTAATTTCAAAAAGTCATTGGTTGGTCATTTGAACCCGCGACCTCTGGATTCAGAAGTCGTGTGCTCGACCACTGGACTACCGAGACTATTATTAAATAGGATAGTCTGTATTCATTGATATAATTTGAAAATAATTAATATATACTAACCTGAGTAACGTTTTATAAATTGATAAGGAATACGTTAGCGATATCATAACATGAGCGTATGACCAAAGCTGCGAATGTCAAAAAAGTCTTTGTACTCTGTAAGAGAATAAACGTAAATTTATCACATGTAACTTTGTAAGCTTATGTTTTCTGTATGAAACCGAATTTTCAAAGCTTCAGTACAGTGCAAATTCTAATAAACTGTAGCATATATATATTCCGAAAAAAGTGATCATTTTATTTCCAAATGTCAAAAAATATGTTAATATTTCTTAATTGGATCAATTTATGTTTTGGTTAGCTACAATTTTAGCAAAATGTATTTAATACACCTATTTAGATTAGTATTTTTTTCCTAGTCGTAACCTATTAAGGTTTCCTAAAACGATTATATATTCATATTTATATGCAAATTTATATTAATATGATATTTGTGATATTTTTTGCGTATACAAAGTATATTGAAATTAGTTAATTGAAAGTGAAGTTTGAAATCTAACGATAAAACTACTTTAGTTTTATTATTTTTATCGCCTTTAATGCAAATTGTGCTATATTCTTTTTAATATAATGCTGAAAATAACTCATATTCAACTATGAGCAAAAATCCCCTGCCAAGACCAAGACTATTAAATATTTTTAGCTCGGAAGGATCAAAGTTATCAAAATTCTACAACAATGCTTTTTGTATAACAATATATATGTATTAGCTAATACTTACTTACTTAATTACTTCTTGAACTTTTTTGACAGTTCATAAAGCAAAGTAACAAATTACGAAGTTTACGATAGCAACAATTAAAAATTAATTAATACATATTATATAAAAACGTCAAATCTAGCACAGTTTTTCACGAAATGTCTGCCCTGTTTTGTTTAAAATCTTTCTCCGATTCAGCTTTGGATAATTTTATAATCTAGACTACAAACAAGATGATCAAAATAAGATAAAAATGTTTCGTTAGCTCTATAACACGTCGTTTGTTTTATAACACTTTAATAACTAATCGCTTCATTCCCAAACACCTCAACACGGAAATCATTAATGTTCGCAGATAAAAGTGATCTACGAACCGCTATTTTCGCTCCAAAGCAAGTTTATTCACATATGCACGGAACCTTGCCAATCGGTAATTATTTTGGGAATTCCAAGGCATATAGAGTTCAATTTGAAAAATTTTGTCTTTGTATAAGAGAGCCATTATATCAGAAAATATATTTGATATGCATTAGAAAAGTCACAAACATGCATTAAAAAATATGGCTAATATAAGTCAAACACCACAAAAATAACATTTTAATAAGAGCTATTCTTTTCAAAGAAGAAGTCAATGATTCCTCTCAGGATAACTGCCTATCCTATATCTTTTCTAATTTGTATGTCAAAATATTTATGTAACGTTAGAAACCATCTCTGTAGAGCACTCAGTTCTTCTGATTACTGTACCTACATTAAAAACATCAAGTTCAACCACTAATCTTATCAACTTAATTTTTTTAAATACTTGTTAATCTTCTGGGAAATCGACTACAGAAACCTGGAATATTTGAGTTTACAGAACATAATAAAGTTAGAATTGAGTATGTATATCTACAGTCAAATTATGCAAATCACTTTAATTTATTTTAATATTAAAATATTTATTCAAAAACTTTGTTCCGACATGATTACAATGATGACTTTGAAAGTAAACTTCAAAATTAATTTGAGCGTAATTTATCCCACAAATTGAAGGGAAACACAAAACCATCAGAAGGACTATTAACATAACATAACACAACATAACGCCTTTTTCTACCCAAAGGTGTTGGCAGCGTTTATTAAACCTTGAATCGCCGTTATCTTTACGACTCAAATGGAATAGGTGGCGAACTTATTGCCCTACCGGGTTTTAGTCATTGGTATTTATCAAACATAGCTTGTGAAAAATAAATTAATTTTGAAAAGTCATTGGTGTGTGCCAGGATTCGAACCCGTGACCTCTGGATATAGAAACCGTGTGCTCGACCACTTGACCACCGAGAGTATTAATATGTCATATACAATATAAATCCCCTTAGAAATATATATTTTTAGTGTAATTCCTTTTTTCTTAATCCAATAAATACAGTTACTAAAAAAAAATATGTTTTGCATATCATGTTTTTCTATATTTTACAACTCAAAATATCTAGATTATGTGCCTTCAAAGAAATGTTCATATTTGTATTCAGGAAAATTTTATGTTAACTGATCTATAAAAAGACTATTTACCATCCATTGAAACTTTATATCCGAAGTGGCTGGCTGTTCCGAATGCAAAAAAATATTAGTGAGCCGTTGAAAATCTGTTAAAAGTAGGAATACTCAGCTCAGCTATAGATATTTATCATACAATAGCAAGGTCGGCATCAGGTTAAAGTTTTTAATCCACTATTATAACGCTCACGGAATGAGATACCATTTACCAATAATAACTATATTTTCCAATGATTACTAACTTATCTTTTATTATTGCGTCCGTAGTGCAAATCAGAATGCCGGGCTAATGAGAAGAAGCCGGGCACCTGTCCAGCATCTGATACACCCAAATGGCAGGAAGCCTGTGTGACTGCGTGTAATGCTGACTCGCAGTGTGATGGCACACAAAGATGCTGTCATCATGGCTGCGGCTCCACTTGCAGCGAACCAATAGACCTATTAACGATACCAGGTAATTTTTGACCTTCTTTTGATCCAAAATCTAAAATGAATATAATATAGCTTGTCTTGTTTCTTCGTGAACTGTAAAACTGAACGATTCGTTTGAAAACGTTTTAATTTGTTTTGTAAGCAATCTGCTTTCATTTAGCAAATATAATCAGTGGTTCTCGAAAGATTAAAGTTTTTTACTTGTACCATTTAAGGCACTATACTGTCTACAGGTACATGATAAATATTTATTATTTTAAAAGAGTTATTGTGATTGATCTCATCGGAATCTATATGAATAATTTATAATTATAAACAAACATCGTCGTCTTGTATAGTCTACAGTGGTATAACAATGGGGCTTTTGTTTGCACAGAACTTGGTACACAGTAGGTACAGATAGGCATTTTGCTTTCAAATAAAGATCCGATTTTACTCTTCAATGACTACACGATATAAAAATATATACCTAAATATTTAATGTACATCATAATAGATCGTACATTATCAGCTATTTTCATCTTGTAAAAGTAAAATATAATAAATGTTATCATGCGTCATTAGAAAAATATTTAAATCGATAGCTTATTTTGTGATCCCTCATAGACCCCTCTCGGAAGGGTGGCAGCCCACCGGTTGAGAAACAGTGCCATTGATAATAATTATCATTAAATAGTATATATGCTTAAATCTTTGAAGCTACGCAACGGGTTTTGATTTGGTTTTTTTAATAGATAGAGTTTGTATCTATAATTCATGAAGGTATGGTATAGCAAATAAAAAGTGATAATTTTCGAAATTTAGCACTTTTATTGCAAACGAAACCTAAGTGAGAATTCAAAACAATGTACATCATTATTATACACCTTCAGAAGGACTACAAAAAACTCCGGGATGGTGCTTGTCTATATCTTAGGGATAACCCACTGTGACCATTTATATTTCGTCTGAGGCGAAAGTTCGCTAGATCAACTAGTTAATAATAAAATTAGATTAAAATAGTTGGGATATAGTACAGAATAAAGCCGTAACAATAGAGTTGTAGACTGCCATGTCGTACAAGAAAAAAACACCTTTATTTGTTAAGTTAGGGTTAAAACACGCAGTAAGGAAAACACCATTAATCTTATAAAATGCGCCGCCAAAAAAAATTAAAAAATAAACAAAAAGGACGGTAGCGCCACGAAAGAAATCTTAACGAGGAGGCTTGCTTTTTTTAATTTTATTGTTCATATTGTTAAACAAGACAAATGTTCCCCGGTGTTTATCGATCGGAATTTTTAGTTTGTCTCTTTTTTAAAATAAAACGGCCGTTCTTGTTTTCTACAGATACCGTGGTACATAAAGATCATTGACCCCAAATTCATTTCGATACCTCAATGATACATACATACATAACTTCACGCCAAATCCCTTGCGGGGAAGGCAGAGAGAACTGAGCGCCATAAGGCACGATTTTTACACGCCTCACTCGCTTTATTGACTTTCAAAACTCTTTTCATGCACGCGCGTCGGTTTTTGAAGCTGCTAACATCATCTTCCTCCAGAACACGTTCTATTTGGTCATGGAATGTGTGTCTTTGCCGTCCTCGACTCCTACATCCATCGGCTTTTGCATTGTATCTGCTTAGTCAGTCTTGCATCATTCATTTTTTCTACATGTCCGAACCATCGGAACCTTTCTTACTTTTACACCGACACTCTCTTTCAAACCAACTTCCTTCCTTACGACCTTGTTTTCTACGCGGTCAGCGAGAGTCACTCCGCAGATTTTGCGCAGTGCCCTCATTTCTGCCGCATTTATTCTACTTTCATGCAAACTCTGCCATACCCAGCTCTCGCTTCCATAAGTTAGCGTTGGGATCAGGACTGCATTGTGGATTGCTAGCTGGGCTTTTCTTCTAATGTTTTTTTGCGCCCAAGAATCTCCCCAACGCTCCATTTACGCTATTTCCTATCGCCACTCGTCTTTCTACATCCGGGGTGTACCTTCCATCCCTGCTTAAAGCGAGGAATCGACCTTTCAAACACCATAAATTTAGTTTTCGTCACATTCAACTGCAAGACTTTAATCATGCAATCATCTTTCATAGTAATGACTAGTGTTAGCACGGCGATTCGGCTAGAAGCACGGCGTCATCTGCGTAAAGCAGGCAGCTCACAACTACGTCACCCATTCGCATCCCTACATCCATCGATCTCACTCGCTGGAGACAACTGTCCAGGTACAGGATGAACAGTCGAGCGGACAGCACGCAACCCTGTCTGACGCCGATATTGACGTCAAATCAGGCGGACAAGCCGCCGTCAACGCACACACGCTGTGTAGCCCTCATAAGTGGACTGCACAGCGCGCAGCAGTGCTCCGCTCACCCCGTAGCCCGGGAGTATGTCCCACAGATCCTTTCAACACTCTGTCAAACGCTTTTTCCAGATCCACAAAACCGCAGAAAACCTTCCGGTTAACAGCCAGTCGTTTTTCCACGATGTTGCGGAGAGAAAAAGCTTCTCTTTCACTAAGGCTTTGATAACATTACTGCAGCGGCGGTAGCTCTCATACTTTTGCTCTGTCATACTATCATTCTGATTCAAACATGAGAAAGGATACAAATAAATTATTTAATAATTAATTTAAATTAATTAAAAAGGAGGCGGTTGCAATCGAATCAAATGAACCATATGACTGGTCTCATTACGTAGTGGCATATGTCGTTGTATTTGATTTCTGACCCGTGTCAAACCTTTTACAGTATGTGATGTACACGAATATGTATCTCCTGGTTTTGGAACCAAACCAAAGATAATTATTGAACATGTTTCACGAGCCTTGTGATGCATTGGTAAAGCTAGCGTCTGCAGAATCGTGGTTGGCGGGTTCGAATCCCATCCGAATACAAATATTTATGACCAGCATGAATCTTTGTATGACGTCTGGATGTTTTACAAACAAAAAGTATATATGTATTAATATCTGGTAGCACACGGCTTCTGATCCAGAGGTCCGTGTTCGATTCCAGACACAGGCTCACACCAATGACTTTTCGAAATTGTTTTCGGAAGTTATGTGTGATAAATATCGATGACTGAAAAACTTTGTGCCCGGTATGGCAATAGGTTCGCCATTTGGGACGTAAATATAACGGCGAGACGAGGCTTAACAGCCGCTGCCTACACCTTCGGGTAACAAAAGGAAGTTATGTATGTGTGTTATATAAACTGGTATCTAATATCCATAACATATAACACTAACATTTATTTGCTTAATTTGGAACTAGAGGGCGCCGTGTGTATTGGGTCCAAGATATTACTATTATTATAAGTTAAAGCGATTATTGAATTGATTTCTTACATAAATATTTTCAGGACTCCCGGCAGTGCCAAGAATTGAGGAGCCAAAAGAGAAGAAAAGATCGGTTGTAGTGAGATGGTCAGATGGAGTAGGTGACGTAGCCAGAGCCGTGCCCGGGCCCATATATTATGTGTTGCAAGAACAACATCATTTGGGGCCCAAATATGAAGAAATGAGATTAGGGGAATGGAACGCATTGTTACGTACTAACAAGTAAGATATTTTAAGTCATTACAATTTTTATTTATACGTAATTAACGAAATTCAACTCAATATAATTATAAGCATGGTGTATTTCAAAGATATTGTATTTACAAAAGAAAAATACTTACATATATACAAATATATTAATATCCTTTATCCAGTATCATACAAACATTTAGTTGCTTAGCTTGGAACTAGAGGGTGCTGTGTATATTGTGTTCAAAATATTATTATTATTGTTAATGGAGCGAGTCAATGAAGACTACTAACCTAACCCAAACCTAATAGTTTGATTTTGAAAGATGTTTTATGTATCATATGAATATTTATATGAATGAAACAATTATTACAAAAGTTATGACAAATTTATTCAAATAAATTACATATTAAAATGAGAGCAAGAGTTATTGTCGTGGAGAGTGAAGGGAGAAGGTGGTCTTATAATATATGGTGGCAAGAGAAGAGAAGAAAGTGGCAACACTGAAGTTTTGGTAAAGCTTGTTTATCAGAAATGAAAATTATGGTCTAGAAAATGAATGGGATGATGTCTTACCATTTGATAAAGAATAATTATTTAAATTTATGAATAATAGTTATATTCAAATATTTACATTTTTGCGGCACATTTTAACCATTTTTTTTTTCTTAAATATTATACAAGCAATTTTACTGGTAACGTAATGAAATCTATGCAGATTTCGTATAAATTTATACATATTTATAATTAAGTAAGGAGATTACATTAAATTTCAATTAAGTAATCTTCAGTTTGGCCAAATACTTAACATAAACAACATGTTATATTTTCTGTTATATATTTTTTCTAAATTTAACTGTAATGTATTTGTGTGATCGTATCCGAACATCAATCTTACAGAAAAATAATATCGATATTTATGCGTTCGTGAAAAAATCAGAGGTCTCGGTGATCCAGTGGTCGAGCACTCCGCTTCTGAATCAAGAGCTAGCGGGTTCGAATCCAGGCTCACACCAATGACTTTTCGAAATTTTGAAAGTTATGTGTGATACATATCGATGACCGAAAACTTTGTGCCCTATTCCATCCACCTATTCCATCTAGGACGTAAACATAACGGCGAGTTAAAGCTTAACAGCCACTACCTATACATTCGGGTAGAAAAATGCGTGAAGTTATGTTATGTTATGTGTGAAGAAATCTGGTAAAACACAATATCGAGACTAAGATTCCAAGTTCCGAGACCTTACTAGTCCTACATTAGTGTATATTACTGACAACAAGTCTATTCCTGTTGCCTTGACTTGACAGTCAAGCATTAAAGCCAGTGAGTCTTGGTACCTTCAATAATATTCGTATATATCAACATTAGTAAGCATGTTTCTGTACCAAATAATTTTTACGTTTCAAATGTACGCAGTGTTTTTACCTTTATTTTTTTTAACTTTTCACCTTTTCCCACCCGAAGGTGTGGGCAGCAGCTTTTACGCCTCGACTCGCATATATTTACTTATTTTGTTCTGATATTTTTTATTAGGTGCACATATGATTTGGTTTATGAGTTAAAACATTATAATTACATCTAATTAATAGTAATAGGTATTCATTGAATACATGAATTTACTCCATTTAACTGCCTCGTAACATAATTGAAACGACCGCTGAAAAATTAAACTGTAAAAATAAAATACCACAAATTTAACGAACCGCGAACTGTTTATTGATAAAGAGCAATTATAAATCAGTCAAGGGTATAATATAGTGCAGTAAATTACGCAATTTTCCAATTTTTATAACATATAAAATTAATTTAAAGGCATAAAAATATCTAACATTTATTTACAGTACAATTACAGTAATTACGTCTTAAGTATATCGTTTCGATTCAATTATTAATATCGCCTAATTGATAATAACTTTCAATGTTATCCAATTACAATGAAACTATCTTTTCGAAGAACAAACAAACAATATCTTGCATGACTCTTGTATTGATATAAAAGTACAGTTAACATTATTATTACATACAAAGGCGCATAAAAGTAAACAATTTATTAAAATATTAGACTATTTTTTAATATATCCAACTAACATCTGGGTTATAATTAGAATAAAAATTACATTTATTACGATTATTACAGTATACAGTAGACATATAACTCTGAACGTCTCGCAATTGAATACATTTAAAATATTTCAGTTTCTATATTATATCTGTATTACAGAACAATTATTGTGACAATTAAATTTTGTTAACGCAGTTTGATTTTTGTGTGCGACGTTTTGAATTTAAGTGAGGAATTTCAAGACTTGAAAAATGCAATGATAAACCAAATTCCTCATTGTTCAGGCTTTTTGCCTTCACATAAATTTTACCTCTCTTTTAACCCGAAGGACTTTAAACTTGTGTGTATGTTGAATAATATAGAGGGATGGTAGTATGAGTGTTTTATATTCTTTGAAGTATGGTGCAGCACCTATCAGATATTTTTAATAGGAACATACTTCTAATATACTTTTTCTGAGTTTGAACATCAACTTTTTGATTTTTATTTCCAAAAAGTGGGTGCTCTCTGTATCAATGCAAATAGCTTTTGAACAAATACCATCTTTTTGTTCATCACTCGTGAAAATGATCTCTTTAAAGAGTTCGAAACGTCGGGAAATAAATAAAATTAGTAATAAATAAACGCGATATAATCCTAAAAGTTGTTTTAATGTCATATATATAAACAGTAAATAATGTATCTTTATTAGCTACCCGTGATAATGTGTATAGAGCATATGTATTATAGCTTATTTTTTACTATTAATGTTTATATGGTCTTTCCAGTTTAGTCTTCTATCAATTATAAGTCCTAAGAATCTTGTAGAGTCAACTTGTTTAATAGCAGTATCATTAAAGTTGATATCAAGATTAGAAGTTAATAGACATTGGCTAATGCATAATTACTGTTTTGGTTACCTTCTGAATTCCGAAATGTGAGTCAGGATTCGATTTTTTATTCAGAAACGGGATTCTCGTGTTCCAGAGAATTGTTTGTTTTAATCTCTTTAAATAAACTGCGAAAGGTAAATTGATATCAACTTTGAGCGACTCTGCCATAACGCTGCGTAAGCGCTAGCCAAGGCAATAGGTAGTCAGATTTTAAAGTAAGCCGCAGCACCAAGCCTAGCCACTTTTTAATCTGACTACACCGTAAGAGACTTTTACGATGTCAGTCAGTCAAGCAAAAAAGTGCGCTATATTTAAAAGCCACATGATTGTTATTTGTTAACCCAATACTATATAATATTCTTTCGTTAATTTGAAAAGTTTTTATGCACAGAAAAATAATTATAATCAAAAATAAGTTTTGCGACAATAATGAAAAATGTACCTATATTATTTAAAAGTTAAAAGTTGAATTATTTAAAATTGTTTTTTTCTCGACAGGACTAAAGTATCTCTTCGTAATGCACTAAAACCGGGCCGATGGTATCGATTTCGTGTGGCCGCTGTGAGTGCGTCAGGTACACGAGGATTTTCTGCCCCCAGCCCCCCGTTCACACCACGCCGGGGACCCCGGCCGCCGCCGACGCCGAAAAAGCTAAAAGTGCGTCCTTTACGAGTCAACAACGGTGAGTAATTGCTAGCACTTTGTTGAAATGTAAATAACTTTTATGCTCTAATGAACAACGGATAGACTGGAACTAATCACCAGCTAGCTTTACGAGCTTAAAGTATTAAATATCTTTACTGGGCAATATACTAGATGTCTAATAATCTGTACAGTCTATCGAGTAAAGTTTGTATAAAAATTGTAACAGGGCTATGTCTATAGGTACAGATAATCTTACTTCACTAATATTAGTCCCGAGGGAAAATCTCCAAAACCATGCGATTTTACAGTTCGATTAAAGTTTTCTTGTAGGGATTGGTAATTAGTTTAATTATAATATACGAAAAGCTTAATGAATTAAAAACAAGTTTTTACAAATTTAAGTCGTCAGGAATCCGAATAGCTTAATCTGATTATGTTTTAATAGTTGCCTGCAGCTTGCCAAATTAAATTCTTCAGGTACCTATACTAACTACTACCTACTTGTCCTTTGTACTTTTTTTACTTGTCCTACTGTCCTTCTTGTTTCTGGGAAAAAGTTGTGAATCCGATTGTTATACTTTTTCTTGCATTTTAAATAATATGGAGCAGTGAACCATTCGCATTTTTCTATGATGATAATGCGTCATCATAGCGTTATTAACATTAGTGATATGTATCATTACATATTACAAAACATAGTCGCTTTGCGCTGTCTGTCCCCTTATAATAATATCCTGATATCTTTGAAATTACTCTTTTATTAGATATAGGGTGGTTTGTATCTATAATTCATGCACAATTTATTAAAGAAAACATGCAAATTTTTGTGATTTAAGACTTTACTTGCAAACGGACACATTTTTATACACCTTCAGAAGGTCTACAAAATAATAGAAGGTGTATGTCTAACTCTTAGGAATAAGCCACAAAGGCTCTATTTCTTTAATGTTTACTCGAAACAAAGTGCTCAGGGTCAACTAGTAATTAATGATCTTATATTTTAGGTACTGTAACCGTAAAACTGGAGTGGAAAGAGCCTACTTCAGATCTACCTGTGCTGAGATATAAAGTGTTCTGGAGTAGACGAGTCAAAGGCTTGGGTGGTGAATTGGATTCAGTATTAGTCAACCATCAAACAGTTCCCAGGGTAAGATATCAGTTAGTAAAAACAAATATATATGACATGTAGTAAGAATGGATGATGTAAGATTAACTAAGCAGATATACAATACAAAAGCATATGGATGTAGGAGTCCAAGACGGCCACGACACAACTTCCATGACCAAATAGAACGGCTTCTGGAAGATAGTGATGTTAAGAGCCTTCAAAATCAACACGCGTGTATGAAAAAAGTTATGAAAGTTATAGAAGCGAGTGAGGCTTGTAAGAATCGTGCCTTATGGCGCTCTCTTCTCTCTGCCTACCCCGCAAGGGACTTTGTGTGACATTATGTATGTATGTAAAACCAAATTGTTTCTCAATTTTCAAAGGTTCATTTCAAAGTTAGTCAGTACGTTATGTTTGAATGACCAAGTTAAGTAAAAAAATAGCAGCAAAAAGAGTAATACAGACCTATAACTCAATTATTTTCAGGGTCAGACTCATATTGAAATAAAAGATTTATTACCAAGCTCCATGTATTTCTTACAAGTGCAATCAATTAGTCAATTTGGTGTGGGCAAACTTCGCAGCGAGAAATCTTCCATTTTCTACAATACGACCAGCATACGATCAGGTAACTTCAAACTATACTAATATTTTAAGTAGGAAAGCAATGTGTATTCTTATTTATTAAACTGTGAAATTATACGAATAGACAGCTACTATAGTCAGAAATATAAATGCTTTGTATTCTGTATTTTAATGACTAGAATTCTTTAACCCCATTGTAATTGTTTTTATCTTGACGATCTTTTTATTTATTTTGAATTGTGCCTCTTTTTTTATGCGATAGGAGGGCAAACGAGCAGGCGTGTCACCGGATGGTAAGCAACCAGCGCCGCCCATGGACACCAGCAACACATTTAGTGTTACTGTTGCGTTGCCGACCTTTAAGGGATAAAGAATTGGGAAGGATGGGGAAGGGGGGTGGGCCTCCGCATACTTCTCTCACCGAACGAAACGCGGCATGAGCCACTTTACGTCGATCTTCTGAGAGGTCGTGGTATTTCAACGGTCGAGCCGGCCCGTTCATGCAGCGATCTGCGTGGCTCTACCACGGATTAATCTCTTATCTGATTGTAGCTGAATCTGCACCTGAAGCATTAAGGCTGGAGAACAAAAAGATAACCGGTCTCACTCTTCACAAAATAATATGGTACAACAATACATTGAAGGCGAGGATATCCTGGCATCCATTGCCCCACGTCTCAGATAATCCAGGAAGGTATATGCAGTGTAGATTATGTATTTGCGAATATTATTGTTTCAATATTGTTCACGCTTTTAATACTCGAGGGCGTAGACAGCGGCAATTACACTACGATAACTATAATTCATTACTCAGCCCTAAGGAATAGGTGGCGGCAATGACAAGTCGTTGATTTTATAAGGTCTTAATTTTATTTTAATCTCACCTTTTATTATGCAAACAGTAAGTAGCGGATCTAAGAATTCCTTTAAATAAAATATGATACTATCCTCTTGAAGTGAATGAATTCGAAAAACGGGTAAGCGAAACACCTGATGGTGAGCGATTAGCGTTCTTCATGTACAAAATATATGTACGCGGTCGCACCTGTATTACACCACATCTTTTAGCTTACGTTCAAGTTAGTATGTTATGTCACCTTTGCTAACGTAATCATAACTTCACGCCAAATCCCTTGCAGGGTAGGCAGAGAGGACGGAGCGCCATAAGGCACGATTCTTACGCACCTCACTCGCTTCGTTGACTTTCATAACTCTTTTCATTCACACGCGATGATTTTTGAGTCGCCTAACATCACCTTCTCCAGAACACGTTCTATTTGGTCATGAAATGTGTGTCTAGGCCGTCCTCGACCCCTACATCCATCCGCTTTTGCATTGTATATCTGCTTAGCCAGTCTTGCATCATCCATCCTTTCAAGATGTCCGAACCATCGGAGCTTGCCCTTTTTTACTTTTGCACCGACACTCTATACATTCGTAATCACTATAATATACTGTAATATACCTAATTAAAATGTTATTCGGATAGCAACAATGTTATTAAAATCTATAAAAAAAATATCGTAAAACGTAAACAAATGCAAGTTAGCGTGACTGGTCGGTTAGAAAAAGCAGGTACGGCTTTCTCTTCCTACAGTAAAAGTGAATATGAAACTCCTAGAAAATACATTACAATATTTCATAACATAGCAAAACTACACGCCTTTTTCTACACCAGGGTGTAGGCAGTGGCTTTGTTAAGACTCGACTCGCCATTATATTTACGTCCCAAATGGAATAATAGGTGGCGAATCTATTGCATACCGAGCACAAAATTTTCAGTCATCGATATTTATCACACATAACTTTCGAAAAGAATTTCGAAAAGTTATTCATAAAATAACTATATTTTCATTAGCTTTACAAAATTTTCGTGAAAATTGTGATTTAACTTTACTTTGTTATGGGATAGGGGGCACAAGAGCCGGCGTTTTACCTGATAGTAAGCAACTAACGCGGACCATGGGCACCTGCAACAGAGATTGTGTTACCCATTAAAAAAGCCGGCAACACAACTGTGTTGCCGGCTTTTTTAATGGGAAGGAGTCGGAAGTAGGATACTGAGGGGTAGGGCCTCCACCCCTCTCTACCACTGTGGAAACTTTATTATTTAATCTAATATACCTATTTGGTCATTTTTTCAGATATTATGTACACTGGAAAACAATTAAATGTAATAATCCCAAAAAGTTACGTAAAGATGGTCTATCGGCTACTACCCAGGTATGTAATAAATCCACGGTTTACAACATAACATAACTTCACGCCATCTTGTACCCGAATGTGTAGACAGCAGCTGTTAAGCCTAGTCTCGCTGTTATGTTTACGTCTCAAATGGAAGAGGTGGTATAACAGAAGAAAACCAATTAATTAATTATTTGATGAACAACTGTGGTAGAGCCACGCAGTTCACTGCATGAATAGGCCGGCTCGACCGGTGAAATAACACGGGCTCTCAGAATATCCATGTTTACATGACGCTCACAGAACGTCGGCCCACTCACCTCCCCTTCCTTCACATCCTACTCCCTTAGAAGTCCGCAACGCAACTGTAACACCACTGTTACAGATTTCCATGGGCGGCGACAGTTGCTCAGGCTCAGGTAGTCACTAGTTACATCCGCTATCTGCCCCTTATAATCTTAGGTCTTCGAAACTACGCAACAGATTTTGATGCGGTTTTTTTAACACATAGCGGGTGTCAACCGAGTGGTTTTTATCTATAATTCATGAATGATATAGAAAAGAAAAAGTGATAAATCCAAAATTTATTTATTGCTTTTGATGCAGAACAAAGTTCGCCGAGTCAGCTAGTTAATAATGAAAGTGATATATACATATGTGTGGAGTATGGCCTTTAATAATACCAAAAAAAAATTAAGCAATAGATTCAAATTAAATTGACGGGCCTCTTGGCGAATTGGTAAAAGTACCGGCTGAAGCAATGAGGTCGGGGGTTTGATTCCCACCCGAGCACAAATATTTGTGACAAACATGAATATTTGTGTGGTGTCTGGGTGTTTTTCTATGTATTCTATGTATGTATTTACAAAAAAAAAGTATATATGTATTTATATCCGTTATCTGGTATCCATACCACAAGCATTTAATTGCTTAGCTTGGAACTAGAGGGCGCTGTGTATATTGTGTCCAAGATATTATTATTAATATTATTATTAAATACTTTGGCAAATATTTGTCACATGGATGGATATACTGTATTAGACTTGAGGTATCTATAAAAGGATGGGGAAGGGGGGTGGCCGGTGGGCCTCCGGGTACCTCTGTCACCGAACGAAACGTGGTATGAGCCACTTTACGTCGGTCTTCTGAGAGGTCGTGGTATTTCACCGGTCGAGCCAGCCCATTCATGCAGCGAACTGCCTGCCTCTACCACTGTTATATATATATATACCCAAAATTTTAATTTTCTATAGGTACTATGAAATAGAGCTAAATGTCTAGGGATTTTCTGGCTGATGATCGGTATACCTATCTATTAATAGGTATATTACTTAAGATACAATCTATTATTTATGATGGTTCATATGCCTAAAAATGATGATCGTCGTATGATCCATGATCATCGTAGTATTAAAAGTAAAGTGCTACTTTTTAAACACTTAATATTTAAGTATTCAAAATCTAGTACACATAAATACTAGATGTTAATACTTATACATAAATACTAGTTGTGAATTACTTAGACTTATCCAATAAGCACTATTTATATTAAATAAATTGTATTAAGCAAAGCTTATCATTTTTAATTCAAAGATAATGCGCGCGCACGAATTTAAAAAATCGCCATTGCTCTGAAGTTCGCTGCGATTAAGAAAGTGCGCGAAATAATTTAATGTTGCCAGATCACGTTTTAAAAATTGGATTTGTTTTACCTATTAATTCCTAAATCAATCATAGAAAATCAATCAAGGGACGGGGAAGGGAAATGAGGTCTTTATATTTCACCGGTTCAAACGACATATTCTCCACTATTTATATGCTAATTTTGAATGATTCTGATGAAAAAATCTACAAATCAAACAGCGTGCAATAAAATTTTGCAATTTATTTCAAGAAAACAAATAAGATTGATTATAATTGAATGATCATATTTATTTGCATTTCTAGGCTATCTATAGGCTGGACATATCTCAAAATCTGCTATGCGTAGTATACTGTCACTTACATGATGATGTACAACATTTATAGCCTCCCTAAATCAGTTAAAGGTAATTATGAAATTTGCTAACAATTTCTTGTATTTTCAGCTAAGTAATTTTGAACTCTATGAATTGGAATACCAATGCAGCTACAAAGTGACTGTCAACTCATATCCACGTATGAAGTCTTTTGACTCCGAACTAACAATAAATGTTCCAGGCTGTGAATATTTCAAGCGCAAAACAAATGCTTCTGTAATAAGTTGTCCAAACTAAAGAAACATTATTAATAATTTATCATAATAAGATTAAGAAATGTTATATACCGTGTAAAATTATTATGTTATAAAGCCATCTCGTGTTTTCTGAATACTTCATTTCCTTACTACTTTGATCTGTGAATTAGACAGGTAGAGATAATATAAATATTGGTCAAATTTTATAGAAATTATGTAATCCACCTCTTCAGTCTGATACACATAGAAATAATAATGTTAATTAGGAAAAGAATACAGTGTTTTATTTATTAGAGATTATTTATAGTTGATAATAAATTATATAAGGTCAAAAGTTTTTTTTTTATTTCCTTTCATCATACTAGTACAATACAATATTGCTTTAGAATTGAGGATTGAGACACAAGCAGAAAGACTACTTCAATCTTTGACGCTATTTTTGCACGCCACTTCATGGACTGTTTAATTTAGTACAATAAAAATATGATCATAAAAACTGCGCCTTAAAGTCATAATCTTCCTCAAACCTAAGTCCTTCAACTTTCAGGAAGTTCAAATTGTTTCATCAATTTACATAATTTTCACATTGTCATAAAAGGGAAAATTCTATCTTATTCTGAGACTGGACACTCATTCAGTCCAACTTTCTGTGTTCCATCCATTGATCGTTTGCATCCATTGATCTACAATGACAGATCGACGGTCCAATGACCAACCTAAGAAGTCTCCAAAAAATCTTATTTAATGTTTTAGCTCCTTCAAAAAATTGAGTACCGCTATTTCATGGTTGTTTATCTATACTGTATCAGATGTTCTCGAAAATTTGGGAAATTTGTAAAATGCCAAATGATTTTTAGTACTGACCACACTCTGTTTTTCTGACTGATCGGAATGATCCTAGTGCGTACCTAACTTCATTTAGTACAATTGTAACCCTCGAGTCAAAAGTAAATAAATGATTTTTTCTAAATTATTATACATTGCTATTATTATTCATAAATTTACTAATTATTAAAAATATATTTATTCAGAATTATTTATAAGATTTTATGTCGTCAGTGTAAGACATTTAGTTGGTAAAACCTCTTCAGAAATTCTAGCAAAAGACGTCTCTAAATGTATTAGGCACATTACTCAAAGCACGAAATAAAATAATCTACTGCACTGCAATGTTTAAGACTTCTAATTAAAATATCATTAGGTGTTCATTAAATATTTAGTGTTTTTTTGGGAAAGTGGTGAATATCCTCGGGGCGTTCCCTTCGTGGATAGAGGGTTGTAGGCTGTGGTAAAATGATATTTTTAAATAATTTCTGAAAAGTAGTAAAAGTGATTTTTTTCTGAAATGGCTGAGGACGAAGTGCTATTTGACGATGTGTACGAGCTGTGCGAAATTATTGGCAAGTAAGTAAATTATAATAAGTAAATAATATATATTCCTCACTTTTAATTAATAACTGTAGAATCTTTTTTACACGGTTATTTATTTAAATGTAAGGGTTGTTTAAAATATACAAATTGCAACAAATTAGTAACTCTGGTGGGTGTGAAAAAACACTATATTAGAGTAATATTATAATCAATCAATAGAATTCTCTTGACTGTGGTTATCTGAGAACAAACAAATGGACACTGATTTACACCTAAATTTTCTACACTTGATTTAATATTTACTATTAAAAAGTACAACCATTCATACTTTACATTTAGTACTTTAAATTCACACAGTTTTTAGTTCATGGTATTAGGTAGAGTCAACTTACTAGCTACATAAATATTTGTTTTAATGAATTGCGTAGTGTAATGCCCCCGCTCTTTATAAAACCTTAGAAAATATTTATTGGTTTTAAAACCAACTATTACATAAATGAAGAGTTCAAATTTTAATCGCAAATTAAGTTTAATAATAACTAGTTCACTAAATATGTACCAATAAATTACAATACATGACCAAATAATATAATATACAGCCAGGAAATAAGCAATATTATTCATATTAGATAAATTTTACCACAGATACCTAATTATCCTCTTATCAGTATTAATACTGTAGAAAAAAATCAATATTAATTATTGTCTTAAGTGTTAATAAACTAGCCTTAAATTGTGTAGTAAAAATGGTGGTTCAACTTTATTAGTGAATATAAGAATAAGATGTTAGCACTATACAAAACTGCTGATTAAACTGCAAATAATAATCCAAAATGACAGTCTAGTATGTGTATACAATTTTAGAAGAAAGAGTGACTGATAAGTACAATTAAATTCAAGTGGCTTAGCATTTTTTTTTATGGAATAGGTGGGCAAACAAATTAGTGGGTCAACTGATGGTAAGCACTACTCCAGCCCATGGACACCGGCAACAGTTGTGTTGCCGACCTTTAAACGAGTAGTGATGAGTTTCGGATACCTCTCTTACCGAACGAAATGCAGCATAAGCCACTTTAAGTTGATATTCTGAGCTGTAGTGTTTTACAGGTTGACGATGCCCTTTCACATGGCAAACTGTGCATGTCTACCTATGGGTATGTTGTGACCGTCTGATCATGTTAAATTAAGGTCAATAAGTCACAATGTTTATTGATCAAAGTAAATGGTCATACCCATAATACATACTCAACATCTTAGGTAGAAGTAATCAAGCCTCAACATGTTTTGTTTCACTGTACTCTTTCACACCAGTCTCAAATGTTCCTAATGTTTTGTGTGTGTTTTTTAATTGAAATGTGTTTGTTTTCTATAATTATATATCAATAAAAAATGTGATATATATAATTTAATATTTGAACATCCTTTCATTGATGACAGCATTACAGCGGAGCATCATTGGGTCTGTGTTACTATTCTTTATATTCTCACTTATGTTAATTCTAGAGGGCCATTCAGCTTGGTCCGTCGCTGTGTTCATCGACAGACAGGCCAGCAGTTTGCTGTGAAAATTGTTGATGTGGCTCGGTTCACCGCCAGCCCTGGTCTTAGTACTGCAGGTTTGAGCAATTATAATACTAATTCTTGTTTACCTAGCTGACCAATAATGAATATTTGTGAATCATAAGAGAGTTGATAAGTAAATTGGAACATTGTAGTATATAGATCCTATTACCAAAAAGTTGGACCATTATGGATCTGGAGCTGGAACCCAATATGCAAGGATGTAGTGATTAGCCTTTTGTTGACATAACTTAACTTCATGTCTGTTTCTACCCTAAGGTGTAGGCAGCGGCTGGTAAGCTTCTTCTCACCGTTATGTTTACGTTCCAAATGAAATAAGTGGCAAACATATTGTCATACCAGGCACAAAGTTTTCAGTCATCGATATTTGTCACACAGAACTTACGAAAATAATTTCGAGAGTCTTTGGTATGAGGCAGGATTCGAACCCGCGACTTCTGGAGTCAGAAACGGGGTGCTCGACCATCATCGCCATCGGAGATCCAGCATCACCGATGGCGATGACCACGACCTTTTGTTGATCTATTTTTTTAAATTTTTTTTTACATAACATAACATAACTTCACGCCTTTTGTTACCCGAAGGTGTAGGCAGCGGCTGTTAAGCCTCGTCTCGCCGTTATGTTTACGTCCCAAATGGAATAGGTGGCGAACCTATTGCCATACCGGGCACAAAGTTTTCAGTCATCGATATTTATCACACATAACTTCCGAAAAACAATTTCGAAAAGTCATTGGTGTGAGCCAGTGTCTGGAATCGAACCCCGGACCTCTGGATCAGAGGCCGTGCGCTCGCCCACTGCGCCACCGAGACTATAGAATATATAATTTTTATATAATTTTACCCGACCGAGATATATAATTTTTTTTTAGATGTTGAAATTTTAATGTATAAGCTTTAGATGAGCAAAATAATGTGATTCATCGTTAATTTTTTTTTATTTTAAAAGATTAAAAAACTTCATAATTCTTAATATTAATAATAATTAATTAATATTGTGTCGCGTCATTACGACTCGTATACCCCATTATATTAGTGTTTTAGTCATCGATATTTATCACACGAATTTTTTCAAAGGGTTTCCGAAAATTCAGTAATTTGTATCTAAATCGGATTCGTATTTGATACTGCAGAAACACTACACCATTAAGGCCTCTGTGATTAAATCGTAACAAAAAATGATTAATTTTTTAACATAACTTGACGCCTTTTCTGTCCGATGGTCCAAGTTGTTGAGCCACGATTCGCCGTTATATTTACATCTCAAATGGAATAGGTGGCGAAACTATTGCCATATACCGATATTGACCATATATCGATTTTTATCACACACAACTTCCGATAAGAATTTCGAAAAGTCATTGGTGTGAGGCCGGATTCAAGTCCACGACTTCGTGATTCAGAAGCTGTTCATATATTAATTATGAACTTTTATTACAGATTTGAAACGGGAAGCAACAATATGCCATATGCTGAAACATCCTCATATTGTTGAACTTTTGGAAACTTACAGCTCTGAAGGCATGCTCTACATGGTGTTTGAATAGTAAGTAGTAGTGATTCATTATTATAAAACTATAGTCGTGTCAATTCAATAGGCAATATTTGACAGTACATCAAAATTCAACAACGTAAACTTGCAACGGCGGGCATGAATTAATATACGTTTTCGTTTTGTTAGGACTGCACAATTTACTTTACTTGTTATGTTTTTTTCAATTACAATTACAATTTATTGTAGTAATGACCGATATAAGAAATTTTACTATTTGCTTTCACTTAAAATGCATTCTAAACATAACAAATAATTTCTGATTTAACAAACTGAACGTCGTTACCATGTTGCGTCGTCTTATCCATAAACTTTTTAAACTGTGGGGATGTTAGTCTAAAAATCAGAAGCTGTTAAGTAGAATCTGATGCATCGATTACTTGTGACGAAATACCACTGTAAATTAATAAGCACGCTGTGGTCAGTGTTGGTCATTAATCAATTAATCACTGCTAATCATTAGAAAATGAAAGAAAACATAATATGGTGACTGGGATTCACCTAAAGATTAAAAAAAAAATCATGTCTTTGTCGATTCATTCATTTTAATCGACATTTTAGTGCAGTTCATCTCACTAAAAAACTAAAATTGACAGACGTCAAATGTTGTCTATTAAATTGACCCGACTATAGTTGATTCCCGCCACTAACATTCGCGTGGTCTTTCTGGTGATGCTAACTTTATCCAACTAATATAGTTTCTGAACCGACTTCGAAAAAAGGAGGAGGGTCTCATTTCGTCTGAATGTATAACATTTGTTTTTATGTCTGTTCACCGATATTTTCATCTATTAACCGGATTTCAATAATTAACCGTCTGGCACCGGCTGTAATAATAGGTGACAATTGTAAATATTTTAATAGTTAAAGATGACTTAATACACAAGACTTAAGTATACAAATTAGTTACGTTACGTTATTTATCGCTTATGGAGGTACTGTTTCTTCTACTTAAAGATTTTGTGGTTTCTGTTTCTAGAAGTTGGTATAACTTTTTTAAAGTATTTTTTAGTATAACAAAGTCCTATTGAGTATACCTTTTTGTTTAGTATAAATTATTAGCAGAAAAGCTAGCAGTCCACAATGCAATACTGAAAAACATTCCATGACCAAATAGAGTGTGTTCTTGAGGATGGCGATGTTAGGAGCCTTAAAAATGACGCGCGTGCATGAAAAGAGTTATGAAAATCAATGAAGAGAGAGAGGTGTGTAAGATTCGTGCCTAATGGCGCTCAGTTCTCTCTGCCTACCCCGCAAGGGATTTGGCGTGAAGTTATGTATGGCCAAGCTCCCTTTTCGAAAAGTCTAAAAGATTCTGGATGTGTCTATTGGAGTATTAAATGGTATTTTATATGTGGTCAATTTAATCATTTTAACACGCGATGCCGTTGTTTCTACGTGATTCGTGTACAAATACCTACGCAGAAAATCTAAACTTCTAAAACTGTCGTTTCAGCTTTGGTTGGTCTAATAAATATTTGCAATATTAGTACTCCACATCTTTGATACTCTTAGGTGAAGGCCTCCCGGATACGAATCCTACACCTCTGATTCAGAAGCGGGGCGTTGGACCACTATGCTACGGAGATACTTTGTTATATTATTCCTTCTCCAATATCTTAACCTCTGAAATATATAATAAGCTATTAATTTTAAGCTCTCGTGGCGTACACGTTTAATTTAAATATAAAATTAGCTTTCTTTATGTACATTTTTGAGGATTCTAAAGACCCAAAATATCTATGAAATAAAATATTTTATACTTGATTTGAATGTCGATCAGTCCTAAATAATTTCGAAGGATAAAAATCACTGAAATTGATCAAACTATTTGCGTTAATCTATTTCGAATATTACAAAATACATCACAAATGAACCCGAAGATGTAGGCAATGGCTATTGAGCCCTGACTCGCAGAATTTTACGTACCAAATGGAATAAATAGGTGGCGGAACCTATTGCCACACACCAGTCACAATGTTGTCAGTCGTCAATATTTATTACTCTAAAAAGAATTTCAAAAAGTTATGTCAGAGACCGGACTCGAAACCACGACTTCTTGATTCAGAAAAGGGGTGCTCTACCATTGGATCACCGGGACGATGGTTACAAAATATTGTCTGAAAATCTAAAACCTTTCTTGGTTGCTAGTAAAAAAACCTTTGTGTGGGCGTAAACCTAAAAAGTCATTGATGTGCATAATCGGCGCTAATAATAACCGTCCAAGCTTTATCAGATTAAAGCGTTCTATACGCCAATTAAATCAAAATAGTTGTTTTATAAATATACTTTCACGCTTTTTATTACGTAGATGTAAGCAAAATAAAAACAGCTACTCTCATTGGTGGATCAGATCAAGCAATAAAAAGAGAAAATGATATTGATTGGACAGTTACCTCTTAATTCATGTTGCTTGTTTTTTGAAATAATATTTTTACCCACCATTACTATATTATAACAAATACATAATATGTTTCTGAGAGTGCGACATTCCTTTAGACAATATCTCATCATCATTAAATCTCATGTCCACTGATGGACGTAGGCCTCTTCCATAGGGCGCCATAATTCCTGATCCTGTGCTCTCCACCTCCACTGACTTCCAGCGGTTTTGATTAGGTCATAGGTCCACCTAGTGAGAGGACGTCCTACTCTACGTCGACCAATTCGTGGTCGCCACTCGACAACCTTTTTCCTCTAACGGATATCGGCTCGTCGAGCGATGTGGCCTGATCATCTTCACTTCAGCGTCCTTACCTTTCGGGCTATTGTCGGCCACGCCAGATCTCCTGAGGATCTCCGTATTTCGGATTTTGTCTCGCAGAGAGATTCCAATCATAGACGGCTCCGTAGCACTCTGAACGACTTTGAGCTTTGCAATGAGGCCAACATTTAGAGACCACGTGTCAGTTCCATGTGTCATCACTGGTAAACACATATTTTTCATAGAACCTTAGATCATCATCATCATTATCTAATTAAAACACATATATAGAATTCACTTGGGCATGTCTTCCGTTTGGATTAACTTGCTTTATGTAAGGACTGTTAAAAATATGATTCAGTTCAGATCTGAACCTTAGGCAATAAATAGCATTCACCACTCGCTAACAAGTCTGCGCTATTGAGCTTCTCGTAAAATCTATAAAGGCATTACTTAAAGCCGGAGATAAAGAGATTAGAGCCTTGTTGCCGTTTTGAACGAAATTGTCGCAAAATATACCCCGTAAAGGACTTGATTATATATAGGTTATGTTTGTATATTGACTGAACCGTATTATTTACTAGCCGACCCGGAGAACGGCTTGCGCATCGGAAGCAATAAATAAAAGATTTTTTCGAAAAAAATGTAGCCTAAGTATTCCGTCAAAATCGCACCAGCCATTTTAGATACACAAGATTAGAGAATAATTGTAAAAAATGTTATTTTGGTGTATGCGCCGTATATATATCCATTTGAATGTAGTAGAAATCAATATTTCAATATTACAAACAGACACTTGAATTTCTTTTATATGTATAGATATATAGAGATTTAAATTGTGGTATGCACCTACAATCTTAATGTTAATCGTATCTAATTCCAGCATGGACGGATCCGATCTCTGTTTTGAAGTGGTTCGCAGAGCTTCCGCTGGCTTTGTGTACAGTGAAGCAGTTGCTTGGTGAGAAATGTCTTGTATTATATATAGATTAGACTAATTAATATAGATATAACTGTATTTATTTATTGCAAGGAATTATAGTTTAAAATATCGGCAGACTTGTCTATGTTAGAGAAAATGAACACGATATTCTTAAGAATAAAACATCAATATAACAGGGGATTATTAGTACTGCCCATGGGTAACTGCAACACCGAAAGGGCGTTGCGTTGCTGTCATTTATGACGGGATACGAAGGAGGATAGGTAGTAGAGGGGGATTGGATGGGATTGCAGATATCTGTCTCACCAAATGAAACACGACTTGAGACATCATTACGTCGATTTTCTAAGTGGTTCAGCTCGTCCACTGATTTTGTTAAAAAATTTAAGTCTGCTAGTGACTTGTTGTTGTTTTTTTTTGTTTTAAGGTTTTTTATAATGGTTTTGTATTTACAGCCATTACATGCGTCAAATTCTCGAAGCTCTACGCTATTGCCACGAGAATGACATCGTTCATCGCGATGTGAGACCCCACTGCGTCCTTCTCGCCGGTCGTGATAACTGCGCGCCCGTCAAGCTCGGTGGGTTCGGTGTGGCGGCGCAACTACCCACACCCACTGCACATAGAGCGCCACCTGGTAATCTTCTATTACATACACCTGGAGATGATCAGTTTATTTTTTTTTAGCTTTCTCGACATCATAAAACATACTTTGCGCCTTAACAATTCGCGTGTGATGAAAATGAGACTCTATGTATTTTTTGTTTCAACATGATTCTCAAAAAGCTCGTTTTGGTTTTTATTGCATAGGTATGGAAAAAATATAATTTTAACATTTAATCCTAGTCACAACCTTTCTAAAATAGGTAAAGGTGATAAGATAGGTTGAACTTGTCTTTTTATAAATATTGATCTTTACTATTATTTATATGTTAAACGTAGTTGATGACAATAGGAATTGTTATGCAGAACTGGTGATGGACACACGACCGCTTATGGGTCCGATGGGCCAAGCCTATCTCAAATCAGACGAGTATGGTAAGAATAATGCCCTGCATGGACATTATGTGCAAATATCATCGCACAATGTCGCATACATCTAGGGTTGCCATCTAACTAATATAGTATATATATTTCATAGAACTCGAATATATGAAAAATAATATCAAAACATTTAATATTAAAAACCTTGAACAATCCGTTAACATTTTCTTAAATACAACGTATAATGAATTGGATTGTCAGTACGCGTAGAAAACTAACACTTTATTACGCAGAAACGATTTACGAACAATTTACAGATACACATTTTTATTTGTTCATAGTTCTATTATTCGCAATCTATATATTGAGTATATAATAGATCTATGATATACTTAATCAAGTGTTTAATTTTATAACAAATTAACTTACAATAACTTAATAATATACCTTGTTTAACTTTACAGTAGACCTTGACAAATAGGGCTAAACTATTCACTCTAAAAAAAAACCATCTACGCGGATTCCCGCCCTAGGCAATATTTTTGTGAGAAACATACAGTATGGTGGTTTTGTATAATAGCGCAATGTTAATTTTAGTGCAATGACTATCGTTTTTGGTCGCCGTTAATCCGAACAGCGCATAAGTTTTATGTCTAAAAAATGTCCGGAAAGATGGCAGCCCTGCACCTACCATGTGTCTTTTGCTACAGACATGCTTCCAAACACCATTAACCGATATGTTGGCACAATTTTTCGTTAACAATCTGCTTATTCAAAAGTCCTTATTCACATTCTTATTGTTGTCCACTAAATAACAATTTTGTCTGCAATAAAAAAATGTCATAGTAATTAAGTTTATGTAGAAGAATAAATATAAATTAAATATCGCCATGTTACGCGGTGAAAATAAATAAATTCACGTTAAAAGTATTGTTTGTTTTGTAGTTAGTTGAGGCAATGAAGACAAATTTCTTACACTCGGTCGATTGAGGCATGATTTACAGCGAGTAGATATAATGAATGTGCCAAAAAATGTGATAATATTTATCTTTTAAATGAAAAAAAAAAAGTTTTTATAATCTGAGGATGTAGGCAGTATGTATTGTATCCAACGAAGTAAGGGTCGAAGTTATGGTTGCATATAATTACCAAAGGGTAAACCTAAACCAGAAATTGAATTTTTGAATACGGGATATTTATGCAAATGTTTTGAATTTAATTATCAACGTAAGGTAAGGAGCACAGAAATAGATCAAGATAGAACGGCGAATAGGCGTGGCAAGCGTGCCAAAACCCTGCACTATATTGCATGCTTTTCGAAACTCGCTCTCATTACGCAACGAGCGTTCCTGCCATGCGTTCAGGACGTAAAAAAATAGATAAAACGTCACATATATGGCTTATCATGCTGTGAAAAATTGTAAAAACAAAAGTAGTGAATCAAATATGAAAAAAGGAAATATTTCGTGTGATCAGTAAGTACAGAAAATCAGTAGAAAGTATTTTTTTGAGATTATAAATTATTGTTTTACTTTTACTATGTTCAATAATTACGATCACAAGTTGTACATTTTTTCGTTATGATAAATATCCATTGCTGTCCGCATTCAACGCTCGTATACAAAAACATTGCGCGTATAAATTATACGCGTAATGTACGTCGAATCGAACGAAATACACAATACACCTGCCAGTTGATCGCTGTGTCTGTTAATCGCTGTGATTGGTCTTCGAATGTTAGTGATGGGCCCTCCATGTATCGTTGAGTCTTAGGACTTATCGATAAATTAATTCAATAATAATTTGAGTATCAGGTCATATCTTGCTTTGTCCCTACTTTATTCTAACACCACAAATTTCAACCAAAGTGTTTCGTAATTACATTGGCAGCAGTTTATTTGACAGTTTAAGTTTTCACCAATTTGACCAATCGCCGATGGAAAATCATCTCGTTCTTCTCAAATGGGCAGTAACCGAGGTATATGTAGACGTTCGGTTTCGTTATTTAACCAGGACTTTTTGTAAGGGTTGGCCCCTTACAAAAAGGCAAATATTTAATAAATATGTATAGTTTCAAGGACAGTAAAATATTTATAATTAAATTTTATATACTGTTGGAAAAATATGTTTTAGGTTTTAATATGTCGGATTGAAGTATTTAACATGTTTTACTTTCTATGATTATCGTTACAGAAAATCAACAAAGTTAGTAAAATATAAAAATAATAAAATTAACACACGTTGCCGATATTAACATCGATAATCTAATGAGTGTGTCTCCTAACTAGTCGCGCCGCTCACAATGAAAATGACGTCACGCTGAGGGCGTGGTTTTTCAAAAAAGTGACACGCTCGAAATGTATGGAAATATGCCATCGCGGCCGTTCTATCTTGATCTATTTCTGTGGTAAGGAGTTTAGCTCTTAAAGTACATGTTGTCATTACAAAGAATACATTATAATAAGTAATTCCCTCTATTTTTGAAGTCGTTTAAAAACTGGTAATTAAATACAAAGATTATTTAATGAGCATACATTGCCGGTTTCGTGGTACTTAAAAGAATCTATAGTTGAAGTAGCCATTTTAATTTATCTTTATTAAAAAAATCCACCCTGCTTTACACTTAGCGCATTATCATTCCTTTAAACTCAATTATAAAAAAACAACTCTTAAATATTAGCTACAGCTATAAAATTGTTAATAGTCTTGTAAAAATAACGTAAGTCTTTGTAAATTAATCACAATTGGATTAAATAGATATAAAAATATTTGCACGCAATCCATGGAGAGATGGCACGCGAGTGAAATTCAAGTTTTATTAGTTTATAAGTTTATTTACTAAAGAAGTGCTTCTGTTTTTCTCGTGTTGGTTACTAATATACTTGTTGGTTGGATACCTAATAACCCCCTAAAGATACATTCCAATTACATAGAATAATATTTGCTTTTCATCTTTTTCTCCTACGCATAAATGAGACCGATATCTCTTCATCCAAACTAGGAGATTAAAACGAATGCCGCTAATCATCTTAACAGTAAACTATAGTTGATTATACAAAGTCTGTTTATGCATTTCATATACTTGTATGTTACTTTTGATGTTTAAAAGTGGTGCTTTATTTGGAATATTAGGTATTACAAAAATATGACACAGTTTTAGTTTAAGGGTTATATCTAAAATAATAAAATATATATCAAGATGGTTGCAGCAGTTTCAATTGTGATATTCTTGGGCTTGTTGATCTTGAAATTACATTATCCTGTTAACTACACATTAATCCAGTTTGCGCGTGTGTGTCCCCGTGCGTGCGAGAGAGATAGAAAGATATATTTAAGGAGAGAGAGAGAGAGAGAGAGAGAGAGAGAGAGAGAAAGATATATTTAAGGAGAGATAGAGAAAGAGATATTTAAGTACAGAGAGAGAAAGAGATATTTGAAAGAGAGAAAGATATATTTCAGGAGAGATAGAGAAAGAGATATTTAAGTAGAGAGAGAGAAGGAGATATTTGAGAGAGATTATATATTTAAGGAGATATACAGAAAGAGATATTTAAAGAGAGAGAAAAAGAGATATTTATAATAGTTAAGGAACTACTATTATAGTTTGATGAGGTTGCTTTGTTTTCACATGCTCCCTTCGAATTTATGGTAAATCATAATTAATTATTGCACTCTTCCCGAATATTTAATTTTGCTCAATATTCATGTCTGTTGTCTGAATAGTAAACAAAAATAGTCAAAGATATATGATTTGCAGGTCGCATCGGTACCCCACATTACATGGCGCCAGAGGTAGTGTCCAGCCAACTTTATGGGAAGCCTGTGGACGTATGGGCGGCTGGAATTTTACTGCACGTTTTACTTGTGGGATACCTTCCGTTCACGGGCACTAGAGAGAGGCTATTCGAGGCTATTTGTCGCGGAAGATTGAGGGTAAGTGTAACCAAAAAAAAAATTCGAAAGTTGATCATCCAATTCGTCTCTTAAGATTTGTAGAACAGATGAAAATTTTATAAGGATAGAAATAAAACTTAAAAAAGGGACTCTATTTTGTATGTTCTGAGTTACCAACATCACTTTTACCAAAAAATATCATATATCAATTGTCTAAGTAATTTTCAAATAGTTATTGTTTATTTATCACTTATGCCTATTTATTAACTGACCTCATATATAATAAATACGCCCTTATTACTTCATTATCCAAATAAAATCGATGTTACAGTTCGACGCACCCATGTGGGATGACATTAGTGATGCAGCCAAAGATCTCGTTCAGCGAATGCTCACTGTTGACCACACACAGAGGATCAACATACAAGAGGTCCTCAACCATCGTTGGATAAGAGTAAGGATTATTTTATACGTATTATACTTCTCATGGTTAGATGTCTAAGGATATTGCACAACACTTCCACGTGTTAGAGTAAAAGTTAAGTAGATGGCGCTGTCTAAACTACGACAAAGTGTTATTTTAATTTAATAACAAATTTCATCTCATATTGACTATTATAACTGTTACTAAATTATGTATGTATTCTATATATTGACCATTTTATATGTCTGTGAAGACCTTTGAAAATAAAGCTATTTGATTTGATTTAATAATGTCCACATTTTCTTCAGGATCGCGAGAAACAGAACCGCATCCACCTGGCGAGTACAGTTGATGAATTGAAAAAGTTTAACAGTCGTCGACGTCTTCGCGCTGCCACCCTTGGCGCTGCTGCCGCTGATGATGATGAGGACGAGGAGCAACCTGCCCGCAGACAAGTCATGCTGGAAGAGGCCAATGCAGCAGGTACATTTCCTGAATGTCACTATTGTCACTGGTAATAAATATTGCTTGGAAAGTAGGAATAACTAGCTATACGATAGATTCTGATAAATTATTTGTGTCTACTTCAGAACAGCATTTAGCGCCATCTTCCATAAATTTTCTGAACTAGTGAATAGCACATCAGTGTAGTTAGCTCAGAATTTTCAAGATAACTTTATTATTATTATCTTTGTAAAATTGGTATTGTGATTTGTCTTTGAGTTCATTACAACCAGATATTAATAGAAATTTGGTGGTTTATTGAGACTGTTTTAGTATATACTTTAGTTTGTTTAATTTGTGACATCTAGCGGATTTTGTTGAAACTAGTATAATCCTAACTTCTTACTCTTTGTAGTAACCCGTTTTCCTTTGCCACCCACGAGAGTGCGATAGTTTTGCAAACCGAAGTCCAAGAAGTATGTATGTTTGATAAATATTGATGCTATGTATATATTATTTTATTGCAGCTGTGAACTTGGTAGTGGAGTCACTGGACGACGTAGCAGTACTCCAAGACGGCCCCGGATTTATGGATCCTGACCTGTTTCACAGCGTTTTAGATGACTTGCAGCTAAGAGCACTTTTAGAGGTACTTTTAAAAAATTATATTAAGGTATTACACTGTGTCTTGTTAAGCCTATATTTAACAAGGTACTATGAGACATGGTAAAATACACTGCTTTGGCAAGCAAGATTACCGGATATTATCAGCGTCATACATACATACATAAGCTCACGCCTGCATCCCATGGGGCTAGGCAGATACTTTGGCTTTCCACAAGCTACTAACCTGACAGCGTACTTATAAAATAAAAAAAAAGTGCGTGCGTGTTGAAATGTATGGACAAAGTGTTCTGTTTTATTTTTCATTGACGAAAGTGAGAGTTCTATCTCTACTCCAGCGGACTCACTTTCCATTTCTAGGGCTTAAAAATTTTGGGTGACGGGAGAAATCTTTATTGCCCTGCTGCGATTTGGTCACTGTTACATTTGAGAATAATCTACCGAGTATTATCGGCGTAAAGTTACAATGGCTTTTTATAGAATAAGGAAATACGAGCAATCTAATCTGCATCTAAAAAGCATCTAATGATAAAAATCCAGCGCAGCCCATAAACACCCACAGTACAGATTGTGTTACACTTGCGTTGCCGTTAAGGAAGTAGAATGAGATGGGAGTGGGAATTTGGTGGGTCTACGGATACCTCTCTCACCAAACGAAACGCCACATATGCCACGTTACAGCGATAATCTGACAGTTTGTGATATTTGACTGGTCGAGCCGGCTCATTAATGCGGCGAGATGAACTGTACCAATGTCAATGTATGTTTTTTTTTTTTATGGGATAGGAGGGCAAACGAGCAGGCGTGTCACCTGATGGTAAGCAACTAACGCCGCCTATAGACACCAGTAACATATATAGTGTTACTGTTGCGTTGCCAACCTTTAAGGGATAGGGTGGTATTGTAATGCAGATATACGACCGCATCGCGTGCACGGTAGTGGTGAGCATGGGTCGTGCGCCGGCTGCGGAGGGCCGCGCGCGGTGCCGACACGCGCTGGAGGCGAGCACGAGGGTGCGGGGCGCGGGCGGCGGGGCGGGGGGCGCCGCGCCCGCCACCGCCGCCGCCGTTCACGACCTGCGCCGCCTGCTCGCGCTGCCGCATATCAAGGTATGTTTACACTACTTGCATACATATTGACAGACCACATCTACGATTTCCTATGCAATTATCAAAAAAAAAAAAATCGCGAAACAGCCGTGTGTTACACAAAACGATCGAACGACCCGTCCTCGAGCGTTCAGACTTCTACGTACGTAGAATTGTGATTGCGGTCTATGGAAAACAAACACATATAATATACTGGGTGTAATTCATGTACTTCCTTAAAATAAAATAGGGGATCTCAGTGATGAATGAAATACGAATTCAATAAATAAAACAGCAAAACACGATTTTAACGTTTTCAAGAAATTTTATGATCAGGAATTAGTGTGAAAGCTATTATTTTAACTGAGACATATTTATTAAAATTCGCACAACACACAAAGGTACGTAGTGTAACATCATATTACTTATTTAATGCTCGCTGAGCGCTCAACGCATCAATGTATGAAAAAAATGATGTGGTGTCGTGGGAGACCAGGTAGGAACGAAGTTCCTTCGGCTAATGTAGAATCGACACAAATTGCAAAAAAAATCGTGCTCAATTTTATGTAGGTTTTCTTGATTTTTCTCTTAAATTTTGCTGATTAGTTTTTATTTAAGTACAAGAAAGTATTTAGGAAATTCAGCATTTTAGGAAATAATAAATTACTTAAAATAAAAAGCATCGTAATTCAAATTATCAACTAAAATAACAAAATATGTCTCTTTATTTTTGTTTGACAACATAAAATTACATAGAAATAGAAAAATAAAAGTAATAAATCGCGCCTGCGCACGTCTCATTTAACGGTTTTATTCCACGCACTTTTTTCCACGGATTTTTTTTACGGTTTTACTATCACATTTTTTTCAGTTCGGTCGCGCAGCAAAATCCCTATCCCCTCCAAGCCTGCCGTAAGGAACTTCGTTCCAAAAAAAATTATGCCTCCACACGCTCACGAAGTTCCACGCTGAAAACCGAAGTTTAACACTCCACACTCGTTCATCTTTGCGATACATTACGTGTGTAATCCTGGCGCCTTTACCTCGGGTGCAAAATCCGACAACAAATGGAAGTCGCTCGAGGCGAGGCGAAGTTTGACGAGGCAAGCCAAAATACCTCTCTACTCTATTATTCTAATTTCATAATCATTACAATAACACAATAACGCTCACAAGGGTATGTCCTTGCGGGAATTTGTTCTAAGCACTGACCGCTCAAACCAATAAGAGACATTTTTTTTTTATGGGATAGGAGGTCAAACGAGCAGGCGTGTCACCTGATGGTAAGCAACCAACGCCGCCCATGGACACCAGCAACACATATAGTGTTACTGTTGCGTTGCCGACCTTTAAGGGATAGGTAAGGATGGGGAAAGGGGGTGGCCTCCGGGTACCTCTCTCACCGAACGAAACGCGGCATGAGCCACTTAACGTCGGTCTTCTGAGAGGTCGCGGTATTTCACCGGTCGAGCCGGCCCATTCATGCAGCGAACTGCTTGGCTCTACCACTGTTAGACATCGGTGTTCCGTCATCCCTATTCACAACAGCTGCATCTAGCCGCATCGGTCCCGTTTATCGATATCGATCAATTTTTTCTTACATTGTTAGTGTATCTATTTAAAATATCTTCAGCTTACTATTTCTTTTTTCTTCATGCCTGCTATACCAAAAAATGTGGGCAGCGGTTTCTCGATTTTATGACACAATAATACATTTTGTTTCATATTTACGCTACACTTTTGTATCTTCACGCCTTTTATTCTTGAAGTCGTTGGTATCAGCTTCGAACTTATCAAGATATTTTCTGTAACTGAAAAACTGTTTTGCATTAAGTCTTTATAATACAATTAATTTGGTGGTAAATAATTTACTACCATTTTGTTGATAGCCTAGAAAAATATCGACTATCAATAATTTGTGATTTCTGAACACGTGAAAATCACTGGAACTATGAGATAGAAGTGTATGTATACCAACATCATCAATTTATTCATCATTAATTCATCAATTAAAATTACTGGAACTATGAGATAGAAGTGTATGTATACCAACATCATCAATTTATTCATCATTACTTCATCAATTAAAATCACTGGAACTATGAGATAGAAGTGTATGTATACCAACATCATCAATTTATTCATCATTACTTCATCAATTAAAATCACTGGAACTATGAGATAGAAGTGTATGTATACCAACATCATCATTTATTCATCATTACTTCATCAATTAAAATCACTGGAACTATGAGATAGAAGTGTATGTATACCAACATCATCAATTTATTCATCATTACTTCATCAATTAAAATCACTGGAACTATGAGATAGAAGTGTATGTATACCAACATCATCAATTTATTCATCATTAATTCATCAATTAAAATCACTGGAACTATGAGATAGAAGTGTATGTATACCAACATCATCAATTTATTCATCATTAATTCATCAAATAAATTACTGGAACTATGAGAAAGAAGTGTATGTATACCAACATCATCGATTTATTCTTCTAAATTATCCTTGCGTACTGCGATATATATTTTTGAGAACGGTTGTAAAACTGTCGATGAGTTGAATTTACGAGATTTTGTTTTTGCATTGTTATTTTGTGTCAATTTTCTTCTAGTATATTCCGCGTAATTAATTGTAAAATATCTAAAGTGTATAGTTACAGTGCTCATGAGCATGCCAATGTGCTTGGGCTAAGTCCATGATCTCGTGGTTTAAGAATTTATCGTGAAATATTTGCTGTAGCGATCCGGGAAAGTTTCGACAGCTGCTTTTCAATGTGTTTTAAAATATCCGATTGTACGATTCTCTAAATAGCGACAAGTGGTAGAAGGGAACGTAATTGAACTGTTAGCGAGAGGAATGCATTTAAATGTCGTTCGGCGAAATCCTCGTCGAGGTACTATAGAAGTGTTGTTTTTTATGGGATAGGAGGGCAAACAAGCAGACGTGTCACCTGATGGTAAGCAACTGACTCCGCTCATGGACACCAGCAACACATATAGTGTTACTGTTGCGTTGCCAACCTTTAAGGGATAGGGAAGGATAGGGAAGGGGGGTGGGCCTCCGGGTACCTCTCTCACCGAACGAAACGCGGCATGACCCACTTTAAGTCGATTTTCTGAGAGGTCGTGGTATTTCACCGGTCGAGCCGGCCCATTCATGCAGCGAACTGCTTGGCTCTACCACTGTTAAAAACTTGTTGTTAGGTTATTGCAGTGCCAGGGAACGAGTGTCTCTCATAAGATACGTACTACTTTTGTATAGTACGTAGCATTACGCAGTAATAAAAAATGTAGGTATTAAGCATACAAGCGACGCGTGCGCACCGGTGACGCGACGAGGTGACGTGGTTTCGTTGCGCGTCATCGGAGCACAATGCTTCTGCGGTGATAGACTTTGAATATCTGTTCGCTTTCCATTGCGGGCTTAAAAATAATCTTATAGATTATTTTTAAGCCCGCCCCTTCAGAGATTCATCTGAAAGAATGGCTTATCTTATAATGAAAAGGAAGACTTATTTCAAATTAATAATATTTTTCACTTGGCGTTTTGCCTGTATAACTCTTCACAACCCTATATGACAGACAAGAGTAAAACTAGATAATCGATAAAAATATGAAATGTCTGCCATCACGTACAATTTAGACAAGAAATTATTGATAATAATCTCGTGTTTTTATTTTTTTGGTAATATGTAGGTATAGCTTTTAAAAACAAGTAAGGACCCAGTTATGTATTTTATCCAGACTATTCAAGTCATAATGTTTGTTCATCTCCACGATTCGGCTGCTTGGCAGCTTTCATTTACACTCGTGAAAATCTATAAGTGGGTCTTTCATTGTTATGAGTGTTGTATCACTTCGTTCCTAAATTACCAATTATTACTGCCTTATTTACGACATCGCGTCTTATACCCCTGAACATATCAAATACCACTCAATTACGAAGACTGGCAACACTAATTCACAATATTGTGGTGTCTGGCCTCCCAATAATATCGATACGACGAGAGATTCACCAATAACATTCCATCTTCATAACCTTGGTAAAGATGTAAGGTTTCAATGCATTTGTCTGCGAATCACGTCCACCCACAAAATCGCTGTACACAGCGTCTTATATTCCATGAAGCGAGGGTATATTTACAATATATTTCATGCCCTTACAAAAGTTTTATTAGATCACACGTGTTGGGAATACGAAATGAACCATATCTTGTACAAACAAAATTCAATATCCCATACTAAAGTAAATTGTGAGCATAAAAATATATATTAATATATTCTGTTTGTCCTCGACGGTACTGTGGCTGATACTTGTTTATGGACATAACCTTAGGATAATATTATTTCAAAATGTCATTTTTGAAGTTAGATTTTTTAATATTTCGTATTTAAGAACGCAACCTTACTACATACGTGTATGTATGTGTGATATATCTTTTCAACGGTTGGACGCGGTCTTTAATTAAATTTACATTAGGTATGTTTTTGGCCGGAAAATATTACTCGTATCTGTTGTATTTGACACCGGCTTCGCTTTTCTCACGTGTATTTGAATATCATTTGAATTACATCAAATTGGTAACAATGATCCCGGGAGAATGCATCACCGGAATTATCGCGCCTTTTATGATTAAACTGCCATTTACTGATAAAGTTCAAACTCAAGTTTTGTTGAAAAAACATCCATCAAAGTCGAAGTTTTCTCCCAGGGGCTAATATTACAGTAAGTATTCTTGGTATATTATTAATATACATTTATTTATTATGTTTTATTATGTCCCTCATTTTAACTTTAATTCAGTAATGAATTTTCAAAAATCCTTGTAAACTCTCCCATTATTATTATATAATAGTAAAATGAAGATCAATATGATATAAGCAAGCCTATTAAATAAGCCGACCCGTCTAATTTCGTACATCTTCAAAATTATGAAGTTTTTTTCCTATTCTTCCGACATTTACTAGAACTTTTGCACTCCCAAGAGCGTAAGTATATGATTGTAATTGTAATATTTTTAAACCTTAGTAAAAAAAGAAAACAAAATACATTATTTAGTTATATATTCGTTAGATATTATATAAATGTGGTGATTTCCAAAAAGTTGAAGTCTCTGTGGTCCAGTCGTCGTGCACCCCGCTTCTGAATCAAGAACTCGTGAGTTAGAAGCCTAGCTCACACCAATGACTTTTCGAAATTCTTTTTAAAAGTTACTTGTGATAATGACAGAAAACTTTGTGCCCGGTGTATGGCGATAGGTTCGCCACCTATTCCATTTGGGACGGTAAACATAACGGCTAGTCAAGGTTTAACAGCCGCTGGCTACACTTTCGGATAGAAAAGGCGGGAAGTTGTGTTATATGTTTTTTACTAGAAAAATATATCAAAAGTCCGCACTTGAACCGGTCAAATATATATGTATATATTCATATTTATTTACAACAATAATATCAAATCATACCGGTGTACGCACGATATTTACTCAACTGTGTATTGGGGTCTTGTAAAAGTTTCATATTATGCGATCTTACCTTGTCATCTGCATATTTTAGTAGGGTCCCCAATATAACTCGCAATGACGGACAAGTTTCACGAGTGTCGTACATATTATTTATTCAGAGAATCAGCTGAATCGTTGGACTGTGTGGCAGTACTTTGGGTATACCACTCAATATTGTCTATCTAAGTTTACGATGTTTGTTTTTATTGTGGTTCAATGATATTTATGCACTGTGCCTTTCCTTAGGATTCGGATTTTTTTATCGACGGTTTGAAGATGAGCTAAAAATAAGTACTTTTTGTTCTATTCCAAAACTACTGTAGTAGCGTACTTTTGTATTTTTTTTATTGTCGTCAATTTGGATTAGTTACGTTTGTACACATATTAATTAATACAATATAGATAGTCTAAATTTAGTAGTTTACAGTCTCGGTGGTCCAGTGGGAGAGCACTTGGCTTCTGATCCAGAGGTCCGAGTTCGAATCCTGACACTGGCTCACACCAATGACTATTCGAAATTGTTTTTCGGAAGTTAAGTGTGATAAATATCGATGACTGATAACTTTGTGCCCGGTATGGCAATAGGTTTGCCACCTATTCCATTTGGGACGTAAACATAACGGCGAGACGACGCTTAACAGCCGCTGCCTACACCTTCGGGTAACAAAAGGCGTGAAGTTATAGTTATGTTTAGTAGTTGTTAAAGTCTCGATGGTCTAGTGGTCGAGCACAACGCTTCTGATTCAGTAGCAGTGGGTTCGATTCTGGACTTACACCAATAATTTCTCGGAATTCTTTTTGTAAGTTATGTGTGATAATAGAATATCGATGACTCACAACTTTGTGCCCGCACTAGTTTTGCCACCTGTTTCATTTGGGACGCGTGACATAACGCTTAGGCCGCTGCCTACACCTTCGGGTATAAAAAGGAGTGACATTTAGTTACTTGTTAAATAATATTATCGAGGTTATGTGAAAGTTAAAAGTATGAAGAGAATATATATTTGAAAGGTATAATTACGTCTATAGATAGAAGTGATACAAAACCATATGAACGGCGAAGAAATGGCAACGGCACGAGAGTCGGATATTAAATGCTTAGCTACATACTTCTTGTGTATGCAAAAATGTAACCAACCATAGTTATGCTTTATATGAACAAAACTTTTCGTATACATATTTCTGTTCTCTAGTACCGCTATAAAATAAATAAACCTCACAACATCTGTAGTCTGACTCGGCAAGTGCAACTAGCTCGCTGGCTTCGCCAATTTCTAAGGAAACCGGAGCGGGGACGTGCTCTTCAAAATTCATGGTTGCATGAGTTAGGGTGACCGAATTTTGAGATGTTGCTCTGTGGTTCGTGAATTTAAATATTAGTTCCGTTCTCTCGGCTAGGGAGAATGTTACGTCATTGTTTTGTATAGCAATGGGCTACATATTGAAATTTGTGTTTCGAGTGCCTTATTGCAATTCTCATTGTAAACTTACCTATTTTGAAATTTTTACCGTAGGTTTGTATACCGACTGGTTGTTAACATCAAATCCGTCTTCTTTATTTTTCGAATCATCTATAGTTTGACTTTAAATAATCGGGAGCTTTGTCTTGTCTTCCTTTTTTATGCTTCAGAATTGCTTATTGGTCTTGGCTAGTGCGGTAATAATATAAATGGCCTACCTTCATTAAAGAGCTACGTAATGCAGAAAATAAAATAATCGTATTGGTTGTTACTGATATTAGTGCGTTCAAATATTGACAAATAAACCCAAATTCTGTTCATGGTGCTACGGTGATTATTCAGGACGGCTTCGATAATCGTTAGTCATTTTAAATAGGTGATTTCGTTTATCGCGAATAACGTAAGTTAGGAGAGGATTTAGTAGAGAAATATATTCTTTAATAATAGTACAATATTAAATATAATTAGTGGTCTAAACAAAGTGACTCTCGTTGCTATTTCTATACTTTTACGCCTTTAATTATTACCGAAAGTTTAGTCAACAGCCGTACTTTTATCTTTACCGAACGAATTATTTACTGTTATGGAATAGTCACCCATAGCCGGTATACATATAAATGGTCAACTTCCAAAAACATTACAGAAAAGTACTCTTTGTCAAATTGAATAAACAAAATGCCCGTTTATTAACAATTTTTAATCAATTCTTTTTTAAATGTAGGGGAGTACAGTTTTCCCCCTTGGTATTCTTCCTATTGACACCTACGCTGGGAACCCTTTGATTTTCCTATAAACGAATGATGCCCATACGACCGTTAGGTGTGAGAATATATTCCTGTCAGCTTCACAATTTTGCTGTGTGAACGAGCACGTGTCCCCTGTGAGTTCTCAATTGAACTGCTCCTTTAAAATGCGCAACTTGCAATTTTACAAAAAATAATAATACAGAAATTCACTTCCTTTGTGCTTTTGCATAATACAATCTTATCTTTGCTGTTATTTCTAAAAATTCGGACTCATTGTAATTTTTTTTGGATTATCTGTTGCCCTGAAAGAATGTGGCTATACTAGTTGTCGGTGATGCATTGTCTTGAGATCTTTCTTTCATTTCGGATGTGTGGAAATAATCTCCACACGTTCCTTTTATGACAAATTTGACCATGACAGGTGGCAGTCATGGCAAGAAGAGAGTGAACTGTGCAGGGAACTTGTCTTATTATATTCAGTTTTATCTCCCTAATCGCATAAGGAACCAGTGATGAAGTTATGTTGTTCATCATCATGAAATTGTTTGTCCGACCTAAACTACTAAACCGATTTTCATTAAATAATGAATGCTGTGTGCACTTGTATCCATCTTTAATATCATTAATATTATCGTAAATAGTTTCGTAATAGTTTTTATCTCGTGTTGAGCCTTCAGCTAGTTTATATTTCATGTTAATTCAATTTTAAATTTTGACATAACGCAATCTTCACGGGCAACTAGCTCGTATAAGAATCATAAAGTATATATTATCAAGTCTCGGAGTCCTCCGTCCTAAGTTAAATTTTGAATGTTTAATATTCAACCAACTCTCTACCATGTACTAAATTAGAACACACAACTTTTGCTGCGGTTTCAAAATTAAAAAGTTTGAAATAAAAATTCCACTTCAACTCCCCTTTATTTTCATTTAAGATACAGGTTTTTATGCGGGATTAGCGCAAAAAAATACCCTCTACACTCTCGCCGGCTCATTTATCAAACGCTAACGACTTCAGATTGTGGGTATCTCGCAAAGTGTATATACTGACCTTAGCTCGGGTACAGCATTGCTTCGTGTTGAAGTTGCGACTGACTTTTTATTATTTGATTTACAAATCTCGATTTTATATTTCATCTGTGTTAGTTTAATGTTATCTAACAATTTTCGCAAAAGCTACTATGAACGCACTAATTCAATGGGTTGTTAAGTTATGACTTTTGTTTACGTTCAATCTGCGTTTAATAGTCTCGGTGGTCCTGTGGTCGAGCTCCCCGCTTCTGATTGAAAAGTGGTGGGTTCAAACGCGGCTCACACGAATGACTTTTTTTTTTATGGCATAGGAGGGCAAACGAGCAGCCGTGTCGCCTGATGGTAAGCAACCAACGCCGCCCATGGACACCAGCAACACATATAGTGTTACTGTTGCGTTGCCGACCTTTAAGGGATAGGGGATAGGAAAGGACGGGGAAGGGGGGTAGGCCTCCGGATTCCTCTCTCACCGAAGGAAACGCGGCATGAGCCACTTTACCTCAATCTTTTAAGAAGAACAGCTTGGCCCTAGCACTTGGGAAATATGTAAAAAATCAGATTGTGATGATTCAAAAATATTCACGTGCCGGGTAACTTTATACATCGACTTGTCAATTTATTCATTAATTACTCTGCGAATTTCTCGGGCAACTTTTGGAAAGTTAGTTTTACGACGTAGTCTATTATGAAGATTGCTTGCAGATTTAAGTCAATATTGACGGTGCACCATAAATGAAAGATCATCGAAAGCTATGAAAAAGTTTTATAATAAAACCTTTTATTCTACGTAAGTAGGTGCTTAAAACATATACATCTTCTAATTGGCATAGCATCTTAAAATGACACACGCTTTTGTAGACCAATTTGAAAACGTAAGGGCGAGTGAGCTAAGAATCGTATCTTATGGCGCTCTGTCCTCACTGCCCACCGCGCTAGCTTGAAGTTGTGAAATTATCTTGAAATATGATTTTAATTAAATTTAAGTCCGATCATTCAGTAATCAGATTATAATACAGAGGGAGATATATTGACACGGGTTGGAAGTTCTTTAATTGACATTGACATTGATGATAATTTTGGAAATTAAAAAAGTTTCGATCACATCACACATCAATGTCTCAGTGGTCCAGTGGTCGAGCACCACGCTTCTGAATCAGGAGGTCGCGAATTCGAATCTTGGCTCACACCAATGAATTTTCGAAATTAATTTCGAAAGTTATGTGTGATAAATATCGATGACTGAAAACTTTGCCATAGGTTCACCACCTATTCCAATTGGGGACGTAAAAATAACGGCGAGTCGAAAAGTTAACAGCATCGAGTCGCCAGCCTACACCTTTGGGTAGAAAAAGGCGTGTGTGTTGTTATGTAAAAAAAATCTTCATGATTACTATAAAGCACTAAATTCTGTTCTTAAATATACTATTTATTTCGAACTGATCGAAATTTTAACCAAAATCCTTAATTTGGTTTTGCCTAGATTGCTTAACTTGAATCACTTTTTGGTTAATTTATACTTATTTGTCATTATGACTTTGTTCCCTTGTGTTTTAGTAGCGTGATGAAATGAAGTTTTCCATTAACCCCAATAACATTAATGTAAATTGGTAACAAGCCACTACATAAAACTATTTACATATAAATTGTGTTTATCTTTTATACTTTTATTTTTGCTAGTAAAAGATACTAGTACGTTAAAAGAAATATCTACCAACAGTTGTCACTTTTGGACTGATTTTCTAGTAATATACAGGAAATAACATGAAAAGCTGTCCATTATATTGGGTTTCCCGTGGTAAAGTGCCGTTAAATAATGGGCCTTGTTCACGGAACTTGTCTGCTGGCGGGTGGGTCCTGTTTGATAAATGTTTAGCACGAGCATAGAAAACGAAGACAATTCAATATGAATGCTTTTTAAGTGCTTATGCAACTTGCCCTGCCCGTATTGAAGTTATTGATATAATTCTGTATTAATTGAACTTCAAATCTTGCAAATAATGATTTGTATGGAAACAACTATGACAACTATGACACACTGAGACTACTGCAGATCATGCACATTTTCTGAACATAAATTTTCAATCTCAAAAAACTACTATGCAGTTTTGTTACGATGTGTGTGTGTGCTTTAAAAATATTGAGGTAAACCAACTCCTTCATTGCCCACTTCTCATGATTGTCCCCACATTAGTATGGCATTGGGTGTTCTATAACGGATACATTTCTAGTCAAAGACGATTAGTTGTTGCCCAAAGCTCGTGTTTCAATTTCTGTTCCCAAGATGACATATTGAAACCATCCATATATTTACCTAGTCTATTTTACGTATTAGAAGAAAATGTGATTACTTTTGTTGATGAAGATTTAAAATCTCAATATTTATTTGCCACAAACATTCAACTGAGGATATTTCTCTATTCTCGCGATGGAGTTTTTAAATCTGAATCTCATACCAATGACGCTAAGGTCCATATTCTTCATTTTTATATCACCGCTCCTAATGTTTGTAAAATTGTTAAAATTATGACAGATTATTTCGCAGACGGGATCGTCCCTTCTGCTAAATCATTTTTTTCGCAATATCCACAATTTCATTTCAATTTAAATTTATCAAACCGTTGTCGGTGATATTCGTAAATCCTAAATGCCAAGAAATCATATCATAAAGATTAATCTATTAAATGAGTCTGCTCTGGAATTTTTCCCTTCTTCGCCGTGGAAAATTGTTTCAAAGATAATATTATTTTTTTAAATTCCAGCCCTTCCTTTACATCTTGATAATATGCGAAAAGCTACTCTTTAAGAATACATACATAATACATACATAACTTCACGCCTTTGTTACCCGAAGGTGTAGGCAGCGCCTGTTAATCCTCGTCTCGCCGTTATGTTTACGGCCTAAATGGAATAGGTGGCGAACCTATTGCCATACCGGGCGCAAAGTTTTCAGTCATCGATATTAATCACACATAACTTCCGAAAACAAATTCGAAAAGCCATTGGTGTGAGCCAGTGTCAGGATTCGAACCCGCGACCTCTGGATTCAGAAACGGGGTGCTCGACCACTGGGCCACCGAGACTCTTTAAGAATTCCGGTAAAAATCTGAGAAAATAGTCCGAGATAAAGAAATACTTTTTATTTAAATTACATATCAACCAACAGGGAAGTGGTACTCATGGTTGCGTCTGTATTTTGGTTTCTGGATGTGTATTAAATTGTTTTAATAGGATTTTGTGCATGTGTAAACATAACGGCGAGTCGAGGCATAACAGCCACTTCCTACACCTTCGGGTAGAAAAAAGCGTGAAGTTATGTTACGTCATGCGAAAGTATAATGTCTGAAAAAGGAATCAATTCAGTCATGAGTGAAAGTACGTCCATCATTAAATAAGTCGAGTGTCTAGGCTGAATGTCTAACTTTAACCTACATCTTAGTATTTGGCTCATAATTTATTTATATACATATTTCTTTCACCGTGTCCCTGAAAAAAAAGAAAGAATGAAGAAAAAAAGAAAGGATGAAGAAATTATGGAGGTGCTTTCACTGTACTGTCCCTGGGACTGCAATGATAAAAGAGTAAAGAACTCTTTTATCCTCGCTGTCCCTAAAAAGAGGAGTTGATTGTTTTTAACCCGCCAATGCTTTCAACATATGAATCACAATAACCCAATATAAAAATAAATTCCCAAAAATAACAAATGTGCATGCGAAGATCTTTCCGGTCGGGACACTAACAGAATTTTGCTATGATGTATGTGCTGTACACGGTGTGCTAATACGATTACCGTTGATAAACTGAACTACACGAACTGGGTCGTAGGAAACTCGACTTTCCTCATATATGACAGTTCATATTGTGACGTTTGTATTTTCTAAATACAGCTGAGGTTAATTAAAAAAAAACTGTTTTATTATTGTAGTAAGCCCAAGTTTTTATTAGAGGACTAACGGGTAACGCAATTAGTAATTTGATATTAATTTCACAGGTTAATTTAAATAATTTATCAATTTAAGTCATAGGATATCACAGAAATAGAATCTTATTCTACCCTAAAGTTATAGATCTCTGTAAATACTAAAGTCGCTATTTAGTCAAGTCGATTGAACTCAACGTATTCGTAAGAAATAATATCGTCATTGAAAGGCCACGTTGTTTTGGCCTACGACTGAATAAGTTTAATGTTAAAAAGACAAAAATTCTCTTTCTTATCAATTTCGTGCCTTTGATTTAGCTGATTCCAAGCTTTAGCCGTCTCATCATTCTCATAAAATTGTCTCATTTCCTCAAAAACAAAATGTTTTAACTTTGACCGGTTTTGTTGGCAGATATTCTTTATGTGATCCCGAATATTACCTGGATTCATAAAGCCTGTGCATGCTAATCGCATTCACTTGTTACATTCGGATTTTCGCTGATTGGATGAATAAAGAGTGCCAGCTTAACATGAAATCTACGGATGGATACTTGAATACATCGAGCGTAATCGGGCAGCAAAAACTGAATACACTCACGGTAATCCGGCTAATGTGTAGCGGAACTTGACGAACTTCCTAGCAATTCAGAATCAATTTGTTTCGTCCGATAAGCAGACATTAATGATTATAGCTCCAATTCATTACACCAATAGAAAGAAAGCGGAAATACCATGTCATACTATATTGCCTGTGAAGTTTTCTGGGTTTTGTCTTTTAAACAAGCTATCTATGTAAATAAATATCACACATCGGAATTACTAGTTAAAGAAAATATGACTTCAAAAATAGAAATATTGTTGTATAAAAAAATGGCCACAAGAGACATTTAATTTTATCTATAAATACTAATAGTAACTATTGGATGCCGACGCATAACTGCGAATACAGTTTCATAGTTATAGATAGTAATACGATCACTTGGGGAATATGTTTGTTAAATTTGAAACTTTTGAATGCAAATTATTCTAACTTATATTATAAATGTAGATCTAAATATGTTTATTAAGCTTTAACTCTCATATCATAGCATAAACCCACCGCTACCAGTAACTGAGTAATATTACTTGACTGCGGTTTCGAGATAAATATTAAAGTCTTCTCACCCAATTGTTTTTATGGTATAGGGGCGCAAACGAGCAAGTGGTTCACCTGATGGTAAGCAAATTCTCACCGCCTATGATTTCACCGAACGAAACGCGGCACGAGCCACTTCACGCCGATATTCCGAGAGGTCGTAATATTTCACTGGTAGAACTGGCCCATTCATGCAGCGAACTGCTTGCAACGTTAAAGAGGAGAATAGCAGTGGTAGAGTCTTGCTCTACCACTGCTATTCTCCTCTTTAACGTTCCTATACAATCTTGCTGGCTGTCTTCTGCATGGTTAATATCCCTCTTACTTAGGGCATTGAAAGGACGGTTGCAGCAATAAAATATCCACATTATTTTTTATTTCATCACGCCCTCGATATTGAGGCGGGGTCAGACATGAAATATTCTGTCATGAAAAGTAGCAGATTTATTGTTATACATTACGACCATTTTTTATCAGTCATCGATAGTTCATATAGATTTTTTCTGAAGTTCATATTTGTTTGTGTGAAGAGTTGATCGATATTCTATACGGCGTTCCTGTCTAAACTACTACCAAGACGACTAATTTTCTAATAGAAAATAGTTATAACATAACATAACTTCACGCCTTTTGTTACCCGAAGGTGTAGGCAGCGGCGGTTAAGCCTCGTCTCGATATGGAATGGATCGAATGGAATAGGTGGCGAACCTATTGCCATACCGGGCACAAAGTTTTTCAGTCATCGATATTTATCACACATAATTTCCGAAAACAATTTCGAAAAGTCATTGGTGTGAGCCAGTGTCTGGAATCGAACCCGGACCTCTGGATCAGAAGCCGCGTGCTCGACCACTGCGCCACCGAGACTGTAATAGTTTTCTTTGTATGAAAATTCTTGACAAAGCCAGATGTAGACATTTTTAATTAGCGCGTACTAGAAAACCCCTTGCAAGCATTCTTATAAAATTTAGCCTTTGTAATATTAATTACTTTCGTAACCCGTTTGTATTTCAACGCCTGCGTAGTCTTTTTCCTTGGAAAAGGACACTCGTTTATTATTAAAATCTCAGAACTGTAATTTTATTTGGACAACGGCTCTCAATATAAAAATTTGCAATCCCCTTGAAAATGTTCGTTAATTTTGAAAGCATTTCTATGCAGATGATCCTTTAAATATATTTTAAAGTTGTCAGCTATGTTATTTTATTATACAGTATGAATGGGCCGTCTCGACCGGTGAAATACCACGCCCTCTCAGAAGATCTAAGTAAAGTGGCTCATGCCCGGAGGCCCACTTCCCTTCCCCATCCTTCTTCCTCAAAGGTCGGCAACGCAACTGTAACACTATAGGTTTTGCAGGTGTCCATGGACGGCGCTGGTCACTTCCAGCCAGGTTTGCCTTTCTATCCCATAAAAAAATGGTAGCAGCCAGTTGTCCTTATTATTTTCTATTAACTTAAAGAATTCTATGTTGATATTATCTACTGCAATCTAGTATGTGACTACTGACTGAGGATTTTACCATACAAGAAAGCTTCATTAAAGTCTCAAAGTGATATGGATGTACCTTACAAGATAATTTGGGAACTATCTTTGAAAATTTCTTGTGTTCGCTTCTAAATTATGCGGCAAACAAGGAAAAAAATAAACGACTGAAACACATGGAGCAGAAAGTTATTACGTCCCTCACAAATTTCAGAAATAATCACCAACGTTGACCGAATAATAAATTATAAGGAACTTCGTTCCAATAATCGGATGCCAATACTAATAAGATTCGAATTGGCTTGTCAAGCGACTTATAAAATACCACGAAGTTACCATAAAACATGTTCCAATATAACGTTATTACGCTTTATACCAGGGACGTCATACTCACTTAAACGTGAGATTGAATGCCTCAAAACAGTACCTATAATAATGATTTGCATATGCGAATATCGGTATTGATTTTTCAGTGCTGTCTCTCGTGTTTGTACGTGGAGTTGTGTGCTCACCAATTTGTGTAAATGAATCCGATTCTGGAGGTAATATCCGTTTCAAAATGGTGGAGGCGGGAATAGCAGCTAAATATTTGTTATGTGTTAGGCAACTTTGAAAATTTATATTATCACATTGCTAGCTGTACTATATTCTTACCTGCATTTATCACTGTTGATGTTTTTTAATTGTGAAAAGGGATTGCTTCGCGGATTCCGAAATATCTTTTTGATTTGCTATAAACTTTTAATCTAATGGAAATTGGGTAAATTTACTTTTGCAGATATTACTAAGATAAACGATTTGCTACGAAGTATCTATGAGAAAAGCAGGAATCATTATTGCTTGTCAATTATTGGGTAACTTAATTATATATCCATCAGGGTATTCGTCTCCAGGTCAAAAAAATATTTAAGTTCTTTGTATTAGATGTTATATTTTTCATACTATACCTTTTAACATAGGATCTGAGTTATCTGCTTTTAACATAGGATTTTAAGACCCTCAGGCGATTCACTCGCAGCAAACACATGAGTCTCTATTCAAGTCTCTGAACTCGACGTACAACAGTGAAATATATCGATATTGCAAGTACCGTGGCCTCCTATCGAAATGAACCTTTTGTCTTAAAGATGCATTGTTTCTGTGGTCCTCTGGATGTTTTATTGTTTTCTTAGACGATGTGAACTTTAACTTTAAATTTTCTTCTCGCTTCCGATTACAGTCTTATTTTATGTTCAGTTTCAATGGTTTGTTTTACAAGACAATTATGAAATCACGTTAGGCGAATTACAGTTTCAAGGCCACCATTATTATACCTTGTGGCATTCATCACTATATTGAATTTTAGGGCATGTGATTTGGATTTGAAAGAATAAAACTTAAGCAACTTCAGTCCACGATTAGTTAAAATAAAATATACATTTCATGTACACACGTATCCCTGAAGCATTACTTTGAAATGAGATATTTAGAAATTTCTGTTGCTAATGCACTTGTATTTGCTATGACACTTGTATTTCTGTTGCTCTTACTCTTCAGTACGGCTGAACAGAAATGCTTTATAGCAATATTTATCTTTGTAAATACACGACTTTCCCATGTAAACACTAAAATAACACGTAATTATGTTTACGTTGTGAAAAATCGTTTGCTTCTTAAGCTTACTTACACTTGTATAGGTTTAGTTAGTCATTGCATAGTATAAAACAAAGTCACTTTCTGTACCCTTTCTGTACCCGCTGCCTGTACTCTTATATGCTTATATCTTTAAAACTACGTAACGGATTTTGATGCGTTTTTTTAATAGTTAGAGGTTGTCAACGGGGTAGTTTTGATCTATAATTCATATATCATGTTGTAAAGGAAAAACCATAATTTTTGAGATTTAACACTTTAATTGCAAACGCTGGCTGAACCCTAAGTGATAGATCAAAACAATGTTCTACATTATTAAACACCTTCAGAAGGTCTACAAAAAAGTCCGCGAGGGCATATGTGTATCTCTTAGGGATAACCCACAATGCCCATTTTTATTTTTTTACTTTTTACGAGAAATAATGGCTTATTTACCAAGCGATTTTAAACATTACAACAGTAATTTTCATCCAATTAAGTGTCTTTAATAGATTGTGCATTGTGTGTCCTGGCTCTTTACAGCATGCAATTTAAACGAATGTTTTCGAAGATATTGCACTATTAAAATAGCGGGACAGCATCCAAATTCAGCATTTATCCAAAATTTATTCATTCATTACTTTTGATGCGGAACAAAGTTTGCTGAGTCAGCTAGTACTTGGATATCGTATCTAATAAAAAGTTATTTGGTATCAATAAATTATACCAATCTTTCGTCGTAATTACTACAAAATATATTGTTAGTATCAATATTTTATTATATATTAGTGCTACTAGTTACTATATCTATGTTTAGATAGTATGCGAACCTTAATCTAATAAAAGCGGTTATAGGTTGGTAGGAGTAAGTTTTATGTATATCGGTTTTATGACCCCCATTTTTATGATAGGTTTCAATACAAGTGCGTCGTATTGGTTTCTTTTTTGATATCGTTAAAATGCGCATATAACTACAAAAAGAGTGTACTTTAAATGACCACACGAATAAAATAAAAGTTAAACTAGCTAGACATATTGACCACATTACTCGCAAAATCAGGAGTGCGTAAGATTTTAAAAAAATCCTTATATTTGTTAAAATAAAAACATTAGTGTTAACCTGGTGCCTTCATAATAGTGACCTTCATAATTCTTTCAAGTTCGGATGAGCGGATCAAAATTAAATTATTCTAAAATTCTGTAATTTTTAATCACTAATGCTTATTTTTGGAATAGTTTTTTAAGGTCACTCAGTCTGGTACTATATACTAGTATATATGTATACTATTTATGCATTGGGATTTTTACTTCTGGATTAGATCATCTGAATTACACAACTTTTTGTGTTGACAGTGTACACGGAGTGTTATTATCAAGACCTTATAATTTTTTAAAATTTCTTTGTACCTAATGTGCTTTCTTTTGTAATGCACATAATAACATGTATTTGTTTTCAATCAATCTATTGATTGCATTAAAATTCGTCACATATCTTAAAAGATCCAAGGGAGAAGACAGTGGAAGTGACCACATTTTATACTATGTTAAGATTGGAATTATTAGAGCTTTTGTACGCTGCCTTCTCTGTTTATTGATAGAAGAACCGCTTTTAGAAGAGTATTTTCAATACACGTTCGAGGTTTTCCATTCGTTATTCGCTTTCTTATTTTGTTTTATTATGTAGTAAAACTTTATATAAAAGTAAATTTTGTGTTTTGATTCAATACTATATAATGGTAATTTCCTGAGATTTCCTTTGCTTTATTAAAACTAAGTTTGGCGAGCCCTGACGCATCTAGAACTTCACGTTTCCATTGCAATATTATTACTTTGCAACATTGAAACTGGCACTGGAAGCGTAATGATACTTGCTTTGAGAATTTCGCTCCTAGATTAATATGAATCTATTGAAAAGGCAGTTTTTTTTTATAAATAATGAATGCAGCCAGCTTTTAAAAGCATGGGTTGCATACGTCTCGATATTAATAAATTATTTGTGAATATATTTTGATTATTAAGATTATTTAAGTCTCATTAAATATATTATTTTCCTATTGCCTTTTATAGACATCATCTAGTTTTAACGAAATAATGATTAGCTCATGTGTTCCTGAATATTGTTTGTTCTTTTCTGATCGGACAATTTACTTTTTTATCAGTGTTTTAAACGTATAGAGACGATGTTTTCCTATACTTCATACGTCTCTTTGTGGACCTGAAGATGTGTGCTGAACGCATGTTATTTCATTTAACATGACTTCACGCCTTTTTCTAACCGACCTCTCGACTCGCCAAATGGTTATATTACGTCTCAAATGGAATAGGTGGTGAACCTATTGCCAGACACCAGGCACAAAGTTGTCAGTCAAATTTACATTTACACAAACAATTTCGAAAAGTCATTGGTGTGAACTCAGATTCAAATTCCTGGCTTATATTCAATAAAAACGAAATATTATACAGAGAAATTGTTAGTTTCAAATGTGAAATGGAGGATCAGCATGCAAATGAGCATCAGATGCCTAAATTTGTGCCGATATGTATTATTTGTTTTAATAGCTAGGTACCGTAATGAAAGCCATCAATCACAAAGCGATGGCTCGACGTGCGTCGAAGGCTGTGGAGGCCCATGTTATACGTAAATTTCCTTTTGATTACAACAAGTCCAAATGTTACCTCCTATTATTGATTATTATTGATATTATTTCTGCTAAAAATCAAAGGTGACTATAACGTTGGTACTGGTTCTAATAGTTTCTGTCGTTTATAGACTTTTATACGAGTTTCTTGAGCTTTTCCTAATAATGGTTTATGGATGTTTATTATTACTTGCTATTTTTACTGCACTGTACATCGATTAGGTACGTCCATACGATGTAAGCCAAGTTTTTTATAAATTGTTAGTAATTCGTTTTTTTCTTTGGCATGGATGAAGTATCGTCGCAATATTGGCTTCTTGATGCTTAGATACCTTGTCTCTAAAATGTGGGTCGCAGCCGCCGTTAGTTTACTTTTTAAAAGAGCCGTTTGTTTACGCTTTCAACTTTATGAAGTCCTTTGATGTTTCGATTTGCATTTATAATTCATTCGGGCTCTAACAAGAAAGTTATGAATTTTTTTCTTCAGTTTTCTTGTTATATTCAAACCTCCCCAATCTCCAGTGCCTAGGAAAATTATTTTGAAACAAGATTTTTAGCTACAGTAATGTCTTGGGCGTTAAAGAATATTTGTATTGTATGAACAAAAGAAAGCGAAAGGACCTAGATATTGTCAATTTTTTTTTTTACCTATTACTACTAGTTGTAGTCCAAAAAATTTCTTGCCAGAAAAAACCAGAATTTGTATCGGCACATTCACATTAAACTAATCCTCCTGCCGGACGTTGTGTAGCTCGCAGTGTGCCACTAACTCATCCAGAAATACCCTGGATAACCTGACACACTCCAAGGTTTATCTACCACACCTGACTATAAATACGCTCTGATATATTATGATTCTGCCGAATGAACCCTTTGAGCTAGCCAGCTTAATAATATAATAATAAGTTTTTATTTATTGACTACAATGGCCCACTTGTTAGTTTACATTTGCTTATGAACTATGTTAGTAAACAAAATATAGAGAAACATAAATAACAAAAATAACAACTCTTAATTATGTTTAAGGCTAGGATCTCACTAACATTAGCATAAAATGTACAAACATGGGTGTATCAAATTTATCCGCGAACGTCCTCAGGATGCTATTGGTACTTGAGCGCACTCTTTCCAGCAGTGATGAGGTCCTGTTTCTCATAATAGCATAAAAATCGTTTGTGAGATTCTGTGCAAACATGTTAGATGCGCTACAGAAGCGCGGCAAGCCCAACAGCATCCTGAAGCTATTATTATACTGAACGCGCAGTGTCTAGACTCTAGAGCCTTCAGGGAATATCTAGACCATAGGCTACTCGTATAAAAAGTTTGGCAGTAAGCTTTGAATAGTGTTATCTTGACGTCCCTACTGCAGCAAGCAAACCTGTGTACCAACATATTACTCCTTACAGCCATAGCCCTACGCTCACGTTCAATATCAACGTGATCTTTAAGATTCTCGGTTAAATAGTGACCCAGATATTTAAATTTATTCACCTTTTGAATTGGACGACTGTTTAATTCAATTTTCAAATTAACGGGTATATTTTTACCGGGGGCCCCAAAGGTCATATAAACACATTTGTCACAATTATATACAAGTCCATGGTCACAAGCATAACTTTCACATTGTTTTAACCATCATCAGTTCTGTACCACTAACCACCGAGGAATTAGTACAATAAATTTACAAATAAATCATAGTTATGGTCGCCGGGAGGAGTGACCTCTTATAAACTAATATAAGTTCACTAAAATGTATTTGAAATTAAATTAAATTAAAATACTGTCCCGACTTGAGCGAACTAAAATGTAAAAAAAGGTATGCATGGTACACTTGTTAAATTAAAAAAAGAAAAACAGAAAAAACGCAACAAACAATCTGCCGTATGCAACTGCGCTATTTTTATTACTTTTTTAACGTAGTCTAATCTTCATTCTAGTACTGCTTTTATTTATTTATTTTTTATTCATTCCAGTGTACGAAAAAGTTTTGAAAAAGTTTTAATCGAATTATTCTCTTAAAAATATATATTTATTAACAAAGAAAATATTTCTTTTGGAAGGTTACATACTGCTGTGGCAGTCAAATATCGCCAGTCTAAATCTAAATCTAAATCTTGTTAAAGGCTTGGTAATCTGATCTAATGTGCAGTATTGATTTCGATTACTGGAAGTGGTCGTTAAACGCAAAGCCTAAGAAGTGTAATTTTACGATCATCATTTATCCCCTCTTTTTATGCCGCTATAAGTATAAAAGGTCTCTATAGTAAGAAATATCTTAAAACCTATGTAATTAGATTAAGAAAGGAAACGTTCTTCCGAGATATTAGGTTCAGTCACTTTGAATGCATGGCTGAAGAAGGAATGATAAAATTTGTTAAAGATGAAATATACTGTTGTTACTGGTGTACATTATAAATTATTGATTTACTAGCTACATACTATAGTTCATGAGATTTTAGAAAATATGTTGATTAAAACATAGTTTGACAATCTTATGCAGTAAATATTCTACGTCTAAGTTGGCAGCAGTATTTTGGATATATTTTTAATTAATTTACTTTATGTGTATAATCCAGGCATTAACACTAGTATTGGGTTCTGTAGACTACCTAACACGTGTTACCGGCGCTGAGCTTCTTTTTATATTACTACTTACACCTACCTGAACATGTGTTTCAAGTTCTTGGAAAAAGAGAAACGTGAAAATGTAGAATGTTCCTACCCGCAGTTCCCATTATTACATCGTTAAGTATGCTTCTAGCTATCGCACTTATACATTATTATATACATCAACAGTCCTATCTAAATTAAGACCTATTCGTTACCACGACCAGACGTCAGAAAAGTCGAAATTCCAAAATTGTCTGCTAAATATACTCCTGGAATAGATAATGATTTATCATATATGTAGATAGCCCTATAATCATAATTTTGATGAAAGTGTAATAAAAACTAACTTACGCGGATTTTGACTAGTCTTTGTCCACAGCAGATATGGTAGCTATTATAATATTCATTACTTTAAGTATTTAGCTAATACTTCACTACGCATGTTCATCTTTAACATACCCATTATTTATCGGCTGAACAAACTTTTACCACCCAACCTTACTACACTCACATACACAATGAACTTAAATAAATAATTAACGAACACAGCATTCGTCGCGACACACACAAATACAGTTTATCGCGGCGAACTTTTAGCACATCAACCCTATTCCTTTTAATGAATGGGATCAAGTTATGAGACTTTCTCTCTTATCGTTTGTTGTTATTGCATGTTTATTTCCACTAGCTGTTGTCCGTGGCTTTGTTTGCTTTGTTTATCATCAAGTGTTTTAACTGGCGACACAATTACTAATACCATTTTGTTTCAAGTGTGTTTAGATGTAGATATGTGAGTGATGTTTGTGCTAACACTTCGCGGCGCGTAAGCCCTTCGAGTTTGTTTTGTGTTATTATATATATATATATATATATATATTTCTCTTAAAAGTATACTTAAATTCCTGATGCTGCTATTCTAGTGATCTAGCTCCCTGACTTTTAAATTGAGTTCGAATCTGGGTACACACAAATGAATCATAGTGTAATCTGTAGTCGTTGGAGAGGGAGGAACGAAAACTAATTCAGATTGTGTATCAGGTCCATCTCAAATTAAAATAAACTTCTTACATTTCTGTTTAAAACTTTATAATATTAGGCCTCAGCATTTTTTTTTTGAGTATTCTATGCTTAATGTAGTACGTGGTGAAAGTTGGCTGAATATTAAACATTCCAAATTAACTTAGGACGGAAGAATAACGTCAATTTTGTTCAAGTGACGAAACTTGAGCGCTTTAATTTTCATTCTTGCCGAGTCTTCTGTATCAACTGATGATTATATTTGTTTCCTTCAGAGTAATATTCTATTTAACGCCCTATAGCTATATAATAACGATTTTTGTTTATTGTAAAATTTCATTGAGAAATATATCAAGTAAATAAACTTATTAAATGTATTACTAATTAACCAGCAAGTTTCTTCGTTGAATATAAGACTAGTACAACTCAGTCATTTGTTCAGATTGCTTACAAACAGTTCAATATTCAGTATTTATAAACCATTGTCTCTAAACGACCATTTTATGGAATGCTTTGTTAAAGTTTTGATGGTTCAACAGCTTGAACCTTTTAGTTTGATTTACTTCCCTAAAGTAATGGTGGAACTACCATTCGTCTTTTAATTGTTCCAGAATGCTAAAATGTAATTTTAATTGGATCAAAGTCCGATCATTGTTCAGAAGAAGATTAATTGAAAATGTAAGAAATGCATACTGAATTGTATAATAGACATTGTTTTTGCTATCTGATGATGATTCAGAGTTCAATGAGGTTTTGAGAATTATTTTAGGTTGAGTGATTTATAGACATTGATATAAATACTGAGTTCATGTCGTCGAAACATTTGGACGAAAAATATTCTCCTTTTTTGAATTTCCGTGTAATATCAATACAACGTGACAATATCTTAAAAAAAGTAACAAACAGAAAATCTTGCATCTTCACATACTAGTTTTTAATGTGACAATAATTGATCGTACCTATTTGAATCAAGCCTAAATTATGCTATTAGATGTTCTAGATAAACACATACATATAGTCTTATTTTACTGATAATAGTCGCCTATTAGCGTCATTATACCCTGAATAGACGCCAAAATTAATATTTTCCGTTACCAAAGCGACGTATAAACATTGACACCGACAAAACCAAATTGTTTCCCTGACGAGACACTAACAAGATTTAGCCTTGATGTATGTGCTGTACGCGGTGTTGCTAATACGATTACCGTTGATAAACTGAACTACACGAACTGGGTCGCGGGTAACTCAAAACTTTCCTCATATATATGACAGCTAATGTGATGACGTTTGTATTTACTATATACAGTCGATGTTAGTTTCAAATTTAAATTTAAAATGTAACATTGTCTTGTCAAACGGTATGTTTTACTTGACAGTAAATGTCCTGCTGCACGTTTCGCTTGTAGTTTTATTTATAACTCTATGTGATAACCAATGACTTTTGCTTTTGATTTTTGCGCACTATCGTAAGATATATGATACCCACTTGTTTCATTTGATAACAGATAGTAATTTACAAGTATTGACTGTCATATTTGATTTAAAGATATACCCGCATATTGAACATAAAAGCCTATATTTTCGGAATCGTTAGTGAAATTGTGGAATATTATAATATATATTATTTCTTACTTCATAAAGAATAAATAATAATTGATAATTCTTATAGTCTACATAGAAGACCAATTCTCTTACCTGGCAAAGACTTTTTTATTTAACTGTTAATGATATTGAAAATATAATCACATTAACACAGCAATCATAATAAGTTATAGCGGCTACACCCTTTTCTAATAAAATAAAAGCAATGTTTAATATCTCCATGCAATAGGGGACGTGTTTTTCATTCTTCTCGTATAACCGTCGGCGTGTTTTGGTATACAGGAACATGTCACTTCCCCCAGCATCCAAAACATATTGGAAATTATTCCGAACAAAATTAAAATGGTCCCGTGAGCTCTAGTTATTGAAAACAGAAACAGAAAAGTTTGTTCATGAATATTCGACATTCTTGTTCTTGTTTTTCGCATTATACTAATATTAATATGAAGAGGTGTAGCCAGAGAGCCTAATTCCCTTCTCTACCCTAACTTCTCCATCGACTCTCGAACCCCTTCCCTTTCCTCTTCTATTTTAAGGATCGGTAACGCAAGTGTGACACTATTTATGTTGCAGGTGTTCATGGGCAGCGCTAGTCGCTTACCATATCCCATAATCATCTTCCTGCCCTCTTGCCATTATTTGGGATCGACACAACAGGTTTTCCTTATTTTCACACTTCCCTATCATTCGGCATCTCCCACAGTAACACTATTCTTAATCATGTTGTTCTTCACTCAATTTATGCATATTTTCTTAGGTCTTGCTCTTCTCTTCTTCTCATAAAAATACTCCTATATATATAATAGTCGATTGTATAGAGTCAAGCATAGTTCCGTTTCCCACGTATTTACATACGTTAAACAATTGTTAGCAAAGTGAGATCTCAAACGGAAAATTTTAATTACAGGCGGCTTAGAGGGAATGGCTTCAAAGAAAATAATCTTTTCATTGAAGTTTTGGAATAATAATAATTTTCCTATCTGTAACCCGTTGCTCTTTTAATATTTTTTAGTTAAAAAGATCGATTATTTTATTAAAATCTAGCTTAGCTACATTTGAATGAATAAGGTTTTCATTCAAATTAAACTAATAAATCAAATTTTCTATAATATGGTTCACAGTATATACATTTAGTTCTACGTGTACGAGTTATATGAATGTAATAACAATTTAAAGTCTACAAAAATGTGTTCTAGAATAGCAGGGGATTGGGTGGGTACCTACCTACTTTTTGAAGAGAAAATATTTTTTGAACAAAATGCGACTAAATCTGACATGATTATTGTGTTATTCGTCGGAACCGCGCAAAGCAGTAAAGCAGCAGATATTTTACATTTATTTTTCGTTTACTAATATGAAACGCTCTGAGAGGAATGCCATACTAACGTTGACCAACATGGTGAAGTAAAAACAGAGAAGCAATATAAATCTCGACTCGGCTTGTGATGTTACCCGCAAAATAATATGTACCATAAAACAAGTTTCAACATCACATTATTAACTTTACACAGGGGATGTCGGAATCACGTTTAAACACCAGATTATATGCTTGATAACAGTATCTAAATATATACCGAATATCTGTATTGATATTTTTAATTTAATAGCGTTAACGTGTTTGATAAATAAGTATGTTCACCAAATTGTGTAAACCGAATCTGATACAGAAATTAATATCCGTTAAAAATGTGGCGGCATAAACAGCGGACCTACATTCGTTTGCGATAAGAAAATTTCGTAAAATTTAAATTGTCACTCTACACCGCCGGCTACTTTGCTTACGGTAAATATCCGATGTGGATAATCAAAAATTTGCTACTTAAGTAACCGCAATACGAAAATATGTGTGCAATTTCAAATGAACAATTTCTGATGTTGTTATCTCGAAAATACCGATGACGGAAAACTTTGTGCCCGGTAAGGCAATACTTTCGCCACCTATTCCATTTGGGACGTAAACATAACGGCGAGACGAGGCTTAACAGCCGCTGCCTACACCTTCGGGTAACAATGGCGTGTGGCGAACCTTTTGCCATACCGGGCACAAAATTTTCAGTCATCGATATTTATCACACATAACTTCCGAAAACAATTGCGAAAAGTCATTGGTGTGGGCCAGTGTCAGGAATCGAACCCAGACCACTGGATCTGAAGCCGTGTGCTCAACCACTGGGCCACCGAGACATTATATTCAAATATAATTTGAATATAATTATTATTCATGCCAAATGGACAGTTTTAGTTAATTCCGATGTTCAATGTTATTGCAGGGTTTAGTTGTGTGTTAGGTGATATTGCTTAAATTTTTTTTCTGACTAATTGCACGCTACTTGGATATTACAGTTGTATATTAATAGATGTTTCGATCATATTTTATTATATCTATTAAAATCTATTTATATAAATTGTTGAAACATATTCGAAGAATCATAGATTTCCACGATGAGGCTGCCATCAGGCTTTTCCTTTCATGGTGAAAAGCCCCACTCACTCAGTTCAATTAGGTGAATCTTAGATGTCCATGACACGAGATTTTTCGATTACTGGATGCTGACCTCTGACATTTTGTTTTATGAATGTACATACATAACATAACATAACTTCACGCCTTTTGTTACCCGAAGGTGTAGGCAGCGGCTGTTAAGCCTCGTCACGCCGTACATACATAGATACTAAAATTTATTCGTGTGATAAACGGAACCACCACCTATAGTGGTTAGAATTGTGCATGGGATTCTGTTCATCATTCATTTGAATAGAAAAAAATTCTATGAATTTTAACTATATTCCAAGCAGTATTACTTTCAAAATGTGTTAAGTGCCGAGCGGAATATTATGCGTTACTGGCGTGAGAAAACATAACCAAGTCAATTACAGTCAAGAAACTTTCTTGTAAAATATTTTTGGGCTGCGCAAATATTCTTACTAAATATATCTTGGCTTGCTTAAATTTTACTCCCTGGATACCTGAAATAGTTGACAGCGGAATTTGTGCACCAATACATCCAATTCTTGGTATAAGTAACGGGGAGTATATTTGTCAGTCATGGATCACACATAACTTCAAAAAGCTCTCCGAAATATACTTAATGTTTAAAAGTTAATGTTATATGTCATTCGAACACGAAACTCTCGAATTCTAAGTCGGGTTCATATATAGTATATAGTCGGCTAAATTCTAAACTTTATATTCCTTGCTAAGATTTATAATTTATGTTCATATTATATTTATATCTGATTTGTATATAAATAATTGCTGTGTGGCGCCGGCTTAGAATACCGCCACCCCATCTCTTCCAGTGGGTGTCTTAAAAGGCGACTAAGGGAAAAGGCTGGAAGAATGGGCAGCAGCATTCTCTCTCAACAAAATACAGCCTACTGCGATCGCCAACCCGCCTGCCAAGCGTGGCGATTATGGCAAAAACCCCCCATAAGTGAACGGACCGGGAGTTGTGGCGCCTTATGGGGGAGGCCTGTCCAGCAGTGGACCTCAAAAGGCTAAGGATGATATAAATAATTGGTGTAATTTGTAATATTTGGTTTAATCGATCACGTGTATATTGTAATTCAAAGTATTTTTTTATTATTTGCAGGTAAGAAATCTGCAATCGTCAGTTTGTAAGTACTTATCAGAGCATTTTTTATTATTAAAATTATAGATTGAGTCAATCATGGGTATCAAGCATTCGATTCCATTAGCTAGTTACGTACTATAAATAGGTTGTGTTTTCAAAAACGTTTTTGTCGCTTTTACCGGACTGGCTCTAACAGAATAATGGGTTATGTTCAGAAGTTTGTCCAAATAAATTTAAAGGTTTCAACGTTCAATCCATTCTGTTAGTCTGACAATGTATGTTCAGAAAGTTCTAAATTATATTAAAGTAGTTTAGGTGCATAAACGTGACAATTGGGATTAGGTAAAATTATTATTTTATTCATCTTCTTAGTAACGAGGAATTAATATTTATAAGATTTTAATGAACAGGATTAGCCTGCCCGAGCCGACGAGGTTGTATCTTCCCGTTGAACTCCTAATAGCATAGTTAATGTATTTAGACTAAGTAGATTGAAAATTGAAATAGGTGCGAATATTCACACTTTGTTGTTATAACGTGTTTGATATACTTAGCAAATGTTATTATTACAGCGAAAAACTTTTAATCTTATTATTTATTTCCAATGTTTAGGCGAATAATCTTTAGAGAAGCTTACCTATATGTTCGGATGAAGCCTACAAATAAACACAAGCCGTCGAGGACTTATAAATATTAATATTGTATGTATCAGTGAAGCTGTTCTCGACCACGAATATTCCGTAAAGAATTATTTTATTGAAATCTGTTGTTATTGACATGACAACTTGAATGCCCCTTTGCGGTGGTCTTCGTCCACTTTTGATAGACATATGAGGCTCCATTCATGCCTTTTTTTTTTTTTACGCGAGGAAATGCTTTATGCACACCCCCCGTCTACCGGCAGGGGGTAGTGTGGGACTCCCAAAACAGTAAACTGCAATCCAATCCTAGGGTTACCCACTAAAACCTCGCGGCGGCCTTCCTCCGGCGTTGGGGTGGCCCAGGACAGTGCATCGGCCCTCTGGTCCACCCCGTCATGCCTACGAACTCAAAGTACAACAGCGAAATAAATCGATATTGCGAGTACCGTGGCTTTCTCCCCAAATATATCTTTTGTTCAAAGGTGTATTGTTTCTTCGTCCTCTGGATGGTTTATTGTTTTCACTGAAGGCAGTCTCTTTGTTAACTTTATTGTTTTAATAATAAACTAAATCTATTTCCTGTCTCCATGCCAGTATTTAAATCTTGGTTTCCGTGTAACTGCCTAGCTTAAAAGCCTGGACAATATTGATCATAATAAAAAAAATACTGAACAAATTATTAGGATCCACCAAAAAAGGTCCGCATTTGTATATTGTAGAAGACATGCAGGTAAATATGTCTACCTACCTACAAAACAGTTATTTTTATTTCCCTTTGAGATCATTTTTTACATTTATTGTACGTCGTTTACATAATGAAATACAGATTTTGTTATAAAACTTGCATAATATTTTGCATCGCCAAACAAAAATGGTCTCCTGTCGACTAGATGATTGACTATTGATGGAGTGAAGTTACAAATTATTGTTTTATATGAAAATGAATGAACATACATAACATAACATAACTTCACGCCTTTTATTACCCGAAGGTGTACAAATGTGGGACGTGTGTCCCAAATGGATTAGGTGGCGAACCTATTGCCATACCGGGCACAAAGTTTTTCAGTCATCGATATTTATCACACATAACTTCCGAAAACAATTTCGAAAAGTCATTGGTGTGAGCCAGTGTCTGGAATCGAGCCCGGACCTCTGGATCAGAAGCCGTGTGCTCGACCACTGCGCCACCGAGACTGAAAACATGTCATTTTACTTTTTCAAGTTTTATTTTAAGTTGTTTACTGAGTTAACTTCCGCGTTAAGTTCACTTTTACACCCATGTTTAACTCTCCCAGTGTAGTTCATGCTTAGTTCTAAATTAATCTAAAACTCAATTTTGTAGTAACACTTCATACTCTTTACGGGTATACGTTAATTAGTTTCTAGTTAAGATTGTAAATTTTGTACTCGAGCCAAGATAGAAGCGTAATTGTTTGATCTCATTTGTCAACGAAATGAGAAAGTGAACGACGAACATGATATTAGATATATTATCCTACAATTCGAACCGTCAAATTTGCCACAATATAGTTCCGAATCATTCGGGCCTCGTCGTGCATTAGTGAAACTACCGACTGTTGAATCGTGGTTGGCGGATTCGAGTCCCACCCGAGTACAAATATTTATGACAAGCATGAATGTTTGTATGGCTGGATGTTTTTTATGTATTATAGGTATGTGTTTTACAAAAGAAAAGTATTAATATCGGTTGTCTAGTTTCTATAACACAAGCAGTTAGTTGCTTAAGATATCATTATTATTTAAAATCGCGAGGTATAACCGAGAGGGAACACAAGAATAACATCTTGGAAATCTTTTCGAGAGTTATGTTATGTTAAGACAACTATCAATGACTGCGAAAAAATACTGGTTTTTTATCATAATAATTTACGAGTATAAATTATGAATATATTTTGAATATGATAATGCGCGCCATCATCGTTTGAATGTAAACAAAGAATTGATTATAAAGCGATATGTCAAACCAGATTAAAAAATAAAAGTTTGTCCACAAAAAGCTTTGAGTTTATTTGTCTACACAGGCTTGTGCTAACAAGTCATAATATTTAAGTGTGAAATGTTTTTTCTTTGCGTTAAGCGTACTTACACTTTTTTATGGGATAGGTGGGCAAACGAGCAAGTGGGTCACCTGATAGTAAGCAACCTCTCACCGCCCATGAACATCGTGGTGCGTTGCCGTACTTTAAGAGAGTAGGAGGGGAAATGAGGGGTTAAGGGTATCCAAATATTATATTCTTCTGTATGCACATTCGTAAAATTCAAATAGTTATTCAATAATGTCGATTTGATTAAATGGCTGTGATACTTTCCTCCACTTGGTGATTAAACGAGATGCCAATGTCGTAATTCGATCAATAGATTGATGAGTACGATTTCCTGGTACGCCCAAACATATTTATCTTCAGCCCGTGACAACAGGTTTATTAGGTCATCATATCATAGGTATCGCAAGCCACTAAAATAAATAAATCGATATTTTCAATATATTAATATCGGTTCGGCGTCAGGTTACCGTAATTTAGTGTGAATAGGTAATTGGGCACCAGATGGTTTGTAAGTGGTAATTAACGCCATCTATCACAAAGCGAGGGGCTTAACGTGGGTCGAAGTACAGGAGTGAAAGCTTGAATAATATATACATATAATAAATCAATGCCCATTATATTGACAGAAAGACCTGAGCGCCACAAGATACGATTCTTACATACCTACGTCACTTCCTTGTTGTATATAAGTCTTCTCTTAAATGTTGGGTAGTTTCTAGACATACACCAAAGAATTAAGTCGACTCAGTGGAGAATTGTTCACAAAAGAATTGCCGAGCAGATAGTACACCACTCTACTTGTAATATCATATAGCTATCATCATGGCCAGGCCGCATTTATTGACTTAGCTGTAGAACTTGTTCAGAAAGCTTTGTGCAGTTTGCTGTGTAGAGTTAGAAGTTTGGTTCTGCAAAGATCTGGCCTGCTTACGTCTATTATAATCACTACATTTTACACGTTTTGAAATAAGCTGAATTGAATTTGAATAATAATTCATTGTGAATATTATCTATTTGTTTAAAATGTAATCTACTATTCTTAAAATACGTACGCTACAAAAATATTCTTATATAAGTTTTCCCCTTTTCTTTTCAGTATGAATAAGGTAGCAACATTCGCCTTATGAATACTTAGATACTTCGCCTGTAAAATGTGGGTCGCAGTGGTCGTTAGTTGACTTTTTTTTTTTAAAAGTCTATTATTTGTACCCACTTTCAACATTATGAAGTCCTTTGATGTTTCGATTTGCATTTATAATTTGTTTGGGTACGTGAAGGAAAGTTTTAGTGGTATTCACTGTTCCCTAGTTCCCTCGTCGAGGATGTTTGATTTTAACCCTTTTCGTGTCCTGTGTAACATTAAATAAAAATATAGTTTCAAACGCGGCATGAGCTATTTTATTTCGTTATTCTGTGAGAGATCGATGGTATTTTTGTACTGTACATCTACTCTATAACTGAATAAAAAATATACCTAAACCTACTAATATACGTAAGTATACAGCTGTTGGATAGAGGTCGGCGGAAACAATCTCCTTCTCTTACATGCATGTTTGCATCGATTTTGGGTGACAATAAAACATATATTTATATTTCTATTTTTAAAATCGTAGAGCCATGCAGTTCGCTGTACAAATGGGTTAGCTCTACCGCTTCTAAAACCACCTTTAGAAATTCGACATAAAGTAAGCAGTTTCGTTCGGTAAGAGAGACGATCAGTTCCTTCCAACTCCTTCACACTTCCTCACACTCGCCTTCGCTATCCCATCTTCATCATTGACCGTAACCCTGTTAGACAGTGTTGCATGTTTGCTTAGGCGGCACTATTTGCTTACCACTTGCTTTGCTTAGGCGATTCGCTTTATACTTGAAAAATCTCACCTTAAGGCTAGTATATTGGCAACATATCCGACTTATATATACTCAGAAATATTACCAAACAAACAAAAACGTCCATAAAAACGACAGAGATATTATTATGCATCGATATATACCTACTAGCCCCGGCTCATAGGTTATGTAGTGTCTCCGCACATTTGTATTCATCTAATCCCTGTGACCGGAGCGCGGCGGCGCTATTCCACTAGATGCTACCACTAACTCACTTAAAATACCGGGGATAACATGGCAGACTCAATATTATATCTGCCACACCTGAATATAAAGCCGTTCTGATAAACCATTGTGATGCCGAATACTGCTCCCGTTTGGCTATCTTTGAATAAACCCATGTGGTTTAAACGTTTTTTTTTATGTGACACGGTAAATTACAATATTTGAAATCATTAAAACATTTGATATACCGACGGGAAGGTCTCGATGGTCCAGTGGTCGAGGACCACGCTTCTGAGTCAAGAGGTCGCGGGTTCGAATCCTGGCTCGCACCAATAAATTTTCGAAATTCATTTCTAAAGTTACGTGTGATAAATGTACATGACTGAAAAGCTTGTGCCCGGTATGGCAATAGGTTCGCCACCTATTCCATTTGGGACGTAAACATAATGGCGAGTCAAGGCTTAACATCCACTGCCTACACCTTCGGGTAGAAAAAGGCGTGAAGTTATGTTATATCCTGATGGGAAGACCACGAGTCACTTTTAACATGTCGCGAGCTTTTAAATTTGGGCGCTTACATGTCAAAAGTTAAAAAAGCTGTGTCGCTCGGCGCTCATTTTTCCGCGCAAAAGACACTCAACATGGATTGGTGCATTTTCATTTGAAAATAACCTCGAACTTCGCTGCCTATCAAATTTTCTGAGTGTATTAATGTTCATGAATTGCCATCATCGAATGAACTCATCTCTATTCAAATTGGTAACTTTGTGTAGGAAACTGAAAATCTTTCTAATTCATGTAATATTAACAGAGAAGCTTCGGGGGCAGCGTGTGGTTCAATCTAGTTAGATAATAATGAACATTCAATTTTGTTCGGTCCAAGTTTGCGGCAGCGCGCTTCGAATAATTGATTAATGAATGACTTTCTGTATGCGACACTGTGTGCCGGCCTTTATGCGTTAGGTTAACTAGAGGAACTCGTGTCCTCAAAGTTTTATTTCGTGTACCAAAACCAAATGACAATCATTAGCTGGTATCTTTTCTACCATTTGAATCTAGTTTTAACGGTTCTATTTCTAGTAGACGCGGGAATTTTTAGTTCTGTAAAAATTTGCTATCGATCAGCATCACCCATCATCATGTTCTCATTGAGAATCTAAAAATCTAAATCTATGGAAACCCAACCACAATATGCGCAGAGAATATTATTACAATGGAGCCAGCTGTTTAGCCGTAATTCTAAACATTTGTTTTGATGTACTTGCTTTTAATTATTGAATAACAAACGCGTGAAAATACGAAACAAAAATGTTAGAAATACAATGTTAAAATATTATTTTCTGTTGACGTACACACCTGTTTTATTTATTTTATATTCTGACTTTTTTTTTGTTAAATACATTTAACGCACATGTTATATACAAATGAATTGTAATTTCGTGCTACAGTTTGCTTTTTCTTTCTTGTGTTACATGACGAGACTTTAGCTTGACACTTCCGTTTTGAATCTGATGAGGGTTGCAAGTGTCGGAGACATGCCAACGATGCCGTCGACCCACAAGAGCAAAGTGTGAAATATCTATACCAACACGGTTACGTGGTCTAAAACAATGAAATGCTTGGATTAAATTGAGGAATTATTATGGGAACGTGTTTTTATATTTTTATATATTTTATATATTTGGTTCTTTCAACTGTTTTAATCGTAGTGTATATACCTATATTGATTATATTATAACACTAGCTGACTCGGCGAATGTTCTTTCGCCTCGAAAACAATAAATAAAGCTTTTTCTAAAAATAAGTAGCCTAAGTTACTCCTTATTACACTTGCTACCTGCCAATAAAAGTCCCGTTATTTCAGAAATTACTCGGAACAAACAGACGGAATTTTTTTTCATAAAATTTTATCTTGTCGTATGTACCGAATATATATTCATATGAATGTAGTAGCAAGCAGTTATTTCAAAATTACAAACTGACACTCCTATTTTATTAATACATATGAATAGATTATGTCAGGAGTACACCATTATAATGTATTGTGACGCTAGATAAGAAAACCTGAATAAACATTGTAAGAGTTTACGAGCAACAATAAATATGATAATTCACAGCACCGTCGCTGTCAGTTTCCACGTGAAAAACTATCAGGCGAGTGTATGAATTTCTCTTTTGAGAATTATCCTTCTCCAAATTGTTATGTCCGCATTATTTTGAGTTACTGCAATTGTATTTTATTTGTGACTACGAATAAATAAATGTACATAATTAAACAGACAAGATTTTCAAGTAATATTTTAACATTGAATGGGACTGAAAAGTTGAAAAAATAATACCATAATTACTTAAAAAGTATGTGTTGCAATTTAAAAAAAATTCTTCATATTATACCTAATCGTATGCAACTCTTATATCGGTTGTATTCAGATATGAATAAATATTATTACATTAACAGTGGTAGAGCCACGCAGCTCGCTGCATGAATGGGCCGGTTAGGCCGGTCAGATACCACATCTTCTCAGAATATAGACGTAAAGTGGAACAAGTCGTGCCTCGTTCGGTGAGAGAGGTATCCAGAGGCCCACCGCCTCTTCCCGTCCCACTTACTTATGGGCCCGCAACGCAATTGTAACACTATCTGTATTACAACTTTCATGGGCGGCGCTAGTTGCTTACCACCAGATGTTATGCTTGCTCTTTTGCCTCCCAAAAAACATTTAAGTACTGATTATTTAAAAAAATAAATAATAAATTCAGTGTTGTGTAAAATACAATGGAACAAAAACATTCTGTACCCTTTTGTTTTATATTTATTTAGAATCTTATCTAACCGAACCGGTAGATGTCCTTTACTCTGGTAGACCTTTGTGTCGCCATTTACGATATGTAAATCACCACAGGTGAGGATTTTGTAAATCTTACACTCACCTACTTCACGGTACGTGAATTTTTTTGCGCGCTATCATCGCATTTCGATTCTTAAACCACTCTGCGCCACTCACAACACTAGGGTTAGAATTCAAATTTTACGTAGTCCAATATAACTATACAATTGAAGCAAATGCATTTTGGGTCAACGAAAATACGACATTCGAAATATTTATAAGAGTCAAATTCCGTTCACAACATGCCGTAAACGGATTGTAATCATAATTTTACCAGTTCCGGTCTAATTTCGACCTGGATAGTGATATTTTTTGCATCTTTACACTCAGCTTCGTTAAAAGGTGTTTATGTGAATCGTCTCCCTCTATTTGCTAAATGTTCCTTGTCCATGATATGTTTGAATTTTTAAATATTTGAACCCGGATTTTTCAATACACACTAGCTCAAGATATTATTTTCTTCTAAGTTTCAATATCGGATATAGTCGATTTAGGTACTAAATTTACATTAATTTTATAGTATTTTAATTACTTTTTTAACTCTTAATAAATCTAATACTGCTTTATTTAATTAAATGTGTACTAAGTTAAATATAATACGATTTTTGATTATAAGAAACAACGAAATGAAAATTATATCAATTGTGTTAAAATGATTAATAGTTGTGAACTAGGAAGCGCTATGATGAATGATGAGCCAGTACGGGTAAGTGGATACACAGAAACAATAATTGTTAACAATGAGTGACAAGAAACATTTCGGATCATGTTACCAGACCGAGTATATAGTGTATGTAAATGTAATATTTGATTTTGTGATGTTAGATTTAGAACGTAAGGCTTTTTTATATCTAACCAATTATTAGCCAAGCTTTTATTATTAATCTTTGCATAGTAAAAACAAAGTCGCTTTCCGCTGCCTGTCCCTGTTATGTGCTTAGATATTTGAAACTACGCAACCGATTTCAATGCGTTTATTTTAATAGATATAGGCCATCAACGGGGTGGTTTGTATGTATAATTCATGTTTAACGTAATAAATAGTTTTCGAAATTTAGAACTTTTAGACACTATAAACATTATTTTTGAAGCGGAACTAAGTTCGCGGGTCAGCTAGTTTATTACATTAATTGTACATAATGAGGCTATAAGTTGATACTTGAAATATTTAAGGGAAAAAAAATCTTCTTTTATAAGCGTTTAAATAAAAACTTTTTAAAAAGACTTTTTGCTCTTAATTTCTTTTTAAATACATTTTATGAATCTGGCTTTTTCATTTTACTTGTTTAAAACAATTATTTAGGCAAATTCGTAAGACCTTAGCTATCATAAAACCCTTTTCAGCTGTTCTCGAATACCTAATGCTGACACGAGTTAGACCCTTGTTTTGTAAAAAAAACAAAAAAAAAACAGCACATGCCGCATTAAAAATCCGGCTGTTTTGAGCTGGGCCTCGGCAGTGGTGTGCGAGAAGGCGGGGGCATCTGATCCGCGCAGCCTCCGAACGGCTCGGATGCCTGCCAGTCGACGTCGCGCCAAGCGGGTACTATCACGCGCTACCCCGCTCACATTTTAATAAAATACTAAACAAATACAGTGGCAAATATATAGTGCACAACATCACATTTGTAAGAAATGTTCTATGTATCTACTACAAATTCAACACTTGACACTTATCACGAGTCAAATTTTCCAAAAAAAAATACAACATCACCTATGGAAACATTTTGGCTACTTGCTTGATAGCTTTCTTGTAGCTTTTTGTGTCCCCAAACAGCAATTTTACTGGTTGCCGTGACGTATAGTGATTTATTTTCAATTTACCTACATAAAGTCTGCTCTGAGTTACCTGAACAGCCTAGAGGTCGTCGAGTAGACGGTGTCTGTAATCTCCTCGTGTGTAGGCGCCAAACACGTGTAAAGAAATAAAAAAAAGAAATCTTCTATTAAAAAAATAACTGCAAATTTCTATTATTTCCCTTTTATAATGTTATATGTACTCAGCATCAGATACATCCAAAAAAATATTATTTCTAAATGGCTACCATCAGGATTGTAACAAAGTATTGCAATTACATTTGGTTTTAGTCTAACTACCTATTAAGCCTTCATCTGAAATAATTCACATTGTTCTCCACATCCTATATATATATATTCTCTGCCATGAACATCTACTAGAATGCCCGCGTAAATCCATGCTAACTATCGTAATCCCGTCTTGTGAACTAGCTCTCAAGTGTCTACTCTAGTTTAAGGCGAAGTAACTGTTATTTGAGTATGGGAAAAATGATATTTTCGGTCTCGTTTGCAAAGCATCTCCTTAAGGTTACAGCATTCGGTTAATAGATCAATATCTCCCATATTTTAGAACAAAGAACCATCACAAATTATTTTAAAGGCACGTTGTCATCTCAATTACGATTCTAATTTCAATCGTTAATTATATTTATTTGATCTCAGAGGTACATATCGATTGCTTTTACGAAATACGTGGCTGACTTCCGACGCTTCTTCTACAGACAATTATTACACCGTAAAAGTAATAAATAGGGGTGAAAATATTTTTGTATCATTTGTCCTCAATTGAACCGGCATTTGCTTGTTAAACCAAAAATTTCACTAATTCTTTGTTCAAGTTCCCACAATCTATACATATAATAAAAGAAGAGTTGAAATAACACTTGAAAAGTTTCAAATTAGAATTTCCCTCCCCAACTCAATTCAGTTTGCAGATGTATAACCTCATTACTTTACCCTCCTCATGAAAGCTTTCGTTGATACGTTTCAGGGCCATAATCGAATACTGTCCCATTTCTGGTCGTTCATTTTCAAAATTTTGTGATCGACTGCGGATGTTGTAAATGCAGACTGAAAAACATGGTGATTAGCGACTAGCGCCGCCCAGGAACATCTGCATCACCAATATCGTCACAGTTGCGTTACCCATTTTTTTAGGGAAGGTTATGGGGGATATTACTGCTGTATCATCTAGGTAAACCTAAGGATACTTTTCTCACCTAACGAAAGGTGGCAAGGCTTTAACAGCGGTGAAGCTAAGCAGTTTGCTGCATGAGTGGGCCGTGTCTACCGGTGAAATACCACGACATCTCAGAAGATCGACGTAAAGTGGATGCCGCGTTTCGTTCGGTGAGGGAGGTACCCTGAGGCCCACCCCCTTCCCCATCCTTTCCTATTCTACTCCACTAAAGGTCGGTAAGGCAATAGGAACACTATATGTGTTGCAGATGACCATGGGCGGCGCTGGTCACTTACCATCAGGTGACACGCCTGCTCGTTTGCCCTCCTATGCCATAAAAAGAGCCACTTTACGTCGATTTTTTAAGTAATTAGTAAATAAATAAATTTTCTGGTGAGCTCGTGGCGTTTCACCGGTCGAGCTGGCCCATTCATACAGCAAACTTGTACTGGTTTCTACAACTCTTATTTTAATACATGCTAGATATTTCTTAGGTTTTTTTTTTGCCGCAAGGCAGTAATCAAGACACACCCATGCGATAAGCGTTCGAGAAATTGAAAAGGATTTAGTTGGCGCGAACGAGGGTACTTGTCGGATTAAATTGGCTTCGTTTGTTATCCAAGGATTGCCCAGTACGTACCCAAAGATTGATGACATTAATATATATGTATATATAATGCTACATTTAAATTCCTTCTCTTGCCGCCCGAAGGAAATCCTTATTTTTTTTTAATTAAGCTGTGGATTATCAACAATAATAATATCAGTGCACTTTTATTAAAGCACAACCGCGCTGTCGTTATTTAATTAATGTAACAAGTTCATCAAATAACTGGCATTGTGGAAGTGTGTTCTTTTAATAATATACTTTATATAATATTATACAAAGGCTTCTAAGAAACGGCTATACCAATTCTGATTTCTTAAGAAAAAAATCTGTTAAATATTTAAAATATTAAAACCAAGTGATGGTTTTAATATTTTAATTTTTTTCTTCTCCGCACCCCTCTAACTTCAACTGAATATACATTGACAAGATCCGAGATCCTTAAACACTTCGAGATATTCTTCTTATTTCTATACATTCTTACTGACCAGGATCTTTCCGGTCATTTCAATAACATAAAAAAAAAACATTCTTCTTTTATGATTGAACTATAATTAAATGAAATATTCGTATAATGATAGGTCTTCACTCTCCACTTCCGCGCTTACTTCAAAATTTCTCCCTGATCTGACTAATCGGCCATAATATTCATTCGTTCTCATATAACGGATTCCAATCTAAACGGCATCCTTTGAAATTTAGTAGTAGATAAAATTTTAAGTTAATCTCAATTTCTTTTCTGCTCTCACTCAAATATCACAGGTGCTATGAATTGGACAAAACCGTTGTATTGCTATTTCGTAGATGTTCAACCAATTACTTGAATTGACATTCTCGCTGGTTGGCCAAAACCTGTACATGATTTATGCATTGATATTGGGTTCATTATATGCAGTGAACGTACATAATTTTAATAGATAATAGTTTTTTCATTCACAAAACCCAAACTTTTTTTGGTAATCTTAGGAAGGTTATTCTCGATATACTGAATTTACAAAATTAAAAAAATATAAAACACATTGGCCACGCAAACAGTCCTGAAGATATCAAAGACCTGATTTTCCATTGACATTGTAGGTAGAGTTGCCGTCAGCATGTACACGGACCTCGTAAACTAGGCTGAAGAATAAACTTTACAAATTTCCTGATATCCGGTTTCCGGTCTAGATGAATAGTTGTTGAAAAAAAAATGGAAATGTAGCAGTCTTTATAGAAAATAGCATAATAATTATAGTAGAATATAATTTTCAGACAAATGATTTGTTTGTACAGAATCGTTAAACGCAGTAGAATCGATAAGTTTGTGATGCTGACTTAAATTATATACCTAACTTAATATACATTTTGTCGAAATTTTGATTCAAGGTAATCATTATGTTCTAGAAGTCTGTGATCATTACTGTCTCTTATTTATCAAACTGGTGGTACACATTCACAATATTATTTGTATCCGTAAAGTACGGACCGTGACCTATATTCTCACCCGCCTGAGGTGACATCCCGTTTCAGTACACGGTCTACATAAAGTGACTTTTATATACATTGTTATAACAAAACAGCCTCCCGTACCTTTAGGCGCTTTATTATTTTTATAGGCATAATTAAGAACAGAGAATTCGAAGAAATTCACAAATTATATAAGTGACTATTATTTGCTGTATCTCTTATTAATAATAGTTAACCACAACAAGTCTACAAATTCATGATATAGTACTTTTTATCCGAATTTTTATGTTATTTTTTATAAAATCGACGATTACGCAAAGTTATGCCGAATTTCCAGATTTTACCTTAATTTGATAGTACAATATATCGAAAGAGAGTAAAATATACTCGGACTGCTGACGACTAACTGATTTTTTTACTAAAAGAATTACATTAATAATTAACTAGTTAATAATAATTACGGAGAATCTTTTTGTCTGGCCTTGTCAAATGTCTTGCATGTTATGCAATTCATTTGTGATCATTTTAGTGTCATCATCAGCATCATCATTTGCCTGTTGCAGTCCACTGCTGGACATAGGCCTCTCCCAATATTCGTCATAACATCCGATTCTCTGCCATCCGCATCCAGTATTTTCCTACACTACGCTTACTAGTCGCGGTCCCCACTCTAGGACCTTCTTGCCCCATCTACCATCGGCTATAATTTTCACTTTAGTGTATTAGGTATTAATTTTATAGAACTTCATTTGTTTATTAAATTTTAATTTGTTTAAATTAAAGTGAAGATTCCGCTAATCCTCCCTTGTCTGATGCGAATTCGGCAACAGACAGTTGATGCAAAACCCGGTCGACTCTGCAGAGATATCTCATTGTATGACAACTATGAACTAATGACCCACTGACCCAATTTTGAATTGCAGCAGTCAGCGGTCCATATAACTTACAATTTGATACGAATTCTGGCAGTGATGCGCCACAGAACTTGTACATGTTCATTATGCTATGGATATCTCAAGGGAATGCATCGGCGCCAGCGCTTAAATTTAATCAAATAAATTCTATGCAGATTTCTATAATATTTAAATTTGCATTCATATTTTGCCATATCTTACACAAATTTATATGATTTAAATTAGCAATAATAACACTTCAACAACTCTCTTTAAACAAGTATCTTTCATTGTATAATTATTTTATGAAACATCTTGTCTACCTGTTTTAATTAAGTTCTAATTTCTTCGTAATAACATATATTCACTTTATTCAAGTTTACGCCCATAATTTACTTTTATTTTTCCTTCAATTAAAACCTTACGCCTCTAGTGAATTCTTAGCCCCGTTTGAATATTTCAAGCCACCAGCCTCGCGGGTAATTAATGCTAGGAGCTCTAGACTTTTCTGCTAAAATTTTTCACCGATGCGCTTTATTGGAATTTAAAATATACCATTTTATGCCGGGCTCGAAGCATTATTTTCTATATATAAAGTATTTTCTATCTATAAGTATATTAGACCATCAACCAAATTTAGGTAGAAAAAAAGGAAAAACTTCGCAATCAAAAACTATTTTATAACTATTCAAGCAAACAAAATCGCAATCTATTGGAAGGTCGATCGCCCCGGGGAGTAATATCAAATTGAGAATTGATTTCGTCAGGTACGCCGCACGACTAAGATCTAAACTGTGGCTCACCGCATACAAACCCGAGTGCCTGGGGAATGTATGTAACTCTATATCCTATTATTTCGGTATCTCACTTGCCGTGTACGTGACGTACTTATTTATTGACCGAACCCTATGTAACTATAATTTTCTGAGCAAAAATTAAGTGTTTGGTAAAATCTTTACATTACTAAATTAATTTAAATGTTGCGTTTTTGTTATACGATTGTTTTTATATAGCCGATAGTATAGATATAGTATCTATGCGATTAGAAGCTAATGGCAACTGCGATAAATATATTTATGAATGTAGTTATTGTTTCCAATATTTTAATAGAATAAATTAATTACGTTAGATCACTTCTGTATACGTAGTGCAGTGATGAGAAGGTTTCTCGGAATCCTCTTAACAGTTTTCTCAATTTCATATTTAAATAGAAATTTTTTCGATATTATCAGTGTCGTTTGTTTTGTAACGTTTATTTAAGTTTTTATTCTTAATTAAACGTTTGACTAATTCAAAGGGTCGTAGTCAAATTATTCAATTAATAAAGTTAATTACAGAAGTTTGTTAAACAAAATAAGTAATTATCTAATGCCTCTTTAAAGAAACTTGAAAATAAATTTCCATTCCTCTTGATAAATAATTACTTATGTTATATACAGTACAGTAATAATCAGTATTATTAATTATTCAGTAGAAGTTGCAAAAACGTCACGTCATCCTAAAGCGTCTCTGTAACTTCTTCTACCTAGTCGTTCAATAATTAATAATAATATAATAGTCATCATTAATTAATAGTTTTAATTCATTTGAATTGTTTACAAGCAGTATCTTCTAATAAAACACGGCTAATTGATCGTGGCAAGTGTCTCGTAGTATTTCTATTTTTCTGTTCTTTCGTTTTTGCATCTTATATTTGCTCAGACATTTTTATATCGATTCTTTTGTGTAGGACATGTAAGGCATGTTTAGTGATGGAGTCTCTTAGAAAAAAAATCGAGAATATTTTTGCATTTCAATCCAGTGTCTCGCTGTGTACTCGCAATTAAATGACGAAGTGAAGTGTTAAAAATAAGTGTGACTATCATTTACAACTGACGAAGGAAGGTTTGTGACTTTGTTGGTCGGATGAGAGGATGTGCGATTCCTGTCCGTCGGCTGAGCGGAGATACTAGGGGGAAAGGTAGTGACGATCGGAAAGGGTGTCGGGCCGCGAGCGCGACGACTGGTGCCCGCACGAGGCACGCCGGCATGCATTGACGTGCGCCCGGCGCTGCGCGTGCTGCGGCGCGGCGCGATGCCCCCCTGGGCCTGACATGGAGGAGGGTGGCTACTGGCGTCCATCTTGCTCGACGCTGTCGCTCGCGGAGCACCATGGCAGCGCCACGCACCTTTGCGCGCGGCACGCGCCACAGCCGCCGCGCCTGGCGCACCGACATCCCCCTCACGCGCACCACGCGCATGCGCACCAGCACGCGCACGCGCACACACACCACCTACCGCACGCTCAGCACACGCAGCACGTGCCCTCGTGCCCGGTGCATAGCCCGTTCAGGCAACCCACGCCAGAATACTGTGCTGCACACTCACAGGTAAATAGATTACAGATTATTTCCGGTCTCATTTAGATTGAGCTAGACATAGTTGTATAGGTACGCTAGTGTTTGTGTTCCTCACTATTACATTGCTTTACCACACTGAACACGCTGCCATTTGTAAAGAGAACTCTGTGGAAGTAATTTGCATAATATGGACGAAGGAAATAATTCATGAGTTAGTTCTATTTAATATAGCACTTTCTTATTTAACTATTAAGTGAAATCTCGCAATGCAACGGTCAGTGCGGCGCACACCGCATGTTTTTATTTTGTGAATATCTCAGAATATTTTATTTGAACTGGTTAGAGTAAAGGGCACAAATATTCTACATTAAATTTCTGTTCAGTAGATTCAGATTACCCCTTTTAACTTCACAAACGTTACCTCTTTATAACATTAGTATAGACAACGTCATTTATGTGTGAATAAATTCAATCAGTAATAGAAATTGTTATAGATAGAATTACGAAATAGTTCAAAAACCTAGTCATGTGTTGGCAGCACCTGCACCTAATGTATTACAAGAGGCTGGCTGCCTTCGACGACGTAGAGCACATGTTCAATGATGTCGATTTGCATCTAGCGATTGCTATTCACCAGGCGTGAAATATATCCATAAATTTTTGAAATATTTGTATATATTATAGCTATAAAGCTGAGACACGATATTTTAATCGAATTATAATAAAAAATATTCTACTATTGGACATACCAAGCGGTGAAGGTGTCTTATTTTGTAACAATCCTCTCCCGTTATCCTAAAAATCAATGTTATTACCAGATGCGAGTCCAAAATTTAACACTAACGAAAACTGGAATGGCTTCTGTAGCTATTTTTTTTCTAACACATACAGCATAGTTACAATGTTATTCTAAATAAGTTCTTCAGTATTATTTCGTCAGTTATTTTTAAGTGTGTTCTTGTGTTTTTATGATAATTATGGTTCCGGTAATATTTACACCTTACTCGTATAGGTCCTCTAAAATGTTATTTTAATTCAGCCAAATAAAATTAACTGTTACCCACTAGTTTTTTTTTAATTTACATATACTGAACTTTATATGAAAAAAAAAACCTTGAATTTAAGTATTTTTTCAAATATATATTTTTTTTAATTAAACACGTCGTCGTCGGTGAGTGAAAAATAAAACCGTCCTTTTGGCGAAGTCGTATTTAAATATGAGATAATATTTCGAACCCAAGACTCATTAACTTAATTTATTTCTGTAAATAACGCGTCTTGGGAATGCTGAATTCTCTGTAATTCTTTTGAAGACATATTACATTACCAGTATAACAGCTGCTCCTTGATTGATGAGAACTTCTACATTCTGCTGACTAATGTGGGTTTGATGTATTGTGTAGATCATTCAACGTGTATAGGCACAGGCTAGTGTAAATACCCTTTTGGGATACCTAGTTTACATCGATAGCTTACGTTCAGAATACACAGTCTACTCTTCGTCTTTGCTGTTATGAAATCGCGAAAAGTACATTCACTATCAGGATTCGAATCAGCCGATATCTGGCCGCTATGTCGTCTCTGTAAATTTATTAAAAAGAAAAAAAATCTTAAATTATAGACTTATTGCGTAAGTCTGAAGGTCGCGTTTATAAACGATTCACAGATAAGTTCATATATCTCCATTGAGCAGACATAGATCAAGATTGTTCATTGCGAAACTTGTAAAAGTTGTTAGTGTACCATAAGCTCACAAATAAAAAAAAAACATAAAGAAAGGTACTTTAATACTAAATAATAACCCAAATGAATGAAAATGATGATTTGTTTTCAAACTCCGATATTCTATTTGATTTTATATTTGCATCAACGCACCTGCGAAGTATTTGTTACCGAATCACTGGCATTCCCGGGGCGCGGTCAACGGATAAACTCTGTGAATGCCCAGGTAAAATTTTATGTAACCCTGTGTGCCTCGCGGGAAATTAAAAATTTGCCCGCCATCGTCGCTCACGTGTAGCAGGCCTATTTTAGTGCGAGTTCAATGTCGTCGTATTAAGGTTTTTATGTCAAACTTCTATCGACTGTATTTGTAGACATGAAGTTCATGTTGTAGTGAATGAATATTAGGTTGCTTATTGTCGTGATTTGTTTATTATTAGGAAAATATGTTTAATTTACTGCAGTCCTCGTCTTTGTCTGTACATTGATGATTTAGAGTAAAACTTATATGCAGCATCCTTACTACAACAACAGAAGACGAAACAACAATCTTTAAACCTCTTCCGTCTTATTACAAAACACAGACTAAGGAAAGAGTCAGGTTTATGACAAGTAACAAATAAAATTCTTATTACAAAATGAAGACTAACGCTAATAGGTGGTTTATGTTTAGAAAAAAAGTTAGTCTCGCTAGACCCCTAGTTTAACGATGGTACCAACTGCTTAAACGTAAAAATTGTTTACTTTTGAGGTTAGCTTGAGTTGTTGTATTGCTCATCATATATGGAAATATTTTTTAAAATGGAAGACAATAGGACTGATTAAATTGATTTTGAAGATTTAAAATTAATCCAAACTATCCACCGACCTCTAAAACAGTCAGTCAGTCTCATATGAATACGTAAATCGTTTACACGAGTAAAGTGATGACAATTTTCGCAATCAATATAGAAGATTTTGGTAAACAGATTATTAAATTAATAAGAGGATTTATCCAATGATTCTCGTGGAGACGTTATTGCCCCCGAAATCCAGGTAGCATGTGCATTGCGAAGTTTGGCAGTAAGTAATAGTGTATTTAACATAATAGTTTACGATTGTATTCCTTTATAAACATACATAGCATAACTTCATCTCTTTTTCTACCCAAAGGTGTAGGCAGTGGCTGTTAAGCCTGAACTCGCCGTTATGTTTACGTCCCAAATAGAATAAGTGGCAAACCAATTGCCATATCTAGCACAAAGTTTTAAGTCATCGATATTTATCACACATAACATTCGAAATTAATCAATTTCGAAAAATTATTGGATTCATTGGGATTCAGAAACCATGTGCTCGACCATTGGACCACCAAGACTATATATTCTTACAATAACTAGTGAATTTATTTTTATAGGTTCATAACATTTCCATTGATAAGAAGGAAGGCTTGTTTCCAGCAGAAGATGACAATGTTGGTGGCCAAATCTAGTGGTCTTGAAAGAATACCACCCATTGTAACCAATACTGTACATGGAAATATTAAAAAAAAAACAATTAATTCCAAATTACTTTTAATATGTCTTAAAATGGTATCATTAATTATAATAACTCATTTAATATTAATGGATAAGTTGAAAGCAGCGGAAATCTGTAAGCAAAACATGTTAGTAATTATTATTATCCTTTAATGGTGATAGGATATAAAAATAAAGTTAAAAAGAACATTTTAATTATTAACACATATGTATGGTTTAGTTGACCTTTTTTCTATAATTAAATTTATCTTATTGTCTAGGTAGCAAATCTTAATTTTTAATTTATATTGACTATTTTATTATCATATTATTATGAGTGTTCAATTTTCAACAACTACAACTATTAGATAGCAATATTGAATACAAAAAGAAAACCTCTTTAACGGAATATCTTTTAGTATCTTTCCTGTAAATTTAAATAAAAAATACTTTTAGTAATAAAATACAATATTTATATATAAACATCATAAGAAACCACATGTATTAAGTATAAGAATATTTTATATACATATTTTTGTGAATAGAAGTACTACTGATATTCTGCATTGTTAAGAAAAGAATTTAGGTTTGTTTCACTGTGCTGAAGTAATCATTTGTAAAATATAGAATATTTTATTAAATTGAAAATACATTTTATAAGACATTTTTTATCCTGTTGCACCAATAAAATTAAAAATAATATTACAATATTAAATCAATTAAAATATTGTTTTTATCACTAACCTTTTTTTCTCAATTCTTGGTTATTTTCTATGTCAACGGGTGTTTCTGAACTACATACAACTCGGTTCACTGACATCAACATCTGGACCATTATAAATCTATAGCAAAATAATATTAAGTACATACTTTACTATAATAAAAGAGTACATATCATTAAGTTAGTATGTACTGTTGCAACCCGAAGAACTTAAACCATTGCCTGCACGGCATCACTGTCAAAGTTAACACCACAATACCATAATCACGAGGACAGATTTTAATTACTGCTTGGTCCTGTGAAGGTGATGGTGGGTTTTCACTACCAGCTCTCTGAATCTGTATTTGCTAAAAGATGATCGCCTTTTCCAAGCCAATTTAAGTTCACTTTCTTAACTTGTGTTCCCTGTTAGTATGTATAATCTAGAAATTTTACATCATATAAAATTGCTTAATTAGTGCAAATTATAGACAGCAAATTGTACTCACTTATTTAAAATACTCTCATTCTTTTTGTTTCTTCAAAGTTTTATTAGAGATTAAGAATTTATATTCTACTATATGTTTCGACTCGGAAATCAGCTGGCGTTATATTTCCTGTCAAGATATATTTCAGGACTCCAGTTTTACCACTTTGTATCTTTTATTGATCCATTTTAAAATATAAAAGCTATATCCATGAATCTAAAACGACCTAATGACAAGAAGTAGTCAAAGATACTGAATGCTTGCGTGGCGTCCAGTTCACACACTTATTGCATCATTTTACAAATATATTACAATTGTTATTTACATTCCGGGACAATAAATTGCTTTATCAAGGCTTCTTTCGTTATTGGCAAAGTGAGGACCACTGGACCACCGCCAGGTTATACCTTTCAAAATTGAACGATAAGACCGAATTACATTCAAATCAATGAATCATTGTGTACTCTACTCTGTGAGGGGAGATGCCAAACTTAGTACAATCAAGACTTGGTATAGTTTGCGATTTGTAATGAGGAGGAGTACTAACCATTTGATATCGAATCAGACCACGATCTTATAAACCAGCCTAACTAGCTGTTTTAGTACATCGTTTTGTAATAAGACGGCTTGACTATACCTATACACATCACAAAAACTTGGTCAGCGAGCTGTAATAAGTAAGAATAAATACCTAGTGTAAAACCAAATAACAATTTCATCTACTACAACTGGAACACTACTATATTTGCTATATAATCATAAAGCAAAATGTGATGGAACCTTACACCTGCCACCCCGTATGATTTCAGGTGATAGTGACCCTACTGTGGAAACGTACGGAATTTCTATGGAGTAGATTAAAGTTATTATATAATACGTGGAAAACCACACTGATATTACTGAATCCAGTTCCATATGTTGTTGCTTTGACGATAATTCTTAATGGCAGGCTTACGTATTATAAACTCTTTAATTTCAGCTTACGCGCTGCTTTGCAAATTTGTATTTTTAACCGACTTCGAAAAAAGGAGGAGGTTCTCAATTCGTCTGTATTTTTTTTTGATCGATGTGTTTACTTTCGAGATGGTCCCATTTTCACCAGGTCAGGATCTGATGGTGGAAACCAGGAGAAATCGAAGGCAACCTCCGAAAATTGTATGCGAGTATGGTGTTTTTGTTACGTAATAGTGATGTCTTAGGAATATTCTTTATGGTGTCAACATCTGATGCTGCTGTGCTGATGAAGAAGCCACCGAACTCCTCAACGGTTAGGAGTTGTTAGGACACAATACTGTAAAAATGTTTTTTTTTTTCTGCAATACTTTCAAGGCCACGATTGGTCTTTATTCGGGCTGCAGTGCTATTGTCCACCCATGATAATAACAAAAATATAAATACTTAACAAGTATTATCAAACTCTTTTAGCTAAGCACTTATTAATAACAATTATAGCTCCCTAAAAATATCAAATGTCACTTATTTTTGGAGTCGGTGCAACCCCAGGTAACGTACTCTATTGTGTTGCACCAACTTCAATAATGAGTGACAATAGTAAATTTTATAACAGTTAAAGATGACTGTATAAAAGTATTACGTTTTGTATATTGTATTAAGTATACAATTTAGTAAGTTTCGTTATTTATCGCTTTTTAGTTATGAGTTGTGAAGGTACTGCTTTCATTTACTTAAAGATTTTGTGGGTTACGTTTCTAGAAGTCGGTTTAACTTTTTTTTTTAAAGTAATATTCAACGACTAATTTCAGCTAGTTGGTGACGAGTCGTCACTGTCAAATTCACTCTAAATTCGATTTATCAACAACTAATTCCATTTAGTCAGTCATGAGTAGTCTAGCCTAGCTAAAATTAGTTGTTGGAAATACGAATTCGTTGGGCAGCGAACAAGCTGGCTGGAATTATATTATGAATTTATTTGTCAATCTGCCGAGGTCAATTTGGGGTGTTTTGTTCATATATTTTCAAGTTTCTTATAGTTGTTTATAGCGAAACTTTGTTTCGCTTCAAAAGCATAAATTATGTAATTTTAGATTTTATTTAGTTTAATTGCGGGCGGTTCCGCTGCGTGACGCAACTGCTTAATGCCCTACATTTTAAATTAGTAATATCTTCGAAAATATTTCTTCCTCGCTGTAGGGGCAATATTGATTTATACATGGACAATCTATTTATGACACTTAATTGGATGAAAATCACCTCGTAAATAAGCCTGATTCCTCTTAAAAAGTAAAAAGCGGAAGCGACTTTGTTTTATTCTATATAATGATTATTTCGTTTTACTACCATATGTAATTACTAGATTTGAACTTTGCATCATGGCTCCGACTGTTGATCGGTTTTCGCCCATTTTAATTTTTATAGCTTTTGAAATTTGCTTCTTATATTACTAAAATATAGTTTGAGATGTAAGCTTAGTACTTTGTTATGCATAGGTCTAATTATTATGCCTTATCCAAATTTAGCTACATGGACCTCATAGACTTTTCAGAGATTTATTTTTTATACGAATCTCTTATTTGTTCTAAAGAAATACAGCCTATTTTTATTTCTATCAAAGTAGCTTTCGAATGATACAATGTCACACACATTATCAGTTTTCCATGCGGTTGAATTTCGAGTGATGCCTGATAAATTTATGTAGAAATACCTAATACGATTGGGATGTTTGCATAGGGATGATATCCTTGGAAGTTATATATTATTGTATGTCAATATTACCCGTTAATGCTGTACATAATATATACTCTACACCTACACGCATGTACGTAGGACTATATCACTCTACTAATCACTCCAGTTTTGACGTCATATTAAACTTAATTATTATTTCGGAGACGTGTAAGTTCATATTTGTTTTTTTTTTTATTTCTGATGAGTATATTTCTTATAGGAATAATACAATTACAAGTTTCAAGGTAATAGTTTAATTAAATTAACAAATCAACGTCTGGCAGGAATAAGTTAAACTTATTTAAATAAGTCTATGATTACGGATTTAGTTCCTTTCTGCATTGCATATCACAAAACTCAATACGTCTATACTGATGCAATGCGCTACTAAGAACTTATTGTAATTTTGACTTTTGTATCAAATTACTGCTAATTATTACCTAAGTTAGGTGAATAAAGCTTCAAACAATTAGTATGGGATCTTAATCTGTTAAAAGCAATTATTTCTGTATCTGTCTCATAAATACCATCCAATTGAATAAGAACCAATTGAACAAGAAACTCATTCATTAATTTATGCAAATATCTATCCACGATGTGACATCTAAATCATACGCAGATTAGATACCATGAAATCTGAACTAAATATCACGTTTGGGTACAACTTACTGTATATTACAAGACTGACCCTAATAACTATATGAATTTAAATTAATGATCCTTGAACTTTCACCAACGGAAATTGTAAGATTACTTTGTAAATTAGAAATAAGGGAGGTGCTAAATAATTACGTTTTGTTTAAAAGTTGTTTCTTACATGGGCTATGTTCATGTTCTTCTAAAATTTAACGAATATTTATTTATGTAAATTAAAATTTATGCTAAGGTTATTACTTGTTGCTTTTATAGTTGCAAGATTCAATTCAAGCTTTTTAATGCCCGGCTGTAACCATGGCAACCTCATGCTATTGATTCGCTGCCTTATTGATTAATTGCTGAAGAACATCTCATTCTTGATAAACGATTTTGTGGTTTTCTAGTCTGGAGTAATTGTGAGCCTTTTCTGCCTACCTTCAATATAAAAGTTTATACGAATATAAAACGAGCCATTATTTTATCTTCTGTGTTTGATATCGCTAAACTGATTTGATTCCTTCAAATGTTTTAGCAATATTACCCGCCTAATTGACCTCTGTAACACACTCCATTGTCCTGTTATTCATCTTTATAGATTTATTGCATATCATATCATATAAAAAAAGAAATATACTTGAAAATTATTCTTGAGAGAAATTATAACCGTCTATGTTTTTTGTTGTGTGTTTATGTAAATGTGAATACTATACGTGATATGTGAATATTTAAATCACACACCTTCAAAGGATATTACTTTATGTTGAAAAATGTTCAACTATTTGACGATTCTAATCAATGTTCCCAAAAGACCAGTCCGCACTACGTGCGCGTGGCTTTGTTTGTTTCTTGTTTTTGATGATCCCACTTTGATTTAAAATGTATTTGTTGAATCTAAAAATCGATTGATTTATCGGACCCAAACAAATCCATTCATCATCATCATCAGCCTATTGCAGTCCACTGCTGGACATAGGCCTCTCCCAATGTGCGCCACAACATCCGATTCTCTGCCTTCCGCGTCCAGTCTTTTCCAGCAGCCTTTCTGAGGTCGTCTGACCATCGGGCTGGTGGGCGTCAAATACAAATCCATTATACCTATCCGATTTAAAATACTACCGTTGACATATTATATATTTTGCACCTTTTTAAATGTATTCTAAATTACAAAACTACAATTTAACAGTCCGTTTGGGTGATAAAGCTTTTACGCTCATACATATAGGTTCGGAAATTGTACACGTAATTATTTTGTAATGTAATGTTGGGTTTTCTGTTTAATCAACTCTCTGTGGCTGTGGTTTGCATCAATTTATTGGACATTTACATGCGGTGCTTTATCGCATATTGTTAATTTTCCTATCATATAGTTGATGCAGGAATGCTTTCATGGTAAATATGTACAAAGGCATTCTGATGTACTCATTCCGCCCGGTCATATAGTTTAAGTCATATTTATTTCTAAGACTTTCGCGAATCTCACTCATAGAATAAAACAACTTTTAGGATTATATTGCGTTTATTTATTGCTTATTTATATTTATTTCCCGACGACTCGTGAAAATGATCTCTGTAAAGAGTTCGAAACGTCGGGAAATAAATATAAATAAGCAATAAATAAACGCAATATAATCCTAAAAGTTGTTTTAATCTATGTAGTTTTAAGTCAATTAATATGTTCTCATATAGTAAAAGTATTAGAAATGTTGATTGTTGTTCATGAAAACAAAAAAAAAAACAGCGATATTCTGTATTTATTTCTGAGACTTTCGCGAATCTCACTCATAGATTAAAACAACTTTTAGGATTATATTGCGTTTAACTTCACTTGTGAAAATGATCTCTGTAAAGAGTTCGAAACGTCGGGAAATAAATAAAAATAAGTAATATTTAACGCGATATAATCCTAAAGATTGTTTTAATCTATAACGATATTCTGTGCTTATTTTCTAATTCTTGTCATAGACATACTTTTTTGATATATAGTAGTGCGCACCAATTTCTTATAAACCTAAAAAATCTCAGTTGCCTAGATGATTGGGTGGGTATTTGGGTTTAATTATTATTTTTCCACGCTATTTCAATGTACATTGCTCACGATCGAAATAGTTCGTTATGTACGTATTGTACATATATAATACACAATAAAACTCAATCGTTATCTAAAATTCATACAGAATACGGCAATAAAGCCGGCTACATCAATGTAACGTTTGATTGTTTCTGATTGCTTTCAGGGCTGTACAGCCTCGCAAATAGTGAGTTTCAGAACATTATTATCACCGATCGCCCACGAGAAACAAAAAAAAACCAATGAGGAAACAAATAAAGCACTTATTAGATATCTATTGAACAAATTTACTTGTACAATAATGTGAATATTGTAAATCTGTATCTTATTGATCTGTCAGCCTTTATTCACATTTAAAGAATGGATCTTAACACCGAGAGAATTAAGTTGCAGAATGTAGTTTCACTTCTAACTAAATTAAATTTGCGATTTAATTTAATATATAGTGTACTACCATTTTCATGGCAGAATGGCTTCTTGATTGTTGTTCTAGTTTATGAAGACCAGAATCTGATAAATGGGTTAGTGGTAGTAGGGATTAGTGGGAACTTATTAAATAGCTACCATACAAACAAATGTGAAACTTTAAATCTCTCTAGATGAGTCAAGAAGGTCATATGTCGTGTTTGTTTAACCTTTTACGTTCACCCGGACCTTAATAACCACCAGCTTACTTGAAAAATCCTATGCCATATTTAGAAGTAAACTTGTTTTATTATAACGTGAAGTTTATAATCTCGATGACCCTACAATATTTGATTACACGCCTCGTATTAATACCTCCAGATAAACGCAGGCGAAATTGGACAGAACAATGGCAAATTTTTACGGAATATTAGCTTGTTTGTTAATAATCAATCTGGTACCATGTTCATTTCTGAATTATGATTTTCTTCATGACTATGTGAAAAGCGGACGTAAGTTTTGTGTTACAATAATATATATATGTAGCTACATATTCAAATGGCGAAGTCTTTTTTTATCCATTAAGCGTACGTATATTCCAAAGTAATCTTATGTAGAAAATTGTAGTGTCAATACGTTGGGTAATATTGGAGTCAGTAGACAACTTGAACGACCTCTAAACTGCTTACTACTATCTCTGTCGGTGTCCTAATATGAATTGCCGATCGTATCTTCATAGACGTTTGCTTAGCGGCCGGCGATCCTTGATTCCTCTTAGGGCTGCTGTAGTCTGAGGCAATTCGGTAAAGCCAGTTAATCTAAGATAAACGCCCAACATAGGAGTTTATTGTTCCAACATAAATTAATAGCCTCTTATCCACGAGTGGATTTTTCGACAAACTTCTTAGCGCTTTCCATTTAATAGAACTTATTAGCAGAATTAAATTCATTTTTTTTATTTGGATTCAGGTATTACAGTTTAATTATTCGCCAAACCATAAAATACGTAACCGTATCACTAGCCGTTATTGCAACTAGTTCAAAACTTAGTAAATGGAGAGTTTTTATTGCTTAAATGATTAATCGGATTCCTCGAATTACGATCAGCTTATTACTAGCCAAATGAAGGATGTTATTTCTCTAGAGCTGTACGCTTAACTCCATAGTTAATATCACCACCCACACAAAATATTATAGTTCACACATTTCTTCGTCACATCAATGATGCCACAACAAAGTTTTGTGTGCAATGCCTTATTACCTTATAAATAAATTAACATATAATTATAAGTATATATACCAGTTTTCGATAGAGTATTCTAATATACAAAATTGTTTTACAATAGCTGCGTGAGCAATTTGCATCCTATTTACCAAAACGGAATCCAAATATTTTTTTCTCAATTTGTGATCCACACCTGGAAAAATTCGAGACGTATGCAGAATTTTCCGCTTTCGTGGTGTATAAATTTCTAAATGTATAAATATTTTGAATTATTCGAATTTGTTTTTCGCCAGGTCCCGTGGACGGCCCATTCCCTTCCAGTTTAAAACGTGCACCATATTATTGTTACCAAGTGCCTCTGAAAGGCCCCTGTACACGTATGATACAGGTCTGGTTCTTTGACGTTGTAAGACGAAAATGTATGCCGATGTTCTACTCTGGCTGCGGCGGTAATGAGAATAGATTTTCATCTGCAACAGAATGCAAATTATACTGTGAAACAAAAATACCGGCATAGAGTAACCTATTATGCATTATAAAATATTTATTAAGTTTGGAAATGTGTGATGTTCTAATAAACTACGGTTTACATACATATACTGTTTTATTTCCATTCGACGTCAAATGTGGGTTACGTTTTTCGAGTTAAGAAGCTAGTTTAACCTTTTTTAAAAAGAAACAAACCCTATAAAGTCATAATCGCGCTGGCATTCAAGAGAGTAGAGCAATAATCCCCAAAATTAATAAGATAATTGTTTATTATAATTATTAAAATATTTGCAAATAAGTCATACACGAGAGACATAGGTCTCTCCTTTGGCACGCCATTGAGCTCAGTGCAAATAAGTAAAAAGATATTCCTATAATCAATTTATATTTCATATATCTAAAATATAAAAACCGTCCATTAGCATTTGATTATTTATTTGCGTTATAGACTACATCTACTATCTACATCTACTATCTATAGATAACATCGCATATGATTGTGGTCAGACTTTCTTGTCTTTGAATGCCATTTTCTCGGTCTGCTACGCCGCTTAAAATCTGTATTGGTCGCCCGCCAAGAATAGGGCGGTCTTCCACGTTCCCGCTTTGTAGATGATAAGCTTACGGCAAGTCTCACTATGTGATCATCCTGGCCCTAGATAGAACTCGTATCATGCAACATCAAGTTTCCACTTGATGTTGGATAGATACGCTTTAAACATCCTTTTTGATTTGTTTGAAATTTCATCTTCACATCCCTTATCCGTTTTTATAAATTTGTCCAAGTGTATTAAGTTATGACGGCTGAACATTAAGGTAAGCAAGTTATCCAACTTGGCAACTCAAAATTCAAGTTGAAAATCGAGATGAAAATTACCAATCGCTATGACGTAATGTCTTTTTATATTACCGCGCGGAAAGCATTAACTTGTGAAAAATATTTTTAACGGCGAATATTTATGATAATGCAATAAATGTGTACTTTATGATTTTATAGCGAGATATTCAACGGGGTTTTATCGACATTATAATAAATGGGGGCTCCGTTACATAACTACATTGCATTTTTATCGTTCTGGCTTTTAAATACTTCATTTTATGACAAACTAAAATTTCCATTCAAATTGTTGTACCTAAAGATGGACATAAAAATTTAATCATTGACTTAATGTAGGTAATCATTCGCTTTTCTGTAAATGACACACAAAAACATAACTTGCATTAAAACAAAAGTTACCGGTTAAGCTCTTCTCTTCTTTGTACACATTTTTATTTCTAAGATTTTTTTTCTTTATTTCTTATGTACAAGTAAGTGTTGTACAAGGTTTTTTTTTCTTTATTTCTTATGTACACGTAAGTATGCTCATTAAATGCAATTAGAAATTGAAGATCTATATAGCTCCAAAAATACTTAGGAATCATTTTCGATACTCTCTCATGTCTCTACCGATTCGTTCTAAGCCCTTATTTCTAAGAGAGAATATTCAAAAGCGCCTGCTTAGATACCGCCCTTTTTACAAAAGAAAATTGATAAATGATTCGAAATAATTTCTATGAAAGGGAACTGAATCAGTTTTGAAACTTCAGTATCAGAACAGAAAGTTTTCACTGACGGCTGATGTACGTACGTCTTGAATAATGAATAAATCTTTTATGTCACGTTTTCGTTTACTGCTTTTCAGAAAATTTTTGACGAATTTGTTTACACCTGTGTTATAATATTTAGCTGCATTACATTCGCAAGCGTGATATTGATTTTAAAACCAATATTGTAACTAGCTCGACGAATTGCTGACATGAAGAATCAGTTATTCGTACGTGCGTCATTCCCGCCACATACTGATGTTTCATCTTTATCAAGTATTTTAAATTTTAAAATATTTTCCAGCGATTCCAGAGCTTGGTCAGGATAGGAGGGGCATATACGGACTGGTTTAACATCGGAAAGGGTGTTAGACAGGCATGTGTAGCTTCGCCAGGACTGTTTAACCTATATATTGATAATTGTTCAAAAGATTTGAAAGGAAGTGTGTATCATCAAATGCCTTCTTTACGCTGATGATCAGATCGTCCTGGCGTCATCAGCGGAATAATTGCAGTTGATGATTAATAATATATTACATCGGTCTTTGAGAGAGAAAGGGATGAAGATGAAGACTAAAGCAATGGTTTTTGAAAGCGATGAAAGTATGTCTAAATTTGAGATTATGATTGATGGAGAAAAAGTGGAACAGGTGAAAGAGTTCATGTATTTAGGCACAAAATTTACGAGAGATGGAAAGTATGAATGCCATATTGAAAGACGGGTTTTGGCTGGAAATCAAGTGAATGATGCCCTGAACAACTTTATGAATAGTCAGAAAGTCTCCAAAAAAACACGGGGTTTTGGTTCCCGCGCTTATGTATGGGAGTGTATATTACGTATGGCAGGAGAAGCACATAAGATGGTTAGATGGTTCGGACATGTAGAAAGGATTGACGAAAGAAGGCTGACTAATCGAATTTATAAGACAAGTGTGAAAGTGCGAACCGGTAAAGGTCGACCTAAGCGGACCTACCACCATCAAATCAACGATGTGTTAGTGAGAGACCAGGTCAGGAGTGGTCACAACCGACGAGCATGTATGAAAGCGATAATGAGACTGGAGGAAGCAAGAAACGTATCGTAGCATGTGGAAATAATTATAAGGTCTCTACGTTTAGGTCTCTGCCCATGGGAAAAACGCGTGATGTATGTATGTAGGTATGTAAATATTCTATATGAAGCATTCTACATCTAATATCGATTTGAATTACCAGGCTATTAGATGTGTAGTGTTATTGTAATAAATTAAACAGAAGTAAAAATCATTTTGTGTGTTCTTTTGGGGCCTGAAGCTTACATAAGTCGTGTTCATTTTGTTTTGAATTAACCATTAAAATTTTTGTCGTGTTACATCGCAGTAATACTGCTGTCCTGTGGGTGTCGTAAAAAGCTTATGGGAATTTGACCTTATCCCGGATCACAAGTCTCGATAGTTTATGGCAATAAATCATCAAAGATTTTTAACAGATTAACTGTAACTACTCACGTGAGGAAATTATGTTAAGTTTGTTATATTTGTATTAATTCATATATAACTGGCCCACGGGCCTCGTGGTGCATTGGTTAAACTACCGATTACGAAATCCAGGTGGGCTGGTTCGATCCCCACCCGAGTACAAATAATTAAGACAATAATTAATGTATCTGGGTATATTTCTATGTATGTATTAACAAAAGAAAAGTACATATGTAATAATATCCGTTATCTAGTTTCGATAAAGCAAGCAATTAGTTGCTTAGCGTGGAACTAGAGGGTGCTTTGTCTATTGTTTCTACGATATCATATTAACAATTCAGCTTGAAGAATACAACGTAAATTTATTGTACAAATTAGGTGAATCAATATGTAACCGTACATTGTAATAAGCAAACGTGAATCTGCACAAATCTCCATATGTTACTAGCGAAGGCGTTCAACCTTATTTCTACGTATATGTAGGTACTATATATAATACACCATATATTTCCGTGTACATTCGTTACGAAGACGACGTCTACGTAATATATTTTGTGTTAATCCTGTTAATAAACAGTTACTTTATTTCTGACCTATATCTCACTCACTCTTGTCTTACTTAATATTCCAACGACCACTACTCGTGGCCGCTGGAATATATAAGAGATAAAATATGATGTAATTATTTTCATGAATTAATAAATTATTGAGTAAATGCTTTTTAATACAACAAAACACACATATAGTTAAAATATTAACATATTGTTGTATCATACAACGAAAATAACAGTACTGGGTGGCACTTTAGGTTAATAACATAACATAAGATAACATTACTTCACGCCTTTTGCTACCCGAAGGTGTAGGCAGCGGCTGTTAAGCCTCGTCTCGCCGTTACGTTTACGTCCCAAATGGAATAGGTGGCGAACCTACTGCCATGTCGGGCACAAAGTTTTCAGTCATCGATATTTATCACACGTTAAGTTCCGAAAACAATTTCGAAAAGTCATTTGTGTGAGCCAGTGTCAGGAATCGAACCCGGATTTAACAGGATCTCTGGATCAGAAGCCGTGTCCTCGACCACTGAGCTTATTAGAGGAAAACTTATTAGACTATACTATATTATTGGGAAACTTATTAGAGGTTAATAAACGTAATTATATTAAAGTTTGAATCACTCACCGCTACCCTGACGATATTTAAATGAAAAAAAGAAAACAGATCAACTTGAATTTAATGAAAACAATAAAATAATGTATGTACATTATAGGTAGGTACTATATAAAGCAAGGTAATTGGGTTTAATAATTATTTAGGCGAAAATCTGTACGAACTGTACCTGCCTGAACGTATAATGAAATTTAATACAACATTGTTAACGTTGTTGTTGTTTGGAAGCTTCAAAATTAAAATAAAGAATGTATCCGTTACTGGAATATAGAGCAAATGCTGATAAGTTTCACCCAATACAAAAACAGTGAAGTTCTTAATAAATTTAGAGGCGATAAAAGTGAATTTGGCATAAACAAGAGAGCTTTCAATGAAGACAAAAATTTAAGTTATTTCTGATGCCAGTAGAATATTGTAGAACCTAGATTTTACGATATCTGATATACGTCTAAGTACGTTCTGTATACTACCGTTGCAGAAATTTTCGGTATAGTATTCAGAGATTTATTACTAAACAAATTCCGGTTCACGTTCCTCAAGATGCACGAATGATGTTCAAATATAGGAAACTACTAGGTTCATTTCTATTTATATTTTTCGAAGATATCTGTGTATTGTTGAGATAAACTTCGCTTTAGTGACTGGTGTTAAAGATATCTTTGCATCTAATTTTAAAGCAGCTATGCTGCTGTCATGCCCCTGGTGTTGCCGATGACCACGGGCGCCGGTAGGTAGTGGTCTAAGATTGGGCATAATATGCCAATAGATTCAATAATGTTGTAACTCTCATGTCAATACATACTCTGAAAGTGACTCTGTCGGCGTGTTGCTAAATCCCGCTTAAACTATTGGGCTGATATTAAATTTGGTACATATATATTCAAAAGCCTGAGAAAGGACACTAATTTTTAATGCGAAGGAAGGTTGTAAAGGATAATAGGTAGTTGTAAGAAAGGGTTGGGCGTATAGAAAGAGTTTACTTATTATCTATACCTACCGTGTCTTCAAAAAATCTACATAGCTTATTTTAGAAGAAAGAGTTGTCTAATATATTAAAAATGCTGCACAGTACAGTACATATATCACACATTAACCTTAAAATAAAAATAAATTTCATTAAAATCATTTCACTTTTAGTCGGAAGTTGTTTGTTACGAAATCTAGTCATAAGTAGGTACGCTTGTTCTAAAATCTGTCAATTGTGATTTATAAATTTATCTCCATAAGTTTTTTAACAAACGTTCTTTTTATTTTATATTTTTTAATGTCAATATCGCTACTAATATCACATAAGTAGTTTCTCTTTCTGGTGCATTGCTAATATATCTAAGTAAATATCTGTGGGTAGGAGCGCCAACTCCGTCGTGACTCTGTGACCCAATTCTGTACTCATTAACGTGTGGCCACGTTGCGCCGGACACCACAATGCAATGGTTTACTTATTCAGTGCACGTATACGTATTCGATGCCACACTATATATGTACTCTTTGCAATTGAAGTCATGCTCTGATATTTCTAGGTTTATCTCGCTAATATTTATAATTTCACTTACGTATGTTCCAGGTTTGCAATTATCTATTCAGTAGGTACTGAGAATTTTAACTTCTATGATTATCATTTCTCCTTTGATGCTAGATTTAGTCCAAAGTAGGTGATTTTGGCTGCTTGAATAAGCACCGACCGAATAAGCTGTAAAACTGACTATTTTATTTAGAAACGATTTAATTCGGAAATATGCGAAGTATACCAAAAAATTAAATTTTTTTTGGTTTACTTTTTTATAAGACCGCCGTTTCTTTTCGGTTAATGTATTATGTTAATTCTAGTCGTTTTGTTATTAAGCGCTTATAATCGTAATGTAGTTATTCCCCGGCTGGCAACTATTTGTTTTTTCTCTTGACTCTCAAGAGATAATTTTATAAGATATCATTACTAACTCATTAGTTAAATAATCCCGTTTATGGTGTAATATGTTAAAAAAAATCAGTGCTTTCCATGTATGTAGATCGAGATATACCTAAAGTAAATTAAAAACATTGTCATCTGCCTATATTAGTGTACACTTGTGTAGTATTCGGCTCATTAGAAACTCAGTGTCAATTAAATTGTTTTAGATACTCTATCACACTTTTAGTTCAAGAAAGTCACATTTAAATAGCGTTTTGCAGAGCTTCTGTACAGCTTGAACGTTCAGTTTTTCCATTTTAACATTTTAAACCTGGCATTCTATAACTACGAGTATTTTATAGTTTTTACTGAGCTCTTAAGAGACGTTTGAACTCTTGGCCATGTTCAAGTCGTTTTTAATAGGTACTGGATTTTGTTATCTGGCTATCGTCAGACAATGTTACGTGGTAGTTAAACACTGGTAGCAGTAGATTCTAGTAAGGCAACTAGACAATTAGAAATAATATTGTGATTTGCTAACATTATTATATGAAGTTGTAAACTGTTCGAAGCTTTTTTGTATATAAAACATTATGCGTGTAAACATTAATTTGTGATATAGATATTATATTATGGTCCTTTTTAACCTTTCCGACAGAGTGTTTTAACACAAGTAAAATCCTAATAGATATATAACTTTTAAGCTTCGTCACGTCCTTGTTTTTAATGTTTACGATTGTCGTCTTTTCGTTAAAACAGTAAAACAACAAAATTCCCCCGGCCTCTTAACAAGGAACATAAGATCTGAACAAGGAACTTGGCTTTTAAATATGTACGCGAGTATGAAGTGACTTTTAACTTACGTCATTTGATGTCATGGGTTCTGCTGATGGTTGAATATTGATTTTGATTTACACATATGTTCTACATTAATGCCCTTTTCCCCTATTACTGAATAGAGATTCCCTTTTAGTTGGTCTCTTAAATTTTTATTTATAAAAGAAAAAATCTTTTATGTCCTAAGTTTCATTGTCTGGTGCTCATTTTTTAGGGGATATTCATGTTACGTTAAATGTTTTGTTTTACCAATTTATTTGATTTGGTTATGAACATCATATGATATAACACGAAACAGGCACATTTAAAACAAATCCTTCTGGAGATGTTATTTATATGTGACCTGAGACAATAAAATATTGCGTCAAGTTAGTAATCTTACTTTAAATTTATAGTTTTTAAGATGTGTTAAATGAGTATTTAGGTGTGGCAAACTCACAAATGTGAAAGAATTTTACGAGCATTGTTCTCTAAAAAAACTTATAGTAAAAAGTTTATCAAACTAAGCAAGTATAAAGGCATTAAAATAGAAACAAGAGAATGTATATACAATCCTATAGATTCCGAATATACGTAAATATACCGTCTTCTACACTCTATTTAGCGACATTTAGTCACATCATAACTATACGTGTGTTGCGCTGATATCAAGCGTCTTTTACGAGCGCAATCACCACGGTATTAGGTTTGTTACGTTCTAACATTTGTCCTATTGTGGGTGGGTGTCAAAGCGTGATAATAAGTTTCTGTTTATATTAAAAATATATATTGTACTGCATAAACCTAGAACCAATGTTACATTTTCCTACTCTATATACTTATAATCTACAGACAGTTATATATTATATACATTGAATGTAGTAAATATTTTTACTCTGATCTATAATAACTTACTGTGTTATGCAAACATTTTTTTTATTGTTCGCTTAGAATGGTAAGGCTAATCATCATTATTCAAATTCCATGGCAAATTGCATTGAAATTAATTGTGACTATTACTAGCACTATTTATCCAAAATATAAGGAACACATAAATTTTAAATATTTAAGCAAAGTTCTAGCAACATATATATTATTATAAAAGGTTGAGTTGGTCCTATAGAACGAAAAACTTCATAACCGCACTAACCTATGAAAACTTACTTTGGGGAATGAAGTGCGATCTTGAGGGTAAAATGAATGCGGTCTTTGGTCTAGCACTGCGCAAAATCTTCGCAGTAACGCGTTCGAAATGAGTTCGTTGATGCCATGTGGAATGAAGTATCTAGGAGTTGCAGAACTTCTCAACATGTCTACAACGACACGTTAGAATAGGTTATCAAATTCAGTTTGCGGATTAGTTCTCATAATAACCAATGTGTTTGTATCATTTAAGTGTTTGCTGATTTAAAATTAAATGTTCTTCATGAGATAATTTATTGAACAGTTTGGAACTTTTCAAGTAATATAAATCAAGTAAAATAATAAATTCAATTAATTGTGATACCCAAGGTTTAAAGATTGCACAAACAATGAGAACAAACTAAAAGCGTTTGACCCAATTAAACTTTTACCAATAATCAAACAACTCGCTTATGTCTGAATTACAAATGGCAGTGAAATGTCGATGGTATTCCGATAAAATTCAAACCGTTGATTTCTAACGCTGTTTGTTAAAATTGTCGCGCAATTCGCAACCGGCAGGTAACTGTAGTAAGTTCTGCAAGTAAATAAACCGAATCCGCCAAAAGTATTTCGACATTCGTTTTCGAATCTGTTCCTTCTTCTTAGTTCGATCAGAGATATATATCAGAATAACATAATGAGTGAATCTATTCTGCAGGCATGTTATTATTTATTATATTATTTCTATTCAAATTTCAGATAATTCCATTGTCGTAGTTACTGATGTTGTAAGTTATACGTTTATGATCCATGATAATAAGCGCTCTATGTGAGGAGTGGTATTATTCTGCGGCACAATATTTCGCTGCCTATACATGCAAGTAATAATATCTCTATGTCAGTCATAGCTTGGATATTCTACGATCAAATTGAACGTGTTCGCAAGGCGACTTCAGGATCCACAAAACGTACAAGAGTTGTGATTAAAATTTGATTATTATTGTTAATAATATGATTAATTATTAATTAATTAATAATATTATTAAGTACAAATGTTATTAGGTGTATCAATTTTGAATTATTAGGTATTTAATATTTTTTTTAATAAACCTAAATAATTATTACATACATAACATAACTTCACGCCTTTTGTTACCCGAAGGTGTAGGCAGCGGCTGTTAAGCCTCGTCTCGCCGTTATGTTTACGTCCCAAATAGAATAGGTGGCGAACCTATTGCCATACCGGGTACAAAGTTTTTCAGTCATCGATATCATAAATAATTATTTATTTCTCTAAAATGAATATGGCTATAAAAGCATTTCTGTTTATAATGGTTTATTTAATTTGTATTTATCCCACCGGGTTGTTGTTAAAAAGTCTTGCAATTATCAATGCGCTTTTAATATTTTGTACCAAAGTATATATTACTGTATATTAAATTCTTGCTCATTAGATTCTGCAACCTATACGCATAAGTTTGAACACTCGACGTGTTGTTGACACTGTTGTTCAAATTTAATTAAGCTAGGCAAATTAGTACCAGTTGTGTAGTTACTAACAGAATATTATTTAAGTCTAATATGTCTACTGATTAACCATTTAACACATACTTTCTGTGTGTAATATTTAATTCACATCTTCATTGTTTTTAGTATTTAAAATGTACAGACAGCATTTCCTTGAAGTCTTGGCCTCATTAAGTAAGCTAGTGGTTTTTTACAAACTAATGTCGAGAACATCAAGGGGCCATCCATAAAATACGTCACACGAATTTTATGATTTTTATACCCCCACCCCCTCCTTGTCACAGGTGGTCACATTTGTGAGACCCCCCCCTCCCTAGTGTGACGTCACAAATTTGCAATTTTACATCTAAAATTTTTAAATTAAAACAGCAGTCCTACAATTAGTTTTATTTCCATTTAAATTACCTTTTTTTATGAAATCAACATCAAATATTTAAACAAATCCATAAAATATTAATTAAAGAAAAAGAAAGGAACTTAGTCGTCTTCAATCTATGGACTTTGAATCCATTCCTTTAAATTATTTATAATTGGCATAGAAGTCAGTTCGTTCTCATTGGGGTGTTAACATCAGGAACATTTCTGGTGTCTACATCTTTTTCATCTAACCATATGGCATCATTTATATCATTCAAACAAAGAATTTCTCTGGCACGTCTAGCTGTTGTTCTTTGAGGACGAATCTTTGTAATAGGTAAAACTTGCTGCTTCTTAGGTAGTTGTTAGTGTTGGTTATTGGCTTGGGCTCATAGTCGGCGTGTGCGGCGTGTCACTAGAGCGGGTATGAAGTCGTCAACAACAAACAAAACATTTCAAACCGTATCTTCATATAGATAGAGTAGAAATTATTTTTTTGTCTTATTTAAAAATTTTTAATTCAATTTATTTTGAAATGTGATGTCACAAAACTTAGGACCCCGCCCACCCCTTGTTACACCATGTCACACTTGGTCGACCCCCTCCCCCCCCATTTACGTGTGACGTACTTTATGGATGAGCCCCAAGTTGTCTTACGAAAATCAGTGTCCATTACATAAATCTTAGTATACAGATAGGTTCCCCGTAGTTCTATTCCTGTCTCTATTCTTTATTCTTTATAATCTGGCAGGATAATTATGATAGGCAGCAGAATATTAGAAGTGCGGCAAAATAATTAAATTATGCAGCAAAATAGTTACTTATTATTTATTGCGACCAGAGAAACATAAGAACTGCTCAGTTATATGGCTGTCAATGGCTTAAATTAACATCCTCTCTTTTTGTCTCTGGGCTGTCGGCAAAGAGGTTTTATGCGGCTGGCTAAAAGAAAGATGTCAATGCAGCGGCTCGGCATCACATCTTGTAACTCTTAGTCACAGTACACTTATCTTGTAACAGTAAGTACATATGATACTTTCTTCTGTATTGTCTCGGAGATCTAAAAGGTCTAGTACCCGCCTTCTAAATCACGAAATCGTGGGATCGAATCCGGGACACTTTTCGGAATTATTTTTAGTAGTTATGTATGATCAATATCGATTAACGACAACGCTGTGGACGAAACAAATCGTGTCATAATCTAGATATCAACCGCGGTGTACACCTTCGGGTAGAAAAAGGCATACAGTTATATAAAGAAAGAAACGTTCATTATTGGTGATCCTTGTATAATAGTTGTTCGTAATAACGGTATATACATGAATATTTTTGTTATACAATTTAAAAAAAAAGATGTGGTGTCGTGGGTCACCAGGTAGAAACCCTTTTCCTTCGACTAATGTAGAATTGACATTAGAAAGAGAAAAGTATTATACACTACTCGCTTGTGTATAAGACTGTCTCGTCTCGACTGCACGTCTCATTAACGGTTTTATTCCACGGACGTTTTCTTACCGTTTTACTATCACATTTTTTCCAGTTCGGTCGCGTAGTAAAATCCTACTCACTTGTGCATAGGAGTTCATAGGACTGTCGCGCCTGCGCACGTCTTATTTAACCGTTTTATTCCACGGACTTTTTCTTAAGGTCGCGCAGCAAAATCCCTATCTCCTCCAAGCCTGCCGTAAAGAACTTCGTTCCAATAATGTATTTCCATGCAATGTGCGATGTAAATCTCATCATGAGTATTAACGTCCCACTCTGGCGCGACCCAATTTCAAAAGAAAAATTTCCCGGTACCTGACAACTATTATTATCAATAATGATCTCGACACACTGCGCCGTTCTCAGTTAAGTACTTCATTATTATTTTAAAATAAATTTTGCACTACAGGCTCTATGAATATCCAACAGAGAACCATCGTTCTAATAATATGAAATATTATGAATTCATTGACTGATTTTAAATTTGTATTACATTATTTCTAGTTTTCATATCGCGGAAGTTAAAATAGTACTCTATATTATCCGTCACTAACTTCACGTTATTAATATACGTTTTTAATCGATAAAATTTGCTAACAGTATTTCACACGTTGCTATTTAACCAATATTTATATTATAATATCGTGTACTTTTCCAGTTAAAGTCATATACCGATTTTTTAAAACAAATCAAATTCTAGTCATCAAGTTCTTTTGATTTTATTGAGACAAATATCTACGTTTTACTTACTTTGCATAAGTATAATTAATAACAATTTTGTGTTACATACGGTATATCATTATCATCATTACACGGTATAAAACAAATTCGCTTTCCGCTGTCTTGTCCTGTGCTTAGATCTTTGAAACTGCGAAACGAAAAGGAAAAGTGTCATTTTCGAGATTAAGCACTTTAATTGTAAACGCTATAAATTACTGTTGATGTGGAACAAAGTTCGCCGAGTCAGCTAATAATAGACACATAACGTTTTTAAAGTATTCATTTCCCTTACAAGCTTATGTGCTTTGAACTCTATCAAGTAAAATACCTTTATTTATGTTACTACCACGTCTTTTTGAATTTGTTACACGTAACAGCAGACAGTAACGTAATTAAGTTTTATGTGTTTCTCGTAAAATATTTTGCGCGAAATATTCTCAAACGTCGTCTTCTAATATTTCATAATTTTGTTTCACTGTATTTTTAGAATAGCAATATAAGGTTTTACTAATAATGATCTTTACTATATTTAGAGAAATAGTGTTTAAAGTAGAACAGTTAATGTCATAGAACAGTTAATTCTGTGTCGTGTTTCAATATTAAATTTAATCAAGTTTGGTTCATGAGAAACATCATTGTTTAGAATTACATTACATTATTGTAGAATCTATTTAGGTGATGTTGGTGCGACCCTTTCAAACATCTACTTAAGAATTAAACTCCATTGTTAATGTCATTTCAAGAAGCGAAGCATTTAATTGGACAAAAATATCAATTTTTAATAATAATTTCAAAATTTAAAATACTAGTACCTTTGTGTTTTGTTTCAATTTACTAATATTTCGATAGTGATAGAGCCTCTTAGTTCGCTGCATCGATCGACGATAACCCACGACCACTCAGAAAATCGACCTAAAATGCCTTATGCTGTGTTTTTTTCTTTGAGAGAGGTAGTTATAAACTCGTACCAAGGTATCGCAGCATAAAATTAGGACTAAAATTAATTCGGCGTGTCGAGCCTTAATTGCCTTTATCGATGTCATCTTGTATTATTCCGTAAAAGTAAATACAATTGAATTTTAACTTTTAAGTATAAGTTTTAAGTTTTTGTCAGCTATAGTATTTTAAAATGTGCTCACAACCCTGAATGCAAACCCAGTGTAATATAAATGTAGACATATTGAAGAACACATCTCTCAAAGAGACGTTTCTATATTTTATATCCCAAATGAACGTGAGGTGAATGTTTTGGTGCGCCCAACATGAGAGCAGATGCCACATGTGTACACAGAAACAATTTGTATGTCTCTACCATATTTACATCAAAAATCTTCAACGTTTCGTGTGTTTTGGGTGGAGTCGCCTTGTCCGTATTAATTTACAGGTTCGGTTCAGTTAACAGTTTAGATAAATATTTTAACTAGCTGGCCCAACGAACATAGTTCCGAATCAAGAGCAATTTTAAAATTTTTAGCGTTTACAATTAAAGTTAATTATCAGTTTTTCTCTACTACATTATAGATTAAAAAAATTTGAAAACGCTAAAGATATATTTATCGAAAAACCTTGCAGGAGCCCACATAATCTAATGAAAATATCGATGACTCGCACACGATACTAAAAACATTCCGCGTGGCGAGAAATTTGCGCTACATTCACTTTTAATTTTTAAAAGCGAATCTAGCTTTTATATATAAAAAGTACTTTTTCTTATTAATGTCACGTTTGAATCGCTCAAGCGATTCGCTTCACATTCTGTTTCGATGTCCGAGTGAAAATTAAATTACAACAAAGTAGACCAATTGCCGAATAACCTTATCTCTTACTTCGCAGATACAACTTAAAATAATGGGATTAGGTGGGATAAAGTGGCAGGCGCCTGTTTACTATGGAGGAAGTTTTTATGCCTGAAACATTTTATTTTCCTTCGTGCTAGTATTTTGGGTACCTTTAAGGTTTAGTTCCCGTGGAAAAGAAAACATATCCATTTATCGACACAACAGGCATTGAGTAGACGTTGGCATGCGCAAGTTTAACGACACCATACCTTCTATTCAGAGGCTGTATCTCAGCGATCCAGACAACCATGATGATAAATAATAGCTGGATTCGACAAAAAAATCTCTAAAATTTTCTATGCTCGTATTGATGATCTGATCATCTAAAAATACCGACCTTGTACAAAGGCAGTTTGAATACTCCCGTTTGTTAAGGTAGCAAATCCATTTACTTTTGCTGAATAATACACAACCCTGAATAAACCAACAGGTTTTTGTTAAAAACCCAGTGATCTCAGATTGACGTCTCACATTTGGGCGACACGTTTTTTCTTTTATCTTAATGTAAATGTGCGTAATTCACGTTTACAATCACTGTGTAATAGCGAGATTTATTTATAAACTTCATTTAAAATTGTTCTACGAACAAGCGTCAATTTACTTGAAATAGTTGAAGTAAATACTGTTGTAATGAGTCCATTTAAAACAGATTAAAGTTGTTTATGATATAAATATATATATAATATATATTCATATTATGATGAACGAGGTTGGTGTGGAAGATACGAATAATAAGGAAGCCTGGAAAGAAAAAACCTGTTACGGTGATAACTGTTGTCGTGACAGTATAAGAAAACGGATACGATTTCACGAAATTTACACAAATTTAATTTGGCACTTGCAAGCTAAATTATGTTATTATAAAAATTAAGCTTCCTTAATTCAATTTTGATTTTCAGGTGATTTGTGTGAAACTCTTACATTTAGTATTTAAAAATTTGATTCGTCTTCAAAGAAATCACTCAACTGAAATAATTACTATATTATTTGATGCATTTATCTTTCAATGAACCTTATAATTCACTTTTGAAAAATGTCCGGAATATCCACGATCAAGCCCAAGTTGGTTGAAACAACGTTCCGTAACTGCTAAAAGCCGAAGACTGCGAGAATCAATCTCAATCTAGGCCACATCTGATCCCGTTAGACTTGTCCATAGCTTGCTCAATATATCATTGTGGATTTACAGGTTATAATGCTGAATCAATTTCACTTCTGCTGATCCACTATTTTTCCAGTCTAGTAAATAGCAACCAACACAGCGTAATAATTAAATCAACAAAATGTAAATACGTAGGGCCCGGCATCTTTCGCGAATATTAATTCTGACATTTCCGAAACGAGCTCTCTTGACTGCGTCTAAACTGATATCATTAAGACAACCCTGGGCTGATAAATATTATATCAGAAATTTCTTCAACAATGACACCATAAGTAGGGCTATCACTTTTCCAATGAAAGTTTAACGTCACCATTATCAATGTAATCTAAATTCAGTCCGTTGTGAAATCTAAACGCAAATAAGCGTAGGGGCTCTAATGAATTATATCCTCCTTTTGCTTTGACCTAGGGAAAGTGGGTCAAGGTGCATGACAAATTATATCGGAGCACACAGCTCGCGTACTGTGAAAATAAGTAGGGCTTTATTCCAAATGTTACGCTTCGCCCGACTGGTAGGCCTCTGTATATTTATATATTTTGTGACTTTACGGAAAAATTAAATGAGTGTGCCTATAAAGTACTCGTATACTTCTACTGTTTTCATATTTTTTTCTTACTTCGATTTTTGTTCTGCTCCGTCGTCTAATATTTGGTTATCGCCGATGTATTGTTATAGTTGTTAGTCAGAATATTGACTTCATTTTGCTTTTCCTTATTTAGTTCTCTTGATAGTTTTGTTTAAAGATTAGTCATTTAAGTCGTAATAACTTTCGGATTCCGTAAATTGTTAGTCACTTTCTCATCTACCATTCTTTTCTTTCATGAAAACTTCGGAAGGTACCTTAGTCTAACACTTTCAATTTCAGAGCAACCAATCATATAAAAATATGTGGAGAAATGATACCCATGACCCAAAAAGCATGAAGACCCTGAATGTGGAAGGAAACAAAAGAGAAGTGAGAGACCGAAGAAAAAATGGATGAATTGTGTGAAAGATGATATGACTAAGAAGGGTGTTGAGGGTGTGTGAAGCGAATGTTAGGGAAGCATGGAAATGAAAAAATGACTGACCCCAAATGATGGGAAAGGGGCAGGAATATGATGTTAACGACAACTCATACTCATTATTAACTAGATTACGTTAGTAACATGATTAAAAAATTGTTTCAGTCTGTCAACGAATATTATTAGTTCGTAATTGCTGTATTGAAACATGGTTAATCTGATTATTATTTTTGTTTGAAAAACTCCTTGCAGACTTTTGTTTGAGTTATTTAATACAGAAATGGATGGATTACAGATAAAACTTTTCTACGTAAGTCGCAAATGGAAAATAAACTCAAGTTAAAAAGTTGGTATTGAAATGGATTTGGTTGAAGAATAGATTGGAAATCCTTATAATAATACCAAATAAAATACCCAAGATTTAAGTAAAGCTTCTTCGCCCGGATAAAGTCCGCCCTGAAAAATGGAAGGTCCGCTCTTAACTTTCAAACTTAAGTTAAGTTGAAGTTAGGTTGAAGGTAGGAGTTGAAGTTAAGTTGAGTTAATTGAACTTAAGTGTGACAAAAAAGTAATGTGTGACAAAATGCGGGCTCACTTTTAAATGTAGATTTTTCTAAAAATATATGATTTCACCTGCAACTATAATACTGTTCAAATCAATCATATTACCGCATATGTTCTGATAAGTCCGATATTGTAATAATGAAAAAAGATACAATTGTCCTACTAGTGCTAATTTTCATGTAGTGATTTTGATTTAGTTTGTTCACACCACCGGTTCGAACTTTAAACATATATAAATTAAAATAAGATAGTAGAAATATCAAGGTTCCTTTATTCCTTTGGTTCTATACTTATTCTACTTGCAAAATTAATTCGGTGTAGTTCAGATTTATTACTTTTATATATATATATATATATAACATAACTTCACGCCTTTTGTTACCCGAAGGTGTAGGCAGCGGCTATTAAGCCTCGTCTCGCCGTTGTTTACGTCCCAAATGGAATAGGTAGCGAACCTATTGCCATACCGGGCACAAAGTTTTTCAGTCATCGATATTTATCACACATAACTTCCGAAAACAATTTCGAAAAGTCATTGGTGTTAGCCAGTGTCTGGAATCGAACCCGGACCTCTGGATCAGAAGCCGTGTGCTCGACCACTGCCCCACCGAGACGAATATAATATATATACTTAGTCTGGCCATAAATACTAACTACAACTAAAAATAAAAAAATATTACATTTTAATTTGGAATCTGTCATTTTTATACGATTGTTCATTGTGTTTTCTCGTTTTGGCGCCAATACATTGTACAATATTTTGCGATATTAAACTGGAGTGGGGTGATAAAGAAAACCGAATCGCTGTGATTGCATTACACAAAGTAGGTATGGAGCCAAATGCAATTTTTAAAACTCTCCATACACTTGGTATTAGTCAAATGTTTGTGTACCGGGCTATTAATAGGTACAATGAGACCTCCTTTGTTTGTGACAGAAAAATACCTGTACGTCCACGTAGTGTTCGTACGAAAAAGGTGGTCAAAGCGGTAAGGGAAAGAATTCGAAGATATCCTGCCCGCAAACAAAAGATTTTATCTCGGGAGATGAAGATAGCACCTAGAACAATGTCGCGTATTTTAAAAGATGACTTAGGACTTGCAGCCTATAAGAGGCGCACTGGTCATTTATTAACTGATAATTTAAAAAAGAATAGGGTGTTAAAATCTAAACAGCTACTGAAGCGGTACGCAGAGGGAGGTCACAGAAAAATATTGTTTACGGATGAAAAAGTTTTTATAATTGAGCAACATTTTAACAAACAAAATGACCGTATTTATGCTCAAAGCTCTAAGGAAGCTTCCCAATTAGTTGACAGAGTGGAACGTGGGCATTATCCGACTTCAGTGATGGTTTGGTGGGGTGTTAGCTACGAAGGAGTGACTGAGCCATATTTTTGTGAAAAAGGTATCAAAACATCGGCACAAGTGTATCAAGATACCATTCTTGAAAAGGTAGTCAAGCCCCTTAACAACACCATGTTCAATAACGAAGTATGGTCCTTCCAGCAAGACTCGGCACCGGGTCATAAACCTCGGTCCACGCAATCTTGGTTGGAAGCGAACGTTTCGGACATCATTAGAGCTGAAGACTGGCCGTCGTCTAGTCCGATCTTAATCCACTGGATTATGATTTGTGGTCAGTTTTAGAGAGTACGGCTTGCTCTAAACGTCATAATAATTTGAGTCCCTAAAACAATCCTTACGATTGGCAGTGAAGAATTTTCCCATGGAAAGAGTGCGTGTTTCTATTGATAACTAGCCTCAACGTTTAAAGGCATGTATTGCAGCCAATGGAGACCACTTCGAATAAGCTTTTTATATTTTATATCGTTTTATATTTATGTATTAAAGTAACACACTGTAAAAGTAATAAATGTCATTTGCAATTAAAAAAGATTTTTTTTCTTTGTTACAATATTTATGATATGATTAAGTATATACGACGGCGCGCTGAATTTGAATTAGTTTATGATTATGAATGTTTAATTATAAATTGCGCATTTATTACATAGCAATGTAATGTTAAATTGATTTATAAACGTAGTTAGACTTGATTTAATAATCGAGTAATATTATGAATATGAGCGGGTAGACCCGAATAGAGTAGTGGGCGTGGCAATATGGCGGCGGAGCTACACTACTGATAGCTGCCGTACGATTTGCACGCGTACTAACCTATTGGCTCATAATCTGTTCTAATCGTGATAATCGTTTGTGATTTTGTGTGAAGTAATTAAATAATACCGAATTGGATAACAGCCGTGTGCTTTATTTTACCGTTACAACGCCTACGATGAATGACGACAGTCAAGACCGTTATGAGGCCCATACTGACTCTCCTTTATCAGAAGTGGGATTACCTGTGACGGCTCAGGAATAGAATACAGGTCGGTGCGATAATATTTTACAAGATAACGAGTGTGACCGTTGGAAATGTCTTTTTGAACTGCAGCAACAAAGTATTATGGAGTTAATTCGTGCTATACGAGAACCATGTGCATCCAGCTTGAAAATAAGTTTACCTGAGTTTAATCCCGATACTCCAGAACAAGACGCGCGGGCTTGGTTTGAAGCGGTGGACATATGTTTGCAAGAAAAACCTATTTCCGGCGGTGATTTGATAATTGCAATGAGCAAGGCACTCAAGCAATCGAAGGAACCTGGCGTGCAGAAGAAAACAATTACTCCAACTACTCATATTGTTTCGACTCTGGTGCCGAATGCTCTTTAATAAAACAAATTCTGATTGATAAGTTTCCAGGTAGACGACGGTATAATTCAGTAACATTATTAGGTATAGGTAACTCGCGTTTTACTTGCAACATCCAAATTCTTGCTACAATCTTGATTCAGTGCAGTTACTATTTCATGTTGTGCCCGACTTATGTATTTCCAACAATATAATGATCGGAAGGGATTTGCTTACACTAGGATTTTCTATAGAAATTTCTGAAAATAACCTCATTCTTAAAAAGAATAAGATAGTTTCTATTTGTGCCATTGGTACAGCGGTTAACAATTTCGAAAATATAAAGTGTAATGTATGTGAACGCGAGAAAGTTCAATTAATAACATTACTTAAATTTCACTCTAGTAATTCCGTAGAGGGTACACCCACTGGTAGGGTTACCACCGGTCAGCTGGTCATTAAACTAATTGATCCTAATCTCACGGTTCAACGTAGACCCTATAGGTTATGTCCGGACGAAAGGCAGGAAGTACGCCGTCAAATCAAAGAACTTTTTTCTGCTGACATCATACGTGAAAGTACATTCCCCTTCGCCAGTCCAATTATTCTAGTAAAGATAAAGTACGGGAGCGATAGGCTATGCGTAGACTATAGAGAATTGAATAGCAATACGGTGCCGGATAGATATCCTCTGCCACTTATTTCGGATCAAATACAGCGTTTAGTGGGGCCAAACTACTTTACTTCGTTAGATATGGCTAGCGGCTACCATCAGATTCCAGTTGAAGAAAACTCCATAGAACGTACCGCGTTTGTCACACCGGATGGCCAGTTCGAGTATTTATCAATGCCTTTTGGCCTCCGTAATCCACCTTCTGTGTATCAACAGCTATTAATAAGGCTCTACGGGCGTTAACTGAGTCATTTGCCGTAGTTTATATCGATGACGTTATCATTCCATCGCGCATAGTAAGCGATGGCATCGAACGTTTACAGCTAGTTCTTAAAGCGTTATCTGAGTCAGGATTTTCTTTAAATATAAAAAAATGTAGTTTTCTTAAAACGAGTGAAATAAGACCAAATCCACGCAAAATTCGAGCCCTTACTGAACTCCACCACCTCAAAATGTCACTAAGCTTCGCCAATTTATCGGTTTGGCCTCTTAATTTAGACAATCTGTACCTGGGTTTTCCCAAAAGGCAGCCCCTCTTTACGGGCTTACGTCAGGAAAAGGAAAAATCAATTGGGCCGAAAATATCATGCACATGGGAGAAAACATTAAAAAAGATCTATTGCCACTATTGGTTCCCAGACATGAACAAATACGTACGATAATTTGCATTACTTGCAGAATGGCAAAGTCTAATACAGGGAAAGTTCAGGCTGAACTTTACCCTATCCCATGGCATACAATTCATATGGATGCGACAGGTAAACTTAGCGGGAAAAAAGACTCAAAAGAGTATGCATTTGTATCAATAGACGCGTTTACTAAGTACGTGATATTACATCATACACGAAACATAGACACACAAATAGTGCCCTTAAGGCATTAAAATACAATGTATCTTTGTTTGGTTTCCCTAAACGCGTCATAGCTGATCAGGGTAGATGCTTTGCTGCAAAAGAGTTTAGGGACTTTTGCAACGGTCACAACATTAACCTACACCTCGTAGCTACCGGCACAAGCCGCGCTAATGGGGAGGTAGAGCGGGTCATGTCTACATTAAAGAATATGTTCACTGCCGGCGAGGTAGATAATAATAAGTCGTGACAAGACGCGCTGCCTGACATTCAACTAGCCATCAACTGTACTAAGAGTAGGGTTACAAAGGCAAGTCTTTTAGAATTGTTAATAGGAAAAGTTGCTAGGCCCCTAAACCTAATGTCTTTACAAAACATAAACAGATGACATAGAAGTTGATTTGAATAATATGAGAGAGCAATCGACACGAGCAATAGAAGCTAATGCTTCTTTGGAGAAAGTTCGGTTTGATAAAAATAAATCAAGGTTAAAAAAATTTGAGGTAGGTGAATATGTCCTTCTTGAGAATCACGAGCGTAATCAAACCAAACTTTAAAGGCCCCTTATAAAGTGGTTGAGCTGTTGGATGGTGACAGATATTTACTGCGGGCACTGAACTCTTATAGGACGTATAAGTATGCGCATGATCGCGTGCGTGCTATGCCCGAATGTTACGTTCCATCGGAGTTTACTGGTGTGCTGGAGATCCCAGCCAACCTAATAGAGACAGAATGTGCCGATGACGGCCATGGCAAGTAATTACATTTCCTTTAAATTGTATCTTTGATCTATGTGACATTGATTAGCCTGTGTGGCAACGAGTAGCTTGTGTGGCAACAAGTAGCCTGTGTGACAGCGAGTAGCCTGTGTGGCAACGACTAGCCTGTGTGGCAACTACTAACCTGTGTGGTAACGACTAGCCTGTGTGGCAACGACTAGCCTGCGTGGCAACGAGTAGCCTGTGTAGCAACGACTAGCCTGTGTGGCATTGACTGACGTTTTAGACATTTGTAGAACCCTATGCTTTGTGCCTACTATTATGTTTGTATTATATGTTATGTTATGTTTATATTATATTTGTGCTTTATGCCTACTACTACAAACAAAGAGGTCCATTAAAACCAGGATCAAAGAACACATAGCGTATGTGAAACACAACCGCTATAGTAAGTCTGCTGTTTGTGAACACTGTAGGGAGGGCCCAAAACACTACATCAGGTTTGACAAAGAACAAGATTATCGTCCCAGGATGATACGCGAGGGTATTGAAATCAAAAAACATCCAAAAAATTTCTATAGATAAGATGGCTGGAAACTATCACCTAGCTGGAACCCAGTCATAAATCTCATCAAACTAGCCCACAATCAAACAGCTCAAGACAGCGGGATACCATTAGTATAGTTTGCAGGTCAGGCCCACATCAGAAACCAAAATAATGTAGAATTTTGAATAGTACAGCATACAATCTAAATATTTTTTAATAACTTGGTAACCAAGTTTCTTTTCTCAATATCACAAATAATAGTACTATTGATAGCCTGTCCAAAATTAAATAATAATCAGTTTTGAAGAACAGCCGCTGAGTTTTCTTGCTGGGTCTTTCTCAGGGTTGGCCACGTTTGTGACCCAGTGGTAGAGTTTTTAACAAATACTTACCTTTAAATTTAAAATCAATAAATATTTAATAATAGTTATACTCTGATCTCAACTTACTTAGAAGAAATAGGATACCTAGCTAATAACTAAAAATAACAACTGTTACCTATTAAATCATACAACAAAGGATCTGTACAACCCAAACTTTTTTTTTTTATTAAATATACCTTATAAATAAATATTAAATTTTTTGTTTCATGGTCTGATATGGTTACCAATAGTAAAAATCATATTTTTAACATCAACTTTTTGATTTTTATTTCCAAAAAGTGGTGCTCTCGGTATTAATGAAAATAGCTTTTGAACAAATACCATCTTTTTTGTTCTTCACTCGTGAAAATGATCTCTGAAAAGAGTTCGAAACGTCGGGAAATAAATAAAATTAGTAATAAATAAACGCGATATAATCCTAAAAGTTGTTTTAATCTATACTTATATTATAAAGCGGAAGAGTTTGTTTGTTTGTTTGTTTGAACGCGCTAATCTCAGAAACCACCGGTCCGATTTCAAAAATTCTTTCACTGGTGTATAGTCCATTTATCGAGGAAGGCTTTAGGCTATATTATATTTTCAAATAAATTAGGGATCCTTACTATAACGCGACGCTTTATGTCTAACTATTGTAGTTATCGCACAATAAGTGTTTTTTTAATTTTTAAAAATAATTATAATGAGGTCGTTTTAATTGTTCTTTATTTTGTACCTTGGTGTTAACTCTCCTTAAAATAAATTACTTCAATATAAAGATAGATTCAATACCTTTCTAGAACTTTTTGAATGATTCAATTCGGACATTTAATTCAACAGATATCGCAAAATACAAAATGTAAGTATTCATTTCTTAGGCAAATATTCCGCGCACATACTACTCTGTGTAAAAAGTATCGGGTATATGTCAATAAAGAAACCCGCGTAAAAGAGGTCGTTCTAATTTTTTTACTGCATGTTGGTAGCACTGTACTGATTTAGCGTGCAAAATTTGAACGGGATCTGTCATTTAATTTGTTTTAAACTAAACTTTTTGTTGGTCATAGTTTTGAGTCCTCGGCGATTTTTACAATGGAAAATATTGTTGAACAAAGAGTGTGCCTTAAATTTTGTATTTCGAATGATATTTCATGTGGTGAATCACTAAAAATGTTGCGAAATACCTACGGCGAATCATGTATATCGAAAACAAGGGCTTATGAATGGTATAAGGCTTTTAAAGAAGGCCGAGAAGTAGTAGTAGACTTGCCTCGTTCTGGTAGACCTTCAACCGCTACGACCAAAGAAAACATCGACAGAATCAAGAAGCTAGTGCTCGAAAATCGAAGTATGAGTCTGAGAGAGTTGGTTAGTGAGGTGAACATATCTTTTAAGTCCGTCCACAATATTCTCAATGACATTTTAGGCATGAAACGCGTCGCCGCTCGACTAGTTTCAAAAGAGCTTAATTTTTTTCAAAAAGGGCAGCGAAAGCATGTCGCTGAAGACATGGTTTCCCGAGCTTCTACGGATCCGACCTTTATGAAACGTATAATAACTGGCGACGAGACATGGGTTTATGAGTATGACATGCAAACAAGCCAACAGTCTTCAGAATGGCGTCTCGAAAACGAGCCGAAACCCAAAAAACCGCGGCAAAGTCGCACCAAAATCAAGGTGATGCTGACAGTTTTTTTTGACTACCGTGGTGTGGTTCACTCCGAATTCCTTCCAGAGGGAGAAACATTGAATAAAGAATATTATTTAGGCGTCATGAAGGGTTTGCGTGAGAGTATCCGCCGAAAACGTCCAGATTTGTGGCGACACAACTCATGGATGCTGCACCATGATAATGCACTATCACACACAGCCATTATAGTGGGAGAGATTTTAGCGAAAAATTCAACAAACGTTCTCGACCAAGCACCCTATTCACCTGATAAGGCTCCGTCTGACTTTTTTTTATTTCCCAAGTTAAAATTACCACTTCGAGGAAAACGTTTTCAGTCAATAGAAGCCATAAAAGAAAATTCGCTGAATAAGCCAAAGGCAAAGGCCATACCGCAAATAGCCTATGAAAAATGTATGGAAGACTGGGTGAAGCGGTGCAGATGTTGTATTGCAAGCGATGGGGCCTACTTTGAAGGCGATAAAATAAATTTAGATGAATAATTTGTATTTTTTGTTTTATTGACAAATTCCCGATACTTAGTACATCGGGTATATCGGGAGTCCCGCCCGACTCGGTCATGAGCGCCGCTCATAGCTGGCAGGTAATTTTTTTTAACTTTCTTAGCCATTTTTTTGTTTCTTTTTGTCTTAATGTATCTAATATTGTGAGTTTGTAGTATTTAATCGTCTTTTGGGGTATATATATTGTTATTTTGTAATAATTAATAGGTGATGTGAATATGTAACATCTGTGACCCCGTGTCTATTTAGACTCATATTTTAGAATTTGATCTATTTAAGAGTATAATAAACGGGAAATAACGCGACACGTTTAGGTAAACAAATAATTACTTTTATTATTAGCTTGACGTTTCGTCCTGGTTAATTTGTTTACCTAAATGTTTCGCGTTATTTTCCGTTCATTATATTTATGTAATATGCAACGCGAATATTAAAATAAAAATATGTTCATACTTAAGTAACCAAAGTCATGGGTCAAAGCTAGAGTTAGTGTACAGTTAGTTTTTCACGCAGATATTATAATATTATCTATAATTCTTTACCACATAGAGTTGCCCATCTATATTTACCTTTTTAATATCGTGATCTCTTTTAAAATATAGTGAATTTATTTTGATAAGAGTAATACTAAGGTGCCAAATAGACATCATTTAAATTGTAAAAAAAAACACTTACTGTGAGTAAGACATACTGGTAAGAACATGTGGTGACCAGGTTTTTTTTATAAATCGACGACAATGACCAATTAAAAAAAAGTTTCAAGTAGTAGATACTAAAAAAAAAACTAAAGATTGACAAAAAACTTCTGACAAAGTCCCTGGTATTGCTATTGATTGAAATTGATAATATTTTTTTATGGGATAGGAGGGCAAAGCGTGTCCCCTGATGGTAAGTAGTGTTACCGTTGCGTTGCCGACCTTTAAGGGAGAAGGATGGGGAAGGGAGGTGGACCTCCGGGTACCTCTCTCACCGAACGAAACGCAGCATGAGCCACTTTACGTCGATCTTCTGAGAGGTGGTGGTATTTCATCGGTTGAGCCGGCCCATTCATGAAGCTAACTGCTTATAATTTTAACTGCTATTATTTTCAGCATATCGAGGTTGTTAGTCGCTATTATCAACAGCTAAGCGAGTAAGGTGTGTAATAATCGTGGCTTATGGCGCTTTGTACTCTCTACCTACCCCGCAAGGGATCTGGCGTGAAGTTATGTATGTATCAGGAACTTGAATTGAAAAAAAAAATAGTGTAAGTTCATTTATTAGGAAATCTTTGGGGTATTAATATGATCGCGGCAATAATCTTTTTAGTGAAAAATGTATAAAATATGGCGGTACGAAGTTCGCGCGGTCTGCTAGTGTCATATATATATACTTATATATTACTATTATGGTCATATTTACATACAATATTTCACGTAATCCGGTTTGAAAGCAGAATTTCGTGTCTTTTGTATAAAATACAAGCGAACAAAACGACATTCTGTTATAAAATATTGAATTCGCATAGATTTTACATAATAAACTGTATAAATTCCTTTAATTGAGATAAATATCGTCGCGAGTAATGTTTTAGCCGTAAGTCGGGTGCCTGGTGTGCCCAAATATATATTGTGAAATTTAATATAACATTGTTTACGCTGTTATTAAGAAATCCCAAATTGAAAATGAAAATTCACTCGGCCTATTAGTCTGTGGTGAACGCTGAAAGTTTTACACACCCTCTGGATCAATGATTTCATTAATGTTGTGAGTAAATTAAATTATTATATTATTATTATATTAATTAAATTAAATTAATTAATAAATTTGACCTCATAGTTTGTTATGTGTCTTTATACCAAAAATTACTAGTTACTACTTTATACACTACCATTAACTCAGTAGACCGCGGTAGTGTCGCTCATTGAAAGAATTCTCTCTACCTTTGTCTGCTTGAACGTGTAGGCAGCGGTTCTTACGCCTATACTCGACGATTTTTGTCTCAATTTAGTATGAGCCTGACGTCGAACCTGAGACTTTGAGGTTGAGCTCAACCTCTGGAACATTGTGACACCGATTTATTTCTAGACCATAAATTTCTGCTCACGCTTCCAAAGTACTTATATATTCTCGTTTATGTTCAAATATTGAAAACTAACTGGGATCGTGTCTATTAGCACATTTTTTTTTATTGTATGCGAACATAATACGCACTTTAGAGAAATGTCTTACAGATGTCTCAATTTAACCGTTACATATTTCAAACGTTACGATAATCTCATATGCTTCATAGAAATATCATTTGAATGTAACGTTCTCAAAATTCTTTTGTCGCATTTTTAGATATGGATTGGAATCTTCACGCGGCTAAAAATCCCGCTAGTAATGTAGATATATAAAATGTTAAAGTGAAATTTGAATACCTACATTCAACGTTATAACTTCTGTCTGCCAAGTTGTCTGCACTGTAGGAAAATGCTACTAGTGCCCTCAGCCAAGCGTCTCTCTATCTTAATAGATATCTTTGGCTAGCCTTTAACAATAAAAAAAAAACTGTTTAGAATTTAGTAGTTATTTTAAATGTTTTGAATAATGTAATTTCGTACATCGTACGTCGCAAGCGTTTCTCAAAATTTGTTTTTTTGCATACAGTTATTGTTCATATCACGATAATTTTATTGAACGGTTCTTTTTATGTTGCCTTCTATAATTCACCCTAAGATAATAAGGTGGCGAGTTTAATCATTTTAGTAATACAAATATTTATTTAACTCTAGCTGGTCTCACGTACTTATATACTTTTACCTCTGATAGGCTGTTCTCCGCTCCCGTCGGTCGTAGCGTGATTGTAATAATCGCTGTTATTTGCTATCGTCAATAAATGTGCTAGCTCCGTAGTACGTTTTCTTTATAGAATTTATGGAATCATATCATATTTTTTATTGTTTGTTTCAGGTAATGGCGCTTATACTCTGACTTACTGGTTTATGTACGTACCTATTGCGTGTTTTATTTCCTGCCAGGATGCTAACCCCAACATGATTAATGAATGTATTGTATTTTGAGAATTTGTTACGAAAAAATATGCCAGTTACTTTACTCTCATTACACAGGTGGAAAAATTGAGAATAAGGGCAAAATAAGTATTGTGCATTCAAATAACAATTTTTTTTAAATGATAAAAAGAGGCAAACGAGCATGCGGGTCACCTGATGTAAAGTGATAAATATAAATTAGTACGTCAATGGAACGAAACATAAGTTCAAGAGAGCTTGGATCAATTATTTTTTATACGTTTGAATAAATTGACCAAATAAGTAGGTCACATCCTCACAAAAATCCAATTAAAATAGGAGAGGTTTAGGTTGGAAGTAAATACAACTAGTTCAATCTATCGACGACGTGTACAAGTTTTACCTTTGAAAAAACTCAATCTCATTGTTGTTGCAGTTTCTTCCTCATTCTCAAGCTTAACTTAACGTACTACTTCGAATAGAATAGAATAGACTTTTTTGTTAATGATTTAAAGAACACATTACAGTGGCAAAAAAGGCTGTCTTGTCGCAACCTGCGATTTCTTCCAGATAACCTTTTGTAGTTGCTCGCCTTTCAACATGCGTGAATTTTTCCTCCCAAGACGTACCATAGTTTGGCCCAGTCTTGTTCTCTAGCGTAATTTGCAATTCTATATCTAGTCTCTATGAAGTTATATCACAGCGAATTTCTGCCAAAATGCACAATCACATCTATATAAATTTTTAAAGGTGACATTTTAATCTGACTATAACTTTTGTACCCGACATTCATTTATAGTGAAAAAAATAAATGTTCATAACACAACTTCTCGCCTTTTTCTAGCCGAAGGTGTAGGCAGTGGCTGTTAAGCCTTGACTCGCCCTTATGTGTATGTCCCAAATGGCATAGGTGGCGAATCTATTACCATACCGGGTGTAAGGGGACACGTCATGGCAAAAATTAATCGCCAGGCTTCGAAGCCGCGACAAGTTTTTCTAAAGCTATAAAAATGTGTATAGCTACAGAAAAACTTTTATAAAACATTGAAAACTCCATAAAAGTCTGTTTAGTATTTTTCTGTGTAAATGTGTATTTTTGTGGCAATATAGTATATATATATATGTATATATATATATAGTTTAAGTTGAACCTATACTGGCTTTGACGTGCCCAAAGAGCCAATCTGTAGTGTTTACATGATGGTGCATTCGTACATAAATATAATATAATTAAAATGTCCGTGGAAATTTCTAAAGATTCTCTGATTTCCTAAAATCTTTACAAGCAAATACACATTGCAATTTCGAACTTAGCTGCTATACAATGTTGAGTTTATTTCATGATTAAATTGAAAACGTGCCATGCCGTAAGGATTCCTAGTTTTATTACGAAGCTTTTAAAAGACGTTAAGGTTTTAACATTGTGCACTTTTGTTGCTATTGTCATTACAACTGATGTCCTTATTTCTTATTAACAAAGTTATGTGTTGAACATCTTGATAATTGACCCAAGATGCATTGATTGTATTAAATAAGTACTCGCGTGACTTTTGAAATGATGAGGAAACCTTTCCGAACAATCGTTACATTAACTAACTAAAAACTAACTATTATAGAAAAATGAGTAACCGATCATGGGTTACTTCGAAGATAGAAATCGATTAAGAAACTACTGAATAATTAGCTCGCTCGGTTAAATTAATCACGATTCGTTTGTCTTGCGCTGATAACAAGAGTATTTTACGACAGCGACCCACAAGACCTGTGACGTAAAGTTAGTTATGAACGTTTCCGTAGTTTAATTTGGGCATGATTATCCCATCTTGTTACGTTCCTAGTTTTTATTACTATCTATGTTTATCTGTATACTTGATCATAAAGAAGTAACTGATATATATTTCAAACAATTGGTTTTGTCAATTTTTATTGAATAATCAAATATTCACAAACAACGAAATCAAACCCAAAACCTTTTTAATCCTCTAGAAAGTTTTACCAATAATCAAAGAGTTGGCCCGAGTTTGAATTACAATTTCTTCAAAATGTTAATAAAACTAATAAAATTGAGATCATTGATTGCCTGTTCTATTTGTTCGACATTAAGAAACCACCAGTTTGAAGTAACTTCTGTAGGCACAAAAAGAATCCACTTGTGGTATATCACTATGTTTATTAAGAAAATTAGGCAAGCTGAAATTTTGAAATTTTCCGCAGGAGCTGTGTGAATGAGTGTTGGAACAATCACCCCGATTGTTCCAACACTGGCTGTGTATGATATTCATAGTGTATAATTTAGTAATTTCATTGTTGCTATTAATTTCAACGCTTCTATAATTCAAATACGCTTTCAATGGAATCAGTTTAATAATAGTGAATTTTGAATAACATTCGCGGTAACGTGAGAGTTCTATCAGGTGTTCTGTTGTACTTGCCATTGAAAAAATACTCTAATCATTTCATTATTTTTCTTAATATCGTCGACTTTCCGCTATCACTTTAAATAAAATATTGCAGTTACATTAGGAGATGGAGACGGAGACTAAGAAAAATCACATGCTGATGACCTATTGCAAAATTTTACTTCAGGTGGAGAATAAACCACCAACGAACACATTCCCAATGAGGGTTTACGTTAGGCAGGTAAGTGGCCGGTCATAAAACCACAGGCAAAACTTTTGATAACATAGACAACATAGATTGTAGCAGGAAAACAACGATTGCAGTGACATATCGACAAAAGCTATACAAATGAAAACAAAATCAAATCGGACTTGCAATCCTAACATATCCGTATACCCCGTATCCGTATACCTCTATAAACGGTACGCTTTCTACCGAAGTGAAAATTAAACACATATATTAAAACTCACGTTTGCAAAATTCATTGACTCCGAATACACTCGCTCCGATACTTTCGTCTCGATATATAGGCAGTTTTGTCAATTTTAATAACAAGATATCCTCGATCCACGTTACTACCTACTGATAAATCTGCTATATAAACTGTCGATGAAACCTTAGGAGTATTTTAAAACAAATATTTGTATGGTGTAGGTATCTATTCTGATTTTGTAGAATATTATCTTGGTTTGGAACTAGTTTTGCTTGAAAACACTGTGGCTACGAATGACGAATGTTTCATCAATAAATGTGTAGTAAATTACTCATATGATCAACTTGGAGATTTTTCAGCTAATCTAGTTTTGGTATTTCGATTCATAAATGATGTATTCGTAACTTTTCACCTATTGTTGTGCGGAATGTTCAAACGAAATTCCTTGTCAAGAAAAGAAAACAAATGCAATAAATACAGACTAATCGTTAAAAGTTATTTTATTAGTCTATTTCGGCTTGCACAAGAAAAGCAGAAAGCAGTTACATATTTCAATATTAAAAACTTATACTTCAATTTTATTTTTATGTATAGATAACTGAAACAGTGGTAGAGCCTATCAGTTCGCTGCATGAATGGGCCGTCTCGACCGGTGAAATACCACGACCTCTCAGAAAATCGACTTAAGTTGGGTCATGCCACGTTTCGTTCGGTGAGAGAGGTACCCGGAGGCCCACCCCCCTTCCCCATCCTTTCCTATCCCCTATCCCTTAAAGGTCGGCAACGCAACAGTAACACTATATGTGTTGCTGGTGTCCATGGGCGGCGTTGGTTCCTTACCATCAGGCGACACGCCTGCTCGTTTGCCCTCCTATCCCATAAAAAAAAAATGTGTGAAATGCTTAAGAAACAGTAGTGTAAAGACAGTGTTATGTTTGATTTGACTCAAAATAATATCGAAAGAAATATTATTAAAAATGTAAAGTTGAACTAACTCCCACCTGTTCCGTATTGAAGAGGCATATTTCATGTCCCGATATTGAAATTTTCATGTCACAGAAATCGCCGAAGTGTTTGAAGAATTCGCAGCAAGTTCGTAATAACTGAGAGAGGATTGATTAATGACCTATGGCCTGGCAATGTCAAAATGTTCTCGTGTGTTTTTCTAGTTGCGAAATTGTTTTTTTCCGTTGTGTAAGATCACTAGGTATCTTTTTAGTATTATATAATGTTTTGTAAAGTGGTTCTAGAAAAATAACTTGGTGTTAGTGTAAGTGAACAATTTTGTCCTAATATGTTTTATAATTGAGGCCTCATCAGTATTGTTATGCATCCACCCACTTCTTTAGTACCCGAAGGTATAATTGGTTACTTCTCATGTCTAATGGGTATCTAGTAATTTTATTACATTATACATATGTGTCTGTGACGATTTGATTTGAGATCTCGTGGTAATTCATTAAGCTGTCATTCGATCTTAATTAGGCAAAGTATTCATTACCTTAACGTAAAAATGTTGTAATTTTAGGGTACTCGAAGAACTAAAATTAACAGATGTAATTGTATCCATTTTATCTTTATTTGTAATTGTTATTTTAGACTCCATTGTCTTGAAACAACTTTTCCATGTTTTGAGAGTACCCGTTGCTTTGTTTCATAAATAAGTTTATATTAGCATCTATACAAACAAAATCTAAAATCATTTTGTTGTCTTCGAAAATGGGAAAATTTCTCATTTCATTTTGCTTTCTATAAAACAGATGTATTTACAAGCATGCTACAAATTTAAACATTTTTGTAGGCCTCTCGGGAAATCTCCTGATACATTTATGTGAAATAACCGTTTGACGTCGTAACAAGTCGACTTTTGGCACAAATTTATCGGAACATGTAAAGGACTTTCTTACGTATTCGAACGCACAAAACTAAGTGAAACAACGACATATTGAATACTTTTTCGTGAGCCAGTTTATAAATGGTGTCTCAAGTGTTTATTTCAAGACGTCGCTGTTATCGTTTATCAAACAGTTTTGATATATCTTCTGAGCGTACTATTTATTTATAGCCAATAATAACATCCTACGAAACTAGCTATGTTTTCATTCTATGTTCGGTATAATCTTCAAATATTATAAATAATATTGCGGAACATGTGTCATAATATTAATAATTTAACTTTTATTGTCATGTTTAAACTCATAACACAAAGTTCAAGTTCAAATTCATAACAATTTAATAAATTAAGACATAAATTAATCATTAGCTAAACCTCATCATTAACATTATCCCGCTAATGATATTAACAAACAACTCTCGAAAAGCTAAATTTCTTATTAGAGATAATTTCAAATCAAATAAAACTTAAATAACTCAATTTGTATCAAAAATAAAAATACAGTATATAGCCCAAAATATCTTTCCGTTCATTTTTGCTCAACCAAGTCATGTAGGTGATCGACCGTAGACAGCCCATTTCCTGCAGGCGATTGGCACTCGGTACTCAACAATCACTTCAAGCGCTCCATTTTTATAGGGTGAGACTTTTATTTTGTGATCTATGAATACATATTTCTTTTTTATATTTCTACCGTACAGGAAATTATAGTTATAAAATTTTATCTTCTTTACGTATCTTTTGTGGTTTTATTATCAGTTAGAAGTCAGTTAAGTTGACCAAAAAGTAATTATAAAAAAAAAAAAAAAAAAAAAATATCTTAGGATATACTGTATTGGACCGTGAATATAGTAAAATTTTGGCAAATGACGGATATTATTTTACTAGGCTTGTCCTCCGTTGTTAATACATTTTGTTAAAATTCCTATTAGCACAGTTTGGGATCCGTGCCAAAACAAAGCTCTGATTATATTACCTGGACACGTGACAACATACAAATTTGCCGGATTTCCCCGGCTACCTGGCAACCCTGTGTGTTAGTATTATAGTAACTTTATTGCAAGGTCCGCAATTACAAATGTTTCCGTTTACTATTATTAGTAGTACACTGCGCAATGTATTATTACCACATAGAATTGTTTAATTAAATTTGGTATGCCCGCGCCGTTCGCATACCACACGTGGCTATCAAATAGTTGAGGTTACAGATGAATTTATATATTGCGTAATAGGTACGTGCATATCTGTTGAATTATTATTAATTATTAGTTATCTGAAATTGCATAAATAGAACAGATTTTAGCTATACAATTTGTGAGGGAGAGGGGCAAATGAGCTATCGTGTCATCTGATGATAAGATACTATCACATTTACAATACTGTAAGTTTGACTTTAAGGTTTCCCACCTAAGATATGAAACAGAGGGGTACAGGGAGCGGAGGGGAATTGCTGAGAGGAGCGGAGAGGATGAGGAAATAGGTAATGTTTCCTTAACCTTTCTCGCCGATCGAAACGCAGCATGAGTAACTTCACGTATTTAACCTGTCTAGCCGTGTGTCGACGAGACAAGTATTCAGAAAAATTTTGATCCACGATGTCAAGAATATTATTGAAACCTTGGCGAAAATTAATTTTCTAGTACAAATGCTGACAAAATTAATTTTAATCCGCGTATTTGAACTGAAACCATTTCTAAATTGTTCTCGCGTTTATTGTGATTACCTGACTGTTCCTTAGAGTTTGAGGCGCGACGTGTTTACCCAAGCCAAGTTCAAATTATAACGGAATACATATAATGGTACTTATTTCATAGCACCAATGCTTAGTTGTTTCCTAACACCATTGTTTTTATTATAATAATAAAAATAATATCTTGAACACAATACACACAGCGCCCTCTAGTTCCAAGCTAAGCAACTAAATGCTTGTGTTATGGATACTAGATAACGAATATTAATACACATATACTTTTCTTTTGTAAATACCTACTTATAATACATAGAAAAACACCCAGACGCCACACAAATATTCATGTTTGTCACAAATATTTGTGCTAGGGTGGGAATCGAACCCCCGACCTCAATGCTGCAGCCGGTAGTTTTACCAATGCGCCACGAGGCCCGATTGTTTTTATTGTTAAGCAGCGATGGGATTTTCCAATATTCCTAAAAAAAATCTGGTAAAAGTGAAAAAAAAAACAGTTAATGTATGGATTGTTATGTATAAGTTACTAGCTGACCAGGCGAACTTTGTTCCGCATCAAAAGTAATAACTGCTGTCCCGCTATGTTAATACTGCAATATCTTCGAAAATATTCGTTTAAATTGCATGCTGTAAAGGGCCAGGTTCATCTATTTTGCATGCACAATCTTCAACTTAATTGGTTTAAAATTAATGCTGTAATGTTTAAAATCGCTTCGTAAATAGGCCATTATTTCTCGTAAAAAATAAAGAAAATATAAATGATCATTGTGGGTTATCCCTAAGAGATAGACATATGCCCTCGCGGACTTTTTTGTAGACCCTTTAAAGGTGTATAATATTGTTTTGATTTATCACTCAGGGTTCAGGCAGCGTTTGCGATTAAAGTTTGAAATCCTTACAATTATCACTTTTTTTTTACTACACTATACATGAATTATAGATCAAAACCACCCCGTTGACAACCTCTAACTATTAAAAAAACCGCATCAAAATCCGTTGCGTAGTTTTAAAGATATGCGCATTTAAGGGGACAGACAGCGAAAAGTGACTTTGTTTTATACTATGTAATGATGATTATTTCTTATATTGGTAATGAATACCTATAGCCATATCACTTACGTTCTCAAATTCTCTTTGCAACTAGCTAATGTTTCCGAAGGTCTGATGTTAATATTTCGAGTGTTCACTTTGCTGACAGTTTAACTAAGGCGTGAACACAACCAGTCAGTATTTGGAGATATATGGGAAACTTTGCGAACAATATACATTCTTACTTGTGTTGCAAATAATTTTCCATCGGCCTTTCTTTTGTGATTCCCTTTTAGTTTAGAAGTTTGTAACTTTGGGGTAATACTATTTCAAATATGTCCTTATATCTTTTTGTATTGCAATATTTTTACAGTTTATTAAGTAAAACCCTCACTTAGATCTCTATCGTATACCTCGTACTCGAATGTCGCGGTGGTGTCTTGATATTCTTTTCGAAAGTTATGTGTGATAAATACCGATGACTGAAAAGTTTGTCTCCGTTTTTGGCAATAGGTTCGATTCAATATTCTATTTAAGATGTAAACATAACGGCGAGTCGAGTCTTAACAGCCGCTGCCTACACCTTCGGGTAAAAAACGGTGTGAAGTTATGTTATCATTTACCTTGAATATTTACTATTCATATAGAACTGCTAGGCCTATCTTTTAAATTTATCATCCTACGAGCTTCGTTTTCTTCTTCTCTTTTATTTATTCGTCATCGGGAATATACTTTTCTTGTTGCATAATTCATTATTACTATAGTAAAAGCAATAGTCGTTGCAATATAAAACATGTTTTTCAAAAATAAATACTTCCTATTACATTGTTAAAACTTGGAACAATATGTCTTTGATGTAAACATTGATATGAAGTTTATACGGGATATAGACTATTCTCTCTGATTACTTCACAAGAGACCTGGCGTGAAGTTTTGTATTTATGGTAAGTTATGTAGGTACAATTCAGAGTTGTCCCTGGTTATATAATTCATGCCTTTAATCCCCTAAGGCTAATTTGTGGTCCCATTTAGTTATAAATTGACGCCGAAACTTGTCATCACACATCCAGCTTGTAGCGTCGTGCAGCTTCTGAAGAGCCCTAAGACTCAAATTGAAATCTGAACGGACTGAATTATGTAATATATATTTTTACACTGTTTTTACACAAACTGATATTATATGGCTTCTGAAGACTAGTGAATCTTTCACAGTTCTTTCAGATTGTTTCCCAAGAATTACACGGTAATATAAACTTTCCAGCTCATATGTACATTTTCCTTCCGTGAAAAAGTATTGAAGCGTAACATAAATTGAAACAGAAATAAATATACCTCGGTTCTTTGTTCTTTACTATCGCATATAACTTTTAACCAAAACAGAACTGGATTTATTCTCAGTCAAGTTACTATTAATTTTACCTATGTATAATAAGTGTAATATAAGAATAATATAGTATCATTGAATATTTATGTATCGAATAACAACGTGATAACAACACAAGTTATGGTGTTTGAAATTGAAGGATCTATAACGGATGTAAGGATAATGGTTGATGATGTATTGCTGGACCAGGTGGATGAAATTTTATATCTTGGATGCGCTTTTAGGAGGAATGGCATTTACACTGCGGATGTAGAAAGAAGAGAGGTATAAGGGAACAGAGTAAATGTAGGGTTGAGGAGATTCCTCGGTTTATAGAATGTTAGCATAAAGACCCTGCCAGCTATTCGTAATACGGTACTAGTTCAAATGCTATTGTTATGTGTACCAGAATAACGGAGATTAAATACATACCTTTTTTGCAAATACATAGAAAAACACCCAGACGCCACACGGACATTAATGCTTATCATAAATACTCGGTTGGGTATCAAGCAGGCGGACCTCGATTCAAAATTTACAAATACACCACAGAGCCCATCGATTATCAAAACTGCGTGATGATCAAAGCGTTTCATTAATGTATACTTGTTATTATTGCACAGTTCGAAGTTATTTGATTTAGGCGTATCATAGTAATCTTTGGTAGCAACATGAACTGAGTTACTAAAACAAATATTAATAATACAAGTTGTTTGAACACTGTTTGTGTATTTGTCCCAGTTTGAAACTTCAAGTAATTTAATAGTCTGAATCCATTAAGAGTATAATATCGTTGAACTAAAAACTGAGTTTTGTAACTAAACCAACCGGGTCAGATTATTAGCTTGTTGAAACGGTGTAGCGAATAGTTCCACATCTCTTTCCCAGTGCGTCTTAAGAGGCTACTAAAACTTTAACATGATACAAATCATATCTTACAGTCTTGATAGCTGCATGGTTCAAGACTTAGAGTTTTAGTAGATACAGAAGTTGTATGTAATATAGATATCGATGACTGATAGAGTTGTGATCGATTTATGACAAAATCTTTCGCCTCATTAATATTTGTCTAATCAAGATGTAATGGCTGTTACCTATAGTCTCGAATGTATTGATTGATGTCAAAATTAAAAAGCCAATCGATCAGGAAGAAAGAGGAGGAAATTCAAATTCAAATCAAATTCCATTTCTCCTATTTTTATCGTACACTTCAAACATTACAATGTTCTTAATAATTCATTGTTATGTTCCACATTACTTTTTATTTTTCGTTTTATGTACCTGTGTGTACGTAACAACGGTTTCTAATGATAATAATATATATGCATGCTTATAAATTTACCCGTTCACCCCATTTGTCTTCTAGTTTCGTGGGGAATCCGAGGTAATGTGAAATGTATAATGAACAATGATTTAACTTTGTACGTTTGTATAAATTCAATATTAGTTTCATTTCCTCTTGAAACTTACTTGACGATCATTGCTAGCGAAATTGAGACCAAAAACTAGTCTGCTTTATGTAATATATTTTTTTTATTGTAATTAAAGTTTCTAGGGAAAAAAATCCATTTATCTATTGTTGGAGTAATTTTTGACTTGGGGTATCAAATGTATTGAATATTATGAAGCTTATGCCACTGACTAAATGAGAATTATTTCTAAAATCCGAATCTTCTAAAGGTAGTGAAATAAAATAAAAATGTATCACCACATCTAAAAACGTAGTAAAATGAAAAGCAGATCAACAGTGTAATAGATGTATTTGTTCCAGAGTACAAATCTTTTAAATCTCTATGAATTCGATACTCATGAGCTTAAAGAGATTAAGACAAACGTTTGAAATGACAATGCTTTCGAATTTATTGCGAAGACAATAAAGTCTCTCAAGAATCTTATACCTATTACATTTACTGTCCCTGACGTAGCTATTTTTATAAGATTATGCTAAGCATCGCGTAGCTTATCGAATTTTCAGATTTTTTTATATTACCTTGAAATTACTTATAAATATCATAAAAATACAAGTTATTCAGTTACTCAGTTTAGATAATAAACATACACATTTTTATGCCATGTTGAACTGGTTACGTCAATTGATTACATTTTTAGACCTGCACACTTAGTAACGTACTAGAACCAAACTTAAAGCTTTAAAAAAATTACTTCTTTATTTTGGTGTCGCTAAAATATGTCAGTGTTACTAAAAACCGAAGCACTTTCTGAATGAATTGAATTTGCAATAAATTGATGGTTTACACTATACCTACATATTTCTATCCAGCTGTTTACTTATAGTTCGGACTCCAATTGCTATAGGTGGCTTTACCTGAACTTATAGCCAAGGTAAGCCTCTCACATATTATTAGCCGTGTGTCCTTCTTTTCTGTCTGAAGTACTTATACTATACTATTCGAACGATGAGTAGTCTACCCTATTATATAAGATATTTTCCTAGCACATATTCTTTGGCAAAACAACCCCAAAACTTATTATATTCCTATGATCTATAAGGGTGAAAATAGGACGACCATGCGGCTGAAATAATGAATAGATTTCGCCAGTTTTTGGCCGGTCAAATGCAATTCTACCAACTGGTAGCAATATAACCTTGTGGTATCGACATGAAACAAAAAAAAAACTGTGTCAAAATTACAGACTGGTTTTTAAAAACAAGATGAGTTAAATTTCGCTTCTATATAAATTAAATGCTACTTATGTTTTACCCCCCTATCTCCAACGCACATACACATTTAGTAGTTTTATTTCAAGAATGGGACAGTAAATTGCTTGCCCATGTGAAGCATTATGAACTTAGTCAATTAGTTTGATCGTGGCCCGGTACCACTTTAAATTTTGCGATGGAAGTTTGGCCTTTATGGAATAGGCTAAATGTGTTTTATGTGTGAAATAATCTTCCAACTAAACCATTAAACCTCCATGTGAACCAATTTTAATTAAACCCGAAACCGGAGGACATTAGGAATAGACCCTGACGAGTTATCATATAGGTTAGAAGTGAAATTGTCCCTTGGTGTAATTTTATGTGACAAACACATTCGTCTGTTAATATCATTATGACTTTTAGTATTTTAGAAGAAGAACTGAAGATTTTTGCCAGTGAATTTGCTTGTATGGTAGTAAATATCTCATTGTTCGAAACTGGCGGTGGCACGCACGGGCGCACATTATTTTTAAATTATATTCTAAATCACAGAATTCTTTCGTCAGATTTTTATTTCGTTCATATTTTTATTATCATTCCTACAATTCTGTTTATAATAATGATATAGTAACTATATCTCTACCTTACTTAATTTTTTATTTTTGTAATCTATACTTATATGTATAAAGCGGAAGAGTTTGTTTGTTTGTTTGAACGCGCTAATTTCAGAAACCACCGGTCCGATTTCAAAAAAGGTGTAAGAAAAAGACCCGAAAAAATTTCTTACATCGCGAACGCTGCAAAAACTATTGATTATAGAACAAAAGAATGTACCACACTTTCACAGAACATATAATTGTAGTTATCTCATAATAAGTGTTTTTTGAATTTTTAATAATAATTATAATGAGGTCGTTTTAAAAGTTCTTTATTTTGTACCTTGGTATTAACTCTCCTCAAAATAAATTACTTCAATATAAAGATATATTCAATACCTTTCTAGAACTTTTTGAATGATTCAATTCGGACATTTAATTCAAAAGTTATCGCAAAATACAAAATGTAAATATTCGTTTCTTAGGCAAATATTCCGCGCACATATATATGATCGCCGCTCATAGCTGGCAGGTAATTTTTTTTTAAATTTTCTTAGACATTTTTTTGTTCCTTTTTTTCTAATAAGTTTGTAGTATTTAATCGTCTTTTGGGGTATATATATATTTTTATTTTGTAATAATTAATAGGTGATATGAACATGTAACATTTGTGACCCCGTAGATTAGAATTTGATCTATTTAAGAGTATAATAAACGGGAAATAACGCGACACGTTTAGGTAAACAAATACTTACTTTTATTATTAGCTTGACGTTTCGGTATGGTTGCACTGGCCGTAGTCACAAGCAGACAGTTAATTTGTTTACTTAAATGTGTCGCGTTATTTTCCGTTCATTATATTTATGTAATATGCATCGCGAATATAAAAATATTTTTATACCAAGTAACCAAAGTGATAGGTCAAAGCTGGAGTTAGTTTACAGTTAGTTCTTCACGCAGATATTATAATATTATCTATAATTCTTTACAATATTACAACTTCATATAAATGGACCTCGATCTTAGCGTCTTTTGCTAAAATATGAAGACTGCGGCCCATCTATATTTACATTGTTAAATATCGTGATCTCTTTTAAAATTCAGTGAATTTATTTTGATAAGATTAATACCAAGGTGCCAAATCGACATCATTTAAATTATAAAAAAAACACTCACTGTGAGTTAGCTATCCTGGTAAGTACATTGGTGACCAGGTTTTTTTTTTAAATGGACGACAATGACCAATTAAAAAAAAGGTTCAAGTAGTATTAAAAAAACTAAAGATTGAAAAAAAACTTCTGACAAAGTCCCTGGTATTGATTGAAGTTGATCATATTTTTTTTATGGGATAGGAGGGCAAAGGAGCAAGCGTGTCACCTGATGGTAAGCAACCTGCGCCGTCCTTGGACACTGGCAACACTTAGGCCCAAAGATCAATAATAGTTTAAACTGTCGATTTTCTAAAGTATATTCAATTTTAATCAACGGTTTAAACCTGCCCCGTAAGATCAACAGCAAAATGGACATAGATTACGTAACCTAGGTTTAGTTTTAGACAGATTGCAACATTTGGTTATTTAATGTCTGTATTTCGCTTATTATTCACTCTTTTGTATGTTGTCTGTGGCATATTTCGTGAAAAAAACTTCTACTTTTATGAAGTTTTATGGTGTGACCATAGATATAAGAATGATAGATCGGCAATAGTTACCCAAACAAAGAGACCAAAAATGGGTTGTTGATGTTGAGTAACTTATCAATGTGTGCGTAAAAAGCGCTTCAAAGTGTCAACTATTACATAGTTAATGTTCAAGTGTTGAAATGTAAATATCCTGAAAATCTAATATACGCGGTTGCGCTATCGGTGATGAATATTATTAGTAAATTATTCCTGACATATGCCATCTATTATATATAGTCTATGCTAAATCTATGTATGAAGCTCAATCTAGTACTGCCAAACCCACAATCGTCGTTTCAGATGTCAGCTGATAAACGACAGCCATTTTTAAACTAGGCTGCACCATGGTTTAACTCGCAAAGTCTCGTGGTGTAAGCTAACCACAGATTGAGCTGTTATTGGAGGTTTACCTAGCATCGATCTTACAGAATAAACGACAGGGGAGGTTTAAACTAGATAAAATAGATTAATCTGTGATTGGCCTTACGGGCCTTATAGTGTTACCGTTGCGTTGCCGACCTTGAAGGGAGAAGGATAGGGAAGAGAGGTGGACCTCCGGGTACCTCTCTCACCGAACGAAACGCAGCATGAGCCACTTTACGTCGATTTTCTGAGAGGTGGTGGTATTTCACCGGTTGAGCCGGCCCATTCATGAAGATAACTGCTTATTATTTTCAGCATATCTAGGTTGTTAGTCGCTGTTATCAACAGCTAAGCGAATAAGGTGTGTAATAATGGTGGCTTATGGCGCTTTGTACTCTCTACCTACCCCGCAAGGGATCTGGTGTGAAGTTATGTATGTATGTATCAGGAACTTGCGTTGAAAAAAAAAATAGTGTTAGATAGTCCATTGATGAGGAAAGCTTTGGGGTATTAAGATGATCGAGGCAATAATCTTTTTAGTGGAAAATGTATACAATATGGCGGTACGAAGTTCGTGCGGTCTGCTAGTTATATTGATAAATTCTCATAAAAAAATCTCATAATTCTTGTTTAAAAATAAATCTAGCACTCGTTATATGCTAATAAATACGTATCAAAAGATCAGGCTTTCAATTTATTTTTACGTCATAAAAAATGATGTGAAGTCACGGCGAACGAGACTCATATAATAATAAACGAAATAGAATTCAGTTCACGGAAATTAATCGTTCAAAAACCATTTCAATAGAGGATTTATAGTATAGTAGAGCAGCTTTGTTAAAGCGGTTCAGTCATTTTTTGAAGGGTTTTATTGATCCCACGCCAAACGAAGTTCAGACATTCAATTCAGTTTTGATGTTTAGAAATAAATATTTTAATACGGAAGTATATATTTTGCGACTTTTGCGTCCTCTTATTTTTTAAATTTTTGTTGTAGAATTGATGTTCATCTATGCTATCAACAACATGCAACATAACTTCACGCTTGTATCTACCCGAAGGTGTAGGCAGCGGCTGTTAAGCCTCGTCTCGCCGTTATGTTTACGTCCCAAATGGAATAGGCGGCGAACCTATTGCCATACCGGGCACAAAGTTGTCAGTCATGGATATTTATCACACGTAACTTCCGAAAATTTCGAAAAGTCATTGGTGTGTGCCAGGATTCGAACCCACTACTTCTTGAATTAGAAGCGGGGTGCTAGCCACTGCGCCACCGAGAACTTGATTATGCTAACTTATGCTATCATGCTCAGTAAATAAACGATTAATTTCAGTTATCACCCACAATTTCTTCACGCGAACTATCAATCTAATTTCAGGGTTATAGTTTAGAGAAGTTACTAGTGGACAAGTTAAACAATGTGATTTTCAGATTTATTATATATTATATAATAAAGTATGTCACTCAAAAGTACAAGAGTGACTACTTTTGAGTGAACGACTAAATATTTTTATGTCAATTTGAATAGACCAGAACCAATTACAAAGAGAAGGCCATCCATAACTAGCGATGTTAGAGGCATTATTGGACATTTGCCAAAATGTATGTTTATAATTTCATTATGACTTATTGCACACTCTAAGACTCTAGACATGTCGTTACCGGGTCTAGATAATAGTGCCACCTCATCGCTTCTGTTAGGTCTCGTGGAAGATTTTAGCTGATGCGGAACATCTAAGTTATGATATTTATTTGTCATTTATTTTTATAAAAAGAGCATTACATATTCGCGTCGCTTTACAGCAATTCCGTCAGATATTCCTGTATGTATATATATTATATATGTATATGGATATTAGTGCGATTAATGTGTCATGTACTAATTTACATACACGTGTACACCTGTATCAGTATAGGTACGTATTAAAGCCTTACATGGGCTAGCTATGATTAAAATACAAAACTACTTGACAAGTTTGTGTCTAGTTTTGCCTAGAGTTTGAGTCTTGGCCTGTCATACATTATGTGTTTTCGTTGTCGTTTTCTTTGCTAAGATACCTTCTTACTTGTGTACCTACATTCAAATAATACAAAACTAAAATCCAGGATGTAAATATAGTTATGTATAATATAATGAACTATCTCTAGTTTAGTCTTCAATCTTCTCGTGATGTTGGTAGTGCCCGGCACTTTCATTCAGAAAAAATCTGTTCTTAAAATAAAACATAACCATAAACAAACATAATATATCTCCCCAAATTTAGTAAATTTTCGCTTTAGTGACCCGACTCACGTTCCGTTCTCGATAATTATTTGTTATTTATGTATGATTGATTGTAAGGTGTCGATTTAGAGTCTCGGCTTACACCAGTGATAATGAATGACTATTGACTATGTTGTGCACAAATTGTAGAGTGTATGTGTACAACGTGCTGAGGCGTACTTGACGCCTACTTGCATCTCTGAGTACTGCAGGCCCAACTGCAACTGCACCCTGATTACTTTATTTTGAATATTTATGTCATTATGAAGCATTAGGGTCATGCTAAATAATGACATGACTTTAAAAGTTATTATCGTCAAAAATCAATCCTGTTCTTGTCACCGTGTTACTGACTTCAAAATATTAGTTAGTTTGCTTATGGAAACCATTCAAATTAGATATCAGCTCTCATTAAATGCTTAATTAATTACATATTCTCACAAATTTTGAAGCCATAAAATGTCTATATTGCAAACAAAAAAATCGGGAGTGTTTTTTTAATTTTTCAAATCCGTGCTATGTTAACATAAATCTTCACAAACTCCTTGAAAAGTCAATTAATTTACAAATGATTGCATATTAATGAATTATAAAAACACTTTAATTTCAACTTTTACATTTTTATTTTGCTAGTAACTGATTTCAATGTTAAGTGCAATTAAGACAATTATTGCGTTTCTTTTAAGCATATGAAAATTGCCCCGCTCTCTCCCATAATGAAGTCTCTAAGGACAGCTTCGCGTTAAAAGTTCCGTGACAGAATCGTTCTTGTTTCGGTTCTAGTAATTACCTTTTCATGTACTTAAAGAAAAAACTTGGAGAGTTCGTTTAAGTTACATTAGCCTTAATTGAGAAAAATGCTATTTGTATGTACAAGATGGTTGCCAAATTGCAAAGTTAACAATTTAATGCAAGAAAAATGTATTCTGACGAGAGACAAGCTTTTGTTGCATATAAAAATGTGTCTGCAACCTAATTGCTTTAATGCATTTTTGACTGAAATAATGAAAAATAACGACCGCTATCCATTTTTGTTATATTCCCGTTTTCTCCAATTAGAATTGATTATATCCAAGTTTCAAAGCTAGAAATTATTAAGCGCGAGTTGAGCCTGTTTAGCATAAATATATTCAGACCGAACGACCAAGTTCATAAATAGACAATTGCAGTAGACGTGTGTACATAATTACGGAGGTCTGCGGAAGCGTTCTGAGTAACAATATTACAAAGGCCTGATGCTGAGCTCTCGCATCCATGATGAGACCGCACCGACCGACGCTACATATGGTGATTAAGTATGGGTCTGCTGCTATAAGAGTGATATTACATTAAGTCAAGAGAATAACTGTGCAGATGTTTGATAGGAATTGTGAATAAAAAATGCCACCTTTTACGTTTTATGTTTCCTGCGTAAACTCCCGATGTTTGCACTTAACGCGACCTTTTTAATGTTGCTGTTTTTTTTTTATTCGGAATGTAAAAACAAACAAGTTTCACGCGGAGGACGTATACCCGCATAATGTTTGTCATGAAAATTATTAATACTCAGAACACGTGTCACGACTTTGGGTTACATTTTTTTTATATTACTTAGGTAAATGTAAATTAGATCATACCGAAACTAAGTCCACGTTGGTGGTTTTTAGGCGAAATATGGCACTACCAAATGTATGTAAAAGCTTTGTGTTGGTGCAAGTGTTAGTGGATAAAAATCGATATTTAACAAGAGACAGAATGTAAGAGGAGTTCATATTATGTAAAATAAATAGCAAAAAACTAATGTCTTAAAAATTAACTTACATGAATTTTCCTCGCGTCTTAACATTTTACTGCTTACGAGTTACATTAACCATCCGGTGGGGTTCCCGATCCTTCCCGTATAATTATCTAAAAGCAGACGGCTATGCCACGGTAACACTATGTATATTATACTGCAGGCGTCCATGGGTAGTCCTAATCACTTACCACCAGGTGACCCGCTTGCTTGTTTGTCCCTTAAAACAATATATTTTTGTCTTTACACTAACATGTGTAGAGACATAAGTACATACAGCTATTTAAAACCTTATTATATTATTTGGAATTGAACTACTAACAGCTCTATTTGAAGCTTTTAAATCTCTCCACGTCAAGTATCATCTGACAACATCGGAAGTATATTTTGCTCCGCACAATACGCTGCTGAAAGAAAATGTAAAACAAAATGTATTTCAGTGAAGAGCGAGCTCTTATAGTCCGACTGTGGAAGTATGTTATCCAAAACTTTATTGTAATAACATTATTTTCTCTCGATCTTTCCGTAGTTATTAATACAAAAAGTATCCAATGTTTTACTTTATAACGCAATAACCTGAACCATACATTTCTGAATTTAGGTCGGGTAAAAAAAAGGAGGCATAAAATCGTAAGAAACATAGTTAGAGTATACGGATCTCCAGGATAATAATATTAAATAGGTCCTTGAAGAAGAGAGGCTTCTAAGGTTGTCTCCGTTTTCATTATTACTATAAAATATTTTACCACCCGAGTGTCTCACGCCTTCGTCGGTAACATTACTGCAATATATTTGAATATAAGTAAGAATACGACACCTCCGCTAAGGGACAGTTCAGATATAATTTACGCGGTATATAATTTTGTTTAATGGACCTTCGAGTTGTCAAGATAATAAATAATACCGGGCCGGTTTTCGTCCGGGCACGTCTTTGTGGAGAGGCGTGCTCCGAATAATACTAATGTCTAATCTATTTATTCTTACTGGCATTATTCGGAATTATTGGTAAAACGTATTGGACCTACCAACCTTCCCGTTTTTGGCCTATGACGTAAATATAATTAATTGTGTTCAATTTATTCAGCTACAGATTTGCATAATATCGTTTTACTTTTCCCTGATCTGAGCCAAAATTATTAATATGTATTTTAATTTGAAATAACATTTGGCGAATTAAAAGAAATCATTTATATTCTGTTCTCTGTTTGTTATTGCTGCTTTTATTATTATTTTACTAAATAACAACGCAATAAGAGCAAGATAAGTCATAACAAAATCAATATGAACCCCTAGACCGTAAGAATAGAATCCAAATAATAATATGTTTTATGAAAGAAGACCGCACCCAACATGCCCACATTCCAAAAAAAAGCAGTAAACATTATCTTTTTTAAATTATGTTCTTCTGAAACAATACTACGACATCGGTACATTTGCCAATGTTGTTTATTCGCCCACATCCAAAGTTTGTATCTTTTATATTCACGAAGTCACCAGATACCTTTTTCCACATGCTGACTTCATTAATTAAATTTGAACCGTTTATGCTGGCATATCCTTACCCGACAAAAGTCACTTCACATTGTTATGGGGTTGTACTGTTTGGAATTCACCCTGGGTAAATCTTGTTACACGATTCCTTGATTTTACCATAAGTGTATAGAATTTGTAGTTTGGGGCCATTCAAGTATTCAACTGCTTTGCTTATTTTGAATGTCATGGGGGGTAGAAGGATTCAGATGATGATTACGTTTTCAGTACTTATTTAATTTTCTAAAAAAGCTCCTGGATCAATCTTGTAGATGGTCTCCTGAGAATTTTTAAAATGTTTACGTAATTGTGGGGGAGGGGGGTAAGAGCTTTGCTTACTTTTGCTGACAGGGGTGCTGAAATGGGGGGGGGGGGAGTAAATAATTGTAATAAATCTGCTTACGTAATACTTGAATCGGCCCTTTGTTGTATGGTTTTATTTAGTTCTTGCCGTTCAGTGCTTTTAATTTTCTCTATCGCAGATGCTGCACAAGCAGATTTAAGCGTCGAAAATAAGCTTAGGAAAACCGAAGTATAATGTATACATATTTATGAGAATTATCGTTAGCGATCAATTTTGTTTACCTTTGAACACGTCCTTACTTTACATACCATTCTTATTATGAAAGTAGGTCACATCTATCCACATGTTGACGAACAAATGCCAGATTTTCTTTACCCGACCGGCCCAAAAATGTTTTATTCCTGAATCATCTTGGTACTGCGGTCCGATGTGCTAAGCAACCACACGCTGTGTTATAGAAACTAAATAGCGCATATTAATTCGTATATCCTGGTAAATACATACTAATGATACAAAAAAAAAAACCGACGACGCCGTGCATCCATGAACACATGACCTCATTTATACCAATGCAATACAAGACACATCAAATAACATATAGATACAAATTTTTAAATTGGCATTACTATTTTTATCTATTACTGCCTGTTATTGTGATATTTTGCTTATGCTTGGAAAATTGGAGCACGCAACCAACTTAATATATTTTTATAGTTTTTGTAAAAAGCAGCAAGCCGTATGTAATAAATGTTTTTTTTTTATTTGAATATGAATATTTCCCGTGTAGAAAAAAATACATACATACATACATAACTTCACGCCAAATCCCTTGCGGGGTAGGCAGAAAAAAATAGCTGTAAGATTTATTTAAATGTACGTGAATGTCTGTCATATGCCGATTCATTTTATCAATTACTTTTGATTTTAATGAATAAATAAATTTCATATATCAATCGATTTATATCGAACAATATATAGTGTTTGATATAAATCTCCTTAAATGTGAAACAAAGTTAAACTTATAAATCACATCATATAAGCATATTCAGCAAATTGCGATCCAGTATCCATCAAACAGTCCCAACATATATTCACATCATTAAAACATTACAGATTCAAATATGCTATTGACATTTTGTCCGTGGGAGACTTTTATGGTACAATCGGGTGGATTAGCCTCTGCTCCCCCTCTCGAGGAATGCTAATGGTTTGCTATTTACGGCCTTTCTTGGAGTGCTTATGTGGATTAGAGAGTTGTGTGTCAGGATTTTATCCCTTTTTTTCCTACAAGCCTTCGTCCTATTTCAGCGTTATTGTCAGCAATGTAGTTTTACTTTTACGAATTGTTTTGGGGGTAGGTACGTAACGAAATGCTTTTGTTCATTCTCATGTATATTTTTATTATATGAATTTAATTTATTAATAAAATGAATTGTAATATCGTGCAAATGAGTTTTTACTAATTCAACAAAAATGTTAGTATTTCATTGAAAGAATAAGGATAAAAATGCATTTCTAGTACAACTGTTTTGTATTATATACTTAATATTATTGTAGCGACAATGCGCGTGTTCATTTATCGTACTGTAGAGAAAAATAATAAAGATTTCTAATTAGCGTAATTACAGTGGTACATCATAACGTGGAATTTATGCTGATTACAATTCAGACACAAACATTAGCTGATGAAATATCTTCTCTTATATATTAAGAAGTATTTTTGGAAATTACGAATACATTGTCGCATTCAAAAATTTATTTTCAGTCTGACTAAGTCTTGTTGGTCCAGTGGTCGCGGAGTACGAATTCTGGCTCACACCAATGACTTGACGAAATTATTTTCGGAAGTTACGTCTGAGAAATATCGATGACTGACAACTTTGTGCCCGGTATGGCAATAGGTTCGCCATCTGTTTCATTTGGGACGTGAACATAACGGAGAGATGAGGCTTAACAGCCGCAGTCTACAATTTCAGCAGAATATAACACCGGGGATACTAAACACGATAATTAAAAGTAACACATTGTTTTCCAAGAAAGGTGTAAGAAAGAGGCAAACAATTCCCTATATTTTGACACACCAAATCCTGAGTATGCACTTTAAAAGATTCAGAAATTCGGGATATGATGCCTCAAATTTAAAATTGCCCAACGGCCCTAACCCTTTCCAGTCAGTCTGTTGTATAGTTGAGAGATAAAACCTTTATGTTGTAGGCAATTTAACCTCAGTTGCATTGTAGTTCACACAAGGTTCACAGTTTATCTGTGTTATATTCCTGTATGTCCTGCGATCTATACTCGGATACAATAATTAAACGGCAACCTTTCACAAAGCTGCCACTCGCAAGGTTTAATATAGCAGGCATTTACAGGTGAATTCTTTGACATGGTCAACTTATTTTATGACCAGACAAGTAAGTAATGCAGCTATCTTGATGAAATACTTTCAGTAATGAAATTCCTCTTGGTTTGGTCCCATTTCGTTCGTCAGCTTGGCGTAATGCCACTTTCTCAATTTTGGCGCAGACATCAAGTTCTCCAAGGAACGAAACTGCAAAAAGTAACTTTTAAAATGTGGCATCTAGTTTTATTGAGCGAGGGTGTCTCGAGTTTCGTAAAAGTAAATGATGGGTGCGAAGTTGTGCCAAAAGGACACTTAAATTTTCTTAAATATATATTTTTTTCTTATCTTTGTGTACATTGTTGTTGCCTTAAATATATAATAAGCCTAAGAATCGTCTCTGTAAAATTTATTATGTCGTTGGTGTGCGTGTGGTGATAAGTAAGAAAAAGTAAAGTGACAACCAATTTTCTTGCAATGTGATCCCCGCCTTTGACCTTTCCATTCCGACCTCAGATATCGTTTTTGGCTTGCACAATGTAATTTGTTGATGTTCCAGAATACCCACCTGGAATTTTAATTCATTTCAGTTTTTTGTCATAAACTACTAAGAATACACATACAGTTTTTCTTTTAATCTTCAAATCGCAATTGTATTACAATAATATTATTATTCAGTAATAGTATGCTTCAAACGTTGTCTTCTTAACGTTGGTGACTTTTCGGCCTGGTCTTGCCAATTGTTCCGGAAGTATTGTTGCTGCCAAACTAGATAGTTTCGTAACAATTTTGTCAATCAAATCTTTTGTGAAAGCAATTTTATTCTTGAGCATACCTACCGATATTTTTTTAATACCAAATCCAATCATTCAGAAATCTAAAATAAATTTGAGCTTTTTACATTTTTACAATGAAAATTTAAATATAATATAATTACGGGCCCTAGACCAATTTGTAAAACAATTATTTAAAAACTTACTCTACTGTACTAGCTAACTACTAACGGTACTCTGAAGTGGAATACTCGGCTTCTGTATCAAGAAGTCGTAGGATCGAATCCTCGCTAAAACCAATTACTTCTCAGAATTCTTGTAGTTATGCATGATAAATATCGATGACTGATAACACTGGTGTTAAACAATAGGTTCCGTCATCTGTTCTGGCTTAATAGCCACTGCTTACAGCTTCGGGTAAAAATATACTTTTGTGTTTTGTCTGCTTTATAAAAGTTATTCACACGAAGAGAAAGCGATTTAATATTTTTCCTCTATTCACTCTCGAGGACCTATCCATCATTTTCATAACGCCTCATAGTTCAATAATCTAACCGGATTCCTATACACTGCCTTTCAATTTTGGGGCATTCACTACAAACAAGTTGGATTGAAAGCCGAGCTGAACACGCATCACTTCACATTTTTGCGGGAAACTGACGCGTCGATAGTTTTAGGTGCTATGCGGCGTCCAGATTTTTTTGATTTTTTCTCGATTTCAAAGGAACTATAGGACATTAATTGATATCTAAAGGAAATTATCAATTGAATTGAATTAGATTTGCATGTCTCTGGTGTAACTCATTACATTATCTTATTAGGTATAATATTATTATTGTCTATTTTTAAGGAGTTATCTACACAATAGAGCAAATAAATTCTATAAGCATATAAAATATTCAAAACTTTGTAATGGATAAGCTTACATTTTTTAATAAACTTGTCCCGCCGTATTGTAATCTGTTCGAATCTACAGCATAAAATCAAATGTCACGTGTCGAATACGTTTAACCAAAACGGACTCCAAATCTCTTGGCATGTTATATTTATAGCAGCTCGTAGTTCCTCATATGTGTTCACGAGCGACAAATGGAAATGTGAGGTCTTTTCATCCGAGGCGTGACAGGCCAGTCTCAAAGCCGCTTTTGACTAAAATATTTCTTATTGTGCCTGCTTTTTACTTTTATATAAATCTGCCGGTGTCAGCTTTTGTGATTTACTTGGTCGAGCGGTAGAAAGAGGAGAATCACCGCTGTCAGCATAACCTAGGATGAAGTTTTATTTTCCTTAGGTATTTTCACAGTTACTGTTGTCGTCCTTTGACTTGTGTTATTATTTTGAACAAGTTCAATATAGAATGGTTGTTAAAATAAACTGCATAAATCTATGCGAATATTATAAATTAATATGTAGAGTAACAATTACGTAGATTTGGTGTTACTTCTAAACTGACATTGCGGCAGAAATATTCCAAAGTGAATAAAGTAAGAAATTGACTGAATTCTCCATTTCAATTTAGTTTGTAATGAAAATAAATGAAACCAGTTTCTCTGCCAACAAATCGGTGCCAATATCAACTGAGTGCTCCGTAATACTGTGATCTCTCTTTGGTGAACGGAAAAAAAAATACTTGGCGATTAAGTTCAATATTCCTTTGAAAGGTTTCCGTGTCTGGTTCTAGTTATTACTTTCAACGTCATGTGCCTATTGTTTCCTCAATTTGCTATCAAATATGACGTTTAGTTGAAATGACTATTTGTTAACATTTTTAGTGGGTTAAAATTGGAAATATATTTTCTGTCCTTCATATAGAGAACAAGCATTGATTGCTCAACATAACATAACATAACTACACGTCTTTTTCTACCTGAAGGTGTAGGCAGCGGTGGTTAAGCCTCGTCTCGCCGTTATGTTTACGTCCCAAATGGAATAGGTGGCGAACCTATTTCCATACCGGGCACAAAGTCATCGATATTTATCACACAAAACTTACGAAATTAACCTCGAAAAGTCATTGGTGTGAGCCAATGTGAGGATTCGAACCCGCGACCTCTGGATACAGAAACGGGGTGCTCGACTACTGGACCACCGAGACTTCGATATTTTAAAACATAAATACCTATGTTACTAGTCTATCTACATACTTAGTATATTCACATGCCGAAAGATTGGAGAAGATGTACAGGATCCAATTTCCGAGAATGCAATATGACACCCTTCAAAATAGTGTCCTCAACGTCAGGACGGAGGCTGTATCGGCTTATACAGCGCTGTATTCACGAGCGATGTGTAAATATATACTTTGTAGCAGATATTCAATACATCTCGGAAATGATTTTCATCCAATATAATATGCAAAGACGGCTTTGTGTACAATCATCATCATAAGCCCTTTTGAGGTCCACTGCTGGACATAGGCCTCCCCCATAGAGCGCCACAACTGCCGGTCCGCGCAATCATGGGGGGTTTTTGCCATAATCGCCACGCTTGGCAGGCGGGTTGGCGATCGCAGTAGGCTGTATCGTCTTGAGAGAGAATGCTGTGTACAAAGATTGTGTATTTAATAATACTTTTCTTTTAGGTACCTATTTATTTTATTATTTGAGATAGTTATATTTACTTCTTACCAGCTGACCCGAACTTCACTTCGCGTCAGAAGCAACAAATTATTAAAAAAAAATAGTAGTCTAAGTTGCTCCTTATTACCTCAGCTACCCGCCCAGTCAAAATCTGAGCATCCACCTGACCAGCCACGAGAGTATCAATTGTTATGAAATAATAATAATAATAAATCTTTATTAAGCACTCAAGTATACATTTTTATAGACATTAAATATTAAACACAAATTCGGTAAATGACAATAGCGTTACGCATCCTAGCTCCTAAACTAGGCTGAGAGCCTGTGTCATAGGGGCCAGTGATTCGTTGTGACACTTATATAACAATTTTATTTCCGTTTATCTAAGGAGTTTTGTGATGTAAAATATGAATAGTATGCATAAGTTTTTTTTTACTATATCAAAAAACATATATAATACCATGTAAAATTTTGCAACAGTTTTGCTTCTTGAAAACTTGATACCTTCAAAATTCACCGTGGAGACAATTTAAACCATCTTATTCTTCTAAATATTGAATCGCAAATGTAGTTCTATAAAAAAAACTCAATTACATTGTTTTAGTGACATTTTTTCGTTCAAGACTTCCTCAAATAGAATTGCCTCTCTTTGAAAGATTTTGTCGCAAAAATAGATTAAGCTGCGCTCTGATATTCAAATTTTAAAATGACACATTGTTTTAGCAACGTATAATAAAAAAAATTATTCCATCAAAGTTTGATGTAGTCAAATGTTGTTTAAGAAAATTGACTTAAAATATACATTTATTCAAAATGTGTCTTCAAATATTACACTGACCAACTTTTACGTTTAAAATGTGTTAAAACTAGGTTAAGAAAGACAGACAAGTTTGTAATTTGTGTTGAGAGTTTACATGTAATTTATTCCTTCAATTAATATAAAGTATCTCACAGCGCCACGTCGCTCGGACCACGTTACCTTGAAGATTTTCAATAAAGGTTATTAGAATTTTGAAGTTTCCCTTTGCCCGTGAATATATTAAAATACCTATTCCCCTTAACATCAGATGGGCCATGTTTGTCATCTTAAGTAAAAATGAAACCAAACCGTCTACATTATTATCCATAAGTAAATATTTTTGAAACGTTTAATAGTATAGTGTCGCTGATATTTTGTTATCATTGTCATCTGTTGTCAAGTTATTTACTAACGTCGAAATTCTAATGTGATCTAACTACAAATTTTACATATCATTTTATTTTTTATTACAGGTAATTCAAACATACAAGGAAACCATATAATCCGTATGAATATAATTACGTAAGTGAAAAATAAGAAACTATTATTGTGCAAGGCAGACTTACTGTTACTATAGTTCATTTAATTGATTTTGCTACATACGTCACTACTTAAAAACTATCAACAGAATTGCAGATTTCTAGATATATATAAACATGTAACTAACATTAGATATACAGTCCCGGCAATTAACTTAATAATCACCCAAATACTTTTGTTGAATAAATTATTACAGATTGATAATTCCCATAGGGAAAAGAACAGGCCTTTCCATTTCGCTAACCGAATCCCAATTTTCTTTCAATTGTTCATTAATATGTGAGGTATAATTGCTGAGCATTTTTATACATTGTTTTGTAGTAGGTACATTGAAATCCTTTAGTATTGTATTATAAAGCTGTATTCCATTTTTTGTTTTCCTTTTTAACCTAATAAATCCGCTCTGGAATTCACTTTTGTATAAATTTTAACACGTGAGTGTTTTTTTTTATAACAACAGTAAAATGGAGCCTATCGGTGCAATAAGTAGTTACACAAAAAATTAAAAAAAACAACCGTTTGCTTTAAAAATAAAAAGGAATAAATAAGTGTTTTTTTTTAAACCTTAACCAATATATTTTTTGTAGTTATCATATTAATAACACGATATTATTGAACAGGATATAGAAAGGAATGCTTAGATGGCTTGAACATGTAGAAAGGATGGACGAAAGAAGACTGATTGAACGAATTTATAAGACAAGTGTAAAAGGGCGGACCGCTAAAGGTCGCTGTGTTAGTGTGAGGACAGGTCAAAAGTGGCTACAATTGACGAGCTTGTATGAAAGCGATAATGAGAGTTGAGTAAGTAAGCAAGAAATGTTTGTCAGGTTCGAAGCAAATGGAAATAATTAGTTTTTTGCATACTTACATGCGAAAACGGCTTGTTAATATGTATTATTATGAATTTATTTATCATATTAATTAATAGATGCTATATTTATGCTTGAATATAAGCAAGGTGAGACTGAACAATGAGAAGAACCCGTAAGATGAGAGGGGTTATGGACGATTTTAAATGAATAATGTCCGTTCATTTGTTTTGCAACAAGAAAGGTATTAGTGGTGATTTATGTGTGTTTTACTAAAGTACTCGTGGATGGTAACTGCGGTAAGAAGTGGTCGTTACTTTCGAACAAAATTGACAACCAAAGAGATATTAGTCCTCTTCTACTTACATATTACCCAAAATGAGTTGAATTTAAACTTTATCAATTTGACTCCCGTAAAATCTTGACTATAGTTATATATGCTATATCTGGATGTGTATATTAATAATCATGTGACGTTACATATTGAACCTATCATTAGATATTAGATCGCTATTAGTAGCAAAAAAATCTTCCGTTACAATATTACAAAATAAATACTCATGGGACCTCGTCTACAGAAATATACTCTGACATGTTCTATACAAGTATTAATCATTGTTCTCCCGAGGGTGTATGATTTTGTTTATGTTTATTTTACGTAAAAACAAACCAAACAGTCATGTTATCGGGTGCCTATTCAGGTTTTCATAATGAAAAATATCCTTGACGTGGTGTTTTTTTTTTCTATTATATAGCGCTTTTTGTTTAAATCGGCTATCAAAATTTGCAATCATTTTGACAAATACTATTCGGAATACTTTTTAAAAAATAATATTTCGTATGAAATATTACACCCTAGGAAGGAGTGTAGCCTTGTCAATCTCGCATTTTAGACATGTTATCTCACGAGACGTCACAGCGTTTGACTGGGCAATGCTAACAATTTTTTGACTAATGCGTCTGCGTAAATAAGTCTTAATGTACAATTCAATAAATATACAAACACCTGGAAAAATAATCCTTATTGTGAACGTAGTCGTTTAATGAAGCTTCTGTCTTCTTACTAAGATTTTTAATATCATTACAATGGTGATTTGAATTTACTATACAACAGCATCGTCTACATAAGGATCGTGTACTGACGCTACGTGAATATAAATTCTTGGCATACATTTTTGTATATTTATCTTCTTTCTCCTGCCATCTTTTCTTGAATAACAAGCTGCAGCAGATCATATATCGAACCACCCATTATATGCCCGAGGTATTCTGTCATTATTTCACTTAAATAATTTAATAGACGTAGCACACAATATTAAAATGATTGAGTGAAGTAAAAATGTATTTGCGTCAAATAAAAACATTGAATTTAAATCGGAATCGTTTATCGTAGCGATATTTTATTTATTGTATTCCAACGACACAAAATATGTGCAAAAAAAATATGTTCAGTTCAGTATTGAACGCGAACAAAAACTTCAATATTTTATGCTGTTCAAAATAAATACAATAAATAACTTGACTCTTTTGTATATTTAATTGAAATCGAGTGTTAAATCAGTCTGCATTTGCGGTTGTTCTGAAATTTTGCGGTTCGTGCTACTTGCGACGAAATTTATAAGCGGCTTTTTTATCACAGGCTATCGAGTTCCATGGATTATGTTTCCATGTTATATGTTATTGAATACCTATCTCTGATCATGGAATTAAATGGTTTTTGTTTCTGTTTGGCTTCATTTCACTCGTTTCGATTTCTGGTTTTTCGAAAATCATTCAGAAAGTCTGATAAAATAGTATTCAGCGAATGGCAATGTGCTTATAGAACTCGATGCGTAGAAGCTCAATTGCTTACGTCCACATCTTCGGATCTATAAGACTTAATTTTTTTTTATTAAATGTTGAGACTGAGCTACTTTGAATATCAGTTTTCTAGTATAATATATGCTGCATTCTACAGCATTAAAATTTGCTCTTCGAACTTCTATATTCAATTAAAGTATAAAACTTGGTAACTCATAATCTTAACACACTTTACTCGAGTTGAATTTGTTTTATTACATTAATTATGTTGCGAAGTCGTGAGCGAGTGTGTTCGCGAAAATAATAATAAATATAAAAAAACACAATTTCAGACTACTCTGTGTACTCAATAAATTACATTCTTGCGCCATATTTTATATGATACGACCTTCGTTTTTGTTTTCGTGTGTGCGCGACTTAGAAATATTATAGGAATAGCGTACATTCATTTCGTAATAAACAAAAATAAATAAGATAATACATTATTTGTTGAAGCCCTAACGAGTAAGAACAATGAAATTAGATGGATTGTTGTCTGGAAATTTCAGTTTTGCTTCACTGAAAATTTAATATTCAACACGTCTCGAGTACAACGATACAAACCTGAATTCATTCAGGTTTCAATAAGCCTGTCGCACTGTTTAAATACTAGAACTACTTAAGTAAGTAGTAATAGTAGGAGAGCTGGCACCAATTTTTAAGTAGGTGTATGAGGCAAGCTGAGAGCTTGTCACACACCTCTCCTGTTATATCCCAACACGGAATTGCAGACCTGACTGCTGAGTACCGGGGCTAAATCAACCCTTATTTCTTTTTTATTCCAAAAAATGTATTTGAGGCAATATGCAATTTATATATGTTGTAGTTTAATACTCAATGTATACGGAAACAAATAAGCCAGACAATTTAATAGGGGCTTTATCACTGCCAGACGCGTGCAGAAATATTTTATACAAAAGTATAAAAAATGTATTTGAGGCAGCTTGAAATTTTGATAGAGTGTTATTTATAACTAAAAATAAGATTTCCAAAAAACAGACCAATTCGTTGGGACATTCTACCTTCCAGGCGATCAAACAAATAATGGATAGGTACGAGCTTGAGCATGTGGTGCTCGTGCTATAGACAAGCTGTAGTCTGAGAGAGAGTCTTCGTTCTTGATAGCCGCGTTAGTATTGGTTCTGGCGAGGCCACGTGACTTACAATAGACAGGAGGTGGATTTTGTGGAGAAAACTCTAAAAAAAGTCAAGAGGCGCTAGAGATCCGTAAACATCATGGGTTAAAATACATTGATATTGTTTTGCCAGTGATTCCTAACCTTATAGATGGTTGTCACTTAAGTTGTTATAAGAATTTTATAGCTTTGATGAAATAATATATTGAAAGTGGAGTGGAGGCATTCTGTATTAATTTCTGATAGCTTTTAAATTTTAAATTTGCCTTGATATTGTGCTTTCAATATATGATACTTAAATTTTATTATTCACCACAATTGTTGCACAACGTTACACTCTGCTCGACTACTATGATCGCATAGAATTTCTTAGTTAACATGTAGGACGTTGATTTTAATTTGGTTGGGTCTTAATTGTTATTGTCGAGTATTCTTGGTTGCTACACCTTTTTTTTTTTTTTTTTATAGCATTGGAGAGCAAACGACCAGGCGTGTCACCTGATGGTAAGCAACTAATGCCGCCCATGGACACCAGCAACACATATAGTGTTACTGTTGCGTTGCCGACCTTTAAGGGATAGGGGATGGGGAAGGGGGATGGGCCTCCGGGTACCTCTCTCACTGAACGAAACGCGGTATAAGCCACTTTACGTCGATCTTCTGAGAGGTCGTGGTATTTCACCGGTCGAGCCGGCCCACACATGCAGCGAACTGCTTGGCTCTACCACTGTTAAAACCTACTGCTTTGTTTTCAGTAGTGAAAATAATATTGTTATTTATTTCAAATGGTATCAAAAGAGTATTTGGCGCATGAGTTTCTTGCCGGATTCTTCTCATGATAGCCCCTACACTCGGAATCGAGCCCCTCGTGGCGATTGCGTCCGTGGTCTTTTTTTGTTCCACGGAGGCACTTTCCACAAGCGCTCGTGTTTGTATTTAATTTTAAATAATATATTATCTGTACTTGTTGACTATTTTTAAGTGTCTGTGAAGACCTATAAAAATAAAGTTATTTTGACTTTGACTTTTGACTTTGAAAATACTGTGTGTGGATCTAATGTTTCTACTCCTACAAGAGGTATTACATTAATGTAATTATTTTTCAAATGATATATGCTGACAAATAAAATAAAATTTTCACTGCACTGAATTTGCCTATTTTCTACTGACAAATACACCTATACTTTTACCATTATGGTATCTTTTACCTGTTTAGCTCAATTCAATAGCTAAACATACATGAAAACTACATGTTCGTATTTTAGGGGTCCCTGAAAACTATTGGAAGCTATTTTAAAATAGATTCTTTTGACTTACTTATATTTCATATCTAATTAAACTAACTTCTTGTTTAAGTAAAAATAAATTTCTCATAATAGGCATAAAATCAATGCATTTAAATTTTCTTTACAATAAATTAAGGATATTGTCATTTCATATTTTATAACATACATACATAACTTCATGAACATACCGTGCCCATACCAATAAGCGTCGAAGAGTCAGTTCTCGAAGTCGTAAACAAATACGTCTACCTAGGCCAAATTATCCAGTTAGGTAGACGAAACTTCGAGAAGGAGGCCGAAAGGAGGATTCAGCTGGGTTGGGCTGCATTCGGCAAACTACGTCGAGTCTTCAGCTCGCCTTTACCGCAATGTCTGAAGACCAAAGTCTTTGACCAGTGCGTCTTACCGGTGATGACCTACGGTGCCGAAACGTGGACACTCACGGTGGGGCTAGGCCACAAATTTAAAGTCGCTCAGCGAGCTATGGAGTGGGCTATGCTCGGGGTATCTCTGAAGGATAAACTCAGGAATGAGTATATCCGCCAGAGAACTAGGGTAACCAACATAGCTCGTAGAATAAGCTCGCTAAAGTGGCAATGGGCTGGTCATATCTGCGGAAGGACCAACGGTAGATGCAGTAAGAAGGTCATAGAGTGGAGACCGCGTCTTGCTAAACGCCCACCAGCCCGTTGGTCAGACGTCCTCAGAAAGGCTGCTGGAAAAGACTGGTTGCGGAAGGCAGAGAATCGGATACTGTGGCGCACATTGGGAGAGGCCTATGTCTAGCAGTGGACTGAGGAAACCTCACGAGTGAGGAATGAGACCTGGATTTCAAAGTCCTTTAAAGATTGCAGCACCAAGGATTTAAATGAAAGAAACTTCTCTGCTAAACCTGCAATACTCGAAGAAGGCTTCTTCTGCAGATCAGCTTCAAAACTGGCCATGCGTTCTTCAAAATTAGTCTGCATGTCTTTAATAGTTTTCTGAACTGATTCCATTTTTGTGTGAGTTGAGTATATGTGGTCAGAATAGAATTTTATTTGGGGATAAAACTCAACTAGCAAGTATAAACTATTATATGATGATGTCTAACATTAAATTATCTTAAATTACTATAATACTATTTTATTTTTATTTTAAATCTTAGAAGCAAAAAACTTTATGTTACTAGTTTCGACTACCCGCAAAGAAATATTAACACATTTGACTTAGAAATACTGAGATACTGAGTCTGTTCGTTTAGTAGATGCTCTTTTACAATACGTAAAGTATTAAATAACATTTTAAAAATGAAATATTATTTAAGCAGTCCTGCAGTTCGCTGCATGAATGGGCCGGCTCAACCGGTAAAATATCACGACCTCTCGGAATATCGACGTGAAGTAGCTAGTGCCGCGAATCCTTCGCTGAGAGAGGTATCCGGAGGCCCCATCCCCTTTCCCCTTCCCTTCCCCTCCTACTCCTTTAAGGACAGCAACGCACCACGGTGTTCATGGGTAGTGATAAGTTACTTACCATCAGGTGACCCACTTGCTCGTTTGCCCTCCTAGCCCATAAAAAGAATCATGATCATTTGAACTACAGAGAGTAGGGTAAATACCATCTTAGTGCCAAGAATTTGCTACAATCTTAATATACCTACATGAAATTAAATTACACTTTGCACGAAGAGAAAATTTGGTACTAAGCCGGCGTAATACCGACTAATGCCGCCATGCCGTTCAAAACACATATTCCAGTGAATCACAAGCTCTTGGAGATTATTTTGTAAGTAATTATTGAACTCTTGACTGTTTTGCGGACTCGTAGTGCCACAGAACAGAAAATAAAACCTTGTAATTGATAAAATAAATCAAGGGTGGAAAGAGCAAAACTAACGTTTAGTCGTTGGAGTAAGTACACGTTGATGTGGGTGTCACGTCCATTTCAAAGTTTGGGTTGCGATTCTTCTCCTCTCTATTGACCTCTTGAGGTTTTGAAAGCTTTTTTGTATTGTTAAATACACTTTTTTGTGTATGTGACATGTGTAACTATATATAGAAATAAAATATCATAGCTACACAATTTTACTCCCGCTATGTCCTCGTCATTTGGTATTGACAATCAATTGAACATATAATAGAAGTCTCATATTAAGATATTCTAGGTTATTGATTTATCAAATTCGTAACAAGTTCGTTTTACTTATGAACGATTTTTTTTTCAAATTTATCAAATTCGTAACAAGTTCGTTTTACTTATGAGCGATTTTTTTTTAAATAGCTATTTGATGTTAAACTTTTCACCAAAATAAAAATTGCCTCTATGTACGAAGGAGTATTGCTTTCACGTAGTGAAATAATAACATCAGATGTACAATAATGCTAGAGTGTAATAAAGTCCTCTTTTAGACATACTAGTACCTGGATGACCGAGCTTTGCTCGGTTTTTTTTTTCTGCAGATTGTATTTTTTGGAAATTATATTTAAGTACAAATTACATACTAATAAAATAATGAAATATGAATAATATTTTTTGATGTTACCGACGGAATAATAAAAAAATATGAATTATAAAACACGGTACGATACGACACGATAAAATTTTAACGATAACATTTTCTCAAAATTATTCCTAGCTAGATCGATTTATCGCCCCCGAAATCCCCTATATACTAAATTTCATGAAAATCGTTGGAGCCGATTCCTAGATTCCAATTATATATATATATATACATACAAGAATTGCTCGTTTAAATATATATGATATTTGTATTTAGATGAGACTTCGCGAGTACAGTTTTATTTAAAACAAGTTGTTTATCTTTGTTCCCTTTATTAATTTAAACGAGCGCATCGTTATCCTAATCTTTGTAATCTAGTTGAGGATCCTAAATCAGCAATTAAAAGTTTGAATGAGGGTGTATTGGGGCTCTAAATTCGAATGGTCCGCGGTGTTTACAGTTTCTTGAAGGCTATCGAATTCTATTAATACATTTTAAGAGGGCAGAGGGAAATTACATAAACTATATTTTTATTCTTTTTATTTCATTTTCTATTGAATAGAGAAATAGACAAGCATTTTCCGTTCGCCGTGAGTCAAAGGAAAATATTAAATTTTTAATAAAGATTGGATACTTATCATACGTTGCTATTATAAATGCGATGGGGACATACATTCTACGTGGAATATAATAAGGATCTATTTCAAAAATAACGCTAAAGTTGTACGCAGATTAAATTCATTATATAAAAATATCGCAAAAAAAAAAACTAAGATTTAAATTTTATTTGCTAGACGTTGCCGGCAACTTTGTTCTCGTAGTGTATACCATTCTTGAATTTCCATTTTGAGGTGTTGGTCATCTGAATATGGTCGCTTTTTATTTGCTACAATATAAATGAATTACACTTACAAACCAACCCGTTGACAGCTTCTATATGTTAAAAAACTTCATTAAAATGCGTTGCGTAATTTCAAATTTATAAGGGGACACACAACGGAAACGGCTTTGTTTAATAATATGTAATGATTTCGACATCAGTTATACATTGCGTGAACTTTTGTAATCCTAATAACTCGTATCTACAGATTTTAATGCAATGAAGACTTTAAGACGTTTTACGTCAGTCAGTCTTCAATTACAAGAAAAAAAACATCCAACAATTTCAAAGGTCACTAAGTACGTACAGATACGCGGATGGGCAAGAAAAAGTTCGTGATTAATTACTCTTTTAATTATTATTTTTTTCATTAGTATAGTTAAAATGTCTGCAATTTCCTTTTGATTTTTATTTTCATAAATATAGATTACCTGCTCTTATTATCAATAACCTTTGCCTTGTTACTTAATGCCAGTGTTATATTCGATCGATACTTGTCTATAGGTCGTGTAACTTTTAAATCCTCATTCATCTCTGGTGCACTTGATATTAATTCCACTTCCACACACATAACTGGGAAAGTCTATAATTACCTGCTTGACCGGTATAAAAATCTGTTGCATCCTCTATTCTTACGGATCATGGCACATTTATTTATATAAATAAATCTGTTATAAAGCAAACATCTGTTAGCAAATAGAAAGTCCTTTTCCTCTTCGTGTGTGGGATAAAGAGAGATCATATTACGTCCTTCTATCGATTACTTGTTTGTAGTTCATGTGATTTGGGATATATTGGAAGAATTCTGTAATACCAGTTTTTGAAGTTGATATGTGATCAAAAATTTCATCGTGTCATAATTTCTTGGACACAATATTTATTTAAAAAATTAACATTATAGCAAACCATTCTGCGGTAACTATTTGTATTTACGAGTTTTATTTCTGAGGCATAGAGGCATACTCAAAGTTCTGTTGACTTTTGTTTTGATTTATTTTTTCTTTGTACCTAAAAACTCTTACAATAAATCTGGATTGAGAAATGGCCAATCCATACAAAATTCTACTATGAACACTTTTTATGAAATATTTTCAAACCGAATTTCATCTAAATAGTTGAAACGTAAAAAATAACGATTAAGTTATTTTTGTATTTATTATATCATTCACATCTGTCGTAAGGCATTCACATCGAAAGGGTTCATTTCGATCTTTGAATTTGCACATTCACTTAGCAAACGGTTCGCCTCTGCGATCCCTTATTTCTATTGTACCATGAACATTTTATCTTACTTCCTTCCGCACAAGTTGGTCCGTTTTCTCCGAAGTGACGCCTTTTAGAAGGGGTCTTCAGAAAATGAGACGTGTTGTTGTTTCTTAATGAGTTATGGACATAATTCCTTTTGTAACGATCTATTATTTTCGGAAACCTATAAATATACCATTGGAAACAAGAGCTAGAACTATGTCAATAGTAATATTTACTAGCTGTAGTTAAAGAATCGGTCATATATATTAGAATATTATACCATAGTGTCAAGGCTGTGTATGGCACATACACAAGAAGAAGAAGAAACCTAAGAATAAGAAGTCATTAGTTGCGATATTTCAATAGAATTACGATCTCCATGGTCATAAGAGGATTATGACAATTCTGTGCCTTGAAATTTTCCTTCTTTAAATCCCTAACACTCGCGACTGCTGAGAAGCTTTACTTTAAGAATACTTTGCAGCAATACTTTGCTTCATTTCCTCGTCCTTTAGGATTCATTCATTCATTTATTATTTTTCTTCTCTGGAAAGATTTGTCTTTCAGTTAAATGTTTTCATTCAATTACATTCAAATGTTCAAGTTTTACTTTCATCTCGCATCCCAGTAAATAAATTTGGGATCACCTTCAGTATTTTTGTGGCATCTAGTACGTACATAATATAGTACATATATATTAATCTTGGTTAGTTGGCTTGTATATTATATTATTCATATCAAGTTTTATGAGTCTTGGTGGTCGAGCTCCCCGCTTCTGAATCGAGAGGTCGCGGGCTCGAATCCTGGCTCACACCGATGACCTTTCAAAAGTAATGTGTGAAACATATATTAATGACTGAAAACTTTGTGCCCGGTATGCCAATAGGTTCGCCACCTGTTCCATTTGGGACGTAAACATAACGGGGAGTCGAGGCTTAATAGCCACTGCCTTCACCTTCTAGTAGAAAAAGGCGTGAAGTCATGTTATGTCACATCTAGTTATTGTGACGTCATTTATTAGGAAATAGTAATTTTTGTTGTTATGATATCTTTTAGGTTGCATTAATTACGTATGCTGCAGCCGGAGGTTGCAAAAAAAAGCAATTTTAATATAATATATTTAATTAAGAATAAGAATTACAATACTAAGTTACATTTAATTATCCTAGTGATTACTGTTCGAAGTGTGAACCAATAATGCTTTTACTTATAATATTGATGTTACAAGTGCCCTCGGTTGGGCAATCGAATTGATGTCCACCTTACACGTTCCGCTGACAATGCGGCTCGTGTAAAGACGCATATTGGGGTCATCGCTGTGTAAGCGATCGTAGTGCAGTGGCCGTGCGTAACACCTCCCCCCGTAGAACAGCGACTAATTGAAGACTGGGGTCGTAAATTGAGCTGGTGGTGTGCTGGGTCCAACATATTCGGAGGCTGGGATAGCGTGGACAGTATCCATTCCTTATGGCTCCTGTCGTTATGTCTTCATAGTTCTTCTTCTTTGCCGCGTCTAGTAGTAGAAGCTCCTACCAAGTGTACATCTAATGAATAGTGATATGTACATTGGTATATTTGTGTGGTACAGGCTTAACTTCTTCAGTTAGATGGATGGAGTGATAACTTTGTGTTCACTACATGTAGGCTTTTCAAGCTTATGGACTTCACTTTCAATTCTGTTAAGACAGGTGGAGTTATGCTGGTGTCGTTGGGCAAATCGAGCAATTTCAAAATTTGACCTCTTAAACAATTTCTGGTATTAGAGATAGTGAATAGTGTTGTCTCTGTAGAGCATCGATGTGGGATGATAGCCGGATAACTGCCTTGTGCCTTCATCTTATTCTTCATATGCCAGTCTTTCAGTGATACAGTTACAGGATTACAGTGGTTAGTCCTCTGCTGCGTAACGATAAGTTGTTGAATACCATCGTCCGTTGAGTGGCTTCTTATATTCTTAGTTTCTTTGCATAAATACCACTTAGTGGTCTTCGGGCATTCAGCCTCTATGTGCCTGAAGTCTTTCTCAAAGATGGATAGGTAAGGTTAGGATGATAGAAGGATCTGGTGTCTATAAGGAATTATTGAAATTTTATAAATACTTATATAAAGTTTATACATATTATATATAGTGGATAGGACTGCAATGTATATAGAAATTTATTTAATTTATATAATTATTTCGTTACCTAAATAATAAAATCCTGTATAGAATATACTTAAATATATACCTACATAGAATTCTACATCCTAATGGATCCTTTAAGCCGTAAAGTAAAATATGATTCTGATAAAGTTTGCGTTTAGCCTCAATCGTCGTTTTAACTGATTCAGGTAACGCGACATACGTCATTATAGTATTAAGTAAATTTTGGCAACGCTCATAAAACTCCTGTGGTGTACTAGAACCCTGTATCTGCAAAGACAAGTCACTGTACAACGCAGTTTCGTCCCTATGATCGGCAAAATTATTAATTAGCGCATTTCTGATGCCTTGCCAATTTTCTGGTATTCCATTGGCATTAATAAATCTAGCCGCGCGCCCTGTTATTTTATTAAGGATGCCATTTATAAGGGCTAGGTTTGTTAATTCGTGCCCTGGCTCCTGTTGCCAGTGTGTGATAACTATCATATCACATAGGCTAATAAAACGAGTTAAGACATGCGGATTGCCGTCAAACTCGGGCAACAGTCTTAGTGACTTATAAATCCAATCAATATCTGCATGTGCCATGGTTGGCTCTTTAAATAAATTCCTATAATCGTCTATAACGCTATTACGGCTATTAGTCGACCTATTTCTATCTCTTATCCTAGAATTTCGCGATTCTTTCGGATGAAAAATCTTTAATATTTTATTTTAGCTACGATAGAAATAATACGTAAGAAAATTATGGAAAAGTCTAGTCTAAATTATTAACTATTTAAATTCAATGTATACCTGTAAAAGAAATTATACGCAGAACGAAAAAAAAATAAAATAAACTACACATAAAACCTATTAGAATTTTAACGTATACCTGTAAAGAAATTATACGCAAAATATAAATTATAAGGAATAGGATATTTCAATAATAAGATACTTATGAATAGGAAGGTAAGGACTATGAAAGATTCAGAGCACTTACAACATTGCTTCTTCTGCTGGATCGATGTCTGGATTCACCCCTGGACTGCAGCTACTGTGTAGGTTCTTATCGTGGTAGACTGTGAGCTATTCACTGACTCTACGTTAATACGATATCCTACCGACTGCGCCAATTACGTATGCTGCAGCCGGAGGTTGCAAAAAAAAGCAATTTTAATATAATATATTTAATTAAGAATAAGAATTACAATACTAAGTTACATTTAATTATCCTAGTGATTACTGTTCGAAGTGTGAACCAATAATGCTTTTACTTATAATATTGATGTTACAAGTGCCCTCGGTTGGGCAATCGAATTGATGTCCACCTTACACGTTCCGCTGACAATGCGGCTCGTGTAAAGACGCATATTGGGGTCATCGCTGTGTAAGCGATCGTAGTGCAGTGGCCGTGCGTAACACATTTAACTACTGAATGTATACAAGGACTGTTGTTTATATTTGTATTTTATAATTTTTATTCTTACGGTTTTTTGATTTGAGTGGGTAGACGTCGCCTGTCGCGACAGCAAGCGTGTCACCTTATGGTAAGCAAATAACGCCGTCCATGGGACACCTGCACCATAAATAGTGATTGACACTTATGGTGCAGGTGTCCCATGGACGGCGTTATTTGCTTACCATAAGGTGACACGCCTGCTGTTAACCTACGGTTGCGCTTCCGGTCTGTGAAATGTGATTGGAATGACAAGGAAGGGCGGGACATAAGCCACTGTAGCCGGGCCCATCCATGCATGGTTCTCTAACAACGTCTAATCTATTCAAATTATCATGGCTAGTTATACGGTTGAGCAACGCGTCCGAATGACAATACTTCATCATCACAATAACTTGAAGCACGATAACACTTTAGAGCAAACATTGCGAGCATTGTTGTGGTCCTTCACAATCGACTCTCAGAACGACGTTGAACTATGTTGTCACTTGTGGCCAACATTGATTTTATAAAAATTCTAGGCTTCATTATCGTCTACGGCGAGTGCTACAGAACAATGTTATCCTATTTCTGCAGTTTCAGCAGGACGGCGCTGCGTCTTATACAGCGGATGCCACGATGGACATTCTGTATTTACGATTTGATTGTAAGTTTACCTTTTAAAGAGGTGACGTGAATTAGCCAGCAAGATCATGCGATTTGACATTTTGTTTTGTCCGCAGTTTTGTTTCATTCCATTTCAACATTTAGTCACCCTTATTGAACAACCCTTTGTAATACTTTGTAGTGCATGCTCTCGAACTACGTACATTGTAGTTGCATGTGTGTACAATCTTATGCTCACATTATTATAACAAATAAGTACTACATAGTACTGTTTATAAATATATTCAGTTTCTCACATCGCATTAACAACGAAAATTATGTTTGTCAATCTTAACTTCTCAAGAAAAATATTCCAACCATGAAGGTCGTCCTTATCGACTTTTCGCCTAAATAAATTATGCCGTCCTTTGTGTACAGGACCTAATTAAAATTTTCTCTTGATTAATTTTCCGGTAAATTACAATATTTTATACTTATTAATGGAATTTTGCAATTTAAATTCTAAAGATCGTGTTAAGACTTAAATATTTTCATAAACCTTTGCAATGTAATTTTAAAAGAAACCTGCAAATAGACTTATTTAAACGCGGCTTACCGGATGTAGTCAAAAATATTAATGAGCGAATATGGGATCATTTCCTTATTTATTTAAAACTAGTTGATCCGCGTAATTGTAACAGAAGATGTAAGAAACGACAATGCCTTGCTCACGCCATCTATTGGCGATGTGATAGACTATTGGATGTCTTATTGAAAGAAGTTCAATTGGATGTTGTTGGGAATCCCATTTTCTTTAGAAATGGAAAAGGAAATGAAGCCCAGTATCAATAATATTGCAGAGTGCCTAAATTTCAAAATTCTTAAAATAACATGAAATAAATTAAATAGCGAAAGTACACTTTGAATACTGTAAACTAACACTTTTGGAAACTTTCATAGATAGAGTTACCTATAAATATTACATGTTATTTTAATCTTCACTCATATAGGGATCGTACCTACCAACTTGTTCTGCCTTTACGCTTAAGTATAAGTAGGTACATATATGAGTTTAATAAGTATGTGAATTAAACTTGTCTTAGCACCAAGTCTTAAATCAAATCGATACTGCAGATTATTATTAAAGTTGCTGGACCGCAACGTTGATAATAAAACCCCACTATCTATTATTTTTATGAAAAAAGTACATTCCGATGAATAAATTATAGGTATGTACTATTCTCTGCGTTTAAATTATTGTATATACTGAAAGATATATGCCAATATGAAAGTTAAGAAAATAATCAAGTGGGCTTAGCCGCTACTCTATATGGCAATATGAAAGTTGAGAAAATAATCAAGTGGGTTTAGCCGCTCTAGCTTTTCACGTATAAAATAATAATATGGATATTTTAATTTTTCGTAGCGTCATAACCTTATCCGGCTTCGTTGTCGCTACGTTAAACTTCTTAGCAATAAATTTGCAGCACGACGCTATCAGTCACGTCATATTCTGATGTTTCTGAAGGCACTCCCTCTCTCGCCAAGTTAACAAATTACGCGTTTAGGAAGATATAATATGTTAAGGCGGTGGGCTTAACGAGGCGTGTATCCGTGGTGCCCCATCTGGGCTCAATCATCTGTATTTGCGAATTTACCAAAATCTACATTGGAGTATAAATATTTTAGCAGCCACTATTGAATGTTAAGAGCCACTACCCACGCATACTCTGTATATTGACGATATTCTTTGTGTTAGCAACTTAAGTCGAATGGCTCACTTTGAATATTTAAAAACGATTTGAATTAAAAACATTAATTTACTATTTTTGTTTTTCATTGACCAAAATGTAACATTTTCTGTACCACTTTTCAGTGTGCACTCTTTGATCTTCAACTTATCAACTTAGATCTTTAACTTATATTCAGAGATCCCGTACTATATAGGCGGCTTTAGAATCGATCTGCAAATTACATACTTTACAAAAATAAATGGGTGTCACCCTCTTGGGATACTCAAATTACAATTAGTGAAAACAAGCCATAATTAGAATGAATCATTCTCTAAAGTAATAAATCAATTTACTTCGTAATAAGGCTAAAATGAGACCGCGCAATTGATATCAAAAAATTCAGGATTAAAGCCCAAGCTTAAATTCATATGAAGCAGAAATAAAATAAGTAGTCTCCACAAAGGTTTAGAGGGGTGCCCCTTCTGATCTGTCTTAATTAATATTTACTATCGAATTACAGAGCTGTTAAGAATTTTCAAGCTTTCGAGTTGCATCTTACTCAAATGTAACACATGATCGTTTACCGTCTGTAAACTAAAGCGAGGTGTTATTATTTTATTAATAATTGGATTTCATGTTGCGGAAACTTCCCGATTGAAATTCTGTCTTGTCTAGCTACATCATAATTCTCTGAAATTATTACATCAATATTCACTCTATGTGCTCTAACAGTCAAACTTTTACTTTAGTAATATTATAGCAGTTCAAAGTAATCTCTTAGTGTATTTATCACGATAATATCGTCCATATTTTCCCAACAATATCACGTCTGCATTCGATAACAGTTTTATGCCTGGTATCGATCAAGCTCGCCTCGAAACAGACTTGTTAAAACGCCTCACCATATTTCTATTGCTCTTTCTTGAATTGATTGGCTGTAAAAATATTTATACATTTCTCATAAATGCTATTTAAACTTTGAATAAATGTTATAAGCTGGTATACACTGGTGTCAAGCACAGAATTCGTACTGCATAGCTTTAAAATTTATCACTTACACACGTGGATTAGCATAACACATGCTCATTGAACCAATTGAAATTTGAAAAACAATATAATTATAAATTAAAATTAATTGCTGAATCATTCATTGATTGTTATCAATTATTATCTGTTATCTTCCTGCCATGTTACCATCATTTGGGATCGCGGCGCAACAGGTTTTCCTTTTCTACGCTTAGTTTTCATATCAGTTGCTTCTTCCACACCGACACCCTTCCTAATCATATCATCTGTCACAAAATCCATCCATCATTTCTTCCTCTTCTCTTGTTAATCTCCGCAGTCAGATATATTATTCTCTTATTTAATTTTTATTATCATTCTTTTATTTTTGAATTGTTATCTGTGAGTGCATAAATTGAATTCGGTGCAATTCTTTGTTTTTTTATAATCATATCATTATATAAACATATTTTTATGTTTTATTTCATTGTTATATCATATATATTTATATATAGGTATTTACCTAACCTTTGAAAATTGACAATATTCACGTTTCAATATATTGTATCGCAATGGGCCATAAACACTTCGACCCATACGTAAAATGGCACTTAGATAGGAATAAACGACCTTTGCCATTGCATTCCAGAGTTTATTACACTCCACGTAAATTGTTATTGAATATAGGTAGTAACTACCAGCTTTAGTTTTATTATTTTACCTAATAACTTTGTATTATTGACATTTTAATATTTATAAAATTGGCTATCGACCACCTTGCCTTGCGACGTAGTCAATAGCGCACTACACTGAACCTGTGCAAAAATAAGTGTGAATCATAAAACACGAGTTTCTTTCCTCTGACAAAAAAGAAATACATAAAACCGATTTTTTTTCAATTTAATGAGAACATGAGCGCACTGAAAGGTTTCAAAAAGTTTTATGGCATCAAAATATTATTATTATAACTACTTAAGATACGTACTAAGAAATAAAGAAGATAATTTTATCTACACTCGAGAGCAATGAATCCGGGTCACTTAAAGAATCCTAAAAATCTCGGAAACTAAAAATGCTAGGTTAATGCAATAAATTGTATTTAATAGACAATGTAATACTCCTTAAATGAAGGTATTAAAACTTTTTAGTTATTGTAAAGTTATATCATAAAAAAATCAAATTTGAAAAAGGGCCACTTTCGAAGATGGAACTACGAAATTACAGCATTTGGTTTTGCTTTTGTTTGTAATCTGTCATTTATGTGGGTACATAAACCATGTTGATAGTGCTCTATATTCATTATTCAAGCTGAAATTATGTCGCTTACGCCTGAAGAATGCACCAGAATACTTACAATGCTGGAAACCGGCCGGAGTCAGCGCGATACAGCCAGGACTGTTGGTGTGTCGCTGTCAACAGTACAAAGAGTTCTCCGACGTTACGAAGAAACTGGTTCTAACCTACGCAGACCAGGAACGGGCAGAACCAGGTATACCACAGCACGAGAAGACCGATACTTGGTGAACACCATGCTTCGAAATCGCTTTCTCACAGGAACTGAACTCACCAATCAGTTTCGACGCCTCGGAGGAAGTAACCCAAGTGCATGGACAGTAAGACGTCGGCTTGCTGAATCTAACTTAAAACCCCTTAGACCTGCAAACGGCCCTAAACTGGAGCGTGGGCATCGTATTTCAAGACTAAGATATGCCCAGAGCCACGTAAATTGGAGTATTGAAGATTGGTCAAAAGTTATGTTCTCCGACGAATCAAAATTTATGCTCTACAAGCACGATGGAAGACACAGAGTGTATCGAAGACCAGGGGAAAGATTCAAGCAAGCATGCATCGAGGAAAAAGTAGCCTACGGTGGTGGGTCTGTACTTGTGTGGGCCGGAATTTCTTCTGAAAGTCGCACAGAGCTGGTGATCATAGAAAACGGCTCTTTAACTAGCGTAAGATATGTGGAAGAAATCCTCAATGATCACGTTGGTCCATTTATGAACAATTTAGGTGAGGATGCTATATTTATGCATGACAATGCCCGACCTCATACAGGTAGGATTGTGAATGACTACCTTCAAGAGATGAACATTACTCGTATGGAGTGGCCAGCGCGCAGCCCGGATATCAACCCGATCGAGCATGCTTGGGACGAGCTAGGCAGATGCGTAAAACAACGAAACCCTCCCCCAATCACGCTTCGTGAGCTCAAAATTGCTCTCACAGAGGAATGGGAGAATATTCCCCAAAATCGTATAAGGAACTTGGTGTACAGCATGCCAAACCGCGTAAACGCAGTAATGGAAGCACGAGGAGGCAATACGAAGTATTAAAATTCAAGAAAATCGTAACAAAGTTCAAAAATTTCATGTTTCCTATTTTTGTTTTAAGGAGAGATCAGCAGATTTTTTCTTTATGTAATTTTGTGTTAATAAAATGTATGGTGACTCATATTTTTTTTACTTTCATTTAAGGAGTATTACATTGTCTATTAAATACAATTTATTGCATTAACCTATCATTTTTAGTTTCCGAGATTTTTAACATTCTTTAAGTGACCCGGATTCATTGCTCTCGAGAGTAGTTTGCTAAAAGGATAGGTTTCATAATCTGTCAACTGGCAATATAAAAAAAATCGTAACTAAATTAATATTGTATGAAAAGGAAGCATTGTTCGATCTTTCATCTGCTTAAGTGAATTTGGAAGGTCGCTCAAGTAGCCTTAATTTCTATTGTATCGTGAACGTTTTTTTTATCCGCTACCATTGATTCAATTGGTCTGTAATCAACTCGATAACTCCTTTTGCAGAACTTTAAAAAAATCGTTTGGATTATGTTATTTCATCTTTTTTCTCTATAACTTTTTGTGAACTTTTGTACCGAAAGGTGTAAGTGGTGGTACTTATCGTTGGCATGCTACTGACAAAAAAAGTGCACAAGTGTTATCATTATTTGACGATAATTTGAAACAGAATTAACAGGAAATGAATAGAATCAAAAATCAAAAATGAATAGAATAGAATCTCTGGCTACGAGTTATATACAATCTCTTTGCTGATCTTTTCTCAGAATACAAGTCTTAAGGTACGCCTCTAAATAGCTATAAAGTTTTATACGGACAATATAACTGGTGATATCATTGTATTATAGGTGACGTCACTCACGACATTGTATCGCACCTCAGTAAAGTCCCTGCTACTGGTTAACAATAATGTAAGATACGATGAATTTGTCCCCGTGTTGTATGTGTGTACGTCTATTTTGATAGTTTGACATGTATTGTAGTCAAAGCGTGTATTTATCTGCTGCGTGTTTCTGTCGAAACGGCGATATAATCAAGCTGAAACTTGAGGTTTTTATACATACATAACGTAGCCAGAAAGAATCTTTATTTTCCACATTCTCCGAGCGCTATAAGGCACGATTCTTTCACAACTCACTCGCTTTTTCGACTATTATAACTCTTATCATACACGCTCATCGATTTTTAAGACTCCTGACGTTACCTTTTGTAGCACACGCTGGAGGTCTGCCCAGCGTGGGCGGCCAAGCGTAGAGTCCTGTTCGACGGAATCGGGCGAGACTTGTCCCCGCCGGCGTTGATCGCGGCAATGCTGGCGAGCGAGCGAGAGCCGATCCCGCTCGAAGGCGGCAGCGGTGAGCTCAGTAATCGCCGCCGACGGGCCGCGAGGGCGTACTACCCGCAAGTGCGCCCGGGTCGCGGCCCGGGAAGAATGACCCCCGATGCGGCCGGGGAGGGTCGTCGGGGCGCCGCCGGTCGGAGCCACCCCGCTCTGGGGTGCCGAGGCTCCTCGAGGATGAGCCCCCCTCGTAACAGGGGGGGCGACGGAGGGGTGGTCCAGAGGGGTTAACCGTATCCTGGATCACCCCAACGCCGGAGGAAGGCCGCCGCGGGGTTTTAGTGGGTAACCCTAGGATCGGATTGCAGTTTACTGTTTTGGGAGTCCCACACTACCCCCTGCCGTACCCAGGCGGGGGGTATGCATAAAGCATTTCCTCGCGTAGTAAAAAAAAAGGTACCAGCACCGGGGGTACCTCCTAACCACTTCTGGACATTACCTGCCTTAAGCAGTCATACTATTTGGCCATGGAAAACGTATCGTGTTCGTCTACGACCTATTCATCCATCCGCTTTTGCATTGTATATCTACTTAGTCAAGGAGTTTTGTTTTAAAGCCAGTTACTTCAGACTAGTTGACAGCGTGAACTTCGTACGGCCACATTAGAAAATTTTACCACATAAAATTATACTGCTCCTCTCATATTGATAGTGATATATATGACTAAAGCCTTTCCCGACTGGACTATCCCAATCAAACAAAAAAATGCACCAATCACCTATCAAACAACAAAATCTCCAGCTTTATTAGATATAGCTAATAATAGTACTATACACAGTTTTATAAGAACGTATTGAGAACGGATTCGTGCGTATTGATTCGGAGTTCGATATTTTTCTAACGTTGACAGCGTCAATATTGAGACTCTCATCTGGAACAAATTTCTCAAACGGTGTGTATTCTGAATGGAATCTCTTGACCTTTTGTATTTTGTGGCCTTTGGTACTAAGAACAACAGACAACAGAATAAGAACAGCCGAACGTAATGGGGTACGGGAAATAAGTATATTTGTACTGAGGTTATTCGGATACATTTAGAGGAAATTGTAGATAACAATGTAGTACAATAGGTCGGTGATTATTTAACGGAATCGCTATAGCAATCAGGATTAATCTTCTCTCCAATCGCTGGTTGCTTAACCTTTCAGATTCATTATCAAACTGTAATCCAATCTTACTGTCTGTACATTGCTAAGCTACGTTGCTAAATTTCTATTATTTTTTTAAAAGGTTTGGGTCTACTTTTTCGTAATCTTCTAAATATAATCATATGTCCCTGGTTAGTCGGATCATCTCGTCTATTTCCCTGATAGCCATTACAACCAACCTTGGGAATACGTAGCCAGTAAGCAATTGAAAATAAGTATATTGATTTAAATATCTTTTTGATATTTGGCATTATTTAGATGTTGAAAATTATGTGACATATGACTGGCAAAAACTATTTCCCACTAGGCGTTAATGTAGTTGAGATTATAGAACTTTCAATTGAAACCGAGAGAATTAAATCACTAACCGGTAGAGCCACACAGTTCGTAGCATGAATGGGCAGGTTCAGCCGGTGAAATATTGCTATATAAACCCCGCTTTTAGTACGATATCTGGAGGCCCACCTGCCTTCCCCCTCTATCCCCATCCTACTCCCTTAAAAGCCCACAACACAACTAAAACTATCCGTGTTGCCGGTGTCCATGGGCGGCGGTAGTTGCTTACCACTAGGTCCTTTTATTTCATAAAATAAAACTTATGCTATAAATCTTGAAGCATTTTGAGCTAAACGTAATCATAGAAAACAAGACGCAAACTAAGTGATAAAGTTTGAAGATTTGTGTTTTGCTTAATTTGTCACCTTTGTACGTAGTATTAAAACCAGCGATGAATAAATAACTCTATATTACCTTGATTCCCAACATAATTTTCCAGTAAGCAATTTTCATCTACTGGATTCGTTAATTAAGTCGAGAGTTCAAATGGAAGGCGTCGGGAGTATATTTTTTCGATGTAAACTTTTCTAATTAAACACACCTCTTTCGTTTTACTAAGATTAAGTTTATTAAGCTTTATTTTGGCTTGATATAGGTATATCCGATTTATAACAAAACAGTTGTCTTGCATCGATCACTAAAAGATCTTAGTATTTTAGTACCATTTTGTTATAATTATCAGACTGAATTAAATGTCCAAAAAACATTACTTTTTATCAAAGTGTCTCGTAGTGTAGGATTGGTAGCTAAGTGGTTTTTACGTCACATTCAAATGTGTTGTTACATTTCTTAACATTTTATGTTTTATAGCCCCACATAACTATGAACTTTAACAGCTATAATACTCAAGGTCTGAAAGATGTAGGTATCACAAGTTCAAGTTAAATATTAGTACAAGAGCTAACAACGTCGGGGAAACAAGGAATTTAGGTCGGCCAGTTTTAAGATATGTTATTCCTCATACTCTCCTGACCGTAACACAGGCAGTCTGGCTAGCTGTAGTGGTTACGTTCGTTTCTGCGCAGCCTATTTGTACACGTAAAATATCCATTTTTTTAAATAATCTATAATTTTCACAGCGTACGCGTTAAAAGACATTTCATGGTTAATTTTCTTAGTATTTATTGCTATATTTTCAACAATAAGCCCCATATCGTTATAAGATGTTGCCTATGTGTTGTTCCGATGTATAAGCTGTGTCTTGTTAAGTTTCATTTAAATTCATTTAGTAGTTTCTACGTGAAAGAACTAGAAACATGCATACACCCATACTTACAAACTTTGGCCTTTTTAAGTAAGATTTTCATAGTTGAGATTGATCATTATCTTAATTTTCTACAACAATGTGTTGTTACATTGATACAGTACTAATTGACAAATTTATTTCATTGTTTTCAATCCTTTTTCTGTAATTTATTCGACAACGGTTGCTAGATAAAGCAAAATGATCCACACCACGTTTCACTTTTGGATGCCTCTGGCAGAAGCTTAGCAACCAGATACAGGTCTAGCAAAATTAATCTGGGTTTTTGGATACTTATATAACATCATATCAAAATTTCAGCCATACTAAATTGATTGGAGAAATCCAAATTTTGTCCATCTAAAATTGCATCTGGCACAGCTTTAGCAACATCAGAACGGTCTTGCAAAATTAATATATGTTGGCAAAACTTCAATAAACATAATGTAACAAACAAAAATCTTCTTAAAATGATTAAAAAAATGGATATTTTACGTGTACAAATAGGCTGCGCAGAAACTAACGCAACCACTACAGCTAGTCAGACTGCCTGTGTTACGGTCAGGAGAGTATGAGGAATAACATATCTTAAAACTGGCCGACCTAAATTCGTCGCTCAAAAACGTTGCTAGCTCTTATACCATATGAAATGTAACGAAAATGAACTTATTATGAGAACAGTTTGAATTCAAAACTTTCACACCCGCGTTCATTAATTACTTTGTCGACAAACAAAAACAATTTGCGGATAGCTTGCCATCTGGCATTTCTTTGTTGCTGTCAGCTTGGCTCGTATACTTCGGCAACCGTTTCATCCTATTTATGGGCCGTTTGTTGAGCGAACTTGCGCTATGTGGATTTAACACTACAGTTTTCAGACGCTACACTAAATCTCATAGCTTATACCTGTCTACGCCTAAATAACACCATTCACTCAAATGTGTATTATATCACATTAATCCTCTTGCGCTACTACTGTAGTTTGCCTTGAAATTCAGTCAAAATTATGAATCGAACTTTGGCTCTACCTTTGCTGATTGAGGGCTTACATGCATAGTTTTTATTTTTAATAAATATATTGAAAAGATTTCGGCATGGCAAATTTGAAACTCTCTAAAACTACTTACTACAAATTATGAAGCTTATCCTTAAGCGCTAAATAAACTTCGTATTATGAAATTTCCACATATATACATATTTAGAATAATATATAAATAATTTCGAAAGTAATGTGTGATAAATATCGATAACTAAAAAACTTTGTGCCCGGTATAGCAATAGGTTCGTCACTTGGGACGCCATTTGGGACGTAGACATAGTCCAGGCTTAACAGCCATCGTCTACACCTGCGGGTAGAAAAAAGCGTAAAGTTATGTTATGATATGTATTTTGTAATTTTTATAATACAAAGTATTAAAAAGCTTATGAATGAATAAATATAGATACAAATTCTATGCCTAATCTCTTTTGTTTACAATTTACCTTTATTGAGCAGTTTAATTTCTTTTGTGGTGCTCTAGCTCTACAGTGATCTGTGTGTGAACGTGTTCTCATTGAGTCGAAGATTGACGAGCCAGTGGAACAAGTCTCAACAAGTTTGTCAATGGGTAGAAATTGCGGATACGTGATCGAGAGGCGGCATAGATATTAGATGACTCGATGTTGCAATTTTCAGTGAATCGAGTGCAATTTTCAACTATAATCCATCTCTGTTCATTTGCCTTTTTTAGCTGAAGCGATAAAATAATTATCCAACTAGGTACAGTGCCTAATTGAGTTTATATTTAGATTAAATAGGTAGGTCTCAGTTATTTGCAGGTATCATTGATATTTTATGTACATAAGTTGTATAGTTGAAAATACCAGTGAAAACGCTACCCTGATGATTATAATGAAAAATGAGAATGTCTTTTGGTAGTGTAGAATACTTTGTCATTTGAATATTGATAGGCACTAACTACCTACAAGTAAAACTTCGTTAAATTCGGATGTGATAACTGGATCATTTATTCGAGCGAAACAAGAAATTAGGTACACAGTTTTGTCTCTGGATAGCGATATTGTTGCGACACACCTGTGAACTTACATTTTTATGATAAAATCTTTTTCAGAGACTATTTATTTGTTTAGGGTATAGATTGGATTTATAAAATTGTACGATTGTGAAGCTCTATCCCGTATTGTGTTCAAACATGTTTGATGAAAATAGACGCTTATCTTGCGTCCTCTTGTACCAGGTTTAGGAAAACGTGTCCGCCCTCTATTCTGTATTGCTTATCCACATATATTTCTTCAGGCGAGTTCGAGTAAGAAGATAGCTATTAGTTAGTTTATCATAATATAAGCACTTTCAGTGATGCTAGTTCAGAACTCCCCATATGGCTCATAGGTCTAATTCGAATCCGTTTGCGCCTTAGTAACTGTGGAATGTCAGTTTGTGTGATAAATATCAATGAGTGACAAAATTGTGCCCAACACTGCCCAGGCTCTGTCGCCTGTTTGGTACATAAAATAATCAGCAGTAATTGTACTCCTACACTTGCAGAAGACTCTGGTTATCGGAGCACAGTTACCGCTTACTATACCAATTGGGTATTACGGGCAGTTTGGGATAAACTTACGAAACAGAACCGATTATCTAATGTAATAGCAAGTAATATTCCTTTAAAAAAGTTAAGGCAAAGATACACAACGAAATAACTAACTATTAATTAGCAAAAATTGATTATTGCCTAGAAGAACATCGGCAATGATCGGGAACTCATTAAAATTAATTATCTTTCGTTATTTCTGTTAAAAGTAATCAATGAATGAATATGATCACAGTTAATTCAAACATCTACGAGATGAACTTTCCCAGCGTTCGGATTTTATATCCATATTTTGTGATATTTTAGAAACAGAAATTTCATATAGAGAAAGCTTAAACAAATTCAATACCATTAAAGCTCACCTCTCCAAAAATATGTAGTCTCGTGAGTACTGAATGTAAGTATGTACCTGCATACAAGCTCTTCAACATTTAATGCGAACCTAAAGAAATAATACAGAAATGGTTTCATATTTTCTTTACAAATACGACCTTTTCATAGATATTTTATTTAGCTATATTGGGTGATAGCATTGATGGATTACGATATAGTTGGACCCTCGTCCGTCATTATGTCAAAAATGGGCTTTATTTTGAGAATAATGTCCACGGTGAGCTCAGTTTTCGCGACGGGACGGCAAGTGTAATCTTCTTGCATAATTTATATTCAACAACTTGTATTGAGTATTTAATCAACAAAAAATATAATTTTATAGTCATAGTGTTCTTGAGGTCAAACATCTTGGTTCTGATTCAAGAAGTTGTGAGATCGAATCCTAGCTCACGATAATGACTTTTATTTGTTATATCAAAATATCGATAACTGACAACATTATGCGGTTCCATTTGGGTCACCAGTTTATAGGGGATTAGTTATCTCCTATAATTTATGTTAATCAGTTGAGAATGAAATGACACAAATATGTATGATATGAAATTAGTTATATATTCACTTATTTATAATTTTGTCACAGATTAAGTTTATAATGTCGTAATTAACAGTCTAATGTTCTGAACGATATTGAGTATTATTTACACTGCACTGAACTATGAATACATTTTTGTATATGGTTTGTTTATATTGAGAGTGGCGAGAAATTTATTATAAATACGTATGAACGGTCTTCTAGTAGGTGTGCGACTGTTTATGACTTGATCGGATGAATGAGTTCATTGTTTTGTATGATTGTATTATTTGGTGATAGTTGCTGCATCATGAGGTAAATGAGAAATATTTATCTTAAATATAATTGTATAAATTATGAAAATATTATTTTGGTGAAAGTTCTCCACATCACCTTCTCGCAAAAAATGTTGTAATAGGTGCAAAAAAATGTCTTATAATTACTCATCTATACCATGCCTATCTCCAAATATTTAGTAAAATATGATCTAAAATTCTGATATTAATAACGAACAGTTTCCAATAACCACATAGCGTCGGTAGAATGCTGTGCACTTCACGTATTACGACCAGCCATTGTGGTATTTTTCAGCTTGCATTTGTTGTTGCTTCTCACACAGACGGCAACATGTGATGAGAGGTGCATTGTACTCCACGTACGGCGAGGCAATCAGCACTAAACATTTACACGAAACATAGGTACACGCTTGAGATCAGAAGTAGGATTTAGATTTTATTATAATCACCGATAGACATTGATGGAAAACCAGTGAGAATGATATGACAGTCACAACTAACAGCATCCTTTTTTATTGTATCTTAATAATCTTATATAACTTCAAAGTCTTGATGTAATTTAATCACCATTGAATCTCGAATAAAAGAACATATAACATAACATAACTTCACGCCTTTTGTTACCCGAAGGTGTAGGCAGCAGCTGTTAAGCCTCGTCTCGCCGTTATGTTTACGTCCCAAATGGAATAGGTGGCGAACCTATTGCCATACCGGGCACAAAGTTTTTCAGTCATCGTTATTTATCGATATAAAAGAAGTAGATAAAAATTGGCAAAAATCAAAGATTTCCTGGATTAACGGTATCCTATGGGATATAAGAATTACTCTCAAGTAAATGAACCCCTTTGGGACCCTATTTTATGTTATATTTGAATTGATTTTGAATTACAATAGTTTATGATTTGGTTTTATGAACATTTATGAATAGATAATATTGTTGATATAGATTGCAAATACTAGCATTTTTTAAGTCCATGAGGTGTATTACGTACTGGAGCTCGACTTTATATTTGATTTTTAGAAAACATTATTTAATTAATGAATAAAGTTGATTTGTATTACAATAATATAAATTTAATGAGTTTAACCTAAAAAGTTGTTTTAATTCTTCTTTTTAACACAAAAACAACAAATCATTTGCTTTAAAATGGACATACGGTTAAACTAATTAAACATAACATAACTTCACGCCTTTTGTTACCCGAAGGTGTAGGCATCGGCTGTTAGCTTCGTCTCGCCGTTATATTTACGTCCCAAATGGAATAGGTGGCGAACCTATTGCCATACCGGGCACAAAGCTTTTTTTAGTCATCGATATTTATCACACATACCTAACTTACGAAATTAATTTCGAAAAGTCATTGGTCGGCCATTGAGGCCATTTTCGTGAGCCAATGTGAGGATTCGAACCCGCTACCTCTGGATTCAGTAGCGGGGTGCTCGATCACTGGACCACCGAGACTTTACGATGGTTTAGAAGAATGTATATGTATTTACTTCTTGTTATATTGCCTATCTATATCTGCATATATTAAAAAGAAACTAGAACTCGTCCAGTAATGCCACAACCTATTTTTTAAAATTTTGTAATACCGAAAATTCTCGTCTGTTTTAATATCCGCATTTGCCCACGTACGTCGTGGGTAAAGAAAATAATTATGGAACAACCAAATGACGTAGGTAGCTAGTCGTAAAGGGCTATAATCTTCTGAGTCGTCAAGATTTATTTTATATAGTTACTTTAATGAATATTGTGACTTCAACTGGATGTTGTAATTAAATGTTATAATTTATTTATGTTTAAACTCTTACTTGTTCAGGTAAGTATATTTAATGTCATAAGGTTCTCTACCATTCTCCTTTACAGGTTGAGGTTTTTTTCTATTTCGTACACGGGCCTCGTGATGCATTGACAAAACTACCGACTACGGAGAGAAGACCGGTAGCTTCGATTTCCACCCGAGTAGATACAAATATTTACGACCAGCCTGGAATTTTGTATTGCGTCGCATTTGTGTTCGTATAGGTTTTTTATTAGCTTCACCTGTATGTATGTTTGTATGTTTGTAGGTTTGTAGGTTTGTTTGTAACCGACTTCTTTTTTAGTTTCCGCTGATTGCCACTAGATGGTGCGATTTGTGAACTATGAAAGTTCTAGACTAGAAAACCGAACTAAAAAATAGAAAATAAATTTTAATGAATTTAAATTAAGAAAATAGTGTTAAAAATTTCAATGAATATAAATTAAAAAAAGCGTGGGGTGCTTTTTAAGATATTATCGAAATGATAATCACTCTACTCATATCTGTCAATAAAATATTTATAACTATTGACACCATGCACCCCACGCTTTTTTGAACGATAGATGGTGCGATTTGTGAACTATGAAAGTTCACAAATCGCACCATCTAGTGGCAATCAGCGGAAAGTCTACGTTATCAACTTGAAACGAGTTCCTTATATAAGTCACAGATGGCGCTATTCCTCAAATTCGAAACTAAAAAACGCGCTGTCATACAAAACCGAACTAAAAAATTTAAAATAAATAATAGTTTAAAAAAACTAAAAAACACGCTTTTTATTGAAAACCGAACTAAAAAATAGAAAAATAAAAAAAAAACTTTATTTTAAAAAAAGCGTGGGGTGCATGGTGTCAATAGTTATAAATATTTTATTGACAGATATGAGTAGAGTGATTATCATTTCGATAATATCTTAAAAAGCACCCCACGCTTTTTTTTTTATTTTTCTATTTTTTAGTTCGGTTTTCAATAAAAAGCGTGTTTTTTAGTTTTTTTAAACTATTATTTTTTTTATTAGCTTTTTATTAGCTTCACCTGTATGTTTGTAACCGACTTCTTTGGGCGCGATTTTGACCCACTTTAAACGGCCAGATTTCGTTCAAACTTTGTAGATTTATTGAGGACCGATGACACTACACTAATTGATAAAATTATTCCATTTTTCAATTTGCTAAATATGATTTTGTTAATTTTTTAGTGAAACGTAAATATAAACAATGATTCATAGTTCACTTCTCGCACCATCTAGTGGCAATCAGCGGAAAGTCTACGTTATCAACTTGAAACGAGTTCCTTGTATAAGTCACAGATGGCGCTATTCCTCAAATTCGGTTTTGATATCCGTTGTTAGCACACTTTAAAATAGTTAAGCAATAGTTTAAAAAACTAAGAAACGCGCTTGTTATATAAAACCGAACTAAAAAATATAAAATAAATAATAGTTTAAAAAAACTTATAAAACACGCTTTTTATAGAAAACCGAACTAAAAAATAGAAAAAAAATAAATATTTTATTTTAAAAAAAGCGTGGGGTGCATGGTGTCAATAGTTATAAATATTTTATTGACAGATATGAATAGAGTGATTATCATTTCGATAACATCTTAAAAAGTACCCCACGCTTTTTTTAAAATAAAATATTTTTTATTTTATTTTTCTATTTTTTAGTTCGGTTTTCTATAAAAAGCGTGTTTTTTAGTTTTTTTAAACTATTATTTAATCTATATTAAATAAGTCAAGTATTTGTTATCTAGTACCCACAACATTTATTTGTGTTGTAATGTAAATTGTGGCCAAAAATATTAATTATTGTGATCACCCAAATGCATTAGAATTTATGACATTGTAACTTGGGATAAATATCTTGTTATACTTCGCTTGTTTGTCATGTTTTTCCTCATATTACGAAAGGGATCGTATCATGAGTACACAACAATATCCGTTGTGTACAGATAAGACGGGGCCGGGAACATGATTCTTCCCTTAACTTTAATACTCATATCAGAACAAAGTGGTCAGTAGACTATTAGTTTCTAGGGAGTTTTTGTCTGATATCTACAGGTTGAACAAATGTGATGAAGAGGTCAATTTCGGACTAGTATATTATTTCGCGCCGAATCCCTTGCGGGGTAGGCAGAGAGAACAAAGAGCCATAAGACACGATTCTTACACGCCTCACTCGCTTCTTTGACATTCATAACTCTCTTCATGCACGCGTGTCGATTTTTGAGGGTCGTAATATCACTTTCCTCCAGAATACGTTCTATTTGGTCATGGAATGTGTGTCTTGGCCGTCCTAGACTCCTACATCTATCCGCTTTAGCATTGTATGTCTGCTTAGTCAATCTTGCATCATCAATTCTTTCTTTATGTCTGAACCATCGGAGCATGCAAAAGTAAGTAAGGCTTACTTTTACACCAACACTCTCTTTCAATCCGATTTCCCTCCTTACAACCTTGTTTTCGACACGGTCAGCGAGGGTCACTCCGCAAATTTTGCGCAGGGCCCTCATTTCGAGTTCCGTAATAATACTGTGTATATCTATGAAATCTCATGAAATTACAACAAAGTGCCTATTCCTGGTTGTTATTAACCAATGTGAGCGGTCCGTGAGGCTTTTAATACATTACCGCCTAATAAACGTCCCAATGCGATCAATATACCCCTCAATATACAAAGTAAATAACATCAATTAAAGCCACGCCACGCGATTTATTAGAGTTACTTTGGTTTGGCTGGTAATTAATAATGTCGGTCATAATTAACCAAAGCCTCTTCCACGAAATAAGGTAGTAACGTTTTTATCGAACATTCGATTTATTTTTCGCAGGAAGTACAGGTGTAGCAGGTACAGTAAATATACATGCTAAAAATTACTATATTGTGTACTATAACATAACATAACATAACTTCACGCCTTTTGTTACCCGAAGGTGTAGGCAGCGGCTGTTAAGCCTCGTCTCGCCGTTATGTTTACGTCCCAAATGGAATAGGTGGCGAACCTATTGCCATACCGGGCACAAAGTTTGTCAGTCATCGATATTTATCACACATAACTTCCGAAAACAATTTCGAAAAGTCATTGGTGTGAGCCAGTGTCTGGAATCGAACCCCGGACCTCTGGATCAGAGGCCGTGCGCTCGCCCACTGCGCCACCGAGACTGTACTATAAGTATATACAATCGAGTATATATACGAAGCAGACTTAGCAATACAGTTATTTGTTATGAAATGTAAATAAAATTAAAATATAATCTGTTTTGGAAACAATACCTACATATTGCAACCGCTAGATTACCAAACTTATGCAACTGAATGCGTGTGCTATGAAACTAGGTTACCTACGAATATTAATATGTACTTACTACCTTATATACTTACTTATAATATATAAAAAACACCTAGATTCCATTCAACATATACGCGCTCGTCATAGCATAGAACCCGCGGACTGCTACTCACCAATCGGTTGTTTTTCCAATGCACCAGAAATCAATGCACCAGAAATCAATGCACCAGAAATCCCGTCTGCCATTTTCGTATTTCCTTACACATGCCACAAAAAAATACGTGTATTTTATGATAAGTTTATATCTCACCAAAAACATAAATGTGAAAATTGACAGTCATGTTTAAGATGTACAAGAATTATGCTTGGCTGTGAGCTTCGCCGCAAAAAGAATGGAGATCTAAATGAGTGTCAAGTTCAATGAAAAATCCAAATATATATGTAAAGGAACAAAATAGCATTATGAACAAGTATTCAATCTATTTGTTTTGTTGGGTACCTGCATTGACCTATATGTATATTGAACTCAGTGGGTACCTGTAACAATTGCTGTAATTTAAAAAAAAATGTGAAATTTCAAAGTACGTTAGATTCATTCGTTAATCAGTCTGTTATATCCCAGTAAATATAACTCATTTTTATTGTTATAAAATCACTTCTCTGTTGTATTGGTATACCTATACGATACCTATAAATAATGCATTTGTGACACATTAGTGGTTCACTCGATTTACTTATTTGCCACTTATACTTATTTTTTTTTTAAATTAATATAATATTGTGTGTCAGTTTGTTTATTTAATGGAAGATAATAAATAATTAGACTTGAAGGGATTTTGATGTATTAAATAACTATAACCTTGATCTTAACATGCCACGCATGGTGTATGGCGGATGCTTAATACATAGCGAACGAACTGGTTGCATTCGAAAACTAACAGAATACATTATCGTTTCCCTATTTCGTGTACATTTTGTTACCATCTACTTCAGATTTCAAATATCTTTACTCTATGTTTAATCATCGTTCTTCAAACAATATCTTCTTCTCATTTAATTTTAACTAGTGGTCCCCAGATGGTCGACATTGGACCATAATTAATTTAAGTTTTAAGTTTGAACATTATTATGGTTGTATTGTCAAAGATATACTCCTATGATTACAGATTCAATACCAAGATTAATATTATCTTTCAAACAAAATATCTCTCAATGCATAGATATAAGAATAAGTATGATAAATCTATGTCTTAATGTCTCTCTCTATCTCTCTCTCGCCCGAATACTGAACCGCCACTCAAATCTGACAATCAATAAAGGGCTACTTAATGCTCAAATTTCACTTATTCTGTCTAATGTGACAGCTACTTAAACGCTTAAGTAGCGCTAATATATTTGAGTGGCGGTACAGTATTCGGGCGTCTGTCTCTCAATGTCTCTGTCAATGTGAGTACTGCAGTCAATCACTGGGTTTCCTCTGGTGTACCATCATTTTAATCACGCGTATTACTCTCTCCACGATGGAGCTGACAATTATTTTTTCATGTCCGAATTATGTCAACACCTGTGGAAAAGTTTTAGTTGACGTAATATTATTAACAGTACTATAGAGCAGTGCCAAGTGCGCAAAAGAAAGAATTAGTAATCAGCGTTCAACATTTTTAATGTTGATGGCGTCTGCTGAAGGTATTTCCACCACTACCCAGGCAGCTGACGATGTTTTACAGTTCAGTACGTACAATACTTTCCCTTAAAATAAATTGTAACCGGCACACTAATACTATTTTTTTCATTTATTAAGAATTTCGTGCCCCCCCCCCCCACTACCTGAGCAACTGATGGCCGGATCACTCATCCGTAATAACATATCAACAACTCAATATCAATCGACAAACTATGACTTTCCCATTTGCAGAGCTACCTCCCGGACTAAGTTTTATCTTTGCATGTGTAAATAAAGACATGGTAATGAGTTGTGGTAGTGTAGGTGAAACTTGTATTTATTCAAATTAATGTAATTAAATGCAAAATTTAAAAAAAATAGTAGCCTTAGCACTTTTTCTCGGTATAAACTATAAGGCCCGTAAGATCAATCATAGTTAAAACTGTCGATTTTCTAAACTATAGTCAATTTTAATCTAGAGTTTAAACCTGCCTCGTAAGATCAACAGCGAAATGGACATAGATTACGTAAACTAAGTTTAGTTTTCGACAGATGGCAACATTTGGTTATTTATTGTCCATATTTCGCTCATCATTCACTCTTTTGTACATTGTCTGTGGCATATTTCGTGAAAAAAACTCTTTTGCTCTTTCTTTTATGAAGTTTTATAATGTGATCATAGATTTAAGAAAAATAGATCGGCAATAGTCACCCAAACAACGTGACCAAAAATGGGTTGTTAATGTGTGAGTGACTTACGGGGCTCGTGGCGCATTGGTAAAACAACCGGCTGCAGCACTGAGGTCGGGGGTTCGATTTTCGCCCGAGTACAAATATTTATGACAAACATTAATATTTGTGCGGCGTCTGGGTGTTTTTCTATGTATTATAAGTATGTATTTACAAAAGAAAAGTATATATGTATTAGTATCCGTTCTCTAGTAACCATGGTGACATGGGTGACTTTAACACCTGTCTCTTAAAAAAAGATTCTCGTTCTTCCTCTCTTATCTCAATTGCGAACTCAACCAACCTCAATATTTTAGGTCTAAACGCTACTCATCATCCTGCTAACCTTACTCCTTCACTCTTAGATCTTATATTTGTTTCTTCTCTAGAAAGAGCAGTTCTGCATGGCCAGTGCCCAGCAGACAGCTTTTCATCTCATGACCTCATTTTTCTTTCCTACAAAATTCGCCCACCCAAAGCTAAATCAAGAATTCTTGTGCAGCGCAGTTTTGGTGATATGGATCTTGATAGTCTGCAGATGGATGCAGAAGCTCTAGACTGGAGTCAAATTATTTCTTTAAACACCGTTGACGAAAAGGTTAAACTATTTACAGAGATGATCAATAATCTATACGATAAACATGCACCAATAAAAGCTATTAAAGTGCGCCACCTTCCATCCCCGTGGCTCACTGATGAAATTAAGCAGCTTATAAAGAAAAAGGCAGCTGCAAAGACCAGATTAAAAATGAAACCAACGGACACGAATCGGAACAAATATGTACAAATTCGGAATCACTGCAACAAGGTGTGTAGGAATGCACAGCGCCAACACATTCATAAATCCGTACAAAACGGTGACCCTGCAAAGGTTTGGAAGTTTCTTAAATCTTTAGGAGTTGGCAAACAGCGTCAAATAACAAATCCTTCTGCTCTAGATATTAAAGCTCTTAATACTCATTTCTGCTCTTCGTCTAACTTTGATAAGACAACTAAAGCCAATACATTACATTATCTTTCAACATTACCAACTCCTGATTACCCTCCATTTCTGTTCCGTCAATTTACTACTAGTGATGTTGAGAAAAGTATCCGCTCTATTGTTTCCAACGCCATTGGGACTGATAATATCAGCCGTAATATGATCCTTCCTATCATCGACGAAGTCCTACCCATAATATGTCATATCCTTAATTATTCCGCTTCCAATGGTGTCTTTCCATCATCATGGAAGGATGCTCAAGTGATACCACTACCCAAAACCCATATCCTTCTCCGAATATCGCCCTATATCCATCCTTCCATTCCTATCAAAAGTACTTGAACGCCTTGTCCATGATCAATTAAATTCATTCCTCAACTCCAACAACCTACTTAACCCATTTCAATCTGGTTTCCGTCCCGGTCATAGTACCACTACCACTCTTGTCAATATTACGGATGATATAAGGTCAGGCATGGAAAATGGAAAGCTCACCGTTCTCTGCTTATTAGATTTCAGCAACGCTTTTAACACGGTTGACTTCGATGTGCTGCTTTCTATATTAGGTTATCTCAACATATCTCCTGGAGTAATTGACTGGTTTCGTAGTTACCTGTTCGGTCGGCGACAGCGAATCCGTCTGGATGACACCTATTCTCCTTGGTCCAACATCACTGTCGGTGTACCACAGGGTGGCGTTTTATCCCCGTTGCTATTCTCTGTATTTATAAATTCTATCTCCAACAAATTGTTTTCTTCCTACCACCTTTATGCAGATGATTTGCAAATTTATACGCAAGAAGCACTGATGGATTTACCCAAAGCCATATCTGCTATTAATACCGATTTATCAAAGATTGCGAAATGGGCCCAAAGATATGGTATCTTGGTAAATCCACGAAAAACTCAGGCTATTTTGATTGGTAGCTCTCGACAACTGGCCAAAGTTGATATTGTAACATTGCCTAAGGTTATATTCAATGGCAGCACGATCCCTTACAGCGAAAAAGTCAAAAATCTCGGAATTTATATGGATAGTACACTTTCATGGTCGGCACAGATAGAAAATGTCAGTCGCAAGGTGTTTGGCTCTGCAGGATCCCTAAGAAGACTACGCAACCTTCTACCCGTTACCACCAAGACTGCGCTTGCACAATCTATTCTACTTCCTATTCTTGATTATGCTGATACCAGCTACCTCGATCTCAATGAAAACCAACTTGACAAACTTGAGCGTCTTCAGAATCTCTGTATTAGGTTTATATTTGGTTTACGCAAATATGACCACATCACCGAATTTCGTAACACGCTTAAGTGGTTGCCCATTCGCCTTCGAAGGAATACTCATATTCTCTCGCTTCTGTATAGTACTCTTTTCAATCCTGCTACTCCTTACTATCTTAAAAAACGTTTCGCGTTTCTCCATGATACACATGCAAGATGCTTGAGATCATCAGCGAGCTTGACCCTGGAAATACCAGCGCATTCCACAAATTTTCTTGATAAATCTTTCGCCGTCCAGGCTGCACGATTGTGGAACGATTTGCCGCAGTATATTCGTCACGCACAGACACTGGCAACTTTCAAAAAATATCTCCAAGAATACTACTTGTCACTATAATTAAGTTACTCCGTATGCTTGATGTCCTATACGTGCTTAAATATCCTCAGTATATATCTCTATTATACTATGTATTTATGTATGTATGTATTTTTGTATGTATGTATTTATATGTTATGTGTATGTATGTATGTATGTATTTATCTATATAAAAGTTTATCATGTATATTAAAAAAAAAAAACAACTGTACACCGCATATTCACATTCCTAGCTAGCATGTCCATCTAAAGGTTGTCTGGCAGAGATCGCAACATGCGATAAGACCGCCTACTGTACTTGCCTACATTTACTATGTACTATCTACTGTAATTTGTTCTTTAAATGGTGTACAATAAAGTATATTCTATTCTATTCTATTCTATTCATAGCACAAGCATTTAGTTGCTTAGTTTGGAACTGTTGGAACTGTTGGAGTTTATTATCAATGTGTTCGTAAAAAGCGCTTCAAAACGTTAACTTTTACAAAGTTAATGTTCATGTGTGGAAATGTAAATAAAATATACGCGGTTCCCAAAATCTAATATAAGCGGTTGCGCTGTCAGTGATTCGATGCTATTAGTAAATTTTTCCTGACATGTGCCATCTATTGTAGTCTATGCTAAATCTATGTATGAACCCACAATCGTTGTGTCAGATGTCAGCTGATAAACGACCGCCATTTTTAAACTAGGCAGGACCACGGTTTAAACGGCAAAATCTCCTGGTGTAAGCTAAACTATAGTTTAAACTGTTATTGGAGGTTTATCTAGCATTGATCTTACAAAATAAACGACAGATGAGGTTTAAACTAGGTAAAATAGTTTAAACTGTGATTGATCTTACGGGCCTAAGTGTGCGAAATTTCATACTCCTCCGACCCCTCAATTTTCGTAAAAAAGGACCAAAAGGTTTCGCTTCATATATTAATATATTATTTTTCTGTATTATAGTAAACATAATATATATTTACAGATATTGGGATAGTTTCAAATATCTGCTTGTAATGGTTCCAAAGTTACTTTGTAATTTTTTAATTGAAAAAAAAAATATGGGGACCCCCCTTTTTATTATTATTATAGTATTTTTTTGTAACTTTTTATTATTATCAGATTTTTTCCTTACCTTACATACAATTATCGAGCTGGATTCCAAATTTCATCCTTCTAAGTCATCTGGAAGTAGGTTAGGTTTGCTACTATATATAAGTCAGTCAGTATGAATTTTTGCGACTTTTGGACCTTCATATCTTTATACCCGTAAGAGCTAGCTTGTTGAAATATGGGCTTCTAGATGTCCTTATGGATATAATGATATACACGTAGTTTCGTTTTATTGCGTTAAGAGTTATAGAGGGGTCAAAAGTAGCACTAAGCGATTCGTGTAATAATAAACTTGCGCGCTGTCTAGCCAGTTCCCTGCTTGAACATGACTGACACAGGGCCGCGTGTCTCGATTCAACATAGAGTTCCACATGATGAGATAATATGGGCGCCAGTTGACAATATGCTTCGAAAAAAGATTAAGGATGTTCAAAACACAGAAACAGCTTAGGTTCCGCCGGGATAACATAGTTGTAATCGAGAATGCGTCATGGGAATATTTTGTTTGAAAATAATTAAAATAAAGTTGAGAATGAAAAAAGAAGCTAAAGTTGTAAGGAATTAATAAGTTAAGACCTTAGGAAAGTGCATACAAATAGTTCAAATATACTGAACAACGCTGAAACGAAATTCGGCTTTCGTTAGAATTTAGCGAAGATTTAAATCGCTTTGTAAAATTTCTACGTTTTGTGAATGTTATTTTCGCTTTGGGAGTAAGCTGATTATTAAAAGTGGAAACCATTATTGCTTGCTCCTCGTTCTTTGAAAACACACAGACCGGGAGAAAGTTTCGACTCTGGACAAAACTATTTCTAGTTATAAAATTTTAATTTATTCAAACATGTTATGAAATTCAAACACAAAAAAATATGTCGTCTTTTAATTGTTGCTCTCGTATTATATATCTATTTTGGTTTTCCTAAAGAGTGAAATAATGTTTCTTGTTTTATTGATAGATATTCGTTATCGATATTGATGATGATCTATATTCGTTCTTTAATCATAATTACGTTATGCAGTATTTCAAAAATATCTAGCAGTGGCACAAAAACCAGAGTTTTGATACCAGGTGGTCAGGTCATTTTTGGGAATACCACCCTCAAAGATATCCCTCCACGTGTATTTTCTCAAAGGATTTCCTTACGTCCATTTCGGAACGAGAGAGCTGTTCAATTTAAGTACGGTTTGCCGCCCACCGGGATATAACTGGGTGACTACAGTGGTGATTTAGGTATTTTGTATCATGATTGTGTAACATCCTACATTTTAGTCGCACCTTGGAACTGTAGGTATTTTTTGTTTGCTTATCAAACGTAATTTTAATAAGGAGTTTTTCTATTTATGCTCGACCTGGGACCTGGGGAGCTCGTCCAATTAATTCCAGCTCTTAATTCCAGCCAGCTTACGCACTGCCTAGCGAATTCGTATTTCCAACGACTACTTTCAGCTAGTCTAGATTACTCGTGACTGACTAAATGGAATTAGTCCTTGATCAATCGAATTTAAAGTGAATTAGACAGTGACTACTCGGCACCGATTAGCTCAAATTAGTCGTTGAAAATACGAATTTGCAAGGCAGCGCATAAGCTGCCTGGAATTAAGATTTCATAATACGCCAGCTGTTTTCGTTGAGACTTCAACATTGCCGTATACATGTATTTTGTTTCTAATTTAGAACCAGCTTAGGAATACTATATAGACTAAACAATTGAAACTTAAAACGCTAAGGTGCGGTGCCTACCGCAAGCTTCTTATATTAAGATGTTGTTAGTAAATAAAAACACCCTTAGAGGTTAAAAATAAAAATTAATCTAATAAATTGTCTTATAATCTCATTAAAATCAGTAATACAAATATCTTAGCTTCCTAATATACAGCTATTCATATATGGCTCTGACGCCTCTGATTAGCACGATATCGATTCCGTTAATACTATTAACTGTATTGTAATAAGTTAATTGACTGACCAATAGGATCGCCCTAAAAGAGATTAATTTGGGCTAATTGGATGATTTATTGAATCCTATCATATTAATGATGCTGAAACTGTTTCATCGCCGGTGCCTCCACTGATTACTAATGTTCAATGGAGTATTAAGCGTTAGTGCTGTGTTAGTTAGTAGTTAGTCTGATAAAAATATCAGACTGCGCTGGAAAAAATGTTATGTTTCAAATATGGTATATGTTTTTATGTTTCTTTAGCACGCCCTGCTGTCACATCTACAGCTTTTATGTCTATAGGCATTTCAGCTGGAGAATTTAACATTAAAAATCATCTTAGCTACAACAGTGAGATGAGGCCAAATTCCTAAATGAGACCCTCAATTCCAAAAAGCGTGACTGATTGTGGGTGTATTTTTATTGCGTGCTCTAAAAATACTGCTCCTATATCTTCTAGTATTTGTTATAGCAATTGAATAAGGACTTGATCATTTCAAACTCCTATTCCCATCTCTCGTAGCATGAATCTCGTTATGGCCTATTATATTATATTAGCACTTTTTTAGTACAGAAACCTTGAACCCGTATTTTACTTCTCATCGTAAGTTTCCACCAACCAAAATATTCGTGATAAATATAGACAAGTTGCGTACCATTTGGATACGAACATTTGCTGGCCGTGTAAAGTTATAGTTTTCACTGACTACACCTCGTGAAGGATGAAGTTACAGTTACAATGACATGGCTAAATAAAACAATAAATAATATTGAAGTAGAAATAGATAATGGCAATGTAGCTGTATTTTTAAGATAAGATAATGAATTGAAAAGCGAGCGTATTGTTGTGCTTCATACCTTCCTGTTATTCGACTTTAATGATACAGCAAAATTTCTCGTAGCAAGGCTGAGTCTTTTAAAAAGAGAGATTTATTTTTGTCGGAAAATCCTCCTCGAGTCTGTGTAATGAGTAACATTAGGAGGAAGCGTCGGCTTAGTTAGTATTTGACTCATAATGTGCTTGTATGTGCGTGTGTGTGAGAGAGAGTCAAACTGTAAAGGAAGCGATTAAGTCGCCTCTTGCCGACACTTGCAGTAATTTGTCACCTAGGAGTTTCCGGGCCACACCTACATAACTTTTTATATGATACTGGCCGACCCGGCAAACTTTGTTCCGCATCAAAAGTAATTTTACAGCGTTTACAATTAAGGTGTTAAATCTCGAAAACGATCACTTTTTATTTACTACATTATGCATGAATTATACATAAAAACCCACCTCGTCGCCACCCTCTATCTATTGAAAAACAAACTGCACCAAAATCCGTTGCGTAGTTTTAAATACCTGAGCATAAGGGGACAGACGGCGGAAAGCGACTTTTGTTTTTAATATACTATGTAATGATTTATCAATCACAATCACGCTTTTATTTTAACCCGTATGGTGGGTTTAAGCGGAGAAGGTTAAATTTTGACGAACTATGATCCTAGCACAACATTGCACTCCATCCATGATCGTACATCTAAGCAGCTATTTTTGATTGTGATGACTGCTACGTAGTACGTGCTTGAATCCGACATCAACTTGACCCAACCTTACAACACGATTATACTTACTTCAATTCACTAATTCCAATTCTAACTGACTACTACTATATAACGATAATAAGCTTTTATTGTAAATATATATATTTTAGTGAATGCTATTTAGTTTCACCGGAGAGTAATCTTATCCGCACCATGATTGGTTCGTGCGTCATGTAACGGCCAATTGAGTCTCTATTGCCCAAATGTATTTTCTCTTTTGTACTTTTAGTAAGATGACCTAATGTTCTATCCCAATTCGATCAAACTGCTAGTGTGGCACGTATTTAATGAACGCAAAATAACACTGCAAGATACTTGACATTTCAAATTGAACCCTATTCCGAAGTAATGAGGACTTGATTAAAATATGAATAAAAAAATACAATAGTTTTTAGTGGCTTTAATAGTTATCAGCGTAATATCCATTTAAATTCTACATTAATATCATAATCTATTTTTAGTTGAGATTGAATATTATCTTCCAATTTTATTTTAAACCGTCTTGAAGAAGGATATTTAAAGCATTATGCTCAGAATTTGTTTCAAATTCAGATAGAAAATAAAAATCCAGAGAATCACTATTTCAATTTTGTCGTGAATTAATTATAGAATATATCTAAATTTATTGCAGAAAACGTTAATAATGGGCGTTTATAAAACAAATTTAACTTGACAGATTTAACATACTGTAAACTTTATGATCAATATTTACCTTGTCTCCTTTACCTATGTTATATTCAAAAAGAACGTTATAAATTCTAATATAAACATTTTCTAGATAACCGTATTTAACCCTCACATTTTTTTTGGGGTGCGAAATAGAAAATTGAAAAATACGACAAGAAACTGCCTTATAAAATTATGTAAATTCCGTTGAAACCTGAACGTAGTTTCTACCCAAAAATATATTTTCTATTTTTTAGACAACATGCATATTTTTTTTTTATTAAAATACGTCTGTTGCGGTTAAAACTGACGAGATAAATATATTCCTATGTTCATTATACAATACAATTTGTTGACTTGGAGGTAGCTGGCAGTATTTTTGATAGATTAAATATAACATAACTTCACGCCTTTTTATATCCTAAGATGCATACAGCGACTGCTCAGCCTCCACTAGCCAAATCTTTACGTTCCAAATGGAATAGGCCAGTCACTATTCCATACACCGGGCACAAAGTTGTCAGTCATCGATATTTATCGCACATGGCTTCCAAAAAGTATTTGTGAGCGCGGATCCGATCTCGCGACTTCTGAATCAAGCAAGCTGGACCACTGGCCCACCAAGAATGATTGATTTAAGTCTGAAATATTCAATTTTCCCGTTAAATGAAGTACAATTTTCTGCTCGCTGATTTGTTGTTAATGTTACAACTGTATTAATTTGCCTTTTCTGCATTTTTTTCAGGTAAACAAATACTTCCCGTTTTCTGATCTGAACCAAAATATTTGGGGGTAAGCGATTTTTACCACAATCAGTGATATTCTTAAAATTAAATTTACGGTATCTCTTACCCAGTAATCCATCTGGGTGAATAGATACTATTGTGATAAAGTACTATCAATAGCAAGCACCTCAATGAGTCGTGACTATGTTTACTTTCGGGGATGTAACGTTCTTAATCGTGAAATGTTTTCTCTTATAAGTTGTCTGTACTACCCCATTGGGAATACTTACAATCAAGCAAAAAACAACCCGTCCTCCCCGTGGCCGAATATGTCGAGAAAAAAAGTTGTATCAAGTTGCTTTATCTATAGAATTGATCTTGTTTCTAATTCCCCCTAGTTGATGTCCATGACATCCATGGCAATGATTTATTGTTGTATTTATATATTCTCGATTTTTTCGGAGTAATTGTGTGACGTTGGTACATCGGTACAGCAACAGCAACAGACTCACCTTGGTTGAGAGACCAAATGCTTTACTAGACAAGAAAACGCAAAAGCCTAACAATGGAACTTTAATCGTGGCCATTTTGCAAACCTTTATGACCAGAACTTGAAAAAATGTATCACACAATATCTGGCAGATTTCAAAACTTAGCAATTCATCGAGATGTGACCGTTGATCTGATAGATTGTAGTTTTTGCAAAATTTCATAGATAACATTATTATATTATTATTATATTGCTTGCTTAAAGTTAATTATCTTTTTGATTGAGTCAAGTTACTTAGGTTTAAAATGAAAACAGCGCCATCTGCAACTTCGTAATGTAATATTATGAACAACTTTGTTATTCAGGATACAGCGCCATCTTCTTGTATATATCTCCCTGTGTTCCCATTATGAAAGTAGTAGATGGCGCGTAGCAGTGCCATCTATTGGATTTCGCGTGACCGCTGTTAGGGGATGATTCCTTGAGCTTTTTGCAACCAGGTTGTGAATGAAGTGTGTGTTACTAAAGCCAACAGATAGAGGGAGTGATAAGTCTATTTTGATTGTGCATCGCCTGTGAAACACCACTGACAGGTCCAATGGTCCGTGGTCGCAATGTGACGTTTAATTGAGAAAATAATAATTTGGAAACAGTGTATGATTGAAAGTCTTTTAACAAGATGTAAGTTATTTAAACATTAGGTTATTGCTGCATGCGTACTTGCACACATGTAAGTTTGATTGGAGGCGGACATATTTCTCAAAAACTTCTTTGATAGTGTTTGGATAGAGTACAGACTTTGGTTTCAGAGTTTTTAGTACAAATAAACAAATTAAAAGTAATTACAATTTTAGCATGACGTTACGCTAATGTGTTTCTGGAGCGTAAATAAAATGGTATCTAAGTATTTCTTGTTATTGATAATTTTGGTTAATATTAAACGTATGGCTACAGAAATGTTGCTTGATTTCGATGCAAAAGTCTTCTCATTTTTAAACAAGGGATACACCATTTTGAGAAGTTCCTGTGATAGTTTTCCAATTAATATTATAAATTATTATTTAACTATAACAATTAATAGCAACTCGACCTCCTTAAACGCAACAGCAATAAGGAGAAAATGAAGTTCTACGAAACAGAAACGCCGCCCTGCTGTTTGCAAATGACAACCTATTTCCCTGTTAATGGCGGATACTTTAGACATTAATTGTCATAAATACCTACTTCTATAAACTGTTGTTATTTATATATCGAATGTATGATGAATGTATTGTTATTGTTGGTATGTATATAAATTGCAACTTATCAACTTATTATTTAAAATAAAATACTATACACGAGCGCATGAGGAAAGCGCCCCCGTGGCAACAAGAAAACATGGACGAAGGGAGGGGGGGGCTATCATGAGAAGAATGGGGCAATAGAACACAGAAGCCACAACTATAATTGTTAGAATTTTGATGAATAGAGACATATATTCCCTTTTATGAGTCCCTCGTATAATTTCGCATTTAGGTTCCTTATCATATGTTCTACTTTTCTTTTTATGATTAACGATTCACGCATTTGGTTTATTCAAAATTTGACAATAAATAAATCAAGCAGTGTGGCTTCAGTATCTCTACATACAAAATTTTACGAAAGAAAATGTCACAGCCAGCAGGTAATATATACTTTCGAAATATCCCAAGGACAAATGTGAATTTTTCATCATCGTGTAATTTTCATGAGTCAGCTACGAATGCTCTGGCTTACACTATTCAAGAGCCGCGGGTGGCCTTACAATATGCACACACGTCCGTGTGTACAAAAGCTCTCTACGTGTCAAGAATGGAAAAAAAATATATATACACAGTTGCTGTCGTAAATGTAAATTATTGAGCTTAACTATACATCCCTTCTTTACGGGGATTTTCACGTAGCTACGTACTGTGTAAACCTTTCTCTGTAATGTGCTTACGTTTTTTATTCTGTTTTACTTTCATCATAAGTCATCAGCTCTTTTTAGTTAACAACCTTAACAACCTACTCTTTTTAGTACAACTAAAAACCGTGTCGGTGTAAAAGTAAGAAAGGGCATGCTCAGATGGTTGGGACATGTAGAAAGAATGGACGATGCAAGACTGACTAAGAAGATATACAATGCAAAACCGGATGTATGTAGGAGTCGAGGACGGCCAAGACACACATTTCGTGACCAAATAGAACGTGTTCTGGAGGAAGGTGATGTTAGGAGCCTGAACAATCGACGCGCGTGGTTGAAAGGAGTTATGAAAGTCAACGAAGCAAGAGAGGCGTGTAAGAATCGTGCCTTATGACGCTCTGCTCTCTCTGCCTACCCCGCAAAGGATTTGGCGTGAAGTTATGTATGTATGTATTGTTGTACTCGGGGTGCTTTCGGAAGAGGCTGGATGGACCGGTTTGTGTATAAAACCTCATAAAAAAATACATAAAACCTTATGTTTTCGCCCGTCTACGATCAACCCCTTTCTTTTATTTGTTCGAAACTTTAGTTCAAATATATTATGTTGCATTTTCTACAAGCCAATTTACTCTGACAGAATTAATTTGTTAAATAGTCGGTCAGTTAGACAATGGAAACTATGTATTGGACCAATGTCTAGTATTAAAAAACCAATGACGGCCATGACCAAAAGTATTCGATTGGTCGTCAGAATATAATGTTTGCATTGTTTTAGTATTTTACTTAAAAAAGGAAAAAGGTTGGAAAAGTATTCAAAAGTTGTGCGGGATAATCATCAATAAATGAACTAATAGTCAATATTCATTTCAGCGACAAGAACAAACAACACACAGTCACATGTATTGAAGGCATTAAAGGTTTATCAAATAACATATTTCACTAACCTGAGTAAAACAGAGTCGATCAGATATCAGTCGTAAATAACATTCATTTCCTATTGATTTTAGATTTCCATCAGTTTATTATCATTTTATTTAGACCTTTTAACCAAAGAGAAAAAAAAAAGAAAAGGTACCGTAATATTTTCCCTGTTATATGGAGAACATGAAAACGAAAGGTAATTCACTGTAGGTTGCGAGACTAGAAAAGTTTTATCAAGTGTAAAGAGTTTGTCGTGACATACCCAGTAATAACCCAACGAATTTATGGCAAATTTATGTCTTTGTTATGCCGAAAAAATACTCGTATCATGGCAAGATTTATGTTCCAGTTTTCTTACTTTATGTCAACGTTTACTTGAAACATATTCAAGAGAAAAACATGTTTGAAAATGTCAATATATATATATATATTATATGTGTTTGCGTGTGATGGCACGAAAATGAGTTACTTTTGTAAACGGTGAAGACGTGTCGGCACTCGTAACTTTTTCAATTTAACTACGGCCGTGCAGAATATATTTGAAGGGAACATAGACTTATCAGCGTACAAATTATACAACAAAACAACGCCATGCCACATACGGGTTGGATAGAAAGAACTGGAGGCCGCAAGACAAAATACTTCACACCTCAGTCGCTTCTATTCCTCAAGCTTGTTAATATCACGGGTTCTTAATATCATAGAAAGGCTGTCGCACCTATCCTCGACTCGTATGTGTCATTTCTTACATCTCCCATTCTCTCCATAAGCCGTGGACCATGCATGGTCATCCTCATCGTTACTTTCACTTTCACCATCTCTCTTCAGTTTAGTTCTTCAATTCTGCTTAGATCCTATCATCAACTCTAATGATTTTTGGCTACTTTGGATTATTAAGTATCGATGTCAAAGAAATACTTGACCGTTCTATGGTAATATAGTGCCTATTTCATCCAGACACAGATTTATGGATTACAATTTGCGGTAACACTATTTATTACATCTGAAAAACGCATACACTCTTATTTATATTCACTGCAACTGTCAATCCTCATGACTCGAATAATACCGAAATGGAATTCATTTATTATTGTTTTTCGATGTTTTACCAGAATTTATTTTACATACATACATACATAACTTCATACCAAATCCCTTGCGGGGTAGGCAGAGAGAACAGAGCGCCATAAGGCACGATTCTTACACGCCTCACTCGCTTCGTTGAATTTCATAACTCTTTTCATGCACGCGCATCTGTTTATTTATTTATTTTACCTTGCTAAAATACCTTCATGCCTTTAAAACCATTTTGTAGACTTTCTACGTTCCTCCAGTTTTGATTCGTAAATTATGATTAAAAAGTTTGAGTTTTTTCCAAAGACTTTTCACCAACTGTGTTAATAAATTTAATTTCCGTATCTGTTTGCTTATAAACTTAAATTAATATTTTGAGTATAATAATATAACAAAATTGAAACTCTCGTGCGATGAAATTTTATACAATCAGATGCCAAGCGTGAACGGGTTGCTTGTTTATATATAAAACATTATTTAAAATTTAACCTATCTTCCACAATATAGAATATGCTTGTAATCTTGAAGGTTAATCTGCCTTTTGTAGTGTCATCAATAAACTCTTCACTCTTGACATTGGCTTTACTCGTTCTAAATCGCAAGTGTAGTCGGTGCTTAGACACGTTCACACGTTTCACTCATCGCTATAGCACTTAAGCCATCGATTACTTCTTGACTAGTCTCTTAAATATTATATACGTCACCAGATGAGGGTTTTATATTAGCTTTCATAAAATTTATAAGCGAATTATAGTAATTTTTATAGTATTTTTTTATAATAAGTTTGGGTTTATGTTACACACATGTGTCGCGATATTAGATGCGCTAACGATAACTACGCCAATATGTATGATTAATTTTAAAAGTTTTGAACGATATCATAAAACAGTTTTAATTTTTCAAAAAAACATACGCGTATAGTAAGATGAGTGTATATTTATTGGTTGTATATAACAAAATCATAATTGTATTAAACTAGCCGACCCGGCGAACGTTGTTCCGCATCAAAAGTATTATCTGCTGTCCCGCTATGTTAATACTGCAATGTCTTCGAAAATATTTGTTTAAATTGCATGCTGTAATTATCCTATGCCTATTTGAGACACTTAATTGAATGAAAATTAATACTGTAATGTTTAAAATCGCTTCATAAATAGGCCATTATTTCTCGTAAAAAGTAAAAAAATAAAAATGGTCATTGTGGGTTATCCCTAAGAGATAGACATATGCCCTCGCGGACTTTTTTGTAGACTTTTTAAAGGTGTATAATAATGTAGTACGTTGTTTTGATTTATCACTTAGAGTTCAGACAGCGTTTGCGATTAAATTTCTAAATCTTGGAAATTATCACTTTTTTTACTACATGAATTATAGATCAAAACCAGCCCGTTGACACCCTCTAACTATTAATAAAACCGCATCAAAATCCGTTGCGTAGTTTTAAAGATATGCGCATATAAAGGGACAGACAGCGGAATGTGACTTTGTTTTATACTATGTAATGATAATGAAGAAGTTACTTATAATTATAAATTTGTTATTAGCTTTTTTGATATAACTGACTGTTTTTCTTATAAATGAAACTGGCCGACTTTAATGTGTTAAATTTAAAAGTATATTAGATAAAAACGGCCATACAATAGGAGACATTTACATAATATGTGCATCAAAAATGTAGATGGAAATCTGAGCCTTAAACTCGCGCAGTTTCCAGTATCACAGTATCACTAACATACATACGACACGAGATACTTCCAGTTTATTATCTAACTGCACTAGAAGTACACTAATGTTTCTCATGTGATCTATTTCTGTTCATTACTTCTGGGTGGATTTTTAGTTAAGAGGTATCTTCTAATTAGTCTTTCTTATCTTTCCAAGATTTAAAAAAATTTAGGTCTTCCATTTTTATTTAGTTTATTTTTTACATAACTTCACGCCTTACACTTAACATAACTTTCTACCCGAAGGGGTGGGCAGCGGCTGTTAAGCATCGTCATGTCCTTAATGCCTACGTCCATAATGGAATAGGTGGCGAACCTATTGCCATACCGAGCACGAAGTTTTTAGCCATCGATATTTGTCACACATAACTTACGAAATTTATTTCGACAAACATTTGTGTGAGCCTATGTATGGATTCGAATCCGCGATCTCTGGATTCAGAAGCGGGGTGCGCGACCACTGGACCACTGAGACACGACTGGACCACCAGAACGCTGTTTATGTTATGTTTTATGCCTGCGATACCTTTTATTCGTAGTTCGAATACAAAATGTACAAGCCTCTTCATATTGTGGTGTAGTCACGTCGTATCTCACTAACTGACGGCATGTAAGCTACTAGATAATATATGAAATATTTAAGTTACGTGCCAACTGTACGGGCTACGTAACAATTACATTATATTAACATGTTTTATTTGACTTTCATATTCTTGAATTTAATTTACAAGTTTCCGTTACTCGGGAGTTATTAATTATGAAAGTTGAGGATGGCTGTGAGTGTACCGCGCAGACATAGATGTTGCTAAGTCTCGTTAAATTGTCAAACTTGCGGTTACTACTAGAATTAACTTTGCAAACTTTAGAACAGCTCCTGAAATTATAAACATGAGAATTTTCGAATATCAAACCGAGATTCTCCCAAAGTTCCATTGTATTGCGCCTTTTGTCTGTATTCAGCTTTGCGAAACCTCTTTCTTTAGTTGAAGTTTAACTAGTTAATGGATGTTGAAGCAAAAAAAGTCCACAGTATCTATTGTGACCTACAATAAGGAATTAACAAGGGTGATTCAGAACTTCTCAATAGAACCTATTCAACTATTGTCGAAATGTTTAAAATTGAGTTTTTGTTATTAATTCCAAACGATATCGTGTGCGATTCTGTGCCCCTATTTCCATACATCCTTTCAACTGTAGAATAAGTCGAAGGCTGCAAGGGGTGAATAATAAACTCAAGGAAGATAAAACAGGAACATCATACCGCCATCGTCACCAATCCAAACGATAATCTTATGGTTTTATTATTATCACTTTGTTTTTTTGTTTGTTTATGTAGGTAACTGTAACTTATTATGAAACATGATACTAATTTAGAATCTTACGATAAATTTATCAAAAAAAATGATAAGCCTGAATTTAGAAAGAGATAAAAGAAGACCTGATGATAAAACATGGATGGATTAGTGAAACATGACATGATTAGAATGAGCGTTAGTATGGAGGAGCCAATTATGCTTAATTATTGAAGAAAATATTGTGATGTCTAAACTTAACTACTTAATATATGATCAAGAAAATTTAAAATTGATTACTGTAAAAATAAAACTGGTAGAGAGTTTGTGTCTGCAAATTATATTGAGTGGAGATGGGAGCATTAGGTAAAAGTAACAGAACACCCACATTTTTTCTTGTTTCTCTGTATGTCTTCTCTTATTGACTTTGTTTCATTATAATGGTGTGTAAAAATACTATGACGGCTTTGTGTTCTCGTTTTATTCGAACCCAGTTTGGGATTATACGTGTACACTTTGTTAACAACGTGCATCGTATGACAAATGATATTGCTTTGTGGGCGAACGCTACTGTGTCGGAATGTAATATTGTTCCGTCTCTTGTTAAATACGTTCTGACATTTCTGTAGCGCCATGTCGGAAATAATTGTATCTAAGGCTTAAACGTTAACTGCGATTGCTTTTATATATGTATATTTGGAATTCTCGTTTCGTTTCTTGTATTTCTGTCCGACTTCGCCAATACGAAGTTTATGCGCATCTCTTGAATTGAGTTTAGCTTTAGGTGACATTAGATCCGTCTAAACTATGCAAGCTACATAAGCTAGGTCATATGGCGAAATTCTTAAATTAATTAAATTATTTGTACAATTTAAAACTTCTCCAATATTAGCGGATCCTGTTTATATTCGTAAAAAAATATTGCTTCGATTATGGTAAAAAACATTTACAATTTATTTAATGAACACTTAAGCCCATATCCGTACCTAAAGTTATTTTAAATATTATAATTAGAAATTTAAACTGAGTACAAAATACATGTAAATTTAACTTTTTACTTGAGTAAATTTAAACTGATATTTGAGTTGGCATCAATTGAATTAACATACCCAAGTACATATAGCGACTTTAAATAATAGGGTAGTCTCGGTGGTCCAGTGGTATAGCACACGGCTTCTGATCCCGAGGTCGCGGGTTCGAATCCTGACACTAGCTCACACCAATAGTTTTCGGAAGTTTTGTGTGATAAATATCTATGACTGAAAATTTTGTGCCAGGTATGGCAATAGGTTCGCCACCTATTTCGTTTTGGGACGTAAACATAACGGCAAGACGAAGCTTAACTGCCGCTGCCTACACCTTCGGGTAACAAAGGCGTGAAGTTATGTTATGTTAAATGTTATGAATAATATTACTCTTCTTTTAACGCAATAATATAAAAATAATGCTATAAATTAGTCTTGCTTGTTAGTTCCTTAGAAATATCTTTTGAATAAAAAAATACTTGACATACCGGATTCAGTCGTTCTCGTGTCGGCTTGTATTCTTTTGTGATGTTAAGTTGCTGCAAGAGGGAAGATTAAACGAGTTTTTTCTCTCATTTCGATATAAAGAAAACTAGTCTCTGATAAAATGCAAACAGCACATGGGACAGTGTCTTTGATGTAGTATAGTACGGAGTCTTTGTTACTGATGATCTTTACTTCAAAAAAGTAGATTATCAATTTAATGTGTGAGTAGGCCGTCACATATATTATGAGTTGGACTAGATTCTAGATAGATTTAAGGGTATCCAAAAGAATTTACTAAATTTCATACAAAACAGCACTTGTTAATCTTCTGAAACTAACATCTTCTGAGAATGGTAGTCTTGCAGTCCGCTGCATGAATGGACCTGCTTATACCACGATCTCTCGGAATATCGGCGTGAAGTAGCTCGTGCCCCGTTTCGGTCGGTAAGAGGCCCGATCCCCTTTTCCTTCCTATTCCCTGAAAGAACGACAACGAACCACGGTATTCATGGGCGGTAAGTAGATGCTTACCATCAGGTGACCCACTTGCTCGTTTGACCTCCTATCCCATAAAAAAAAAAAACTAATTCGTTTGTTTTGATTACACAGTTTTACTACATTTTCACAAAAGTTTGGAGACAAAAGTAGCGTAATATAGGATTTGTATTAGAATACCTAAAATTTATAGTTATTGTTAAGTAATATTTACTTGTGGTAAAATTCTATCTCAGTTAATTTATCTAATAGCAAATAATGTGCTCTTGTAAGTAAACTATTTGCATTGCAAATATTTGTTGGTTAAAATTAGAAGGACGGATGTCACTATGCACTTTTCACCAAACTGATCTTATCGTAGTTGAATTTATTTTATTATTTACTAGCTGACCCGGCGAACTTTGTTCCGCATCAAAAGTAATAAATGAGTAAAATTTGGATGTTAAAAAGTTCAATTTGTGCTATTTATCGGCACGCGTTTTGGCGCGCCACGCAACTACTATGTCCCGCTATGTTAATACTGTAATATCTTCGTAAATATTCGTTTAAATTACATACTGTAAAGGGCAATATTGATCTATATTAAATGCACAATCTTTTTAATACACTCAACTGGATGAAAATTAATGCTATAATGTTTCAAATCGCTTCGTCAATAAGCCCTTATTTCTCGTAAAAAGTAAAAAAATAAAAATGGTCATTGTGGTTTATCCCTAAGAGATAGACATATGCTATCGCGGACTTTTTTGTAGATCTTTTGAAGGTGTATAACAATGTAGTACATTATTTTGTTTTATCACTTAGGGTTCAGCAGCGTTTCCGATTAAAGATCTAAATCTTGAAAATTATCACTTTTTTTAATTACACTATGCATGAATTATAGATCAAAACCACCCTGTTGACACCCTCTAACTATTAAAAAAAATCGCATCAAAATCCGTTGCGTAGTTTTAAAGATATACCCATACAAGAGGACAGACGGCGGAAAGTGACTTTGTTTTATACTATGTAATGATAATGAAGTAAGATATGGCACTCCGTTTATTCTGCTTACCCCAGAAGGTGCTTGGCGTGAAATCACTTTATTGGTTGTTGTATATCGCTTGCTGCTCGGCCGTTGTACAATATTTTTCCAGATAAATTATTTCTTAAAAACCATCAACCACAACCTCTGGCACAACGTTATTTATAAAGCTTACATATTGTCTCGTAAATATAGATAAAAACCTGTCTTTCATAAAAGGTTACGTTAATAATCTTACACAGCCACCTTCTATGTACTAAAACCACTTATCTTTTGTCTGCACCTGTTAGATTTATGTTTGTTAAGACGAAGCAAGAAGGGAACAAAGAGAGTGCTCTTTCCCTTTCGGTATTTTTCACCTAGACATAATAATATAGTTATTGTTATAGGTTATCTTTTGATATAATAATAATAATAATAGTTGCTATATAGCGTCTTAGTTTTCAATTTATGTCAACATTTATAAAGAAACGTAACGTTGGGGGAATTTTTATCACCGATGAGCGTCCAAAAGAAGAGTAACGAAAGTCAAAGACGGTATTGAGGTGTTCAAGTATCGTGTTTTGTTGCGCTTTTTATTTTCTTTAGTCCTGTCTCGAAAAGGGTTTGGCGTGAATTAAATTCGTAGTCTAATTTTGACTAATTTAAAACATTAGTTTCATCAAATTATATACAAAAACCTTCCTCAACAAGGACTCTATCGATACGTGTGAACTGCATCAAATTACATTGTCTAATTCTAAAGAGCTAAGCGTTCGTAAGAACATATGACAGCGGAAAGTTACTTAATTTTATACTATCTAGTAAAGTCTCAATGTGACCCATGTCCTTTTTTTACACATGCTACGTTTGAGGCAAATTGACAGTATCAGATTACCCTATTTATTACCCAGAATATAGTACCCATATCACGTGAAATTATATTAAATATAAGTTTTCAAATAATAATATGATTACTTAAGCTTGAAGTAGAATTACCAGATATATGTACAGACTGTTTGAAAATTATAACAACTAAAGGTTGACTTATTTTAAAGGCGGTGTCACCTCTGTTTTCCTTTCAAAGTCGAAAGCGTATAAAATTTATTACTATCCAAGCGCGAGACAGTATATCCAGTAACAACGCCGATGTTTATAAATTATTCATTATTGTGGCACAATTGATTTGTATATGAGAAATATTTTTATGAAACTTAACAAAAAAGAAATATCATTAATTACCAGAATTTGAAATCACCAACACACATAAAATAATAATTCTATAGATTTAAAAATAACATTAACAGAAGAACATTTTTTTTATTTATTTTAATTAACTTATGAAACTTGTAGCAGTTTGACGAAAAAATATTCTCTCGTTCTTTCTAAATGTCTAACCTGGAGTAGCAGTTCAACTATCTGGATTTTTGTAATAAATACAATATTAGAATTAAAATCGCGTTCAATTTTTTTTTATTTAGATAAACGTGTTCTGGAGGAAGGGGATGTTAAGAGCCTCAAAAACCGACGCGCGTGCATGAAAAGAGTTATGAAAGTCAACGAAGCGAGTGAGGTGTGTAAGAATCGTGCCCTATGGCGCTCTGTTCTCTCTGCCTACCCTGCAAGGGATTTGGCGTGAAGTTATGTATGTATGTATGTAGATGACCCGAAAAATTCACAAATTGATTTTTCAGCCGGCGAGTTGTCGATATCTTCTGTTACCAATACCAATAAGTCCCTGTTTGACAGGGGAGGCAGGCCTTTATGCGGCCGGCACTGGGCACACTTCCAATCGCGGCTGCAATAGAATTTATCTCAAACTGACATTTCTAAATTAAAATTTTAATATTTTAAATGTATGTCACATGCATTCGTATTGCCATTCCCGTTTACTGCATATAAAAAGAAAACTACGAGATTGGCTTGTGTAAAATTTTAGAGTGTGCATCTAGTTGCGATGTGGGACAGTTGCGTCTGTTTCGTGAGGATGTTGATATTTCAGTTCCCGTTCAGTTTCAGTTGGGTGTTTGATAACGTGCGGTGAGGCCGCGTCGTCTGTTACGCGGCTGTGGCTCGCTACGTACGGGAAAACTTCCTTGTACACAAAAAGTATTTCATTTAAAATGAAATGAATACAGTTAATTTTTGGTAGACTTTTTTTCAGTTTTATTTCTATTTATATTTAAATGTTTGTTTATTAAATACAATATAAGTAATAGCGGATTTCGGACTTTTTTATTAACTTTATTTGAAGTCGGTGCCCAAAAGTGTTGTATTATATGTTGACTATATTCATTTTTGATGATGATTAATGGAATGAAATAAATGATTTCGAAATGCTTTGCTATGTAAGTAAATGTAAATAATTTATTAGGTTATGCAATACTCGTTCCTTTAAAACATTCACGTGTTATTTGTTTTAATTTTATTAGTTATTACTATTTTTACTATAAAAAAATATCTCATTACCTGGTTATTTCGTATTATTTTGGTAATGTCTCCTTATTAACCTTTAACATTAACTAAGTCATTACATAAGTGGTTCGCAAACTATATAACTATACGACTAATTTTAACAGTGGTAGAGTCAAGCAGTTCGCTGCATGAGGTCCATTCATGCAGCGAACTGCTTAGCTCTACGATCGGTGAAATACCACGACGTGCTGCGTTTCATTTGGTGAGAGAGGTACCCCTATCCCGCACTCCCCCATCCTTTCCTATCATACTCCCATAGAGGTCGGCAACTCAACGGTAACACTAAATGTGTTGCAGGTATCCATGGACGGCGTTGGTCGCTTACTTTTAGGTAACATGCCGGCTCGACTGCCCTTTTATCCCAAACAAACTAACAAAAATAATACTTATGTCATGATTTTTTAGGGATATTCAAAAGTAGAATATTTTTTACTAGAAAAAACAAATTATATAAGCTTTGATTTGACGTTATTTTTACGATACAATAATAATACGCTTCATAAATTCATCCGCGGAGTTGTTCAATTTATTAAGTATACAATTTGTGGAAATACATTAGATTTTTCTGTGGTCTTAAAGTCGCTGGTTTTTTCTAGGATTTTAACACAATATATGTCCTGTATTCAGGTATACAGGTATCAAAACGGTATTAAAACAAATTATTTCAGCTAAATGTTACTTGTCCATAATATTTTAGGTATTTTTTCTTGAGACATTAAGATTCTACTGACATACTATTAATTTATCGTATATTGCGCGAATTAAACCCTGACCAATAAAAAAAGATGCTTTGTTTCTTTCTGAACCTTAATTCAGCCACAACTATTTATATATTAATATGCTCTATTGCTCGCTTTGAAAGGTTATTTTTCCCTGTCAAGAACAGTACCTACTTTTTCTATTTGAAAACACACAGAGGTGCGTTTTTCTGCAAGCCTGACAGCGTGCGTGCAAAGTTTCATAATGATCGGTTTAATACTCATGCTGTTATTTACAATAAACTTCACTTTACAGTATTTTTTTTTAATTTTTATAATATTACGCTTAACTCTACCCGTTATATTGGACAGTAGCATGGTTATTTTTTATTGATTACATGTTTAGTTTGAACGCGATCTTCATAATAAATTCATGTATAGGACAGTCACGGAGACCCCTGTATAAATTCTTGTCCTCGTTCGAATATTGACGAGGTTGGTATTCGCTATTTATGAGTAGACTTAAGTTACATGGAACGTTTTGGGCATCGCCTGGAAGGATATAACAGAATTGTTATCAATCGTATTTTATAATGTATTATTACGATATTAATCACATACAGATTAATCACCATGCCATTATGGAGGGTAGAAGTAAGGAGGCCCGTCTTGTATGGGGGAAAAGTGGCCACTTGTAAACAGCAAATTATTGTTCGAACACTCACCGAAATGACGCTAGTGTAGTGAATTTAGGAGTTATAAGCAGAGTGAGGTCTGCTGAGGAAAATGGAAATGATATGAATATAGAGGTTTTATGCAGAGTGAAGTGTGCTGAATTGAAAAATTTAATATTTCTCTTGACTTCTATAGTTAAGAAATATGCAGTATTTAAAATCTCAACTATTTAGGTAGTCAACTGTTAGTTGGTAAATAATAATTTGTTCAGTGAAAAGTTGTCCGAAAGTGGACGAACATTTTAATGTTAATATACTATATTGATATGTCTCAACCTCGACCTTTTTTCGACCAACAGTATGTTTAATCCATTTTTATTAACTATTTAAAGATGCAGAAGTTAACTATAACAATTTTGTATTTTTATAATAATTGTCAGAAAAGCATATCGTAAAAGGAATTATCCAAAACGCATGTTGAAAAAAGTGCTGTGACAAAGCGGGAGATTTTCTTTCTTTGTTTAATTTAATATCCTTCGTCAATAATTTGTGGCTCTCTTTTAAAAAATTCTTCCACTTGTTACTATAGCGCCACCTTAATTTGTTCCCATTCAATGGATACTTTTTGATACACTGAGAAGGTCCTCCTTAGTTCTGCCCTCCATACATGCCATTTACAAATGTTGCTTTATTGACTCGTATTAGAACAAAGTACTCTTTATAAATTTTCACTTTAAACTCAAAAAGTATTGGTTGGCCATTTTCTCATCGAATGAAATAATAAAATAATCCTAAATTGCTCACAATATCTCGATTAAAATACTAAATGTAAATGTGTTTTGACCTATCTACGACCAACCTATGATGTTACCTTTGTGATAAAGTATATACTTACATTAATTTTATATGTCATTTTAAATAACGAAATAACCGTCCAGGACTTTGATGTCAATATATGCCTAAACTAAGGACTGATGGGACTCTCTGTGTAGATTAATTAATTCTTCGAAATTGATATTGATGACAGGCTTACAATATTACGCTGTCTGTCCCTTTAATGTTTGGTTGAAGCGCGAACCCGTGTTCCCATTGGCGTTTTAATTGGCTTTAATTATAATAAAATATATTATGACGGCTATTTTGCTTTATGGTTTTTTTCTTTATGACACCGGGTTTCCAGAGATTACGTGGCTCTTATAGTAATGTATACCTTTTACCACGCTCAGTCGCAGGCAATGTTCATATTCATTTTAACAGTATAGTATCTTATAAGAAGTTAATGTACCCATACTTAAAGTTCTAACTAAACCAACATCCAATTTCATGTATCTATCTATAGACTTTGATTTTAGTAAAGTCGTATAAAAAATAAAGATATTTGGATTTGATAATCATTCCTCTAGGAGGGTATCATCATTACATTATTAAGTACCATATTATTTTCTTTCGTTAAAATTATCACGTGACACGATACATGTAAACTGATATAAAGTAACATTTCTATTTCGGTGGTCTCGGTGGTCCAGTGGTAGAGCACACGGCTTCTGATCCAGAGGTCAGGGTTCGAATCCTGACACTGGCTCACACCAATGACTTTATGGTTTTCGGAAGTTATGTGTGATAAATATTGATGACTGCAAACTTTGTGCCCGGTATGGCAATAGGTTCGCCACCTATTCCATTTGGGACGTAAACATAACGGCGAGACGAGGTTTAACAGCCGCTGCCTACACCTTCGGGTAACAAAATGCGTGAAGTTATGTTATGTTATTTCTATTTACCAGGAAGTTAAAATTGTCTTCGTGTTGTCAATCAATAAAGTCTGTTAGTTAACTTGAATTCCACCCAAGCAGTGAATTGGATGTACCTATACTCGTAAAGAAAATGAATTTAGAAATATATCTATATAATATTTTATTTCTTTATGGTAAATACCCATGAAGATTCTCAAGCTTTAAAACTGTATTACACTCTGTAATTTTTTTTTATGCGGATTTTGTGTTTACCGTTTCCAGCGTCGTAAAAATAATGAGACTTTTTGATTAAATAACAAAGTTTTGATGATTTTATGTAATTTTAAAAGTTAATTTACATCAAGTAATCCTAATTTCGCTCTTGGGCACAATTTTCTTAGAATGATAGCAGGCAACAGTCCACTACGCCGCCGGCTTGTCGCGCTTCATAGGCTCGACCGGCTCGCTGAGGAAATCTTCCAGGAACTCACAATATTCTTTGTGCACGGACGTAGCTATTGTTTTCTCAAATTTTTGTTTTATAATACTTTAAATTTTAATAAATGTGAGCAAAATTTCGATAACCTAGTGACACGGAGGTTTAAAAGGTCCGCTTTTTAATGCCAGTATTCAATACCGAGTTCGGGGGACTCGTTCTTTGTTAGTAATGACTGTTCAACCCTTACAATATTTTTACGAAAAAAGTATGCTAAACATAGCGGACAGTACTAAGGGTACAAATATAAGAAGACTAAGAAACATTGAAAAAATAAACTCTGAATAAGAATATTTTCCATTTCTTGTGAGTGTTGACGCTTTTGTAAAACAAAATGTACTTCATAAAACTACCCCTCGCGAAGAGTAGCTACTACTTTTTATGTTGTCAAATTGGGTGTAGACAATGGATGCTACTTTTAGCATAAACATGTTTAGTTCGCAAAAGGAACAAAGGCTGTTGTTCCCTTGTGAAATGAGGTCGGGGTTATTCCTAGCCGGTCGCGGCTCGACACTTGCCGTGTGAAATTTGTGAATATTATAAATTGTGAAGGGTATACCCTGCCTACCTGATGTATCACATCACATACCTATTCCACGGGTGTAATCAACGTGACTTATTAATGTGTCTTAAATGTATGTAAGTTAATAACTTCCGCGTCTCTTACTTCCGCGTCCGCGATAAGTAAGTATAAATTTTATTTAAAAACAATCCATTCGTGAAAAACTCGTCATTCAAACTGGAGATGGAAAGTCTTGTTTCTAAACGAAATGATCCTTACATTGAAGGTGAAATGTTGGTGAAAGGTACTATCTGGAATCTAGAATAATATCTTGGGCACAATACATACAGCGCCTTCTAGTTCCAAGCTAAGCAACTAAATGCTTGTGTTATGGATACTAGATAACGGACAATAATACATATATACTTTTCTTTTCTTATCAACAAAGTGCACTAGATCGATTTGATTACGCATATAATGTATTCTTAAGTATGTGTTTTCTCTCAATAAAAAAGTAAATATAATGAATATACTTTATGTAATGGATCAAGCGAGACTCTAAATATCGTTACTTTAAGTTGATTGATTTTGCTTGTTATATCGCCGGAATTGAATGTTTTTTTTTATGACGAAATGTTCGCATTGAAAAGGTAAATATATTTATCTGCACCATATAAATGTTTTCCGACGAGTCGTCGGTATTAAATAAGATCGCGTATGAATTTGATACATGTATATTACAGTGTCATTTCTCAAGCTGTCTTCGATAGCGGTATGCAATATCTTGTCAAGTTATATTTATTTCTAAGACTTTCGCGAATCTCACTCGTTGATCAAAACACTCGTGAAAATGATCTCTGTAAAGAGTTCGAAACGTCGGGAGGTAAATGTAAATAAGTGATAAATAAACGCGATATAATCCTAAAAGTTGTTTTGATCAATTGTCAAGTTATTTCATATGATACCACTGTATTATCAATTCAATTGTAAATATCTATCAATATGGTTCTATATAGTTTCTGCTTATTTTTTATTAACTTTAAGACTTTTTGTGGTTAGTCGATGCACCAAGAGTATTCTACATATTTTTTTATAAGTTATTGAGCTGCGAAAGTAAGGTAATTTAAATATTGTTTTGTTGAGATATGAACGGGGCAGGGTCTTCTGTAAGACTAAATGTTACAAAAGTTGTTGTAAATGTAAAGCTGTAAATGGTACAAACCATTTTTTTTTTCAAAATTCAAGACAGCTAAAAATATTAATTTGAAATGTTGCTGGGTTGCTTTACTTGAAATTGAATCACACTATCTCTTTTAGTAAAGTTTTGAATATAGATTAACAGTGAAACTATATCAAACTGACACGTTCGTGATCGCCGAGGCGTGTTGCGAACTTGTACACAAGATTGTCCTCCGTGAATTAATTTAGAATTCGAGTCCGTCTCTGAAGATTTATTGTCATCACAGCTTCGTAGGTACATCTCGTAGGTAGAGGGTAGGTTAGTAGGAAGGTAGGTACTCGCACTAGATAACGATTGAGCGGTTCGGTAAATAGGGGTTGTGGATTTTGCTTTCGGCTAACAAATGGCCTACACCGATCCGGTGCGATTCAAATTCCTCCAAGTATGGTGGCGGTTTAATACCATTCGATTATACGGCTTAGAATTTCACTATAGGTATGTGTGCGTGTGTGTATTGTAGGCCTGAGTTACTGTACATTGGAATTTATTGCGTGAATTGAACGCAGGTGATTATGAAGCACATTCGGTTTTAATTGCTCTATGTGTTCTTTGTAAATTCTGTTTTAAACTTTGTGTACTTTAAAGTTGGAAACTTAAAACGCTGTAGATATATACTCTCAATCAATATAGCAAGCTGTTTATGATACTGATTGCTCTTTACAATTTCAGACATGAGTTACAGTTAGTTTACATACACATCATGGCTTCTCAAAAGTTTCCCATCCCTTTATCCCGTTTATCTTTTGTAAAAATAATAATTACCATAGTAATATAAGATCTACTATTATCTCACTCTCGGTTCAATGATTTGAAAATCCATAGCGAAGAAGCAATGTGTCACACATTCCGCTATGAATTAAAAAAAAAAGTTTTCTGTTGGGTAAGTTTTGATTCAATAAAATAATATAGTCAAAATTCGATTTACACAAAACGTTTAAAGTACACTAAGTCATCCAGATTGAACATCTTCACTTTCTTTTCGGCAACAAGATATATAAAAAAAACTTGAATCTTCTTCTAATTAACTCTCTTACGGTAGTTATTTAATCTTTACTTTTCTCTGAGCTTTCATCAGAGAAAATTAATGATAAAACTTTTCAAAGTAATTCACAGGGCTTTGTGGAGATTTTGTATAAACAAACATGTATCAAACAACAACAACATGTACAAACAAACACTATTATCTCTACCTAGCGTATTTTTTTAGTTCTATTAAAACTACTAGAAAATCCTGTAAGGTTTAAATGATCCTATTCGTCTGTGATATTTTTGTTTAGTAAGGATTTTTTATTATCCACAATCATATCCTCCTTGTCGCCATTTGAAAAGTTTAAATAATGATAGGTTAGGTTGACTTTATGTCTGAATAGAAAATTTGAAAAAGATTTGATCCAGGCTAATTATCCTAAGTAATAGTATATAATTTAACCAAAGAAAAGCAAAAAATTCTAAGAGAAAAGTTGTTCTCTCAACCAAAACTATCATTCACGTATTAATAAAGCTCTAGAAGTTGACCTTTAAAAGTGGCCTTCTTAATTGGATTTTACCTCAATTATTTTCAGTAGAATATTCTACCAATATTAAGCCTCGATGCCAATAGTACTTTTAAAATGGACGCACCGTTAACGTACCGCATGTTTAGTACAACATAATCATGTATATTGGTTTATAGACAAGAAAGAGCCTCGAACAAACATATATTTCATAAAATAATCACTGGAAATACGAAGTAAACAATATAAATCGTTAAAAATACTAAAATAAAACTTAAAAATGAGTAGAAATCTTGTACTAACGTATAAGAATGGTGTCCGACCACTAGTTTTCTTATAAGTTATGAGAGAAGCAAACCCACCATTTTTATTACATTTATCTTTATTACTATACTGTAGAAAATGTCTTACTGTAATGTGATAAACTAGTTTTCTATCTACTGCCCTCTAGAGATCCCTTCGGTTAAATGTGATAGAAAAAGTTTTACAACCGACACGTACTGCGTCGAGTATCATCGTACTTAGGCATTGTGTAAGTTGATTTCATGAAAGTGTAATTTCTACTGATTAATACTGCAACTGTCGTGGCAATAATTTATTTATGATTTTAATGGCTTTTTTATACATAAACATTGTAAAAGCATTATGGCGTCTACACCTTTGCCTAATCCACAATAAAAGTGTGGCTTAAAATATTAATGGCAAAATTGTATCCTTATAATCTCCTATTTTACAATTTCATACCTTTCATCATACCTATACTTGTCAGCTAGCAGTACATTCTCGTACGTTCCTTGAGGTGGAAAGCTCATATTTTAAAGCAACACTGTTATTATTTTTAGCCACTCTAGTGTATATTAATGTTAGTCATGAAGAGAGGATTTACGTGCATTACACCAGATGCACAGAGTAGATTATGAAATGAGAAGTTTTAATAATATTATAACTCTAACTACTTTATTTATTTATAAAACAGACTGTATTTTAGGATTTGCTAGAATTATAATCGTAATCCGTACGTTCATTACTATAGATTTATATGCTTTGATTACTCGATGCTATATATATAGCAGTATTTTTTCGTACCTACGTAAAATCCCATTCATTCGGTTGCAGGTATATTATATATTCGAAAAGATATAAAATTTTTAGTTTGTGAAATGTAGAAAGTTTGTAGGTACCTATTTTCGTGGATCAGGTTTTAGGTGGAAGTCTCACCTAATCCATCATTATTGCCTTCCCAGCTTGCTTTAATTTCGTACTCCACCAGGCTGACTATTAGAGCGATAAATTGCTAAGCTCTTTTAGATTAGGGCCGTTTATTCGATTGCGGAAGGGCACTTAGGAGGACATTTTCTGTAGCGAATAAATCGGATAAAACATTATTCGATCATGTATTGTAATAAAAGTAATAATAAAAATATTAATATCTCGTCTCGATGTTCTCTAGGTAGAGCACTCCGGAATCAAGAAGTTGTGAGATCAAATCCGGGCTCCACACCAATGAATTCTCGGAATTCTTTTCGAAAGTTAGGTGTGATATATTAATTACTGTCAATTTTGTGCCCTGTGTACGGCAATAGGTTGTGCCACCTAATCCATTTGGGATTTCAAAATTCAGCCAGTCATGGGGACAAAGAACTAATTTTGTAACAGTCAAATTAATAAAGTAAATTATTTAATGTAATAATATTAAGGTATTGTGTTAAGATGGAGACGATGAGCGTCTTCATTTTAAGACAAAACCTTAATTCCTTTTGAAGGTGTACCTATACCGACATATTTTATTAAATGTAGTTATTACAATATCTACAAAATGTTAGGCTATAAGAAAATTTCTTTTAAAAGGTTGAAAAACTATTATAATATGGTACATTGGGTGCGGTCTTTTAAAAATTAGGTAGTTAATTGATTTTCGACAAAAATAATGTGGAAATTCTGGGCTGAGCCGTTCGGTAGTATCTAAAATCAAGCAAACAAAACCCAGATGTAACTTTTATGAACTTTCAGACTAAGTCTATTGTGCCTAATGTATTTTGGTAACAGACTCCATTACAAGGGATCGAATTAAAGATCGTCATGTCCAGACCTAATAAAGTGGATTACGAAAAAACCTTCGACTCCATCGAAACTTGGGCAGTTCTGGATGCATTGCAGCGATGTCGGATCGACTGGCGCTATATCGAGGTGTTGAGATGTTTGTATGACACCGCCACGATGACTGTTCAGATACAGGACCAGGTGACGAACTCCATCGAGCTTAATCGAGGTGTAAGACAGGGAGATGTCATATCTCCCAAACTCTTCACCAACGCTTTGGAGGACGTCTTCAAGACACTGGATTGAACTGGACAGGGTATCAACGTGAATGGTGAGTACATCTCACATCTTCGGTTTGCCGACGACATCGTTGTGATGGCAGAGTCGCTGGAACAATTAAGCGGAATGCTGCGCAGCCTAGACGAGTCCTCCCGGCGTGTCAGTTTGGGCATGAACTTGGACAAGACCAAGGTCATGTTCAATGAACATGTCGTGCCCGGACCGATAAGCGTCGAAGGGTCAGTTCTCGAAGTCGTAAACAAATACGTCTACCTAGGCCAAACTATCCAGTTAGGTAGACGAAACTTCGAGAAGGAGGCCGAAAGGAGGATTCAGCTGGGTTAGGCTGCATTTGGCAAACTGCGTCGGGTCTTCAGCTCGCCTATACCGCAATGTCTGAAGACCAAGGTCTTTGACCAGTGCGTCCTACCGGTGATGACCTACGGTGCCGAAACGTGGACACTCACGGTGGGGCTAGTCCACAAATTTAAAGTCGCTCAGCGAGCTATGGAGCGGGCTATGCTCGGGGTATCTCTGAAGGATAAACTCAGGAATGAGTATATCCGCCAGATAACTGGGGTAACCGACGTAGCTCGTAGGATAAGCTCGCTGAAGTGGCAATGGGCTGGTCACATCTGCCGAAGGACCGACGGTAGATGGAGTAAGAAGGTCATAGAGTGGAGACCGCGTTTTGGTAAACGTAGTGTAGGACGCCCACCAGCCCGATGGTCGGACGACCTCAGAAAGGCTGCTGGAAAAGACTGGATGCGGAAGGCAGAGAATCGGATGTTGTGGCGCAAATTGGGAGAGGCCTATGTCCAGCAGTGGACTGCAATAGGCTGATGATGATGATGTCCAGACCTAATTATGGCTGGCTTAGAATACTAAAGGTGTAAAGTTAGGAAGAAAAAGTTACAAAACAGGTAATACAAGTGTCTTGGTGAGTAACTAAATTCTGATTAAATAGGACAATAATACGTTGTTTTCGTCTGCATTTACCCTTTAATTTGATACGGGTAGTATTATTTGCTTTGATGATATTGCCTTCTCGTACATGAGAAAACATGTTTTTGTTACACGCAACGCAGGAGAAACTCGTAAATGATTTACTTAAGGAATGCGGGTGAAAATGTGTTGTACTAGCTTGTAACCGCCGAGTCGCTTGCATCCATGTTCCTACATTAATTTGAAGATCATTAAAAAAAATGTTTCACCCTACTCCTAATACACCCAGAATAACTCCCGGGCTTCACTTAAGATTTATCTTGATGAAAATTCTCAAAGATCAATTTAGTTTTTCTTGCGATCACTTTTTTAATTATAATGGAATGCTTAATATAAATTATCGTCTTTTTTCTTCTCTTGTTCGACTCGAATGTGTTATAGTTATTTGAAATCAAGTTAAGTACTTATGCCATAAAGTTCGTTTTGAGACTTCACACTAGTGGAAAGAAATGGAGATAGATTCACTGCTTTATTATTAATATTTGAAGCTAACCTCGCTAAAATATTCACAAAAGTTTTTAGAGAAAATATAGTCGCTGTGAAATGTTTTCATTTGTTTATTCTCTGAGCACCATCGGGGACATTTGTCTGTTGTTATTACACAAGTTTCTTAAGAAAACCTTCCTAGGGTAAGAAACTTTTCATTTTGGTAGAATCGCGTCCTTTGGGGTAATAAGTGTTTCACACTTTTGTCACGGAAACATAGACGTTTTGTTAATATTTAAGTAGTTCTCTCCGAAATCGCTTGTCCAGTTTAGACAACTACTCATCTTACTGGTAGCTGATATTATAAAAATGAGCTGAAGCTGTTTATTTTTATTATCCACTAGTTGACCCGGCGAACTTTGTTCCGCAACAAAAATAATAAATAAGTAAAGTGTTCTATTAAAACAAACCACATCAAAATCCATTGCGTAGTTTCGAAGGTATAAGCATTTAAGGGGACAAACAGCAACTTTATTTTATGCTATGTAATGATACATCGTTGAAATTTTACTTATATATATTATATATATATATATATATATATATATATATATATATATATATGTGGGAATAGGATGTATCCGAATGTAAGATAGATTGGGTGAATGTGTTTTTAGATGTGAATCGGAACGATGAGAGAGAGATGAGGAATGAGAGAGCGAAAAGAATGAAAAAAAAAAAAAAGATTAGCATTTGAGAGAGACGAACGACGTTAAGACGTGTTTATATATTATATTAAAGCTGTATAAGAAAAAAGTCAAAAATAAACATTGAAAGTCATATCTGGACGTTTGGCTGATCTCTCCTTCCCATAATTTTGGGGGCTCGTCCGGGATCGCCTGGAAACATCTGGCTGTAGCGGTTCACCGGGCACGACCGGCGACACGCTAACAAAGAAGAACGACGAAGTAGCGGCATATAGCGGCGAGGTGGCTGCTATTATTCGCTTTAAACGACGATATCCACTGGAAGATGGCAGGGGATAAGAGTGTCGTCCCCGGAGTAAGTACCGGCACCGGTTCTGTCGCAGCGGCGGCGACGGCGTCGGCCATGATGCCGATGGATGCTTACGGCATATGCAAGTTTAGCGGCGAGGACAAAACCTATCCTTCATCTAAATGGGCTGCTGACATCGACGATAACGCTGAAATATTTGGTTGGAGCGCACAGCAGAAGCTCATCATCGCTCGACGGTCACTCGTAGGTACAGCGGAATTATGGCTTAAATCGGAAAAAGCTTTTAAGTCATTCGATGAGCTGAAGGCGGCAGTGCTAAGAGAGTTTCCAGACACGCTAAATACCAAAGAAATGCACGAATTCATGGCGAGTCGCAAGAAAGGAAAAGATGAATCTGTCTACCAGTACATGCTCATTATGAAGGAGTTGGGCAAACGGGCAAAATTTTCCGATTATATTGCTATACAATATATAATAGACGGGATACCCGATTACGAGAGCAATAAGGCGTTATTATACGGTATCACAACGTACAGCGTGCTCAAAGAAAAACTCGCTATTTACGAGACTATGAAGTCAAAGATGAGAAGGAGCAACGAAAGCAAACAGAGTGCGGCCAGTGTGAGTAAGCAAAACGGCGATAATAAGCGGAAAACATCAACATCAGGTGAAAAGAGACAAGTGCATTCTGGTCGTATGTGTTACAAGTGTGGTGAAAAGGATCATGTGGCCAGTCAGTGTCCCAATGGCGTGAAATGTTTTCGGTGTAATAAGTTTGGTCACCTAAGCAAAGATTGCAGCGGCCATGTTGATAACGAAGCATCATCAAAATCGAAAAGAACGAACGGAGCTGGCCATTCTATGTGTGTGACCGATAAGGTTGGCAGCAATGACAACACCGAACGAGTGAACGAGTTGAATGACTACGAACCGAATGGATCGGCCATAGACGCGTGTGAAGTTGGTACCACTGATCGTAGCTGTCAACATTATTCCGACGTTTTGAATGTAAACAACAACAAAACGAACAAGTCTGTGAAAAGTGTTAAAATGTGCGGTGTTACTGTTAATACGTTGATAGATACGGGCTGTGACTATAATTTAATAACATCTGATTTGTTTTTCGAATTGAGCGACGTCGCATACGTCAAAGATAAAGTTACACTAACGGGGCTAGGATCAGCGCAGGTATGTACTCTAGGTAAGTTCACCACATTTTTAGAAGTTGATAATAAAAGTTTTGAGACCCGTTTTTATATTGTTCCATCAGGTGTTATTCCCTATCAGGTCATATTGGGTCAGTCTTTCTTAGTGACTGCGACTATCTTATTAGACAAAGGTGCAGTCAAACTTATGCCACAAGATGATTGCAGTCTGTGTTTGTTAGGTTTACCTAGTGTTTCTGAGGAGCCTATTTCTCAGATCCCTGCAGTGCAAAAGCTCATTGACAACTATAAGATATTAAAGGTTAAAGAAGCACCCGTCAAATTAAAGATTATTTTGAAAGATGATATCCCAGTGGCTCAGCGTCCAAGAAGATTGGCTATTAAAGAAGAAGAAGTAGTTAAGAAGCAAATTGAAGAGTGGTTAGAGAACGGCGTAATAAGACCTAGCTATTCGGAGTATGCGAGTCCGCTGGTATTAGTCAGGAAGAAAGATGGAAATTTCAGAGTTTGCGTAGATTACAGAAAAATAAACCAAAAGATGATTAAGGATGAGTTTCCCTTGCCAGTCATAGACGACCACATAGATAAATTGAGTAAATCAACAAATTTTAGTACGCTGGATTTGAAAAATGGCTTCTTTCATCTGCCTGTAGATGAGGACTCTGTGAAGTACACTTCATTTGTAACTAGCAGTCCAGAAGGGCAGTATGAGTTTTTGCGAGCACCTTTTGGTCTATCGGTATGTCCAAAGTATTTCAGTAGGTTCATTAACATAATTTTTCATGATTTAATTGCACAGGGTATAGTTTTGATTTTTATCGACGATATTGTGGTCCTTGCTCAAGATGAAAAAGAAGCTCTAAAACATCTCAGTTTAGTTTTAAATGTTGCATCTGAATATGGTTTAGAAATTAATTGGAAAAAATGTCAGCTGTTACAAAGAAAGGTAGAATATTTAGGTCACATGATAGAAAATGGTACCATCAAACCATCACCTGATAAGACTGCTGCAATTGCACGTTTTCCTGAACCAAGGTCCACTAAGCAGGTTCATAGTTTTGTGGGGTTAACATCATACTTTCGTAAATATATTGAAGGTTATGCAATTATAGCAAGACCACTAACAGAATTATTGAAAAAAGATAAAGAATTTTATTTAGGAGAAGAAGAAAGAAGAGCATTTGAGGAATTGAAAATAAAACTTTGCAGTGAACCTGTATTAAAAATATTTGAAAGTGGCCTGGATACAGAGGTGCATACTGATGCATCGAAGTATGGATTTGGAGCAGTTCTTATGCAGAAAGGCACTCAAGATGGAGAATTACATCCTATCTATTACATGAGTAAGAAGACCAGTGTCACTGAGCAAAATTATCATAGCTATGAGCTAGAAGCTTTAGCGGTCGTTGAAAGTGTTAAGAAGTTTAGAAAGTATTTATTCGGAATTCACTTTAAGATTGTGACTGACTGTTCAGCATTTCAGAAAACACTGTATAAAAAAGAAATATCTACCAAGGTGGCTAGATGGGTTTTATTTCTCCAAGATTTTGATTATGAGATAGTGCATCGGTCAGGAAGGAGGATGTCACATGCAGATGCCCTAAGCAGAAACCCACATGTTTATCTTATCCAGTCAGAATTACATGCAAGAATATGTAAAGCCCAGAAGGAAGATGAAAATTTAAATTTAATAAGAGATATTTTGAAGGAGAAAGAATACAAAGATTTTTATATTGAAAAAGACTTAATTTACAAAGGAGTGGAGAAGAGATTAGTCATACCAGAAGTCATGGACACAGAGATTATAAGAAGAGCTCATGAAGTTGGACATTTCGGCAAAAAGAAGACCATTGATATGATAGAAAGAGATTATTATATAAAAGATTTAACTAAGAAGATAGATAGAGTAATATTGGGATGTGTTCCATGCATTTTGGCTAGTAAGAAGGAGGGAAAACAAGAAGGCTTTCTCAACCCAATAGAAAAAGGAGAACTTCCATTAGAGACACTTCACATTGATCATCTTGGTCCATTGGATTCTACGAAGAAATTATATAACTACATTTTGACTGTCATTGATGCTTATACAAAATTTGTTTGGATATATCCCACTAAGACTTTAACATCTAAAGAGACAGTAGATAAATTAAAAAATCATCAAAAGGATTATGGAAACCCTTCAAGAATTATCACAGATAAAGGAACAGCCTTTACGGGAAAAGAATTTCAAGATTACTGTAATCAAGAAGAAATCCAGCATCATACAGTTACTACAGGCATTCCCAGAGGTAATGGACAGGTTGAACGCATACATAGGGTAATCATCTCGGTACTAACTAAAATGTGTGTAAAGGAACCAACTCATTGGTATAAGTATGTAAGTCATGTTCAAAGGGCTATCAATAGCACCTATCAGAGATCAATTAATACCTCACCATTTTACTTATTAATTGGAACAAAAATGAAGCAGAAAGAAGATACACCTATTTTAGAATTAATAGAAGAAGAATGTAGACAAGATTTTATTGATAAACGACACAGGTTAAGGCAGGAAGCCAAAGCACAAATTCTAAAAGTCCAAGAGGAAAATGTCAAGTCATTTAATAAAAGAAGGAAAGTAGAACAAGAATATAATGAAGGGGATATAGTTGCCATTCGCAGAACGCAATTTGGAAATACAATGAAACTGAAGCCAAACTTCTTAGGGCCATATAAAGTTGTCAAGAAGGTAGGTAAAGGAAGGTATCATGTCCACAAAGTAGATCTTAATGCAGAAGGACCGCTTAAGACTTCAACAGGTGCAGACTGTATGAAGTTGTGGCCATGAGTTTGTTAATCTCTTACTTATTCTATTTTCATTAATAGAATAAGATAGGTAGATGCTAGATATAGTAGGTGTACTCTTACTTATTCTATTTTCATTAATAGAATAAGATAGGTAGATGCTAGATATAGTAGGTGTACTCCTACTTATTCTATTTTCATTAATAGAATAAGATAGGTAGATGCTAGACATAGTAGGTGACATAACTTTCAGTAAATCTTTTCTTAATGATGTGGTGTAACTTAATCTTTGATGTATTGGTGTATCTGGTATTATAATTAGTTTATGGCATTAAGAATTTTGTACCTAAATAACTTAAGAGTCATTGTAAACCAAGATTGAAGTTAAGAATGTCTAAAATTAATCAGTTACATTATGGAGTGTATCTCATCATACTTGTAGTAGATAAAGCTAATTTTATTGTAGTTCAGTTTCAAAGACTAATGTCACAAAAAGAATTGTTAATATAAGATCTGTCATGTAAACAAAGTTAGGTTTTCCAGGTTGAGATACAATACATTGAGGTGTTGTATAACAAAATTGTATTAGATTGTCCATTAAATAACTTGAGTACAAATTAAGTTTAAATTCATAAAATGTTTGTAAGTAGTTCAGTTTAACTTTACATAGTCTGAGGTCAGACTATAGAGCAGGATGGCCGATTGTGGGAATAGGATGTATCCGAATGTAAGATAGATTGGGTGAATGTGTTTTTAGATGTGAATCGGAACGATGAGAGAGAGATGAGGAATGAGAGAGCGAAAAGAATGAAAAAAAAAAAAAGATTAGCATTTGAGAGAGACGAACGACGTTAAGACGTGTTTATATATTATATTAAAGCTGTATAAGAAAAAAGTCAAAAATAAACATTGAAAGTCATATCTGGACGTTTGGCTGATCTCTCCTTCCCATATATATATAAGTAAAATTTTAATTTTATATATTTTGCATCCAGATAAAAATGAAGAATACGACAGACAAAGAACTTGCAGAAATTATATCATCTCATTATTTAAATTCTAGAATATAATTTTGTTTTTTTTTTTTTACTAGCCAAGTAACCTACACTGGTGATTACTAGTTTCATATAGGGATAAATAAGGTTTGTCTCATCAAAGTAATAGAACTTTGGGTAAGGAACAGTTGTGTAACATTGTCTACGAACGAAATCTTTTGGTTATCTTTAGAGCTTTTATACTGCCTACCTACTACTACAGTTTACTAGTTCGTTTATAGTGAACCCTGATTATCTGTACAGCAAAGTAGAACTATATCAGACTAGAATCCAAATGTTATTCAGGAATATTTTGTATTATACTCTTGGAAGTCGTGTTAGAATGCCAAATAATTCTTCGATTGTTCCTTAAGATGGTCTGCTTTTTATAAGTCAAGTAATTGTTGATAATCTGAAATATTGATGATTATAAGTATGATTATTAGTTTTTTAGATTATTAGTTTACAAAGTTCATGTACGATTTGTACATAATTATTACAAAAATGAATCGTAAGTCTTATATAATAGGGTATTTTACGCAATAAAATTACTGATGCACCAGAATTTGATAATTATTTAATGCAAATTAAGAAATTATGGACTGAAATCATCTGGTTTATATTAATGGCAAATTTTCGGTTTTTCGTATAACATATAACCGAAATATTTATTTGTGAATAAATATATGCATTTTATATGTTTATTATTTTGTATTTTATTTCCAAGATGGTGAGTTGTGGCTAACATTATAATGAGTTTTATTGTTCTTTTCCCATAAAAAAGAAAGCTTCTAGCTTCCTTTTTTATCGGAAAAGAAGGCAAACGAGCAAGCGTATTATCTGATAGTAAGTGTCTACCGCCATTCATGAACATCTGCAACACCCAGAAAGTCATAGTTGTGTTGCCGTCCTTTAAGATGGGATGAGCAAGTTACGGGGACGAGTCTTCGGATATCTCTCATCGAAAAAGACAGACATAACATATTTGTTGTTATTATTGTTTTCACTGTCAAATTGTCCTTATTTAAATGTCGCTTATTCCGGTTCAGGCTTTCCGGTTAGGTAAGGTGTTCTAGGGGGAGTATATTTAGAGATGAACCCGGTATTCTCCCAAAAAGGCTTCCAACTGGAAGTCCCGCATAATTGTTATTGTGGTCGTCAATTATAGTAAAGTGCCTTTGTGCCATAGAGCTTTCGTCAAAATCGGATTAAAAAAAAATTTAGAAACTCTATTTAACTATAGAGATTCCTATAATTTAGATTTACGGGAAGTAATTTATGTTTTAATATAGTTATTATGTATGTGTCGAAAGTTGTCAATGTGAAGTTAGAAAGAGATTGTTTAAACAATAAATTTGTAGTGTGAATTCATCGGCATGCAATATTCGTACTAGACGTTTTTATTTAAAGTTGCAAAGAAATATTGCATAGCTATAGCTTGACAAGACATTTATTTATATGCGCCGTAAAAATAATGAGCAGAACAGAATATTTTCATCGTTTTCATGAGATCTATTATTCGTATTCGATGATTGACTTGATCAGCCTCGCCGTCCTGTTACATAGAACCAAAACAATTGCCGCGGTCTACTCCTGCAGTTGTTAAAAGCGTGAAGGTATCTACTGAAGAAAATGGAGGATATTTATACGTAAGTTGTTTTTATGGACAGCGAACGAGGGATAGTAATGTTTATAGATATGCGTTTTATCCCTTTTGTTTTTTATTGTACCAATTGCGAACACAACTTGCCTTGTTATTCAACCTTGAGTGAAATGAAAATGTATTACCTTTGGATTTTCGGACTTATTCCGTAAATATGTGTCAATATTTTGTTTTCTTCTAAAAGATACTGGATTACTCTTTTGGTACTATTTGTAAATTTAAATATTTGCAAATAAACTTGATGTTCTTAAATATTTAATTAATTTAAAAATGCTAAAAATTTCTCACTATCCTTGGCTCTTGGCTCGTTGTTTATCACTTAAACTGCCAGGATAATTAAATTCACCGCCAGGTATTTTCCAATCCAATCCAAATAAAATTATTTTTGAACCTTTTCCATATTTCCAATGCCTTCTCAACTTTATTACTAGCCTTTTCTCAATACAGAAAAAAAACCTAATGGTGCAACGTAGACGACGACAAGTCGTAAATTTAATCTTGAAATATTTTACAAACAAAAAAAAACAGGCAGCTCAAAGATTTATAGTAGTGTCCATATATTTTTCTGACGACAGCGATTATGTATTAACCACTACCAAAGCGACTTTACACTTATTTCTATTTTCATGGATATATTTTTAAAGACACAAAGTTGTTTGTTTTTTTAATTTATTTCCCATCTTACTTATTAGCATATTATTTAAATTAGCAGTATCCATTAAGTCTTTCGATTAATAGGGTATAATTTCTTAAGGCTTATCTGAGCAGGTCTGAAGACTAACTCTAAGGTCTAGAAAACAAAGCGCAAATATGCGGAAGTATCAGTACCAGGAAAAAAATCCCCGAAAACGCAATGTAACTGTAATGTAAATGTTTTAGGGTGATTTATTATTGTGTGATTCATCATCGTGAGAGTTTCATGCAACACTTGTTTTACAAAGGATAATCCCTTATTATTGCGGGTAAACGTTTGTATTTTAACCTTTTATTAAGTCTTCCGTAATGTCATCAAGGTGTTACCAGTACTTGGGTAAGCATTGAATAATATATATTTGGGTTTGAATAAAATTTATTTGCGTTTTCTTGTTTTTATTCTATTATCTTCGTATATTTTCATCTTTACATAACATAACTGTACGTCTTTTTCTACCCGAAGCTGTAAGCAGCTGCTGTAAAGCCTCGACTCGCAGTTATGGTTACGTCCAAAATCGAATAGGCGGCGAACCTATTGTAATTCACCGGGCACAAGGTTATCAGTCATCGCTACGTATATTTATCACGCGTAACACATAACTTAACTGACTTAACATTCCCACAAAGACAATTTGACGGTTAGCTACGCAGGTCGATGTGTGAATGTGTCGGCCGGTGAACGTTACCACGGCCTCTCAAAATATCGACGTAAATTGTCAAATGCCGTGTTTTGTGCGGTGATAGAGGTATCCCTAGGTCCTCCGAAACGGCTTGACTGATTCTCATAACATTTTGTTTGAATATTGGTTAGGTCTGAGATTAGGACAATATCTATTTTGAATTTTTCGTTTGTTTTTCTTTTACATTTTTTAATGATGCAGTAACCAAAATTACACACAACTCAGATTTTCATCTTTCTATGATCAACCTCTATTTATTATTTGTTTATCAAAAACTTTATTATTTGGCAAAGACAACATTTGCTAGGTCAGCTAGTATGATATATAAGTATACAGATTAGAGATTAGTGAAAATTCTCAACATTTTGATAAAAATAAAGCATCATTACTGTTATTAAGTATCTCTGAAAGCGTACTTCCTTCCTTTCAAATGTTGGTATAAGGTAGCCATAACATCATTATCGGAAAGAAATTCGATAGCTGTCGGTGATTTTAGTCGCTTAGGAAAAGGCGAAACCTTTTTTAGAAGCAACAACATGGTTACAAAGTATACTATTATTTTGCTAACGATATTTGATCGGTTCAAATAGAAAAAGGAAGAATTACGTATTTAAAAAAAATATCTTCTATTATTTAAAACATATTGATGTAAGTATATTGAGTTCTCAAACTATTAAATTCCTAAATTACATAATCAAAATACTGATACAAAACTTAAAAAAGACGATTTCTAAACTATCTGACACTACAAAAAAAAAGCAAGAGCCACTTTAAGTCGATTTTATACAAAGTCGTATTATTTTATTGGCAGAGCTAATATTCTACATTTTGTATTTTTATTATTCGTTTTAAGTCTGTTTATTGCCTTTATTTCACCGTAAATCTCCACTCCTAATGCTACTTAGCTGCACTAGCTGAAGTTTTCAGTTCCAAGAGTTTCTAGACCACAATCGCAACCGTTTATTTATCTGCTCACTCTCAAACAATCTCTCTTGACTCAATTTGCCTTTGGAACTGCCTGTCGACAGTTCAACAAACGTTGTTTAGATCTTGTTTAAATCACCTTTGACATCACGATCACGATCACGATCCACCCACTAAATAACACTCGAGGGTAGTTCTATAACAACGCCACATTTCTGGTAGCCATTTGATAAATCTAATCATTTCAACATTCTTAAAGCATTTTAGCATTGTTTTATTAAAATTACTAATTTCTTTTTTATTTCTCAGACTTTCGCGAATCTCACCCATAGATTAAAACAACGTTTCGAACTCTTTACAGAGATCATCACTCGTGAAAATGATCTCTGTAAAGAGTTCGAAACGTCAAGAAATAAATAAAAATAAGTAATAAATAAACGCGATATAATCCTAAAAGTTGCTTTAATCTATTACTAATTTCATTTCTCAAGTAATTAATACCTCGCGCAGTGGTAAACTCGTTAAATTAAATTTATTCAACCAACTAGACTGGTAAGTATAATGTTATGTCGACTTTATGTGCCGTAATGACAAACTCGCATCATTCGCATAAATTTGTGCGCTTGTAATTATGAGCTTGACAAAACTCATGGTTAGTAATGCCTGGCCCCCATATGCCATGATAGTAAGCCCCTGCCACTGATCCTACCGCTGCCGGTAATATTGCCCTAAATACTTTTGCGGCGGCATCGACGCGAGTAAGTGTTCAGACTTAGCCCTCGTACTTCTTTACCGAGCAACTTACAGCAATGGCTGACCTTGAGGTTGTTGCAGCGACAGCTGTATGCTTACTGAGTATTATGAATTAGTTGAACGCAGCGTGTTAGCGAGAGGGCTGAATGTAGACACACACTGCCGCTCGCCCTGCAATCCTTTTACTTCCGTACGAAAAACTGACAACTGAGGGAGCGCTGGACAGCGCAAGTTGCGGCACGAGTAGCAGTGGCGTGTTTACACTTTTCCGCTGCTCACTTTCCTCTCGACTTCCCTGCCCAGTTGGGCTGAGTGTAAACGACGCATAAGATAAGCGCCAATATAGTCATATTTTTTCTACGTATATCATGATCTCATTTATGATCCTAACACAGATACTCTACCCCTATCAATATACTGTTTGCCTTCAAAGCTATTGTTGTTACAAAGGGATATCTAGCCCTTACAAATATGTGTATACAGGTGTTGTACTTATATCTAAGCTTCCAATTTTATATAGTACCTATTTTTTACTCGGTACTGTTTTCTTTGAGATAAAAATTACAACACTAAGTCAAGACTTAGTCGAATAGAAAGAACTCAAGAGATTTAATAATATATTTGTCAATTTTATGAAATGAGAAATACTAATGAATAATGCATAAAAAAATAATTAAATCAGGTCTTGCTGCGTCTTTTTAAATAAGATCAAAATAATCAATATTTACACCAGTATCATAAATTTCATTCTTAAGATCTGCTATCTATACTTTGACCAAGCGTCTTAACCGTATCTCAATTTGCAATTCATATTTAGTCAATGCGAGGCTACGTTTCAGCAAAGTTAAGTCAAAATTTGTAATAAAAATTACATTATTTTATAAGAAGTCATATTTTTTACTAAAACCTAATCGAACCCTGAAAACCACAAACATAAAAACTAAAAGATGTGAAAGAAAAGTAAAAAAAAGCAAATAAATTGTAAAATAATCGAAGTTTTAATCATTTCACTTATCAAAACTTCGGCTATATAATTACAAGATCTTATTTATCTCTAAGACTTTCGCGAATCACGTTCATGACATTAAAACAACTTTAAGGATTATATCGCGTTTATTTATTACTAATTTTATTTATTTCCCGACGTTTCGAACTCTTTACAGAGATCATTTTTACGAGTGTTCGAAGTCGGAGTTCGAAACGTCGGGAAATAAAAAAAAAATGTAATAAATAAACGCGATATAATCCTAAAAGTTGTTTTAATGTTACAAGATCTTATTAATAAAAAGAAAACTTTTTGGCTACAAATACGCGGTAAATAATATAATATTATCGACTGTAATCTAAATATACTTGACGTTGTGACTTGGCTTGGGAAATAAGTATTACATAACATAACTTCACGCCTTTTGTTACCCGAAGGTGTAGGCAGCGGCTGTTAAGCCTCGTCTCGCCGTTATGTTTACGTCCCAAATGGAATAGGTGGCGAACCTATTGCCATACCGGGCACAAAGTTTTTCAGTCATCGATATTTATCACACATAACTTCCGAAAACAATTTCGAAAAGTCATTGGTGTGAGCCAGTGTCTGGAATCGAACTCGGACCTCTGGATCAGAAGCCGTGTGCTCAACCACTGCGCCACCGATACTAGATTAATAATTATTTCATTCAAAGCATGTATTTATGTTAATAACAAACATAATTTTATATGGTCACGGATGAGGCTATGCATTATGTATTGAGTACGTATATGGATGTCATAGTAACGTTAAACAAACTAAACAACGTGCAATAGGCAACTATGAAGTATTATTGATTGTAAATAGTACTGTGGATTTTGCTTACGTCTCTACTGACAAATTGTTTCAGTCCGATCCATTTCGCATTCCCTCACGTACAGTAAGACTAAATCCTATTGATTAAAGTCTACGATTTCAAATGTCACAGGCTGAAGGCTTTGCTTTAATATACTAGAGGTTGTGTATCGACACTAAGCTGAACAAAAAGAAGGACAGCGCACTTGCGGTTAATTTTTAAATTATTTATCAGTTTTGATGACTTAGTCATACTGTCGTCCAAATGAGTTACATGCCATAATGAAAAAAAAAATCTTTTTGTTTACATACTCTAAGTCAACATTGTTCATGCTCTTGGCAACAGCACTGTCCGTTAAAAGCGCCCATCGATCAATGTAATATGATATCTTACACAAATAAAAGGAAATGTTTTGGGGACGTAATAAATCTGATCTTACTTACACAGGCCAAAATAAACTAATATATCAAATATGCTTTTTGTCAGGGGATGATTTTTGTTTATTACTAGATGCTCAACGGTCACATCTAACATGTCTTCGCACAGAAGTGAAGATAGCTTTTTTTTCTCTGGAGGACACTAGGCAAGGTCATGTACTTGATGTTTGTTTGTGACGGCATTTTTTTCCGTTTTTACCCACTTTACACAGCACTCTACACAAGTAAAATGTTTGAAAGTGACAGTACAATAAAATTTATACCGATATAGGTATTTAAGCTGTGGGCCTTTAGCTGGAGCCAGGTTGTGTTTATATTGATTATTATTTAGTAATCATAGAGTTGCTTTCACCTAAAAATAATAATCGATAATTTGTATCTCCAGATATTTTAGTTAGTCTTGCTTCTTCGCCAAGGTTTCAAACCTGTTATTCCCCACTACGTCCAAACCATAGTATTCTTTATAAAAACTGTACTTAACGGTTTTTATATTGTTAGGATCAGACGTGTAGAACTCATCTTTTAAATGGAGATAGGTACCTCAATGTCAAAGACCGATAGGTTTACGTCCCAAATGGAATGGTGGCAAATCTTTTGCCATACCGTGCACAAAGTTTTCAGTCATCAGTATTTATCACAAATAATTCTCGACATTAATTTTCAAAAGTCATTGATGTGAGCCACGATCGAACCCGTGACTTCTTGATTCCAAAGCGGAGTGCTCAACTACTGGACCTCCGAGACTTTCCAAATAATATGTATTAAAATGATAATACGATTTGGCTCAGTTTATCTGTTTGTTGGAAATTCACATTAATAAACAATCGGAAGCTTTAAAGACATAAATTATGTGTTCCGCTAGTCTAGCGGCGCTACTTACAAATTCTGTACCGAGTTCGCCTTTCGTTCCTGTTTCTTGTTGAGTAAATTATCGGTATTTCAAAACCTGCATCTTGCAAGTTTTTGAGTACAAAAAATATGCTGTCTAAAATTTTGTTGTGACCAAACTTTCGTTTGGTTTTAAATTTTGTTATAAAGAAATTATATTAATTTATTTTTTCTATGAACTATTCGCAAGACTTTTTATGCTGTAGGTAGTATGCAGTAGGTCTGTTGATTATATCATCGAATTCAAAATAGACAAAAAGCAATGAATGTCATGAACCCTCGAAATGGCTCAACTTGCGAAATACGACGATTTAGAAATAGAATATCGACGAACAGTGTTCCGAATGTCGTTCGGTGACAGAGGTGCTTCAATTCCTTTGAAGATGGTCACTTCACTATGTTGCAGGTGTCTATGGGCGGCGCTAGTCATTTACCACAAGATGGCCCGCGTGCTCCGCGCGTATTACGTAAAAAAAATATTTGTAATCAATACTATTGGTTTTTGGTAGGATATCAAAAATAATTATTCTGTAATTTTTCTTTGTCTTTGTTACCGTACACGCCTAATCAAATTTCCCGGAGTCCCAAAGAATAATGTAAATAAACCTGAATATTTAAAATACACGCATGCCCTTATCCTAACTTGTTCGGAATTTGATTATCCCCATCCGAGTTTGGATTGGCTTAAACGTTTCGAGTTTTACGGAACAGTTAATATTGTAATTGATAAACCTGCAAAGGAAATTTAATCTTAATTCGTTATATGTTTTAGGACTTAGGACTATAATATGGAAGTGTTAAAGATTAGGGTGGAAAATAAATATATAAAATTCAATTGTTCGTATTTTGACCCTTTTGAACACTATGTAATCTTGGAGACCAAGACCGCTACCTATTAAAAGACGCATTGAAATCCGTTGCGTAGTTTTAATGACATAAGCATTGAAGGGGACAGACAGCGGAAAGCGACTTTGTTTTATACTATGTAATGATTACAGTTAAGGTACAACTTAGTGATTTGCCGAAATAAACCAAGCATAGGCGGCACGCAGGAGAAATAACAGCCGTGATGTTAAAATAAAGCAAATATATACTAAATAAAATGAGTAAAGTGAATACAAAAGCGTACATTAGAGACAAATCAAAAGAAAATATTGAAAAAAAACAAAATACTATCTTCTATATTTGAAATTAATAAAAAAAAACCGTGTCCAAAAGAGTTTTATCATTATTTATATAAATCCTTCTTATTAAATGTTAATGTTGCGTAGCTTAACACCAAGATATTTTCATTTTTGAGTATTCAGCCTATTCCGTAAGTAAATCTAATATATGCAGAAAAACCATTATAGCAATAGCTCCAACTACTTACTGAATTAAATATCACACCGAAGAAAAGCGTTACCTTCCAACTGATAAAAGTTCACAATTTACTCTCACCTCCCAACTTGCTCCTGTTTCCTGATGAAGTTAGATAAGCGTGGTCATTAAATTCAAGTGAAGTAATAAAATGGGACCAGCATTAATTATTATCCAAGCGTTGAACTGACACTGTGGTTTTGATGTCACAAACAATTCCAAAGTCATTAATCTTTTGAAATTGCCTCCAATAATGGTTGCGTCACTAGAGAAGAAAATACTAAATCAGCCAAAGCGTATGTTCATGTAATTAAAACATGTTATAACAAATTTGTTCATATCCCTTTTTTTAAATACTCTCCTATTAATCCATAAATTCCATACAGATATCCAATGCTGCAGATAAATATTTCTACCTGTATGGCTGGCGAATCTGCCGACCCTCTACTTTAGAGTGGATTACTTTATCACAGTTGGTACTATGGTAAAGTCATATTTATCTCCGACGCCCGAGAAAAATACACGATTATAATAAAATCTGAGACATAATATACCGTACCTATCTCTCTGCCTACCCCGCAAGGGATTTGACGTGAAGTTATGTATGTATGTATGTATGTACATAATATACACAGCGCCCTCTAGTTCCAAGCTAAGCGGCTAAATGCTTGAGTTATAGAAACTAGATAACGCATTTTAATACATACGTAGGTATATACTTTTGTTATGTAAATACATACTTATAATACATAGAAAAACACCCAGACGCCATACAAACATTCATGCTTGCCATAAATAATTAAAATTGTACCCGGGCGGGACTCGAACCTGCCAACCTCGATTCTGCAGTCGGTAATTTTACCAATGCACCACAAGGCCCAAGACTATAATGAGATACTTTAAAGAATATACTTAACAAGGATAAATCAAATCTGATCAGGATATACTAGTGATAACAAGGATTGATCGGTTGAATATATATAATATTGTGACGGTCCCAAAAGTTATAACTCGGAATCCCAACCGCAATAAAAAATACGCCAAAAGTTTCGGTATGAATTCGTCCACAACTGGTAGGCTCGCGATATCTCTAATGAATTGTTGATAGGTTTCATACGGTGTTATAAAAAGTCACAAATGAATTTTAATTGTACTGAACTGTTTTGAAATTAAATGATTAAACTGTCAACCTAATGAAAAGAGGTTATATGACTAGATTAAATAGTATAACTGTTTTTTTTTGTAATTTTTATCAGGACTAATGTTTTATAATCCTTGTTTGATTTATATGTATGTGAAATTCGATGCTTATTTAGCTTACCTTAGTATTACAGTGATTAAATTAACAAAGAAAGAGCAGATTTTATTAAATATTCCGCGTTTAACTGTAACTAAATCCGATATTAGTAGCTGTCTTGAATATAAAAGGATAGAAGTTGGTGAGCTGTAAACGAATCCGAATCCGAACGAAACGAATGTTTCAAAATAATTCTCACAAACAATTTTGCGATCCCAAAAATCTTACAAATCCTTTTAAATAGTGGAATCGTTGAATGTCAAAGGTAGGCAGGTTTCTGGTAGAAAACGCAAATTTTTCAAACATATTTTATTGAAACGGGGTCCAACTGTAATGAAATGTTATCGAAAGTTTTCTGATAGTCGTTTATATACCTTCTGGGTTTTACATGAGTTATAAGATTAGTTTTGAACTCACTCATACCAAAAGTTTTGCGTTTTGCTCTCACATTATTTATAGACTTGTGAAATTGGCTTGCAATCATAGACGTTCCGTATGTTGGAGTCAAAATACAATAAAGAATATGTCAAAAACTTTCTACTCTTGTTAAGTTTGGGAAACAAAATTATATAGAGTAAATAATCATAGTTTGATAAACTAAATTGTATACCTAAGTAAGTTTTCATGATGAACGGTTCATGATTCCGGTTATTCATTAATTTCCCATTTTCACCAGGTCAGGATCTGATGATGGAAACCAGGAGAAATCGTAGGCAACCTCCGAAAATTGTATGCGAGTATGGTGTTTTTGTTACGTAATAGTGATGTGTTAGGGATATTCTTTATGGTGTCAACATCTGATGCTGCTGTGCTGATGAAGAAGCCACCAAACTCCTCAACGGTTAGGAGTTTGATGACAGCACTGCAATTTTTCGACAGAAACTACTTGGTAGTATGTAGGGCTAACGTGTTGCTTGTGAGGTATACTTGAATATACGTCTGATGCTTTAGGAGTTGGGAGACAGTACCGCATTTAGCCGATGGAAACTGTTTAGTGGTGTATAGGACTAACGTGTTGCTTGGGAGATAAGCTTAAATCCATATCTGATGCTGCTGTGTTGATGATGAAGCTACAGAACTCTTAAACGGTAAGTAGTTTGGACACAATACTGTAAAATACTTTCAAGGCTACGATTGGTCTTCATTCGGGCTATTTATTGTCGGGCAGTGTTATTGTCTACCCCTGATAATTTACTTATTATTTAGGTACAAATAGTGGTACACTAGGTGGACTTAATGCCCTAAGGCATTCTCTGCCAGTCCTTTGTGTTGAACAGAAAGATTACAAAGATTGGTACAGAAAAACACCTTTTAATAACAATTATAGCTCCCTAAAAATATCGACAATTTAACAAACGGACTTGTAATAAGTGATAATACTCTCGAGAGCAATGAATCCGGGTCACTTAAAGAATGTTAAAAATCTCGGAAACTAAAAATGATAGGTTAATGCAATAAATTGTATTTAATAGACAATGTAATACTCCTTAAATGAAAGTAAAAAAAATATGAGTCACCATACATTTTATTAACACAAAATTACATAAAGAAAAAATCTGCTGATCTCTCCTTAAAACAAAAATAGGAAACATGAAATTTTTGAACTTTATTACGATTTTCTTGAATTTTAATACTTCGTATTGCCTCCTCGTGCTTCCATTACTGCGTTTACGCGGTTTGGCATGCTGTACACCAAGTTCCTTATACGATTTTGGGGAATATTCTCCCATTCCTCTGTGAGAGCAATTTTGAGCTCACGAAGCGTGATTGGGGGAGGGTTTCGTTGTTTTACGCATCTGCCTAGCTCGTCCCAAGCATGCTCGATCGGGTTGATATCCGGGCTGCGCGCTGGCCACTCCATACGAGTAATGTTCATCTCTTGAAGGTAGTCATTCACAATCCTACCTGTATGAGGTCGGGCATTGTCATGCATAAATATAGCATCCTCACCTAAATTGACCATAAATGGACCAACGTGATCATTGAGGATTTCTTCCACATATCTTACGCTAGTTAAAGAGCCGTTTTCTATGATCACCAGCTCTGTGCGACTTTCAGAAGAAATTCCGGCCCACACAAGTACAGACCCACCACCGTAGGCTACTTTTTCCTCGATGCATGCTTGCTTGAATCTTTCCCCTGGTCTTCGATACACTCTGTGTCTTCCATCGTGCTTGTAGAGCATAAATTTTGATTCGTCGGAGAACATAACTTTTGACCAATCTTCAATACTCCAATTTACGTGGCTCTGGGCATATCTTAGTCTTGAAATACGATGCCCACGCTCCAGTTTAGGGCCGTTTGCAGGTCTAAGGGGTTTTAAGTTAGAGTCAGCAAGCCGACGTCTTACTGTCCATGCACTTGGGTTACTTCCTCCGAGGCGTCGAAACTGATTGGTGAGTTCAGTTCCTGTGAGAAAGCGATTTCGAAGCATGGTGTTCACCAAGTATCGGTCTTCTCGTGCTGTGGTATACCTGGTTCTGCCCGTTCCTGGTCTGCGTAGGTTAGAACCAGTTTCTTCGTAACGTCGGAGAACTCTTTGTACTGTTGACAGCGACACACCAACAGTCCTGGCTGTATCGCGCTGACTCCGGCCGGTTTCCAGCATTGTAAGTATTCTGGTGCATTCTTCAGGCGTAAGCGACATAATTTCAGCTTGAATAATGAATATAGAGCACTATCAACATGGTTTATGTACCCACATAAATGACAGATTACAAACAAAAGCAAAACCAAATGCTGTAATTTCGTAGTTCCATCTTCGAAAGTGGCCCTTTTTCAAATTTGATTTTTTTATGATATAACTTTACAATAACTAAGAAGTTTTAATACCTTCATTTAAGGAGTATTACATTGTCTATTAAATACAATTTATTGCATTAACCTAGCATTTTTAGTTTCCGAGATTTTTAGGATTCTTTAAGTGACCCGGATTCATTGCTCTCGAGTGTATATTTAATAAACTTAAAGCCATTTAAATGAACTAATTTCTATTAAAGACCACAACTCATTAATATCACTAAAACTCGTGAAAAAAATTACTTTAAAAAAAAGTTAAACCGACTTCTAGAAACGTAAACCACAAAATCTTTATGTAAATGAAAACAGTACCTTTATAACTAAAAAGCGATAAATAACGAAACTTACTAATTTGTATAATTAGTTTCGTTATTTATCGCTTTTTAGTTTCTAGAAGTCGGTTTAACTTTTGTTTTTAAATTTTTGTATGATATACATAAATTTGAGTCAACCAAAGTTATTAAAAAAAATAATCTATAAAAATTCACTCCATTTTGCAGTGAAATATAGTAAAATTATATAATATATGTTTTTTTAATTGCAAATTTATTAAAGTAATTTAGGCTAAGCCTAACTATGGATGGTTGATATTTTAAACAGAATAACGTGGGTAGAGAAAGAAAAACAATCAGTAGAGTAATAAAATATTCTAATTCATCATTATCATCATCATACTAATGAAATGATAATAATAAGTATGTGACCTCTATCGATTTCAGCTTTGAATAAACTTCTACTAAAACTGCAGACTTACCTGTGGGTTTATTTAATGCCATGTTTCAACCACAAATGTAAAAGTTTAGTGTCGCACCTGTCACTGTTGGCTTTAGTTAGTAACATATAAACGATAATCCCTAGACGGATATTTGTCAAAAAAAAACTGAAAAAGGTGTTAGCGCGACACATTTATCATCATATTTATGATTTTTTTTTCTCTGCAAGACATAATCTTAGGAACTACTTCAGGTTATATAGAGGTGGCACTTAAATCAGGGGAATTATAGAGTAATACCTCTTAGTTAGAAAAAATCTCTTGTAAAAAAGAACATGAATAACAGGAAAAAATCAAATCTATAATCAGAACAGAACATTTATTACGACGTGAGTTAAATCATGATCCATTCTTTTCATATCTAGCAAATTAATTTAAATATTCAAGTCCAATTTATCTGTCATGTATTCTTCTTGTAATATAATCCATACGTCTATTGACGTCATTAGAAAAAATAATATTAAGGCTCTCATGATCCTTATCTCTGATAAACAGGACGCTTTACATACACATACATACATAACTTCACGCCAAATCCCTTGCGGGGTAGGCAGAGAGAACAGAGCGCCATAGGGCACGATTCTTACACACCTCACTCGCTTCGTTGCCTTTCATAACTCTTTTCATGCACGCGCGTCGGTTTTTGAGGCTCTTAACATCACCTTCCTCCAGAACACGTTCTATTTGGTCTTGGAATGTGTGTCTTGGCCGTCCTCGACTCCTACATCCGTCCGCTTTTGCATTGTATATCTGCTTAGTCAGTCTTGCGTCAACCATTCTTTCTACATGTCCGAACCATCGGAGCATGCCCTTTCTTACTTTTACACCGACACTCTCTTTCAAACCAACTTCCTTCCTTACAACCTTGTTTTCTACGCGGTCAGCGAGAGTCACTCCGCAGATTTTGCGTAGAGCCCTCATTTCTACCGCGTTCATTCTACTTTCATGCACACTCTGCCATACCCAGCTCTCGCTTCCATAAGTTAGTGTTGGGATCAGGACTGCATTGTGGATTGCTAACTGGGCCTTTCTGCTAATATTTTTTGCGCCCAGGAATCTGCCCAACACTCCGTTTACGCTATTTCCTATCGCCACTCGTCTTTCTACATCCGCGGTGTACCTGCCATCTCTGCTAAAAGCGCATCCAAGATATACAATTTCATTCACCTGTTCCAGCACTACATCGTCAACCATTATCCTTGCATCTGTTCTGGATTCCTCCCTTTCACGGACGCTTTAAGCTTCTCGTATTTATATTGTTTTCGTTATATTTTTTGTTAAACTTAGTTTAATTTTAACCGTCCCGAAGTATAAATATATTTAAAAAATAAATAAAAAGCAGTATCAGTCCTTTGGCCTCCAACAACCGGTCCGAAAATTACAAAGGTTCTAATTAATTCCAAACTCGGTATTAGCCTATTATATGTTGGATCACGACTTCTCACATCCATTTTCACTAAAATCTCTATATTTCATTTAAAAGAGACCGATGGGTTAATTTGATTTTGGCATTTACGTTTTTAATTTACCTAGCATTAAACCATACTTGTCCACCACCATCCATGGAAAACGAGTTGTAACAACGATCGGATGAGACTTTAGCTCGCGGTAAAATGATAATAAACATTATTATTCTTTTACTATAATTTTAACTATTGACTCTCGGTGGTCCAATGGTCGAACACCCCTCTTCTGAATCAAGAAGTCGTAGATTCGAATCCTGGATCATACCAATGGCTTTTCGAGATTCCTTTCGGAAGTTATGTGTGATATAAATATCGAACACTGTCAATTTTGTGCTCGGTGTATGCAATACTGGATTAACCACGAAACAATAGTACAGTGCAATAGCAACATGCCCCCCGTGAAAGGGAGCTCCGCGTATGTGAACCCACTATCTCTGCCGAGCATAATTTTTGATGTCACAAAAACGTGAAGCATTACAGTTTTTTCTACTAAGACAATCCACGTCACATAAACGTATTATATCGCAAATAAACGTATTATGTATTGAATTGTATTTTAACCACTGTATTAGATACCCTTAGCACATCAAGGGCTCTTTGAAAGAATTTGCTACGGGCCCCGCGCTTGCTTAATCCGGCACTGGGTGTATGGCAATAGGTTCCCCATCTATTGCATTTGGGACGTAAACACAACAACGAGACTTAACAGCCGCTGCCTACACCTTCAGGTAAAACAGGTGTGAAGTTATGTTATGTTATTTTAACTATGTATAAAGTATTTATTAGTCTGGGCCGATTAGCTCTCATTTGCGGTATGGTCGAACAATAACTGACTGATGTCATTATATTATTAAACTTATAAGCAGGTTAAGAGGGCACCTGTGACATTTTGTTACTCCTAACAGTTATCCTCTCTATCATTATGGAATTTCTGAACAATTTCTCGAGGACATAATAGCAAAAGCTAAGTGGAAACATTTAATGGCATGATAAATATAATAATGTTTAATATTTAAGATGACAGCAATGCGAAAGATGAAAGCTTATTTGAAATACCTACCACCTGCGGGCAGTTGGTACAATGTTTCTGTCACGTTTAATACTTGTTATAACATTGTTTCAAAATAGAAATATCTTTAACATTTCTCCAATTCATTTGAAGTATCTGAACATTGACTCTTAGTTAGAAAATAATTAATGATTTATAAATACATTTATTGTTTTGTTTCTTATTAATTGACAGATCTTTATGTATTTGTACTTGAATTGTCATAAATTTAAATTTTCAACTTAATTCAACTACTATCATATTAGAAACTGGTACAAATTTTGGAAATGCTCCATTAAAAGAAGTTCATAGAAGCGAGCGAAGTATAAGAATCATGTCTCTTGCCTTTTTTTCGTCAGCCTACCACGAAAGGGATTTGGTGTAAAGTTAAGTAATCAATGATGCTTTTACCTGGTTCCAGTAGAAGTGCTAAACTCATAGACGGTTTCAGTCGCTTAGCCCGTTTGCCCGTTCTTCAATAGAAAATAAAATACAAAGGTTAAGGTTAAGATACAAAAAACATTATGATCAAAATGTTTAACAGAAGTCCTGTAATCAAAATATTCGTATTAGATGCTAAACTATTTTCAAATTCTTTTGTTAAAAAAATATTCATAACTACTACTACTATCGCTACTAAATCTGAAAGTAACATAACATTTATAGTAATAATTCTTTATTAAATCTTACTTAAGCAGATACTGCGGTACATTAGCACGTAACTAAAGATTATCTGTACTTTCTGAATATAAACATACAATGTTCGTTGCTTTTAAACCGGGGAGTATCTCTGAAAACGCAGCGCCTGTGCATTACCATATGAATAGGAACTTTTACATAAATGATGGGAAGCTTGGCTGCAATAGGAGGAGTTTTATTGTTTAATTTTACCATTATTGTATTTTGTGTGATGAATATGATTTGAGAGTGCTGATTTTTAAACTCATACATATCTAGCTCACATATATCTGTTCATATTTAATCTAATCTATTCGAAGAAATATAAATAATATTGACCATTTTTTTTATGAGAATGCTATTTGATAGTGTTGTTTGCCAGTAAAGCAAATCACCTGGTAGTGTGTGATTAGGGTCGCCCATGGTCATTATGGTCCTCTGCAACACCACGAGGGTCACAGATGTGTTGCCAGCCTTTAATGACATGAGAATGCGATTGGAGACGAAGTAATAAGTGGTCCGCCAAAAACGCGTTACTATCACACTTTAGTTCGATATCTGACAATACATGGTTTTTCACCAGTCAAGCCGGCCACTCATTCATTAATTTCAATTACTAGGCATAGGAACGTCTAAGAAAACTGACTAAAAATGGTTATTATTTTGGGAGCCATACAATTTGTGGGGATAGGTTTATCAACATGTATACAACAGAGACATAATTTAACTTCGAAACGTGAGTATTCCTTGAAAACTAAGACTGTGGCATCAGCCTGTACACAGCTACTAATCCCCACATAGATGTTCATACCAAAACTAATTAAAGTTTGTTTGTATTATTGCGTCGCTTAATTCAGAGGTAACACATGACGTAGTCTATACTCTCTATTATAATTATTGCTGTGCGGTTTGCGGTCTATGACAACGTGATCAAAATAAGTTGTATCTATGTAATTTTATGATTATAAATTATAATTTTGGTTTGTTTTATTTGAAGCTTGATACATAATATTAGTATTGATAACAATTGTGCGCTTTCCAGATTTGAAACTATTCCGTCTTTTTTTAATAAATATTGTAATGAACCTATTAAACATTTCCTTACATATAGTATATCTATCCTGTATTTAAAGATTATCCTCTCTCTAGTCATTCTACTAAGGATATCTTTCTGAGGATCATTCTCAACTTTGGTTGATGTTTTATGACCGTGATAAAATAAGTAAAGATTTCGATAGAAAAAGGACAGCCGCTACTGTCTAACGAGAAGATTCTTATAAAAGTCTTATTGTTTTAATTTTATTATAGAGATATTGTTTCATGTATATACTTAGTCATGCCATAAATATTGTATTATTTTTAAAGTGAAACTTTTATTACATCGTCTCAAACTTTTTCGTCTGCGTGTTGCATGTCGCGTGACGGTCGGCCGCGGAGTAGGGATAAAGTGAAAGGCGCTCGTCAGAGCGCCTTTCACGTCTATTATCGTTTATTTACACGTACAAACAACACAATAAATATATTTGTTTGTTTGCACTCGGGTGGGATTGAACCCGCCCCGACCTCGTGTTATCGGTAGTGCGGTTTACCGATGCACCACGAGGCCCGTATGAATGATTGTCTAATTACCGTCCTCTTTACCAATTTCGACACATTTTCTAGGATCGGGTTTGTTTGTTTTTTACATACATACATATACGTACGTACGTATTGCAGGCGGAGAAAAAAAAATTATATTATTAATATAACAAATGACACGATAAAAGGGAATATAATAAATTCGTATGTATTGTAAACGACGGAGGCTTTTAAGTTTCCAATTCAAAAAAAGTGAACTACATATATGTGACACAGTTATGTTCGTCAATTTATTAGCGATAAGATAGTGCTCTTTATATATGTATTTGTCACATTCTCATAATAAATCAAAATATCATATTTACTGGAGGAAATATTTTATGGTAACTAAAATACGTGAACAGTGACTTACATTCGATTTTCGAAAAAAATAATATTTCGAAAATTTTTAGTTAAATGTCTATAATGTGAAAAAAAGTTTCACTTTTACGGTGGTTTCATAAAACCACACAAGTTTTTTTTTAAATGCAAATAACATTTATTACTTTTACAGTGTGTTACTTTAATACATAAATATAAAACGATATAAAATATAAAAAGCTTATTCGAAGTGGTCTCCATTGTCTGCAATACAGGCCTTTAAACGTTGAGGCTAGTTATCAATAGAAACACGCACTCTTTCCATGGGAAAATTCTTCACTGCCAATCGTATGGATTGTTTTAGGGACTCTTTATAAATTTTACAGTGGTTTCTCCAAAATTTTTTCGTAGAAAAAAGTGTTTTCATATATATATTCATTTAATCAGTGCGGGTGTTAAGTGCGAAAAGGGACTCGAAACTTCTTAAATAACTTAGACGAACTGAAAAGTTCACCTATACTAAACTGGTCAGTAAGTCCTTGGAAAGGCTCAGTCTATAATCCTTGCCTCACTGTAGTCGTGTTGTTTGATTCATAATTCAAGATGTTTATGTTGCAATGTAGTACGCTAAACATTAAAAATATCTACTAATTTTCAATAAGCTGAATAAAACAATTTACAAATCTGTCTATATAATATAACAGTGTTAATCACGCAAATGCTTAAACGATAAATATTTATTACCACACTAACATCCATACTTATTATAGAAATTTGTATTTTCGTTGAAATCGAATCTACTAAACTCATCAATAGTTTTAATTTTACAATGCACCATGAGGCCATTCATTTCCAGCATTGTTCTTATACAGCTACCATCGACCTGCTTCGAAGCAACGGAAAATAGCTCAATAATAATTATACTATATATTTCTTGTATCCGAGCAGGCTGCCAAGTTTCAATTATTAGTTTCACAATTATTGACAAAGAATCTGATGTTATTTACTGTACCCAATAATCCATACAGCCTTTCCCTACTATTTTGTAGTCGTCTATATCTATTTCCCTAGCAGTACCCGCGGACTCCGTTCTGCGTTAGAACTATTTTGTCCCAGCTCTTCTATCCCGCGTAATACTTCGGGTTAAAGTTTGGGATGAATTAAATATTGTTTTCGTTATTTTGGTTTTTAATAATTTACACCGCTGTTAACACTTCACCTGATGATCGTTATAGTGAGGTCGTTGGTGATGAACCATACATAAATACATAACACTATCAAATTGCGAATTGATGAACGTGACCACACCTCTCTCCCTACCCACATTTATGTTAATTAATGAATCAAACCCCATTGTGTTACGCTTTAAAAATTCATTTATCGCTCAGGTTTCATTAACCGGTAGTGATTGTATGTCAAGTGTGAATTATGATGTCCGGTTTGTTATACGTTCACGTTATCGATTATGACTTTGTATGAATGGAAGAATTTAATCCTGTTCTGTGTTTGCGATTCGTTTTGTTCAAGTGCTGGAAGCAATAATTATGCAATCGCCGGGCTCTTGATTATGTTTTCACAATTCGCCGCATCTGATATGCAGATTGCAATGCTGCAGATTAAACGTCCATTCATTTCGGTTGCAGGAAAGCTTATATTGTATGAGTCAATGCACGCATATATACGTATATGTAGATGTTTATCACTTTTACCCTACTATATTGTAAAAAAATAAATACTATTTCCTTTTTAGTTTTCTTGTCAAAAAGTAATAATATTATTTGTTATACTATGACAAATAATTTTATTACTTTTTGTATTATTATTATATTAGGAATTAAACTCGTTATTTTGCTCATGCATCCTGTGAACTGTAACTATGGCAAATGTAACATTTTTTTGTATATTTTTTTTTTCTATTTTTATACCTAATTATAGTATTTGATTAAATTGATAGGAAACAATGTGCTGTGAATAAACTGCTCTCCAAATGATTGAGTAATTATTTCCATTAAAATGATTAAACAAAGTCTCCAGTCGGAAATTCGTTCAATATTGGTGATATTATTAAGGCTATGTAATGTTTTGCACTCCAGTAAATAGATACACACGTACTAACTGCTCAACTTGTTAATACAGCTACAGCAAGTTGTCCCATTACTCTGTACCTATATTAGCATAGGTATTGTCCTACCTGGATGTTTTAGTTATGAAATTGTTTCCGCAAATGTATTTCTTATATTACATACAGCAGTATAAGAAATAGTCGACTACTCGGATAACTTTTGACTACTCGGATAGTTCGAAAAGACGACATGTTTTGCCGACCCTACGTCAGTGGGATAGGGGCAGGAAAATAATGTTTCTTTTTTATGGTATAGGGGTAGCCGTGTCACCTGATGGTGAGCAACAAACTGTGCCAACACCTGAGCACATATTAGTGTTTCAGTTGCTTTGCCGGCCCTTGCCTTATGGACGGGGTCGCAATTGGGATGGGAAGGGGAGGGGAAAGGGGTTTGGGCCTCCGGATACCTCACTCACTGAGTGACACGCAGCAAAAACCATTTTATGTCGATATTCTGAGGGGTCGTAGTATTTCACCGGTCGAGCCGGCCCATTCGTGCAGCGAACTGCGTGACTGCATAATTTGAAAGATGAAATTGTTTTAGAACTTCCCTGTAGTGAGTTCCCTTCCCTTTATATTGAAAGCCTTAAAAACTATGATTACAAGAAGAGACGGATAATAAGAGAAACTCTAATCAGTATTGTTTAAGAACCGTCCAAATTAAAGGGTATAAAGTCGCTCTTTATTTCTAGAATTTAAAAACAGTATTATCTTTATCCGTAGCTAACTTTATCCACTTAAAAAGTTTCTATGCATTTGACAAACTCTTGATTAAAAAAGGAACATTTTAAATTCTCCGTATAAAGAGGGAGATAGAAATTTAACTGTTATACGCAAGTGCGCATGCGTGTTCCTGGTTACACCACAATATATCACCGAACCCTCCAGAATTAAGATAAAGGTGTGTGGTACCGTATTACAATTAAACTTAAAAAAAAATCTACCCTATTTTATTTTCTATGGTATACATTTTTAGCGCAGAATCCCACTCTTATACACCTTAAGAAATGTTTTTGTATAGTGCCTGCCTCTCAACAATATTCATCACAACATAACATAACTTCACGCCTTTGTTACCCGAAGGTGTAGGCAGCGGCTGTTAAGCCTCGTCTCGCCGTTATGTTTACGTCCCAAATGGAATAGGTGGCGAACCTATTGCCATAACGGGCACAAAGTTTTGCAGTCATCGATAGTTATCACACATAACTTCCGAAAACAATTTCGAAAAGTCATTGGTGTGAGCCAGTGTCTGGAATCGAACCCGGACCTCTGGATCAGAAGCCGTGTGCTCGGCCACTGCGCTATGAATATGCATCACGATAACTAGAAATCACATTATAGCCGATAATACTACATTTATGGATGATAATGTTGTAAATAGTATACACTTTGTATTAGCGATATTGTAACTAAAAAGCATATGCTTTTCGAGACGCCGACATAAGTTATAGCTGAAGTTAATCTAAGTTGTTCATATACAGTAAAAAACAGCACATTAAACTCTGCAAGGCTCTCTGCTTCGTCTAAAGAGCGAAAGAAAAAGAAGCCTTCCAGATTAACGCTGTAACGCGTTACGTAACGATGTAGTTTACCCTCCTGTGAAAAGTTATCACTCCAATAATATTTGAATCAATAGAAAACAAAATGTTATTTACCTAGTAGTAGGTATTACAGATACGTAGTGCTCAATTTAAAAAGGCTTAATATTTAATCAAGCTAGGATAGAACGTATCGATGGCTGTATGTCAACGCAAACGACACTTCTATTTGAATGCACCCTATCAAACGAATTTATAGTTGGCTTCGCAAAAAGCTTGGTTATTGTTGTTTTGTATGTAATCAAAGTTTGAATTACTATCCAAGACGTACGTTTGTGTGGTAAAATTGATTAAAACTCCAATATATTCAGTCTTTATTTCTATGAAAATTATGTCTCGTAATTTTAATTAAAGTAATTTTGATAGAATTACACGGAACTACAATTTTAGTCTCGGTGAAGGATGCATACCCAATATTTCTTTGAAGAATATAAATATTTTTAAAATCTTTACTAAAAATTAATTTATTCTTCGCACTTCACGCATTTATTATTTCAACTTGCTGTTGTCACATTTAAGTGGTCATCTCCTATAGAAATGAATTTCTGTATAACAGATAAGATGAGATATGATGAAAAGTGTCCATGTCTATAGGTTTAAATATAAATCACTACCTTTGCCGTTCGCATAACCAACACTATCCATTAAAGGGACACATCGATCAATCTAACGTGATGCCACATTCGGTTAAAGCCGAAAGTGCTTCGTAATAAATGGAACTGTGTTTCAAAATATGCTCCAATTTTATTTGCAAAGAACTGTCGTCAGTGCCGTCAATTGATTAATAATATCCAACATCAAACTCTGTGATTTATATACCAATTTTTGTTAAAGTTTTACTGTTATTCGTGAGTTCGTTCACGTGCCAAAAATCATTCGAATACTTTATAGTGCTCTATTCTGAAAAGATTTCAAATAAAATTCCAATCAAGGGCAGAGGTAAAAATATATATATATGTTAATATAATTTAATTGAAAGCCAAAACCGTGTACAAGTATTCTCGGATAAATAAACTATAAACTACGACATTGAATTTTAAAAATAATAAAATCTGATTTCATTGAGTTTTAGTAAATAAAAAAGTTCTCTGTCAGTACTGCAGCATTTTCCCGACACAATTAAAACTGTCTGTCGAGTTGTACTTGTATTTTTAATCTATTTCACAGATGCACTTACAATATTAATTTGTTTCTTCAAATTCCTATTAAAACTACAGAATTGAATAAGTATGTCTCCAGCGGCTATCATTCTTCTCCTTTATTATTATATCTTTTGCTGTCGCTCGCGTGAGACAATTGACTCTTCATTGCAATATTTCCTTAATTTGTATTATATTGCTTGCTTCCCTTTGAGCTATTTCTTTTTTTTTTACAAAATTAGGACGAGTTGATGAAAACTCATGTAATCATTTCGCTCGAATGGTTATGGATTTTTTATTTACCGGTTCATCGCAGGATACGTGACCAGGTTTCTGTAACAGGGGGACCTAATCGGGGGTTCAGAATCAGTATTTCATCAGTCTTTGAAGAGGGAACACAAAGCACAAAGGTTTGCAAAGGAACGGATTAGACGAAACCAGACGTGTCAGTAAATTGACAAATTCCCCGGAGATTCGTTAGTTATATTTGTGATGTATATTAATTAAGTAAATTCAAATATATGTTTCTTTATTGTTTCTGCATTTCGGCTTTGTGCATTGTTGTTCAATCAGCTTGATTGTGTTTGATTTGTCGAAATCGTTTATTTGATAACAGAACTGAATGTTAAATTTAATTTGTTTGGTTTATAATAAATAATGTAGTCGTAATTAGCTGCAAATCTACGTTGCCAATAAGTGAAAACTTCAAAATTTTTAAAACGGCTATTTAGCCGTTTTAAAAATTTTGAAGTTGAAGTGAATGTAATAAATCAAATGATTTATTACATTCACGCCAAGTCGCTTTATAGGTAGCCAGAGAGGCTCAATCGCCAGTCACATTACCAGCTTCTATAACATAACATAACTTCACGCCTTTGTTACCCGAAGGTGTAGGCGGCGGCTGTTAAGCCTCGTCTCGCCGTTATGTTTACGTCCCAAATGGAATAGGTGGCGAACCTATTGCTATACTATACTGGGCACAAGGTTTTCAGTCGGCAATATTTATCACACAAACTTCCGAAAAACAATTTCGAAAAGTCATTGGTGTGAGCCAGTGTCAGAATTCGAACCCGGACCTCTGGATCAGAAAAACAGTGCTCGACCACTGGCCACCGAGACTTCTATAAAATATATAATATTTATTATTTTTATACAAAACAAAACTTCTCGTTATGAGATTTTTTCTAGCGTATACGCAATAATAAATAGCTGGTGAAATGTACATTAAAATATATTTATGACATTTTTATCGTGACGAATAAGAAGCAGATCGATTGTGACAGATTGTGTCATATCGAATTGGGCATAAAAATTGACAATCCACAACTCTCTCAAATACCTTCAGAACAGAATTATAAGTAACTTTACATATAGGTAATAAAAATTTTGTTGCCTGTATTTCAAGATCGCCACCAAAGACAAGCCTGTAATATCTTTGTGATTTCATCTCAAACCTTGCATTATTGTCCTCTCTCCACTCTTAGACCCTCTTAGCTATTTTCAATGGCATTGGAGTGCTCTTATTGAAGCATCTTGTTTTTTTCCTTCCTATTGAAGTTTTTAGAGCCATCATAAAATATATTTATTGCGTACACCTGAGTCGCTGTCTTCAAAACCCATCTTGCGGTAGAGGTATTTTATGTAAACAAGCGAAGTGTTATTTTAATATTCTACGTAGGTACTTTTGTTAATGACAATAATAAAATAATTTCTCTGGAGGTTTTACCACCATCTACAGCTACCTCGAGTGGGCTGTAAGAACTGGTCGTATTTCAGAATTTTCAAACATAATCTCGCCAAAGGCTTATTTTTTGTCTTTTATAACCATTCCTTTGATTACGACTACTTCTACAAAAAAAAATCTAAAGAGTTTCTATCTGCATTTTAGCGACATTCACTTCACGACCTAAATGCAGATATATTCGTAATGTTTATACGAATTTCACTTAACAAGTGAAGTTTGCTCGCACTCCACCACCCTTGTGTTCTTCAACTGCTTCACATCTTAAGTGCTCCACATATGGGCCACAAACAAACTCACTAGCATATTCTAAGCTTTCAGAATAGTGCTTCTAAGTGTTCTGGGTTATGTAAGAACTTACAGAGCCATAGCTTCTTAAGTACTTTATATATTGCTAAATAATAAATGATATATCCATAGTTACGTACCTCCTTACCTCATAGTAAGTTCGCCAAAAAATTGTGTTGGGCTTGAAACTAAAAGTTTGTTGGTAAATCTTAATTAAATTAATGTTTTATTTTTCTTATTTTAATAAATTATGTTATGACAATTTAGTAACATTTTTTTATTCCCTAACTATTTAGTGTAACTTTAAACATGATTTTTGTGTTAATAGCTAACGAATAATTAATTTTCAATATGTTAATATTAGTAACTTATATGGAAATTTGTCTATCCATTATATTTATTGTACCATTTATCGCGTCGCATATAATTATTTTATTCGATCTTTCGATGTTTTTATGAGAAACAAATGTATTTTCATCGATATGTAAGACTATCTTATGCCGTATTTGCTATTGCTAGTAAAACGTATGTCATAAAAGATACGGGAATATCAGCACATCGTAAATTTTATCAAACTGTCCACAAATCACATTATACGGAGAATATGTCGAAGCACATCCTTGTGATAATATCTTTATCGTGGCTGAAGATATTTTCAGTATCAATATGCGGAGCGTGTTGCCTACACACGGACTAAAATAAAGGTTCCACATTAAAATATAATATATACATCGTTTCTTAAAGGAATTAATTTTAGTACTCTTAGGTGTAGGCAGAGGAATTTACGCTATGACACTTCGACTTGCTATTGGTCATATGTGATAAGTTGAGGCAGCCTTTTGACATTGAAGCTTTTGTGAAGTCATTAATTTTATCGCCCATCAAACTTTGAGGTGATTTCAATGAATTCATAACCAATGTTCAGATACATTTTTGTAATGAGTTAAGTCAAAAGAATAGCTTGTATCAAATACGTACAACAGAATTCATTGCGATGATATATATGATATTTTACTGCGTCGCCCGTGTGTAGATCATAAGTCGTTCAGCTTATTAACTTACCGTAACGCTGAATATTACACAAATTGCTGAGATAAGGCTAAGAATTGTGGCAGGCGGCAATAAACAAAAGAGAAAACGAGAAGACAGTGGGGCCATTACGTGACTCCCGTAATATCCTGCGTGTGGGGATAATGACGATCCTCATTGATATATGCGCTACAAAATAAATTGTTACTCAAAATGAAACAAAATGTTAATATCTCAAACTGTGCAAAGCAGTTCAAAAGTTATTACAAAAATATTGCTTTATTGCTTTCGTAGGTAATTTTGTAACTATAGATATATAATTCATAATTTAGCAATCTATAAAGTCGTTAAAAAGCAATGAAACTGAATGATTCAAGGACGGCCACGATACACTTCGCATGATGAAATTTAAAGAAGATAATATGGGGCGCCTTAAAAACCGACGACGTGTATGACAAGACTTATGAAAGTCGAAGAAGCGAGCTAGGTGCGTAATAAGCATTACTCTCTTCCCTCTGTCTTTCCCGCAAAGGACTAGGCGTCAAGTTATAAAGGTATTTATCCATTTCAAATTAAATATCGTAATTCCACTGCACTCACAACTCGATAAGGCCGAAGGCATCTGAAACTTTGCTTCGTCACGAACACGTAATAGGCGGTGTAAAGGCGAGAAGTTACTCGTGCAGAAATAGAATATACATATTTATTCATTGAACTACAAAAAATATTTAAATATATGTATGTATATTTAATTTATATACATACATTCTGAAAGTTAATCCTGTAGGCGTATGTAAGCTTAGCCGTGTAGCTGAGCCCGTATTGATTTTAAAGTTGTCCTGAACTAATATTATTCTGGGTTCTACTTATCCTATTACATATTGTTGGTGAAATATTACCGAGTTACTTACTCTCTTATTAGTGAAGCTTTTGTCCGTATGTTCGTTTCGGAGTTTAGAGTGGATGTTTTAGTTTACTAAATACAAAATTATTACAATATAGTAATATGTTGAGATATTAAGCCGTGGTGCATTAGTCAACAGGAAAGTTTTATAGTCCTATTGAAGTCACAGGCAAACAAAGGGAGGTTTTCTGTCATTTTCTGACTTTTTTAATCGGCTACATGATTTTATAAATATCTATCCATTTTTTTAATAATTTATTTTAAGTAAAAATATATTTTTTCCGTAGTAGGTATATTTTCATACATCGCAATAACAAGGTGATGATAATGATATTTCCTCTCGAATTTGATGGATATAATAAAACTAGCCGATAGACATTCCTCTGATAGGCTAATAAATGTTTACACCCCCTTTGGAAATAGTTATCACCAAAGACATTTATTTGTTTGACGAAACTTTTATGCCTAGCATTAGTTTTAACTATAGCAAGAGTAATCAGGAAAATTTGGAAAAGTGTATGTTTTATTGGAAACAAGTCTCGTATTAGACGAGACTTGTTTAGCATCAGAATATGTATTTTTTAGTTTTTTTGTCTGTCTCTATTCGATCATGCATACCTGATACGTAACTTAAAAATTACCACACCGAGAATATTACCACTGGTCATACCGAAGTTAACACCGATCCTCAAAATTACTTAATGATCTCTCAGAAAAATAGTTCATCTACACAAATTTTCCTGTCCTGACAAAAAATGAACAATACGACTCATACACAGCTTAAGTAACACATCCAAATTACTTTTGTTTCTGTTTTGTGTAATAAATACATTTTGACCATATGTCTCACTTTATTCATCCTTTAGCGTAACCGCAGAAGATTTATGGCATCACTTAAATACTGTTCACGCATATTCTTAAACCGTTTTTTTTTTTACACGCTTTTTATTAGCTTCACTTGTATGTTTGTATATTTGTAACCGACTTCTTTGGGCGCGATTTTGACCCACTTTGAACGGCTAGATTTCGTTCAAACTTTGTAGATTTATCGAGGACCGATGACAATACACTAATTTGATAAAATTATTCAATTTTTCAATTTGCAAAATATGATTTTGTTAATTTTTTAGTGAAACGTAAATATAAACAATGATTCATAGTTAATTTCTCGGACCATCTAGTAACAATCAGCGGAAAGTCTGCGTTATCAACTTGAAACGAGTTCCTTGTATAAGTCACAGATGGCGCTATTCCACAAATTTGGTTTTGATATCCGTTGTTAGCACGCTTTAACTAAGAAACGCGCTTGTTATAGAAAACCGAACTAAAAAATATAAAATAAATAATAGTTTAAAAAAACTAAAAAACACGCTTTTTATAGAAAACCGAACTAAAAAATAGAAAAATAAAAAAAATATATTTTATTTTAAAAAAGCGTGGGGTGCTTTTTAAGATATTATCGAAATGATAATCACTCTACTCATATCTGTCAATAAAATATTTATAACTATTGACACCATGCACCCCACGCTTTTTTTTAAATTTTTTTTTTTTTCTTTTCTATTTTTTAGTTCGGTTTTCTATTAAAAGCATGTTTTTTAGTTTTTTTAAACTATTATTTATTTGTAATATATACGCAAAAATATCATTCGCATCGTGCAATATTGCATATTTATTTGTGTTTGAGTTTTGGAGTCTGTAAGTCTCAAGCTTCATCACTCTAATTTTTACACGTATTTATTTTGCATACGAGTCACAATCTCCACTTCTTACACCCTCAATTCTATCAAAGGTAGGTGATATTACGGTTTTAGTACTGAGGATTCACCTAGAACATAAAATTAAACTTAATTAACTGTATAGGTTAGGTTAGTTATCTTAAAACTACGCGAACAGTTATACTTGTTTGTGTAGTATATCAGTAGTATTTCTTGGTAATGTTTCAATTCACTATTGTCCAATTCAGAATATTGAATAGGCTGTTGACACACAATTGCTTTTATGGCATCATTATCGTAAATTCCCAATGTTTTGTACGATACACGGACACAATTGACCAACTAAAGCTGTCCAACGTAAATTTATATCCACAATTGTTTACAATGAAACCTGGCTTAGTAATGTTTATAGGCGTTTGTTTTACGCCTCCTTCTTCATTTCAATATTCGCAACGTCCTTGTTTGTTATTCAAACGTTGATAAACTCGCAATATACTATTTTATTTCTTGAGATTTCTATCAATTTTGTTTACTGAACATTTTTTATTTTCGCCTATTGTTACCAGACGATTGAATTTTATATTAACGATTTTCTCTGATATACATGTCGTAGTTCAGTCCCTTAAAGCATTGATATTTTATCATGATGATCTTTGAAAGTTTTTTGAATCGTCAGTTCTTGAGCTGAAGATGTAATTGGAGAAACTTCATGAAAGATATTTATAATTTTTTTTTAAAAGATGAATATATTGTAGAGAAGAAGTGGACTGCGAGGAAAAAAGTTTTCCGTATTATGTTGATGTAAACATCGCAGATTTTGTGTTCGTCACAGAGATTTCTCCGTCTCTGAATTATTTATTTACTTAATTAAACACTCCAGTGGACTTATTTAGTGTTTGTGTTTTAATTAGGGAAAGCTTAGATCCAATTTATTGTTCTTTCCGCAACGACCATGAAATAATATTCCCTAAATATTTTCAGATGCTCAGCAGACAGAGAAGATGCCACCATTTTGAGATTTCAATTTAAAATGTGCTTGGAGCTTCTCTGATTTTAAATAACAATATACCTAACTAAGTGATCATACAACGGTTATAAAAAAAATACCAAAATAATCCGTTATCCTCTTAGCATAGAGATATTTTGCGAAATAGTTTTTAATTTATTTTACTGATAGTAATCGTTTCAACTAGCCTTTAACCGATTTCAGCATTTGAATGGCCCTGTGTCACAAATTGATGGAGATCTGTATTAATTACCATAGGTCAATTCTCTACATCATCACACACAACCTGCATTCAGTAGTTCTCACCAATTAACTAAGAAATTGTTAAAATTGTAAACCAACATATGTAAATTGATTGATATTTCCTTGTAATATCGTCAATTGATGAAATATCTCAATGTTATATCATATTAAACAACAATACGTTTTGTTAAATCAAAATATTTGCTACACAATAAAACTATAAATTAAGCTCACGTGCTCTCGACAGTTTTCGGATTAACCGCACGAAACAATATTTCAATATTAACGTTTGCATTGCTCTTTTTGTCAGCGCCCAATACAAAAGTTTATTAGCATCTGACTTGTTTAAAAAGCGCTTCATACCGCTCCCGTTCCAGTAGGTGGTGCTGAGCTCTGTCAGTGATTGTGTCGATGATTGCATCGTCGTAACCAAGTTTGCTGCATGTCAAAAGCATTTACTGTCTTCAGACTGGGTCATTTTATTTTGGATATTTTCTGCGTATATTTTCGTCAGATTTATAGTGAGATTGTTTCAGAAGAAGAACTAAGTCTTTCTACCGGGATATTACCTATTTTTTTTTTGTTATATATCCAAAGACAGCAGCATTTACTACCCATTTAGAAGCTTTCTAAATATTATCTCTTTTGATTTGTTTTATTCAAATGTGGATAATGGATTGTGCTAAGTTAGGTTTTACGCAATAATCCACCTTAAAACATAATAAGTAATACGTAGATACATTAGCTAACAGTTGGAAGCTTTCTAAGACGGAGATTTGCGCCAGTGGATTAATGTAAGCTCTATATGTTGTGTTGGTTAAATTATTAAGGCGCTGAAAGGATTTTGCCATTTTCTGACTAATATGTTCAGGGATAAAGTAGGTTTTAAACCCATTTCAAGATTGCGAATCATAACATCGAAGCTCCTATATTACTAACATGCTACCGTATGTCGTTTGTTTGCTGCACGAATATCCTCGCTCGACCGGTGAAATATCACGGCCTCTCGATTATCGACGTAGAGTGGCTCATGCTGCGTATCATCGGTGAGAGAGGTATCCAGACCCCCGTCTATTTACCCATCCTACTCCCTTAAAGGCCGGCAATACAACTGTAATACTATAAGTGTTCAGGTGTCCATGGGAGGCGTTTGTTGCTCACCATCAGGTGACACGCTTGCTCGTTTGCCTCTTATACCATAAAAATTAATACGCGGTGCTATAATTAAAATCTACTAAATAAAACAGTGTCTGTCGGGCAGTACAATTTTCAATTTATTTGGAGTGATTCCAAGATTATTCTGTAAGAAAGAATTAGTTAAGTTCCTGCATAGTTTAACGATTTGTAATATGCCTGTAATTCCAATTCATACGTTTATTATTACGTTTTTATAAATATAACCTGGCTTAAGAATTACATACATAATTACATTTACCTGACATTACTATACTTGACTGTAAGTTTCATAAAATACAAACTTTCCAATATTCTACTAAAAATCTATTCATTCAAATATCTTATTCCCTATAAACTTATCCATTGTAATGCCTTAGTTGATAGTGAACCATTCCCGTAGTAACGGCTCGTTTACAACTTACGTCTAACGGAAAAGATTTGCAATGTTTTTATAGTTGTTTTGCTGCATATAACAATTTTATCGACAAGTGTCACATCTTCTTTCCTTGTATAAAGGTAATTTTAGTATGTAAAATAAAAATGGCCATGATAAAAATAGGCATAGCGATGTAGAAAGTTCTAAAAAATATTTTAATTAGAATTTAGTTTATATGTTAACTTAAAAAAATATGTCTATATTGAATAACATATGTAATAAAAATATGTGTATATGTGCACGCAAGTATACATTAGTGACAAAATCTAGTTGAATCTATACAATATTAGTCATATATTTTAGCATTTGCAGCCATCTATTTATAGACAAATGGTATTGAGTAACTAGTACAACGGTTATTTAATTAAACTTAACGTAACGTAATTTCATCTTGTCTAGAGATTCCGTTATATATTTCCACTCATAGATCTGGTTCAGTAGTTGAGGAGTAATGACAAGATAATCCATCTGGACTTACCGATGCATCCGGACTACAGGCTAGATACCGGATGACTGCAGACGACCGATAGCTAAACGTCAAGTACAAGTGAACACACGCATGGAGAGTATCATTGAAACGCATTCCAATTTAGACTGAACTTGATTGAAATATCAATCGATGTGATAATTCCCGTGAATACTGCTAACATTTGTTGTTAAACCTAGCGTAAATATGTACATGCCAGAGATGTAACATTAGATTTAATTGAATTGAAATCAAATCCTAATTAAATCTAACCACGCTCACACACGAGTACGAAAATTTACACGTTTACTCCAAATGTGGATCTAACGAGGGCAGAAACTGAAGAAACCAATCCTGATTAATGGTTATATTCAGTACAAGTTATTGATTTATCAGCAGACACTATATATTATAAAGAAAATAATATCGGCTCCCAGCTGACGGAAAAATTTATCAAAAATATTTTTAGTAAGCCGAGTTTGAATATTGTATTTTTTGCCCTTGGTCAGAAGGGTACCTACATTTTAAGTGACTATCATATAGCCATTTGTATTGGATGTCTAATATTGGCTCGGTATGTGCTCGCTGAAGCGTGACATTAATCCTGAACTTGTGAAAAATATGGGTTGCTCAATATTATATGAAATAGTCGAATAAATTGTAATTCAGAATTCTGTTGTTTGAGCGGTGTTATTGTTACAAAAATACCAATTGAACATGCTTTTTTTGAGGATGAAGAAAAATGACCATTAAAATTAAAAGATGTATTTGTAATAGGAAAATACGGACATTTTACTGAAATCCCACGTTTGTTTACAGGCCCTACTGCAGGCGCATGATGTGGTTGCCCGTGAAGTGTACGGTGAAGAATCGCTGCGAGCTTCACCGCCACCTGTCAACGGACGCACCACAGCACCGCCTGTCGATGACGAAGACGATACTGAACCAGAATTCGAGAACGTGACTAGAGTACGCCTCGTTCAGTTCCAAAAGAACACCGACGAACCCATGGTGAGTATTTCAATTTCATTCCTAGAATCGTAGATATAACTGCTGTACTTTTCAGTGAGTTATATCACCATCACGTATCAGCCTTCCATTTTGACAGCTTGAGATAACCCTAATACGCTGACTTGTTTGGACTAATTTGAATTTGAAATCCTTCAATTCCCTAAGAGTCTGAAGTTCTAAGGCTTGACGTTAAAATTAGTAATCGACTGTTGAAATCGTCCAAGATTTTGTGATCTGTAATTGTAATATCTGTTAACCGTAATGAACCAGCTTTCGTTTTCAAGTTGTCTCGTTCTGTAACAATATCCAGTAATAGAACTGATTGACTAAGTACTAAAACATTTTAACATCAGCTCCAAATAATTCAAAAATAGAACAATCGGCAACTTAAAACGTTCCAGCATCATAAATATTTGTCTTGAACTCGTAGTTGGGTTCCATTAACAGCGACTGTGCTAATACGTCTGCGGGTCGAGTAAACTGGAGTAGGTATTGCGGCTGGCGGCAGGTGCTGTTCTGTGAGGAATATGCTTTGTCGTTACTGGAGAGTACTAGTCCGTTTTAGCCGTGTCATTCAATATGGTGCAGTGAGAATTCTCTATGCTCCAAAGTATTCCTCGGATATTAGAGGAATAAAATGTGTATGAACATATAAAGTCGCTAGATGGGGTCGATAATTAACTCTTAAGACTGTAAGAATGTTTTTCTTCTTTCAAAATTTTATGCATTACAAATGAACAATTTGAAATCAGCTTTTAGATTGCTTAATGTATTAAACATTTCGAATGATTCCAGAAAAAGGAGCAGTTGTCAAAAAAATATATTATTAGACACAGTTACTGGAGGATTAGAAAATAAATAGTATAATAATTTCTGATACATTATAGCAAATCTAATTAGCTATGTAAACTTTTGCAAATGTGTATAGGGCATAACGTTGAAATTGGCTGACGACGCGCGCTGCATCGTCGCGCGTATCATGCACGGCGGAATGATACACAGGCAGGCCACCCTTCACGTCGGTGATGAGATAAAGGAAATCAACGGCACGCCAGTTGCGAATCAGACTGTTGAGAAGTTGCAGAAGATGTTGGTGCGTAATTATTTGTTATGTCCTTACTAATATTATTGGGTTAGTAATAGTAATGTAAACATAACATAACTTCACGCCTTTTGTTACCCGAAGGTGTAGGCAGCGGCTGTTAAGCCTCGTCTCGCCGTTATTTTTACGTCCCAAATTAAATAGGTGGCGAACCTATTGCCATACCGGGTACAAAGTTTGTCAGTCATCGATATTTATCACACATAACTTCCGAAAACAATTTCGAAAAGTCATTGGTGTGAGCCAGTATCTGGAATCGAACCCGGACCTCTGGATCAGAAGCCGTGTGCTCGACCACTGCGCCACCGAGACTATATAATAGATAGTAATGTTATTGGTCGTAATACATATTTCCAAATGTAAAGGAAACTCTGACACAAAAATTTTGCTTTATTGTTTTTTAAGAATATCTTTTAGCATAAAATACTTTTTTAATAAAAAAATCTAGAATCAATGTTATTTTTGAGTTTTGGACAAAATCTGGTAGTTTCTCCATGAGCTTGGAATTAATTCGGAGAAATAATGAAGGGTTAAATATTAATTTGACGTGAATACGTATATGCGTTTACTTGCTACACGTTAACTATATACTAGCCTAATAATTTCCAGCATAGCCAATGTAACAATGTAAAACAATTAGAAAGCTGTCATGTTCAGAGCTGTTGGTTGCCAAGTAATTTTGGTTGTTCTTCAGATGAATACGATAATCATTAGCCAATTGAATTGAATTTGACGTTGCAGCGGCGCGGACTATCTCTCTTGTATCATAAAATGTACATTGCCTGATTAAGTCACGTGTGATAAATATCTATAACTGACGCAATTGTTTCCTGTAAGTATAGGTTTTAAGCTGATTAATTAAACGTATGAACATGAAATTTTCAGCGCGAAGCTCGAGGTTCAGTGACATTTAAGATCGTGCCATCGTATCGTTCAGCGCCGCCTCCGTGCGAGGTAATATTGTTGCTACCATAGTACGCCCAGTGCTCAAACACCAATTAAAAAGTAGTCAGTGTGGTTTTTGACGTAGATTATTAACTTAGATGAGTGTTAACATTAGTTGTAACATATCAAAAATATACAAAAATATTGTATTTTGAATAACATATAGTTGTAGTTGTGTGACTTTAAAGCTTGTTTAAAAATAACTTAATATATTAGAATGAAGATGACAAGCGCACATGAACTCTGTAATCAATTGCTTGTCGTAAAGCGAAAATTGGTATTTATCAAGTGAATAAAATCTTGTGTTTTTGTTCTAACCAGCTTTTCCGGATAAAGCCTTCGCCCGTTCTAGTAAGTAGCGAGATGAGACCCGTTGCTACTCGATATCATGTTTATGTTTTCTTTATGTTGTGTATAAAGGTTTACTACATATATTTGAGATTTCAATCCGGTCTGGATAACTTTGAAATTGTGCTTCAAAACTAACTGAAAATATCTTTCATTTTGGCCTGCGTAACACCTACATAATTTGGCAATCGCATAAATACTCAATTTCGTAGTTATCCGTCGGCAATATTTGCCTTGTTCTTTATTGGAAGTTACTTGGTTTGAAAGTTTAATTTTGAATTTATTTTAACTTTTTATGGTAAATCTAAAAATGTTAAATTTCCACTGCTAGCGTGTCTTTCTCAACCAGGGCTTGTCATTTAATGATTGCGAGCAATTTGATTCACAATATTCATGGGAAAATAATATGTGCAATACTCGGCAGTATCTTCAGCAACTAATTAAAGTCAGTAGCATATATTTGGAATTATGTTTAATCAAGTATTATGTCAGGTTGGGCCTGAAATAGACCGAATTGAAACCTGCATGTGTATGATCGCCTTGATTGTGTTGTATGTCTTCTGGGCATGGCGACCCCGCGAATTTATATTTCTGTGCGCTTGTTGTCCTGTTTTCATCTCACCACAATCTCATTACTATCATTCTCATATTTATCCATGTTTTTTTTTGTTTCACCGAAATAACACACTCTTCTTTATCCATACATTATGTTCTAGATTAATCATTGTTAATATCGCAAACAGTCTTTTCCATTTCGCTAAAATATTTTCTCGTTGAAAAAATGAACAATGAACTTTATTATTCACATTATTGAAATGATGGAGGATAAATATTTTTCGAACCCATTCAGAAGATTTTTATTAAATATTAAACGTTTTGTTTCTTTCAAACATTGGAAAAGATTGTTTGGCCTCATTGTACTGGTCGGTGCGATTAATATCGAGTTTTTTTTTTCATAAAAATACATTAATTATGAAAAAACTCTCGTACATTTTTAATTTTTTGTGACGTCAAGCTTGTTGCTATAATTTGGTATGTATATTGTGTAATACGCTAAATATTGGTCTGTTTCAGATTTTTGTTCGTGCTCAATTCGATTATGATCCGTTAGAGGATGAGTTGATACCTTGTGCTCAAGCTGGTATTGCATTCACCACGGGCGATATACTTCAGGTAAAACATGTTTGCTTTCTTATTACCTGCTTGTAAGTCACAACGTCTTATAAACCAGTGGAGCCAGCTCCACGCACTAAAAACATGACTCTTGCGGCGTTACCTCTATGCGGCGTTATCTCGCTCTGAGACAGATGCTGAAGTGCATCTATACAATAATATATTACAAGTAGTTTAAATTGTAATTTAATTAAAATTTACTTTGAAGAAATGAAAACATTCCTTCAGTACCTATTTTCCTACTAAATTGTCACATTTTACGTCTGTAAACCAACCGATTTTTTATTTTCTGATCTTAAAGAAATCTCTCTGCTCGTCGACCGTCTTAATTTAAACATAAATTTCATTTTTGGGTACGGTATTCGTTTGACTAGTAACTTGACCTGTTTTAACGACATGTAGGCGGTTGTTTTAGGATTCGCTTTTCTGTAAATAACTGAAATCTTGTAGATTTTTTTATATTATTACGCCTTCTTTTTATTCTAAGGCGTAGAAAAAGATTCTTTAAATGCGCTTTGCTGATATGTGGTTACTCAGAACTGAGGGGCTTCCAAAATACACATGTAATATGATTGCACTGGGGTGCGTCGAGTTTTTACTACTTCTAGGACCCACACTACTAGGAAACAACACCAGTGCAGCATTGAGATCGTTTTTATTGAGCTTTGATTTGTGACTTCAACGATTGCAATTATTTATATTGCAGATCATCAGCAAAGATGATTCTCATTGGTGGCAAGCGCGTAAAGACGCCTCAGGTGGGTCGGCTGGACTCATCCCTAGCCCAGAGCTTCAGGAGTGGCGTGCCGCTTGCGCAGCCGCAGAACGATCCACCACGGACCAAGGTAAATATTATAAAAGTACCTGTTGGCGATCTTGTCGCGGTAACTGCTGCGTCTTAATCATATATAATTAACCAAATTATGAGAAGACGGAAGACGGAACGACTACTACTTACTTTCCTTTTTTTAAATCGAAAAACTTCAGTTTTCAGTTAACCTACGGCATTTTTTATATCGTATTGAGAAATCATACTTCTTGACGAGCTTTAATTGTTAGTGTAGGAGTTATGGTGTATTTTATTACTTATTTTAATTAGTGAGTTATTCTGATTGTTTTCTTTGTTAATTTGGAGTTCGAAGGCCTTAGGCACATGTGTGTTATTTTTATAATTACTTTTTATTTTATTGATGTTGCATCTATTTGAATGTGTGTTCAACAAATTTGCCAGCTGATGACTCCGGCACAACGACAATATTTTCAAAGTGATATGTGAATAATATTCTTATTGGCATTATTATATGTAATTGGTATTTAAAATCAATATAATTTGTACTACATACATGGTCATTATACGTTATATGTACATACCAACTCCAAAATTAGGTTATATGTTTGATGGAAAGTAAAACAAGCAAATTTATTGGTACATTCATCGTCGAGAAAAATAAGTGATCGAATACCAATGAAGTGGCCTGCGACAATGGTTAAACGTTTTCACTACCGAGTGAAGTTTTATTCTATAAAGGTTTTTTTATTAAACATGCTAACTCCATTGTGCCTTCATATAATTTTTGTTTCTTACAGACAAGTTGGAATATATTTCTAAACATATTGTACCAGCTTGTAAAGAAATATCGTCTTCAATCATTGTATATTTCTTTAATTTAATTTTCAGTGTCACTATTAAAATAAATTTTTGTGATCTAGCTTGTGATACAAATTCAAAACTGTTCGCGTAGTTTTTATTTCTATGATTATTTAATTATTTTTAATTATTTTATAATTCTAATTACTAATGAGAAATGACCGTGAGCAAATATTGTTATGTTATTTTGTAACTTAAATTTGGCCTTCCAAAGAAGAATTGTTGATATACGAACTCTTTTGACTTCTTTCGACGGTAAACTATGTATCTATTATCAATTAAAAATAAAATTAAACATAAAACCTAATGATACCAATAGAAAGCGTGTTTTTTTTTTCTAAATTTTAATACAAAATTTTAGGACCGGCTAATTAATTTTGTGCTAATCATTAGCGTTAATTAGTTTTGTCGTCATTGTCTCTATAACTTACATAAACATTTCGTGTTGTGCTTGCGAATCATCATTGGACGAAGCAGTCGGTATGTAAAGTTGCTTATTATCCTCCCAATCATTTTGAAGGTGATACCAACGCCCTTTGAAAAAAATTCTAATCTTGTACTGCATGGTACAAACCAAAATGTTATACGTAATTCCCAAGCCATGATTAAAATTTACATTATTGTATTTATGGCAAGCGTTAGCATAGATATGTATATCTAGGAATTTGTGTTGTATGATTATGATACCGAGCAGATCGATACGAAAAATGACTTTGTAATCTGTGCTTTTTCCTTTGAAAATCACTCACCTTTGATTTCTTTGTGCCCATTTCATGTGTCTAAACCTTACCTTTCTATATGATCATAAATTAGTTTTGTTAATTGTTCCTCCAAGGTTTTTTAACATCTGAAATCCTTTTAAAGGACTGTATTAATATATTCTTGTTTGATGCATCTGAAATACTATGATAAATAGCACACAGTCAAATTCAAACTTGACAGCTTTAGCCGGTGAGCTATTGTTAGTTATTTTTTTTTTACTGGCCAGGCTACACATTGTCATATATCAATAATGTTTTAATTGTATGTACTTATAAATAAGCTATACCTGTTGGATTTAGTAATTTAACTTATTACTTAAAAATATATAAATGCTATCGCTTGCTAATACACTATCTTCGATTTGAGCAATAATATGGATGGAGAATGATCCTACAAGATATATACCTATGACCCCTAATATACCTAAGTAGGTACATGCATTCTATATCAATACTGAGCTCGTATTGAATAAGGGAGTTTGTGTAACCCTGATGTATTTGTTAAATCCTTGTTAAAAAATATAACTTTCAATTATTGGGAAATGTTTTGTCGGAGCTATTCATAAAATATTGTCATAATTTCCTACTTTCTAAGGAACGTAATCGTTTTCATCAAATATTAGTCCTGTAAAACCCGACATATATTTTGGTTTTCTCAGTTAAAAGTAGGTACCTATCCGTCTCGTAGCTTTTACCACTAATGATGGGTTTGAGACTAAAATCAATGTATGGGTAACTGTATAGAGTAAAGAAAAATTAGTATCTATGTCCATCCAAATATGTGTACAAAGTTTGATGATAAACGCTTGAGAAATTTCGGTTTGAATAGTAGTTTCTATAGTTGAAGGGATGATACTTATTGTTAATTCAAGTTCTCGACAAAACATGTTCTCATGTATCTTTGTGTATCCTAACTCGAGTAGTACCATCCAAATATCCATTTTGCATGACCCGTATTGCAATGTTATGCGGCTAGGAGCCGAGGGCTGCGTGTCACATACCGACGGTTGTGAGAACACAGGTATTTGTCTGTAATATAAACATATTATAATACGTCACAAACACACAGATGATACCTAAACTAAATAGCTATCAGCTATATCGTGATTTCAATATATCTTTTCTTTTCAATAAATCCACAAGCATTCTGCATTCTTGTCGCAGTTTGTATTTGCAAATATACTGTGCGTTTGCGTCGTTACTTACTGTTGGTAACTAACGTTTTTTCGATAATTATTATAAAATTATGTTTCATCGTGTATATTTTGCACGCAATCTTTTATAGGCAAGCGATTTAAAGCAATTGTATTCGGAAACTGGAGTGAACTATAGTAAGGCCAACGAGACGAGATAAAAACTATAAACAAACAGACCCTTACATAGTTATCTTGCGACAGTTGACACGAATATCCGAGCAATTGATATCTCTGTCCTTGTTACTCCTATGCAGCAAAGACGTCACTTAGGCGAAAACAACTGTCGTTGCGCACGTCGTGGTAGCAGTTGATACCGTGGTCGCCAACAGTTGGTCCGCAATTTTGTTAAGAAGTTTATTCCTGTATGAAAAGCGTTCGAAGTGATTCGTATTTTCGTTTTCCGTATTTGGATGTTTTTAATCCGTTACTGTTTTAGTTCTTTTGTTAATTTTTGCTGTTATTGTTATTATTGTTAGCAATTAGTTGTTTATTTTAATTATGGAAAAATTATAAATGTTTTGAAGCCATGAAACTTTGTTTACATTTTTTATCTCGTCTCGTTGGCCTTACTATAAACATTGTTGTATTGATTTATGTTTATTATGATTCAGAAGATATTTTTCCAAAATGTTTAAATAATAAATTTAAGTATTTTAAGCATATCCTAGCGTGGTTACTGTTATTGATCGTTGCGCTGTATTCGCGGTGTGTAATTGCTGCTTTGTTCGAGCTTTTTTATAATACTTGGCGTATTTTCATGTATACAATTGAAATTTTGCTTGTACTTATAATATACTAAATATAAATTTCTCAAATTCTAGAAATGTTTTTCATGATCTGCAATATAAAATGCTATTAATATAATAGTGTATAGTATAGTGTGTTTAAATATGTTTAATGCACCTCGTTTGATAGCATTGTCATGTCTTCAATCATTCGTTATTTATTCGGTTGAATTATGAGTATGGTTATTTTTTCAATGGGAACTTTTATTTACATTTATTTTGTTATTTTTTAAGTTTAAATGCTTTATAATAGTAGTTCTATAGTAATCAATTTTCTTTTTAATAGTTTTGAAGAGTAACATTAACAATGGATTTTTTTTACTTTTGATGTTGCTACTTATTGGGGGTGAATATGTAATAAAAAATGTTAAATGGCGGTTTATATCGCGGTATCTTTTGCATGCGATTAACCTTTATTTTGTAAATAGCATTGCGTGAAATAATCTAGGGTAACCATAACTGTAATAATAATATTTTTGTTCCTTACTTGATATCGTAAATATAACTTAAATATTAAAGTGATTAATAGGTTAAGTGTAGTTTGTATTTTTGCTTAGCCGCCAAAATTATAAAAAAATCCCACAGGCACCATTAATACAGAACTCAGCATGTTTTTAAATGCGAACAATAAATAAAATTATTTAGATAAATTTAAACAAACTATTTGAATATCCAGCATGAATAAATAAGCTTTGGTTTTACTATTTACTGCAAGCTATTATCATAAAGAATTTTGGTATGATTAAATTCTTTGTTCCAGTCAATTGTTCCATATTCGGACGTAAGAAAAAACAAACCAAGGATAAATATTTGGCAAAACACAACGCCGTGTTTGATCAGCTAGATGTCGTCACTTACGAAGAAGTCGTCAAGTTACCATGTAAGTATTGACAGTAATTGATATTAAAATTTCCAATATATCATTATCTTTTAGGGATAATATACCCTACCAGGGATATATGCGACTGTGTAATGAAAGAATGAACCTTTTTTTTAGATATTAATGTGTATTACTATTTTCTTAATTTTTAGCTTTCCAAAGAAAAACAATCGTGCTCCTTGGAGCTCACGGTGTTGGACGTCGTCACATAAAAAATACGCTCATTTCTCGTCATCCCGAGCAATATGCTTACCCCATACCACGTAAGTATGGTAAACATAGTACAAAAACTCTTTACAAAGATCAGGTTTTATATAAAAATTAAACATCTTGTATGATATGTCACCAAAATTTAGACAACAAAATGAAATTGGCAAGGTGATCCATCGTCTTAAATAATCAATCAAATTTAAAGTTCAAAATTGACTGAACTATAATTTGATATTCTATTGTGTTTATCATCTTTCTGTCATGTTCCTATTATCTGGAGCTGGTACGACAGGTTTATCTTTTTTACACTTCCCTATCATGCCTATCTTCCACACGAATCATATTTTATTAGGACTTGCTCTTCTCTTATTTCCTTCCACATAAATATTCTATGTCTCGGTGGTCCAGTGGTCGAGCACGCGATTTCTGATCCAGAGGTCGTGGGTTCCAATCCTGACACTGGCTCACACCAATGACTTCGAAATTGTTTTCGGAAATTATATGTGATAAATATCGATAGCTGAAAACTTTGTGCCCAGTATGGCAATAGGTTCGCCACCTATTCCATTTGGGACGTAAAGATAACGGCGAGACGAGGCTTAACAGCCGCTGCCTACACAGGCGTGAAGTTATGTTATGTTATAAATATTCTATTGTGTTATTTTACATTTATAGATACAACAAGACCACCGCGACCTGACGAAGAGAATGGGAGACATTACTACTTCGTTACTCACGAGGAAATGATGGCTGACATAGCTGCTAACGAATATCTAGAATACGGTAAGTTTACCGGCGTTACCACTTTCCATATCTTGAGAAGCAAAGTAACTATTTTATAGCAATAATAAACTTGTATTTTTTTAAAATTTTGTTGTATAATTAAAAAAAAAATGTATTTTAATCTCGGTGACTGACAAAATTGTTATCTGGAAACCTCAATAAGAGCATAAACAATAAAGACTCAAATTTGACTCGAATACATATAATGTGATATGTCAGGCACCCACGAGGACGCCATGTACGGCACCAAGCTGGACACGATCCGGCGCATCCACTGCGAGCGGCGCATCGCCATCCTGGACGTGGAGCCGCAGGCGCTCAAGATCCTCCGCACGGCTGAGTTCGCGCCTTACGTTGTGTTCATCGCCGCGCCGCCGCTCAACAACGTCGCTGATGTGAGCCTCCCTTATACCTTCCATTACTATCAATATTGTTGTCTTATCTTAAACTAGTGGAAAAGTGGAGCTCAATCCCAACATCACATATCTGTTCCGATTGTGACTTCTATACTGGTAGGATACTCATGCATGTCCAGAGAGGTTAAACCGTATCCTGGACCACCCTAACTCGGGAGGAAGGCCGCCGCGAGGTTTTAGTGGGTAGCCCTAGGATCGGATTGCAGCATAGTGCTTTGGGAATCGCACACAAACCCCTGCCGTCCGCAGGCGGTGGGTGTGCATAAAGCATTGCCTCACGTATAAAAAAAAGGCTAGCATGAATGATGAAATATAATTAACTTTTATAATATTGAGGTAAAGCTGCTCATTTCGCCTTTCGTTTGGTGAGACCGATATCTATGTTCCGATCTGACCCAAACTATCCTAATATATCTTAAAAAGCATGGCGACGAAAGTATAACATCATCTGTAATGCAAATAGATAGTCGCTTAGGCTCAGGTTGCCAGGCTTACCCTTGCTCGTTTGCCCCCCTATCCCATAAAAAAATGTGAACTGTTTCTGAATCATAACATTTTCACAAATCACTCCAGCAATTTAGGGGAATTTAGTGAACATTGTATTATGGCAATTGGGAATTTGTGTCCAGTCCACAACTAAGGGGAGCATCATCACAAAATTAATATTTGCTTCATTGCATTTCAGTACGACGGTTCACTAGAAGTACTAGTGCGGGAATCTGAACAATTGAGACGCACATACGGCCACTACTTTGACCTAAACATAGTGAACAACGATATAGACGACACCCTCGCTCAACTGGAAACGGCCCTCTCCAGATTGCGCTCCACGCCACAGTGGGTGCCTGTCTCATGGGTCTACTGACAATTCGACGGTCAATACTTGTAAGCATCCACGAAGGAACATGGACTTTTACTCAATTTCAACATGATTTTTCTTATGATATGCTTCTATTACGGTTTGTTACTAGGTCTTCCTTTTGAGTATTGAAATTTAGTGCGAATACTTAATTGATGGAATAGTGCATGTCATTTAATTGGCTTACAATTTTAAATTGGCTCTTCTGATATTTGTAAATTTGTTTCTTAACAAAAACAGAATGCATAATGAATACTTTCGATAAAATTTATCTTTTTTATCATCTATCCCCACAATACAAATACGGCATAACTTAAAATACGCTGCTTTGCAAATTAAATTAGTAATCAAAAATACACACATTAATAATCGCAAAATACATTAATAATCGTCTGCAATCGTTTAAGAATTATTAGTTGATAATAATCATGATAAGCATAGAAAGAAAGAAAGGGTATTAAGATTCTCTTGTAGAATCAATGAGTTGACATAGGTATTATGTCTTAAAATAAGATTTAATATTTGGCAAAACGTCAGAAAGTCATATCTTCTTTTACAATTAATTAAGTATTTGCACATTACCGATATAGTTATAGATGAAATCGTATACCAATGATATATTAATGAATTTAATAAAATATGTTTTATGAGAAATTTACTAGATTTTTTACAAAAAAAAAAACATCTTCAACTGTACGAGTGTTTGTAATTTTTAATTGATATTCTGTGCTCGTATGAAAGTTCATATTCCTTCGGTGTTTAATCGAGACCAAAGACGTTGTAAGCAGTCACCAAAAATACATCACAATTTATGTACAAGACGCAACGCGGTCTATATATGTATACATTTTGCACTATTTCATAATTTAAGATTTACATAATAATTGCTAAACACGATTTTGTTGACTAATAAAAAAAATGTATAAATTTGGTCTGAAATGGAAATTTTAAAAATTTTAATTGCACCTACTATTGATGTATTGCATTGGGAAATAAGAATTTGTCATCAATTCGTGTGATAAGTTTCACTTCAGTGAAATTATTTATTTATATATTTTTAAATTACTTATATCATTATTAATTTTTAAATTATCTGCATTGGAATTTTCGGAAATGTTAGAGAAATATTGAAAGAGTAATTATTATTAACGCGATTTGTGCAATTTTATCGTAAATTGTTATCCTATTTTGCTTAGAGCAGTGATCGATAGGAAAATTGTTAAAATTTTATTTATAATTTTATTTCCACATTATATACATTTATATAATTTATTTTATATATATTAAGTGTTAAGTTGATATTTTACAGCTTAATGACTACAGATTCAAAATCTATAATTGTCTTCTGTTTTCTTATCGATTTAAAAATATGAAACAATTTAATTATTAAATGTAGGTATGTATTTATAAATATTGCGGTATAATGTGTTACATTATTGGAATTCCTTATCAATTGACTAATATATTAGTTATTTATTTAATTTGTTGTGATACTTAAATTGTTTTTTTTTATTCTTGTTATGGCATAATATAAAGATAATTTATAAAAAAATACGAAAAAGTCTTAACAGCTTGCATTACTTAAATTTGGTACATAAAAGCTCAATACTCAACATGTGCCAAATATGTGTGACTACCGACATTTTGGAAAATAAAAAAAAAACGTTGAATATTGGCTTCGAATTTCGAATACACGTGCACGTGACACACGTTTTTGGAACAATGTACATAATTATACATTTAGTACATAATTTATATATTTAAATTAAAAATAAAATTAAACTCTAGTGACATAACCGTAGCTCAAAAATGTTTACTTCAACATTTAAATATTAAGATCTATTATAATTTTATTTAGTATTATATATAATAATAAATATTATAAAATATCGTCGTTTCCAACTAATGGAATGTGTTTATCAATATTCACTGTGTTATAGGTAGATATTTAAATATGGCCAATACATACACAAAGAAAAATACCGACACAAGTTATTTGTCATCTTTGATCGGAATGATCTACGAAATCTATCATTTCATCATTCATTCGAATTCTTCACCATTTGAAGTGTACCAAAATTATTATCACATTAAGTTTTAGGTTATAAATTATCTGTAGTATATTCAGGAAAGTAATCCGCGTTATATTTCTCGCTGGAGAACAAAAATACTATAGATGAAGTGCTTGCGATTGTTGATATCACAGCAGGATAGACAGGTAAAATAAATTCAAAATAAATCAATTGGATTTTCAGTTAATGACTATAAAATCGATACTCGTGGCTTGAATAGATTTTAGTTAATTTCAATTATATTTACTCATATCAATTGGTGTATATTTGTCGGACTTAAAATTGCTTAATAAGTTATCGTATTTCTTTACGTTTAAAAAACCACTAGTTTAAAAGTGCTATATTATGTGGACAACATTTATAACAAAAAAGCTATATCCAATCAGATATTATTTCATTCGAAATACTAAAAACTTTCCAGGGGATTCGATCTTACCAATAGTAACAAAGTTCGACTTCTCCCAAATGTAAAGAACACAGTGTACAAATTTATTTCATTGTTGGAAACCTTTAATAAAGACACTATATCACAGTTTTAGAATTCACAGGGTTGCTAAATATATATATTATTAGACTTTGCTCTTCCGCGCTTAAATAGCTTTTCATCACTTTTCATTATTAGTGAAAATATTTGATTTATTAGACAATATTAAATATTTCATTTAATATCGTCTAATAAATCAAATATTTATTTGTATTGTATTTTATACAAATACGCCAAGTGAATGTTGGCTATTATAATTATTTATACTTGCTGATAATACATTTTTGCTTTTATATAGGCGATATTACAAAAATAATTTATTTATATGGTGCCATGGAAAATTGTTAATTTATGTTTGAGTACCTCTAACGTAATGTTTTATCAAAATTTTGTTGGGCTCAGTACAGCTGTATTCTCTGTATAATACATACATGTAAAACTTCACACCAAGTCTTTAGCGGGGTGATCTGAGAGCCATAAGCCACGATTCTCACACACTTATTTTTTTAGACTTAATAATTCCGATGTTCAGGAGCGTTTAAAGGCTTCGAGAAAAATTACAATTTACATCGCAAAGATACCGTGGCACCATTTTTTAAAAGCTTGTATTTTCTCCAATATTTTGTTGTGCACTGATGTGGCATGTAACGGTTTAACTTTAACGTGATAATGTTTAGTTAAATTAAAATCAATAACTTAGGAATTTAACTTTTGGATAAAAACCATAAATAATGCTATGAAAAACATGTATATGTAATATTTGCAAATAGTACATAGCCACATCGATTCACAGCTGATGTGTTTCGCTCACAACTTGCACTCGATACATTCCTGTATGTAAATAAATATGTAGACGAATTTTACTATTTAACCTTTCACTGTTTCACTATTTTTACTGTTAAATTAATTAAATTTAGGCTAAGTAGAGATTTGTTGTAAGCTTACGAACTTTATGTGGAAGTTTTAATATTTCATCACATAATAATACTAATAATAATATTAATTGTCACAATACAACCTGATTGCGCTTGAGTGAAATATACTGAGAGGTCTTGTATTGTAAACTTATTTTCTTTAAAATTGAAACTCGTTATTTTTTTTGTTGTAAATTTGATGTGTTATTTTTTATTATACTACTAATTTATTGCTTAATTGTTCATGAATATTATCATACCAATACCATCGATATTTATAACGTTATTTTCTTTGCTAGTTCTATTTAATAAACATTTTTTTTTTATCTTTCAATTAAATCGAAATGTCTAGAATATTTTTTTTTATTTATGTTATATTTTTTTCAAAAATTTTTATTAAATAGGACAATTAAGAATATACAGATTTTTAGAGTTATTGTACATTTTGAAGAACAGATTAAGAGTGGCGTGAGATGAGTAGCACTAAATAGGAATATTTAAATATTATGTCAGTTATAATATTGCAATTATTTAAAAATTATTTACTGCGTTGGTAATTGATAAATTAAAGATTTTATTGTGTGGAAATTATATGAATTTTCTATTTGATTCCATATTATAATTATTGTATTAAAGACAATATATTAATATATATTAATTAGGTAATTATTGACGTTGTGTGAGAAATATAGATATTTATTATGGGTAGGAAATAAAACATAATTTAGCAAAATTCATTATTTCAAACTAATCAGTTTTTTATGCCATACAGAAGTCGAGTTTAACCTTGGTTAATAATTTTATACAAAAATTTGTCTGAATAAAACTATAAAATTTTAAACAATTAGACATTGAGCAACTTACAAACAATTTGGAACTTTACTTTGACTGTCACAAATATTTGAATTATTATTAAAAAAAATATTGGTTATGTTATGATTATTATATATTATTGTCTATATTTATTTACTGTTGATTATTCACAACACAAAAAAAATGTTAATTATTATTAAATTATTTACTTTTTTTCTGTTTATTGCTAGTGGCTAGTGCTGCTCCTAGTTGGATTGGAAGTAATACGAGATGCAAATCTCAAAATAAAAATAATAATATTATTATTAGATATACATAAATATATATACATACAAATAATTATAATACATTTATTGGAGAGTATTTTAAATGTTGTAAGCATCACAATACATATATATATAAAAACAACACCCATCCCTAACACATTCCACGTCGTTTTGTTAATGTTTAAGCGACTTTTTTTTTGTTACATTTGATTATGACTATTTATAAATGATATGTTAATTTTAATCGTGTGATCATAATTACTTTTTATTTTAAACTTTAATTATTGATAAATGAATATTTGCGAGGAGAATTATAAAGTTCTGGTTTTTTCCCTGCTGAAGTGCTGTCTTTTATTTTTTGTAATTAATCCAATTTATATTATATTTATACTGATGTTCTTGGTGAAATATCATTGTTTTTTTTTTAATTTGAAGTATACATATTATTATGTTAGGTCTATAAATATCTTTTAAAATATTACTTAGATAATGTTTTGTTAATAAGATTATTTACCAAACATTAGATGAAAATTGTTTTTTTTTATACATACGTACTTATCTCAACTCTATCATTAAATATTAAAAAATAAAAATTTAATCTTGTGGTTTAATGTTCAAACTTTATTTTGTTACGACATCATACATCGTATTTCATAAACATATATGGGGAGGTATTCGAAAATTACGTAGTTGAATTTAATTATAGTGGAAAAAAGTTTAAATGTAAAATCACATGGAATGGAACGAATCTTAAACTATATAGTTAATGTGTAATCTAAATAAATAATAATTTAAATGTAATGTCTGACCGTTGTTGATTGCAATCAAACTATCTATACAGATGATTGAAACAGTTCAACGTGGCCTCAGACATGTTTGTAAACTCAAGCTACTATATCAAAGTGAATACGAAGAAAAAAAAAGAGAACTAACGCAAAGTAGTTTTTATCAGAAAAAAACTAAGATGACTGATGTAAAATCTTATAACTGTTAACAATTGAATAAACAGCACAAAATATTTGCATTGTTTTATTTATATTTTTACCTTGATCGTACAATAGGTGTAAAAAAATTATCTTTCTTAGTAACTAACTTCTCCTTTTGAAAAAAAACGAAAGAAGTCGATTAAAACTTACTTTAATTTTTAAGTAAGAAATATCATATTTCAATAAAAAATGCTCGTGGCTGGGTAACGAGGGGGAATAAGGTAAACATAGCGTATTTTTAAAATACTTATTGAAATTAACGTATAACCTCTTCAACTATTTAGCTATCAATAAATGAACAACAAAGGCATATCTTTGACCTGCTAGTAGTGGGATAATATATATTAAAAAAAACAGGTTTGAGCGGCACTGCTCCGGACTTTGGATAATGCCGCTTAGTGCTAGGGGTAATTCCGCTCAGCGCTAGGGGTAATTCCGCTCAGCGCTAGGGGTAATAACGCCCAGCATCCATATATCTTCTGTTTCTTATTTAACGAGTAAGATAAATTTTAACCAAAAATATTAATTAGATTAAAGAAATCACAAGATCATGATAACGAATCTGCATCAATTATTAACTTTCAAAAAAGGAGGAGGTTCTCAATTCGTCTGTATGTTTTTTTTTTGTTTGTTATCTCATAACTTTTGACTGGACGAAGCCATTTTAGTCCAGTCATTGCGGAGATTACTCGGAACAAACAAATAGACAACAATTGTAAAAGAAAAAAAAATACTTTGGTGTACATAGGTGTACCGGTATGAAATGAGCGTTTTTGTCTGAAAATAAAATTTTAATTTTGAATAGATAAAAAAATAAATTTATTCAAAATATTGTCCATCACTTTTTACACATTTTGTCCACCTTTTTTTATTTTTTATTTATGGGATCGGAGGGCACACGAGCAGGCGTGTCACCTGATGGTAAGCAACCAACGCCGCCCATGGACACCAGCAACACATAGTGTTACTGTTGCGGTGCCGACCTTTAAGGGATAGGAAAGGATGGGGAAGGGGGGTGGGCCTCCGGGTACCTCTCTCACCAAACGAAACGCGGCATGAGCCACTTTACGTCGGTCTTCTGAGAGGTCGTGGTATTTCACCGGTCGAGCCGGCCCATTCATGCAGTGAACTGCTTGGCTCTACCACTAGGAACTTTTGGTAATTTGTGGATACCATGCCAATAGAAATGTTCTTCTTTTAAAGCAAACCAATCAGACACCCTATTTTCCACTTCCATCGATGAAAATAAATGGTAATCGGAAATTACCATTTATTTTTCATAAATGGTAATAGGAAAATACCATTTATTCGTGTAACAAAATTACTTTGCCGTGTCTTCTGGCCCATTCTGGTCGTTTTTCGATCAATGCGTTGTTCAAATCGATCATTTGTTGTTTGAAGCGACTAGTATTAACAGTTTTACCAGGTTTTAGGAGTTCACAGTACACCACACCCTTCTGATCCCACCAAACAGAGCATTGCCTTCTTCCCGAAACGATCTGGTTTTGCAGTCGATACTGATGGTTGTCCTGGATTAACACATGATTTTCTCCGTTTAGGATTCTTAAAATAAATCCATTTTTCATCGCCAGTGACAATTAGATGCAAAACTGATTTTCTTTCGTGTCTTTGAAGCAAAATTTCACAAGTGTTTTTCCGGTTTTCCATTTGTCTTTCATTCAATTCATGTGGCACCCATTTTCCACACTTTTGAATTTTTCCCATAGCTTTCAAACGGTCTGAAATTGTTTGTTGTGCAACATTTAACATAGTTGCCATTTGCTTCTGACTCAAAGTATCATCTTCATCCAATATGGCTTGCAGTTTGGCGTCTTCGAATTTTTTTGGTGGTCTTTCACGTTCTTCATTTCTCACATCAAAATCATTACATTTGAATCGTTGAAACCATCTCTTGCATGTTGCTTCTGATAGAGCATGATCACCATATGCTTCGACATGCATTCGATGTGATTCTGCAGCATTTTTTTTCAAATGGAAACAAAAAATTGCTTTCAATGCTTTCCGCAAATCATCATTTTCCGGCACAAAATTTGTCATTTTTAACACAATAAAAAAAATATGATGTTGTTTGTTTACTAACTGTTAGGTTAATTGAATGTTTGACAGTTGTCATGGCAACCAAACAGAAAAAAAAATAAGGCTTATTCACAACAAATAACCCCTACCAACACATTTGTATCTTAACGCTCATTTCATACCGGTACACCTGGTATGTACCCACCGTATTTAAATTTATATGAATTTAGTATAAAGTATATATTTTGAATATTACAAACAGACACTTCAATTTAATTTATATGTGGAGATATCTTCCGAAACTCTGAAAAATCATTGGTGTGAGCCCGAAATCGATTTCCCGACTTATGAATCAGTAGCATCTCGACCACTGGACCACTGCGACTGTAATCCATTTTAAATTAAATACAATTAATATGTTCATAGTTACATGAGTTATATTTTAGTTAAGATAACAGCCGAAGTTATGTTATTTTAAAGCCTTATAAAAAACAATTTAAACATACAATGGATAATAAGCATTGCTGAGCAATCACAAGTTTCCATTTAGATCTTAATAGCAAGTATTAAAATAATAAATAAGCAATAATCTACCTATATCAGAGCAAACGATACATCAACATGAATTTCATACAATAAAAATGGCAATAGTTATCAGGTGAAAGTGATATTAATTGTAGGCTTTCATGGAATAAGAGAATAATAAAACTCACGTATGTGATGAATATACCTTCGTAGCGTTAACATGAACATGTATCAATGCCTTAACAGCGAAGCCTTATACCTACTTCCGTTTGTTCTGGAACCATTAATTATTCATTTGGGCTAAAATTTATTATCACAAAAGAATACCTCGTGGAAAGTTGCGCGATATTCATTTGTTTTCATTATCAATCTCTCGCGGAGTTATAATCGGCTACCACGAAAACTCGACACGTTCTCGCATAGTATTTTAACTCTGAAAAATAATGAAGATTATATTGGAATATATCAAATAGTCGTACATACTTGGCGCCAAAACCCTTGCAGGGTAGGCAGAGCGAACAGAGCGCCATGGGGTACGATTCTTACATACCTCACATGCTTTCATAACTCTTTTTATGAACGCGCGTCGATTTATAGAATAGTCGTGTTCAATATAAATATTAAAAATCAAGTCAAATATTCGTTAATTGCATTATTATATAGGTTATGGGTGAAAAAGGTACTGTTTGTGTTAATATAGCAATAGATGCATGAAAATAAATATGCAATTCATTGAACGACAATGCTTATTTGCCGCTTTTGACAGACTTGCCATACTTTGTAACTAACGGTGAATGGACACCTATGACACAGATAGTGTTACAGTTGCGTTGCCGACCTTTAAAATGAGTTAGGGAAGTGTTAGGAAGTGGGATGGGGAAGGAAGAAGTGGGCCTTTGGGATAGGTACATCCTTGGGGTATCCTGAAAGATGGTATTTCTCTGGTCCTTCCCATTCATGCCGAACTGCGTGACTGTAACACTTTATAAAATATGTAGGGTAGTTATTAGCAACAGTAAGTGGCAGTTAATAGAAATTAATCCTTTATTTTTACCGGACAAAACACGGCACTGACATCGAACTACGTGGCTGTACTACTCCTAGACTGTTATTCAATTAAACATTCAATCTGGTTGACGTTACTATATTTTTTGATAGGGGATTCACAGTGGTAGAGCCAGCAGTTGACTGTATGAATGGTCCGGCTCGACCGTTGAAATACGACCTCTCAGAAGATCGATGTAAAGTAGCTCATGTCGCATGGAAGTACCCAGAGGCCCATCCTTCCCTATCCCCTATCCCAAAAAGGTCGGCAACGCAACAGTAACACTATATGTGTTGCTGGTGTCCATGGGCGGCGTTAGTTGCTTACCATCAGGTGACATGCCTGCTCGTTTGCCTCCTAACCTATAAAAAAGGTCGTAAATCTTAACTTTGGAAATCTATATCTATTTGTAATATAGAAACAACCGCCTTTACTACACGCATTATGAATATAGTTCTATATACGGTACAAACACCAAAATAACTTATATTAAATTTTTGTCTGTCTGTCTGTTTTTTCCAGATAATCTCCGAAATGGCTGTACCAATTTTGATGGGACTTTTACTGTCGGGTAGAGGATGCAATAAGAAGTAAATTAAGCTACTTATAGCCTAGAAAAATTCATTGAATTGTTCGCTCAAATAAAAGCACGATATTTACTCATATAAAATAGTTGTGTGAATAGCTTTCGAGTTCCCTTGGGTTAACATAGTTATGTTCTGTTCGCGAGATTAATAGCATATTATACTTTTGTTTACTGCTAGCTGTTATTTAATTAAATATTGCCAAGCCAATGGAAATTTACCACCATGCGGATCTGGAAAAGTTTTAACTATATAGGTACATTCACAGGAAAATTTAATAGTAATTCTCAGCCAACACTTCTCTCACTCACTTTTTAGACGTTGCTTACACCTTCTTCGGTTAGAAAAGGCGTGAAGTTATGCTATGTTAAAACAAACAAAAAATTGAATTTAAGGTTGGTCAATTTTTATATATTTTTATTGATTTCTTAATTTAATATTCACTTTTCATTTTTATCAAAAAATTTTCATTAAATTTATTTAGTTATTTTTATAAATATTTATTATTTATTCAATTTAATAGCAAATATTAAAAATTAATATTATAATTTGATGTTCAATTTTAATTTTTATTACAAACTTTTTATTAAATGTTTTTTAAATTTATTTCTTTATTTTGTAAATATTAAATAATCAATAATAAGTATTTAACATTCATAATTTAATAATATTTAGTGTTAATTATATTAAATAAAAGTATTTTAATTTATATCAATAAATAATACATACGGATAGTTAACCTCAATTATATTGGAGCACTTGAAAAAGTATATAAGCACAATTTTTTTCACTAATATTCACAAATAGTAAGTAATATCAATCAAAATATTCAATTTAAATCACTACTGAATATAATTTATTAGCACATATATAATTCGCACTTGTATGAAACTAAAACACGTGTTGTGAATGTATAAACTAGAAACATGTTGATAAATATTATAAATATGAAAACAGTGATCAGAGGTGACGAGCGTACCAACATGCGCGACTAATATCGAGGTTCAATTTCTATTTTGTTGGTAGCTTTTTTTTCGAGACTTAATGAGCGGTTAAGCAGACAACTTCATACTGTTAATTTTGTGTCACAGATGCGCGCGCATCTTAAAATTTCACTCTCATCATTTTTTCATAACGCGCCTAAAGAAGTATAACTTCAACAAAAAAAACCTAATCTTAGAAAGTATTGGTAAAGAGGACGGTGATTACGACGATCCTTCATTCCGTCATTTTTATTTGTAAACAATGTTATTGTTTATTTTAATTTAAAATTAGTGATGAGTTACATCATCATTCATCATTCATCATGAATGATGAATGATGATGAGTTATCAAAATTAATAACAATGATGGATTTCATTGTTATACCTATTTAATGAATATTAATTTGATTTTAAATAATTACATGAAGTAATTATTTCAACGAACCTATTTGTTTGTATGATGGCCTATTATATTTTATAATTAAAATACAGCGTTACTTTATTTTTCCGAATGAAAGTTCACATCTAATCATTTACTTCTAAAATCATTCCCAAATAGTTGTAGCTATATACCAAGGTTTGGAGACGGTAACTTTGAAACAGAAGTTAATACTCGATTTAACTTCTCTTAGTTCTGACGTGTAAATACTGAACATAGTCTGGCGTAGATTTATTGTACAAAGGTTATGTTCGTATAGAATAGAATGCGGAGCAAACGTGATGCGAGTTAGCCCAGGAGCGTAACGAATCAAATTGTACGTTGACATAATGATCACGGACTTAATTAGTCCTTTGAGCTTCAACCGCCGCCGCCGGTAGGGGGTTACAGCTTTCACGAGCTTCATTTATCACGGTATTGATCTTCGTTTGTTTTTTTTCGTGTTCCAAATTTAAAAAATATAGGAGACAAAATAAAAAAAAATAAAGAACCAATCATTTGAACATTTCAGTTGTACATTTTCAGTGTACAAGCAGTTGTACACAACTTACCCTTTTTTTATTGTCTGGGTGAAATCGCCGTGAGCTATAATCGCTGTTCTAGACCTGCATTAGCTAACACTAATGGCACTTGTATTAGATAAAATACAATTTAATTAATAAATGCGTACAATTTCACAAGTTGTACAAGTTTTTAGTTGTAGTTGTAAAAGGTTTTTAGTTTTATAACATTCTCTCTTCGTCGAAAAATATATAAAATCATTCATTTTTGTACATTTACTTTATCTAAAACAAGTTTTTTTTTTGTATATTCGTAGAAATAGCAATAATTTAATTAAAAATATACATAACTTAGCCTTTATTTACAAATAAAGAGTTTATTAATAAAGTAAAATTTAGTCATAAACATTTGGACTTTTATTTGTTTTATAATTTGTTAGAAATAGGTAAATTCTTCCATTGATGTAAAAACGGTCATGATTGATTTATGTGATGTTTTACCCTCATCAAGTGAAGACATCAACGACGCACAAATACCTCTTCAGATCAATAGACGTCAACTGGGGGTCGCTATTCATAAAATTGTAAAGAGGATCGTAATGCTATCACGATATTATTAATCTACGCTGACGTACCCTTTTTCTTAAAGAAAGATATAATTTTGAATTGCTGATTGATATTAATTACTGTAATACCACGCCTCTAATTTTTGAGGTGTAGACAGCGGTGTTATTATTATTACTAAATATACTGCTTCATTTTAGTGGTAGAGCTCAGCAGTTTGTTGCATGAATGTTCCGGCTCGAACAGTGAAATACCACCTCTCGGAACACCAACGTAGCTCATGCCGCGTTTCGTTCAGTAAGAGAGGTACCCGGAGGCCCCCCTTCCCCTTCCGCATCCCGTTCCTATCCTACTCCGTTAAATGTCGACAAAGCAACTGTAACACTATATGTGTTGCAGGTGTCCATGGGTTTCCATAACCTGAAAAGAAAATTTTCAGAAGTTATAAAGAAAATATATTTGATAGATGAATTTCCTTCAGCAGAATAATAGCAATCTATTAAATGGTTATTATCATTCAACAAGGTTCAGCTTTATCGAGTCACTTAAAAATCACTTTTATAAATGTGACGATTGAGCAAGCGTACGATTATTTGAAATGTAATCATCGTTAGCTGTATTTTCGGAAAATACGCGTGAAAAAAAAAACGTTGAGATAACTCACCTGTAAAGGAAAAGTTACCTGTATATTTGATTTCTTCAAAGTCGTAATCAGTACGTATGCATAATGATTAGTAAGACGTAAACATCTCAAATAAATAAAAAAAGTTGTTTGATCGGATTGATCTCAATAGTGGCGTAGCTAGGTAACCAAGGGCCCTGGGGCAAATTAAAGAATGGGGCCCAAACCAAATAAATAAAAATCAAATAAAAATATGAAATGTAGGTACTAATACTTTAAAATTGCTAAGCTATTTAGGCTCTTTTTTTGCACTGCAGATAATAATAATATAATTAGGTACTAAAAAAAACCGACTTCAAGAATTTCAAGAACACAAACGATTTCTTCTGTATACCAGGATTCCACCATCAGATCCACACAGCTTTCAAATAAAAAAATATCTTTTTTAAATCGCTTAGTCCCGTCATAAGTTATGAAGTAACAAACATAAAAAAATAAAAAAGTATACAGACGAATTGAGAACCTCCTTCCTCCTTATCCTTCCTCCTTATTTGGTCCAGTTAAAAATAGTCGTCAGTAAACGTCCATCCTCATTTATATATTACAATAATATAATCCTTAAGAATATCATCATTTTCCTTATCTTCCCCATATCCCACTCTAAAAGGGGTCGGCACAATATGTCGTCCTTTCGAAATATTCATGTTGTCAAAAGTTTAGAATGTAGTTTTATTACCGGCCGACTGCCTGACGTCAACCCTTGGGGATGTTTTCGTTGGTGGGGAGGAGAATAAATCAGCAATGGATGACCATCACCTCCAATATTTTTTAGTTTCTTTAGTATAGTATTTGCGGCTATCTTCATTGTTGCTAGGTTCAGTACCAGCACATACAACTTCTAAAGAAGTACTGTTTCTACCAATAAAGAATAATGACTGGACCGGTACAAATTAATAAATTTGTGCGAAATGTGTGTACTCGTAATTTATTGATCCTTTCTTGCATTTCAAAATTAGGTAGTTAGACTGATCAGAGAGAGAGAGACTACTTCACCAGATCTTTTTCATCTATAGTGTATGCCATCACAACTGATAAACAACAACAACTTTGACAAAAATGCCGTTGCATAATAATGTCCACCACTTCTCCTTCTAAACCTAAGGTTAAAAATAAGTTATCCAGATATTTACATGTTTGAAGTATAATATTAAATACCACAAAAAGCCACTACAATATTCCTCGAGGAAGGGCACAAATGTTGAGCCGCGATCTACCATTATTTTAATTTGGTATTCAATATTTAAGAAAACAGAAAATCGTATTTTAAATTATAATATTTCAAAAATATTTCCCTAGTTCAATATAATTAAAAACTGAATGGGATGGGACTATACTGACTTAAACGACTATCTTAGTGCAAAAAAAAGTTAAAAATAAATAATTGAAAACTAGGCTCCAATAAAGAATGATGAAAGATATTGACTATGGGGTTGAACTATTTATTGAAAAGACCACCGTCTTTTCAATAAATAGTTCAACCCCTAGAGACATTTTATTTACGTCAAACACCTGTCTTTGTGTAGGTTTTTGAGTCTCAAAATGGTTTTCAGTTCACATCGTGGCAAAAGCATCGCCTCCTATGTAGTAGTTAGGTAGAGTGAGATACAACATTTTCGTATAGCTGAACTAAATTATTCACTGTGCAGGCCAGTACCGGGGCGTCCTGTCGTTGGTACTTAACTTTAGTATTCCCCACTGTATGGTACTTACAGAATAATGTATAATGTTTCGCTGTAATACGTACGTGGACAGAGATTATTGTTGAGCCGTGTGCTGTATAAGTTGATGAAATTTTACTCTAGGCGCTTGTAGATTAGTACCTACACTGTTTGCACTAGTTTTATGTGAGTTGGGCAAAATCTATGTTAGTGTACGGTTTTATTTAATTTGACGAAAATAATTCTCTTAATTTAATATAGCCCCTACCAAAAGCGTAGTAGACCTGTTTGTAGTTTATAATGACACCTAAATTATAAAATTATAAAAAAAATATATTGAGCAAAAGTTACTAACAAATAGTTAGGCGGTTGATTATTATAAACACTATTAGTTATTAATTGAAAATATAAGAGAATCGATAAAATATAGGGATAGGATCATGCTTTGATGCATCCAATGTTTAACAAAGACAAAGGAAAGCACTGAATGGAACCAGTTCCAGGAAATTAAACTTTGAATAGGGAAGAGTTATATTAACTTAGCTGTGGAGTTTGTAACTATGTAGGTACCTATAGCATTTGGTAGATATCCATTATATTTTACTGCATTTTATATTCAGTTTTATTACTCCCAGTGGTCCAGTGGTCAAGCTCCCCGCTTATAATTCAGAAGTTTTGAGTTCCATTCCTTACTCACATCAATGATTTCTGGGAATAATTTTCGTAAATTATGTTATATCGATGACTGACATCTTTGTGCCCGGTGTAATGGCAATAGGTCCGCCACCTATTTGACCTATTCCATTTTAAAAGCAACATAACGATTCGGTGAGTCGAGGCTTTAGCAGCCGCTGCCTACACCGCCCATATATTTAGGGTATTTATTTAAAGATTGGGAGTCCTTTGAGATTTTTTTTATTTTGATAAGTATTTGATAAATTGTGATCAGTTAAGGCTTTAAGGTCTTACGAATGTGATCAATGTCCCAATGTCCCAAAGTCACACTTATACTTTTTATACATAGACAGACATACATAACTTTACGCCAAATCCGTTGCGGGGTAGGCAGAGAGAGCAGAGCGCCATAAGGCATGATTCTTATGAAAAGAGTTATGAAAGTCAACGAAGCGAGTGAGGCATTTAAGAATCGTGTTAAATTGTGAAATTTATTTGTACACGTAAATTTTACTGACGTAAGTGATAGGTAAGAACCTTACGAAAATATACATTTACCAATATAAAACTATTACCGAATTGGTATCTGTGATATCGATACAAATTTAAATAATCGATTAAAATTTTCAAAGGCGAATTCATTACCGTCGACCCTTTCACAAGTGCGATAAGGGTTTCGGGGATTTTCACACTTTTATGGAGATTTTATCGGATTATGTTTCACCATTATTTTTTGCGAACATAATACCTTCGTGACAGGAAGAGGGCTCGTCTTTCTTAAAACGCGACAATAATGTTGTATTTTATTAAATATTTTTTATTTATATTTGCATGAATAGGTTTCTATAACAACAATTTGAAATTTTATTTTTCTTTTCTTTTAATTTAAACAATGAAAGATTGTTGATACAAAATCCCTTAGGTATTTTTTTTTCTATACTCTAAGTGTGCTTTAATATTCTAAGTGATAGGCAGCAGCATTACGCTTCATCTTGTCGAGGTTTTTCATTTCTTAATATTGCCACATGTAGAATAGCGACTGAAACACATAGTGACTGAATTCGAAGTCGAGATTTAAGATTTTAAAGCGTGGCGCTAAATCTTTAGGCTTTCGAAACGACAATTTATATAGGAAAACAATTCAACAATGAACATATCTTCACAACAATACGAGCGTAAGTACAGCAATAACATTCAATCAGAGAACTCAGAATTCCAATCAAACCTGTTCAATACTTCTATTGAGTAATAACAAAACGGTTTTTCATTGTTCGCCCAAACGTGAAATGAGTGATCGAATATTTAGAAAGGAACTTATGCTTGTTTACATTATATTATATGTATTATATATTGAATATTATTTGAAAGAAATTTAATAATAAAGCAGCAAATAGACAAAAGTCCTGCTTCGGTAGTTCCAGCGACATTTGAATGCTTGTTTCACTAGAAGCGTCAAACACGTTAGCTGATCCTATAAAAATGTGTTCATATATTTTGTGTAAGATAGCGTGTAGACTAATGGCCGAAATTAATAATCAATCTCCAATCTAAGATTGAAGCCAATCTAAGATCAAACAAAATCAATCCATGGATTGATTATTGGCACGCTTATTAGTAGAAATGGATTGAAATATTGATCTTAGGTAGCAATATTTGGATTGGGATTGATTATTGGTTTCGGCCGTAAGTAATGCAGGCGAGATACACAGGCACCTGTCAACCCATTATGACCACCAGCATATCTTGTGCTCGTCTAACTGAATTACAGTCGATGTAAATAATCCATACAAAAAAAAACACTAAATACAATTATAATCAGTAGGTACTGGAGATATTGGATGAAAGACAAAAAATGAAAAAAAAAATCAGAAATATTATTTCGTCAACCCTAATGCTGTAATAATATTTTCCTCGTAGCAATTACTATTGTTGAAGAGGTTTCGGGCCCTTTCGTTCACTCCAGATTCATGGTCCGTAAGAATACTCCTCGTATATATCAATCTCTTGATACGACGTTTACCGGCGTGAACATTTTCTTGCTTTTTTTCCTCAATTGGAGAAGTTTTATTGTATTATGTCTACTTGGTTTTAAATAAATTGTTTCACTTAATAAATGTTTAGCTTAGAGAAACCTTTTGATATTTTTGTGGTTACTTCCACCTCGATGAAATGATATAATTTAACAATACATAGAAATCGCGGATTTGAATCCTGGCTCACACCAATGACTTATTGAAATACATTTCGAAAGTTATGTGTGATAAATATCGTTGAATGAAAACTATGTGCCCGGTATGGCGACAGGTTCGCCGGCAAATCGAGGTTTCGGAGCCACTGCCACCACCTTCGGGTAGAAAAGGCGTGAAGTTATGTTATGTTATACATTATTCTTGATATAGTGGCTTATACAAGCTAGTTAGCTCGATTCCCGGCCGGCTGCAGACATTTGTGTGATGAACACTTTTTTAAAATTTAATTCTAATTTTAGTAGCTTAACTAAAAGCAAACATAATCATGTCGATTGGTTTTATATTACACCAATTTTGAAAAAACATATTATTTAATAAACAATATTTAAAGAATATTTTAACGCAACGAAAGTTAAATTATCAAAGGGAAAAAAAAATGTTATGAATATGTGATAGAATATCAGCAACTGACTCAATTTACTAAAAATCCATTAAATTTTCTTAAAACAAAAGGATTCAAGATTCCTACCAAATCTTTAAAATTATAATAAAATTGATTATTTCAATTGTGAGCTCATTTACCAATGATTTATGTATTGCAAACAAATGTTTCCTCTTTATAATAAAAATATCGTCTAAAACAAACCCAAACCCGTATGCGACTGACTCCTACACTGAGCCCCTATATCACGACGCACTTATATATTTGAATGTTGGACTTAAAGTTATGAGCAAACACTCTCATCATCATCCCGCATATAGAACTTTGCTTTTCATATTACAATGTGGAACTAAATTAAACTTCTTTAAAGGATTATACGACTTAAATGTCCAATTATTATTCAAAAGAACGGGTTTGGATTTAACTTTAAGATAATACAAGAATAAATTAGACTCAACATCTTAAAATGAATGAACAATATTGTCGCTTCAATGGTGTAGTGATTTTAGAACGCGTTTAAGAGGTCCCGTATTGGAACCCGGGTTGTTTTATGCATAATAACAAGTATTGAAAAATGACATGTTATATTCTCACTGGCCGAAAAATGATAGTTCTGGCTGACAATATTAAAGTAGGTATAGACATAGTCTTGCTACAAATTTATTGTAAGTATCCATTACAAAAAAAAGGATGGGACGAGTTTTTTTCTTTTTCCTTGGAATATATTTCACTGCGCAAAATATATTTGAACATCGCTGTTATTCTTAGAAAATAGGTCTAAAGTTAATTCGTGTGGAAAATTAGAATCGGTTACCGTCATCAGTTGTATTTCATTTCACAGTCTGTCTCGGGTCTCGGTCAACCTTTGTTTAACGAAACGTATACAGTATTGATCAAATAATGATCAAATTGACCGGTTTTTATTGAAAAGTTAGCCTTAGTTCTAAACGTATAACAATCAGTTTTCTCTCTCTGCCCACCCCGCACGTTGTTTGGCGTGTAGGTATACAGTTTTTTGCTATTAGAAACAACGCTATCACAAGGGTGTCTATGTCCATACCGTTACGTATATCTGGTCTAAACTCATCATATTGAGTTGGCATTCGAAGCTCTCAAACAATGCTCCAGTGATATGCATACAATAATATCTAAAAGAGACGGTTATTACTAATATGCACACTGCTATGTAGACATTACTGCATTAGCAATTAATATTTGATCTACCATTAAGCCTTTACCGCCCAAAGGTGTAGGTAGAGTTGTCACATCGAAAGAAATATTGAGTTGCATTCTAAAAAGGCTATTGCGACAATCACAATGCGAATTGTTTAGTTTTTCGAAAACAAATATGTTTCAAAAAGTAAAGTTTATCGATGATTAATATTCAATCATAAAACTGAAGTAATTGAATTTGTTTTCAAGAATTTATAATAGTTATATAATAATTTCACGCCACTTTATACCCAAAGGTGTAGACAGCGGCAGTGAAAGCCTCGACTCATTGAATTTATACATCTAGCGGATCTATTGCCATACACCGGGCATAATTTTATCAGCCATCGATGTTTATCATACTTCGCCTGGATTTTATCCCATCGCTTCTTGATTCAGAAAATGGGTACTCGACCTCCAGACCACCGAGACAAATTTTTATGAAAATAATCAAATTATATTTATACTAAATAAAATCTTTGTAGAAAAATTGTACTTGTATATGATATTATAACATGTCAACTATAATAACTAGCTTGTTTTGTAACCCCATCTGGATAAATAGCTTTTAAAGGATGTCCTTAACAATAGCAAACTTTGAAGTTTTAATAACATAAGCCCTTGGATTAAGTAAGGGTTAATCTTCACATCCATATTTAGAAAATTATGTGTTAAGTTCATTTGTGTACGAGATTGTGTTCCCAAATTGATTTTAATTAGTCTTCTCTACCCGTTTGCTCAAAGAGAAGAGTTATGTTTAATACGTATATGTTGCAGCTGTTATATTACGTCCTTAATAAGCGAAGGTATAGGCAGCGGCAATTATGTCTAAATACGCCAGGTTAATGTTACTTGTCCCAAATGTATTGTAGCGAAACCTATTGCCATTAATTGGGCACGATTTTGTTTCTCATCTAGATTGGTAACAGGTATATATCAAAAATTATTTCTGTGAAACTAGATTCGTACTCAGGACCTCCGACCTATCTCTGAAAATTTAAATTTTCCTCATTTGTATTTAATGTTATATTAGAGACAAAGGTTGTTATTTTTGCGTGGTTGCCTTCGTCATCATCAACAACCCACGCACAGTGAAGCACACGTGTTGTTGAAAGCCTTTCATATGTACTTCGTAAAGGGACAACGGTACAGTTTAAATGGATAACAATTTTCAATATTTGCTTAGATTTATTTAACGTGATTTTTTTTTTATCCTACACAAATGTACTAATTAGTATTTACCTTTAATTAAAAGTTTATGACTTAGTTTTAATTAAAGGTAAATTAGTAGTAATTTAGCTACTAACTACGTTTTAGCTGTGCATTTTAAATGCATGTATTCTTAAAAGTATGTGACATAGTTTTAACCTCAGTATAAGAATTTCATTTACACATATATAATGCAAAGGGCTAATTTTTGCCAATAATGACAATAATGACTTTTCGTAATTATTATTGTTTTCAGTATTTAAGTGTGATAAATATCGATGACTGAAAGCTTCGTGCCCGGTATAGCAATAGGTTGGCCACCTATTCCTGGGATGTAAACACCTTCGGGTAGATAAAGGCGTGTAGTTATATTATGTCTTTTTTATGGGATAGGAGGTTAAACGAGCAGGCGTGTCACCTGATGGTAAGCAACCAACGCCGCCCATGGACACCAGCAACACATATAGTGTTACTGTTGCGTTGCCGACCTTTAAGGGATAGGGGATAGGAAAGGATGGGGGGGTTGGGCCTCCGGGTACCTCTCTCACCGAACGAAACGCGGCAATAGCCACTTTACGTCAGTCTTCTGAGAGGTCGTGGTATTTCACCGGTCGAGCCGGCCCATTCATGCAGCGAACTGCTTGGCTCTACCACTGCAATAAAATGTCTGTCGTAAAATTGGAATATTTTTGTTATATTAATATCATGCTACTATCCAAAATAATAGAGTTGACATCTTAAATGTCAGTAAATTGTACATAAATGTATTCTGAAGCGATATAAAGTTCTCTGGCCTGGCATTAGTAACCCGTTAAAACCTATGAAGACAAAGTTTAATATTGTAATTACTCCTATATCTAAGAGCTTAGCAACTGATATTACAATAATTAGGGTCAAAACAAAAACATTTACTGAACAGAGCTTACAGGCTTCAATCAGTGGCGCGTCTACAGACAACTAAGCCGCTCTGACGTCAGCTACACCCACGTCACGGGAACATGTAAACAGTTCAGAAAGTGAAGCCGTCCTTTAGCGCAGTCCAGTACACGAAATCTGTCCTTAACAGACAACATTTTTATGGTACTCGTGTCAGGAAACCGCGGTTTATTTTATGTAATTTATATCTGTTACTAAGGCTTTTTATTTATTTGTCTTTTTAGTAAATTGAAACAAGACAACAGACATTTATGAAAAGCACGAGTTTGTAAGACGTCTGGTTGATTATTTTAAGTACGAGTCAAAAGAAAAGTAAAAATGTATAGTATTAATATCACAATTAATTAGTTGCTTAGCTTGGACCTAGAGTGCGCTGTGTGTATTGTGTTCAAGATCGTATTGTTATCAGCAATTATTATCATAAGTACTCTTAGCTCCTAGCTGATGTCAGCAATATAATTTTGATTTTTTAAAATTTTAAATGCATCGATGACTAAAAAAATGTGCCCGAGATGAAATGAAATTTATTTTATTAGTTTTCAAGGTACATACAAAATGGTAAGTTCCCTGTCAGCTGAGCTAGCCGTGGCTGTGTTTCAGCTGACAGTTTCCTCTCCACAAGTGATACAGAACAACTAAACTTAACCTAAAACCCATATATTACAACATTCTAAGAAATGCAGAACAAAAAACATTACATTATAAACTTTGTCAATTTGTAAAGTCTATTATATCTTATATATATATCTTACATAGTATATGTGAGATATGAAGATAAATGTAGATTGTGTACGTAAGTAGTGCATATGTATTAGTAGATACGTTATGTTCTCAATAGTATCACATCCTCCGTCCCTTTGTAGTCGAATTTGTGCAACCATTGAAAGACCACCTTCTTGAATGCATTGTTGTTCAGATCCCTAACTTTACACTCCCTGTCCAACTTGTTGTAAATGTAAGGAGCCAAAACCAACCACTGCCTTTGTGCAAATGCTGTTTTCACCCGTGGTATATGACAGCGCCAATTGCGTTTTACAGAAGGCAGCAAGGCAGGTACTATTTTTCGGTGAAATTTTTTAAGGATTTCAAAAATATAACACTGTCTTATTGTTAAGACACCAGCTCTCTGATACACGTCAGTAGTGGGGTGTTTAAATGGCAATCTCATAAGGACTTTTAGTATTGCTCTTTGCGCTCTCTCGACAAGAATGAGGTGACTTTTGGCAGCACTTCCCCACACACAAATACAGTATCTAATTAAACACTGACACAAGGCACTATAGGTTTCTATTAGTGTCCTGAAATCAGCAACATCACGTAGTTGCTTAAATATATATATAAGTTTTCTGATCCTTGATGCCAAAATAGAAATCTGCTCAGACCAGTTTAGTTTGTTATCAATCTCTATACCAAGGTACCTAACAGAGGAGACACGAGACAGTTTATCACAACTACAGTTGGCATCCTTCCTCCTATTGCAGGGATAGGTGTGTATTAAGAGGCTAGAATTTTGTGGATAGGTATGGTGAGATTTGTTAAAACATATGTATTTGGTTTTAGAGGCATTAAGGGAGAGGAGACTATCCTCTAGCCACACTGTGACTTTCGAAAGAGCTACTTCAGCAGTTTCGTGCACCCTATCCCAGGAGCTACGATGGAAAAGGAGGACAGTATCATCTGCAAACATAGTGACATTCATGTTAGGCACACTTATATTGGCTAAATCATTTACGTAGATGAGGAAAAGAGTTGGTCCTAGTGTGCTACCTCGCGGCACACCGAAATTGCAAGTCGCAATGTCACTCTCAAATTCGTTCACCCTAACGACTTGACTCCTGTCAGAGAGGTAGTCCTTAAACCAGTCGAGTACAATCCCTCTAATGCCAATGTTACGCAATCTTGTTAATAAAATTTTTATGGAAACCGTGTCAAAAGCCTTTTGAAGATCTAAAAAAACCCCCAAACATTTATTTCCCTTGTCCAATTGTACAGTCACACTATTTATTAAACTAACAGCTGCGTCTTCAGTTGAAATTCTTTTGCGAAACCCGTATTGATTTAAACTAAATATTTTTTTGTCTTCAAGATATGATACAAGTCTTTTATTAACCAGTTTTTCTAGAATCTTGGCCAGCGATGTTAATAATGAGATGGGCCTATAGTTACTAGGTTCATTTTTGTCCCCATTTTTGTAGATGGGACACACTATCGCTCTTTTAAAAATTGACGGAAAAACCCCAGCCTCAATACTTAAATTACACAAATGGGAGATCGGTTGCGCGAGTGACTTTATATTTTGTTTAATTACCTCAGTGCTAATTTTATCCCAACCCGGTGCAGCGTTTGACTTTAGCTCCATAACAATTTTTGCAACCTCAGTAGGATCTGTTGGAAAGAGAGAAATGGATCCCATTGGAGAACAGTGTGATTTGGCTTGTTTTGCTAATTCATCCTCACTTGTGCCCATTTTATACAATGTTTGCCTAGCCAATGTATCCCCAACTGATGTAAAATACCTGTTGACCAAATTTAGCGATAGTTGAGGATCATTACACATTTTAAGCAATTCCAAGGGTGGATCTTTGTTATTATTAATGTTGCACAATTCCTTAATGATTTTCCATGTGTTCTTAGAATCTTTTTTATTTTGAGATAGTTTTTGTTGATAATATTGTATTTTTAAGTTCCGAATTATTTTATTACACAGGTTTCTATATTGTAAATATTTTAGTTTTAATGTTATATCAAAAGGCATTCTGTTTGAGCTCTTATGTAGTCTATCCCTTCTCCTAATTGATTTCACTATACCTGGCGTAATCCAAGGTTTTAATGGATGATGACGCTTTTTAACTGGGATTGTATTTGTATTGCTACTTACAATATATTTGAGTTTGTTAGAAAGTATTTCAGCCGCTGTATTCACATTATTTGTATTGTAAAAATTAGACCATGTTTCCCTGTCAAGTATTTGCTTAATATTTTCATAATTTACTTTACTTTTATTTTTAGTTAAGATTTTATTACTAATATTTGTGTTTTCGATGTTCAATATAATGGGCGAGTGATCAGTAATCTCATATTTGAAAACAGCTGTTTTCCAAACACCATGACATTTTACCATAAAATGATCTAAGCAATTGTTCAACCTAGTAGGACGTGTAACACCTTGTCGAAGACTGTGCATTGCCATCAGATTAAGATAATCTGCTCTTGAACTTGACATATTATCCAGTGTGTTAATGTTGATATCCCCTGTAAAAACGACATTCTTTGTTCGAACAGTGCCCAGTATCTGATCCAGAGAATTTAAGAAGTTAGTGGTATTCCTAAAACAAGGTGGACGATAAGAACACACTATTGTATAGTCTGTATTAATTCTAACAACAATACAGTTTCCCTCTACACAATCCGGTTCATATGAAGTGGCGCCAATTTCTTTCCGTGTATAGACCACAATACCATCATTCTGATTTATGCTATTCTTTGACCAGAACATGTCATAGTTGTTCAGATCTGGTGGGGGACTTTTGTGATTTGTCCAGCATTCAACTAGGACCACAATATCTACTGGAAAATTTAGGTATTGTAGAAAAACTATAAAATTATCAAAATTACGACACCGTAAATATCAGAAGCATACACATGCTTCTGATATTTAGGGTCAGAACAGATAGTGATCGGCCATGGTGGCTGCCTCGATCAAAGGCCTGTGAAAATAAGTTGGTGTCACAGATTGATTGGCACTGCACCCGGTCCGATTCATCAACCTCTGACAGTAAAAACTTATTTGACTGATCGAATGTTTTTAGTAAAAGTTTGACATATTGAAATGGACCAGTTTGGCAAGTGTAAAACAAATTAGGAAACAGGTAACTTTATTACCGCAGTACTGCAGATAGAACCATGTGAAAAAGTACAGGGTGTACATTGTGTTTATGATATTTTCCACCATGTGGTATTTGTGGTTGTCTACAAAGTGTGCTGATATACATTTGTGGCTACTAAATTTTTCCTTAGGGATACGCACAGTGATGAATCTTTGACAACTATATATATGTAATTTAGTGTTTTCCATAAGGCTATAGTGCAGTGTTACGATATTATGTGTATTATTAGTGTTGGTGTTGTAAAAGTGTAAGACATATGTTATATAGTGAGTATATATACAGAGCACAGATATGCATATATTTTTTATGTTTTGTGAAACATATAGAACAGTGTATAATAGGGAAATATTTATACTAAGTGTAGATGTCAAGAATATAATATAGTTGTAAACATAGTATAGGTATGATGGCAGTATAGATATAGGAGTAGGGACAAAATCAACAATAATTCCCAAGGATAGGAACGAGCCAATAACGATGTTATAAACTGCGATGGACAGTCATACAACCTCAAGGTGGAGACCCTCGAAGTCGGATTCATTCAGTATTTTCTTAGCAGGTGCCCCTTCTTTTTTCCTCAAGTAGATATTGCCGTGCGACGTCCAGTGATAGGCATAATTGTTTGCTTTGGCAAACTCACGTGCCAGATAGAATAGCTTTTTTGCCTTCTTTGTGAGACTATCTGACACAAATATAGGATTATTACCATTCATTTTAACGTGTGAGCTGTTCAGGCGGTTCATCTTGTGGTCACGATTGAACTTTTTGACACTAGCAAGTAGTACGTTTTTGGTAATGGTCGACGTGAATTCTACTGTTATAGGGCCAGTATTACGAGGATACCTATTGAAGTTTGTACGAAAAACGTCTTTGAGCTCGGTAACCTGTATCTCCTTGCCTACACACACTCTGATGGCCTTTATTATATCCACCAGATCCTCTTTGCTCTCACCAGGTTTAGCGGGCACATTGCGGATTTCTAGGCTCGATGACCTTGCCGCTCTCTAGGTCATCAACTCTATCCTCCAGCGATCTTATATATCCCAGCGTACTCTTCTTTTCATTCTCCAACTGAACTATCCTACCCATGACATCGTCGTACTTGTTGCTCAAGAACTCCACAGTACTTTGCAATTCAAGATTTTGTGCTTTTATTAATTCTAGATTCTTATGCATGGCACTAAATTTTTCAGATTGTTCGTTTCGCAGGATTGCAATCGCAGCCATGATCTCACTGTGAAGCGATTTAAAGTCAGATTGATCATGACCATGCTTACGCTTCTGTCGTTGTGCCACTCTATCCGAAACTCGCTCTGAGTCTGCAGAAGTCAAATTTGGATCCGAGTTGTAGTGGGATCCAGAATCATTACTGCCCTTGGGAGGTGTTCGTTTCATCATAATACAGTGTAAGACTAGCTTCAAAAGATGTGCCTACAATTTCCTCAGCAGCGTATTGCACTATGCTATTTAACGGCGCTTAAATTAACTGTTTAACTGCGAGTTGCTGTAGTAATTTTGTAAGGCGCAACCAATTATTAACTGGGTGTTTTCAACAGTTGAGGGTAATTTCACTGATCACTGATTTCAATGCAGATTCAACCAAATCTAAAGTTAACAATAATACATGATTTCACTCACTATTTATTATGTTTAATTGTTCATTAAGTTAGTATATGATCACTGTTTGTATTTTTCACTTTTCTTATAAATAATAAATGGTCTAAACAAGTAAATCGATTTATTTTAACAGAGCAAATTGAAAACGGTCTCACTTAGATGACAGCGGGGGGGAGAGAAGGACAGCGGGGGGGAGAGAAGGAAGAAGATATGGCAGAAGGTTTCACCACAATACATTTGGGATAAGGAATATTAACCTGACGTGTCGAGGCATAATAATCTCTGCCTGTACCTTGTGTTAATAAGGACCAAATTTTACACCAGAATATATATTTTACTCGCTAAGCATACCTAAAGTTCATTTTTAAGCAATTGGGTAAGACTAAATTAAAGTCAATTTAGGAACACAATCTTGTGTATAAATTAAGTTACCACAGTTTGCTGGATGTAAGTGTGTGTTTGGTTCTGCCTTTTTGAAGCTATTTTCCAGATGGTGTTACAAAACAAGCAATTTAATATAGGTAATAATTATGTTATAGATTTTTTATATTTTGTTATGTAATTACATTTTATGTTTCTAGTGACCTAGTCAATTAATTAATTGCTAACACACATACATATATGACTCTTTCAAAACTTTTTAAAAGTTATTTAATTTTGGAAACACTAAACAATTTGTATCAGACTAATGGCAAAGACCTATCAATCATGTATGTTAAACAAGTAAAATTAAATCATAAATATGTATTTACTACTTGTAATAAAATTGTACCAGGGTCATGACTATTAATAGTTAATTAGTAGTCATGACCCTGTTGTAGTTTGTTTAGTTATTTATTTTAAAGCGATTTTTAGTGTCCGACGTCCGGCGAAGGCTGTAGAGATTGCCCAATAATCAGCTTCGGCTTCGGCCAAAAATAGACCTTCGGTCGGACACTATGAATTTTACATTTTTCTCGATATAAACTTTAAAACGATACTTTTATAATCATAGCTACAAAAAATATCCCTGTAAACTGGCTGTTTAGATTGTTGAAACAGTATTATAGCCGAGTAACAACTTAAAAAATCAAGGTATTTGGTTCTGTATATTAAATGCTTTTGTATAAATACATATTTTATATAAAATGGATTGGTTTTATTATAACATTTTTGAGAAAGCTAGGTACCTATTAACATATCAGAGAGAATACTTCTTTTGAGATATGTACATACTTTATACTAACCTAATTAAGTTCAAATTCAATTGAAAAAATAAAAATCTGAATAGTTGATTTTCATCATTGATTTTTTAGAAGCAATATTTTCTTCTACCTACAAATAAAAAGGCAATATAAATCCAAAGGCAGATGCAATGTTTTATCAAGATTGGTTATAATGGAGTTGTAAGTGGATATAGAGTGCTATAACTATTAATAAACATGATAATTAAAGTATCCGGGTTCGATTCCAGACACTGGCCCACACCAATGACTTTTCGAAATTGTTTTCGGAAGTTATGTGTGATAAATATCGATGACTAAAAAACTTTGTGCCCGGTATGGCAATAGGTTCGCCACCTATTCCATTTGGGACGTAAACATAACGGCGAGACGAGGCTTAACAGCCGCTGCCTACACCTTCGGGTAACAAAAGGCGTGAAGTTATGTTATGTTATGTATAATTAAAGTATCGTCATCTATTCGACTTATATTTTTTTTATGATTAAGACATAAATTCAATAGATTATATATATTTTTCATATCCAATACTAAAGACAAAACTGACATCGAACAGCCATCAAGTTAATCAACTAAAGATTTTCCAGAATCAATTAGAAAGATAATGTCGAATATATGAAAGCAGTTCTATAAAAGTCAAAATTCTATGAAATAGTCATTTGGACCGAGATCAGAGTGCATTTCAGTATAAATTCCTTCTATTTTTGTTGATTTGAATACAAATTTGGCTTGTTTTATTTACTTACGCAGTGATTGAAACATAGTACAGTTACATAATATATAACTTCACGCCTTTTGTTACGCGAAGGGGTTGGCAGCGGCTGTTAAGCCTCGTCTCGCCGTTACGTCCCAAATGGAATAGGTGGCGATCCACAAAGTTTTCAGTCATCGATATTTATCACACTTAACTTCCGAAAACAATTTCGAAAAGTCATTGGTGTGAGCCATTGTCGGGATTCGAACCCGAACCTGTAGATCGGAATCCGTGTGCTCTACCACTGGACTACCGAGACTGTTACAGTTATACTAGTACAATTATGTTCTTAATTAATCAATGACATGAGAGATGGGCGGACGGTGTGAGTTACTAATCAAATAAAGCGAATTATTTATGGCATATTAAATAAATCTATTAAATTCCTGTATTTTATGAAATATTTATAACAACTAAAATAAGTTATTTGGAATTTCATTGGATTTTTTCGTGTTTTTTTTTTCACGACTTCTTTAATGAAAATCAAATCTTTGTTATATACATGCGATAAACTGATAAAATCAAAACAAAGTCAATTGGATAATTAAAACTGTGTAATTAGAACGTAAGTAAAAAGCGATATGACACAGCACAAAGGTGAGCAGACGAGAGAGAGTGCCTAACAACCTGACAGGTGTTAGTTCGGTAGATATGTAACTTTGCTATTATATTTAGCGTAGGCGTCCATAATCCCAACATCCTCTCCTGGACGCAGATGCTTTAAATGTAGACCCATAGATGCAGCAAAGTTTTCATGCTTCGGTCGACAGAGTCCTTTCGTTAATATGTCGGCGACCATCTCTCCAGTGCATCTGTATTTAACCAGGATTTCTTTGGCGGCAATCTTCTCTCGCACAAAGTGGTACCGGACGTCTATGTGTTTGCTGCGCGCATGATAGACTGCATTTCCTGAAAGACTAATCGCGCTTTGATTATCGTAATAAAGGGTTAAAGGTGTACCTTTAAATTCAGGTTGAAATTCATCTGCCAGCTGTTTCAACCAAAGTGCTTCTTGAATGGCCGACGCTAGCGCCATATACTCAGCTTCACTTGTAGAGAGGGCTATGGTCTGCTGTTTCTTAGAGTTCCAGCTTATTGCGGCACCCTGGAATAAGAATATGTATCCAGTACAAGATCTTCTGTCTTCCATATCATTCGCCCAATCAGAATCGCAAAATCCTGAAATTCTCCCATCAATATTCCTTTTGTAAACTAGTTTCATATCCACTGTGGCTTTCAGATATCTCATGATTCGTTTCAGTGCTGCCCAATGTTCACTAGTAGGTTGACTGTTAAATCTACTAAGAGAGTTTACAATATAAGTAATGTCAGGTCGAGTCCCCTGTGATAAGTACAACAGGCAGCCAATCATCTCTTGGTAAGGAATGTTTCTCATGATTTCTTGGTGACTCTCAGCCTTTTTAACCTTGACATTTGGATCAGCAGGTGTCCACATTGGCTTACATTTGTCCATGTTAAATCGAGTAAGTATTAATTTTATATAAATAGACTGATCTATAGAAATCTTATTTTCATCTTGTGATATTTTAAATCCAATACAATGTTTGGCTGTTCCTAAATCTTTGATATTGAATTTTTCTTTTAATTTTTCTTTTATCATGTCTGATGTTTCCTTTTTATTAAAGAAATACAAAATATCATCCACATAAATTGCTATAAAAAGCATATCATTTTTATTTAAAATACGATAGTACACACATGGATCTATGTTTGACCTAGTCATTCCGATTTGTAACAAGGCAGAATTTAATTTTTTATTCCATTGTCTGCTGGCTTGTTTAAGTCCATATATTGACTTGTTTAGTTTACATACTTTATTTTCTTCTTCATAGCCAGGTGGTAAGGACATATAGAGCTCTTCATCAATTTCACCCTGTAAAAAGGCAGTAATTGCATCCATCTGGTGTATTTTGAGTCTATACTTGGCAGCAAGACCAATAAGGTATCTTAAGGATGTATAGCGGACCACTGGAGCGTAAACCTCATGGTAATCAATGCCTTTGACCTGTTTGTATCCTTTAATAACCAATCTAGCTTTATATCGTGTGACAGAACCATTGACATCTAATTTAGTTTTAAAAACCCATCGGCAGGGAATTACTGACTTTCCTTCTGGTAAGTTTGCTATGGTCCACGTGTTATTCTGTATCAATGACTGATATTCTGCTTCAATAGCTTTCTTCCATTCATCAGCCTTATCACTGTTCAAAGCTTCTTCAAGGCTTTGAGGATCTCTGTTCAGTAAATTCATTGTTGATTCCACATTCTGACACATCAGTAAAAAAGGGCTCTGACAAGCATCATTCTTTTCTGACCTTATTTTGCGTTGCCGCGGTCTCAAAGTTATATTGGATAACGGTGGAGTGTCTATCCTTTTGTCAGGTATGTATGTTTCATCATTAACATCCTCAAATTGATCAGATTCATCTGAAATATATGTACTTTGAGATACATCCTGTATTTCATCTCTTGCATGTGTCTCATCATTAATGTTTCTTTCCACAGGTTCTTTGGGTTCATCACATATAGGTAAGTATATAGTCTTCTTTTCTGTTTGTTCATTATTCATTTTACTACTTTCAAGTGTGTTGTCAGATTTATTTTCCTCTATATCCAAGTTCTTTTTAATAATTTCAACTTCTTTTTTAGGTACTTCATCCATTTTATTTCTTGTAACTAGGGATTCGAGGAATACTACATCTCTACTAACAATTCCTTTCTTTGTTTCAGGATCTATGAACTTGTAGCCTTTAGTACCGTCGCTGTAGCCAACAAATATTAATTTTCGTGACTTTACATCCAACTTACTTCTTCTTTCTTTAGGAATATGCACCATCGCAGGACATCCGAATATCCTCATATGGCACAAATTTGGTTTGCTTTTAGTCCATACCTCATATGGTGTTACATCTGATAAGCTGCGGGTGGGTGAACGGTTCAGTGTGTAAGCTGCTGCAGTAACAGCTTCTGCCCAATATTCTTTTTGTAAACCAGAGTTTAATAACATACATTTAGCACGCTCAACAAGGGTACGATTCATTCTTTCACTCAACCCGTTTTGTTCCGGTGTGTACGGATTTGATGTCTGATGCAAAATTCCATGCTTTTTTAGGTAAGTCTCAAAACTATTATTTTTATACTCAGTTCCATTATCAGATCTTAGAATTTTTATTTTTGTATTTAATTCATTCTCAACTCTATTCTTATATTCAACAAATTTTTCAAAGACTTGACTTTTGTATTTTATAGTATATACTTGTACTCGGCGAGAAAAGTCATCAATAAAGGTTACAAAATATCTTGCTCCTCCTATTGATATCTGCTGCATCGGTCCACACACATCACTGTGGATAAGTTCTAGCAAGCTGGTTGCTCGGGAACCTTCAGCAGGGAACGGTTTTCTCGTTTGTTTGCCTTCTAGACAGGTAACACAGATGGAATTTTCCATTCCTGTTGACAACTTTACACCTTCTGCACAGTAAGGTATTTTATTAAGACTAGTGAAATTTAAATGGCCCATCCTCTGGTGCCACAGATAAGTATCATCATCAGCCTTGGCCACCATGGCTTGCATTTCATGGTAAGTATTTAACAGGTATGTTGCATTTATTAATCTAGACTGTGCTATTAATTTATTACTAGCATTATAAATTTGGCAGCCAGATTCATTAAATATAACTTTGCATCCGTTTTGTATTATTTTACTGACTGATAGTAAATTTGTTTTTAATTCTGGTACTAGTAAAACATTCATTAACTGTATTGAATTAATGCTGCCGTCATGTGCCTTTACCTTAATGCAAACATTGCCACAGCATTCCACTTTTAATTCCTTGTTGTTAGCAATCCTTATGCTTGATACTGGTGAGGAGGTGACATCAGTGAGCCAGTCTCGGTGCATCGTCATGTGCATAGATGCTCCTGAGTCAACATGCCAAGAATTGGAGTCATTTGCTGTGGATGCTGAAAAAGCTGCAACATAACCTATGTCTTTACTTGTTTTTTTAATATTGTTTGTCTTCTTATGCCAACAATTTTTGCTGAGATGTCCGTATTTATTACAGCTAAAACATCTAGGACCTTTTTTGTCATTTTTAGGTACATTTTTTCTTGTGTTTGTATAAAGTGCGGTAGTGTTTGACATTTTTACTTCCTGAAGTAATTTATTTTTTATTAAGTCAGCACTAATCTTCATACCGGAACTTTCTAAGCCCATAATCATTGGCCTATACATTTCAGGCAGTCCTGCCAGCATTAATGTGCCCAACCACTCATCGTCCACATGAAAATTTATATTCCTTAGCTTGTGCGCTGCTGTCATGATTCTATTTACATAGTCTTCTACTGACAAACTGCTTTCTAAATTAGTATTAACTAATTCTTTTAATAAGCCAACTTTGCGTGTCAGTCCTTGGTCTTCAAATGCCTTTGTCAAATTATCCCACACCTGTTTTGCATTCTGTGCATCCTGTATGTGCACATATAAAATTGGGTCAACTAACAATATTAATTTTGATTTTGCTTTGGTGTCTTGTTTAAGTGCAATGGGGTCGGAAGCATCTGGTGCTTTCAAAATGCAGTTAAACAAATCTTCATGTTGTAAGTATGCTTTGACTGCAAAATTCCAATTAGCCCAATTGTCACGACCCGTCAACTTTTCAATCGACATCATAGTGCTAGTTCCAGCCATATTTATTATATATAATGTATATCTGATAAATTGCTGAAAAGAAAAAACACTCACGTGCCGGTGAATATAAGTGAGGTTATACTCGTCGAATTTTATTTTTACTATAACTTTGTAAGTACGGAATAAAACTTGGAGATAACACTAAATGGACGGTTTATCTGGGCCCATAACCTGATAAAATCAAAACAAAGTCAATTGGATAATTAAAACTGTGTAATTAGAACGTAAGTAAAAAGCGATATGACACAGCACAAAGGTGAGCAGACGAGAGAGAGTGCCTAACAACCTGACAGGTGTTAGTTCGGTAGATATGTAACTTTGCTATTATATTTAGCGTAGGCGTCCATAATCCCAACATAAACGTCTTTAGAAGTTACATCAGTTCAAATAAGTAAAAAAAGTCGGTGCTGATTGTGAATTGAAAGTTACCAACTAGGCCACAAGTTTAAAAATATGACTTACTGTTTTAAATTTCTTTTGTAAATTACATTTATCCAAAATGTAGTATAACTTGAAAGTATTTTCCTTGAGAGCTTATATTTAAATAGTAACTTATTCGCCAGAAGGCCTTTTACAATCTAATCTATTTCTTTGATACCATCATTTCATCTAATAAAGCGAGAAGGTTTATATAATATATATATCGGTCCCAAGAATTTTAATTGTGTAAGTACGCTAAGAATAATTCGGACAGAATGAGTCTGTAGTCATGATAATGAATACCGGAGATGAGGAAATATTGTGATCTGAATATCGATACAAAGTAGTGGAAATTGTATACAGGTATAAAAAAAACGTTAAACTAGTGTTTAAACATATTTATTTCTTAGATTTTCGCGAATCACATTCATAACATTAATACAACTTTTTTGAATTATATTGCGTATATTTAGAACTTATTTTCTATTTATTTCAACGTTTCGAACTAATTACAAAGATCATTTTTACGAGTCGAAAATGATCTCTGTAGTGTTTAAAACAACTAAGTTTAAATGTAAAAATAAATAAATACCAACTTCAAATAAATTATTATATTATTATAATACATTTTTATATTACCTTTGAAATTTTTGTGTTTTTTAAGCGACGATGTAACAACCAGACGTTCCCAATTTAATTGATTTTAATTCACCATCCAAAACACCAGTGTATCAGATACAAAATTCTGCTCCGTTCCGCACAACTTTTAAAAATCTACAAACATCTATTTGTTACGTAAGCAGAAACCACCCAGGGAGCGTGACAGGAAATTGCTCTGATAACCGCCCTGTGCTCGACCATCTAGGTTTAAATGAGTGAGGAAGTATATATTATTCTTTCGGTGTTTTAATTGAATTTTTAACAATTTCTCAATATTTTTAAAAACGATTAGAACAATTTCTAAAAAGGCAAAAGAGAAAAAAATATTATTATAGTTCGCTGCATGAATGATTTGGCTCGACCGGTAAAATACCACGACCTCTCGAAATATCGGCGTGAAGTGGCTTGTGCCGCATTTCGTTCGATGAAAGAGTTATCCAGAGGACGGATCACCTTTCCTCTTCCTTTCCCCTCCTACCCCCTTAAAGGATGGCAACGCATGGTGTTCATGGGCGTCACTTGATGGCCTACCATCAAGTGACTCACTTGCTCGTTTGCCCTACCATCTCATTAAGAATATAGTATTTCAGCATATTCAAAGCCGTTTTCCGCTATGTATACCCTTGTATGCTTATATCTTTGGAAATACTCAAGTGATTTTGATGCAGTTCTTAATATACAGACGGTGTTTTACACCTATTTATTTTATATGTTTATATGTAATAGCTATAATGAATTATAACTCTCTCCGACTGTTCTCTACGACTGCCCCGTAGCTGTAATCATGTCAGGTCGCTAGCGATAGATGTCATTCTGTTACAATTCAACTCGGCCACGTTGACATTTCATTTTATTTCATTAGGTCGGTTTGCATATTGTATAAGACCCCTGTAATACCGAAGACGGTTAAGTAATAAAATCAGAAATATTATTTCGTCAACCCTAATGCTGTAATAATATTTTCCTCGTAACAATTGCTATTGTTGAAGAGGTTTCAGGCCCTTTCGTTCACTCCAGATTCATGGTCCGTAAGAATACTCGTCGTATATATCAATCTGTTGCTACGACGTTTGCCGGCGCGAACATTTTATTGTTTTTTTTTCCTCAATTGGAGAAGTTTTATTGTATTACGTATTAAATAAATTGTTTCACTTAATAAATGTTTACCTTGGAGAAGCCTTTGGATATTTTTGTAATTAAAAAAGTATTAAAAAATACACACTAGTTAGGCTAAAACAAACTGTTACACAATGCATTACAAATATTATTATTTACTGCTTTACGTCCTGTTAGTATTATATTTTCAACTAGCTGATCCGGCAAACTTTGTTCCGCATCATAAGTAATAAATGAGTAAATTTTGGATATCATGAGGTTCAATTTGTGCTAATTATTGTCGTGCTTCTTACCACGCTACCCAAGTGCTGTCCCGCTATGTTAATATTGCAATATCTTCAAAAATATTCGTTTAAATTAGTACATGCTATAATGCGCCATGATCATTTATATTATATGTACAATGTATTTAACACACCTAATTGGATGAAAATTAATGCTGTAAGGTTTAAAATCGTAAATAAGACATTATTTCTCTTAAAAAGTAAAAAAAACAAAAACGGTCATTGTGGGTTATCATTAAAAGAAAGACATATGGCGTCGCGGACTTTTTTCTAGACCTTCTGGAGGTGTTTAATAATGTAGATTATTATATATAGGGTATATATATATATATATATATATATAGGGTTCAGCCTGCGTTTGCAATTAAAGTGCTAAATTTCGAAAATTATCATTTCTTCTTTAGTACATTATGCATGAATTATAGATAAAAACCACCCGATGAAACCCTTTATCTATTGAAAATCCCGCATCGAAGTCCGTTGCGTAGTTTCAAAGATTTAATAAGCATATGTGGACAGACAGCAGAAAGCGACTTTGTTTTATAATGTAATCATTAAATACAATATATTTCAACCTTTATGGCAGTGTTGATATTTAAAAATAATACTAAGTAACACTTTTGGTATGACAGGGCAATTGAAAAACAGTTCTGATGTCATCTATTAGATAGAATTGTGTTAAAACCTGTGTTTGGCGCTTACTTTAAACATTGTATATTTTAGAATATTTAATGTTTAAAATGAAATCAGATGAAGTGCGGCATGCATTATTCACTAGTCAAGCCAGCATCAACAGCTTTGGTCGACTTTGAGTTTCATTTTGCATAGAGGATACCTACTAGTGAAGGGAACGTTGCTTGCAATGTTACTAAAATATCCATAATTAAATGCAAAATGTGTAGTCTGGTCTGTTCCGAACGTAAACAGGGTCTGTTGGAGTTACTTGATTCCAATTTATATTTAGTTATTCATTATAAACATTCATAAAACTATCTGAAATCAGAGTTCGTAGGGTTTTATTATCATTACATAATATTACTATAAAACAAAGTATCTTCCCGCTGTCTGTCCCCTTATATGCTTAAACCTTTGAAACTACCTGTAACTGTAGTTTTTTTTAATAGATAGAGGATACAATCAATCGCTCACAGGATACAAAGATAGCATGATGATATTTAGCCTATGTATTGACCAGACCTCTTGGCAATATTTATGGAAAATTGGTCATAAAAGCATGCAGTACTTTTAGAGATTATCGGTAACAAACAAACAGATATGTATAGATAACAGTATAGTTCCGTTAGATATTTCTCAACAAATACCAACCGAGTTTTCATATCAGAAGGTCAGTTTTATTTTTAGAGAGTTTGGACAAAACGCTTTGTGGTCCTTTATAACGCAGATACGTGTCGAAAATTCATATCACTATTTCAGCGAACTAGTTTTCTGCGCACAAATTCAATGGACAAAAACCGTCTCTATTTGGTTCAAGAGCTTTAAAATTAGAAGTTTAAGTTCAATCTCTCGGTATCTACGTGACTTGAGTACTGACACTCAAGGCCACAATCAAAGATTAATGAAGCAAAAATGCGGATAGCTTTAGATACTTCTTTGATAATCCTACCAGATAAAACTGTAAAAGTTAGGGCCACGCAGTACGATGTTAAAATTTTACTATTAATACGCTCAAACACTTTTTCAGAAATAAAAACATTTCTTTCAGCTAATTGTATTACTACTAGTTATCGCTGTCTACACCTCTAGACAATAAGGTCGTGAAGGTTATCAAAATTAGGTTGTTTTAATTCCATCCCGAGATCGCATTTTACATTAAATAAGACGCCGAGGAAACTCAAAAGGAACGGAACCATAATAATTTGATAAAAGTAAGAGATATAGATCAACAGAAATGTCTTGATCCCCTCGAGTATTGTTCTATCAAGTTACAAGTAGGTTTTTGGTACATTACAGAACCAAGCGTCAGGAAATATTGTGAAGATCTTTTTCATAGCTTAATTATTTATTTTAAACTAATTTTTATATATACGGTATGTAATATTTAAGGTCTCGGTGGCGCAGTGGTTGAGCACACGGCTTCTGATCCAGAAGTCCGGGTTCGCTTCCAGACACTGGCTCACACTAATGACTTTTCGAAATTGTTTTTCGGAAGTTATGTGTGATAAATATCGATGACTGACAAACTTTGTGCCCGGTATGGCAATAGGTTCGCCACCTATTCCATTTGGGACGTAAACATAACGGCGAGACGAGGCTTAACAGCCGCTGCCTACACCTTCGGGTTACAAAAGGCGTGAAGTAATGTATGTTTAAATGTGTAAAACTTACAACTTGATTGGTCGCTTTCGTGAATTTCGGATTGACCGAATTTCGGAAGAGCATTCCAAAAAATATTTTTTAACCCAGACTAGAATCCAATATCCCTGAATAAGAAGTAGGGTGACGAGGTAGACGGGCCTCGTGGCGCGTTGGTAAAAACTACCGGCTGCAGCAGTGAGGTCGGGGGTTCGATTCCCACCCGAGCACAAATATTTGTGACAAACATGAATATTTGTGTGGTGTCTGGGTGTTTTTCTATGTATTATAAGTATGTATTTACAAAAGAAAAGTATATATGTATTAATATCCGTTATCTAGTATCCATAACACAAGCATTTAGTTGCTTAGCTTGGAACTAGAGGGCGCTGTGTGTATTGTGTCCAAGATATTATTATAATTATTATTATTAATTATCCTTGAGAACGGAGCAATAGGTAACTACCACGTACCCGCTTGTAATCTCATAATCTTCACTGTTAGTTTCAATTCTAGTATGTAAATTGTATGAATATTAATACTGCGTCATTAGAAAATTGTACTGAGATTTTAAATCATAACTAGTTATAAAATTCGTACAAAGCCTGAATAAGCTTTAAAAGGAGCAAGTTACCTGTTTACGAAAACCCTTTTAAGGTCAATTGCGTTAAGCGAAAAGTTCATGCTTGAACATAATGAACTGAATATTAAATGCTTTTGTATAAATTAATATTTTAAATAACAAGGATTGGACGCCGTGATAATATAATATTAACACAAACTTAAAAATAAAAAGCTAGTTACCTAAGAGGTAACTATCAGACATATCATAACATATCAGAGAGCATACTTTTTGTAAGGTATGATCAAGTTCAAATTCAATTTAAAAACTGGAAAATCTGAATGGTTGATTCTAATCATTGATTTTTAGAAGCTTTTTTCTACTACCTACACTATCCAAAGGCAGACACAATGTTTTGTAAAGATTAATTATTATTATGTAGTAAGTGAATATAAAGCGCTGTAACCATTAATATTAACTATAACTAGTATAATAGTGCTATAACCATTTTAACAGTGGTAGAGCCAAGCAGTTCACTGCATGAATGGGCCGGCTCGACCGATGAAATACCACGACATCTCAGAAGATCGACGTAAAGTGGCTCATGCCGCGTTTCGTTCGGTGAGAGAGGTACTCGGAGGCCCACCCCCCTTTCCCCATCCTTTCCTTTCCCCTATCCCTTAAAGATCGGCAACGCAACAGTAACACTATATGTGTTGCTGGTGTCCATGGGCGACGTTGGTTGCTTACCATCAGGTGACACGACTGCTCGTTTGCCCTCCTCTCCCAAAAAAAATATATATCATCATAATTATAGTATTATTAAAGTAAGAAAGGGCATGCTCCGATGGTTCGGACATGTAAAAAGGATGGATGATGCAAGATTGACTAAGCAGATATATAATGCAAAAGCGGATGGATGTAGGAGTCGAGAACGGCCTAGAGACACATTCCATGACCGAATAGAACGTGTTCTGGAGGAAGGTGATGTTAGGAGCCTCAAAAATCGACGCACGTGCATGAAAAGAGTTATGAAATTCAAGGAAGCGAGTGAGGTGTGTAAGAATCGTGCCTTATGGCGCTTCGTTCTCTCTGCCTACCCCGTAAGGGATTTGGCGTGAAGTTATGTATGTATAGTATTGTCATCTATTCGACTTATAAATTTCTTTGGTTTTAATGTTAAGGACATAAAGTTAATACATAAATTTATTTTCATTTCAAATATTAAAAGAAATGACATCGAACAGCCATCAATTTAATCACAAAAGATTTTCCAGAATCAATTAGAAAGATAATGTCGAATAGATAAAAGCAGTTTTAATATTCCGCTGGATTTATACGAATTTGTCAAAATTCTATAAAAAAAAATGTTATTTATTATTCATGAGAGATTGGCGGACTGTGTTAGTTATTTATTAAATGAACGTTCGGTTCATTTATAAAATATTAAATTAAAATTAAAATATTAACTTCACGCCTTTTGTTACCCGAAGATATAGGCAGCGGCTGTTAAGCCTTGTCTCGCCGTTAAGTTTACGTCCCAAGTAGGTGGCGAACCTATTGCCATGCCGGGCACAAATTTTTCAGTCATCGATATTTATCACACATAACTTCCGAAAACAATTTCGAAAAGTCATTGGTGTGAGTCAGTGTCAGGAATCGAACCCGGACCTCTGGATCAGAAGCCGTGTGCTCGACCACTGGACCACCGAGACTATTATAATTATACAATATAAAATTCCATCATTTGCCTGAAATATTCATAACGCTTAAAATAAGTTCGTACAATTTCATGTCTAAGCACCTAAAATAAGTGTATGGAATTTAATTGTATTTTCATCGAGTTTTCTTTTCAAATTTATGACGACTTTTCAGATAGTCTCTGTATAATTTTGAATACGATTTCTTTAATGACAATCTACAATTCTGTTTGTTTATGCACGTATAAAAATATCTCTTTAAAAGTTACATCAATTTTAAATTGTTAATCAAAGGGAATATTTGAAACTCGACTAATTTAGACACGACTTGCGAATTGACAGTTACCAACTAGGCCACAACTTTAAAATATGTTTTACTGTTTTTAATTTTTATTGCAAATTTATTTTATTAAGAACTTGAAAGTATTTTCCTTGAGAGCTTTAATTTAAACATGAACTTATGTTACAGGAGACCTTTTAGAATCCAATCTATTTCCTTGATACAATAATTTCGTCTAACAAAGCGAGAAGGTATTTATGTAAGGTCGGTTCCGAGAATTTTAATTGTGTAAGTACGCTAAGAATGATTCGGACAGAATGAGTCTGTTGTCTTGATAATGAATACCGAAGATGAAGGAATATTGTGCTCTCAATATCGTTACAAAGTAGAGGAAATTGTAAACAAGAATAATTAAACTTTTCTTTTTAAGAACTAAACATGCAGCTAAGATCAGTCTTTAGTTTAATATAAAAATAAAGTGAAAAAATGACGAAAAAATTGTATAATTAAACAATAATCTCTGTTTTTCATAATATAAAAATTGAGCCATTTAAATCGGTCGTTGTAAATAAAAAAGATATTAAGCTCACAGACGGAGATTTTATTTAATTTAAATAGTGAGTGGGGACGTGGGGGGTCTATCGTCGACTGCATGAGTAGAGATAAGTGGAGAAATTGGATCAGTGTGGCCTTAGCCTCAGATATAAATAAATTTTAAAGAATTCCTAAGCATCAAAATGTATTAATATTAGTCTCTTTTTAACCTTAGGAAGTCTTTTAATCGGTATGGTACTGCATAACTTAACCTTATGAAAAAAAAAATTCTGACTTTATTCCGGAATCGAGAACTTCGTTCACTGAAATTTACATTTTATTACTATTGGAAAGAATCGAAATAAGTTTGCTCGATTGAAACTCGGCGCCACAAAATTACAATTTGTCTTTTTTATATTATCTACTGTTGAGATTGTTGCGAACTTCAGACTTAAAATTTTATTTGACCATCTAAAATATCGGTAGTATCCCCTGTTCTGCCCTACAGAACCCTTTAAAAACCTCTAAAATCTGTAATGCTAGCAGAAAACCTGCCAGGGAGCGTGACAGGAAATTGCTCTGATAACCGCCCCTGTACAACCATCTAGGTTTAAATGAGAGAAGATGAGTATCCTTCCGGTCCTTTAATCGAATTGTTAATAGTATCCCAATATTTTTAAAAAGCCCTGACATCAATTTGTAAAACGCAAAATAAAATAAAAAATGCGAATGTAATTCCATAAGTATTGTACCTTTATCACTACATAGTATACAACAAAGTCACTTTCCGCTGTCTGTCCCCTTATATGCATATATCTTTAAAACTACGCAACGGATTTTGATGCGGGTTTCTTTAAATGATAGAGGGTTTCAACGAAGTAGTTTTTATCTATAATTCATGCATAATGTACTAAAGAAACATTGATATTTTCGAGATTTAGCACTTTAATTACAAACGCTGGCTGAAACCTAAGTGATAGATCTAAACAATGTACTACATTATTATACGCCTTCAAAAGGTCTACAAAAAAGTCCGGGATGGCATATGTCTATCTCTTAGGGATAAACCACAATTATTATTTTTATTTCTTTCCTTTTTACGTAAAATAATGGCTTATTTATGAAGCTATTTTGAACATTACAGCATTAATTTTCATTCGGTTAAGTATCTTAAATAGATTGTGCATTTAATATAGATCAATATGGCTCTTTTCAGCGTGTAATTTAAAGAAATATTTACGAAGATATTACAGTAATAACATAGTGGGACATAGCAGTTGCGTCGCGCTGTAGTACCGGCAAAGGCGCGTGCCGATAAGTAGCATAAATTAAACTTTTTAATATCCAAATTTTACTTATTATATTTTACTATTGATGCGGAACAAAGTTCGCCGGGTCAGCTAGTGACTAATATTATTTATAATAATCTTTATACTAATATTCTTTATAATAAAATTATAATTGATGTGAATTTATAAAACTTATACAAACATAAACTCACCCCTGTATCCCATAGGGGTAGTCATAGACTTTGACTTTACACAAGCTACGATCCCGACTCACTTATTTCTCATCCACAGTCACGTATTTTGCCTGTTTTTAACAGACTATATTTGGTCATGGTGGTTCCGTGTTGGGCTTCCCATCCCGAATCTTAATTATCATCATTTTCCTGCACTTGTCCCACTCTAAGTGAGGTCGGCACAATATGTTATACTTTTCCATTCTCTTCTATCACTCGTCGTGGTCACACTTACTCCCTTCATACTCATATAAACTTTTACACAGTCCATCCATCTCTTTTTCGGCCTTCCTCTACTAATGTGTCCATCCACAGTCATTCCCATCGCTCTCCTTGTGACATGACTTTCGTCCCTTCTCATAATGTGTCCATACCACGCCAATCTACCACTTCTAATTTTTTCTGTAATTGATGCTACTTTCATGCTTCCTCTTACATACTCATTTCTGTTGCATACTCTCCTTTCATCCACTTCTTTCATTGGCCAGCATTCAGATCCATACAGTACGACAGGTCTGACAATCGATTTGTATATTTTCCCCTTTAATTTGCCATCCCGAATCTTAATTATAAAAGTATAAAATTAGTTAACATTATTATAAAATTATAATTATAAAGTCTATTTCGGAGAAAATCTAAATTTATTTCTAGATATCAATCTAGCTGTTACAGAGATAACGAAATAAACGTACACAGAGACAAGAAAATTTAAACTTTGAGTTAATAATAATAATAACAAAAGAACATTGTTGAAACTAAAAAAATAGGATTGTAGAAAAAAATACCACTCATCTTTCCTTTTCCGTGAATTTCTAAGATAAGAAAAATATTTACAGCAAACTACATCTGTCAATGTTCATCATTTTGAGTCCGTTGGGTTTTTTTAGAGAGAATGTATCACAAATTGTCATTTCCTGAGGGAAAAATATTAGCATATCAAAAGCCTGGACCGCGTCAGTCTGACTGTCATTTAATTCCGTAGAATGGCCATTTGGTAGACTGGCTGACTGAACTCCAAGTACCATTGTTACGTCAAGGGAACCGAAGCGAAAGAACTTTACTTTCAAAGTGTCTCAATACTTTGTAGTTTATACAGTAAGTTGCTTCGAGTCATAACATATTATATACTATACTTTAATGGATATAATTTGTTATTTATATGCCTATCTTGAGATATTAAATGAGTATAGCAAGTGGTAAGTTTGTGGAAACTTCGAAGATGACTTCGTGGTATTTCACCGGTCGAGCCCGCCCATTCATACAGGGAACTGCTTGGCTCTACCACTGTTAGTTAGGTTAGTGGTATATTACAGAAAAAAACAACCCTTCAAACTTTTAACATTCGTACAGATTTTTTGCAGTTTGCAAATCTTCTTATATTGTCATTAGTTGATTTTTTTTTCTAGTTTGGAGGGCTACTTTTATGTGTGTGTGATTGTGTGACTGTGTGTGTGAATTGTATATTAAATATTATTTTAACGTGTTGAACCGACTAATAGTCAGAGCAGCTGAGATTTGTGTTGTTTTATTGATGAGAAGCGAACTATTCGGTTAATTTATAATTTGGGGGATCAAATCTCCTTAAAGGAACATTTTAAGGCAATTTTCTTATTAACAGTTGTTTCTCAATTTATATATACTAAGATAATGTTGATAAGGAAAAACTGAAGGAAATATACTTATCCAAATAAAGTTATTTATTTATGAAATGATATTGTTTCAATTATACTCATGAAAGAAACACAAACAAACGGATTAAATGCAATTGTATTCATTCTGAAAACTTTTTCACATGTACAAATCACTCTGCTACAATTAGCGCCGTTCCGTTGGACGGCGACTAACATTGTCAACTGACATTTTAATACATTTCACCAGAGTGCTTAATTTAATATTTATTCACAATGGACCTCGGAAAGCACTGACGAATATTGGTGTTCCACTTCAATATTCAAGTTGTGAAATTGTCATTGTTTTCAATATGTACATACATAAATGTTGTTTCAACCGCCTGAATGCGTTTATTTATTTTGTTCAGTATACAGAATCAATAATAATATGGTGTTGAGAATAGATAATAGTATGTTCATCTGTTTATAGAGTTTTTTTACTATTAGAAGTGTTCTCTCTTAAATAAAGGAATCTTAATTAAATGAACGTAATTAACAAGCTTCCATGAATGTAAATATACAATTGAATGATACAATACAGATACAATGTAAAAAAATACAATAAATGATCCCATGATGCGCGCGCATCTGTGACACAAAATTAACAGTATGAAGTGCTAATAAATTATATTCAGTAGTGATTTAAATTGAATATTTTGATTGATATTACTTACTATTTGTAAATATTAGTCAAAAAAAAATGTGCTTATATACTTTTTCAAGTGCTCCAATATAATTGAGGTTAACTATCCGTATGTATTATTTATTGATATAAATTAAAATACTCTTATTTAATATAATTAACACTAAATATTATTAAATTATTAATGTTAAATACTTATTATTGGTTATTTAATATTTACAAAATAAAGAAATAAATTTAATAAAACATTTAATAAAAAGTTTGTGATAAAAATTAAAATTGAACATCAAATTATAATATAAATTTTTAATATTTGCTATTAAATTGAATAAATAATAAATATTTATAAAAATAACTAAATAAATTTAATGAAAATTTTTTGATAAAAATGAAAAGTGAATATTAAATTAAGAAATAACCAATATATAAAAAATGACCAACCTTAAATTCAATTTTTGAATTTATTATTAAATTTATTTTTAAAATATTAAATAATCAATAATAAACATTTAAAATTAAGAATCTTATAATATATAATACAAATTATGTATTATATATTTATTATTCTCTAAATTTTGTTTTTAATAATTATATATATATATTTAAATATATATATTTTAATGATGCCAAAGAAGTATAACTTCTCACGCGCGTACATAAATACACGCACCCATTTTTTTTGAAATAATGGGAAATTGTTAACAATTCAATTGAGGGACCGGAAGGACATTAATCGTCACACATCGTCAACGTCAATATTATTTTACATGAACTCTTGCAATGTCTATTTAAATGCAATTAAATTCGCATCTTCTTCTATTTTGCTTTTTCACACATTAATCTTATGTGTTTTTTTAATAATGGGAAATTGTTAACAATTCAATTGAAGGACCGGAAGGACATTAATCGTCACACATTTAAACCTAGATGATCGAACCGAGGGTGGTTATTAGAGATTTCCTGTGTGACACTGTCACCCAGGCTGGTTTGCTGTAAGCAATACACATATATTTTGAGAGTTTTGAAGGGTTATTGGTCAGAGTAAGAATACAGGTATATTAAATGATTAAATAAAATGGTATCAATTGGACATTTCCTACATTGTCGCTAAAAAAATGTAAAAATATACACAAGTTACACAACAATCTCAATGTTAGTAAGAAAAAAGTCTAAACCTAATTTTTCGGCGCCGAGTTTCAATCGTGCAAACTTATTTCGATTCTTTCAAATAGTAATAAAATGTAAATTTCTGTGAATGAAACTCTCAAATCGAGAAGAAAGTCAAGAAGAAATTCCTAAGCTATGCAGTATATATACCCAGAGATTAAAAAAAGTTTTTACGGTCAAAAAAGAGTCTGATATTAATGATTTTTGCTATATATGAATCCTTTCAAAATAATATATATTCAGGATTATGCGACTCTAGTCTTGATTCTCCACTTTTTTCAATTCACACTGTCGACGAAGGCAACGCAGTTTATGTGAAAACAATAGTAATCTCCGTCTGTTAGCTTAATATGTATCTATTTACAACAACTGCTTTTAATTTTTCATTTTCTTTTAATACTTCATTTTTGTTATCAACATGGAGATTATTGTTTGATTAATTATTTTTTTGGCATTGTTTCAATTTAATATTCTTTTGAAAAAAACTGACAACTGACCTCACCTTCATCTCTTTACTTAGTCGTTAGAAGAATAGTTTACTTATTTTTGTGAATAATGTCTTTATCCCTGGTATTCATTATCGAGACAACAGGCTAATTCTGTCTGATTCATTTTTGGCGTTTTTACACAATTACAATTCTTGGAACCGACCTTATATAAATACCTTCTCGCTTTGTTAGAAGAAAATATTGTATCAAGTAAATAGATAAGATAGTAAAAGCCCTCCTGGCAAATAAGTGCCTGTTTAAATTAAAGCTCTCAAGAAAATTTTTCTGGGAAATCTGGGGAAATTTCTCAAGGAAATCTCTTTTTTTTTCCGTGTGGGTAGTTTGAATAGTTAGCATCGATTGAAAAAAGCTCTGCATAAAACAAATATATAACAGTGTTTATTACATTTATTTTCATGTTTTAATGATAAATAATACTAAATAAGTCAACCTGCTTGCCGGTGAAGTGTTATTTCCTTGTTTAAACTTAAAATTCTCCAATAATTAGCAATTATAAAACCTGTGCACAAAATGGAGTCAATAATAATTGAAAGTACAATGAGTTCTCTAATGGAGGAATTTCTGAAAAGGATGGCTGAATTTGAGGCACAAGTAGAAGAACTTAAGAAACCAGCTTGCACCATCTGTTTCCACTGTGGTGTCTGATTTTGCTATATTTAAGAAGTTTGTACTGCAGTCCTTTGGAATGCTACAAAAGCAAGTTTCAGTCCTGGCATCAAACATGGACAATTTAGAAATGAGGGGCCGTCGCAAAATACTTATGTTCCATGGAGTAACTGACAGCAAGGATGAGGACACTAACAGGGACATTGTCAGTGTTATAAACTAGACACTGTAGCTGCTGGTGACATCAAACGCTGCCATCGAATGGGTGGGCTAAGGTCAGCTGGTAGCCCTCGGCCAATTCTGATAAATTTAAAGATACTGTGATTCGTGACAAAGTGTGGTATGCTAAAACTAAACTGAAGGGAACTGGAATAACCATTTCAGAATTCTTAACAAAATCTAGGCATGACCTTTTCATGGCAGCCCGTGCCAAGTTTGGTGTATCAAAGTGTTGGACTCGGGAAGGGTGCGTATATGTTATGGGCATCAACTCGCGACACCGGGTTGCTTCTCTTGGCGATTTACACAGTCTCGAGGCCAATGAGATGTCAAGGGCAGCAGCGCCGAGTGACAAAGCCACCAAATCGAGGCGAGCTGTCACTACTAGGAAATAAATAATGTTAACTTTCTACATACTTACTATGCAACAATTATGGTCATTTTCAATGTTGGTAGCTTACTACTTGTTGCGCCTGGGCAGTGGCTCCTGTTAAATAAGTATCATACGTGTGTATATCCATATCCTATGCTTATTCTTAGATGGTCTTCATACCGCTGTATATTCTATATGTGTATTTTGTAAATTTGGATTTAAATGTTTGTTTACATATAACGGATAACTGACATTCTCTGTCTTGATTGTCATCTGTCATATTGTCAACTGTCATTTTTCAACTTTTTTCTATTTTTTTTTTTTTTATTCGTGGTTCTTGGCTTACAAGACCTTCAAGTCCTGAACTCTTTTGGATCAGATCGCTTTAATTTTTATTTTTTATTGTTGTTTATTAAGAATGTTGCTGCCTAGTTGCCTTCTTATTATTGCCTTCAACCTATGTGCCATTGAATTGTATGTTAAAGTATGAACCTTAATTAAAACATAGTTTTTTCTTTTATATTAATTATCACGGACACTGAATTGGCAATTGGGTGTTACTAAAAATATAAATAGAGTATAAATAGAATATATATTTAGTTTATTTAATTGGTTAAATAAACTCTGCGTTATTAAATATATTTGGCTAACTTTAACATATATTTATTTATTAATCTTAAGCTTAAAAAAAAATATATTTGTGTATTAAATATATTTTTATAAAAATATTATATATATATATTATACTTTTAATTAATGTGTGATGATGATGACATGTCCAGTTCTGAATATTTCCAGTCAGCGGACAGTGATTGTGACAGTTTTGTTAGTATACCTTCGCTCTCTGAAACTTTAGAATTGCAGTTTTCTGATGTTGTGGGGAATTTCAATGTGGTTCACATCAATGCTCAGAGTATTCCGGCCCACTTCTCCGAGATGCTAGCTGGATTTGACTGTAGGAATATTCAAGCCATTCTCATTTCTGAATCCTGGCTAAAACCTTGTCTTCCTTCTAAATCTTTTACATTACCCGGATTTCAACTAATACGCAATGACCGCTCAAATGGAGTTGGTGGTGGTGTTGCCATTTAGCTTCGCCAGCACTTATCCTACTCTATAGTTAGTAAGTCTCCACAGCCACCTCCACGCCTTGCTGGCGAACATCTTTTCATCGAAGTTGCACTCTGCAACTCCCGCATCCTTTTAGGTGTCTATTATTGCCCCTCTCTTCTTATAAACTACTTTCATTCACTTGAAATTCTTCTTGAGAACCTTGTATGTTCCTACAGTCATATCATTAATATGGGCGACTTTAACACCTGTCTTCTCAAAATGGACCATCGGTCATCATCGCTATCCAATGTTTTAGACTCTTGCAACCTAACCATTCTTCCTTCATCTGCGACTCACCACTTTCCTAATTGCACTCCCTCTCTCCTCGATCTTATAATTGTTTCCTCTACTGCTCACGTTGCTAAACATGGTCAGTGCTCAGCTGATTCATTTTCCTATCATGATCTTATTTTCCTATCCTACAATTTTCATATCCCTAAGCCTAGGTCTAAAACTCTTCTGCAGCGTAGTTTCAGTAGCATGGATCATGTTAAACTTTTACAAGATTGTAAGAACATCGATTGGACAGAACTGTTTAATGCCAAAGAGGTCGATGACAAAGTCCGTCTATTTACATCCAAATTGAATGAGCTATATAACGTACATGCTCCAGAACGTACTATAAAATTGAAGCATCATCCATCTCCATGGCTAACTCCTCGTATAAAAGCAATAATTGGGAAGAAAGCAGCTGCAAGGTCTAGGTACAAGCGTCGTCCTACGCCAGAAAACCTAGAGAGATACATCAGCGTACGGAATCACTGCAGTAAGGTGTGTAGGAAAGCTCAACGCCAATATATCCATAAATCTGTTGAAAATGTGGACCAATCTAAAATATGGAAATTTCTGAAATCGCTAGGAGTTGGTAAACAGTCAAACGAAGAACTTCCTAAAAATTTAAATATCGAGTTGCTCAATAAACACTTCACGTCTTCGTCCAATTTTAATAGGACCACTAAAGTCGCAACTTTAGAAAATCTTTCATCAATTCCAACTCCTGATTACGATCCTTTCTTCTTTAATCAAGTGGCCGACTGTGATGTTAAGAAGCACGTGCTATCAATAGCTTCCAATGCAGTTGGAACAGACGCACTGAGCCGTAATATGATCATTCCTATCCTTGACATTATCCTTCCTGTCCTCTCTCATATATTTAACTCCTCTATGTCCAGTAGCATCTTTCCTTCAATGTGGAAAGATGCACAAGTTAAACCTTTGCCTAAAAAGGCTAATCCTTCATCCTTTTCCGAATATCGCCCAATTTCAATATTACCGTTCCTGTCCAAAGTCCTTGAACGCCTTGTCCATGAGCAAATCAGTAAATTCCTTACCACAAACAACCTCCTTAACCCTTACCAATCCGGTTTCCGTCCCGGTCATAGTACCTCAACTGCTCTCATCAATATTACAGAAGACATTAGAGCCGGTATGGAAAACAGTAAACTCACTGTGGCTTGCCTGCTGGATTTCAGCAACGCATTTAACACCGTCGACTTCAAAGTATTGCTAGCTATGCTCAGGCTTCTTAACATATCTCCAGCGGTGATTGATTGGTTCGATAATTACCTGTCTGGGCGCCGGCAACGTATTCGTTTTCATGACACCTACTCGTCTTGGAACAGTATCACGGCTGGTGTGCCGCAGGGTGGCGTTTTATCTCCCTTACTCTTCACGATTTTTATAAATCCTATCTCAACTAAGCTTCGTTCGTCCTACCACCTTTATGCTGATGATCTGCAGATTTACACTCAAGCTTCACTGCAACATTTACCTGACGCTATTGATGGGATTAACCGGGACTTAAGAGGCATATTAGAATGGAGTGAAGCTTATGGACTATCCTTAAATGCTACAAAAAGTCAAGCACTCTTAGTTGGCAGCTCCAAACTGATCTCTAAAGTTATCTGGGATCAAATCCCATCTATATGTCTCGGCGGTTCCGTTAATCCCATCAGTAACCACGTCAAAAACCTCGGGATACTCATAGATATGACACTATCTTGGGGTCCTCAGCTTGGGAACATAAGTCGGAAAATCTTCGCCTCTGCCGCATCGTTAAGAAGGATTCGCAATTTTCTTCCGATTGCTACCAAAACTACCCTCGCCCAATCTCTCTTATTACCCATCCTCGACTACGCTGATGCTAGCTATCTTGACATCACCGAGGACCAACTAAATAAACTTGAGCGACTTCTAAACGTCTGTATTAGGTTCATATTTGGTTTGCGCAAATATGACCACGTATCTGAATTTCGTGCTAAGCTCAAATGGCTTCCTATACGCCTTCGCCGGAATTCTCATATTCTTTCTCTTCTTTACAATATCTTGTTTCATGCTTGCGCCCCCATCTATCTCGAAGAATGTTTTAAGTTCTTATGTGACACACATACGAGATCTTTAAGATCATCAGAAAATCTGCAACTGGCAATACCGTCACATGCCAAGATTTTTTCAGATAAATCGTTTACCGTACAAGCTGCACGCTTGTGGAACGGGTTACCACTGGCAATAAAATCTGCTGAATCCCTAAGTGTGTTCAAAAAACGCCTAATTAATCATTATCACGTACAATTAGGTTATTAGGTTACTTTAGCACAGTCAAAATCACACCTATTCCGGAAACTATCTCTATGTATCTATATGTATGTATATTTATGTATATGTATACTTAAGAGTATATGTGTAAGTGTATATATGTATATATTATGTCGTATATACAATATGTTAGGATACTATATCTATATATCTATTATATTTATATTTATTGCTTGTGTTGGATTTATAGTTTTGTTAATTTCTTTTTTTTGTTTTTTTTTTAGTTATCTATATAAATTCTATTTTAGACACCAAAGACACCCTTGCTTTACTTGGTATGTCCATAGAGGTTGTCTGGAAGAAATCGCCGATAGCGATAAGACCGCCGTTTGTGCATTTTTTATTTGTTTATCCAGCTAATGCAATGTAATCCTTTTGTTTTGGTGTACAATAAAGAATATTGAATTGAATTGAATTGAAATTACTCGTTAAATAATTTCACGTCATAGTATGTTTTGTAATAAAGTTATTTCACAACAAAATTTGCAAACAGTAAATCAAATTTTAAAAGTTGTGGCCTAGTTGGTAACTTTCCATTTGCAATTCGCATGAATATTATACGAGTTTTTTTTTTAAATTTTCGGTGTTGCGGGCGGTTTACAATTGGGACAAATGTAACTTCTTAAGAGGTTTTTTGCATGTATTTTTTACGGTCATAAACAAACGCTTGATTGTCGTTAAAGTAATTGTAATAAAAAGTACTGAGCCTTCGGGTCGAGTTCGCCAACTATGACATAACGATGTGTTAGCTAAATAGAGCTCTAAATATAATCGGACCTATAAAGTTAACGCTGTTAAACCAAAAATAAAATGGGAACTGTAACCTAAGACAATCTGAAACGTCATCATTACATAATATAAAACAAGTCAAACAATTCGCTTTCCGCTATCTGTCCCCTTATAGGCTTAGATCTTTAAAACTACGCAACAGATTTTGATGCAGCTTTTTTTAAAAGATAGAGGGTATCAACAAGGTGGTTTGTATGTATAATTCATGTTTTAGTAAAAAAGGGTGAAAGTTTAAAGTGAAAGTAAAAATTAATTTTGATGTGAAACAAAGTTCGCCGGGTCAGCTAGTCTAAAATAAGTTAAAAAAGAAAAACAGGATGAAAAATTCCAATTACTTATAATAAAGTTTATTAAGTATATTTAATATTTCATAAAGAATTATCTTCATTCGTCAAATAACTCATAGTCCTCATAGTCGGACCATCTTTGTCGGAACTTAATTAAGTTCTGAAAGATGACTTTTTTCCGTCATTGTGTAAATTAACAAAACATCATTGATTAAAACAACTTTTAGGATTATATCGCGTTTATTCACTATTCATTTATATTTATTTCCCGACGTTTCGAACTCTTTACAGAGATCATTTTCACGAGTGACGAACTCACACGAAGTCACTCGTGAAAATGATCTCTGAAAATCTTAGAAACAAATATGTTAACAAAACATGCCCAATTCGTATTCTGATCCACAAAAATAGAAGGGATTTATTGCTAAATGCGTTCTGATCTCGGTCCAAATGACTTTTTAAGAAGTTGACGATTTCGTATAAAACCCGCCGGAGATTAAAAGTCCTTTTATCTATCTGACATTGTCTTTATAATTGATTCTGATAAATTTTTCTTACTTAACTTGATTACTGTTTGATGTTAAATTTCTTTAATATATGATGTGCAAATAGTGATTCTACAAAATTTACTTAGTTCAAATAAAAAGAGGGATTACAAAAAAAGGCTATATAGCCTTTATCATAAAAAAACCTAATCAGACGAATGGGTGAAACGCTACAATTATGTTCTTAAATGTTTTTAGTTTTACATATATTTGATTCTTTATCCACTACTGACTGATTGTGTCTGACTACAGCTTTTGACAAAGTGACCGTCTGGAAGATAAAGCTTCTCTAAATGAATCGTAAAATTCAACTATAAAATTTTTTAATTGTTGTTTTTTTATGGGATAGGAGGGCAAACGAGCAAGTGGGTTACTTGTTAGTAAGTAACTTTCCACCGCCCATGGACACCGTGGTGCGTTGCCGTCCATTGAGGGAGTAGGAGGGGAAAGGGAATCGGGCCGCCGGATAACTCTCTCACCCAAAGAAACGCAGCACGTGCCATTTCACGCCGATATTTCGAGAGGTCGTGGTATTTCAATGGTTGAGCCGGCTCATTTATTCCGCAAACTGCAAGACTCTACCACTTTTTAAATTTGAACTCAACTCAATTAAATGGAGTATAAGGTGATCAAATCTCATAATCAGCATATTTTCTGATATGTTAATAGAAGTCTAGCCTATTTTTGTCCAACTTCGTACTTATCACCATGTCCAATCAATAAGACATTTTTATTGGTCTATCTCCTAATTTTATCATATTACTATGGTTCCATTCCTTTTGAGTTTCTTGGACGTCTTACAAAGTCTCATTTAATGTAAGATACGATCTTGAGATAGAATTATTATTTTTTACTTTTAATGACCTCAAAGATCTAAATGCCCGGAGGTGTAGAAAGCGATAATTAGTAACGCAATCTACTAAAAGAATTGTTATTGTTACTAAAAAAATTGCGAAACAATAAAAAAATTTTAGGTCCTTAGTGAATTTTATAGTTTTATCTCGTAGTAATTTTCTAAGACGCCTTATGCTATGCTTCATAAATCTTTGATTGTGGCCTTGAGTGTCAGTACTCAAGTCACGTAGATAACGAGAGATTGAACTTAAACTTCTAATTCTAAAGCTCTTGAAGCAAAAATAGACGGTTTTTGTCCATTGAGCTTGTGCGCTGAAAACTAGTTCAATAAAATAGTGTTTTAAATTTTTAAACTGAACCTATATTATAAAGGACCAAAAATTGCATTTTTTTTTCGTTCTATTATTGATGTTGAGATGTAAAAAAAAACCTTTTTGATATTTAGTGAGAAATATCGTTAATAATTAAATGTACCCCATTCCAGATAAATATTAATTAAATCTCTGCGAATTCTGATTTCACCGATAAATTAATCTTTATTAATTAACTAAAAATACGAATACTGCAAACAGCAACAGGATCATGAATACATTTGGGCGACGGTGGTCGGCCGCAAGGCCGCCGCCGTCGCTCGGAAGGCTCGCGCCGCCGCTGCCGCTCCTGCACCGGCGGTGCAGAAAAAGAAGGTGGCGGGGCTGCCAAAGCCCCCCAGTACCGCCGCGGTGGTGGTGACGGTGCCACCGGACGCCGGCACCACGCTCGCGGCGGTGATGGAGGTTGCCAAGAGCCGCATAAAACTTGCGGACCTTGGCATCTCCGGGGGAATAAAGCCCCGCAGGACGATGACCGGGGCTCTGATGTTGGAGGTCCCCGGTCCGGACAGCTCCGCCAAGGCCGACGCCTTGGCAGAGAAAATGAGGGTGGCCGTCGCTGACACGGGCGCGTTAGTCTCGCGCCCCTGTAAAATGGGCGATTTGAGGGTGATGGACTTGGATGAGTCCATCACCCCTGCGACCGTCGCTACGGTGATCGCCGAGGCGGGCGGATGCGCTCCGACCGACGTAAAGGTCGGGGAGATACGCTCCAGTCCGTCTCGGTTAGGCTCGGCCTGGGTCCGGTGCCCGCTCGGAGTCGCCAGAAAACTGGCGGCTCAGCGGCGGGTCCTGATCGGGTGGACCTCGGCGCGCGTCGAGGCACTGGCGGCAAGGCCGCTGCAGTGCTTCCGGTGCCTTGAGAAGGGGCACGTCCGTGCGAGATGCCCCTGCGCCGTGGATAGGAGCGGGCGGTGCTACCGATGTGGCGTGGCAGGCCACATCGCTAGCGCCTGCACCGCGCCCGCTCCTCGCTGCCCGGTCTGCTCTGACCTGGGCTGTAGGTCGGATCACCGGATGGGGGGGAAGAAGTGTTCCCCTCCTAAGAGGAAGGCGGCGGCCGCAAGGCCACCCTCCCCCGCAAGGGGACAGGCGGGCGCGATGGAGGTCCAATAACCACGGACCTCCGCGCCCGCTTCCTCCAGGGCAACCTAAACCACTGCCGCGCTGCGCAAGACCTACTTGCGCAGACGCTGGTTGAGTGGTCGGTTGCCCTGGCGGTGGTCGCCGAGCCCTACCGCATTCCCGTCCACCCGCGATGGTTCGGGGACGTCACGGGCTCGGTGGCAATCTATTGGGCAGAAGGGAGTTACTGCTCCCTCCTATGGAAAGGTCCAGGCTACGTCGCCGTGGAGTGGGGATCCACGGTCGTAGTGGATTGTTATATCTCCCCCAACTGCGGCCTCGATGTCTTCGAGGCATACCTGGGCGGGCTGGCGAGCCGCCTTAGCAGTTACGCTGCCCGTCCGGTATTCGTCCTGGGTGACTTTAACGCTCACTCGAGGGAGTGGGGAGACACCCGGGACGACGTCAGGGGGGAGACACTTCTGGAGTGGGCGGCAGGGCTCGACCTCCGGTTGCTCAACCGGGGGTCGGCCAGCACCTGCGTGCGGTGGCAGGGGGAGTCGATCGTCGATCTATCGTGGGCGACTCCCTCGGCCGCCGCCACGGTGATTGGATGGCGGGTGGCGGAGGAGGTGGTCAATTTATCTGACCACCGACACATCTTCCTGGATGTGTCACTCCGCCGCCCTAGCCGCCCGCGCCAGACTAGCGGCCCCCCGCGGCGCTGGTCTCTCAAGCGGCTCGACCGAAACATGGTCGTGGCCGCCGCCAGCGTCGCGGATTGGACGGAGGGAGCGGAATTCCCCGATACCGAGGCGCAAGCGGCCTGGCTGCGCGACACGATGACATCGATCTGCGACGCATCGATGCCGCGAGTCGGGCCGCCCCGGCGGGGCTCCGTGTACTGGTGGAGCGAGGAGATCGAGCGGCTGCAAAAGGCCGCCTTCGTCGCTCGCCGCCGGTACCTGAGAGCCCGGAAGAGAAGGCGAACCACGGTCGAGGAGGCTCTCAGAGCCAGACGGGAATACCGGGCCGCCGCGCACGCCGTATGCGTCGCCATCGCTGCGGCTCGCGAGCGGTCCTGGAACGAGCTCGTCGAGGGACTGGACAGGGACCCATGGGGACGCCCGTACCGAATTGTCCTGGGCAAGCTGACCCCGTGGGTCCCTCCGTTGACGGAATCCCTGGACCCGGAAGTCGTGGGAAGAGTCGTAGACGCACTCTTCCCTAGGGTCCAGGGCGGTCCCTCGGTTCCTCCGTCACAGTCGGACCACCCTCCGTGGTCCGACGAGCTGGAGGTGACGGAGGACGAGCTCGGGCGGGCCGTCGCACGGCTCGCCTCCCGCAGCGCCGCTCCCGGCCCGGACGGAATTCCGGGTCGGGTCCTGGCGCTCGCTCTGGGAGTGTTAGGGAACAAGGCGAGGCGGCTGTTCACCAGCTGCCTCCGCCGCGGGGTGTTCCCCCTCGACTGGAAGTCGGCGAGACTGGTGCTCATCAGGAAGGAAGGGAGGACCGGAGACGCTCCGTCGTCGTTCCGGCCGATATGCCTGCTGAACGAGGCGGGGAAACTCTTCGAAAGAGTTATCTCCGCCCGTATCAGCAGCCACCTGTCGCAGGTGGGCCCGGACATATCGGACTGCCAGTTCGGGTTCCGGCAGGGGCGCTCCACAATCGACGCGGTGCGTCGTGTGCGGGCCCTGTCGGAACCGGCAGTCCGATCGGGGGGGGTCGCGCTGGCGGTGTCGCTAGACATCGTCAACGCCTTCGGGACCCTCCCCTGGCCGGCCCGTGCGGGGTTCTGCAGGGGTCCGTGCTCGGGCCCCTGCTGTGGAACCTCGCATACGATCCGGTCCTCCGCACCAGTCTGCCCCGTGGCGTGAGTGTCGTTTGCTACGCAGACGACACTCTGGTGGTCGCCACGGGGCCCGACTTCGAGCGGACGCTCAGGTTCGCCGAGCTGGGGGTGGCGATCGTCGTCAGACGGATCCGCGGGCTGGGCCTGGAGGTGGCGCCTCACAAAAGTGAGGCGCTATGGTTCCACCGCCTCACCAGAGGCAGGGAACCCCCGGCCTCGCGGATCCAGGTGGGTGACACGGCTGTCCCGGTGGGGCGGTACATGAAGTACCTCGGCTTCACCCTGGACAGCCGCTGGAGCTTCGAGGAGCACTTCGTACGGATGGTCCCCCGAGCGCGACGGGTGGCGGGCGCTTTACACCGCCTGCTGCCCAACCTCGGGGGACCGGGGGAGGGAGTTCGCCGCCTCTACGGTGGCGTCGTGCGGTCCGTGGCCCTGTACGGGGCCCCCGTTTGGTCGCGAGACCTCGCGGGGGCCTCCCGCTCCAGGGCTCTGCTGAGGAGCCTGGAGCGGATCATGGCCATGCGGATCGTACGGGGCTACCGTACCATCTCGTACGAGGCGGCGACGGTCCTCGCGAGTTATCCCCCCTTCATCATCCTGGCCGAGATGTACGCAGCCGCGTACGATCTCGGCCGGGGAGGGGGGGACGCGCGGGGACACGAAGTGCGGAGGCGGGATGCCTTCCGGCGGGTCCTGGGGGACTGGCGCGACGCGCTGGTCCTCCAGGGCGGTACGCGTTCGCGCGCCGTCGGGGCCGTCCTGCCCCACCTCGAGGCCTGGGTGCTCCGTAAATGGGGCACTGTCACCTACAGGTTGACTCAGATACTCACCGGGCACGGGTGCTTCGGTGAGTATCTGAGTCGAATAAAACGTGAAGAGACGGCGAGATGCCACCATTGCGCATCCGACCTGGACTCGGCCCAGCACACGCTGGAGGTCTGCCCGGCCTGGGCGGCCGAGCGCCGAGTCCTGGTCGACGGGATCGGGCGAGACTTGTCCCCGCCGGCGTTGGTCGCGGCAATGCTGGCGGGCGAGGAGGAGTGGAGGGCAGTGGTCTCCTTCTGCGAAGCAGTCATGCTCCAGAAGGAGGCCGCCGAGCGGGGTCGGTAGAGAGCCGATCCCGCTCGAAGGCGGCGGCGGCGAGCTCAGTGATCGCCGCCGCCGACGGGCCGCGAGGGCGCACACCGGGTCGCGGCCCGGGAAGGATGACCCCCCGGTGCGGCCGGGGAGGGTCGTCCGGGGCGCCGCCGGCCGCGCGCCTCTTTACAGCGCGCGGTCGGAGCCGCCCCGCCCGGGGGAGCCTCACCGAGGCTCCCCGAGGATGAGCACCCCCTCGTGACAGAGGGGGGGCGACGGCGGGGTGGACCAGAGGGGTTTAACCGAATCCTGGACCACCCCAACGCCGGAGGAAGGCCGCCGCGAGGTTTTAGTGGGTAACCCTAGGATCGGATTTCAGTTTACTGTTTTGGGAGTCCCACACTACCCCCTGCCGTCCCCAGGCGGGGGGGGTGCATAAAGCATTTCCTCGCGTAAAAAAAAAAAAAAAAAAAGGGATCATGAATACAGATTAACTAGTAGTCATAACCCTGTCACAGTTTTATTACATACATACATAAGCTCACGTCTTTTTTCCTTTAAAAATTTTTTTTTTTCCTTTAAATTATTTTCAAGTTTTTAGTTATCGCTAGGTAAGTTTCTCAGTCTATTCATCTCATTCAAAGCATCATTGTTACAAGGTCGTTTGCCGGTTAGTTTCGAACAGTCTAACTCTTCAATGAGGAGACCTTCTAAAGTCTTTACCCTACTTAAGGCCATGTATGCTTGACCAGGAGCAAAGAGTTTCGAGCCTACGTAAATAACGACATAGTCGACAGTGCTACCTTGCATTTTGTGTACTGTACAAGCCCAACATAATACAATTGGTAGCATTCTTCGTTCTGCTATATTTACGTCTCAACGATCTTTAAGGGAGTAGGATATAGGATATGGGAGTAGGAAGGGATGGGGAAGGGGAGTGGGCCTCCGGGTACCTCTCTCACCGAAAGAAATGCGGCGTGAGCAAGTTGTGGTATTTCACCGGTCGAGCCAGTCCATTCATACAGTGAATTGCTGGGCTCTACCACTGTTGACATACACCGAGCACAAGAACTTTCGAGAAGAATTTCGAAAGGACATTGGTCCCATTGGAGCCCAAATTCGAACCCAAGACTGCCTGATTCAGAAGCGGGGGGCTAGTCTACTGAACCACCGAGACATAGCCGCCAACAGCGAGAATTATTGAAACATAAAGCTTATTTTCAAGTTCTCATATAACTCTCAAATTGAAGGGCCATCTGATACCCATATTGTAGAAACGCAAATATTTATTCCGCCATATTGGATTTAGAATGACGTCACATAATTTTTGAGCTACTATTAACAAGCCCTTTCATTTTATACCCATACTGTAGAAATGCATTAAAAAAAACTGTTCCTCTATCTTGGATGATCCGCCATCTTAGATTTAGAATGATGTCATATTATATTTTGAGTTACACTCAATAAGCCCTTCATTTGATACCCATATTGCAGAAATGATTTAAAAATATCCATTCCGCCATCTTGGGTCACACATCATATCATGCATTGTCATCCAAAGCAAACGTGTATACATAATTTCAGCTCAATCGGTTGAAGATATACTTCAAAATTAAGTTACAAGATTCCACCGAACATACATACTTACATACATACATACAGTGCAAGTTAAATAAAAGCTTATATTAAAAGAAAGTCGCTTTCCAGTGTCTGTCCCCTTGAATGCTTAGATTTTTAAAACTTCACAATAGATTTTGATACTGTTTCTTTTAATAGATAGAGAGTGTAAACGGGGTAATCTGTATGTTTAGTTCATGTCTAATCTAGTAAAGATAAAGTAATAATTTTCGAAAAGCACTTTAATTATAAACATTCTAAAAATTACTACTAATGATGCGGAACAAAGTTCGCCGGGTCACCTAGTTTAACTATATATTAAAGCTCAATTAACTCTGATTTTAACAAGAACAGACCGGACTTTAACATTCGCATACAATTATGTATATTTTAGTAACATTGCAAGCAACGTTCCCTTCACTAGTATCCTCTATGCAAAATGAAACTCAAACGGCCAAAATTAATAATCAATCTCCAATCTAAGATTGAAGCCAATCTAAGATCATTGTGTATCTGTCGATCGATTCCCCAAACAAAATCAATCCATGGATTGATTGTTGGCACGCTTATTAGTATAAATGGATTGAAATATTGATCTTAGATAGCAAAATTTGGATTGGGATTGATTATTGGTTTCGGCCGAAAGTCGACTAAAGCTGTTGATGCTGGCTTAACTAGTGAATAATGTATGCCGTACTTCACCTGATTACACAAATATTCTATAATATACGAGGTTTAGCATAGTTAGCGCTAGACACAGGTATAATAAAAGTATTTACCATTATTATTTTTAAACATTGATACTGCCCCAAAGGTTTTTATTGAAAATTTGTACAATTTTTTATGACATTACTTTTTAAAAATAAAATTAAACTACGAATCAATCTAGAGAGCAATAGTTGGAAATGATATAATATGAATATTGTTTCTTCAATTTATTGAAATAATAAATAAAACAAACATAAAATAATTAACAGACACAGGTTAGATTAAATCAACCGCAGTTTCTTGACACGTGTACCATACAAATGTTGTCTGCTAAGGACAGATTTCGTGTACTGGACCGAGCTAAAGGACGGCTTCACTTTCTGAACTGTTTACATGTTCCCGTGACGTGGGTGTAGCTGACGTCAGAGTGGCTTAGTTGTCTGCACACGCACCACTGATTCAAGCCTCTAAGCTCTGTTCAGTAAGTGTTTTTGTTTGACCCTAATTATTGTAATATCAGTTGCTAAGCGCCTAGACATAGAAGTAATTACAATATTAAACTTTGTCTACATAGGTCTTTACGAGTTACTAACGCGGCCAGAAAACATATATACATAAGAGAGTGTCAGATAGAGAGTGGCTTTTATCTATAATTCATGTATGATATAGATAACTAAAGTCCAAAATTTGCTTATTTACTACTTTTGATGCGGAATATTGTTCGCCGGATCAGCAAGTAACTAATAAATGAGAAAATAACTTTGTCGCATATAATTTAATTATTTTTTTATTTATTTACATTTGTTTGTACACAGCTGCTACTTAAAACTATGCTTAAATACTATCTATATGTAGGTAAATATATGACAATGGGCGGCCTTATCGCTGACAGGGATTTCTTCCAGGCATTTATATAGATAGATTTATTTGAAGAGAGATTTATTGCTATAATAACTAAACTAGTATAAAAAATAACAATCATACACACATACATACATTTTTACAATAATACGAGTACATACATAGATAAATACATACTACTTAACATGACCACAAAAAAAATATATAGAAAATTTAGCGATTATTCTATATTGTCTTTTATCAATCTTATCTATACTTAATATTATAAATGCGAATGTAAGTTTGTTTGTTACGCTTTCACGCAAAAACTACTGAACCGATCATCATGAAACTTTGTACATATACTCTTGAAGGTATTAGAAGTAACATAGGGTACTTTATATTAAAAAAAAAAATTTTTTTTACGAAAGATTAAACAATTGTTTGTCAAAAAATCGTCAAATTTAGCTACTTCAGTAATGAAGTTTTACAGTATTCGTAAATTAGATAACATAACGTAACTTCACACCTTTTTCTATCCGAAGGTGTAGGCAGCGGCTGTTATGCCTCGCGAGGGACGGTATTACAGTATTCAGGGTTGATAATTATACTTATATTTAACTTTACTTATATATATATATATATTTATATATAATATATATATATATATATATATTAATATATATATATATTATATATTAATATATATTATATATTAATATGGGAAGGAGAGATCAGCCAAACGTCCAGATATGACTTTCAATGTTTATTTTTGACTTTTTTCTTATACAGCTTTAATATAATATATAAACACGTCTTAACGTCGTTCGTCTCTCAACAATGCTAATCTTTTTTTTTTTTTTCATTCTTTTCGCTCTCTCATTCCTCATCTCTCTCTCATCGTTCCGATTCACATCTAAAAACACATTCACCCAATCTATCTTACATTCGGATACATCCTATTCCCACAATCGGCCATCCTGCTCTATAGTCTGACCTCAGACTATGTAAAGTTAAACTGAACTACTTACAAACATTTTATGAATTTAAACTTAATTTGTACTCAAGTTATTTAATGGACAATCTAATACAATTTTGTTATACAACACCTCAATGTATTGTATCTCAACCTGGAAAACCTAACTTTGTTTACATGACAGATCTTATATTAACAATTCTTTTTGTGACATTAGTCTTTGAAACTGAACTACAATAAAATTAGCTTTATCTACTACAAGTATGATGAGATACACTCCATAATGTAACTGATTAATTTTAGACATTCTTAACTTCAATCTTGGTTTACAATGACTCTTAAGTTATTTAGGTACAAAATTCTTAATGCCATAAACTAATTATAATACCAGATACACCAATACATCAAAGATTAAGTTACACCACATCATTAAGAAAAGATTTACTGAAAGTTATGTCACCTACTATGTCTAGCATCTACCTATCTTATTCTATTAATGAAAATAGAATAAGTAGGAGTACACCTACTATATCTAGCATCTACCTATCTTATTCTATTAATGAAAATAGAATAAGTAAGAGTACACCTACTATATCTAGCATCTACCTATCTTATTCTATTAATGAAAATAGAATAAGTAAGAGATTAACAAACTCATGGCCACAACTTCATACAGTCTGCACCTGTTGAAGTCTTAAGCGGTCCTTCTGCATTAAGATCTACTTTGTGGACATGATACCTTCCTTTACCTACCTTCTTGACAACTTTATATGGCCCTAAGAAGTTTGGCTTCAGTTTCATTGTATTTCCAAATTGCGTTCTGCGAATGGCAACTATATCCCCTTCATTATATTCTTGTTCTACTTTCCTTCTTTTATTAAATGACTTGACATTTTCCTCTTGGACTTTTAGAATTTGTGCTTTGGCTTCCTGCCTTAACCTGTGTCGTTTATCAATAAAATCTTGTCTACATTCTTCTTCTATTAATTCTAAAATAGGTGTATCTTCTTTCTGCTTCATTTTTGTTCCAATTAATAAGTAAAATGGTGAGGTATTAATTGATCTCTGATAGGTGCTATTGATAGCCCTTTGAACATGACTTACATACTTATACCAATGAGTTGGTTCCTTTACACACATTTTAGTTAGTACCGAGATGATTACCCTATGTATGCGTTCAACCTGTCCATTACCTCTGGGAATGCCTGTAGTAACTGTATGATGCTGGATTTCTTCTTGATTACAGTAATCTTGAAATTCTTTTCCCGTAAAGGCTGTTCCTTTATCTGTGATAATTCTTGAAGGGTTTCCATAATCCTTTTGATGATTTTTTAATTTATCTACTGTCTCTTTAGATGTTAAAGTCTTAGTGGGATATATCCAAACAAATTTTGTATAAGCATCAATGACAGTCAAAATGTAGTTATATAATTTCTTCGTAGAATCCAATGGACCAAGATGATCAATGTGAAGTGTCTCTAATGGAAGTTCTCCTTTTTCTATTGGGTTGAGAAAGCCTTCTTGTTTTCCCTCCTTCTTACTAGCCAAAATGCATGGAACACATCCCAATATTACTCTATCTATCTTCTTAGTTAAATCTTTTATATAATAATCTCTTTCTATCATATCAATGGTCTTCTTTTTGCCGAAATGTCCAACTTCATGAGCTCTTCTTATAATCTCTGTGTCCATGACTTCTGGTATGACTAATCTCTTCTCCACTCCTTTGTAAATTAAGTCTTTTTCAATATAAAAATCTTTGTATTCTTTCTCCTTCAAAATATCTCTTATTAAATTTAAATTTTCATCTTCCTTCTGGGCTTTACATATTCTTGCATGTAATTCTGACTGGATAAGATAAACATGTGGGTTTCTGCTTAGGGCATCTGCATGTGACATCCTCCTTCCTGACCGATGCACTATCTCATAATCAAAATCTTGGAGAAATAAAACCCATCTAGCCACCTTGGTAGATATTTCTTTTTTATACAGTGTTTTCTGAAATGCTGAACAGTCAGTCACAATCTTAAAGTGAATTCCGAATAAATACTTTCTAAACTTCTTAACACTTTCAACGACCGCTAAAGCTTCTAGCTCATAGCTATGATAATTTTGCTCAGTGACACTGGTCTTCTTACTCATGTAATAGATAGGATGTAATTCTCCATCTTGAGTGCCTTTCTGCATAAGAACTGCTCCAAATCCATACTTCGATGCATCAGTATGCACCTCTGTATCCAGGCCACTTTCAAATATTTTTAATACAGGTTCACTGCAAAGTTTTATTTTCAATTCCTCAAATGCTCTTCTTTCTTCTTCTCCTAAATAAAATTCTTTATCTTTTTTCAATAATTCTGTTAGTGGTCTTGCTATAATTGCATAACCTTCAATATATTTACGAAAGTATGATGTTAACCCCACAAAACTATGAACCTGCTTAGTGGACCTTGGTTCAGGAAAACGTGCAATTGCAGCAGTCTTATCAGGTGATGGTTTGATGGTACCATTTTCTATCATGTGACCTAAATATTCTACCTTTCTTTGTAACAGCTGACATTTTTTCCAATTAATTTCTAAACCATATTCAGATGCAACATTTAAAACTAAACTGAGATGTTTTAGAGCTTCTTTTTCATCTTGAGCAAGGACCACAATATCGTCGATAAAAATCAAAACTATACCCTGTGCAATTAAATCATGAAAAATTATGTTAATGAACCTACTGAAATACTTTGGACATACCGATAGACCAAAAGGTGCTCGCAAAAACTCATACTGCCCTTCTGGACTGCTAGTTACAAATGAAGTGTACTTCACAGAGTCCTCATCTACAGGCAGATGAAAGAAGCCATTTTTCAAATCCAGCGTACTAAAATTTGTTGATTTACTCAATTTATCTATGTGGTCGTCTATGACTGGCAAGGGAAACTCATCCTTAATCATCTTTTGGTTTATTTTTCTGTAATCTACGCAAACTCTGAAATTTCCATCTTTCTTCCTGACTAATACCAGCGGACTCGCATACTCCGAATAGCTAGGTCTTATTACGCCGTTCTCTAACCACTCTTCAATTTGCTTCTTAACTACTTCTTCTTCTTTAATAGCCAATCTTCTTGGACGCTGAGCCACTGGGATATCATCTTTCAAAATAATCTTTAATTTGACGGGTGCTTCTTTAACCTTTAATATCTTATAGTTGTCAATGAGCTTTTGCACTGCAGGGATCTGAGAAATAGGCTCCTCAGAAACACTAGGTAAACCTAACAAACACAGACTGCAATCATCTTGTGGCATAAGTTTGACTGCACCTTTGTCTAATAAGATAGTCGCAGTCACTAAGAAAGACTGACCCAATATGACCTGATAGGGAATAACACCTGATGGAACAATATAAAAACGGGTCTCAAAACTTTTATTATCAACTTCTAAAAATGTGGTGAACTTACCTAGAGTACATACCTGCGCTGATCCTAGCCCCGTTAGTGTAACTTTATCTTTGACGTATGCGACGTCGCTCAATTCGAAAAACAAATCAGATGTTATTAAATTATAGTCACAGCCCGTATCTATCAACGTATTAACAGTAACACCGCACATTTTAACACTTTTCACAGACTTGTTCGTTTTGTTGTTGTTTACATTCAAAACGTCGGAATAATGTTGACAGCTACGATCAGTGGTACCAACTTCACACGCGTCTATGGCCGATCCATTCGGTTCGTAGTCATTCAACTCGTTCACTCGTTCGGTGTTGTCATTGCTGCCAACCTTATCGGTCACACACATAGAATGGCCAGCTCCGTTCGTTCTTTTCGATTTTGATGATGCTTCGTTATCAACATGGCCGCTGCAATCTTTGCTTAGGTGACCAAACTTATTACACCGAAAACATTTCACGCCATTGGGACACTGACTGGCCACATGATCCTTTTCACCACACTTGTAACACATACGACCAGAATGCACTTGTCTCTTTTCACCTGATGTTGATGTTTTCCGCTTATTATCGCCGTTTTGCTTACTCACACTGGCCGCACTCTGTTTGCTTTCGTTGCTCCTTCTCATCTTTGACTTCATAGTCTCGTAAATAGCGAGTTTTTCTTTGAGCACGCTGTACGTTGTGATACCGTATAATAACGCCTTATTGCTCTCGTAATCGGGTATCCCGTCTATTATATATTGTATAGCAATATAATCGGAAAATTTTGCCCGTTTGCCCAACTCCTTCATAATGAGCATGTACTGGTAGACAGATTCATCTTTTCCTTTCTTGCGACTCGCCATGAATTCGTGCATTTCTTTGGTATTTAGCGTGTCTGGAAACTCTCTTAGCACTGCCGCCTTCAGCTCATCGAATGACTTAAAAGCTTTTTCCGATTTAAGCCATAATTCCGCTGTACCTACGAGTGACCGTCGAGCGATGATGAGCTTCTGCTGTGCGCTCCAACCAAATATTTCAGCGTTATCGTCGATGTCAGCAGCCCATTTAGATGAAGGATAGGTTTTGTCCTCGCCGCTAAACTTGCATATGCCGTAAGCATCCATCGGCATCATGGCCGACGCCGTCGCCGCCGCTGCGACAGAACCGGTGCCGGTACTTACTCCGGGGACGACACTCTTATCCCCTGCCATCTTCCAGTGGATATCGTCGTTTAAAGCGAATAATAGCAGCCACCTCGCCGCTATATGCCGCTACTTCGTCGTTCTTCTTTGTTAGCGTGTCGCCGGTCGTGCCCGGTGAACCGCTACAGCCAGATGTTTCCAGGCGATCCCGGACGAGCCCCCAAAATTATGGGAAGGAGAGATCAGCCAAACGTCCAGATATGACTTTCAATGTTTATTTTTGACTTTTTTCTTATACAGCTTTAATATAATATATAAACACGTCTTAACGTCGTTCGTCTCTCAACAATGCTAATCTTTTTTTTTTTTTTCATTCTTTTCGCTCTCTCATTCCTCATCTCTCTCTCATCGTTCCGATTCACATCTAAAAACACATTCACCCAATCTATCTTACATTCGGATACATCCTATTCCCACATTAATATATAAATTTGAATGTAAGTTTGTTTGTTACGCTTTCACGGGATAACTACTCAACAGATCATCATGAATCTTTGTACACATATTCTTGGGGGTATTAGAAGTAATATAGGATACTTTCTTTTTTCTTATTTCTCTCTTTAATTAACATATATTTGCACCCTAAGGAGAAACTTATAATATAGTCTACAAAAATATCCTACATTAATACTCTGCATTTATATCATATAAAATTGTTAAAGTCCAAAATTATTTATTTTTGTTACAGAGAAATATATTTTACCGTTTGTTGTTGCATTTTAATAAAGCATATTGTGAGATTTTTAAACGTCATACCTAATGTTGTAATTTTGAAAATTGATAATCCCAGCTAAGTAAGAAAATAGAGTTATTATATTGATTCAATTCTATGGTAATGATTTTGATACTTATTTATTGGCTTCAATGCGAGCGAAGCCGCGGGTAAAAGCTAGTATTATTATAATCTTTCAAAAAATTGACAGGGATTTAGCCTTGCGAATATTAATTGGTTAGTCATTCCACAGATGTACTGCAGTTACTGTGAAAGACCTGCCATAGAAGCATGTAGAGTGCTCTGGCACCTTCAGCCTCAGATTATGAGATGACCTTAAATCTTGACTATGTGTTTCACGTAAGTACTGCAACCGTACTTTAAGATAGAAAGGAATCAAAGGGTTAAAAAGAACGTTATATAGAGTTGAGAGAATATGAGCATTCCGGCGATGTCTTATAGGCAACCACTTGAGTTGTATTCGAAATTGTAAGACGTGATCATATTTGCGCAAGCTAAATATGAATCAAATACAATAATTTTAGAGACGCTTAAGCTTATTAAATGTATGATTAAAATGTTATTGTAGAATTATGTATAATTAAAATAGTTTAAAGTAAGCACTTGGGGAACTTTGTCACATTTTTTTAAGTATACAAAAAGCTCTAAAATGCTAGAATATTCACAGCTGAAATTTATAGCTTAAGGCTGACAAGCTTAAAATTAGCTGAATAGTCGACTATGGTGATTAGCCAGCACTTTTAGATGCATGAAACCTCTTTATGGCATGTTTGCCATAAAGAGGTTTTATCATTATAAATTGTACCTATTGGTACAATTTATAATGAAAACAAAATACACGTTAAATAAATGTAACTGAAAATTTAAAATTGTTATCAATTTAAAGTGTCAACTGTTGTCCCTTTACAAAGCACACATGAAGGGCTTTCAACAAAATATGTGCTTCACTGTGCGTGTGCTGTTGATGATGACGAAGGCAACCACAAAAATAACAACCCTTGTCTCTAATATAACGTTAAATACAAATGAGGGAAATTTAAATTTTCAGAGACTTGGATCGTAGGTAGAGAAATAATTTTTGATATATATATCTGTAACAAATCTCTATGATAAACAAAAGTAATGAATTGGAACAGGTGCTTTTGAACATTTGGGACACGAAACATAATCTGACGTGTTTAGACATAACTGCCGCAGCTGCAAGCTTAAGGTTATTATGGACGTAATAAAACAGCTGCAAGATTTTTAAACATAACTCTTCTTTTTGAGCAAACAGATAGGGAAGACTAATTAAAATCAAATTGGAAACACAATCTTGTTTCCAAATGAACTTAACACTTAATTAATTTTGCTAAATATGGATGTGAAGATTAACCTTTACTTAATCCAAAGGCTTTTGTTATTTTAACTCCAAATTATTTTTGAAGATTATTAAAGATGATATACTATGTCTTTCTTTAACCACAGACACAATATCTGGTTAAATTTATATTTAGTGTGAATTTAACTTAACATATCAATCATTTAATAATGAGTCATCTCAATGGTCTCGAGGTCGAATGCCCGGCTTTTGACACAAGAAGTCATGGGATCAAAATACTAACTCACACTACTTACTTCACGGAATTATTTTCTGAACTGACATCACGGAGCCCGGTATGTGTCAATGGATTCCCGCTAACTACACTTTTTAGGATGTGAAAATCCAGTGATTCGTGGCTTTAACAGCCGCTGCTTCTATCTACAGCTAGAAAAAGTCATGGGTTATTTTACGTATTAAACTACGTATTAAAAATAAATACGTATTAAAAAAAATCATTTTTACGATAGGAAAGAACCAATCATCAATAAATTTAGTTAAGTTATTAAATTTTGGAAAACAAAACAATTACTATCGGATTAATAATAAAAACTTCTCTATCACTTAACCAAATATTTGTATCAGCGAATCGAGATAACTCTGCCTACACCTTCGAATAGTAAAAGCATAAGGATACATCAAATGTTAATTGCTATTGCAGTAATGTCTACATAGCAGTGTGCATATTTGTAATAACCGTCCCTGTTAGAAATTATTGTATGCATATCACTGGAGCATTGTTTGAGAGCTTCGAATGCCAACTCAATATGTTGAGTTTAGACCAGATATACGTAACGGTATGGACATAGACACCCTTGTGATATCATTGTTTCTAATAGCAAGAAACTGTATACCTGCTTAAGCAACATGCGGGGTGGGTAGGGAGAACTGATGGTTATATGTTTAAAACTAAGGCTCACCTTTCTGATTTTGACTCTTATCTTAAAATTTACATGATCTGTGTCCCTATTTAAAATACAAATAATTTAAGATTTCAAATTAAGATAAGAAATAACTAAATTTAAGACTTTGAATGCGGCGAAAGAGGTCAGGATTGTAGTTTGTGGAAAGCCAATCTCTGCCTGCCCCTATGGAGTACAGGCGTGAGCTTATATATGTAATATGCATGTATGAATAAACAGATCTTAGGTATATTGTAATATAATTTGTTCTGAATCATAATGTTTTTTTTATAGTTGAATTCTGCATCATAATATTATATAGAAAAAATGAGTTTCAAGACGGTTTGCCGTTAAATTATATAACAAGGATAAAGAAGGTTACAATTTTAATATAGATTACCTATTATTTTTCTTATTATAATATTGTATACGTTTCATTAAACAAAGGTTGATCGAGACTCGAGACAGACTGAAATACAACAGATGATGGTAACCAATTCTAATTTTCCACACGAATTAACTTTAGACCTATTTTGTCAGAATAACAATGATGACCGAATATATTTTGCGCGGAAAGTTTATTTTGAACAAAAAGAAAAATCTTTTTGTCTCATGATAATGTCTCGCCCCTTTTTATATTTTTTAAAATTGATACTTAGAGTCAACTTATAGCAAGCCTACCTTCATATTGTAAAAAACTTGCATGAGTTATTTCATTAGACAAAACTAATGTCTTTGATATGGTTTTCACTGATGTGTAGCTAAAAATGTAATGAAGTTATTGATTAATAAAATTTCCCATAAAATACGGAATATAATGGATAATCATTACATAACACAAGTTCAGTCCAAGTCATTTAGGCAGTAGCCAGAAAGAATATAATTTGTCAGTCGTCAATAATTATACATACATACATAACTTCACGCCAAATCCCTTGCGGGGTAGGCAGAGAGAACAGAGCGCCATAGGGCACGATTCTTACACACCTCACTCGCTTCGTTGACTTTCATAACTCTTTTCATGCACGCGCGTCGGTTTTTGAGGCTCTTAACATCACCTTCCTCCAGAACACGTTCTATTTGGTCTTGGAATGTGTGTCTTGGCCGTCCTCGACTCCTACATCCGTCCGCTTTTGCATTGTATATCTGCTTAGTCAGTCTTGCGTCAACCATTCTTTCTACATGTCCGAACCATCGGAGCATGCCCTTTCTTACTTTTACACCGACACTCTCTTTCAAACCAACTTCCTTCCTTACAACCTTGTTTTCTACGCGGTCAGCGAGAGTCACTCCGCAGATTTTGCGTAGAGCCCTCATTTCTACCGCGTTTATTCTACTTTCATGCACACTCTGCCATACCCAGCTCTCGCTTCCATAAGTTAGTGTTGGGATCAGGACTGCATTGTGGATTGCTAACTGGGCCTTTCTGCTAATAATAGGTTGGGGAAAAAGTATTTTCGTATTTTTGTATGAAAAGTCAAGACATTTTTTTCAAAGTTTATTTACATTTATTTACAATATATATGCACCGTTTTGTTGAATAACTTTCTGCCATTTTGTTGGCAGAGACATTATCCCGTTACTGTAGAAACTTTGGGACTTCTGATCAAAAAAACGGGACAAATAGTTTTGGCAGTCCTCTCTTGAGGTCAACCTTACAGAACCTAAAGAATTCTGAAGAGACCGAAACAGGTGAAAATCTGAAGGCGCAAAGTCAGGGCTATATGGTGGATGCACTAGGACCTCCCAGTCGAACTCTCTTAATTTTTGCTGAGTGGCTAAAGATGTGTGTGGTCTAGCGTTATCGTGATGAAAGACCACACCCTTCCTGTTGATCAATTCCGGCCGTTTTCTCTCGACTGCTTCCTTTAATCTCATCAGTTGCTGGCAGTAAAGATCAGAATCGATGGTTTTGCCGGAAGGTAAAAGCTCATAATGAACAATGCCCTTCCAATCCCACCATACACACAGCATCACCTTATTTCGTGTTAGGCCAGGTTTGGCCACAGTCTGTGAAGCCTGGCCAACTTTCGACCACGACCTTTTTCGCACGTTCTTGTCGTACGTGATCCACTTTTCATCGCCAGTTATCAATCTCTTCAAAAACGGGTCGGTTTCATTACGTCTCAATAATGAATCGCAAATGAGTACACGGTTCATTAAGTTTCTTTAAGTGAGCTCGTGTGGCACCCAAATATCGAGCTTTTTTGTATAACCAGCTTTCTTCAAATGGGTCAAAACTGTTTTGTGGTCAATTCCCAGTTCTTCAGCTACATCGTAACTACTAATATGCCGATCTTGCTCCACTCTTTCAAAAATGGCGTCCATTTTATTCGTAACAGGGCGACCAGAGCGAGGTGCATCTTTAACATCAAAATTTCCGGACTGAAAACGTTTGAACCAAATTTGTGCTACTCTTACTGACACTGCATCAGGTCCATAAACATCACAAATTTTTTTCACTGCTTGAGTTGCATTTTTGCCTTTTTTATAATAAAATTTTAAAATGTATCGAATTTCTTCATTAGATTCACTCATTTTTACGGAGAGAAAAACAAATGAAAAATAGCGGGAAACAACTTTTTTTTATTTTTTTCTTTTCTTTATAATGTAACCTTATTAATGTTACCAAAACCAGCCAGACACAAATAGTACAGTCAAAGAAATTTTATAATAAGTTTATACCTACGTTATGCGAAAAGACTTTTTCCCCGACCTAATATTTTTTGCGCCCAGGAATCTGCCCAACACTCCGTTTACGCTATTTCCTATCGCCACTCGTCTTTCTACATCCGCGGTGTACCTTCCATCTCTGCTAAAAGCGCATCCAAGATATACAATTTCATTCACCTGTTCCAGCACTACATCATCAACCATTATCCTTGCATCTGTTCTGGATTCCTCCCTTTCAAACACCATTACTTTCGTTTTCGTCGCATTCAACTGCAAGCCTTTAATCATGCAATCATCTTTCATAGTAGTGACTAGTGTTTGCAGGTCCGACGGCGATTATAATAATTATAATTATGCATAAAACAGCTAAGTTCCAACTTGGGAAGTCATAATCATGTGTTATAACCACTAAAGCATTGCGACGACAATATTGTTAATTCATTTTAAAATGTTGAGTCTAATTTGTCTTGTATTATCATAGAGTTAAATCCAAACCCTTTCTTTTGAATATTAATTGGATTTTTAAGTCGTAAAAGCAAAGTTCTATATGCGGGATGATATTGAGAGTGTTTGCTCATAACTTTAAGTCCAACATTCAAATTTAAAGTTTGTCCTGTCATAGAGTAAGAGTAAGAGTCACTCTTATACGGGTTTGTTTTAGACGATATTATTTTAATGTCAAGAGGAGAGATTTTTTTGATTGTTAAAAATTTCTTCGAGTTTCTTACCTAGCTTTTTAGCTAGTTTCTTACCCACTTTCATCAAGCGCTCGTATTTAAATATTTAATTGAAAATAATAAGCTTAATCTTTGTATTTTGTGATTATTGGTGTATTGGTGTATCTATGAAAAAACAGCGTCTTTGTCTGTAACTTGACACTGCAGGAATGGACCGGCGCGACCGGTGAAATTCCACGACCTTTCAGAATATTGACGAAAGTGGTACATACCGCGTCTCATTTGGTGAGAAAGTATTTTTATACTGCTTATCAAAGATATATATATATATATTTTTATATCTTATGTATTACAATGTTAATAAAACCATTTTGATCCGGCTAAAAATCAAACTCACCGATTTCTATTCATCAGCTTATGCTAGCTTTTCCTGTGGGTATCATGGATATATGATACCTTCAGGAATAGTATATTTTACATAATAGCATAACATACATAACTTCACGCCTTTTTCTACCCGAAGGTGTAGGCAGTTGCTGTTAAGCCTCGATTCGCCGAGATGTTTACGTTTGCGACGTAAACATCTCGGCGAGTCGGGGCTTGATTAATAAATAACATATTCGAGCTATTATGTTCCAATCGCTGCGTAAGAAACAAAACAAGCCAAATTTGTGTTCAAACCAACAAAAATAGAAGGGATTTAAAGTAAAATGCGTTCTGATCTCAGTTCAAATGACTTTTTTATATAGAATTTTGACAAATTCTTATAAATCCAGCGGGATATTACAACTGTTTTTAACTATTCGACATTATCTTTCTAATTGATTCTCGAAATTTTTTTGTGATTAAATTGATGGCTGTTCGATGTCATTTCTTTTAATATTTGAAATGAAAATAAATTTATTTATTAACTTTATTTCCTTAACATTAAAACCAAAGAAATTTATAAGTCGAATAGATGACAATACTAACTTCACGCCAAATCCCTTACGGGGTAGGCAGAGAGAACGAAGCGCCATAAGGCACGATTCTTACACACCTCACTCGCTTCCTTGACTTTCATAACTCTTTTCATGCACGTGCGTCGATTTTTGAGGCTCCTAACATCACCTTCCTCCAGAACACGTCCTATTTGGTAATGGAATGTGTGTCTTGGCCGTTCTCGACTCCTACATCCATCCGCTTTTGCATTATATATCTGCAGTCAATCTTGCATCACCCATCCTTTTTACATGTCCGAATCATCGGAGCATGCCCTTTCTTACTTTAATAATACTATAATTATGATGGTATATATTTTTTTTTATGGGAGAGGAGGGCAAACGAGCAGGCGTGTCACCTGATGGTAAACAACCAACGCCGCCCATGGACACCAGCAACAGATATAGTGTTACTGTTGCGTTGCCGACTTTTAAGGGATAGGTGAAAGGAAAGGATGGGGAAAGGGGGCGGGCCTCCGGGTACCTCTCTCACCGAACGAAACGCGGCATGAGCCACTTCACGTCGATCTTCTGAGAGGTCGTGGTATTTCACCGGAACTGCTTGACTCTACCATTGTTAAAATGTTTATAGCACTAGTATATATATAGTTATAGTTAATATTAACGGTTATAGCACTTTATATTCACTTATTACATAATAATAATTAATTTTGATAAAACATTGCGCCTGCCTTTGGATAGTATAGGTAGTAGAAAAAAGCTTCTACAAATCAATGATTAGAATCAACCATTCAGATTTCCCAGTTTTTAAATTGAATTTGAACTTGATCATACCTTACAAAAAGTATGCTCTCTGATATGTTATGATATGTCTGATAGTTACCTCTTAGGTAACTAGCTTATTATTTCTCAAGTTTGTGTTAATATTATCACGGCGTCCAATCCTTGTTATTTAAAATATTAATTTATACAAAAGCATTTAATATTCAGTTCATTATGTTCAAGCATGAACTTTTCGCTTAACGCAATTGACCTTAAAAGGATTTTCGTAAACAGGTAACTTGCTCCTTTTAAAGCTTATTCAGGCTTTGTACGAATTTTATAACTAGTTATGATTTAAAAATCTCAGTACAATTTTCTAATGACGCAGTATTAATATTCATACAATTTACATACTGGAATTGAAACTAACAGTGAAGATTATCAGATTACAAGCGGGTACGTGGTAGTTACCTATTGCTCCGTTCTCAAGGATAACTCAATTCACTTCTTATTCAGGGATATTGGATTCTAGTCTGGGTTAAAAAATAATTTTTGGAATGCTCTTCCGAAATTCGGTCAATCCGGAATTCAGAAAATCGACCAATCAAGTTGTAAGTTTCACACATGTAAACATACATAACTTCACGCCTTTTGTTACCCGAAGGTGTAGGCAGCGGCTGTTAAGCCTCGTCTCGCCGTTATGCTTACGTCCCAAATAGAATAGGTGGCGAACCTTTTGCTACACCGAGTACAAAGTTTTTAGTCATCGATATTTATCACACATAACTTTCAAAATTAATTTCGAAAAGTCATTGGTGTGAGCTAGTATTCGAACCCGCGCCTTCTGGATTCAGAAGCGGGGTGCTCGACCACTGGCCCACCGAGACTTCCGTATTATTTTATTAGTTAAATTATATATATTAGTATTTCCTCAGTGGGGAAATAACAGTAAAATATTTGAAGGTTTCTCTAAGCTGAACATTTATTAAGTGAAACAATTTATTAAACAGCAAGAGGACGCAATACAATAAAACTTCTCCAGTCGAAGAAAAAAAAAACAATAAAATGTTCGCGCCGGTAAACGTCGTATCAAGAGATTGATTGATTGATATATACGGTTCTATTCTCGGGGTATTCTTGCGGACCATGAATCTGAAGTCAACGAAAGGCCCCGAAACCTCTTCAACAATAGCAGTTGTTACGTGCAAAATATCATTAGAATATTAGAGTTGACGAAATAATATTCCAGGTTACATTATATATCATCAGCTTATTGCAGTCCACTGCTGGACATAGGCCTCTCCCAATGTGCGCCACAATATCCGATTCTCTGCCTTCCGCATCCAGTCTTTTCCAGCAGCCTTTCTGAGGACGTCTGACCAACGGTCTGGTGGGCGTCCTACGCTACGTTAAGCAAGACGCGGTCACCACTCTATGACCTTCTTACTCCATCTACCGTCGGTCCTTCGGCAGATATGACCAGCCCATTGCCACTTCAGCGAGCTTATTCTACGAGCTATGTCGGTTACCCTAGTTCACTGGCGGATATTCTCATACCTGAGTTTATCCTTCAGAGATACCCCGAGCATAGGCCGCTCCATAGCTCGCTGAGCGACTTTAAATTTGTGGCCAAGCCCCACCGTGAGTGTCCACGTTTCGGCACCGTAGGTCATCACCGGTAAGACGCACTGGCCAAAGACTTTGGTCTTCAGACATTGCGGTATAGGCGAGCTGAAGACACGACGCAGTTTGCCGAATGCAGCCCAACCCAGCTGAGTCCTCCTTTCGGTCTCCTTCTCGAAGTTTCGTCTACCTAACTGGATAGTTTGGCCTAGGTAGACTTATTTGTTTACAACTTCGAGAACTGACCCTTCGACGCTTATCGGTCCGGGCACGACATGTTCATTGAACATGACCTTGGTCTTGTCCAAGTTCATGCCCAAACCGACACGCCGGGAGGACTCGTCTAGGCTGCGCAGCATTCCGCTTAACTGTTCCAGCGACTCTGCCATTACAACGATGTCGTCGGCAAACCGAATATGCGAGATGTACTCACCATTCACGTTGATACCCCGTCCCCAGTCCAATCCAGTGTCTTGAAAACGTCCTCCAGAGCGTTGGTGAAGAGTTTGGGAGATATAACATCTCCCTGTCTTACACATCGATTCAGCTCGATGGAGTTCGTCACCTGGTCCTGTATCTGGACAGCCATCGTGGCGGTGTCATACAAGCATCTCAACACCTCGATATAACGCCGTCAATCGCTGCAGTGCATCCAGAACTTCCTAAGTTTCGATGGAGTCGAAGGCTTTTTCGTAGTCCACGAATGCCATACACAGCGGCTGATTGTACTTTTCAGTCTTCTGTACAATCTGCCGAACAGTATGGATGTGGTCCACGGTACTAAAGCCTTTTCGAAACCCGGCCTGCTCCGGAGGCTGGAATTCGTCGAGTCGACATTATATCGGATATACATATAATGTCGACTCGACGAATTCCAGCCTCCAAATTTATAACGGCTTTAGAAGAGATACAGCTCGACACTGGCTCACACCGATGACTTTTCGAAATTGTTTTCGGAAGTTATGTGTGATAAATATCGATGACTGAAAACTTTGTGCCCGGTATGGCAATAGGTTCGCTACTATGTATGTGTGTATGTATATTAACTAAACATCAACGTCAACTAAGTGTAACAGTTTGCTATTTAACAGCATCCGTCACAAAAAAACATGGCGGAAATAATGATTAATATCAGCTGATGCTGATAAATGTTATTGTTTAACGTTAAATTAAAAAAAAAATATTTACAATAAGTAGTTATGACCATTGCAGTCATTTTGTCGCCTAGCGCAATATAGTTGTAGATGGTGATACCATTGCAGTTTATTCATTACATACTATACATATATAACTTCACACAAAATCTCTTGCGGGATAGGCAGAGAGAACAGAGCGCCATAAAACACGATTCTTACACACCTAACTCTCTTCTCTCTCTCTCTCCAAAAAAAATACAATCAATTGAAATATAATATTCTCTTCTCGAATTTATTTTCTATTATAAATTTGACTAACTATCACACTTCACCCCGAAGAGCGTGGTGAGGTGCTGTTGGACACTGGATTGAATATTTTTAATAACTTAACCCCTTTAATCAGATGTAAGCAGTGGCAATAATGCCTCAATACACTAAATATTTGTTTGCCTCTTTTAATCAGTACAACTGTTAGTTTGGAACCTAAGCAGCAGTACAATGTAATCACGAAATTATTTTTACGTAACCTAGAAAAATGTTATTGTAGTTCTATCCGGGTTCGAACCCTTGTGGTTCAGAATCTGGTAAACGAATCACTAAGACATTGAGAGATCAAAAGAATAACAAGAAAAAAAAAAACAAATAAAAGTCCATATCTAAACCAAGTTTTTATATCACGAGCTCGCGTAAATAAATAATAATAATAATAATAATATCTTGGACACAATACACACAGCGCCCTCTAGTTCCAAGCTAAGCAACTAAATGCTTGTGATAAGGATACTAGATAACGGATATTAATACACATATACTTTTCTTTTGTAAATACATACTTATAATACATAGAAAAACACCCAGACGCCACACAAATATTCATGTTTGTCACAAACATTTGTGAATAAATAAAAATAAATGTTAGCAATCTAGCAATATATCGTTATAATTGAATATTAAAACCGAAAGCGACAAAAGAAAGCCCTTCACAGCGGACATGTTATGAGATTAAACCGCAAATGTTAACACAGTTTTGTTGTATCCGACGCGTTCGTGTTTATGTACATATAGGTAAGTATATAAGGCTCTAATTAACTTTAACTTTGATCCACGTGTTACTGTTATGTATTCCACTTGCTTGGCATATTTACACAAAACACGTTGATTTATTAGCGGAAAAACTTTGCGGTGAGCCAGAATATACGGCATGGTAACAAAAATAATTAGCGCTTTTTAAAAATGTTTTTTGTAAATGAAACTTTATTTACATCATCACAAAATTTTTCCTTTATCTATCGCATGTCTCATACGTGGGCCGAGTGAGGGTATGGGTAAGTCGTGCATGATTTGCATCAGCTGACATCATGCTACGTAGTTTGGAATTTTATTACTTATAGTTGATCCAGCGAACTTTGTTTCGCCTCAGAAGCAACAAGAAGAAATTAAAATGGTTATTGTGGCATATCCTTGAGAGATAGACTTAAACCACCGGAGACTTTTTTGTATAATAATATTTTAAGGTGTAGAGTGAATCAGCCAGCATTTGCAATTAAAGTACCAAATATCGTAAATTATCATTTTTTTAGTACATTATACATGAATTATACATACAAACCACCCTGTTGATACCCTCTATCTATAAATAAACAAAACATAACATAGCATAACTTCACGCCATTGTTACCCGAAGGTGTAGGCAGCGGCTGTTAAGCCTCGTCTCGCCGTTATGTTTACGTCCCAAATGGAATAGGTGGCGAACCTATTGCCATACCGGGCACAAAGTTTTCAGTCATCGATATTTATCACGCATAACTTTCCGAAAACAATTTTGAAAAGTCATTGGTGTGAGCCAGTGTCAGGATTCGAACCACGACCTCTGGATTCAGAATCCGTGTGCTCGACCACTAGGCCACCGAGAAACACATCAAAATCCGGTATTCATGTTTACAACTCATCTTGTTGTAAACACTTTCATATAAAAACAAACGCAAACACTATAGAGCTTTAAATTAGATTAATTTTAACTTTTTCTAGTATTTATTCATATTTGTTTAAATTTGTCGAGCTTAAATTTTATTATTTTTTTTATTTCTTAAGAATACATTTTTAAATATTTATTTTTAATTATGTTTGCAGATATAAATTAAAAGGGTCCACACGCAATGTTAAATTTTATGTAACAGATACTATCTCGAATACGCAAAACTTTTACCTCAAAAGTCACTAAATGTGCAACAAGTACCTATTAAAGTATAACTATAGTAGAATACTCGCAGTAGGTCGTATACGTAAAAAGCGTTTTTTTTATATTTTATTTTATTTAAGGGATTCCAGCTTTGTGTTTGTTCGATATATAAGAGAGAGAGAGATGCGTAAATTAAGTATTTAAAAGTCATAAAAGTCTAAAAATCGTATATTTTATAGCGCTGAGATGTAGGAACTGCAGACAGCCACGACACACTGTCCATGACCAAATTTAGCACGTCCTTGTGGAATCTGATGTCAGAAGTCTTAAAGTCGACAAGCATTTATGATACGGGTTATGAAAGTTAAGAATGCGAGTGAAGTGTGCCTCTTTTTCAAGTTATGTGCGGTATAATAACATAAAATTACCATCCTATAATAATAATATACAGCGGTATATTGTCAGCTTTCAATAATAAATATTATTTATCGAATAAATGAGTATATAAATAAAGATTTAAGAGCCCGTTATTGAACCCGAATTGGTGAAATGTTGATCTTTTTAAATACTGATTTATAGCTAATGATGGCAATCGATAAATGAGTATCTCAGAGTATCTAATTTTTATCGTACTATCTGCATGCTCAAGGCGGTTGTGTTACGCTTGTGGTAGTTAAAGTTACGTGGTTTTCAATATGTACATACACATAAATGTTGTTTTAGCCGCCTAAATGTGCTTATGTATTTCGTTCAATCGATAATAATCTGATGTTAAACAGAATTTTCATCTGTTATAGAGGGTTTTTTTTAACCATTAAAGGTGTAAAAAGGGTGGGCTTTGCCATCGATTGATTTATACGGGTTGTGAAGGATCGTCTCGTGGGTGGTGCCACCATCAATAACTTCATGACGGACAAGTCGTCTTGGGACCGTCAAGTTGCTTGCTCAACGCGGATTGTGTTGTTTCTGTTTTGGAATTTGTTCACTTATTTTTGAGTTGAGGCGTTAAGTAATCATTTGTGATACTTACCAACTTTTTTATATTTTAAATTTGCTTTATGTTATTTTTTATTCTATGCTACATATAAATTGTTCACGTTTGTTGCACAACGTTTCCATTCTTAATAAAAGATGTCGTGTCAGTTGTGCTCGGCTAAAATAGTTGCATGGAATTTGCCACGTTAAATTGTAGGATTTAATTTGTTTGGGTCTTAACTGTGATGGTAAAGTATTCTTGCTCATACCTTTTATAAATAAGCCTATTGCTATGTTTTTTATGTTACAGATGGTTTAAAAAGAGTATTTGGCACGTGAGTTGCGCGTCTTGTCCGGTTCTTTTCATAGTAGCCCCTACACTCGCAATCTTGCCGCTCGCGATTTAGTCGATTTAGTGCGATTGTTTCCCTGTTTTTTTGTTCCGAGAAGAAACATTCCTAAAGTTCTCGTGTTTGTATATGTCGTTGAAAATCTTAAACCATGTATTTCTCGATTATTTTGAGTGCCTGTGAAAGTATAGTTATTTTCTATTTTGATTAATTTTAAAATGCATCGTTTCATTCTTCCGTGGCTCACCTTTCCCTTCCCTGCTCTCTCGCTGTTGAAGGTGTCCATAAGTGGCGCTAGTCACTTACCATTAGGCGACACATTTGCTCGATTTTCCTGTTTTTCCATAAAAATACAATCATCGGCGGTTGAAACAACATTTATGTATGTACATATTGAAAACAATGACAATTTCACAACTTGAATATTGAAGTGGAACACCAATATTAGTCAGTGCTTTCCGAGGTCCATTGTGAATAAATATTAAATTAAGCACTCTGGTGAAATGTATTAAACTGTCAGCTGACAATGTTAGTCGCCGTGCAACGGAACGGCGCTAATTGTAGCAGAGTGATTTGTACATGTGAAAAGGTTTTCAGAATTGCATTTAAAACTTTTGTGTGTGTTTCCTTCATAATTATAATTGAAAAAATGGCATTTTTATAACAATAACTTTATTTTTTGGAAAAATATTTTTTTTATCAAGAAAGCAACTAATGCAAGTACCGGCCGCCGACGAAGTAGACAACTGAAAAGTAACAAAGTTGTAAAACCCCTAGGGCTAAATTATAAGTGATATAAATGAAGAAATCATATAAAACAATACATTGATGGAAATAATTATTGCAATCTAGAGTCTCACTTTGTTAAATAACACTATTTGACAATGATTTTAATACTTTATCCCACCGTGCAAACTCTCACAATCACTAATAAGATATTTGCGTTTAAGTACTCTTGTCATTTAATTTAAATTTGTAATAAGTATTTAAGCAAAAAAGGTTAAAGTTATCTATATGAAATTCATAAAAGAGTATTTAAATTGTATCTTTTGACCTAGCCAAAATAACACATTTATATTTCAAAGAAAAAAGAGTTTAATTATACTGAGATCGCAGGTTAAAAAACTATTTGACTGCATACATGTAGTACGCTAGGTCACAGTATGGCTCATAAATTGAATTATTTTAACAAATGTCAAGGTTATATTTAATGGCATATTGATACGCTAACGTGACGTATTCAAAATTCTTAATACTTCTTCACGTCATTCTGAAGGTACGATTCTTCAAAAACTTACTTGATGGGTTTGTTGTATCTGAAACAGCAAGTTTTCTTTTATATAATCCTTAAGAATTTCCATTGTTATACTTTATCGTGTTCAAATCTCCAATATTATATTTTTATTCGTTTTTCGTAATGTGAAAAATTTGAAAAAATTTGAAAATGTGAAAAAAATTTGTTCCACAGCAAAAGTAATAAAGAAGTAAATTTGGGATTTATTTATTTTTCTTTACTACATCATATATGAATTATAGATAAAAAAGTATCGCGTTGATACCCTCTATTTAATAAAAAAAACCGCAACAGGATCCGCTGCATAGTTTTAAAGATATAAGCATATAAGGAGACAAAAAGCGGAAAGCGACTTTGTTAAATGCTATGTAATGGTGATCTGTAAAATAATTGCAACCTAGCCGAAACCATTCATTGGCTAATTTTCTTTTTTATTATTTTTACGTAATATGCAACGCAAAAGCCTATATATATACCTAATAACATTCTTTGTTGCTTAATTTTACTTCTGGTGGGAGATAAACCACCAACTAAAACAATTCTAAGAAGGGTTAACGTCAGGCAGGCCGGTCGTAAAGCGACGGCCAAATCATTTGACAACATGGAAAGTTTGAAAGGATGACATTTTGTGCCGACCGAGTTTCAGAGAGAGAGAGGGAAAATTCAGAAATGCTGCTATTGATTGAGTAACAATATGAAAATACTTAGATAAAAAATGATTGGAAAGAACCGGAAAAATATATTATATATGTCGGCGTCAGCGCAAGGCGTCATAATCAATCATTGTAAAACCAATTAAAACACCCGATTTATAAACAATAAAAATTAGAGACTATTAATACTTATAATAATTCTAGTTATTTATTGTAGGATTTAACATGTGTAAACACAATTTGAATATTATCATTATGTAATTTAGCGGCGTTGATGTGCGAGCGCCATCTTCCGATTGTTGTAGACAAATTAATATCTGCTTTTCAAATATGAATATAGAACTACTAGAAAATTGGTAATAATCATAATTAATTATGAAACGAATTTGCAGATATTAAGGTGATTTTAACACGTTAGTTATTAATTGTAAAGTGTCCTCAAATCAACGAAAAACGTGTAGTACGAGCGCTGATTGGCGCCACAGGCCGGATGTTAGTTTGACAGGTTATTCTTTGATTTGGAGGGACGCTTCATGGCCGCTTTTGTAAAAGAACGACACGAGCGTTGGATACGGCGCCGTTCTTATGCAAGTGATCGAGAGACGTCGACATGCTGTGGCCTACATGAGCATGCGCACGACCGAAGCGGAAAGCCGCTATCATTCGTATGAACTCGAAACCCTAGCTGTGGTGAGAGCTATCAAACATTTTAAACAATATTTATATGGCCGTCATTTTAAAGTCATTACAGACTGCAACGCCCTAAAAGCGTCCAAACACAAAAAGGAGCTACTTCCAAGAGTGTATCGTTGGTGGGCATTCCTACAAAATTATAGTTTCGACATCGAATATAGAAAGGGGGATCACATTCAACACGCAGATTTTCTAAGCCGAAATCCGAGCAGTATGCAGGTGAATGTTATGACACGTGACCTGGAGTGGGTAAAAGTGGAACAACGTAGGGACGCTAATTGTCGTCCGATTATAGATGTTTTGGCACAAGGTGAACCTGTCGAAGGTTTCGTATTGGAGGATGACATACTGAAAAGGGTATGTACCGATCCCACTTTTGGCCAACAACAAAGGATTGTAGTCCCTGAGGCATTTCAATGGAGCCTCATCAATACATATCACAATTCCCTTAAACACCCTGGTTGGGAGAAAACTTTGAGCAAAATAAGGGATACCTATTGGTTCGATAAGATGAGCTCGACTGTCAGGTCATTCACTGACAACTGCGTAATATGCAAGACGTCGAAAGGAGCATCAGGCGCAGTCCAGGCACAACTCCATCCTATACAAAAACCGTCCACCGCATTCGAGGTAATACACATGGACATTACAGGAAAACTAGGCACAACAGTCCACCACGACTATATTATTGTGACCATCGATGCCTACAGCAAATATGTACTACTTCATTTCACAAATAATAAGAATCCACAGAGTACCTTGGCAGCATTGAAACGGTCCGTACACTTGTTCGGTACACCAGTCCAGATCATCGTAGACGGCGGACGAGAATTCCTCGGTGAGTTTAAGGAATATTGTAACCAAATAGGGATAAATATACACACAATCTCGCCAGGGACTAGCCGAGCGAATGGCCACAATCAAGAATGCATTGGTAATGATAAATAATTACGAAACCGAAAACTGGCATACTGCACTTGATAGTTTACAGCTAGCACTTAACTGCACACCACACAAGACTACTGGCGTAGCACCATTAACCTTGATCACTCGGCGTAAGCACTGTGCCCCACCTGAACTTGCCAGTTTGGTAAATATTGATGATGAATCCGTTGACATGAATCAGTTGGAACAGGTGGTAAACAACAAAATGCTGACAGCTGGTGAGCGAGAAAAGCAGCGCTTCGACAAGAACAAAGCTCGTATTTATTCCTTTCGAAGAGGGGATTACGTGTTGATTAAAAATAATCCCCGTAACCAAACTTGCCTCGACCTAAAGTTTAGCGATCCCTATGAAGTGTGTAGAGTCCTAGACAACGACCGCTACATGGTGAAGAAAGTAATCGGGCGGGGGCGACCTCGCAAGGTTGCTCACGACCAGCTCCGTGCAGCTCCGTGCAGCTCCAGCTCCGGGCGAACAGTCTACCGTGTCGGCGGGAGCGAATGACCAAAACCCCGCAACACCTCTAGCTGTGGACGCCGCGGTGACTGAGTCACCATTACCGTCCACCTCCAGAGAATAGGCGGCATCTGCGTACTCTTCGCCAGTAGCTCCACCACAATAAAGTGAGTGTACTCATTTCAATATACTATACAGTTAAAAAGCCTCCAGTTAAAGTAAATTCAATATACCAGCAATATGATAAAATCATTCCAAAGGGAATGCATATTAATACCTATACATAACTGCTTATACTTTCTAAAAGTGAAGTGTACAAATATAGTTGTTATAAATGTGTAACACCCGTCCATTGCAAAAGCTCGCATCCTTACCTTTTCAGGGCCCCTGTGTCCACGGTCATTATAACATGGCCCAGAGCACAGCATCAACCACAATATATTCCACTCCCGTGTGTACCACGGCGCACAGGACCGCCCAGAGCACACCAGCAACCCTATAACTTTATGGCTATCAAAGCTTACAATATATGGTTTATGTAAAACCAATGATGATATAATAAAAACAAGTCGCTATGTACCACGGCGTACGAGACCGCCCAGAGCATAGCGTCCTTATATGTTAAACATACCTACAATGCAATAACTATATTACCTACTTATATCCTCCTATACTATAAAGTATAACACTACCATATTGATTTGAGTGATATTAAAGCAATGCGTGTATGCACACTAAATAAGTATTCACTCCATACCCTATGTTAGGCTCTAGATACAGATGCCTATCTTAAAATTGATGCCATTGTTTCAGAATAAAGGCTAGTGCAGAGCACGCACTGCCTATCAGAATGGCCGTGTCGGCGTCAGCGCAAGGCGTCATAATCAATCATTGTAAAACCAAGTAAAACACCCGATTTATAAACAATAAAAATTAGAGACTATTAATACTTATAATAATTCTAGTTATTTATTGTAGGATTTAACATGTGTAAACACAATTTGAATATTATCATTATGTAATTTAGCGGCGTTGATGTGCGAGCGCCATCTTCCGATTGTTGTAGACAAATTAATATCTGCTTTTCAAATATGAATTTAGAACTACTAGAAAATTGGTAATAATCATAATTAATTATGAAACGAATTTGCAGATATTAAGGTGATTTTAACACGTTAGTTATTAATTGTAAAGTGTCCTCAAATCAACGAAAAACGTGTAGTACGAGCGCTGATTGGCGCCACAGGCCGGATGTTAGTTTGACAGGTTATTCTTTGATTTGGAGGGACGCTTCATAGCCGCTTTTGTAAAAGAACGACACGGGCGTTGGAGCTGTGGAATTGAGCGGTCGACTTAAGAGCTAAGTACTTATTTTATTAATAGCTATGTAAAACTCTGATCACTGCACTGTGTAGATAATAATTTTATTTGAGAAAGACTGTGTCCGTTGGGTAAATAAATCGGGTGTGTATTCATAAAGATAATTATTAATTATTGTAATTAAAATCTGTGGATTGTCTCTTGTTTTTTTATAATGAATTTAATGGTGACGAGCCTAATGGTGACGTCAGCTCGGCCGACGTCACTATTTCTAAAAACTATTCACATACGGCTTCGCCGTTATATATAATAGTGAACATTATCAATGCGTAAACTTACTTATATTTTTAATTTTAATGATATCTTCTCAAATTAAAGAACAAAGACTGCCATTCTTAATAATTTAAGGACAAAACGGACGCATAAGGTTGGTCAATAAAAAACGACTGTATAAAAACGGCAAATTTATATTTTCTGTTTCCATGCCATGTATATTTTAGCTGACCAAAGAGTTTTCTGCGAATAAATCCAAGTGGCTTGTGTAAATATGTGAAGCAAGTGGAATACATAACAGTAACACGTGGATCAAAGTTAAAGTTAATTAGAGCCTTGCACACTTACCTATATGTACATAAACATGAACACGTAGGATACAACAAAACTGTGTTAACATTTGCGGTTTAATCTCATAACCTGTCCGCTGTGAAGGGCTTTCTTCAATTTGTAATTTTCCGTGTAATATTCAATTATAGCGAGAAACGCTAGATTGCTAACATATATTTACGCGAGCTCGTGATTTTACTGTGGCATAAAAAATAGTTCCGCACCTAACTACTAAATCAGAAGTATCGGCTTTAAAAAAGACACGAAGGATACTTTAAAAAAGATCTAAAATATCTAAAAGATTTATTAAAAGTCACTGGAATACTAATAAGAAAAATGCGTGAAGTTATGTTTAGACTCTTTTATAGCTATGTAAATGTTGGCACATTCCTCTAAGAAAGATTTAACCACAAAAAAAAAATATAGTTAGACTTACATAATATTACTCACAGAACAATTCTCAAGAGGATCACTAAAGTGGAAGATAAAATCTTCTACCTTCTTTTACCGTTATAATATTGAATGCCTGATTCGTATTGTCAATACAAGATGCTCTTAAGCAATCTAATAACATTCAAGATTTTCAGAACGACAAATAGGCTGCGGTTTTATATAACATTCTAAAGATTTTTGGAAGATTTAGTCTATAGTTTACATGGAATATATGGTGTTTGAGTGCTTTTATATGATTTTTGGATAGAGCCAAGCAGTTCGCTGCATGAATGGGTTAGCTCGACTGATAAGGTACCACGATCTTTTAGAAGATTGATGTAAAGTAGCCACCCCCTTTCATCATCCTTTCCTATCCTACTCACTTAAATATCAGCAACGCAACAGTAATACTATAAGAATATGTTTTGCAGGTGTCAATGGATGGCACTAGTCGCTTACGACAAGATGACGCTTCTGCTCGTATTTCCTAACTTAAATTCACTCCTTTTAATAGGTCTATCGCATAAAAAAGAGTACACTTATGTTAACATTAGTCAAGCAGGCTGCTTGCTTGTTTATCAGTGTATTTTTATTTAGTATGAAATATGATGATATGGTCTCGGTGGTTGCGTACACGGCTTCTGATCCAAAGATCCGAGTTTGAATCCTGACACTGGCTGACACCAATGACTTTTCGAAATTGTTTTCTGAAGTTAAGAAAACTTCATGCCCGGTATGGCAATAGGTTCGCCTATTCCATTTGGGACGTAAACATAACGGCGAGACAAGGCTTAACAGCCGCTGTCTACGCCTTCGGGTAGGTGTGAAGTTATGTTATGTTATGAAATATGATTTATTTACATAACTTTACTTCATTTTCTACCCGAAGGTGTAGACGGTCCATTTGTTTTTGTTTTTCTTCACCTCGCTCAACATGTTCACCTAGAATAGATGACGAAACCTACTGCCATACATTGGGCACAATATCGTCAGTCATCGATATTTGTTACAAATAGCAATAGAATTTCATAATAATTCTTCTTGATTCAGAAGCGAGGAGCCCACTTTCCAGACGCCCGAGAAGATTCGTGTATAATCTTTATAAATCTACCACTTAAACTTAAATCCAATTAGTCTTAAATAAACGACGCAATTATTTACATGTAAACATTTTACAGAGACACATAATTGAGTAGATTAAATTAATACGCGTTAAGAACAAGAAATGAGGGGTCTTTGAAATTTTACCAGAAAAATCTCTAGGTTTTTATAAAAATCAATGGGTGGAAATTGGAGTAAAAACCGATTTAGGAAGAACTTGTAGTTTTCTACAAGTTCTTCCTAAAGCGGTTCTAAAAAAGAGGTCGTTTATTAGATAAAGTAATAAATTATATAAATTATCTATATTATCTATATAATAATTATTAATATATGATAAACAGTCTCGGTGGCGCAGTTGTTGAGCACACGGCTTCTGATCCAGAGGTCCGGGGTTCGATTCCAGACACTGGCTCACACCAATGACTTTTCGAAATGGTTTTCGGAAGTTATGTGTGATAAATATCGATGACTGAAAAACTTTGTGCCCGGTATGGCAATAGGTTCGCCACCTATTCCATTTGGGACGTAAACATAACGGCGAGATGAGGCTTAACAGCCGCTCCCTACACATTCGGGTAACAAAAGGCGTGAAGTTATATTATGTTATGTATGTTAATATAAGATATTATCAATGTAAAGCTATAAAAGCAAATCCTAAGAGAAAAACAAAAGGTGAATTTCGGTTTACTGAACATCCAATGAGGCGTAACTTTTGTTAACATACAAATAAAATTTAAAACCGCTCTCTAAAATAAAAGTCAATGAGTAACCGTAATTGCTTAGCTTTAAATGGTTTTAGGCCAAAATAAAAGTACTTACAAGAAAAGCAAATTGCAACAAAGCAATTTCTATTTATTTATTTAACTTAATTTACTATACCTAAGTTTTTACTGAGATTAAAATTTACCATTAATTTACTACGACTCTACTTTTTTTTCTACGTAAAACTATTGTAGAATTAATGAAAGTTTTGGTATTATTGAACTTATTATGTGCCCGCAAAATAGTAAAAAATAAAATGTATACTTTACACGTGCACAACTTCACGTCCAGTCTATTACGGTAGGCTGAGAGCATTCTCGCAAAGCTCACTGGCTTCTTCTACTTTTATAACTCTTGTCATACACGCTTAAATGTTATGTGATGTTTTCTTTAACAGTGAATTTACATGGATGATGACATTACGGCTACAGTCAAAACAGTCAGTCAGTCAGTACAAAGTATACAGTCACTTTTTATTTTAAGATTTAAATTATTGTAAACAAATAATGGTATATGAAAGGAATATATTTTAACTAAAATATGATATTTTTGAATTAATTTTAATGTATTTATTCACTTTTAATATTTAATAACAGGATAGGATAATATTTACAAATTTGAAAAGGCAATATTGAGGGAATAATTTTGATGAAATATTAAAAAAACTTTATTGATTACTAATGAGCAATATAATATTGAAGGTTTAAATTTGTTAACTGATATTTTGATGAAAATATTAATGAAATAAATGTTTAAATGTGTATATCTGCTTAGTCAATTTTGCATCATCCATTCTTTCCACTTGTCCGTACTATCGGAGCACGACCTACACTGTCTTTCAATCCAACTTCCTTCTTTACAACCTTCTTTTGATCTATGTAAATGAAACATACATTATAGTAAATCTCAGTTATCTGGAAGTCGAGTACTTCGACTGTGAATAAAGAAATTGTAGGATTGAATCCAGACTTACAATAATTACTTCACGAAGTACTTCTCGGAAGTTATGTGTCATAAATATCAATGAGTTATTTTTTGTTATAACAAGAATATTTGTCAAAAGTGAAATCCTATCTTATATATATATATATATATTATTATATATATATAAACTCTACCAAGCTTGGAGTTAATCTAGCATAATAATCCCATAAGCAAGGAAGTTTGTAAATGTCTGTATTGGTACATGGTATAGTCACAGGTGTATTCTGTACATAGCGATGATTGATCACTACAGTCGGGAATCGGTTCCTATGCGGTACAAAGTATTATTCCCCCGTGAATCGTTATAGTTTTTTCGGTAAAAATAATACTAAACAAAACCGATTATCTGTAGTCAACATCATAAAAGTTGGATCTTTGGACAAATGTTATGATTGATGTGACTTTTGAAAGTTACTTTTTGTACCCTAATAATAAAAATAATTATTATTATTAACATTATTTTAACTATTAGTCGTTGTTGTCGTCGTCGTTGTTCCAGTTAAAAGAGATTTTTTTTTATATAAAATCTGTATTTCTTTGTTTTAACCTAAACAGTTTTGTAATGTATGTAGTCTTATGAACCATCCTATACCAAAACAATACCTGTAATAAATTTATCTATGTACCTGTGTCTTTATTCATGCATTCTTGCTGCCTTTTTTTCAGTTCTAGAATTTACTATTCAGATTACTAAAATCGGAAAATTATATCAGGAATGATACTTGAACACGTGATAACATGCTTCAAAACCATGGCATAATTCTTATTATTTGACGATTTTTGTAAAGAATTTGATTTATAAAAATACATTATGCAATTATAACAATAAGAAGACGGCCACACTTTTCTTGACTAAATTATGTTCTTGGGGAATGTGATTTCAGGCGCCTTAAAAAGCCTTAAAACAAGAATAATAAAAGTCATAGCTACGTCTGAGGTCTGTATGAATCCTGTTTTATGACACTCTGTTCTATTTGCCCACCCTGCAATGGGGTTAGGTAAGGTATAACTCAATATATCTCCTTAATAATGAATGAAACTAACGTTCATAAATTCACCTTTGTAATTTAAGCAGGTTTAATATTTCATGTGGCTCATCGCGTACGCACAAAAGCCTCGAGAATATTCCGCAGCTATAGCTTGTTTGTTTGTTTGTTAGTTATAGGCGATTAGTCTCAGCTACGTCACGTGTCACCACAACACCACAACATGTCGCGTGATCTATGTACGTACATTTTAATTTAATATTAAGTTACGAAAATAAACGTAGACTTATGTACAGGAAAGTAACATACCTAATATTTAGTTTATTTGTGACTAAGATCGATATTATCTTACTACTATTATTTGTACTTAAGTACATTTATACTGGTTAGTATCTACTTAAAATATTCTAAGTTTATTTTCCGTTTTTGGTTCTACTCATGATTGGCCTTAATACTTGAAATAAACCCGGTCGTAAGGACCACGTCCGTGTTTTGTTATTCCCACAGACTTACTCCCGTCAAGCACTCGAGTTAATGTGTAATTTCAATTTACTATTTCACTTGATTCTACTTGATGTATTGTGTGTTGCTTCGCAACTCATCACGGACTGCTTTCGCATATATAGTGAAGCCATAATAAGACATAAGAAGCCATAATAAGCAATTGTAAATATAATTAATGAAATGAAACAAACCAAATTAAGAAAAAAAAACAGAAGTTTAGCAGTTGTAAAATTATAATAATATTTTTTTTTGTTTTGCAAAGTTCTAATAAAAATGTGTTCGCCCTTTTTTGTGGGAAGTATTCCCTATATTGGGCTGCATTCTCCAGTTTAAGGAAAACCTTGATATTCATTATGTGTTCTGAAACATGAACATTGATCATTGATCTTGATTGAAGATATCTTGAAGCCCGCAGGAATTATTTTCTATTCATAACACGCACACCTTGTTACACTAACAATAACATTTTTTTCTAAGGTCTTTTAAACTTAAAGGAGTAAGCGGCTGTAAGTCATCAAGATACCGATTTTTTAAGACCTTATGATAGATGGAATTGGCTTTTTTGGCATAATATGAGAGTAAAGATATAAATATCTACTTCCAAAATGATCATAGAAAAGCTATTGCCATGTTCACGGGTTCCAACCTTTGAATTAAATATATAGTACTGAACCACTAAGTCAACAAGACTGTAATACAAATAACATAAGTCTTAATAAAACCATCATGAGACTTGGTTTTTTTTTATGAACACTCCGAGAGTTTTTATAGTTTGCAACCTAGCTAAATTTATTTTGTTCGTATATTTTGAAAGTCGTTCAGAGATTTGTTACATATAAATGAGTATTATGGCTCTCTAGAACTGCTATGTTGACACATACGCATAGGCAAGGAGCTTTATTGCTACAAATGTGATGAAAATGTAAATTCACCCCTACGACACCCCCTATTTGTCGAACACTTAAACATTGGCTCTTTTCAATCTTGAGCTACATCTTATTTTCGCAACTGAATGTAAATGTACTTTGGTACTAATTTGGTCTGGACAGTAAAAAAATCGTCTTTGATCGTTTGTTCATGGTTTTTACCAATGATTTGTATAAATTTCACTTTTCTGCCAGAAAATGTAAGCAGTGAATACCAACTTGTCAAATTTTTAATACCCGAATGAAATAGATAGCGGAATATATTGACGCACATGTGACGTGCACGAAGTTTTCAGTCATCGATATTTATCACACATGACTGCCAAAAGAATAATACCGAAACAACTGTTATGGATTATATTGTGTTTATTTAGAATCTATTTTCTATTTATTTCCCGACGTTTCGGACTCTTTACAAAGATCATTTTCACTCCTAAATAAATGCGATATAATCCATAAAATTTGTTTCGGTGTTATGAATGTGATTCGTGAAAGTCTAAGACATAAATATGACAAAAAGAATTTCAAGAAGTCATTCATATCATTCCGGATTCGATCCTTCAACTTTTTGATTCAGAAATCCTCGACTGCCAGACCTCTGAGATCAATAATAATTTCTAAGAATGATATGATATACAAACATATACATGGTTTCCTATGGTTTGTTAGGAAAGTCTTGGTGATCCAGTGGTCGAGCACCCCGCTCCTGAATCTAGAGATAGCGGGTTCGAATCCTCACACTGGCTCACACCAATGACTTTTCGAAGTTCTTTTCGGAAGTTATGTGTGAAAAATATCGATGACTGAAAACTTAGTGCCCGGTATGGTAATAGGTTCGCCACCTATTCCATTTGCGACGTAAACATAACGGCGAGACGAGGCTTAACAGCCGCTGCCTACACCTTTTGGTAGAGAAAGGCGTGAAGTTATGCTATGTTACATGGTTTGCTACAGTAATCTTCTCCTGTTTGAAATACACTAGCTGTATATTCGTATCCGGAAGTTATTTCGCAGAGGCTTCTGAGAATAAGTTATTTATACAATACTACGATTAACATATTAACATACTATTTGTTTTAAATACACATACATACATACATACATAACTTCACGTCAAAGTTCTTGCGGGTTAGGGAGAGAGAACAGAGAATATACATTTGAAGCCGGTAATAATTGCAACCAAAACTTTCAAAAGATAATTTAATTGTCAAAGTGTTTCAATTAGTGCTTTGTTTATATAATTGGCAATTTGTAAGATCCAAACGACTATTATATTACCTCTCGTAAGCGGTTGACAAAATCAAATCAGTGTTAACAATTCCCGAGTTAATTGGTACATTGATCAATCAAGACCGATACTCTTATTTATTGATTGTACAATTGTATAATTAATCTTACTTTGCGGTTATCCTTTCAAACCATCCATCAAGGGGTTGGAAATAATTTGCTATTCATCAAATAAACTGGGTATATATAAGTCAATAAATTGTTATGAAAGTTGTTCGCGATTACTTAAAAAACTAAAGATCATCTCAAAATAATGTTTTGATAGACGTAAAGCCATGCAGTTCATTGCACGAATGGGACGGCTCGATCGGTGAAATACCACTGCCTCTCATAATTTCAGAGTAAAGTAACTCACGCCGCGTTTTGTTCAGTAAGAAAGCAATTCGGAGGGCCACCTCCTTCTCCCATCTCCCTCATCTCACTATATCTTCTTCGTATCCCATTTTAAAAACCGGCAATGTAACTGTAACCCTCTTAGCGTTACAAATGTCCATGGGCGGTGCTAGTCATTCACGCTCAGGTGACCCGTTTGTTTCTTTGCTCCCCTCTAAAACATCTTTTTTCGACAAAATATTTGTTGCTGTGAACCTGATAGAGGTAGTTCAAGTAAGTGTAGATATTTTTAGCCTGATTTTGTGAACTTTAACGCCCCAGGTAAGGGTCCTTGCACACTATAATGACATCCTCGAACATTCCTTTAATACATAAATCACGATGCGAGCAATTTATTGCCTTTGTAGAGTAGTCCATCGACTAAACTTTCTATAAAGGCTTTCCCATGAAGGGATAGAGATGAAGTAGGTAGTATTGAAACTTTAATCAAGCCTTAGAGATATCTCTATCTTGGAATTATATTCTATCTTGTAATAATTGCAGTTGTTGATTTTGTGATGCAAAATTAAAGATTATTTGGTAATCTCGGTAAATATACTGTTTTTTTTTGCTATATATCGATGTATCGTTCGGAGATAGGTATTACAATAATATTAAATGCTCTAAAAGAACCGTAACGCCTTTAGCTGTATATTAATACCGATTAGCGCCAGCCAATCGGTTACCACCGGGTCGTCAACTTGCCCGTTTGCCCTTTTTGACTTTTTTTTACTAAATAAGTGTGGATAAATTTGACAATTTGTTTGAAATCAACTATAAATATACCAGGCATATAGTTGGAAGAAAATTCTTTGAGAAGACCCACACTTTACGCTTCATTAATCTTTGATTGTGGCTTTGGGTGTCGTCTCTTGGTACACAGGTCACGTAGGAATCCAAAGATGGATCTTAAACTTCTCATTTTAAGACTCTTCAACAAAATTAGAACGTATATACCTATAAGTATATACTATCGTTCTTTAAAACTTGCGTACTTTAATCTCTTGGTAGAGCACTAATGCTGTTTTTTTTATAGTTTTTTTTAGCAGTTTAAAATCAATTCAATGTTTTTTTGTATATTTTAATGATAAATATCTAATGAGTAGAAACAGCCACTTTACACTTTTAAACTAGAGGGAAAATTTCCTAACCTCATCCTTAGCATCCGAATGTATAGGCAGAATTAAATCATGTACCTGTATATACATTATTCTCACAATTTTGATAACAGGTATTGTACTGAAGTATATATAGTTACAATAGTATAGTTTGATATATATATATATAGTGAGTTGTGAGTTAGCGTAATTACTTAACTTAAGTCAACGGACTACACCTCAAAGGCAATAAATTGCTAGCATTATTATTTGTTTTAAAAGAATAATTAATAAAATTTGGCATATTTTTTAAAAAATAATATGTATTCAGGACATAGGGTTAATAATAGGTATTGTGTGACATTCATATGATTTTATTTATTCAATTCTCCTATAGTATAAAGATTGTAATTATCATAAATTATAAATAGTTCCCCATAAAGATATTATCACCAATAATTTGGATACGCAGCTAACTGTACCTGAAACAGTAAATAAAATACGTTACACACGTTTGTTTATACAGTAAAGTTTTCGTAGTGATTTCTTATAACTTCACGCTTGTTAGATACCTAAAGTGCAGGCCACAATTACACTTTCAATCGGTGATTTTTTGACTGAGTCTGAAGCGTTAATACTGAACAGTGGTAGAGGCACGCAGTTCCTTGTAAGAATAGGCCGGTTCGACCGGTGAAATAGCGCGATCTTTTAAAATATTGATGTAAACTGGCTCATGCCAGGTTTCACTCAGTAAGAACGGTATTCGGAGAGGTTGCTCTCCGAATACCTCCCCTTTTCCCTTCCCATCCCACTTCCTATTTTAAGGGCCGGTAACGCAACTGCGGCACTATCTGAGTTCAAGTGTCCATGAGCAGCTTTTTTGCTTGGCATTATCGACTATCCTATACAAAAAATGTAAAGCGTAAGTCTGTAATCCAAAGCTGTATAAAGAAAAAAGATGTCATAGAAAAAATATACAGACCTTCATCTATAGAATCGGGCATAGTCATGCTGTTCATTTCCGAGTCTCTCAAGAATATATAGTTAGCTTTGAATCCAGTGCCATCCAATCTGTCGTTTGATCTGAAGGTGATCCTGAGAAAGTTCTTCTGTGAGGTGACTTGTAACTCTTTTACTTGTCCGCAATATCTGTGACTTTGAGACTCAATCATCTGATGAAAAAACTGCAGATAGTCACTGGCTGATACAGCTTCACACCTATAAAGAGATATGATTAATAAACAAATGAAAATATTGGACACACTAATAAAGATACAAAAAATGTTAATATTTGACGTTAAATATAGCCTCATTATAAGAAAAAAATCAGTGACGTTTCAAACAATATTAAAAACAAGTCAGTTGCAAGTCGTTTCGTTTGACCAGACGTAGATTTCTGGAACCAGAAGTGACCTGAGTGAATTCTGACTCACGCCAAAAACTCTTCGACACCTGATTTATGGCAATAGCTAATTCTATGTTTGAAAATATTAATACGCATGATCCCAAATGTTACCATAGACTTCATGTCTCGGATTTGATGCACTTAACTTTATCGTAAAAGATTATGAAAACTTCAGAGCTGTAATAAATTTCTAAATTTTTATTTTTATTACTCACGGTATAACACCCTCGATGTCGAAATAAGTGAATTGTAAATGGACTCTTTCGTTTTCGTCTCCATAGAAGAAATAATTACACTCTGTGTCCCTTGGATAGAGACCGGGATAGTTCGGTGACGTCATAGCACCTCTGGGCCTCTCACTGCTGTTGAATACGAAGGCACATGGAAATTCCAACAGCTGTGTTCCCATGTTAATACCGTAATCTAAAAATAAATATTGTTTTGTTTTTATATCTATTCGAATTAATAATATCAAATAAATTATTATTAAATCGGATAAATTATCGGTACCGAATCGAGTTATTTATAAAATGAACTTTAAAAATTATTCAACCATGAACTTTATTTTACAGTCAAAAACTTATGATCCATCAAAATTATTACTACTAAAAATCCCAACATCCCAACATGTCCTCACAAAGCTTGACTATAGATAGAAAATTAAGATATATGTTTATATGAAAGGGAGCCGTACCTGAGACAAAGGAATATGATATTTTGAATCCCCTGGCGTGTCTTGACGAGTATATCCCACGAAATTCGATAGATAACTTCGGTCCATTCGACATTATTGGATTTGGTATACTGTTCCCGCAAAATGATGCCATCTTTTCAAGACGACCATCTACATATAAAAATATGTCGAGAGAATCCATACTTTCACAACTGTAACAAAGACAATTTGTTTCAATATAGCCACTTCGAACAACTGGAATTTTTATTTCCATAAAATTATCATTGCAAATTTTCTATCTTACTATGTAAAAATATATGTTATTTTGGATAGCTTGGCAAAGTTATTACATCTACAATATACAAAATTACGGACAACGTTTCTAAATCTTGGTCCCTAGAGATAGGTGGCAAGTATGTATTGGAACCAACAACCCCCTTCGGATTGACAAACTACATTAAACTTCGGAGTAGACTATCTGGTTTCCGAGAAAAGTCTGCTCAATTCTACTATAACAGACTTCAAAACAAATCCTAAATAAACTAAACCAATAACTAGTCATAGTTTAAAATAGCATTCCAAAAACGTTGTTGAGAACATCTGTTATTTCTCTTTGTAAATGATATTTTAAAGTTAATTTGAATATAATAGAATGCGGTAACACACTTAACATAACTTCACGCCCTTTTCTCTCCGAAGATGTAGGCCGCGACTGTTAAGCCTCGACTCGCCGTTATGCTTACGTCCCAAATTGAATAGGTGGCGAACCCATTGCCATACCGGGCACAAAGTTTTCAGTCATCGATATTTTGTCACACATAATTTTCGAAATAAATTTCGTTAAATCATTGGTATGAGCTAGGATTCGAACCCGCGACCTCTGGATTTAGAAGCGAGGTGCTCGACCGCTGGACCGAGCTACCGAGACATGCAAATTTGCAAAGAATGCAGTTTCTATTATTTATCAATTATAACATGTCCAATGTCCGTGAGAATAGTTATAAATCTGAAGTATTTTAAGCTATTTTTACTCACTCAATTATACTTTCAGATATTCTTTGCAAACTGAAGTCTTCAAATACGAGCCTCACGCGTTCTCTACCTCTCGCAAGGAAGTCGTAATGACATTGCGTTTTCTGCGGATACGGCGACGGGTAGAGGGGCGATGATAATTTTCCCGTTTTTGTCTTATCACTGGTAAATACTTGGTGACAAGAAGATGCTGCGATACAAATAGTTCATTATAATATCATTATCATCATTACATAGTATAAAACAAAGTCGCTTTCCGCTGTCTGTCCCTATATATGCATAGATCTTTGAAACTTTGCTATCTTTGAAATTATGACGCGATTTTTTTAACAGATAGAGGGTATCAACGGGGTGGTTTTTGTACTCATTTACCCACAGTGAACACTGTAGCTAATAAAAAGAGACAATTTTTCAGATTTAGTTGGTACATTGATAGCAAACAGTGGCATTCGCCAAAAAGTCCACGATAGCATATGTCTATCTCTTAGGCATAATCCACAATTGCCATTTTTATTTCTTTTCTGAGGCAAAACAAAGTTCGCTGGGTCTACTAGTATTTTATAAAATTACAAAGAAGTTAAAAGTTTAAAAGAAACCGTTTTTAAGTTTAGCAAGTATGTCGAGTGAAATATTCATGCTCGGACATAATGAACTGAATTTTAAATTTTGTTTTGTCTAAATTTGAATTTTATATTCGCCGACGGACGCAGCTAAAATGTTGGGATGAAAATTAATTAAGAACTATTTATGCGTCAAAGAAGCATTATGAAATGTGAAATTCGTGTAGCCTGCTGCCTGGCTCTACAACTACTATTAAATTATTTTTACTTCTTTTACACTTTTTCGAATACAAAACGCAAACAAAAAGATTTTACGTTATATTCACGGTATAATAGCCTCTCCAATTTTAATGTATGACGGTCATTTTGTACGGAAATTGTGCAGTGGTGTTTTCAAATGGTGTCATTATTTAAATAGGTACTTACTGGCCGCGCTCACCGCCGGACCTAAGCCGGATATTCCCTCAGCATTGCTTGGCTTCTTATTATTATTATCGCCATCTGGGTAATATATTATTGATCAGATAATGTCATAAATTATTATTTGTTTTTTGAATTCTTACGTAATGTACGTTCCTAGGATTTATATATGCTGTGAAAAGGGAAAAACGAATCTTCTGATATTCACCAATAGTCATATATTTTATAGTAAAAACAAATCTCTTGCTTACTAGCTTAGTATAGGTATCTAGGCTTCGAAATTTGCTTTATCATAACACAAACAAAATTTGAAAAACTGGAAAACAATTGACATTTTTTTTTGGATTGTAATCCCCCAACTCGTAATGGTAATACTACTTCGATATACTTTTAGATTTGTCAATTTCAAAAGCAAACTTGTAAAATCCAAAACTTGCAAAACAGATGATGAAATTTAATATTCAGGATCAGAAACCGAAACCACACAACTTCAATGTGTTTGTTACAAGACTGTGGGGAAATCAAACAGCCTGTCACTTGTGAATTTTGCTTTTTAAATAAACAAAATTAGAGGTCCGCAACCGGTAGCCATAATGGGTAGCAACTACAAGGATATGCCTACCTTTGTGTGAATTTAAATAATTTTATGACAGTACATGTCATGTTTCATAGTAATTTAATTAATTATCAAAATAAAAAAGCGGCTATATAACTTGGCTACAGATTTTATTTAAATAAAAAAAATGTCAAATCCAATATCACATGTATACTGAACCTGTATTGGAGCTGTCGTCCATCTGGAATTGATATCTCGCTTTGAAACCCTGCCCTGGGTTATTTGAGTTGGCAGTAAATTGCACCAACAAATCTGGACCAGTGGATAGCACTTCATAGCCTGCGCAAGGTTTAAAAGAAAATGTTTGCAAACTCAGGTACAAATATACACCCTTAATACATAATCATCCATTTGGGGCAGACGAAAAATGAAAATAAAATGATTGTATTCCAAACAAATTCAATAGCTCAATTTTAATTAAAATTAATTAATACCACAGAATTCGTTTTTTTTGTGTTTTATATTCAGTTGACATCATAGAGAGTTAATTGCTAGCTTAAAAAAAACCTCAATAAAAAAGCCATTTCGATTAATCGAAAATCCCATATTAAATTGTACGATTCTTAATTTTATTCGATTGCATATTTAAACGAATAATTAAATATATATGTATAAATACAATATTTGCTCTGACATTATCTGTCCGCCTCTATCAAAAACGAAATTGCTTATGCCAATGCACTCATTCATAAAATCCAGAACACAATTTATACGTTAGTTTGCTTTTAATTAAAAATATTAATTGAATTGTATTTATTTCTTTGTTTATCAAGCATTTTGTATATTGCTGTATATAAATACGCAATATTTATTTATAACTTCTACCACGCTTTCTACTAGCTAAAACTTTAAGCATAGTAGCTTTAAGCAACTTTATAATGCATTTACTCGCCCAAATAGTCCAACTTATTGTTATGTTTTTATTCATTGACATTTAACACATTTAACGTTCTAAACAAAGTCTTCTTGATTCGGAAATGGGGAGCTCCCTACCTCCAGACTACCGAGACCACGTAATATTATGATAATGAATGAACAATAACGACGAATGAACGACACAATATAATCACCATATCATACAATATGCAATTCAAATTTATTTTTACCTGTATTTATATCCACAAATATAAAAATATGTTCAGGATTTTTATCGCTACATAGTCTAGAATGTTCGTGATTTAAGTACTTCTTACCGACAACTTCGTTACAGAGCAGGGCAAGTGCCGGCGCCGACGAAGTACGTCCGTCGAACACTTTTATTATATCCGCACGATTGAGGCAACTGAAAAGTAACAAAGTTGTAACACCCTAAAGGCTAACTAAAATGAGATTTCATGAAAGGAGAACGTATCAAAATCCCATTTATAACTTTGGCTCTAGATTTTCGATGAGTTGTCGACAGATAGGTATTGATGAATATCTAGGTAGGTATAAACACCGTGTTATTTTAAATAGTTTTAACGTTGTAAACTCTTTTATATAAGACATGTTTTGTCTCCAAAAATATTGTCATTTATTAAAGCGCAAAAAAATGCATCTGTTGACATTGGAGGTAAATATTATATATATATACAATTAAACCATAAGTCATGGTTTGTGAATATAAATACTTATTATTTTGAAACATTTGTATTAAAATGAAGATGAATAAATGTTAAATAAACAATCTGTGATCCAAGAAAAACGAATAAAATTTAATTTATTATATAGTTTAATTTGTTATATTTATTATTTAAACTAGTTTAATTTGTTAAATACCAATGTTTAATGCATTAAATAAAATCTAATATAAATAAAAAAAAAAGGTAAATAATGAGGATTCTGATATGTTACCATGAAATAAAGTTCTAAATACCTCTCGTCGCCTTTCTGAAGAAATGATTCTTCGAAAACTAACTTGATCCGTTCGTTGTGTCTGAAATAGTAAGTATTATTTTATGTATTCCGTAGAAACTTTTGTAGTATATAACTCTTACGATACTCCATCGTGGTCATATTTTAATTACCTATTTTTTGTATTGGTTGTAGGAAAATTGATGAATCGCATTTCCTTTTTTTAAATGTGTCAGAATTTGCGCATGGTGTTTCTGGTAAATACGTCACATACTAAAATTGCTAAATTCCAATTCAAAATATCTATATAGGGTATGGTGTTTGTACCATACCCTATCTATTAACTAAAATCTGCGGAGCTCACATTCCCTTTTACCATACTGTCTTGAATGTGAAAGAGAATCTAAGTGCCAGTTCCGGCGTCAAAGCTTCTTAAAAAGAACTATCAAAAAGGCAAGAAATATCATTCTTCCTAAGCAAAGACATTACATTTTATTTTTTCTATATCGACTTGTTCTGGATTTTTTATAAAACAATATGACAATTCTACATTTTTTAGTTATTAAATTAAAGTCAAGTCTTGTCGGAACATGTCTTTATGGACGCCACTGTGGTTAGATGTGTGATAGAATATCACTGGGACGCGACAACAAGATTTCTGATTCTAAATTTGTATTCTGAACCACTAGGCCATTGGACGAAATTCATTTTTCAAAAGAATTACCTCGCATTGAAATGATACGAGCATCTCATATTGCTCGTATAGCTAGAAGGATATCTGGGGCTGTACAGCCTCCCATGTGCAGGTCTGTTCGGTTGTGAGTGGAACATGTAATCGCACCAAGTGTCCGGTACTCTTACTCCATCTGTTTCGAAGTTTCCTAAGAGATAGAGCAAGACTTTTATAACGAAACACTTTGACATAGGTAGTAACTGTGCAATACTTTACTTCAGAACAAATATGTTTCACTAGTGTAACATTTGTTTTTCAAACATAAAAGTCTTTGACGTCAGTCACTACATACATAAATGGGCTGGCTCAACCGATGAAATACAACGATTTCTCAGAAAATTTAGATCGTTGCAAGAGGTGTTCGGAGGACCAAACCCTTTCCCTTCTTCTCTCTATCTCCCACCCTATACCAGGTGTACCGGCTACGCAGCTGTGACCCGATGGGTGTTGCAGACGTCTAAAGGTGGTACTAGACGTTCACCACAAAGTAATCCGATTTTTTCCTTTTTTTTATAAATAACGTTATTACTCCCAAGAGTTTTCCTCCCAAAATTTCATGAGAATCGGTAAAGCCATTTCGGAGGAGTTTAACCACAAACACCGCGATACGAGAATTTTATAAATAAGATAGAAAACAAGCAAACCAAAATTGTGAACAACAATTTTATTTAGCACCTAATTTGCAGAGTATATTTTTTGTACGATCCCAAAATTAATTGATACATTTACGGCAATCGAGTCAAGAGCTGATCGGAGCTGACAGAGATGGACAATTTGCGATAAGGAGTGAGAGTGACTGCACAGATTAATGGCAACCAATGAAGTATAAAATTGTCCACAGCCACGACCTATATTATATATTTCCGGGAGATTTTTTATGTTTAATACAATAAATTGATAAAATTATCGTGTTGTTATTTACGCATGTGATATTTTGTGTTATTGTTTTTATTAACCACGGGGGATATGAAGCACAATTTAGTCGGTCATCAAAAGTTATACTGAACAATAGGAATTTTTCTAAAATGCAATTGTTAAAATTTTGGGAAAAAATACGAAATATCTGATTCAGAAGTGAATATTATGACTAGGAAACGAATCCAAAGGAAACTATGCCAATTGTTTGGGACATCATTATCATTACATAGTATAAAACTGCCAAGATATTAATAAAACAAATTCGCTTTCCTCTGTCTGTGCCCTTGTATGCTTACATTTTTAAAACAACGCAAAGGATTTTGATGCCGTTTTTTTAATAGATAAAGGGTGTCATCGGGGTGGTTATGGTAAAAAAAAATGATAAATCCAAAATTTACTTCTTTTTTACTTATGATGCGGAACAAAGTTCGCCGGGTCAATTATTAAATTATAAAAGTATACCTTCAAATATAAACTCAAGTTACTTCTATCTATAAATCGGTAGTTCCCCACGAAGCCTGTTGAGTTCGATGATTTAGCCCCAGTATGAAATTCTAACATCAGCAATGGTCCATGAGAGAACAGAGCTGGAGGAGCATCTGCACGGTTGCCGCAGAGGATCCTGGACCATGAGGAATATTCATTTACGCCAGGTGGCCCCGGTCCATGAACTCCACCTTCTGCGTATACCTTGAGGAAGTCTCCTTGCGCACAACTGTGAACAAATAAAAATATGTTTACTTACAGATGTGTTTGTTGGAATGTCTTATAAAGTTTCAGACCCGAAGTCTTGGTCAGTTTAGTAATAAGCCCACTAAATACTGTAAGGTTTCGGTTGTCCAGTGGTCGAGCACCTCGCTTCTGAAACTAGAAGTCGCGGGTTCCAATCCTCACACTGACTCACACCAAAGACTTTTAGTAGTTCTTTTCGAAAGTTATGTGTGAAAAATATCGATGACTGAAAACTTTGGCAATAGGTTCGCCACTATTTGGGACGCAAACATAACTGCGAGACGAGGTTTAACACCCGCTACCTATACTTTCGGCTAAAAAAAGGCGTGAAGAGATGTTATGTATGTTAAATATTGTATTACGTTTTCTTCAAGATTATATCATAGTATATAGTATAGCAAATTCACTTTTCGTTGTCTGTCCTCTTAAATGATTATATCTTTGACACTATGTAACGGATTCTGATGCGGTTTTTTTTAATAGATAGAGGACATCATAGGGGTGATTTTTAACTGAAATTCTAGTTATGTATTATTCTAGTAACATAACATAACATAACTTCACGCCTTTTGTTACCCGAAGGTGTAGGCATCGGCTGTTAAGCCTCGTCTCGCCGTTATGTTTACGTCCCAAATGGAATAGGTGGCGAGCCTATTGCCATACCGGGCACAAAGTTTTCAGTCATCGATATTTATCACACATAACTTCCGAAAACAATTTCGAAAACTCATTGGTGTGAGCCAGTGTCTGGAATCGAACCCGGAGCTCTGGATCAGAAGCCGTGTGCTCGACCACTGCGCCACCGAGACTTGTATTATTCTAGTAGTTATTTATTACTTTTGCGGAACAAAGTTCGCCGTGTTAGCGACTATTTAATAAATACAAAAAATATAAGTAGTTTCTATAAAGTATGTAGAAGCTTCTTCTTCTTCTGTAGCCACTTTTATGAAATAAAATGAAATCTCTTATACGATATTTTCTGATGTCATTTTGTCATACTTTTATGTCTATGTCTGTTAAATATCGATCTAAATGTTTATGTAGGACCCTATGACTACTTTATTTGGCAGAATATCGCCGTATTTACCGTCTAATGTTAATGTAAATTTAACTTGATTCGAGAAAACCTTGCTTATTAAATCTATCTTAATAAAAATGTATCAGATACCGTAAAAACTTATACAAGTTCTACATATTATGTATTTTACATTTGTAGACTTTAAAAAGCCGTAACAAGGGCAACCAGATTACTTAATTAAGTCCCAAGGGCAATGTGAGGTCTGACAAAATGCCCAAATCATATATTTTGATATTTTATTTTAACCTAAAAAATATAAAACATTTTACTCATTGTGATAGTTGAAGCTTAAAACTAAAGGGATCATCTCATTAAGAGTTTGAGGTCGACTACAATTTCCTACGTTCTATAATTTTAAGTTATTTACACTCAGAATTTGTTTGTAAGCCTCATTAAAGTCAAAAACTAGTAGTTATTTGATTTAATAAATTATTTTGCATTAGATAGATTATGAATTAAAGAAGATCACACGGGATAATCAGCGGAAAATAAAATTTTGTGAGCATCGACAAATTGTCCTTGCTTCTGTCGTTTACCAACTTCTGTCATAAAACTACTTGGTGTGACAGAATATGGTTTTATTTTTATGATATCCTTTAATTAACTTAGGTACTATTTTTTTCGATGGTACAGAGGTCGAGCACCTTGATTCTGAATCGAGTGGTCGCGGTTTCGAATCCTGACTCACACCAATGACTTGTCGATATTAATTTCGAAAGTTCTGTGTGATAAATATCGATGACTGAAGACTTTGTTTCCGGTATGGCTATAGGTTCGCCACCTATTCTATTCGGGACGTAAATATAGCGGCGAGGCGGCTTAACAGCCGCTGCTTACACCTTCGGGCAGAAAAAGGCGTTAGAAAAAGTTATGTAATGTTTATGTTATTCTGCAGATCTAAACCGTTAGTTTAATTAATATTAATTATGTATGAGTAGGGGTAGTAAGACAATTTTTTCTTCCCTTATTTTATCGTCCTTGAGTTTTAATTTTCTTAGTTTTTGAATTGATTGTATTCCTCAGTAACTATAAAATGTGATACAATTTTGTTTTTATTCTCTCATAATCTTATTATTGAAAGATGTAGGCAGAGATGCATAAACAGAAAAAAATCGTAATTTACGCATATTTATTCATATGTTATTATTTTGCGTTGATTTCTAGAGATACATAACATAAAATTATCTGACAGTTGATATTTTAAAAATTCTTCTTAGCCTGAATATTTCTCTGCAAATAAATCAACGTGTCCTGTGTCAGTATGAGTAGCAAGTGGAATACATAACAGGAACACGTGGATCGTGTCCAAAGTTAAAGTTAATTAGAATCATACATACATATACACACACACCCGTACCTATATGTACACGAACACGCACACGTAGGATACAAAAAAACTGTGTTAACATTTGCGGTTTAATCTCATAACGTGTCTGTGAATTATTTTTATACCCTCCAGCCGATGTCCTTTCCTGTAAAGAATCCTATACAGAAAACTCATATGTCCACGATCGACTTACAAAATTAAGAGACGGGTTAGCTCGACCGGTGAAATACCACAGTCTCTCATAATATCATAAATGGGCACATGTTGCATTTGCTTCGGTTAGATAGGTATCCGGAGTCCCACCTTCTTCCTCCTCCTTTCTCGACCTATTTCCTTGCGTTTAGGTGTCCATTAAATTTTACGAATTTAAAATTTTACTGAATATTTACCTGCATATTCATCGATTGCAGGTCTTGCTTAGATGCAGAACTGCATGCAGGTGTAAATTTACGGCATCGTTTATTATATTGATAGCCGCTCGAAATTCCGACGCAAAGCCCCAACTATATTGCATAGTATAAACTAGAGACAGCGATATCCATATACATAAAATATTGTATAATTATATTTAAATTTAGGACTCTACTCAAAGCAGTTCTGATGATACGAAAACTAACAGTAACAGTTTTAAGTTTATGAACAAGAAGATAGAATAAAATTTTAATCAGTGGTAGAGAATCTTGTAAAAGTGTAGTCTCGCAGTTCACTGCATGAATGGGCCGGCTCGGCCGAAGAAATACCACGACCTCTCGGAATATCGAGGGAAGTAGCTCGTGCCGGGTTTCGTTCGGTGACAGAGGTATCCCGAGGCAACGCAGGTGAGTAGTTGTTCGTTTGCCGTCCTTTACCATATAGAAACAAATGAAAATCTAGGCAGGAGCAATTATGTCTCGCCAAGCCGAATTTATTATGTAATACAAATGCTTTAAGTAACGCTACCTATGCCATAGGGCAAAATTTCAGAAATTCATTGATTTGGGAGAGCTAAAAGTACTAGAGCCAAGCAGTTCACTGCATGAATGGGCCGGCTCGACCGGTGAAATACCACGACCTCTCAGAAGATCGAGCTAAAGTGGCTCATGCCGCGTTTCGTTCGGTGAGAGAGGTATCCGGAGGCAAATCCCCCTTCCCCATCCTTTACCATCCTACTCCCTACGCTTGCTCGTTTACCCTCCTATACCATAAAAAGTGAGTTAGATTTCGAGTTAGACTCGGAACTTCATAACTAGATCTCAAATTGAAAAACTGTTGCATGGCGTTTTACATAGGTTTTTAATAGTAATCGATATTAATACACACGCATACATAACTTCAAGCCAAATCCGTTGCGGGGTGGGCAGAGAGAACGGAGCGCCATAAGGCACGATTTTTACACACCTCACTCGCTTCGTTGACTTTCATAACTCTTTTCATGCACGCGCGTCGGTTTTTGAGGCTCCTAACATCATTTTCCTCCAGAACACGTTCTATTTGGTCATGGAATGTGTGTCTAGGCTCTCATCGACTCCTACATCAATCCGCTTTTGCATTGTATATCTGCTTAGTTAATCTTGCATCATCCATCCATCGATATTTATAGTGCTTTAGAAAAAGAGTTTCAGAACGCGATTGAAATTTAAACACAGACACAGTCGTTTCTAATTTAAATGTGGTTTTCGTCGCTACACTGAATCAATACAAAGGTGAGAAATTTAATTTAATTCGTAATACCACTATACAAGTAAAATACCTACACGTACAAAAGGATTCTATTATTTTCTTTGATGTTGATATTATTCACTAGACACAATCTGTTAGTTTCGTCTGATACATTGATTCGAGTTTAATTGAATTATATCTAAAAGCCTTTTCAAAATCTTCATTTATTTATCTATAGATTTAACTTTCACTAATGATTAATACCTGAATTTGGATATTTTTTGTTTGTACGCTCACAGTAAGTAATTAAATACAAGAAAATAACAATAATAATTAAATGAGAATATAAATACTAGACTAAAAGTATATACAAATATAAAGAACGTTCATTATATTTGTGCAATATTCAACGCTAAAGTCTAAAAGTCTTTTTATGTATGTATCTTTTCCCTTGATCATGACGGCTGTAGGGCGGCCGAAACAATTAAAATTTTCAAACATAAATATATTTCAGGCCTTTATCATATCCACGTATTTTAGGATCGCCATGGCCTTGTTTCCTGTTTAGGATCACTTTGTAAAAAGGTGGGTGACGAATCCTATGAACAATTTCTTCAAATCTCTTTAGTAGGAGGTTAGAAATTACAAGTCTGAGTAGAAGAGTGTGTACAAGACTTGATGAAAGTCGAGGAGACGAGTTAGAAACCGTATCTTACACCACTCAGGTTTTTCTGCTTGCCCTGCAAATGACTAGATATGAAGCTACAAAGTAACATATGTAGACTTCTTCAGTTAAAAGACCCTTTTATTATCTTATTTTTGTTGAACAGTTCGTCTTTCTCAAACATTTTGACCACCCGCCATTCTCATTTAATACGTTCAGAACAATTCCGAAGAGATTCCCTAGAGTCAGTATGAGGAGAGATTTTATCTTGTATGTTCTTTTTATCTACATAATTATCTGATGTCTTATTGTCATGTTCGTAGTATAAGAGCTCTCTGGGAATCTAATAATATCTTTCCCCGAAAAAATACTTGGAACTGGTTTTGCTTATTTTCATCAAGAGTAATCTTGGTGTATTTAATTGGAACTGTGACGTTCACAATAATAGGTCAAGTTACTAACATTGTGAATAGTACGATGCCTACTTCTAATTCAGTATTGTGTTTAGGTGAATTCTGTTTTGTAAATTCGCGCCTTTTAAACCCGCAGATATATGCAGTGAATCCTATTGCCATATATCAAAACCGTTTGGTTAGTAATCGACATCTATACCACGGATAATTTTCTGAAAGATTTTTGAAAAGTCATTGGTGTTGAGTAGAATTCAAACTCCAGATCTCTCGAATTTGTTAAAATTGAATTGTTCGAATTGTTTAAATATATATACAGTTAATATTTTTTATATGACTTTTAGCCGCATTTCAACTAATATTACAGGCACAGATATAACACTTAAATATAACAAATAATAAGAAAAACTTTAGTAATTCAATTACAGTATTGTGTTGCTTGCAACTACATTTTTCTAAACAAATCTCATAGTGAAGATAAATGTAAATTAGTAGAGTTATTACAGTGTAAAAAAACAGTCCAGTTGAAACAAACAAACGGATTTTTTGTTCAGACTAGTTTTTTTTTTACAGAAACGCTTGGATTAGTCCATGTTACATTTAAAAGATAAAGAGGCAGTTTCAGTAACAATAGTAGGGAACATTCGAGAGTTTTTTAAAACAAGAAAAGTGTCGGAGCTTCGAACAATGAACGCTCTTGTTCTATCGTAATTTGTTGTAGTAGCCATGTGTGATATAAATCTGATCTCGCTGTAGTTAAAATGGAAACATTTCTTTGTATGTGCTCAATAATATAAGTAAGGAAGGGCATGCGATGTTTTGGACATGTATAAAGAATAGATGATACAAGATTAACTAAGCATATATAACATGCAAAAATGGACGGATGTAGGAGTCAAGGCCAGCCACGACATGCTTTTCATGACCAAACTGAATGCGTTCTTGAGGCAGGAGCTTTTAAAACTGAAGATCGTGTATGATAAGATCATGAAAGTAAATGAAGCGAGTGAAGTGTGCCTTGAAGAATCATGTCTTATGGCGGTCTATTCTTTCCTACTACCCTGCAAGGAAATTGGCGTGAAATTATTATACAGATATTAATACTATTCACAGTCTTGGTGGTCCACTGGTCGAGCTTAAGCTTTCCGATTCAAAAGTCGTGAAATAGATTCCGGGCTCACTTTAACAATTTCTCGGAATTGTTTTCGAAAATCGATGTCTTACAACTTTGTGCCCTACGTATGGCAATAGATTTCGGGTTTTCCTTAAGTATTATAAGTGTGTATTACAATGAACAAAATAAAAGTATGTATGTATTAATATCCTTTATGTAGTTTTCATAACCCAGGACTAGTGAAAATGATCTCTGTAAAGAGTTCGAAACGTCGGGAAATAAATATAAATAAGTAAGAAATAAACGCGATGTAATCCTAAAAGTTGTTTTGATCCATAACACAAGAATGTAGTTGTTTAGATTGGAACTAACGGGCGCTGTGTGTATTGTGTCTAAGATATTATTATACCTTGAGTTGAGGCTAAACAGCCGCTGCCTACACCTTTGGGTAAAACAGGGCGAAGTTAGGAGTATATTGCAATTTTAAATAATAAGTCCGTGCTATATAATATTTAAGTTTGCTAATATCTCTATTATCCATATTACAGTCACAGGTGTATTCTAACATGACGATAATTGATATCTGTCATAACGTATAAGTATCGTAAAATGGCGTAGAAAATATTAAATATTTTTCTTGTGTGTCATTTTATCTTATTTATAAGCTGAAGAGCTTGTTGTTTGAACTGATCTCAGGAACTATAGATTCGTATCGAAAAAACATTTTTGTGTTGCATAGTCCATTTAGTCCACCTAGCCAGAATGAACCCTACACTTCGTTTCCGTAGCCGTGGTTTCCACTCCATAACACGTTTTCTCCATTGGGTATATGTGACAAATGTGACCTGCTCACTGCCACTTCAGCATGCATTTTCTGGACTATACCTATGATCTTGGTTCTCTATCGGATTTCTTCATTTCGAATCCCATCCATTTGAGAATCTCCTAACATAGCCCTTACAATATCTCACTGAGCGGCCTTAAAATGGTGGATCAGTCGCATTGTCCATGTCCACGTCTTGGCTCCGTATGTCAACGGGTAGGACCCGTAGGAGGGGTGACGATATACGTAAAGCGGAAGCTAGCGGTTGGAAACGAAAGATCGAAGATCGAGCTCAGAGGTCGACGTGCCAAAGGAAAGTAGTACGCCAAGAAGTAATTTCGATGAACGCTGATGATAGTCTATTTATCGAGGAAGTGTTCAGGTATAGGATTGCTCTACTTATATTTTAAGCGCTAAAAATAGTTATGTGTGATAAATATCGATGACTAAAAACGGCATGGCAATAGGTTCGCCACCTATTCCATTAGGGACGTAAACATAAGGGCGAGACGAGGCTTAATAGCCGCTACCTACACCTTCGGGTAACAAAAGGCGTGGAGTTATGTATGTATGTAGAAAGAGCGAAGCAGAGTTTGTGCGATCAATTTGTCTAATGTATAATATAATAAACATTACACAAAAATATTGGATCAAAAATAATATCATATTTCGTATTTCGTGGTAGTTGTTTTGATGAAATAAAGGTTTATATACGAAAATATTGGCAGACAGTGTAATGATAGTTCATGGTTGCCATAGCAACAGTATTGCGGCAACTTTATTCGCGAAAGTGCTTAATTTGCGCATTTTACGTGACAAATAGTATCAAGTCGGAGACAGTATCAAGTCTTATATTATCTAAGCTGGGAACGCAACTGTAACATTATTTTTGTTGCAGATGTCCATGGGCGGCGCTAATCTTTTGCCACCAGGTGAAGCACCCGTATACTATTAGAAAAAAAAGGGGGTAAAGGGGCAGTATGTATGTATGTAGTATGAATGACATTCCAGTCTTATAGTCTACACCATGTTATACATACTACCCCATTTTTCAAAGTTAAAATTAATTACTGCAAAATATAAAGATATCATACACTATTGCGCTCAATGAATAAGAATACTATAGATATTAAAACAACAGAAAAAAATAATAATTAAGATATCTTTGATTGATTCAAATAAATTACTTATTATGTATTCTTACGAGATAAAAGTTAACAGGTATCGATTTCATTTCCCAGAAATAATCAAAACGATTCACTTACAATTGAGAATGGGACGTAGACAAGAATATCGTTTGATTAACCGAGAAAAAAACATACGAATATTTTGATTGAACTTATTTTTATGTAAAAAAGTTTCTTTTATCATAAATATCCGGAAATGAAGGAAGAACATGTTCCTTGTAATACAAAAGGGAAATCGTTTGACAAACAAATTATTGAAAGTTTCTGGCTTGTTTGTTTGATTAATTTTATTTTTATACTTACTTACTTGCTTAACTTAATGCCAATTCCTTTATGAATAGGTAGATAGAATATACAGCACCAGGATTTATTTTTTATTTATTTAAAAACCTATATTTTAATTAAACCTTTGTAATAACATATTGGTAGATATTATTACATATAGTTATTATAGCCTCAAAAATCGACGCGCATGCATGAAAAGAGTGATGAAAGTCAACGAGGCGTGTAAGAATCGTGTCTTATGGCGGTCTGTTCTCTCTGACCTCGCAAGAGATTTGGCGTGAAGTTATATAAGTATGTATTACATTGGTATTCAAATATCGGGAAATAAGATCAATCAAACCTTATTTTCGTATACTTGAATACCGTTTTTAATAAATAATTCTACAGTGGTAGAGCCAAGCAGTTCGCTGCATGAATGGGCCGGCTCGACCGGTGAAATACCACGACCTCTCAGAAGACCGACGTAAAGTGGCTCATGCCGCGTTTCGTTCGGTGAGAGAGGTACCCGGAGGCCCACCCCCTTCCCCATCCTTTCCTATCCCCTATCCCTTAAAGGTTGGCAACGCAACAGTAACACTATATGTGTTGCTGGTGTCCATGGGCGGCGTTGGTTGCTTACCATCAGGTGACACGCCTGCTCGTTTGCCCTCCTATCCCATAAAAAAAATAAAAATCTATCATACGTGCTTCTATACACAGCTGTTCAATACCGTAACCGGATCTAACAGTGGAAGGAAACACAAGGTCAGTGAGGGTGTCAGAAGTGTCAAATAGATACAGAAGAGTGCACTTGCGATACGCAAAGGCTAATATTATTAGTCAATAATTATTATGACTTACCACAGTAAGTTTTAGGAAACTAATAAACCTAATCAGAAGTATCACGGACTGGCCAATCAAAATAGATATTTATTAGGACTTATTTAAGACACCACAAAGGTTTTTTTTTATGGGATAGGAGGGCAAACGAACAGACGTGTCACCTGATGGTAAGCAACCAACGCCGCCCATGGACACCAACAACACATATAGTGTTACTGTTGCGTTGCCGACCTTTAAGGGAAAAGGAATAGATAGGAAAGGATGGGGAACTCGCTCACCGAACGAAACGCGGCATGAGCCAGTTTACGTCGGTCTTCTGAGAGGTCGTGGTATTTCACTGGTCGAGGCGGCCCATTCATGCAGTGAACTGCTTGGCTCTACCACTGTTAAAGGTTTATGAATGTTCCATATTTATTAATCCGGAAACAACAGAAAAGCACAAATGAACGATCATAAAGTTTCCAATTATTATTGTCAAATACAAAACCAAATCGAAGAATTTCTATTAACAAAACTACTTACACGATGGCAACAGTCATACAAATTTTCAATTTAATCTCACAATTAAATAAACTATTCTCATATAAAATCCAGTGATAAACCCCAGAATTAAGCAAAAACCAATCCTAAAAATTACAGAATTGGGGAATCAATTTATCAAAAACAGTCTTCAATCATGAATTTCATATTTTCACTCGAACAATAATTGTACTTTATCTCTCTATTTCTTGAAGGTTGAAATACGGGAATTTTCAATATGTTTTTTTCTATCAGTATTACTTTCATTATTTTTAAATTACGGTCCCCAAACATTGTGACAAAATTATTAAGATAGAGATAGATATTCGAAAACTAAATATTTATTTATATGAAAAAGTAAACCTCTCGTGGTTCTAGCCTCGGTGGTCTGGAGGTCGAGCAACTGGCTTCAGAATGAAAAAGCCGAAAAAGCCGTATCGAATTACAATTGACGAATACGAACACACAATTGACTCTAGTTTATAACATAACATAATTTCACACCTTTTCTACCCGAATGCAGTAGGCAGCGGCTATTAAGCCTCGTCTCGCCGTTATGTTTACGTCCCAAATGGAATAGGTGGCGAACCTATTGCCATACCGGGCACAAAGTTTTCAGTGATCCATATATATCCATGCATAACTTCTGAAGACAATTTTGAAAAGTCTTTGGTGTTGGCATTCGAACCCGCTTTCTTGATTCAGAAGCCGGGTGCTCGACTGGACCACTGGGACTTTAATATGTATAAAACCTAGTTGATACTTAGTCAATTACACAATTTCTATCAGCTTTAGATTAACGCACTGTATGGGTTTTATAGTATACTTTCATCTAGAGCGAGACATATTGGCTCAATTAAATTTTTACTAGTGTATCCGTACGTTGTTAATTAAAATACATGTTTTTTTTTTCATTTAAATAAGTATTAGTAATAAATAAATAGTAATTGTAACCCAACGTTTAAGTATTTATTGTTACAGCAACTTGGTAACAAAAAAACATACATTGTACTGTAAAAACACCGTTTGACTTGAAGGATTTTATACAACCCATACATGTTTTTTTTTTTGTCATTTTTTGTGCACCGCAAGGCTTTTCCGCTAATAAATCAACGGGTCCTGTGTAAATATGTGAAGCAAGTGGAATACATAACAGTAACACGTGGATCGTGTCCAAAGTTCAAGTTAATTAGAGCCTTACATATAAACATACACACGTACCTATATGTACACACACACACAGCCTTACATACACACACACACGCATACGCACACGTACCTATATATAAACACACACACACACACACACACACCCACACACAAACAAACACGTTGGATACAACAAAACACTGTTAACATTTGCGGTTTAATCTCATAACGTGTCCGCTGTGGAGGATTTTTTTTTCTTTTTTCACCCCACCAGTATGACATTCAATTATGAACGTATATAGCGACATCGCCAACATTTATTTTGCTAAAGCTTTAACTTAAGTATTGTGATTTTATTATTTATTCAGCTTTTTTGGACTATATTTTTGGGATCGATTTATTTTATATATTATTGAGTAGTCAAAATGATGATATCAAAGACTTGCAATCACTCTCTAAGTACTCAAGTACCCACTGGTAATTCCACAAATTTTTATATTACTAACTGATTATCTAAAAAGTTATAATAACGACTAATGTAAATATTTTGTATGTAATTTCAAAATATTAATCTGCTTTAAGAAATTCCAATAAATAAAAAAATCATAGAAATTCGATTAGACTTTTTTATTAAATTCAGTTTCAGAATTATCTCATGTAGGTACATTTTCGTTTTCTTGCACCGACGTTAACAGAAGTTGCGTGCTATAGTAATTACTGTTTTCTGATCAAATTAAACAATGACAATTCACAAGTAACAATGCCTACGCCATTGTGAATAAAAGCTTTTAAGATATAAAACAGTCTACATTAAAGCATGCATATGTCATATATTTATAATTTCAGTAGCTGCGTTGCCAACTGAAATGACGGCTGCTTAGATTTGATATTTTAATGTTTCCTGCCAACGACCGGGTCACATATGAGTATTGTGCGTCCATTCATTCAGAACTGACCCATTCAATATTGTACTCATTATTTCTCCTATTATGTGTCGTCGGACAATGAAATGATTCAAAGCTTATTGCCTGCATTGTTGTTATAGTGAATATTTTATATAATTTATGATTTATTTGTTACTGTCCGTAGCTCTACTCGCGTGGAGTTTATGTCTATTTTATTCGAATTAAAGACCAAATAGACATAGAAATACGAATAGACAATGAAATGAAAATAAAATTTTTAGATTAAAACAACTTTTAGGATTATATCGCGTTTATTTATTACTTATTTATATTTATTTCCCGACGTTTCGAACTCTTTACAGAGATCATTTTCACGTGTGACGAACAACTACCATCTTTTTGTTCATCACTCACATGAGTGAGACTCACGATAGTCTTAGCAATAAATAAAATTTTTCTCTGAATATCAATACATTGTCAATACATATGTCTACATCATTTTGTAATTCAATTATTTGAAAGTTACGAACACATTTTTCCTAGCACTAAACAATTCGTTTAACGCAATCTAGTTTGAAGTTAAGCAAGTGTAACCTGTGTTATATACCAGACAACAGATTTAATAAATATTGTTTCACTACATACAAATACACAGACGCCATACAATAATATGGATATTTGTATAATGTCTGGGACAAACTCTTAAACAAATATTTAATTTTATGAAACCATAATAATACATAAATTTTAACAGCATATTGAATAACGCTGTTGATAAAGAGTCAGGAAGCTATACAATAGGTCTTAATTCTTCGGTTGTGTATACAATTTTACGAACGCAAACCCGAGCACCTGCACTTCTTGTTCAGATGCAGCATCCGGGCATATTTATGAGATCGTATGTCATATCGATAACGGATGAAATACAGCTCTAAAGCCTGAAGTAAATTGTACTCTATTAAATAGAGGTTTGCAATGTACTTAGCCTAAACTCAAGAATAACAACACAAAATTTAATAAAACTAACATTCATAAATTCTTTATCATTTAAGCAGGTTTAATATTTCACGTGGCTCATCGCGTACGCACAAAAGCCTCGAGAATATTCCTCAGCTATAGCTTGTTTGTTTGTTAGTTACAGGCGATTAGTCTCAGCTACGTCACATGTCACCACAACATGTCGCGTGATCTATGAATGTACATTCTAATTTAATAATATGTTACCTGAATAATTGTAGATTTAAGTACACGTTCACGGTCGTGCGCACTAAAATTACTATATCAATATAAACAGAGGTAGAGCCACTCAGTTTACTGCATGAATGGGCCGGTTCGACCGGCAAAATTTCAGAACCTCACAGAAAATAGACATAAAAGTCAGTCCGGAGGCCAACACCTTCCCCCTCCCATTGAATGCCACTCTCTGTACTATCATAAAGACCAGCAACGCAACTATAGCACTTTCTTATGTTGCAAGTGGCCATGAGCGGCGTTAGTCACTTACCACCTGGAGACTCACTTGCTCATTTGCCATTGCTATATTTTTTTGCACCCAAATTCACATTAATTGGTATAATTTTTATATATTTTGAAAGCTCATATAGCCAGACTTGTATGGAAACATTCCAATTAATTATACGCAGTAGTTTCTGGTTGGTGTCCTTTTAAATTTGGAGTGCGAAACACAGCATTTTCGACATATCTTATGTTATGTTAAAAAAAGTGTAAAAATGCTGTTCAAGCTAGAAATAATGGAAAAGGTCTGTGAACAGTATCGCTGCACCAGAACTGGTTCGCTAAATTGCTATCCGGCAATTTTGATGTCGGAGATGCACCACGTTAGGAAAGGCCGGTTGAACCTGATAAAGACGGCATAAAGGCATTAGTTGATGCGAACCGGTGAATCGTGATCGTAATGAACACGTGAGATCGTCTTGATGTTAAATTTAACATTTTTTTATGAGTTATTTTTTATTAAAAAAAGGGAAATTACTTTCCGAATCACCTAATACAAATAAATTCTATTCTTACAAAATATTAAATATGTTTTATTGACGCACTCCCAAAAATATGTTAAAATATTAATTGTCTTAACTGTGAACGATCAGTAATAATATATTCTATAATAATTTGAAGACGCAATAAAGATGAATTATTAGCGCGTCGACAAGAAAGAATTCGCTCATAAAAAGTACATTTGTCAAGGTAAGACATAGTTCATAGGCTGAAATACAGGTGTAAAATATCATTTGTTTAAGGATGACTAAGTAGATATTTGGGGAATTTGTGGTATAATTGCCTCTATTTGCCTGTGATCGATTTTCTACTCCCCACTTTGATTATATTACTTTTAATTTCGTTTAATTTATTGTTAATATTATTCCACTCGCCTATACCGCAATGCCTGAAGACAAAAGTCTTTGACTACTTCGTCTTGCCGGTAATGCTCTACGGTGCCAAAACGTGGACACTAACGGTAGGGTTAGTCCACAAATTTAAAGTCGCTCAGCGAGCTATGGAGCGAGCTATGCTCGGGGTATTTCTGAAAGATAAACTCACGAATAAGTATATCCGCCAGAGTACTGGGGTAATGGACATAGCTCGTAGAATAAGCTCGCTGAAGTGGCAATAGGCTGGTCATATCTGCCGAAGAACCGATAGTAGATGGAGTAAGACGGTCATAGAGTGGAGCCCGATGGTCAGTCGACCTCAGAAAGGCTGCTGGAAAAGACTGGATGCGGAAGGCAGAGAGTCGGATGTTGTGGCGCACATTGGGAGAGGGCTATGTCAAGCAGTGGACTGCAATAGGCTGATGATAATATTGTTGGTATATTTATAAATACTATTAACTACTCTTTGTATAAATAACATATTTTTTTCTTTCAAATTCTACGTGTTAATCTTCTCAATGCAAATCTTTTGTTCTTACGTAAATGTCAAAGTAGACAGACAATTGATAAATTTGTTTTTCCTATTTCATCCAATACGGAAAGGAACTTATAACGACTGTTGCTTCGCAATTCATCTCGCGCTGCTTTCCCATTTCGCAGGAATAAAACAAAAGAACAATATATCTTTCCGTCGATGTCAAAGTTGAGGAAATACTTTTTTTCCTCTTTCTACAAACTACGTGTGACCGATAGTTTATTAAAGTAGGAAGTTTTTGCCGATGAACATAATTTATAAGAATGTCAGACGTTTTTAGGTGGCGCTATGTAATACTTTATAACATAACATAACATAACTTCACGCCTTTTGTTACCCGAAGGTGTAGGCAGCGGCTGTTAAGCCTCGTCTCGTCGTTATGTTTACGTCCCAAATGGAATAGGTGGCGAACCTATTAACATACCGGGCACAAAGTTTTTCAGTCATCGATATTTATCACACATAACTTCCGAAAACAATTTCGAAAAGCCATTGGTGTGAGCCAGCGTCTGGAATCGAGCCCGGACCTCTGGATCAGAAGCCATGTGCTCGACCACTGCGCCACCGAGACCTTTATTACCGAAATACTTTATCACCTATTTTATTGGTATTTTTTTATTATTGTGTAATAAATGGCAAATGCAAAAGACTTTTAGAGTTTTTCTTTAGAAGTTATGTGTGATAAATATCGATGAATAACAAATTTGTGCCTATTCACTACCCTACAGATATTCCATTTGGGACGTAACCTTATAGGGGAGTCGAGACTTAACAGCTGCTGCCTACGCCTTCAGGTAGAAAAAGGCGTGAAGTTATGTTATGATACATCACAAGATTAGACAATTATGAAATAGAGTTATTGAAAATTAGGAAAATACAAAACTTTTCTAACGTTTCAATAACTCTATTTCATAACTGTTTCATAGACAATAAATTTTAATAAAGCCAAATGATAAATCCTAAATTAGTCGAGATTATATAAAGATCGCTTAGAGATTAGTTTACTTTAGTTAGCAGGTTAGTTGTACCTATGCACTTAATACAAAATACACTGTCATGGGTGATTTACATTTTTAGTAACAAAAAATTAAAATAAATAAATATTAAAAAAAAATTAAAAACACAATTTTTCTACTTATTTATTATATTGTTGTTTGTTGGTAAGAATAATTTGTAATTTTCATGTAAATTAGTATAGCCTTAACGGACATAACGGAAGTGCTTTTAGAGAAAATGAAACGCCTTCAATCTTCACGAAATTTAAATGGGACCATTTCGCACAAAAAAACCTTACATTTATAACGGTACTGCTGTGCCCGAATAAAAACATCCAAATTGAAGTACCCGCCTGAACCCTCCTTTTTCAGATTCGGTTAATAAAACATCTACTATGTCGAACTTTAGAAAATAATTACAGAAAATTACCTAAATTAGAAAAGTCCAAATCTATTCCAAAGTATAGCAATGGTAGTAGAGGCCTAGCCAGACGATGTACTGTTATCCAAAAATCCTCGTTCTTCCCAAATAGTTTGTACTCGGGCTGATATCGAACCCACTGATCTGCGCGCATCTGTTCGTACCACCAGTCACAATGGCATTCGGACAGTCAGATATATAGCTATTCTATCCCTTATTCAACAATAAAACAAACAATATCCATATTCAATAGATATTTTATTTATTTTGTCTTTCTATAGTAAATAAAATAGAAAAATAAATCTGAATCTTTTCAATAAATAAAACACGTTGTTAATGTCGGTAGCCTTCGAATGTGTCATCAACGTATTACACAGGACTGAGACAATTTCATTTTGCAACACAGAACAATTTTCTATTTTCAGCGAGGGCGTAATATTTCTAACGGTGATAAGTGGTAGCGAGGTTGCGGACTGGATGGGCCGTGTCTAAGCGCTCAAAGTATAGTTAAGTAGAATATTACTATACGTATACTTACTTACTGTAAAGCTATACATATAAATAAAATTGAAGTGTATGTTTGTAATATTGAAATAACTGCTTTCTTACTACATTCATATGAATACGGAACATAACTTTAACATAACTTCACACCTTTTGTTACCCGAAGGCGTAGGCAGCGGCTGTTAAGCCTCGTCTCGCCGTTTTGTTTACGTCCCAAATGGAATAGATGGCGAACCTATTGCCATACTGTGCACAAAGTTTTCAGTCATCGATATTTATCACACATAACTTCCGAAAACAATTTCGAAAAGTCATTGATGTGAGCCAGTGTCAGGAATCGAATCCGGACCTCTGGATCAGAAGCTGTGTGCTCGTCCACTGGGCCACCGAAACTTCTGAAATTGCTGAACCGATTTTGACAGGACTTTTATTGGCATCTAGGTGGTGTAATAAGGAGTCACTTAGGCTACTTTTGTGAGAAAATACTTTTATTTATTCATTTATTGCTTTCACAAATTTTGTTAATAAAATGATAATGATCTGTATTATATTTATTAGTCCTGACACCCAAACGGTTGAGAAGTCTTTCTTTCGTTTGAGATATCCGTATTTGAATCTATATACAATTATTTTTCAGCATTTATTCGTGATAAATATCTTTACCAATCGTAACAAAATTGTATCATATGTATCTATTTATTTTGAAAGACTAACAATTGCTTTTACCTTGCTGATATTGCCGGCGTGTAGATACACTTATACATATTATTATGATTATTTCAATAAAGCTAAAAATTTGTAATTGGGTTACGTTCAGAGCCACCAGGAACATATACGTTTGTATAAAAGAGTAAACTTTAGAAACAAATTTAAACTCGTAAAATACAATTTAGCATTTTGCGTTACCGCCGTTTATAGGCGGGTGAAAAAGCTGACCTATTATCTCCGATGACAACAAAACCTACTTTACCTAAGTACATTAATGTCTTGAGTGAATAGGGCAATTCCAGGATGGGTTTCTCTACTTCCCGATGCTTTCTTAAACGGATTAGATAAAATAATAAAAAAACATATACTATCATAAAAGGAACAATAATTCATTTCAATTTTGTACCTCCGTTAAAAATGCACAAATTTATATTACTAAATTGTATAAGATCAAATTTATACATACATACTCGTACATACAAGGGATTTGGCAAGAAGTTATGTAACTTCTCGCCAAATCCATTGCGGGGTAGGCAGAGAGAATGGAGCGCCATAAGGCACGATTCTTACACACCTCATTCGCTTTGTTGACTTTCATAACTCTTTTCGTGCACGCGCGTCGATTTCTGAGGCTCCTAACATCACCTTCCTCCAGAACGCGTTTTATTTGGTCGTGTGTGATCAAATTTATATATATATATATATTTATATTTTATCTATTTTTTTTCTGTTTTTGTAGTGACATTATTCACGTTCATAAACGTTTTGAAAACATTAAGAGATTTTGTTAAAAGTATATTAGTATAAGTATAGTACGATCTTCATCTATCAACCATTGTTTAATCCATCCATTCATTATTTATATAGAAGGGTGTTTTCAAAAATTGGGATTAAAATACGTTAAACCAGTATTTAAATATTATGAACATCTAAATAGTTCTTGTTATGTTAGAATTTATTAAATAAATTTTAATATATACATATTTAAATACATTATGTTATTTAAATGACAGCGCAAATAGTTTCGCATTGATATGAAAAGATCGGACACTCCACTATTTTCTAACTAGAAATATCAGAGATCTGAAATTCAAATCGTACGAGTAAGTACTTTAATACTTTTAGTAAAAACTATAAAATAGTTATAATTAGTCATCTTTTATTCTGATTATAGGTAAGTTGAGATTTATGACATCCAGGGCTTTTTTTCCAGGGGTTTCTATCTTTTTATAGTATAGGGGGTATCAGCTGATGGTGAGCAACAATCGCCCCCCATGGATACCTGACCAGATATAGTGGTTATAGATGCGTTGTCGGCCATTGGTATAGGATATGGACGTAGTCGAGAGTAGAATGGGAAGGGAAAAGGGTTGGGCTACCACTGCCTCTTTATATTTACATTTATTGACAAGACGATATTTTATAACATCTTTGACAACTAAAACAATGATAACAATAATATTCGGTCGTATATTGTTGAATGTCGCGTGTTCAAAGATTTCTTACACTCAAATGAGCATTATCGCGCCATCAAACTGCTGTCGTGAAGAGATTACACCGGCATCTTTATTGCTACAAATGTGACGAATATGCAAATACGCCCCTTACGATCGTTTTACTTAGACTCTTGAACAGCTTGTTACAAAAACTATCAAGACATGATGATTATACTGTGTCTTTGCATTTAATTGCATGTTTTATTATAAGCATAACATAACTTCACGCTTTTTTCTACTCTAAGTTGTAGGCAGTGGCTGTTAAGTCTCGACTCCCTGTAATGTTTACATCGCAAATGGAAAAGGTGGCGAACTCTTAATTCAGAAACGGGGTGCTCGACCAGTGGACCATCGAGACCTTACAAATGATGAAATATCTATATAATATATACATGCATAATTTCATCCCGAGTCCCTACCATGCAGACTAGGAAGGGAGAAAAGAGCGCCATAAGCCACGACTCTTACACACTTCACTCACTTCTTTGACTTTCATAACTCTTGTCATACATATCTTATTACATTTACGTGGTAGAGTCAATTCGCTGCACGAATGGGCCGTCTCGACCGGTGAAATGCCACGACCTCACGGAATATCGACGTATAGTGGCTTTTGCCGCGTTTCGCTCGGTGAGAGAGGTATCCGGAGGCCGAACCCATTTCCCTCTCTCCTTAACAACCCACTCCAAATTCCCTTCATATCCTTTTGTAACACCAGTAACCCAACTGTAACACTATATGTGTTCAGGTGGGCGGCGTTTGCTGCTCACTTTCAGGTGACACGCCTGCTCATTTGCCCCTATACCATAAAAAAACATATACTTGCTACAGTTATTTATAGTTTCAATTTTAATATTTTGATATCATAATAAAACCTAATAGCTGGTACATACCAATGAATACATCTATTTTATAAACGATGTTCAATGCGGCGTCCAAATAAGCCGCAAAATGATCGCCGCATATTTCAGAGTTATACTTGTATTATACTTAATTCTCAGGCAAACCAAAGTAACTATAGCAGTAAATCTAGTAGTTACGAGGCCCCATCACTCTCTATTATTAGTGACCAAAAGTCACTCACAAATAAGGTCACAGAATTTAATGCCCTTACTATTAAATTTCTATCGCTAATGTTCGTTTGAAATGTATAATTTGTTGCCGCAGCAAATATATAATCTGCTGTTTTATTAACTAAAAGTATACTTAGGTGATTTCGATTTGACAATATGTAGTATATTCCATTCAATCATATGCTTTGAAAATAGTAATATCTTGGACACAATACACACAGCGCCCTCCAGTTCCAAGCTAAGCAACCAAATGCTTGTGTTGTGGATATTGGAAAACGGATATTAATACATATATACTTTTGTTATGCAAATACATAATTATAATACATCGAAAAACACGCAGATGCCATATATTTATGCTTGTCACAAAAAAATGTACTCGGGTGGGGATCGAATGCAGGACCTAGTTTCCGCAGTTGGTTGGTTTACCAATGCACTACGAGGCCCGTCATAAAGATAAAGGAAAGTAAAGATGCAACCCATGCAATACTGCAATTAAATTGATTGTATGGAAAAGGATTTAGCTACATCTGATATGGTATTTGTTACTTAATGGCGTATATATCAAGAGTTTTATTATTACATTTAAATAAAAAAATGTAACTTACTCAAGATGTTCCTTATAAATATCGAAGTCGTTGAATACAAGTTCCACTATCTCGTGTGATGCTGCTTCGAACGTGTAGAGTATGCAGTCGATTTTAGGCGGATATGGACGAGGATAGTCTGGACTACTAAACGTTCCGCGCTCCTTGCCATACGTCGACTTGAAGCGAAGGCAGGTACAACCTATTAAATTGAATAAATCGTTAGAATATAAATAAAATCACACTGCCTTCCATTTACTACTAATACCTGGTCTACTACTCAGTCACATAACTTTTCCGAAATGAAAACAATAGCAATCAATGACTAAAAAAATGCGATCTCCATTCCTAAACTAAAATGGGCTATGCCACCTTAGCGTTTAGTTAAAAAGGGGATTAAGATATACAAACATAACATAACTTTACGCCTTTTTCTACCCGAAGGTGTAGGCAGCGACTGTTATGGTTCATCTCACCGTTATGTTTACGTCCCAAATAAAAAAAAAGTAAAAGTGTGTGTCCGCTCCGACGCACGACTGGAGTTTACTCCTCAAGAACGATTATAAAATAAAATAATAAATATTTACTGTCTACAAATATGAACACATTTCTTCGTAATAGAGAATGGCGTATCGCTATAAAGAGTGTTTCTATAAAGAGCTCAGGACATTGTATGGAGTGCCGACTCTTATTTATATGCTCTGTGACTATAAAGAGCTCAGGACATTGTATGGAGTGCCGACTCTTATTTATATGCTCTGTGACTATAAAGAGCTCAGGAGATTGTATGGAGTGCCGACTCTTATTTATATGCTCTGTGACTATAAAGAGCTCAGGACATTGTATGGAGTGCCGACTCTTATTTATATGCTCTGTGACTGCATAACGCATTTCGTGTGACAGTCACGTGACTAGTACGATTTTGGTCCCCATAATTTTCATACCCCGGGCCTATATATGTAAATCGATTCTTAAGGAGTAAACTCCAAAAAGTAAGTTGATGTTTAAGTTAATTATCGATAAAACACGATAAAATGAAATTTTCTAAAAATGATTCCTAGCTAGATCGATTTATAGCCCCCGAAACCCCCTATATACTAAATTTCATGAAAATCGTTGGAGCCGATTCCGAGATTCACACACTTTTTATTAGGAGTACGATGTTGGCGATGCTACTGTGGCGCCCCTCGTTTCATTACCAAAGATCGAAAAATATTATTGATATTTCATTATTTTATTAGTATGTAATTCGTACTTAAATATAATTTTCAAAAAACACAATTTATAAAAACACAATTTATAAATAATATATTTTTTTTTCTCCGCCTGCAATACGTACTTACGTATATGTATGTATGTAAAAAACAAACAAACAAACAAACCCGATCCTAGAAAATGTGTCGAAATTGGTAAAGAGGACGGTAATTAGACGATTATACATACGGCCCTCGTGGTGCATCGGTAAACCGCACTACCGATAACACAAGGTCGGGGCGGGTTCGATCCCTCGTCTGGGGGTGTTTTTTTCTACATGTTTTTACGGTATTTATTTACAAAAATAAATATTTACTGTCTACAAATATGAACACATTTCTTCGTAATAGAGAATGGCGTATCGCTATAAAGAGTGTTTCTATAAAGAGCTCAGGACATTGTATGGAGTGCCGACTCTTATTTATATGCTCTGTGACTATAAAGAGCTCAGGACATTGTATGGAGTGCCGACTCTTATTTATATGCTCTGTGACTATAAAGAGCTCAGGACATTGTATGGAGTGCCGACTCTTATTTATATGCTCTGTGACTGCATAACGCATTTCGTGTGACAGTCACGTGACTAGTACGATTTTGGTCCCCATAATTTTCATACCCCGGGCCTATATATGTAAATCGATTCTTAAGGAGTAAACTCCAAAAAGTAAGTTGATGTTTAAGTTAATTATCGATAAAACACGATAAAATGAAATTTTCTAAAAATGATTCCTAGCTAGATCGATTTATAGCCCCCGAAACCCCCTATATACTAAATTTCATGAAAATCGTTGGAGCCGATTCCGAGATTCACACACTTTTTATTAGGAGTACGATGTTGGCGATGCTACTGTGGCGCCCCTCGTTTCATTACCAAAGATCGAAAAATATTATTGATATTTCATTATTTTATTAGTATGTAATTCGTACTTAAATATAATTTTCAAAAAACACAATTTATAAAAACACAATTTATAAATAATATAATTTTTTTTTTTCTCCGCCTGCAATACGTACTTACGTATATGTATGTATGTAAAAAACAAACAAACAAACAAACCCGATCCTAGAAAATGTGTCGAAATTGGTAAAGAGGACGGTAATTAGACGATTATACATACGGCCCTCGTGGTGCATCGGTAAACCGCACTACCGATAACACAAGGTCGGGGCGGGTTCGATCCATCGTCTGGGGGTGTTTTTTTCTACATGTTTTTACGGTATTTATTTACAAAAATAAATATTTACTGTCTACAAATATGAACACATTTCTTCGTAATAGAGAATGGCGTATCGCTATAAAGAGTGTTTCTATAAAGAGCTCAGGACATTGTATGGAGTGCCGACTCTTATTTATATGCTCTGTGACTATAAAGAGCTCAGGACATTGTATGGAGTGCCGACTCTTATTTATATGCTCTGTGACTATAAAGAGCTCAGGACATTGTATGGAGTGCCGACTCTTATTTATATGCTCTGTGACTGCATAACGCATTTCGTGTGACAGTCACGTGACTAGTACGATTTTGGTCCCCATAATTTTCATACCCCGGGCCTATATATGTAAATCGATTCTTAAGGAGTAAACTCCAAAAACGGGTTCGAATCCTGGCTTACACCAATAACCATATTGGTGTGAGCCAGGATTCGAATCCGTGACTTCATGATTCAGAAGCGAGGTGCTTGACTACTTGACCACCGAGACCTTAAAGTATTAGTAAGTTATACAAAATACTAGATTATTTAATTAAATAATTTGTTTGCAGATAAAAGTGTTTATTTTAAATATAATTCATATTACATGTGATTATATTATTTCTCAATTAAAAGTTTATAGTTTTAAAGAGTAAATAGGTAGCAAAGTTTATTCACATATATATATGTGAATAAACTTTGCTACCTATTTACTCTTTAAAACTATAAACTTTTATATATATATATATATATATATATATCCACTACGATTTTAAAATATTTACCAGATTCCTATATTTTACAAAAAAAAAATCTGCAGCCGTCGATTTGTTTGTGAAATTAAATATCGCAACTGGGGACCTTTCAATTAGAAATGCAATTTCCAATCACTATGCCATCAAACTAACAAACATATGATTCGCTGGACAATTAACCACCAAGGATGAGCAGCTTTTGAGTACATGAAAACAATCATGAAAAATTACAATCGACTCGGGTTTTTCAGTGTAGTTTTTAATATTTATAAAATGTGGAACAACAACACAGTAAAATGTATGTTCTAAAGACATGTTTTTCATTTAAACTTAAGAATTTATTTGTTGATCTTCAAATATCTAATCTATCTTTATATTTCCAGACACAATAACTTCGTTTATCAAATGAGAAGGTATTCGCTGAAGGATGGTCCCGGGAATACTGATGATATTATGTAACGAATGTGAAGGATTAAGTTATATTGTGCGACCACTATTGTGTTCTGCAAAAGGAAGTTTGGGTCGAACTTTCTTAAATTAAACACAACTGGTCCAGATTCAACTGTTGTGTGTTAAGTTTAAGAAAGTCAGTTCGTAGTACTATTTTGGGGTGTATAATTCTGGCGGTTTAATTCTACATTGTTTGCTGGATAAATGGGTCGGCTCGACTAGTAAACTACCACAAGTCTTCATAAAATCGACGAGTGCTTCAACTTTTCGCTCCATCCATCCCCAACTAAAGTCTGGCAACATAACCTTGACACTTTGGGTTAAAGGTTTGCATGCTTACCATCATTGGCATGCTTGCTTTATAGTGTATAAGTCGCGGTGCTAGATTTAAAATAAGATAGTAAATAGGTTGGAGGGCGAATAAAATGAGGCATGAGCCACTTTACGTCAATATTCTGAAACTGCGTGGTAATTTACCGGCTGAGCTGGGCTATTCTTACAGTGAACTTTCTAGTTCCAACACTATTACATTACGAATAGCAAGCAATAATTATATATAATATAATGATATTTTATTATTAAATAATAATAAAATTTCTCAATGTATTCATTTTCAACCAAAAACACACTGTATGTCGTTTTTTCCAAATGCCCCGGAGGTTGCATTAACTTCAAAGTAAAGAAACAGCACGCACGTGACATTCAAATAAAATAAAAAAAAAAAGGCTTCCATTCTACACCGTAATTACCTTTCAACGACATAATAAAAACCAATAACGACAATGCCTAATGAAACAGGCGGAGATATAAAACGAACGTAGCACGCAATTGTAGGCTTTGACAATGTTGAATATTTTATTTATAAACCTTCAGCTCGACTTGGGAGGACAACATAATCTTCAATGGCGTCACACTTTACTACATATTAATGTTAAAGATAATGTTTATTTAAGATTTGGTTGCTGAGAAAATTATTTTTTTTGAAGCGAGAGGGAGTTAAAACGACTAAACAGGTCATTTTGGGGGTTAGTCTAGCACCGCCCATGGTCACTTGCGATACAATAGTGTTACAGTTACATTGCCAGCCTATAATGGAGTTGGAAGGAAAAGTTGGGGAAGAGTGTATAGGTCACTTGACTTAAATATTCTGAGAAGTTGCAGTATTTTAGCGGGCAAGCCCATTCATGAATTTGAATGTATAGGCAGTGCCTGTTGATATTATTGTGATACATCTCTCACCAAATTTTATGAGAAGTCGTAGTATTTCACCGATCGAGCAAAGCCTTTCATGAAGCAAGAATCTAGCAGTAATCACTTTATACATAATCTGATATATTTGCCTCTTTGGTCCAGTGGTCGAGTGCCCCGCTTCTGAATAAAAAAATCGCGGGTTTGAATCATGACTAACACCAATGACTTCACAAAATTATTTTCGGAAGTTAAGCATAATAATTATCAATGACTGAAAACTTTGTGCCCAATATGGCAATAGGTTTGCAACCACAGAGGAGTCTAGGCTTAGCAACGCTGCCTACACCTTCGGGTAAAAAAGACGTGTGTGTATATGTATATACTTTCTACACCAAATCCTAATCTCGTATTCTGCCCTAGTATCAATTTACTGTAAAAATTTGTTAGATATTTTAATTGTTTTATTACTAACTTCACTGCAACAAAAATGAACGAGTTCTCGAGAGTGGTTATTTCAAAAACGTTAAAAACCAATGATTGTGCATGGCAGGAGTTGAGTTGAAACTCAAAGAAGCGTGAGGCGTGTAAGGATCGTGCCTATATACATATATACTAGCTGACCCAGCGAACTTCGTTTTGCCTCAATTAGAATTAATAATAACAAACTTTCAACCCCTATTTCATGCCCTCACAGGTCGAAATTGCAAAAACCTAGAACTAATGTTTAATTATTTCTTTTCAAGTGCTTAAATATAAAGTTTCATGGTTTTATCTTTTCAAATTAAGAAATCCCATACAAACTTTTAACCTCTATTTCAACCTCTTTATCCCTTTTTTTCGCAACAAAAAGTAGCCTATGTCCTTTGTCAGGGTCTAAAGATTATCTGTGCCAAATTTCATCAAAATCGGTTTAAGCAGGAAAGCGTAACAGACAGACAGACAGAGTTACTTTCGCATTTGTAATATTAAGTAGGGATTACAAAAATACACATTTAGACGGATTAGATATACATACATATTCATAAAAGAAGGCATACATATGTACATATCAATAAGACTAATAAGATTAATCGGTCATATGTAAAAGGCAGTTCGCTGCATAAATGGGCCGGCTCGACCGGTGAAATACCACGACCTCTCAGAAGACCGACGTAAAGTGGCTCGTGCCGCGTTTCTTTCGGTGAGAGAGGTACCCGGAGGCCCACCCCCCTTCCCCATCCTTTCCTATCCCCTATCCCTTAAAGGTCGGCAACGCAACAGTATACCGATTAATCTTTTAAAAAAATATTGTTTTGTTCTCTTCATGTAAACATCTAGGGAAGATGTATCTTGAAATCTGATATAATTTTAAAATTTCTAACAGCTTTTAAAATTGTTAACGTATTAATTTGATTGGTTCTGGTATCATAAGTCTGTGACTGACTCTCATTAATCCTATAATTGCTAGTTGGTTCAAAAATCCAAATTTATGTTCAGAGATCACCAATTCGAATCCTGACTTTCATTAATAATTTACTGTAAGTTTGTTATATAACATTAAAAAAACATAGAAACAACAAAACTCCAGCTGATGTATGGAAATATGACACATTTGGGGGTAGAATATTAATCTCGCATGTCGAACATATTGCTGCTACTTACACCCTAGGATATTAACGGCATGAAATTACTTACATATTATCATATAAAATGTTTTTAAAATATATATTATGACGCTTTTAATATGCTTTAATTAGCTTCTAGCGTTGAGCTTTATGATCCCTGGCTAAAACTTAATGTTGTACATTAATTATAACAGACTTTAGTCCCAAAACTAAATAAATTACATGAAAAAAGTAGATTAAAAATTTTTTTAAGTATAAGTTCTTATAAATATGTAAAAATAACATTAAATTTTAAAAACTGCATTTTTATCGCGATGGAGTCCAAGCACTTCGCTTCTTAATCAAGAAGTCATTTGATTGAAACTTTGTGGACACTAATGGCTTTTCTGAATGTTTGTGTGTATTTTACAGTGGTATAGTCTTTCAGTTCGCTGCATGAATGCGCCAGCTCGACCGGTAAAACACCACGACGTTTTCGATTTTCGTAATAACGGCGTAAAGTGGCTCGTGGTGCGTCTCTTTTGTGAGAGAGATATTTAGAACCCCGATACCCTTTCTCCTCCCTTTCCCCTCCTACTTCCTTAAAGGATAGCAACGAACCACGGTGTTCATGGAGGGTAAGAAGTAACACTTGGTCGTTTGCCCTCCTATTCTATTAAAAAAAAAAACTGACAAAATTCAATACAATTCAATTCAATTCAATACCTATGCACCGCAATAAGTTTGCCATCTGTTCGATTTCCGATATTCGATTGGATTTCGTAGAGAGGTAAAATTTAAGTTTTTAAAGTTAGTACATGAAAATACTCAGACTTTTTTTTATGGGATAGGAGGGTAAACGAGCAGGCGTCGCACCTGATGGTAAGCAACCAACGCCGCCCATGGACACCAGTAACACATATAGTGTTACTGTTGCGTTGCCGACCTTTAAGGGATAGGGGAAAGGAAAGGATGGGGAAAGGGGGCTGGGCCTCCGGTACCTCTCTCATCGAACGAAACGCGGCATGAGCCACTTTACGTCGATCTTCTGAGAGGTCGTGGTATTTCACCGGTCGAGCCGGCCCGTTCATGCAGCGAACTGCTTGGCTCTACCACTGTTGGACACTTTTAAAGACTTTTAAATTCAGGCAGTAAAATACTTATATTATATACATCATATTTCATATTGAAAGATCACAACGAACCTTTTATGTCACACCTTCGGAGGAGTTCGCATTTACGTCGAGCATAATCCAGATAAAATTGGATCGTAAAATCATGTTTGACATCATCGCAAAATATATTGGAGGAGCAGTTTTTGTTATAATGAATATTTGATGTTTTATTAATACGATATACTTTGAGCCACGGTTACCTATCGACTGAAAAATCATCCGACGTGGAAGTTATATAAACAAACGCATGTTTTGAATATGAAGCATATATTTACGACGTTGAAATGTTTACGCTTGATTTACTTTTTCTAACTGTTGTAAACATCAACTTGTGTATTTACAGATGCGAAATATTTTATGTAGGTAAATAATTCTGAAATCTTTTTTTTATGGGAGAGGAGTGCGATAAAGCAAGTGGATCACCTGGTGGTAAGCAAATAGCGCCGCCAAAAGACATCTGCAATACTGGTTGTCGTCATTCAAGATAGAAATGGCCAAGGATGGGGGAAGGATACCTCTCTCACCGAACTGCTGGGAACTTATGCTGGGAACTGAGTGGCTTTACCATTTTTACTTTGGTCTATTCCAGTCATCCAGATGTTATAGTAATAAAAAAGATGTGCTTTTCTTTAAGGTCATGATGCAAAGATTTTAATAAAGAAATTTAATAAATTTTTAATTCATAATTAATGTAGCCTATATTATAAGACTAAGCAATTGTTTTAATCAAACTCATTTAAGAATTTGCCACAAGATAAAAAATATAATGAAAAACTCTTAAATCATTCTCCCAACCACAATTTGAAATAATAAAAAATATATACCTCCTTAGTCTTGCTAATTAGGAATAAAAAAGGTAAATTTAAAATAAAAAAAAATTAAAAGATCTTTGATCCACAAATAAGACTAATAATAAGGCTGATATTATGACTTAAGTCTTAATATTAGCCCATTAAATCGTTCCTTTTTAAAAATAACATAACATGACATAATTTCACGCCTTTTTCTACCCGAAGGTGTACACAGTAGCTGTTAAGCCTCGACTCGTCGTTAAATTTACGTCCTAAATGGTATAATAGGTGGCGAACCCATTGCCATACCGGGCACAAAGTTTTCAGTCATCGATATTCATCACACATACGTTTCGAAATTATTTTCGAAAAGTCATTGATGTGAGCCAGGATTCGAATCGACCTCTGGATTCAGAAGCCGTGTGCTCGACCTCTGGACCTCCGAGACTATTCAGATCTTTTAAAAATAAACATTATAAAAGTGCTGCAATTCATAAATATTTTATTGTTAAGTCGAATTCACAAATTCTTTTAAAATTTTTACTCCAAATCAAGGATAACAGTATCGCGAGAATTTTCAAAAGAAAATTCTCTACAATATTTGGTTTAGAAAAAAAAAATAACAAATTGCGGTCGTTGTAAATAAAAATTATATTAAGCTAACAGAATGAGATTACTTTTTTTTAATACTCACTTGGATTAACTGCGTGGCCCTCGTCGACTGTGTGAATAGATAAGTGGAGGAGTAGGATCAGAGTGGTTGACGCCTGAAACATAAATTTTAAAGAGATTTATAAACAGGAAATTCATTAAAACCCAAGACATGGTTAAGAGAATTTATTATATTTTCATTTTACGTTAAAGTTCGTGAAAAACACACCCTTTTTAGTAACAACATGTGCATATAACCATGGACGTATTTTTTTGAGGACCTTGGAGAATGTCAAGTACTATAAAAGCCTACGAGAGTGCATGATAAGAGTCATTAAAGCCAAAGAAACATTTGCTATATATATAAGATTTTTTGGGTTTTAGCTTGCAGCTCTTTGAAGGTAGGCACCTCTAAAGCTAGCGTGGAATCGTATTAATTATGATTCACTTAAATTAATTAACAAATTGCAGCAAACCATAATGGAATTTGATAATCTTAGTTATGTTTTTCTAATATTATCAAATTACATTACATTAGTACATAAAATATATTCATTTAAATATAACTAATAATGTAAATATTCAATCAAGTCGATTTTAGATAATTATATGCTTTTAAAATTAAATTTGCAACTAAAATCCAACCGCAATAAATATTTACCGCTAGTAAAAAAAGGAATTTATTAAGATCCAAACGAGAAAATCCCTCTAAACAAGTGGACAACTCAGTTGAACATCCGACGATGACACTTTGGAACAAAGGAGAGACCCTTTTGAACAGAAAAAAGTATTTGAAACGTAATCCTTTTGTAGCATTGACAGTTTTCGCCCACACTGCTCTGAGGTTGAAACTTCCGTATAAATGCGAACTTATCCGAAAGAATACGAACTGCTTCATTTGATATCAAACTCGCTGACTTGTCCATACCATAGATAGAGTATTCTGCATATAAACGATTCTACTTTAAATAAAACCACAGATCACGAAACAATAATATGTACTATTGTAGACTCAACTAAAATTTTATTTCTTTTTTATGGAAAAAGGGTCAAAAGAGCAAGCGGTTAACCTGGTGGTAAACGTCTACCGCCGCCCATTGACACCTGCAACACAGATAGTGTAACAGTTGTGTTGACACTTTATAGATCGGATAGAGCTATAATCAGAAGTGGGATAGAAAAGACATGGTAACAGTGACACGATTTTGGGCTTCCAGGAATCTGGAATCTCCCTTATCGAACAAATCATGTTATGAGTTACTTTACGTCAATATTCTTAGAAGTTGCGATATTTTACTAGTAGAGTCGTCCGTCTTAAGAAACTAGCTGCGCGGCTATTGCTGTAGCATAAAATGTTGTTTCATATTTTAATTTGCTACGAATGTAAACTAGCACACAAAGGCTTAGCTACAATAATTAAATCCTTAGTTGAGTGATTAAATAGAATTCACCTAAACATATTAAGGCTGTATTGTATTAAGTTTGAATTTATAACGTGAATAGCCTGATAACAGAACTGTGACATGGCTAATGCATTACTTCGCTCAACGAAACCATACAAGCACACTACTACGTACGCATGTATATAACCTTGTATAGGCGTAATAGGATTATTATTTACTTGAGCTCGGAACATATAATATATTATTGAACACATTTTTTATAGTATACTAGCTGACCCAGCAAACGTTGTCTTGCCGAAAAATAAAATTTAAAAAATAGGGGTTGATCGTAGGGGGTTTAAAATTTAGGGTTGCATGTATTTTTGTATCCCGTTTTATAAAAAAAATAAGAAACAGAAATATGTCGAAAAATTTAAAAAAAAAATTGAGGGGTGGGCTACCCTTGTGATTTAGGGGGATGAAAAATAGATGTTGTCCTATTCTCAGACCTACCCGACACGCACATAAAATTTCATGAGAATCGGTCGAGCCGTTTCGGAGGAGTTCAATTACGCACATCTAGACTCGAGAAGTTTATATATTAGATAACACTAACTAACAGTTATTCGTAAATATTTGTTTTCTTTTTTTTTTTAAATAAATTTTCATATTTTCATATATGTTTACTAAAGTATGTTTTGTTACGTACTATGTAGTAACTACGTAAGTATGTACTGGCGGACCTCGTGCTACTTTGTTATAAGAACCGATTGCTCAGTAGAAGACTTTCGTTACCTATAAGATTACCAATATTTATAATGAACATGGGAGATAAGCTTTTCACACTTTTTCGGAATCGAACCGCTCGTGGCAAATGCATATTTTCTTGCTTGGCGGAGGTATTTTCCTCAATAGCCCGTGTTTAAATATTTAATGGAAAATAATACTTCCACATATACTATATAACTTTACCACTGTTTAACTGTAATTACAGGTGCATGTGTTATTATTGGTAACCTATAGGGCGCTTTTTGTATGGTGTCCTTAACAGTGTATTTACCTACCATAAGACTATAGCAGGTAAATACATTAAGACTATTAAATATGTGTAAAAAACAAATCTATAAGAAAATTAAAATCGTTACAGTGGTAGAGCCAAGCGGTTCGCTGCATGAATGGGCCGGCTCGACCGGTGAAATACCACGACCTCTCAGAAGACCGACGTAAAGTGGCTCATGCCGTGTTTCGTTCGGTGAGAGAGGTACCCGGAGGCCTACCCCCTTCCCCATCCTTTCCTATCCCCTTCCCTTAAAGGTCGGCCACGCAACAGTAACACTATATGTGCTGCTGGTGTCCATGGGCGGCGTTAGTTGCTTACCATCAGGTGACACGCCTGCTCGTTTGCCCTCCTATCCCGTAATAAAAAAATTAAAATCGTTACTTATGTAAATATTTTACATACATATTTGCCCAACTCAATAAAACTCTTACTAGAGTTACAGGGGAGCCAAGTCCAAACTTTCTATACCGATTATCAAAACTCAAATAAGGCTGCCGTAGCGTGATATATTACCATACTCTACGTAATCCTGCCAAAAGTTATCAGTTTCTTTTTAGTTTATGTTAACTGAGTTGGTACATTCGTCTTCGTAAATACTAAAATATAAGTTCAAACTTATTCAAAGTTTTATAAATTCATGAGAAATGTAGTATTATGTGTACATCATCAATCAGCTTTCAAATAAGGTACTTTAGCTTAGTAAAAAAATAAATAATGACGGCTATTAATACTACTTAGTCAGTGAATAGTTGTTTTTTTTTTCAAATACAAACTTGAATTTCATTTCAACATCGTGTAACGCTTTATTTGCTATTTTAACATAAATGATTTGATTTCATTGACTATTCCTACTTAACTATTTTAAGTGGTTTTGCGTCAGCAGATTGCGTGGATCAAAGTAGTATATGCCTTCCAATTCCATTTTAAAGGTCGGTAACGGAACTCAGACCTTGAAGTTGCATCAGTCCATGACAAACTCTAGTCGCTTTCCCATTTAGAACGCTTGAACTTTATCCAAAAAAAATAGTATGACACATTTCCTAGTGATGATTACGAAGTATTTGTATATAACTCATAGATTTAGCATAGACTCTAATAGATGGCACATGTCAGCAAAAATGTACTAATATTCATCACTGACAGCGCAACCGCGTATATTAGATTTTCAGGATATTTACAATTTACATTTCAACACATGAACATTAACTATGTTAAAGTTGACACTTTGAAGCGCTTTTTACGCACACATTGATAAGTCACTCACACATCAACAACCCATTTTTGGTCTCGCTGTTTGGGTGACTATTGCCGATCTATTATTCTTATATCTATGATATAACTCAATATAATACGTCAATGAAGAAAAAGAAATAATAAATTCGTTAGCGCACATAAAACAATGATAAATATAAAAAGACAAATATATTTTATTATTTATGTAATAAATTATGTATAAACACGTTATGCATATAAAAGCGCGCTAACATTCGTTACACAAATAGCCACACCTTCTCTTCTCATAATTACAGGCCGCTTGTGGCTCTAACTGTTCATATTAGGTTACAAATGAACGTAATTTAACTGTGAAATTGTATTTATTTTCACATATTTTTTTGTAATTTTTTTTCTATAGATACAAATGAAAATTGTTGAATAAATTATCGGAATTATTTTTCTAAGTAATGACTGACAACTTTATGCCCGGTGTATCGCAATAGTTTTGGTCACCCATTCCATACTTACACCTTCGATCGGAAAAAAGCGTGACGTATTTTTCGGAAAAATATTTATTTCCGGATTTTAGAATTTCGTGAGAAAGATTGTTCATGTTTCTGTAGCTTGGATGCCGCAATATTTTTACAAGCAAGTGAGATTAAGAAGAATTATTAATGGTTAAACTATTTGTGCGTTACTTAATATTTATACAAATACAAACAAATATGTCAATAGTTTATGCATAATGCATAATTATGCAGTTCAGTCAAATATCAATCAATTATTTGGATCAGTCATGGACGCTATAGTACAGATCAGTGCCAAGGCACGTTTGTAGTTGACAAATTACCGATCAAGATCAAGGAATAATACCGATTATATGGGTAATTGATATATAAGTATATAGTTAATTAACAAAGTATTTCCCAATTTCGGACGTAAGTTGGAGTAACATTCGCCAAAAATAAAATTGTATTTGACGAATAATAGTTATTCTGATTTGGAATTATATAACCTAAACTTTTCTAAGCGTTTTTATTAAATAACATAACAGTGCTCGACCACTGGACCACCATGTACTAATTATATGTAAAGACTCTTAGGGCTTATTTTAATTAATTATTGGTCCGTAATCTGTATTTAATTAATTCTACATCACTCGTCTTAATGAAATTAAGTACCAATATATAAGAACGTCTATCTAAAGGTTATCTAAAAGTGATCGCCTTAAGCCTTAATCGTCAATTACTGTACTTAGGTTTTATTTATAAGCTTTCATAATTATATTTTCATTTTGTTTAGATTTTCTTAACGTAATTCTGATCTATACTATTCTTTATAAAAAGGCTAATAACATAGTTCTTCTACGATACTTTTCTTACATTTATGTAACCTGACCTATTTTGTCTGTAGTATATTATTGAAATATTCTGAAAAGCTATTTATTTCGATACAAAATATTCAAATTTAATATGTAAAAGGATTAATATCAAAAAAGTCTAGGCTGACTTAAGATATCTTTCTTAGAATATGTCATAATATGTCCCTGTAGAATACATACAAATAAACATGGGGTAAAAAATTATTTTGATTACAACCGCCTCTTTTCGTCTAGAAAATATAATCAGTGATACTCCTTGCTTGGCCTCAAAGGGCCCATCTAGCGGAGTATTTCAGCCCGAATGTAAGGTTTCTTTTTCATGAGGAATCCTAATATTCGCTGTAATTACTTTAAGAGTGCTTCTGCCTGATAAAATTAGTTACGCTTCAGTAAAATACATATTTCCCATAACTATACAATATTAGAACTGTTAATGTGTATTTATCGTAAATAAATATATATTTCTTTATCTGACAATGTGTTTTATGAATGATAAGAATAAAAATAGAAAAAATATAATTGGACTTGTAAACAAAAATAATACAACTCAAATTTTATTTAATAAGTAGGTAATTTACCATTGTTTAACAAATTAATTTGTATTATCAAATAATTAAAATATTTATATTTATTTATTTATGTTGGGTGATAAAAAATACTAAATTTAGCGTATCGCGGCATAATTGCTTCAGTTTACCTCTTCGAGTAAATAACCCGATTATACAATTACAGTATGTCTATAAACACCTATAATTACATAACATAACTTCACGCCTTTGTTACCCGAAGGTGAAGGCAGCGGCTGTTAAGCCTCGTCTTGCCGTTATGTTTACGTCCTAAATGGAATAGGTGGCGTACCTATTGCCATACCAAGCACATATTTTTCAGTCATCTATATATATCAAACCTAACTTCCGAAAGCAATTTCGAAAGTGATTAGTGTGAGCCAGTGTCAGGGTTCGAACCCGCGACCTCTGGATCAGAAGCCGTGTGCTCGACGACTGTATCACCGCGACTAAACACCTATATTTAATTTATGATAACATATAATATCAATGTACATCTGCTTGTACGAAAAGGTTTCTTCCTACCATATCATATTCGAATAAGCGGATTACTGTCGGTGTCGACTTGCTTTCAATCTAAGCTACTTTATTCAGACCGCCCTCACGTATACCGTTTTTATTAATACTGACACGTCTCAACGGATCTTAGTAATGCTGAACCGTCCTGAACATCGCACAGTACATATTAGTATATAATATAATAGAATGTATCTACGTAATGACTGATATTTCCCTTTTTTCAATACAACACGAAATATGTGCCTGAATCTAAGGATATGGATATTATGTTCAGATCTTTTGATCTGCTTATGTTCAGATCATACTACCCTGACTGATACACCTTATAAAAACATGTTTTTTTTTTCAGAAGAAGCAAAATCTTAGCGGTAGAAAGTTTAGTTATGTATTTACTTACGTTACTTAGTTTTTTATGGGATAGGAGAGCAAACGAGCAAGTGGGTCATCTGATGTTAAGTAACTTCTCACCGCCCATGAACACCGTGGTGCGTTGCCGTCCTTTATGGGAATAGGAGAGGAAAGGAAGGGGAATGAGAATCGGGCATCTGGATACCTCTCTCACCGAACGAAATGCGGCACTACCAATACTTCGAGAGGTCGAGCCGACCCTTTCTTGTAGCGCACTTTAGCGCATAGTCTAGTAGGTAGAGAGGACAGAGCGCCATAAGGGACAGATGTTACACACGTCAATCACTTCTTTGTGTTTCATAAATCTTGTGATACACGCTCGTCGATTTCCAAGACTTCTGACATGATCTTTTTTATGCACTCGTTCAATTTGGTAATTAAAAGTGTGTCCTGGCCGTCCTCGACAACATATTAATTATATTTCGTCTACAAGAATCCGTATCAATAATGACTTTCATTTAACAACTCTGTATTTTTATTTAACTCAGCCTGCTGCCCACGACACTATTAGCGGACTCGATTAGAAAGAAGCATTCTTGGTTGTTTTTCTATTTAGATACATAGTCTCTCCGCACCCAGTCTGTTAAAATGAGATAATTTATGGATTTAGCTTTTTACGCGCGAAACTAGAACTGAGAAGAAGAAAAAGATAATAGATCTATAAAAATAATAGATACACTAGTTAATATAGAAAAGCTAAAATGGCACGTACACAAATAAAATAAACTAGCAAATAAAAAATCGCTTATGACTTGACTTGAAATCGTGTCGACCGTTTGACACTCAAAACACCTGATCCCAAAATCGTAAATTTTTACTGCCACTAGCCAATATAAACAGCACTTGAGACTGAACGAAATGAGTTTTCTGTATAACTTTGCTTTTGTTAGCCTGTCGCTCTTTAAATATTGGAACATTCAGCGTATATTTAATACAAATAACACTATGGAAATATAAAAGCACAAAATAATTACAATTATACATAACTTCACGCCTTTTGTTACCCGAAGGTGTAGGCAGCGGCTGTTAAGCCTCGTCTCGTCGTTATGTTTACGTCCCAAATGTAATAGGTGGCGAACCTATTGCCATACCGGGCACAAAGTTTTCAGTCATCGATATTTATCACACATAACTTCCGAAAAGAATTTCGAAAAGTCATTGGTGTGTGCCAGTGCCAGGATTTGAACCCACTATTTCTTGAATCAGAAGGGGGGTGCTTGCCACTGCGCCACCGAGACTGTTTAAGACAAGTTTAAGACAATTATAGTTCAAAATAATATCGTTCGAATAATAAAAACGTGAACACGCGCATTTGATACCCAACAACCTAAAAAAGTTCTTGTTTCACACACAATTAAAACCGTCTTTGAACCTATATAATTTGAAAAAGCCATTAAGTAGAAGAATATTTGCCATACGAAGCTTGAGCACATCAACAAAACCATATTTATTCTGAAGTGTTACGAAGTTCGCCGAATCGGCTAGTTGTAGACATTAACAAGATCAATAAAAAGATTAAGGCATTGACAGTTATAACTGTGCCATAAATGTCACACAGAAAAGTAGTGATAAGTGAGGCAATAAATTTAATAATAAATGTCGTATTTCCTTTATGAATGACCATCTCATTTAAATAATGTTAAATAATAATGTTTATTTATTTTGTAAATGAACACGAAACTTCGCAAACGAGAGAGTTATAATTTTCATGATTAAACTTATCTTGATGCCTTTTGTATACCTTTGCTCTTTGTGTCCATGGAATTAAATTAATATATATTACGTTTCTGAGCTGAAATAGGAATATAGAATAATAGGCAGGCTTTTATAGAAGTTAAATGAATATTCCTCTAATTAGTCTTTTGATATATAATATCGGCATCATCATATAAAAGATATAGATTTGATGTTTTTTATTTAATAACCATTGGATGATTTTCAACGACTTTGCCCGAATGCCGAATCGTATAATATTTTCCGAAGAAGTTTTAATAATATTGGAAATATTACTTTGGTAACTAGTAGTAGTAGTAGTAAGGTAGAGCTCTCAGAATATTGATGTAAAGTGGCTAATGCCGCATTTCGTTCGGTGAGGAGGTATACGGTGGCCCACAACATTTCCTTCTCATAACATTCCATATCCATTCCTACACCCTAGAACATAATATGTGTTGCAGGGTTCACGGACGTCAGTAGTCACTTACCACCAGGTAAGTGCCATCACCGCTTACTTGGATTGCCCATTGACTGATACAAATAATAAAAATAGTAAAAGATTTAGTTAACGTAACTGCCATTTAATTCTTTTGAACGACCATTTGTTAAACCAAACTTGCAAGTACCTTTGTTAAACTAAGAGAACTGAAGTAAAGTACTTTCGAAGTTCTAACAACTACTGTCTTTGTGAATAAATACACTAAGTTCAGTTGCTTCGAGATACTAAATACATTTAGCACCGTCAGTGGTTGGTTTATTACATAGATTGGTCTGAAATATTCAGTGTTAACATTAAATGAAAAGTTTCGCAGATGTTTGAAAAACTCATTAATTTAATTTAATGTTTAAGAACTGTAATATCTTCTGTTAATAATCATGAACGTGGAATATGTAGCTTTTGATATATATTACAGTGGTAGAGCCATGCCGTTCACTGCATGAATAAAACGATGTGTGGTAAAAAAAAACAGACAATTTGAGAACATTGAAGTAAAGTGGCTCATGCTACGTTTGGTTTGGCGATAGAGATATCCGGAGGGCAAACTCTTCTTGACTCTCATCCTAATCGCACGTGAAACCCCATCCCTATCCCATCTTAAAGTCCGGCAAGGCAACTGTAACGCTATCTGTGTTGAAGGTGTCAATAGGTGGGGGTAGTTGCTTAACATTAGGTGACCCGTTAGCTTGTTTTCCATTCCACCTATCCCATAAAAACATAGGGAAAGCAATAGAATAAGTTATCAAAACCAAATACTTTTACTGTAAAGTATTATTAAGCACACTCAAAAGTTAACAGATGGATCGGTTTTTTTTTGTTTTTCCATTTTTAAACATCGTTTAACGAAGCCTAATAGTATCGGTGGTGCAGTGGTCGAGCACCCTGCTTCTGAATCCAGAGGTCGCGGGTTCGAATCCTCACATTGGCTCACACCAATGGCTTTCCGAAATTAATTTCGTAAATGTGTAAATATCGATGACTAAAAACTTTGTGCCCGGTATGGCAATAGGTTCGCCACCTATATTATATCGCCATTTGGAACGTAAACATAACGGCGGGGTGAGACTTAACAGCCGCTGCCAATACCTTCGGGTAGAAAAAGCCGTGAAGTTATCTTATGTATAACGAAGCCCTTTACTATTATTAAATTCTTGATAGAATTATTTCTTTACATAGATACATATTCAGAACAATTATTGTGTTAGAATATTTGAATACAGAAGTCGGACGTTGGTAGTTCCATGTCCGCTGTATACAAATATAATTAAATGAAGCTCTCCGTATGAAGGCAATAGAGTTTGATACCGACCGGGTCGCCACACAAATGTGACTGAACAGCGCTAATTGCCTACACACAGATTTATTTATGTCAAAAAGGTTTTAGGACGAGCACAAATTGCAATATGTAGACCGTATATACGGTCTATATAAAGCCTATATATTACGCTACGTACACTATATTATATACTGCATACATACTATATACATTACTTCTCGCCGCGAGATTTGCGGGGTAGGCAGAGAGAACAGTGGACCATAAGTCACGATTCTTACACATCTCACTTGCTTCTTTGACTTTTATAAATGTTGTAATACACGTGGATTTTTATGGTTCCTAATATTATCTTCCTCTTATTGTATTTGGTCGTATTAAGTGTGTCGTATGTTGTTATATAGTACATATTATTATTATTATTAATCTGTTTGTTACTCAATCACGGGTGAACCATAAAACAGAATTAGATGAAAATTGGCATGTAAATAAAAAAAATTGATATGAATTACATACAAAACTTCACGCCAAATCCCTTGCAGGATAGGCAGGGAGAACAGAGCGCCATAAGGCACGATTCTTACACACCTCACTCGCTTCGTTGACTTTCATAACTCTTTTCACGCACGCGCGTCGATTTTTGAGGCTCCTAACATCATCTTACTCCAGAACATATAGATATGAATTCCTTTGCGATAATACTTAAACATAACATAACACTTGTTTGATATCAACCAAATTTGTTTGATATATATTATTTATAATTTCGCGTTAACATAAACATAACATAACATAACTTCACGCCTTTTGTTACCAGAAGGTGTAGGCAGCGGCTGTTAAGCCTCGTCTCGCCGTTATGTTTACGTCCCAAATGGAATAGGTGGCGAACCTATTGCCATACCGGGCACAAAGTTTGTCAGTCATCGGTATTTATCACACATAACTTCCGAAAACAATTTCGAAAAGTCATTGGTGTGAGCCAGTGTCTGGAATCGAACCCCGGACCTCTGGATCAGAGGCCGTGCGCTCGCCCACTGCGCCACCGAGACTGTTATATAATATCGCGTTTCGTTAATTTCGCGTTATATACGTGCAAAGCCACGAGAAAAAGCTAGCACCCTATAAAATCGTTATATTGATATTCAGCTATATTTCTTGTCTGTCTGACTCGGGCGAATAATATCCAATCAGGTAATTCCATTAATTATGTAGCTACGCAATTTTCTGTGAAATATTGTATTACATTTATTTACAATTTATATGTAACTGAGAGTTATATTATTTACACAGATTTAATAAATGAAGTAACATCCTTTATTGTATTTATTATACAATCTCGGTGGCGCAGTGGTCGAGTACACGGCTTCTGATCCAGAGGTCCGGAAATTGTTTTCGGAAAGTTATGTGTGATAAATACCGATGACTGAAAAACTTTGTGCCCGGTACGACAATAGGTTCGCCACCTATTCTATTTTCAAATCAGAAAGAGTCGCGATCCAAAAGACTTTGCGGTTTCGCAGTGGGAGAGCCAAGCAGTTCGTTGCATGAATGGGCCGGATTGACCGGTGGTTCATGCCGCGTTTCGTTTGGTGAGAGAGGTACCCGGAGGCCCACCCTCCTTCCCTGTCCCCTATCCCTTAAAGGTCGCCAACGCAACAGTAACACTATATGTGTTGCTGGTGTCCATGGGCGGCGTTGGTTGCTTACCATCAGGTGACACGCCTGCTCGTTTGCCCTCCTATCCCATAAAAAACATGATTTAATTAGCCATAGGTATATATAACAAATAATTTCCGAAAACGAAACTCTTAAGAGTTATTTTAACCGCTATCTCGCTGATCTAATAAGACTTTTACACTAATCTTGCATAAGCCTACAGATCAACGTGAAAATGTTTATTTTCGAGTGTGAAAAAGCAGAGAAGAATTGAAAGCAAATGGCTGTCACAACTGTAATCCCTTGTACAGAAATTCTGAATGGTGTACTTCTAGTTTTGTAGGATTTTCACGTTGAGGATGTTTATATTTATATTAAAAATACTTTTAACATAACATAACTTTACGCCATTGTTACCCCAAGGTGTAGGCAGCGGCTATTAAGCCTCGTCTCGCCGTTATGTTTACGTCCCAAATGGATAAGGCGGCGAACCTATTGTCACACCGGGCACAATGTTTTCAGTCATAGATATTTATCACAAATAACTTTCTAAAAACAATTTCGAAAAGTCATTGGTGTGAGCCAATGTCAGGATTCGAACCACGACCTCTGGATTCAGAAACCGTGTGCTCAACCACTAGACCACCGAGACTGGTAGAATAAGACCGAATACTTTTAGCAGTAGAAAAGTAAATCATAAAAGTTTAGTTGGACATTTAATGCAGTGGTTTCAATAAGGTGTGCTACAAATATTGATAAAATTATCATTAACCTAGACATTAATTAAAATCAAACACAGTATTAAATACTAAGCAAACGTATCTTCACGCTTCTTTCTACCCGAAAGTGTTGTCAGCGGCTGCTAACGCCCCATTACGTTACATCCCAAATGGAATAGGTGGCGAACCTATTGCCATACTCCGGGCACAAAGTTGTCATTAACGGATATTTATCACACCTATACTTTATATTATAAAGCGGAAGAGTTTGTTTGTTTGTTTGAACGCGCTAATCTCAGAAACCGTCCGATTTTAAAAATTCTTTCAGTGGTATATAGTCTATTTATCGAGGAAGGAATTAGGCTATATTATATTTTCAAATTAATTAGGGATCCTTACTATAAGTCCAATAATGTAACCCAAGGTGTAAGAAAATGACTCAAAAATAATATATAATATATTATATTATATGTGTGATTATATTATTGTTCCCTGTATTTATTTTATTTTATGCTGAGCAGTGCTATAAGCCATTTTCACTATTGACAAGGCAAAATGACACCGTCTATACTTTCGTATTGTAAGTGCGTTAAGATTTATACATTATCGATACATATCAATACGAGTATCGACAGCAATGATTAGTCCAATATAGCAATTAAAAAAATATAATACACACCTTCATGTTGGTATATCCATAATTCGTATGCATTCTGAAACAAAGAAAAATAACATTAATATATTGAATATAAATATTAACAACTCGTGGCCTGTTTAAATCTTATAATATACACTCGAGAGCAATTAATCCGGGTCACTTAAAGAATCCTAAAAATCTCGGAAACTAAAAATGCTAGGTTAATGCAATAAATTGTATTTAATAGACAATGTAATACTCCTTAAATGAAGGTATTAAAACTTCTTAGTTATTGTAAAGTTATATCATAAAAAAATCAAATTTGAAAAAGGGCCACTTTCGAAGATGGAACTACGAAATTACAGCATTTGGTTTTGCTTTTGTTTGTAATCTGTCATTTATGTGGGTACATAAACCATGTTGATAGTGCTCTATATTCATTATTCAAGCTGAAATTATGTCGCTTACGCCTGAAGAATGCACCAGAATACTTACAATGCTGGAAACCGGCCGGAGTCAGCGCGATACAGCCAGGACTGTTGGTGTGTCGCTGTCAACAGTACAAAGAGTTCTCCGACGTTACGAAGAAACTGGTTCTAACCTACGCAGACCAGGAACGGGCAGAACCAGGTATACCACAGCACGAGAAGACCGATACTTGGTGAACACCATGCTTCGAAATCGCTTTCTCACAGGAACTGAACTCACCAATCAGTTTCGACGCCTCGGAGGAAGTAACCCAAGTGCATGGACAGTAAGACGTCGGCTTGCTGAATCTAACTTAAAACCCCTCAGACCTGCAAACGGCCCTAAACTGGAGCGTGGGCATCGTATTTCAAGACTAAGATATGCCCAGAGCCACGTAAATTGGAGTATTGAAGATTGGTCAAAAGTTATGTTCTCCGACGAATCAAAATTTATGCTCTACAAGCACGATGGAAGACACAGAGTGTATCGAAGACCAGGGGAAAGATTCAAGCAAGCATGCATCAAGGAAAAAGTAGCCTACGGTGGTGGGTCTGTACTTGTGTGGGCCGGAATTTCTTCTGAAAGTCGCACAGAGCTGGTGATCATAGAAAACGGCTCTTTAACTAGCGTAAGATATGTGGAAGAAATCCTCAATGATCACGTTGGTCCATTTATGGTCAATTTAGGTGAGGATGCTATATTTATGCATGACAATGCCCGACCTCATACAGGTAGGATTGTGAATGACTACCTTCAAGAGATGAACATTACTCGTATGGAGTGGCCAGCGCGCAGCCCGGATATCAACCCGATCGAGCATGCTTGGGACGAGCTAGGCAGATGCGTAAAACAACGAAACCCTCCCCCAATCACGCTTCGTGAGCTCAAAATTGCTCTCACAGAGGAATGGGAGAATATTCCCCAAAATCGTATAAGGAATGCCTGCTTTACGCAGATGACGCCGTGCTTCTAGCCGAATCGCCGTCGGACCTGCAAACACTAGTCACTACTATGAAAGATGATTGCATGATTAAAGGCTTGCAGTTGAATGCGACGAAAACGAAAGTAATGGTGTTTGAAAGGGAGGAATCCAGAACAGATGCAAGGATAATGGTTGATGATGTAGTGCTGGAACAGGTGAATGAAATTGTATATCTTGGATGCGCTTTTAGCAGAGATGGAAGGTACACCGCGGATATAGAAAGACGAGTGGCGATAGGAAATAGCGTAAACGGAGTGTTGGGCAGATTCCTGGGCGCAAAAAATATTAGCAGAAAGGCCCAGCTAGCAATCCACAATGCAGTCCTGATCCCAACACTAACTTATGGAAGCGAGAGCTGGGTATGGCAGTGTGCATGAAAGTAGAATAAACGCGGTAGAAATGAGGGCTCTACGCAAAATCTGCGGAGTGACTCTCGCTGACCGCGTAGAAAACAAGGTTGTGAGGAAGGAAGTTGGTTTGAAAGAGAGTGTCGGTGTAAAAGTAAGAAAGGGCATGCTCCGATGGTTCGGACATGTAGAAAGAATGGTTGACGCAAGACTGACTAAGCAGATATACAATGCAAAAGCGGACGGATGTAGGAGTCGAGGACGGCCAAGACACACATTCCAAGACCAAATAGAACGTGTTCTGGAGGAAGGTGATGTTAAGAGCCTCAAAAACCGACGCGCGTGCATGAAAAGAGTTATGAAAGTCAACGAAGCGAGTGAGGTGTGTAAGAATCGTGCCCTATGGCGCTCTGTTCTCTCTGCCTACCCCGCAAGGGATTTGGCGTGAAGTTATGTATGTATGTATGTATCGTATAAGGAACTTGGTGTACAGCATGCCAAACCGCGTAAACGCAGTAATGGAAGCACGAGGAGGCAATACGAAGTATTAAAATTCAAGAAAATCGTAATAAAGTTCAAAAATTTTATGTTTCCTATTTTTGTTTTAAGGAGAGATCAGCAGATTTTTTCTTTATGTAATTTTGTGTTAATAAAATGTATGGTGACTCATATTTTTTTTACTTTCATTTAAGGAGTATTACATTGTCTATTAAATACAATTTATTGCATTAACCTATCATTTTTAGTTTCCGAGATTTTTAACATTCTTTAAGTGACCCGGATTCATTGCTCTCGAGAGTAGATATTCATATCGGGCTTAGAACAAATAACAACCACTAAGCCTTACGTCAACTCGTATACCAAAAGAAATACAATATGCCTTGGAACAGTTTTTCTGAGTAGCCTACGCTAAAATATAAGAAACTGACGCTGGTCTTATACATTTGAAAAGCAATAATGAAGTCATCATATTGGAAAACATGTCGTAGTACAAAAGGCTTAAAGTGTAAACCCGTCTGAGACTTACAGGCTCTTATTAATCGAGAGTCTTTGACCAACGAAGCAACTTTGGATAGGGGTAAGACACTATCTAATGTCTCGTATTAATCTCAAACTTAATGAATCTCTCAAAGTTGTTGAAGCCAATGGGATTTACAGTAGGTACTACACATATATCTGTATTTATAATACATCTGTATTTACATAGTATTGTTATATTTATTTAAATTAAATCAATTATATTGAAATTGTTACACGTTTTGGCAAATCAGTTTAAACTCCAAATAATGTCGAAGAAACTACTATAGAACTTAGAGCGAACTGCGTGACTCTACCACTCTCTCAGTAATAAGGTCCCGTGAGGTACAATACTAGGAATACTTCTATTCATAATTTCTAACTTCACGCCAAATCTCTTGCGGGGTAGGCAAAAAGAACAGAGCGCCATAAGGAACCATTTTAACACACCTCACTTCTTTGACTTTCATTACTCTTTTTAAGCATGCATTAGGGATTTTTGAGGCGCCTAACATCATCTTCCTCCAGGATTATTAAATTTAATATACTAAAATTGCGAAAATACTTTTGTTTGTCTATTACCTACTTAAGATTTAAGACCACACTACAATAATATAAAGACATCATGAATAACGCATACATTTAGTAGGAAGTGAATAGATCAAATCCTTTCCGGTTTCAGAATAGGTCACGTATACAATAATCTTGAATAATCTTCACATATTTCCCATTGTGTCAACGGGAAACCATAAGAGCAATTTAACAAAGCCTGTTCACTGTTCTTGAACGCCCGTAGAGAACAAAGAAAAGATTTTGAAACAGCTATACAAACGACAATATTTGTGTAATCTAACTCAGAATCATAGTTAAGTTTTATAACATACTGGCTGACCGGACAAACTCTGTACCACCATACTATTGTCTTTCAATTAAATATTTGTGCATTTGTCATTTTCTGTCTACTTACAGCCAAAATTAACCATTTTGGCTCTAAAAATGCATAAATAAATGTAATAAATTGCTGAAGGACTTTTTCTACAATGACAGATCGATTAGAACGATGAATTAATACGACCGCTCAGAAAGTTTTCGACGTAAAGTAGCTAATGTCACGTCTTGTTCGATCGGGTTTCGCTAAGCAATTATTATCAGGTAGCCCCTATAATACTTTGCTGCTTTTCCAATATAGAAAAGCTTTGAATTATGCAATAAAATATAACACGAAGTGAATCTGCGAGCAAAAACTAGTTACAAATATATTTTTTTCATAAATATCAGAAAATGTTGAAATGAAAAGAAATAAATTGTCTTATATATTATTTTCTTGTGACCTCACTACATTTCTCATTTAATATTAGACATCGAAAGAGTTCAACAATATTATTTCTGTATATTGGCAACGATATTGATATACCGAATATTTCTTATTGTTCATTTGGAGCAACAATATTGTTGCTATTTATTATAAACAACAGTATGTTAATAGGGATACTGAAATTGGTACTTTGATTAATAATAATTATTCATAAGAATAGAAATTATTATAAGTATTTAAGCACTAAATGCACTAGTGACTAAGCAGATATATATTGCAAAAATGGATGTAGGTAGGTGTCGAGTACGGCCACGACACACTTTATATGACCAAATAAAACGAGTCCTGGAGGTAGGTGATGTCAGGAGTCTTTAAAAATCGAGAGATGAGCGTGTATGACAACAGTTATGACATTCAAAGAAGCGAGTGACGCGTATAGGAAACGTGCCTTCTGGTGCTCTGTTCCCTCTGCTTACCCAGAAAAGGGAGGAGAAGGGAAAAGGGCGTGAAGCTATGTATGTGTTTAAGTACTTGACCATATAAAAATGTTTAAGTTTTGAACTTCTATACAAACACTCCACTAGGAGTTAACGCGTGGCGATAAGTGTGATCGGAAATGCGAACGCAAGTTAAAAGGGAGATTTCATGTACTGAATACATACAGAGCTAAAGAAATTTTACTGTAACTTCAATCATGTGGTCTAAACCATCCGAGTTTGACATACGCACCGTTACTGCAAAATTAACTAAAGTTAATTAAATTAATTAAAGATTTCAATCATTTTATGTAGATGTGTATTCTTAATAATCTATAGAAGCTCGCTATCTTTTTCGGTAAAATGGTTAAATTATCTGATAAAAATCTCTTTTCCCTTGTCCAATCAGAGTCTTATAAATACACTTCCAATAGCAAAATCCAATTTCCAAAAATGGAGTCACCGTCCGCTATTTGCAATAGAGAATACTACGATTCCCGAAAAAAAATAATGGAATGGGTTATTAAATTTACAGGCAAATTGAGGGCAATATTGGAAAATCATTAATAACGTTACAGGGTGCGCCTAATTTCACCGTGACCGCGCGATATTTACCTAAGTGGGAAAAATTTGCTTGGATTCTATCTATAATCTTCGAAAGAAAAAGATTTTATTTCAACATTTTATTTTTAACAGTGGTAGAGCGAAGCAGTTCGCTGCATGAATGGGCCGGCTCGACCGGTGAAATACCACGACCTCTCAGAAGACCGACGTAAAGTGGCTCATGGCGCGTTTCTTTCAGTGAGACAGGTACCCGGAGGCCCACCCCCCTTCCCCATCCTTTCCTATCCCCTATCCCTTAAAGGTTGGCAACGCAACAGTAACACTATATGTGTTGCAGGTGTCCATGGTTATGGTGTCCATTTTACACGGGCGCGATAATCTCGCGCCCGTGTAAAATGGGCGACTTGAGGGTGGTGGACTTGGACGAGTCCATCACCTCTGCGACCGTCGCCACGGTGATTGCCGAAGCGGGCGGATGCGCCCCGACCGACGTAAAGGTCGGGGAGATCCGCTCCAGCCCGTCTCGGTTGGGCTCTGCCTGGGTCCGGTGCCCGCTCGGGGTCGCCAGGAAACTGGCGGCTCAGCGGCGGGTCCTAATCGGGTGGACCTCGGCGCGCGTCGAGGCACTGGCGGCAAGGCCGCTGCAGTGCTTCCGGTGCCTCGAGAAGGGGCACGTCCGCGCGAGGTGCCCCTGCGCCGTAGACAGGAGCGGGCGGTGCTACCGATGTGGCGTGGCAGGCCACATTGCCAGCGCCTGCACTGCGCCCGCTCCTTGCTGCCCGGTTTGCTCGGACCTGGGCTGCAGGGCGGATCACCGGATGGGGGGCAAGAAGTGCTCCCCTCCAAAAAGGAAGGCGGCGGCCGCTAGGCCACCCTCCCCCGCAAGGGGACAGGCGGGCGCAATGGAGGTCCAATAAACACGGACCTCCGCGCCCGTTTCCTCCAGGGCAACCTAAACCACTGCCGCGCTGCGCAGCATCTGCTTGCGCAGACGGTAGTGGAGTGGTCGGTTGCCCTGGCGGTGGTCGCCGAGCCCTACCGCGTCCCCGTCCACCCGCGATGGTTCGGGGACGTTACGGGCTCGGTGGCAATCTATTGGGCAGAAGGGAGCTACTGCTCCCTCCTATGGAAAGGTCCAGGCTACGTCGCCGTGGAGTGGGGATCCACGGTCGTAGTGGGTTGTTACATCTCCCCCAACTGCGGCCTCGACGTCTACGAGGCATACCTGGGTGGGCTGGCGAGCCGCCTTAGCGGTTACGCTGCCCGACCGGTATTCGTCCTGGGTGATTTTAACGCCCACTCGAAGGAGTGGGGGGACACCCGGGACGACGTCAGGGGGGAGATACTTCTGGAGTGGGCGGCAGGGATCGACCTCCGGCTGCTCAACCGGGGGTCGACCAGCACCTGTGTGCGGTGGCAGGGGGAGTCGATCGTCGATATATCGTGGGCGACTCCCTCGGCCGCCGCCATGGTGACCGGATGGCGGGTGGCGGAGGAGGTGGTCAACCTGTCTGACCACCGACACATCCTTTTGGATGTGTCGCTCTGCCGCCCAAGCCGCCCGCGCCAGACTAGCGGCCCTCCGCGGCGCTGGTCTCTCAAGCGGCTCGACCGAAACATGGTCGTGGCCGCCGCCAGCGTCGCGGACTGGACGGAGGGAGCGGTATCGCCCGATCCCGAGGCGCAAGCGGCCTGGCTGCGCGACACGATGACGTCAATCTGCGACGCGTCGATGCCGCGAGTCGGGCCGCCCCGGCGGGGCTCCGTGTACTGGTGGAGCGAGGAGATCGAGCGGCTCCAAAAGGCCGCCTTCGTCGCTCGCCGCCGGTACCTGAGAGCCCGGAAGAGAAGGCGAACTACGGTCGAGGAGGCTCTCAGAGCCAGACGGGAATACGGGGCCGCCGCGCACGCTGTATGCATCGCCATTGCTGCGGCTCGCGAGCGGTCCTGGAACGAGCTCGTCGAGGGACTGGACAGGGACCCATGGGGACGCCCGTACAGAATGGTACTGGGCAAGCTGACCCCGTGGGTCCCTCCGTTGACGGAATCCCTGGACCCGGAAATCGTGGGAGGAGTCGTAGACGTACTCTTCCCTAGGGTCCAGGGCGGTCCCTCGGTTCCTCCGTCGCAGTCGGACCACACACCGTGGTCCGACGAACTGGAGGTGACGGAGGACGAGCTCGGGCGAGCCGTCGCGCGGCTCGCCTCCCGCAGCGCCGCTCCCGGCCCGGACGGAGTTCCGGGCCGGGTCCTGGCGCTCGCTCTGGGAGTGTTAGGGAACAAGGTGAGGCAGCTGTTCACCAACTGCCTCCGCCGCGGGGTGTTCCCCCTCGACTGGAAGTCGGCGAGACTGGTACTAATCAGGAAGGAAGGGAGGACCGGAGACGCTCCGTCGTCGTTCCGGCCGATATGCCTGCTGAACGAGGCGGGGAAACTCTTTGAAAGAGTTATCTCCGCCCGTATCAGCAGCCACCTGTCGCAGGTGGGCCCGGACATATCGGACTGCCAGTTCGGGTTCCGGCAGGGGCGCTCCACAATCGACGCGGTGCGTCGTGTGCGGGCCCTGTCGGAACCGGCAGTCCGATCGGGGGGGGTCGCGCTGGCGGTGTCGCTCGACATCGTCAACGCCTTCGGGACCCTCCCCTGGCCGGCCATCAGGGAGGCCCTCGTATACCACGAGGTGCCTCCCTACCTCAGGTCGGTCATCGGGGCCTACCTGCAGGAGAGACGGGTGGACTACGTCGACCGGAACGGGACGGAGCAGAGGAAGGAGGTGACGTGCGGGGTTCCGCAGGGGTCCGTGCTCGGGCCCCTGCTGTGGAACCTCGCCTATGATCCGGTCCTCCGCACCAGTCTGCCCCGTGGCGTGAGTGTTGTTTGCTACGCAGACGACACTCTGGTGGTCGCCACGGGGCCCGACTTCGAGCGGACGCTCAGGTTCGCCGAGCTGGGGGTGGCAATCGTCGTCAGACGGATCCGCGGGCTGGGCCTGGAGGTGGCGCCTCACAAAAGTGAGGCGCTGTGGTTCCACCGCCTCACCAGAGGCAGGGAACCCCCGGCCTCGCGGATCCAGGTGGGTGACACGGCTGTCTCGGTGGGGCGGTACATGAAGTACCTCGGCCTCACCCTGGACAGCCGCTGGAGCTTCGAGGAGCACTTCGTACGGATGGTCCCCCGAGCGCGACGGGTGGCGGGCGCTTTACACCGCCTGCTGCCCAACCTCGGGGGACCGGGGGAGGGAGTTCGCCGCCTCTACGGTGGCGTCGTGCGGTCCGTGGCCCTGTACGGGGCCCCCGTTTGGTCACGTGACCTCGCGGGGGCCTCCCGCTCCAGGCTCCTCAGCAGAGCCCTGGTAAATTCAACCTAGCCCTGGTAACGAAAGTAATGGTGTTTGAAAGGGAGGAATCCAGAACAGATGCAAGGATAATGGTTGATGATGTAGTGCTGGAACAGGTGAATGAAATTGTATATCTTGGATGCGCTTTTAGCAGAGATGGAAGGTACACCGCGGATATAGAAAGACGAGTGGCGATAGGAAATAGCGTAAACGGAGTGTTGGGCAGATTCCTGGGCGCAAAAAATATTAGCAGAAAGGCCCAGCTAGCAATCCACAATGCAGTCCTGATCCCAACACTAACTTATGGAAGCGAGAGCTGGGTATGGCAGTGTGCATGAAAGTAGAATAAACGCGGTAGAAATGAGGGCTCTACGCAAAATCTGCGGAGTGACTCTCGCTGACCGCGTAGAAAACAAGGTTGTGAGGAAGGAAGTTGGTTTGAAAGAGAGTGTCGGTGTAAAAGTAAGAAAGGGCATGCTCCGATGGTTCGGACATGTAGAAAGAATGGTTGACGCAAGACTGACTAAGCAGATATACAATGCAAAAGCGGACGGATGTAGGAGTCGAGGACGGCCAAGACACACATTCCAAGACCAAATAGAACGTGTTCTGGAGGAAGGTGATGTTAAGAGCCTCAAAAACCGACGCGCGTGCATGAAAAGAGTTATGAAAGTCAACGAAGCGAGTGAGGTGTGTAAGAATCGTGCCCTATGGCGCTCTGTTCTCTCTGCCTACCCCGCAAGGGATTTGGCGTGAAGTTATGTATGTATGTATGTATCGTATAAGGAACTTGGTGTACAGCATGCCAAACCGCGTAAACGCAGTAATGGAAGCACGAGGAGGCAATACGAAGTATTAAAATTCAAGAAAATCGTAATAAAGTTCAAAAATTTTATGTTTCCTATTTTTGTTTTAAGGAGAGATCAGCAGATTTTTTCTTTATGTAATTTTGTGTTAATAAAATGTATGGTGACTCATATTTTTTTTACTTTCATTTAAGGAGTATTACATTGTCTATTAAATACAATTTATTGCATTAACCTATCATTTTTAGTTTCCGAGATTTTTAACATTCTTTAAGTGACCCGGATTCATTGCTCTCGAGAGTAGATATTCATATCGGGCTTAGAACAAATAACAACCACTAAGCCTTACGTCAACTCGTATACCAAAAGAAATACAATATGCCTTGGAACAGTTTTTCTGAGTAGCCTACGCTAAAATATAAGAAACTGACGCTGGTCTTATACATTTGAAAAGCAATAATGAAGTCATCATATTGGAAAACATGTCGTAGTACAAAAGGCTTAAAGTGTAAACCCGTCTGAGACTTACAGGCTCTTATTAATCGAGAGTCTTTGACCAACGAAGCAACTTTGGATAGGGGTAAGACACTATCTAATGTCTCGTATTAATCTCAAACTTAATGAATCTCTCAAAGTTGTTGAAGCCAATGGGATTTACAGTAGGTACTACACATATATCTGTATTTATAATACATCTGTATTTACATAGTATTGTTATATTTATTTAAATTAAATCAATTATATTGAAATTGTTACACGTTTTGGCAAATCAGTTTAAACTCCAAATAATGTCGAAGAAACTACTATAGAACTTAGAGCGAACTGCGTGACTCTACCACTCTCTCAGTAATAAGGTCCCGTGAGGTACAATACTAGGAATACTTCTATTCATAATTTCTAACTTCACGCCAAATCTCTTGCGGGGTAGGCAAAAAGAACAGAGCGCCATAAGGAACCATTTTAACACACCTCACTTCTTTGACTTTCATTACTCTTTTTAAGCATGCATTAGGGATTTTTGAGGCGCCTAACATCATCTTCCTCCAGGATTATTAAATTTAATATACTAAAATTGCGAAAATACTTTTGTTTGTCTATTACCTACTTAAGATTTAAGACCACACTACAATAATATAAAGACATCATGAATAACGCATACATTTAGTAGGAAGTGAATAGATCAAATCCTTTCCGGTTTCAGAATAGGTCACGTATACAATAATCTTGAATAATCTTCACATATTTCCCATTGTGTCAACGGGAAACCATAAGAGCAATTTAACAAAGCCTGTTCACTGTTCTTGAACGCCCGTAGAGAACAAAGAAAAGATTTTGAAACAGCTATACAAACGACAATATTTGTGTAATCTAACTCAGAATCATAGTTAAGTTTTATAACATACTGGCTGACCGGACAAACTCTGTACCACCATACTATTGTCTTTCAATTAAATATTTGTGCATTTGTCATTTTCTGTCTACTTACAGCCAAAATTAACCATTTTGGCTCTAAAAATGCATAAATAAATGTAATAAATTGCTGAAGGACTTTTTCTACAATGACAGATCGATTAGAACGATGAATTAATACGACCGCTCAGAAAGTTTTCGACGTAAAGTAGCTAATGTCACGTCTTGTTCGATCGGGTTTCGCTAAGCAATTATTATCAGGTAGCCCCTATAATACTTTGCTGCTTTTCCAATATAGAAAAGCTTTGAATTATGCAATAAAATATAACACGAAGTGAATCTGCGAGCAAAAACTAGTTACAAATATATTTTTTTCATAAATATCAGAAAATGTTGAAATGAAAAGAAATAAATTGTCTTATATATTATTTTCTTGTGACCTCACTACATTTCTCATTTAATATTAGACATCGAAAGAGTTCAACAATATTATTTCTGTATATTGGCAACGATATTGATATACCGAATATTTCTTATTGTTCATTTGGAGCAACAATATTGTTGCTATTTATTATAAACAACAGTATGTTAATAGGGATACTGAAATTGGTACTTTGATTAATAATAATTATTCATAAGAATAGAAATTATTATAAGTATTTAAGCACTAAATGCACTAGTGACTAAGCAGATATATATTGCAAAAATGGATGTAGGTAGGTGTCGAGTACGGCCACGACACACTTTATATGACCAAATAAAACGAGTCCTGGAGGTAGGTGATGTCAGGAGTCTTTAAAAATCGAGAGATGAGCGTGTATGACAACAGTTATGACATTCAAAGAAGCGAGTGACGCGTATAGGAAACGTGCCTTCTGGTGCTCTGTTCCCTCTGCTTACCCAGAAAAGGGAGGAGAAGGGAAAAGGGCGTGAAGCTATGTATGTGTTTAAGTACTTGACCATATAAAAATGTTTAAGTTTTGAACTTCTATACAAACACTCCACTAGGAGTTAACGCGTGGCGATAAGTGTGATCGGAAATGCGAACGCAAGTTAAAAGGGAGATTTCATGTACTGAATACATACAGAGCTAAAGAAATTTTACTGTAACTTCAATCATGTGGTCTAAACCATCCGAGTTTGACATACGCACCGTTACTGCAAAATTAACTAAAGTTAATTAAATTAATTAAAGATTTCAATCATTTTATGTAGATGTGTATTCTTAATAATCTATAGAAGCTCGCTATCTTTTTCGGTAAAATGGTTAAATTATCTGATAAAAATCTCTTTTCCCTTGTCCAATCAGAGTCTTATAAATACACTTCCAATAGCAAAATCCAATTTCCAAAAATGGAGTCACCGTCCGCTATTTGCAATAGAGAATACTACGATTCCCGAAAAAAAATAATGGAATGGGTTATTAAATTTACAGGCAAATTGAGGGCAATATTGGAAAATCATTAATAACGTTACAGGGTGCGCCTAATTTCACCGTGACCGCGCGATATTTACCTAAGTGGGAAAAATTTGCTTGGATTCTATCTATAATCTTCGAAAGAAAAAGATTTTATTTCAACATTTTATTTTTAACAGTGGTAGAGCGAAGCAGTTCGCTGCATGAATGGGCCGGCTCGACCGGTGAAATACCACGACCTCTCAGAAGACCGACGTAAAGTGGCTCATGGCGCGTTTCTTTCAGTGAGACAGGTACCCGGAGGCCCACCCCCCTTCCCCATCCTTTCCTATCCCCTATCCCTTAAAGGTTGGCAACGCAACAGTAACACTATATGTGTTGCAGGTGTCCATGGTTATGGTGTCCATTTTACACGGGCGCGATAATCTCGCGCCCGTGTAAAATGGGCGACTTGAGGGTGGTGGACTTGGACGAGTCCATCACCTCTGCGACCGTCGCCACGGTGATTGCCGAAGCGGGCGGATGCGCCCCGACCGACGTAAAGGTCGGGGAGATCCGCTCCAGCCCGTCTCGGTTGGGCTCTGCCTGGGTCCGGTGCCCGCTCGGGGTCGCCAGGAAACTGGCGGCTCAGCGGCGGGTCCTAATCGGGTGGACCTCGGCGCGCGTCGAGGCACTGGCGGCAAGGCCGCTGCAGTGCTTCCGGTGCCTCGAGAAGGGGCACGTCCGCGCGAGGTGCCCCTGCGCCGTAGACAGGAGCGGGCGGTGCTACCGATGTGGCGTGGCAGGCCACATTGCCAGCGCCTGCACTGCGCCCGCTCCTTGCTGCCCGGTTTGCTCGGACCTGGGCTGCAGGGCGGATCACCGGATGGGGGGCAAGAAGTGCTCCCCTCCAAAAAGGAAGGCGGCGGCCGCTAGGCCACCCTCCCCCGCAAGGGGACAGGCGGGCGCAATGGAGGTCCAATAAACACGGACCTCCGCGCCCGTTTCCTCCAGGGCAACCTAAACCACTGCCGCGCTGCGCAGCATCTGCTTGCGCAGACGGTAGTGGAGTGGTCGGTTGCCCTGGCGGTGGTCGCCGAGCCCTACCGCGTCCCCGTCCACCCGCGATGGTTCGGGGACGTTACGGGCTCGGTGGCAATCTATTGGGCAGAAGGGAGCTACTGCTCCCTCCTATGGAAAGGTCCAGGCTACGTCGCCGTGGAGTGGGGATCCACGGTCGTAGTGGGTTGTTACATCTCCCCCAACTGCGGCCTCGACGTCTACGAGGCATACCTGGGTGGGCTGGCGAGCCGCCTTAGCGGTTACGCTGCCCGACCGGTATTCGTCCTGGGTGATTTTAACGCCCACTCGAAGGAGTGGGGGGACACCCGGGACGACGTCAGGGGGGAGATACTTCTGGAGTGGGCGGCAGGGATCGACCTCCGGCTGCTCAACCGGGGGTCGACCAGCACCTGTGTGCGGTGGCAGGGGGAGTCGATCGTCGATATATCGTGGGCGACTCCCTCGGCCGCCGCCATGGTGACCGGATGGCGGGTGGCGGAGGAGGTGGTCAACCTGTCTGACCACCGACACATCCTTTTGGATGTGTCGCTCTGCCGCCCAAGCCGCCCGCGCCAGACTAGCGGCCCTCCGCGGCGCTGGTCTCTCAAGCGGCTCGACCGAAACATGGTCGGGGCCGCCGCCAGCGTCGCGGACTGGACGGAGGGAGCGGTATCGCCCGATCCCGAGGCGCAAGCGGCCTGGCTGCGCGACACGATGACGTCAATCTGCGACGCGTCGATGCCGCGAGTCGGGCCGCCCCGGCGGGGCTCCGTGTACTGGTGGAGCGAGGAGATCGAGCGGCTCCAAAAGGCCGCCTTCGTCGCTCGCCGCCGGTACCTGAGAGCCCGGAAGAGAAGGCGAACTACGGTCGAGGAGGCTCTCAGAGCCAGACGGGAATACGGGGCCGCCGCGCACGCTGTATGCATCGCCATTGCTGCGGCTCGCGAGCGGTCCTGGAACGAGCTCGTCGAGGGACTGGACAGGGACCCATGGGGACGCCCGTACAGAATGGTACTGGGCAAGCTGACCCCGTGGGTCCCTCCGTTGACGGAATCCCTGGACCCGGAAATCGTGGGAGGAGTCGTAGACGTACTCTTCCCTAGGGTCCAGGGCGGTCCCTCGGTTCCTCCGTCGCAGTCGGACCACACACCGTGGTCCGACGAACTGGAGGTGACGGAGGACGAGCTCGGGCGAGCCGTCGCGCGGCTCGCCTCCCGCAGCGCCGCTCCCGGCCCGGACGGAGTTCCGGGCCGGGTCCTGGCGCTCGCTCTGGGAGTGTTAGGGAACAAGGTGAGGCAGCTGTTCACCAACTGCCTCCGCCGCGGGGTGTTCCCCCTCGACTGGAAGTCGGCGAGACTGGTACTAATCAGGAAGGAAGGGAGGACCGGAGACGCTCCGTCGTCGTTCCGGCCGATATGCCTGCTGAACGAGGCGGGGAAACTCTTTGAAAGAGTTATCTCCGCCCGTATCAGCAGCCACCTGTCGCAGGTGGGCCCGGACATATCGGACTGCCAGTTCGGGTTCCGGCAGGGGCGCTCCACAATCGACGCGGTGCGTCGTGTGCGGGCCCTGTCGGAACCGGCAGTCCGATCGGGGGGGGTCGCGCTGGCGGTGTCGCTCGACATCGTCAACGCCTTCGGGACCCTCCCCTGGCCGGCCATCAGGGAGGCCCTCGTATACCACGAGGTGCCTCCCTACCTCAGGTCGGTCATCGGGGCCTACCTGCAGGAGAGACGGGTGGACTACGTCGACCGGAACGGGACGGAGCAGAGGAAGGAGGTGACGTGCGGGGTTCCGCAGGGGTCCGTGCTCGGGCCCCTGCTGTGGAACCTCGCCTATGATCCGGTCCTCCGCACCAGTCTGCCCCGTGGCGTGAGTGTTGTTTGCTACGCAGACGACACTCTGGTGGTCGCCACGGGGCCCGACTTCGAGCGGACGCTCAGGTTCGCCGAGCTGGGGGTGGCAATCGTCGTCAGACGGATCCGCGGGCTGGGCCTGGAGGTGGCGCCTCACAAAAGTGAGGCGCTGTGGTTCCACCGCCTCACCAGAGGCAGGGAACCCCCGGCCTCGCGGATCCAGGTGGGTGACACGGCTGTCTCGGTGGGGCGGTACATGAAGTACCTCGGCCTCACCCTGGACAGCCGCTGGAGCTTCGAGGAGCACTTCGTACGGATGGTCCCCCGAGCGCGACGGGTGGCGGGCGCTTTACACCGCCTGCTGCCCAACCTCGGGGGACCGGGGGAGGGAGTTCGCCGCCTCTACGGTGGCGTCGTGCGGTCCGTGGCCCTGTACGGGGCCCCCGTTTGGTCACGTGACCTCGCGGGGGCCTCCCGCTCCAGGGCTCTGCTGAGGAGCCTGGAGCGGATCATGGCCATACGGATCGTACGGGGCTACCGTACCATCTCGTACGAGGCGGCGACGGTCCTCGCGAGTTATCCCCCCTTCATCATCCTGGCCGAGATGTACGCAGCTGCGTACGATCTCGGCCGGGGAGGGGGGGACGCGCGGGGACACGAAGTGCGGAGGCGGGAGGCCTTCCGGCGGGTCCTGGGGGACTGGCGCGACGCGCTGGTCCTCCGGGGCGGTACGCGTTCACGCGCCGTCGGGGCCGTCCTGCCCCACCTCGAAGCCTGGGTGCTCCGTAAATGGGGCACTGTCACCTACAGGTTGACTCAGATACTCACCGGGCACGGGTGCTTCGGTGAGTATCTGAGTCGAATAAAACGTGAAGAGACGGCGAGATGCCACCATTGCGCATCCGACCTGGACTCGGCCCAGCACACGCTGGAGGTCTGCCCGGCCTGGGCGGCCGAGCGCCGAGTCCTGGTCGACGGGATCGGGCGAGACTTGTCCCCGCCGGCGTTGGTCGCGGCAATGCTGGCGGGCGAGGAGGAGTGGAGGGCTGTGGTCTCCTTCTGCGAAGCTGTCATGCTCCAGAAGGAGGCCGCCGAGCGGGGTCGGGAGAGAGCCGATCCCGCTCGAAGGCGGCGGCGGCGAGCTCAGTGATCGCCGCCGCCGGCGGGCCGCGAGGGCGCACACCCCGCGGGTGCGCCCGGGTCGCGGCCCGGGAAGGATGACCCCCCGGTGCGGCCGGGGAGGGTCGCCGGGGGCGCCGCCGGCCGCGCGCCTCTTTACAGCGCGCGGTCGGAGCCGCCCCGCCCGGGGAAGCCTCGCCGAGGCTCCCCGAGGATGAGCTCCCCCTCGTGACAGAGGGGGGGCGACGGCGGGGTGGACCAGAGGGGTTTATCCGAATCCTGGACCACCCCAACGCCGGAGGAAGGCCGCCGCGAGGTTTTAGTGGGTAACCCTAGGATCGGATTTCAGTTTACTGTTTTGGGAGTCCCACACTACCCCCTGTCGCACCCAGGCGGGGGGTGTGCATAAAGCATTTCCTAGCGTTAAAAAAAAAAAAAAAAAAAAAAAAAAAAGGTGTCCATGGTTGACGCTGATCACTGATCAGGTGACAAGTCTGCTCGTTAATAATTAATTTGATTGCCACACGAAATTATTTTTTAAAGAGTTGTTTTTATAGTATAGTTACTGCCTGCAGGTCCTTAAAGTAACTTAATTGACTAACGTCTAAAATCCATAGGAATCGCAGAATTAATTATACATAAGAGAGATGTCATGAAACTAAAATAAAATAAAGCTCAAGATTTAAGACATGTTAATTTTTCTTTTTATAATTTTAAATAATTATATGATTCTTATATAAAGAAATCAGAGGTAAATTAATTTAACAATCAGCGTAGAGACAGGAGCGACCCATGTTACTTACAGTCACCGGGTTGTCTATCATGATTAGACATCATGCATATTCTTGGATCTTATTAAATTCGGGATTTGCTTTTTGCATGAGAAAAGGTAGACGTTGAAAATAAACCGTTTCAGTTCTTCATTAATAAGAAGAAGAAAAAAGATAAAACATAAATTGCTTAAATTAATTAATTGTGATGTTAAGAGCCTCAAAAACCGACGCGCGTGCATGAAAAGAGTTATGAAAGTCAACGAAGCGAGTGAGGTGTGTAAGAATCGTGCCCTATGGCGCTCTGTTCTCTCTGCCTACCCCGCAAGGGATTTGGCGTGAAGTTATGTATGTATGTATAAATTGCTTCTTGGACGAGTCTAATTGACAAATATTGAGAGGAGATCGGATTTATCGGAACTATTGATAGTAAAGTTTTAAATTTCCACTAGATTTATGACCACAATCGTTTCAGAAAGAACACATGCGTTTTTAATTTAAATAAAATAGCCTTATCACCTTAGGTAGTAAAACACACTTTTAAAATGTTCGGACGATTATTTTCAAATATTATCTAAACCAATTTTATAATTTTATCCAATATCAGTACTTCGTAAGACCAAAATTTGATATTTGAATTTTATATTTAACAACATTAAAGAATGGAAAATCATTATTAAACTTCCGAAAAAGAACCCTTAAATTTCTTATCTATCAAATTTCAACACAAGATATATATATTTTTAGCATTAAAAGTAGAAATTAATTAAAAAATAAAATAAATCTAACAGAAATCTATTTAATTACAATTTAAATTCAAGTTACACAAAAAGAATCAATACTAGTACAAGTACAATCAAAGATTCACAACAATTACAAATACTGCAAACTTTAATAACAATCTAAAAATGGCTTACGTGACCTTGACAATAACCGACACTGATTAACGCAACACTTGTGAACACTGACAGTCGACGAGCAAATAGGGAGGCAAGCTTGTATGTGCGCTCCTTATATACCTTATCGGCGGGTAGTGTGTGACGACATGAAAAGACTCCTAACACGGCCTCTCCTGACGTTGCGTCGTCCTCGACGCAAAACCTTCGGGAACCACTAAGGCCCGATGTTGGAGAGTTCTATAGAACAGGAGCCACGTCTTCATCTAGTAGGGGCATGGAAAAACCAGCCGCAGGGGTTAATTCTGTTGACATAATCTCCTCGTAGTCATCAGTTTCATCTAAAATAAAAGTGTCATTACTATTTATTCAACAAGTTAAATACACTCAGCCTTACAACTCGACCATTTCATCTTCTATCAATCAATTTATCCATCATTCGTTCAAACAGCTCTTATATACATAACACGCGTACATCATTCTGGAGGAAATAAACAATAAACCAGCTAGCATATTCCTGTTGCTTCAAAAGGCCTGTATTCTCGTCTTGTCAGTTGATTTGTTCCGCTACCAGCGTAACCTGTAATATGGTCTGCCAATCAGACCCACTCGTACGAAGAACGTATTCGAACGTACGAGTGCATTCCACACGCAGACCGTATTCAAACGTGTGAAGCTTCCCGACACGCTGACTATATACAAACGTGTCGAGGCTTCCCAATACGCTGACCGCAATCATACGTATTGAGGCATCTCACAATATAGAGCGATTTACGCAAGTGAGGAATACTGTAAATCATCCATGGATCGCCCATCAGGCTCACCACAGGAATACGTAATAACTCCATCAGCTTTACTTCCGTTAAAGTAAAACGGCACATGTCTCAGGGGTCCACTCGCCCCGCCACGACACCATATGCTGTGCAGCGTTTTGCGCAGTTTTACCATAACTGCCACTTAGTAATTGTAGAGTGCATAGTCCACTGAGTAGAACTCCAATCACTGTATATGGACCACGCATGCCCGAGGCCAGCTTACCTACCGACTGAGATTTTTTATTAACAGCAGCAGCTCGCCGTTGGTTGGCTCGCTCATCCTGTTCAAACTGATTTCGTCGTAGGTGGTCACAGGCTCCACCCCCAGTGACTTCACGGAGGGCCTCCCTGCTAGGCGCCGAGCCGACGATCGCCACAGCCAGCGCTCCAATCACAGGAGTTGTCGATTCCATGCCGATTAGGAGATTCAAAGAAGATGCTCCAGTAGTCTTCTGTCTTGTTATATTCAGCACCAGCTGCAACTTCCACAAAGTCTCCGACCACTGCAGGCCTTTACAGCTCGATCGGATGCGCAACACATCGAGCACGGTCCGCATGCATCCCTCCGCCTGACCATTTGCCTGGTGCATTTCTGGTGTGATGTAGTGTACATCACAGCCCAAATCGTTTATCCATGTCACAAACTCATTGAACTCAAACATACGCCCTTTGTCCATGACCATAAGCTTAGGTACTCCAAATAAGGAAATAGTCTAAGTTATGAGGATACTTCATAAAAGCGTCCACAACATGAAGAATGAATCTTTATCCTGCTGACAAAGGTAAGAGTCACAAAGCATCAATATGAACCGTATTGAATGGAGTGTCGAGATTTTTCCAAGAAGTTAAAGTTTGTAAATGTGCTCGAGGAACTCCTTTTTTGAGAAATGCAGACGAGACAATGTGCGACGTATTTGGTTACAAACTGCATAAGACCAGGAAACCAAAAATGTCGGAGAGTGAGGTCGAGAGTCTTCTCCCCATTAATGTGCTCATGTTCATCGTGGAACACTCTTAAAATGCTGAGAGGGTGACCCTTAGGTATGTAGCACAGCTACCAAGGCTTCTATCTTTCGGGGACTCGGCCTAACCTGACCTTGGCTTAAAACACTACCCGACTCGACTTCTGTGACTAGAAACAAATATTTTACACATTCAAGAAAAGAGCCGGAACAACTAAATCGACATTTGCTGAAATGTAGTTAAATTCTATAGTGAGAGTTACATAAGATGTTGCGATTAATTCTTTGTCAGTGAGACAAGTAGAGACGTTTAAATGTTAGAAGAAACGAGAGAAAAATCAAGGGCTCATTACTATACGAGGCATTTCATCGAAATGTTCAAAGATTTACATTAAGTTGATTTCGTTGATCTGATTTCGCTTTAATGAAGCATTTGTCCTCGGTGTGTCCCGATTTCTTACAAAATGTGCAAGATTACTATATGGTGGTTGAGCAATGCGTGATGTGTCGGAAACTACCTGGGGAGACCGACTATCAGACACATTAGGCTTGGGTTGCCTACAAACCGGGCTAACATGTCCAAGTCGATTGCAGTTAAAACATTTCAGTACTGATGTGCCAGTAGTGCTCACAACTTGGCTAGGTCGTTTATATTCAACTGCTCTATCCCGCTTCCCAGTTATGGGCTTGGTATAAATTGACAAGAATGAAACAATAGTTTCAGGGGTCAGGTTAGCGTTAGCGGCGGCCGCGCGCACTTGTGCATCATCTATACCACGTATTACTATCAGGATTCTCAACTCGTCGCCTAAGCCTTGAACTATTTTTAAGCGCAGTAAGGTACGACGAGCGTACTCGGCGTAGTTGGAATATTTTCCAGAAGTTGAATTCATAGCTTCGAACAATATATTAGCGTAGTCTAATTTACCAGGACAGAGAGACTTGAACTCGCGTTTGAAATTAGACCAGGTGCGGTCATTAGAGACCCATTCGCCTAACCAAATCCTAGCATCTCCTCTAAGGCACGAAGCAACGCGAGACAAGCATTCGTGGTCGTTCCACCCATTAGTTTCCATCGCGCGATCAACCTCTTCACACCATGCTTCAATGTTATTGATTGATGGGTCAAAATTCGAAACATAATAGTGTTGGGACCTTGAGGGTTGCATAGTTTTTATTGCTTGCATCAAGGCGCTAGCGAGGGTAGTCGCTTCAGAGCACGGTGTATTAAGTTTTATTAATTCTGATTGCGGCGTTATAGTATCGGATGCCAGAGTCGTAAGCGCGGGTATGATATTACCGTTATGAACCGGACGCGGCTTATCATTAGATGAACATGTCTTATTAGGCGAAGTGGTTCGCGAACGTGACCTAGGCCTAACGTGAAGGTCACTACGAGAGCGATCCTTACTACGCAACTCACATCTAACCCGACTACGCGACCGATGCACATCAGTATTGCGAAAATCACGGCGATCTCGGACACGCAAGCCATCGCGGGAAACACAACTTCTATTGTTCGAATCACGATTTCGCCTATCGCCATCGTATTCGTGAGTAGTTCGAGAAACACGGCGAACTCGATTACGAGAGCCACTACGCGAGCGACGCCTCCGTGGACTAGGCGTCCTAGTACGTCTGATCATTGCGAATTAAGTATACACCCGAACAAGTATACACACAAAACAATAAAGGAATAAAGTAAGCAGTAATTGCAAATTTCAAATAAAAAATGTGAGGGTATTTTTAATTTACTAAGAAAAATGTTTACAAATAAAAGGGCTATTTTTAAGCTATCGTGGGCTTAAAAGTCTTTTATCCCACTTCTGATTTTAGCATTAAAAGTAGAAATTAATTAAAAAATAAAATAAATCTAACAGAAATCTATTTAATTACAATTTAAATTCAAGTTACACAAAAAGAATCAATACTAGTACAAGTACAATCAAAGATTCACAACAATTACAAATACTGCAAACTTTAATAACAATCTAAAAATGGCTTACGTGACCTTGACAATAACCGACACTGATTAACGCAACACTTGTGAACACTGACAGTCGACGAGCAAATAGGGAGGCAAGCTTGTATGTGCGCTCCTTATATACCTTATTGGCGGGTAGTGTGTGACGACATGAAAAGACTCCTAACAATATATATATATATATATATATATATATATATATATAATATGAATATTCTTCTTTCAATCAACTAGAATCCTCAATCGATATTCACCTGTAAGAGGCGAATTAAATTAGTTCAGAATTGCCTTTCAAGTAACAAGTAAGTTGTATGTATACTCCAGTATTAAATTGACGCCATTACCCAAGAGTTCCTTGTTAAGAAGTCGTGAATAAGATTAGGTTAGGACCTCACAAAGTGATTAAAAGGGACCTCCACGTTAAAGCTGCTTTATTAGATTAAGATATACGAACGTGTTCATTTGTATTACGAGAGAATAATATATGGGGATGTATTGGAATAATTTTGTATGTTTATTTAAGAATACAGCTTCTGTTGGCTGCTTTGGAACGGCATTATTATTTAAGCAAAGATCGTCTTCTAAAATACAATTCTTTGTCATTAAATTTTTATAAAAAAAATATATTTTTTTTTATAAAAAATTTGGACTTCAACATAACGGCGAGTCAAGGCTTTAAATGCCGTTGGCTACACCTTCGGATAGAAAAAGGCGTGAAGTTATGTTATGTCATTAAATTTTATAGTGAGAAAGTTTGATTTAAAAAAGACTATGATGTGCAAAAAAGAAATGTAACGTAAATTCACGCATTTTCCTACCCGAAGGTGTAAGCAGTAGCTGTTAAAGCCTCGACTCGCCGTTATGTTTACGTCCCAAATGGAATAAGTGGTGAATCTATTGACATACGGGCACAAAATTGTCATCTATATTTATCCCACGTAACTTCTGTAAAGAATTTCAAGTATATGATGTGAACCCGGAATCGAACTCCATGACCTCTGAATTAAATGTGATGTTTTGTTAGTTTTGCATTATTCAATACATCGTATAAAAATATACATAAAAAATCAGTCGAGCAAGAAGCCTCTATAAAGAACAAAAATAGATAAAACAAATAAATATAGTAACATAGATAAATTAATACCAAGTTCTTCTGAAGGCTCGCAGTGTCATAAGACACGATTAAAGATATTAAATTAACTAACTCTCTTAATTAGGCCCTCATGAAGAAATTCAACATATATAATTACATTATAAAACATTATGTCTCCCCGGCGATAGCTAGTTAAATAATGTTAATGACTATCGTAACTCTATATGACGAGGGCTACGACACGCACTTTACCTCTGTGGAGACTAATTTAACTCAATGGATTAAATCTAGATTATAAACAGAGCAAGGGTATTTTAGTTCACTGATGTTTCATGCTTGTAAATCTTATAATTATATTATGATTTATAATATTTGGCATGACTTTTAAATGTTATTATTTTAAAGGCATAATTAATATTTGTCTCTTAAATTATTATATACAATGCCGAACTGAAAATTAAAAAAAAAATATGATCGGTTTAGAGCTGGCTACATAAATTTATTGTGTGTATTTGCAATATCTGAGTATCTTTTCAGTATTTATTTGCTTTTTACAACTTTCAAACTAGACAAGCGAATTTAATTGCTTTCTGGTGTCTTGGTTGGAAAAAAGTTCAGAGCCTATCAATCAGAAGCTGGAGTACTAAACGAATTAGGTTGCCGAGACTAGAAAAAAGATATTGGTGATGATTGAAAAAATATACCTACGCAAGCAAGACACGCTATTCTAAATCTATTTTTTTTGGTTAACCGTATTACCTGTGGCTTAGTAGTACGGCACTCCGCGTCTGATTAACAAATCACTGGTTTAACGTTAAGCATTTTTAAAATAATATCATAATTTGTCTGTCTGTCTGTTTGTCTGTCTCGCCGTTATGCTTACATCCCAAATCGAATAGGTGGCGAACCTATTACCATATCGGGCACAAAGTTTCCACTTATCGATATTTATGACACATAATTTCCGAAAACAATTTCGATAAGTCATTGGTGTGTCAGTCATTGCCAGGATTCGAACCCGCGACTTTTGGATTCAGAAGCAGGGTGGTCGACGCCTGGATGACCGAGATGAAAACAAAATTATGTATGAAACCAATACATGGTAGTAGACGCCGCTGCCTCTAACTTAGACTGTTTAGAGCTTTAAGTTACAATAATTGTATACATCTATTATGGTAACAACAAAGTCACACAACAAAGGTTTTAACAGTGGTTGAGCCAAGCAGTTCGCTGCATGAATGGGCCGGCTCGACCGGTGAAATACCACGACCTCTCAGAAGACCGACGTAAAGTGGCTCATGCCGCGTTTCGTTCGGTGAGAGAGGTACCCGGAGGCCCATCCCCCTTCCCCGTCCTTTCCTATTCCCTATCCCTTAAAGGTCGGCAACGCAACAGTAACAAGTGTGTTGCTGGTGTCGATGGGCGGTGTTGGTTGCTTACCATCAGGTAACACGCCTGCTCGTTTGCCCTCCTATCCCATAAAAAAAGTCACTCTGTTTAGAAAACACGTAATTCTAATATGCGCTATAAATGCGATCATGAATTAAACGTTTTGTTTTAACTCTCTAATCCTAGACCCTTCACAGCTTTCGTACATTAGTCGAGTATTATTTTGTAAACTCCAGTTTTATCCGCAGAATATATATTATTCATAGAATCAGTTCTACAACACAGAAAATTTAATAACACAATAAAAATTTATCGTTAGGTAGACCAGTATAATTTCAAACATAGTTTCAAAATCCAGCTAGTTCTGTAATTATAAATACCATTAATTTACAAAACGTGCTAAGTTTAAGGCTTTGTTTATTACAATAACGGACCTCGTGGTGATACGGATTCCATTCCCATCCGGTTGCAAACATTGGTAGTGTGGTGAACTTGAATATTTAAATGAAGTTTGGGTGTTTTTAAATGTATTATTTAGTTACATATATTTGAAATAGAGATTTGTGATACGCGTCAAAAGAAATTTCGACATTCGATCACAATTCATTTAATTTATGATTTTAAATAGTATTAAGGTTTTATTGTCAACTAGTTGACCCAGCAAACTTGTTTCGCCTCTGAAAAGAAATAAAAATTATCATTGTGGGTCATCCCTAAGAGATAGACATATGGCATCATGAATTTTTTTATAGACCTTTGGATCGTGTAATAATGTAGTATATTATTTTAATCTATCACTCGGGGTTCAGCTAGCGTTTGCAATTAAAGTGCCAATTCTGATAATTATCAGTTTTTATTTGATACAGTATACATGAATTATACATACTAGCTACCTTGTTGATACCCTCTATCTATTCAAAAGACCACATCAAAATCCGTTGCGTGGTCCCAAGTATGTAAGCATATAAAGGGGACAGCGGAAAGCGACTTTTTTATAGTATGTAATAAAAACTAGAATTCTTTAATTACAAATTTTAAGAAGTTTGTTAATTTTCACATTTCTCTTGACTGAATCGTAATCATGCTTTAGGTATGCATTTATGTGATGTGAGACCATAGGTAGTCTAGGAGGTAACGTTGTGTTTTAGGTAATAACTATATGCCGATCAAGTTTAATAACTTATAATTGAAATAAGGGTCAGCTAAACTCACGTTAAGCACCACCAAGTTTATTTGCATCCGGTGTTTAATTTGGGTGTTAGCAACTGACGTATATTCCATCCTCCGCGATGGAGCTGATTTCTTTTTTCAGTTCCAACTTATTTTTTAGTTAAACTTTTAGTCGGCTTTATATTACATGGCAGTACATCAGTGATCAACAACTTATGTCAACTTCAGCTGGCATACTATGACTTTTCCATTTGCAACGCTACCTCTCGGACTAAGAATTACAAATCAACAACAAAAGAATATCTAATCAACAAAAGAATATCTGTCCACGTGTATTTAAATACACGGTAATATAATATGGAAGTGTGTGGTAACGTGTTATTTATTTAAAAAGAAAATATTTTTACGCATAATTTAGACAAAATATTAGCACTCGTCAAATCTTCTGAGTATAAACTATTAATGTGCAAAATTTCATACTCCTCCGTCCGCTCAATATTCGTAAGAAGGTATCCAAAGTTTTCCCTTCACTTTTTATTATATAGATATGCATCGGGACATCACAGTGCTATTAAAGATGTGGTTTATAGTAAGCCACCTATGTAATTGTACGTCCCTATTTTGGATGAGCGAAAAATTGCACCACCTATTTCATCTTCCACAAAACTTGTACTAGTGCTCGAATTCTTTTGAAACGTGACTATAATTGTCTAGATATAAGAGTTTGAACTTATTCCAAATTAGATCAGAAACTCACATTTGTAGAATTGATAACTGAAGAGTGTGCGTAAAAAGAGCAATAAATGTCAAATAAATAAACTGCATAATTTTATTTTTGAGATAAATTTGAAGCTTAAGCTTAATCAAATAGTCGATTGATGATGTTGATGGATGGCAAGTTCAAACAGAAATATAAACAATATATTCCTTTATAACTAGTTAATAATTTAAACCAATAACTAAAGTGTAACTTAAGTAAAATAAACATCATTGTCCAAAATTATAAAGAAAAAGTTAAACAAACATACTTACTTTAAGTAATAGTTTTAAAATCACAGTAGTCCAAATATTTTTTATTTTTGTTTTTAAAGAAATGATAAAAGATGATTTTGTTCTGGAAATATAAATCTATATTTTTCATAAAACGTGTCACTATTTCGTAGCGCGAAATTTCAATGCTACGCTCGTAGATGTCTACAGCGTAGACGTCCGTACCAGAAACCGTTAACGCTACACTGACTGCAGCCTTATACGTAGCCACTTGCCGGGCGGCTACGAGATTATATTGGTCACATTAAGCGTAAACTTAACATTTTGTTACACACATGGGCACATTACTTGTGTAGAATATGCTAATGTTCGGGAGTAAAAATGTTAAACTCCTTAAATTATTATTATCCAGGTCAAATATGAGCGCTTTATTTTTCATTTCACAAGAAACTTATTTTTTGTACACGTACACGTGTATAAGATACAACGTTATAAACAAAGAGTTATGTAAATAATATCTAGTAATTTGGTACTTAAACGACTAGGTGTTTATATGGAAAATAATGGTTATGGCGAGTCTTGTGGCGTTAAAGTACTCAGATGTTTTCTAATGAATTATTTGTCATGATAACAACATGTTGAACGACCCTGTTCTTAAAGAGGCTTGTATATTGCTTTAGCTGTTCACTGCTTACTGGCACTCGGAATTTGTCTTCGTCTTTTATTGTTATAAGTTAAATATTCCTGGGGTGATGATAATTTATAATATTCCATCAAAAATAAATAAAATCGAAAATTAAATAGACGAAAAAAAGAGATTTAGAATTTTTGTTATTCGATTGAATAACATATCATAACTTTACGCCTTTTGTTACCCGAAGGTGTAGGCAGCGGCTGTTAAGCCTCGTCTCGCCGTTATGTTTACGTCCCAAATGGAATAGGTGGCGAACCTATTGCCATACCGGGCACAAAGTTTACAGTCATCGATATTTAGCACACATAACTTCCAAAAATAATTTCGAAAAGTAATTGGTGTGAGCCAGTGTCGGGAATCGAACCCGAACCTCTGGATCAGAAGCCGTGTGTTCGACCACTGGGCCACTGAGACTATATATTTTAAACATTTTCCCAAATCACCAACTACTTAACCTCAATGAGTTTTACAAGCGTAAAGAATGGGAAATAACTAAATTGTTTACCTTACAAAGCCCAAGAGAACCCTATCAAATTTCTCAATTCACGTTTTGATGTTCTAATTTATTATTAAGATAACTTTTCAAAGCAACTGAAATTATATTATTGAATAAAATAAAGCAATGAAATACAGCAAAGCGAAGCAAATGATAAAAGAGGGATTAATTTCCATCACCCTTTAAGCCTTCCCGAAGTCAAGAATAATTATTACTTTAAAATTCTATTCTGAGATCGGAAAATACAAACGGTATTTTTGCTAAAGTATTTCCTTTAAATAATTAACAGCCTTAATATGTTGTACGACAAAAATGTAATTATTTTTCTTTGGTGATTTCGCAATTTGAGTAGAAATGTCTTTTCGAGAATAATTAAAATTTATATGCTTTGAAAACATAATTAGCTGAACACAAAACTCCGAGTATAATTATTTTAAGATTAGTCAAACATTTGACTCGCTAAATATCTAACATAATAAGGTTACTATAAGTACGTAAGTAATAATTAGTAAGTAAGCAGTAAGTAAGCAATATTAGTATTACTTACTTCAGAGTGACATACATTTAATTAGTTAGTGGTCCTCTGGGTATTTAGTGCAAATAATGCCTCAATACCCTAATTGAACTATCTGGTCCCAGTAGATTTGTGCTTGGTGTAGTTCTACATAAGCTCACTAGGTCAAGACAATTACAAAATATTATTTGTATGTCTTATTTTATTCTACATTATCTCTGCTGGTACATATAATGACTCTGTTTCATTTTTATTTTTTTTTATTTTAGACAATTGATTGTGACAAATATCGATGACTGAAGACTTTGTGCCCGGTATGGCAATAGGTTCGTCACCTATTCCATTTGGGACGTAAACATAACGGCGAGATGAGGCTTAACAGCCGCTACCTACACCTTCGGGAAACAAAAAGCGTGAAGTTATGTTACGTATATTTTAGAATGGGCCTCGGTTGTACAGTGGTCTCAACCGGCTACAAAAATAAGAAGTTGCGGGTTAGAACCCTGGCTCACACCAATGACTATTCGAAATTATTTTTGGAAGTTAATATCGATCAGTGAACATTTTGTACCCGGTGTGGCAATAGGTTCACCACCTATTCCATTTGGGGCGTAAATATAACGGCGAGTCGAGGCTTAACAGCCGCTGCCTACACCTTTGGGAAGAAAAAGGCGTGAACATATGTTTTTTACATATTTTTTTATTGCAAATTTCAAAACTGTTGCGTATTTTCGTACGGGCATGCAGCATGCATACAGATCAAACAACAATCTGAAACCTTTTCCACCAATATCAAATTTCATGATGTAATGGGAATTTCATATGTAAAATAAAATAAATAATATGACAAATAAATAAAACATGTTCAAATGTCTATTAACATTACTCAGTCATTTTTCATTTGTATACGAATTTCCTCTTTTCTGGATTATCGTACAAAAAATAACATTGCTATTTTCGACAACAAAACAGTCAAATCGATGGTATAATTATTATATGAGGAAGTTTTTCGTCATTCTTTATATAGAGATATTTGTTTATTGTTTATCTTAGAGGGAATTTCGTTTATTTTTACTAAAGGAATCAACATTAATATTATATGCCAGCTTTGCAATAACGAGATTGTTTTGTAACTTCACCCCTATTTCTACTGGAATGGTCGTTACAAACTCGTCTCAAAACTCGTCAAATTTTACTTATCGTTATTACATTTTATTATATTTAACACAAATAAGTTAATTCGATGGAGCCAGGATTGGATCCTACAAATTTCAGAGTCCTTCAGAGTATTAGGAGACAATATTCTGTTATAAGTTTCTAATTTGTAACAAATTAATATAAGTCGATTTCTTGATAACACAGTTATTAGAACACTGCACTTGTGATGCAGAGGTAACGGATTGAAGCCCCGTTCCAATATATTTTTATTTATTAACATTATATTTTAATTGATAAAAATAATGAACTGATTTATACTACACAGTAATAGACTTAATTTAAAACTATACCAGCATTTCCCTAAAGATATTACTCTGTCATGTGAACTCTACATAAAGCAAGCAAAATATGGCTGTTACACAACTTAACCGCTTTGGGGACAGAGCTTCTTCTTATGATGTTAGATTGCCCTCAGGGTATTGTTGATTTATAAATAGAGCTTTTATATGTAAAAAAAGGTTTCAATTTTATGTACAAAAAAAAAACAACTTCAGTATGTATATATGACCATGTAAGAGTGGGGTATTTCAAACGTATAGTAACTGAATTCTTGGGGTTCGTAACAGCGTGAGTGATCACGTGAATCGATCGACTTTTGAGGCTTGGAAACTTTGTCGCTTTGTGCTTTGTCAATGGCTGACTGATCACATAAAGTTACACCCCTCTCTGCTTAATTTTCGATCGTAAAGAAGATGTGGATTTCCTGTCACATGTTGAGTGCTGTATTTTGCGATATGAGTTATCTGGAAATCCTTAAAGACTTATTTTTTTATTATTGCATTACATTTAGGACCTACAACTCAGATATTGTTAGGAAAAAGATTCCGATATATGTAATAAGAACAAAAAACTAAATTATGACTCCAAATTAGAATACGTACTAAATTTATGATGACGCTCAATTTAGTAGAAAAAATAATATTGTATTTTATGCAACCTATCTTAGTAAAGCAGTTATCGAAGCCACTGTAATATTCACTAAAATAAGCCGCAATAATTATTTTGTAACAATAAAAATCTGTGATTACGATACGCATATTTATTTAAGGATCTCATTTGTCAGAGACGAACAGATTAGTCCATATACGACCAATAGTGCTGATTAATATACACAATAAAGTTGATCATTTCCTTTAATATTGATGATATTTGTCCAATATATTCGTGCGGATTATTTAGCCTTTGTTGTGTCCTTATGTTTGAATTTAGGTTAAATTACTTTCTTATATCAATTTCTAGAATATTTTTAACTTATTTCTATAATAATATTTCATCATTTTCTGATAATTTAAAGACAGTTTTTTTTTTAGTTTTTCTTTTTTGTTATCACGCAAATTACAGTACATTTCCTGTCTAGTGTCTCACAAAATCACAATATGGTTTATACAGAGAAGAAGTTACAAGTAGTAATCCTTTTTAAAATTATGCTTAAAAATATATAACACATAACATAACTTCACGCCTTTTGTTACCCGAAGGTGTAGGCAGCGGCTGTTAAGCCTCGTCTCGCCGTTATGTTTACGTCCCAAATGGAATAGGTGGCGAACCTATTGCCATACCGGGCACAAAGTTTGTCAGTCATCGGTATTTATCACACATAACTTCCGAAAACAATTTCGAAAAGTCATTGGTGTGAGCCAGTGTCTGGAATCGAACCCCGGACTGTTAAAAATATATAATTTTCAATAAATAGCGTGCGTTATACACTTCCAGCATTCATTACCGCGAATTTATACACACGTGCATAGAAAATCTTTTGTTTATTCAGAATTCATTCTCACACACCTCCCAGAGGTACCGTTGCAAATGGAAAACTCATAGCATTCTGGCAGATATTGACAACATTTCTTATATTATTAATGAGTGATCCAACCGTCAGCTGCTCGTTTTTACGCTCGTATCGTAAAGGTCCCTAATTCGTAATGGTCCGAAAATACAGTTGCCAGAAACTGGTTCCATATAAGAGCAATGCGTGACAAGAAGTGTCGGCTGAAACGCACAGTGGCTGAGTAGCACCGGCGCAATGAACGATTGCGAAAATCAGAAGGCAGTAGTGGTAGAGCCAAGCAGTTTGCTGCATGAATGGGCCGGCTCGACCGGTGAAATACCACGACCTCTCAGAAGATCGACGTAAAGTGGCTCATGCCGCGTTTTGTTCGGTAAGAGAGGTACCCGGAGGCCCACCCCCCTTCCCCATCCTTTCATATCCCCTATTCCTTAAAGGTTGGCAACGAAACAGTAACACTATGTGTTGTTGGTGTCCATGGGCGGCGTTGGTTGCTTTCCATCAGGTGACACGTCTGCTCGTTTGCCCTCCTATCCCATAAAAAAGTAAAAGTCCGAAAAATTCCTCAGAGCAGGCACGTAATATGAGCGGTATATAATGCATAGAGATGCCACACTCTCCGCAACGCCAAAGGATCCAGCCAATTGGAAAGAGCTTGGTTGTCTACAAGCCGATACCGAGCATCGTTGGATGCGGTCAAATAGGAGAAGCTGGTACTGGGGTGCCCCCGCCCAAAGATGAATGTGTTATTCTACGTGCGGTCAGAGTTGGGTTTTATATAGCTGCAAGCGATGACCTGACTTGATATAACGTCCCATTCTACTGAGCACACCAAGCTTTTTGACGTCAATTTGGCCTTACCCTCCAGATGACCGCTAAATTGGACGTCACTCAACAAGTCAGCCAGGAATACCGATATTGGCTAAGGCGGGTAGGAAAGTGTTCTCAAAACAGGCAGTTACGATAAAGTATATCTTTCATTTGGTAAAAAAGCAATTGTGTGTCTTCTTACGGTTAAATTGGACAACAAATAATATTATGGAAACAAATATGTAAACAAATAATGATTCAAAAACTATACGCGGATTTTTTCGACTAAAAACTAAAAGAAAATTAAAACATATTTGAAATGAGTTTATATAGAAATTAAGAGTGTTAACAGTGGTAGAGCCAAGCAGTTTACTGTATAAATGGGCCGGCTCGACCGGTGAAATACCACGACCTCTCAGAAGACCGACGTAAAGTGGCTCATGCCGCGTTTCGTTCGGTGAGAGAGGTACCCGGAGGCCCACCCCCTTCCCCTTCATCCTTTCCTATCCCCTTCCCTTAAAGGTCGGCAACGCAACAGGAACACTATATGTGCTGCTGGTGTCCATGGGCGGCGTTAGTTGCTTACCATCAGGTGACACGCCTGCTCGTTTGCCCTCCTATCCCGTAAAAAAAAAATATATATAGAAATAACATTTACAAAATAAATTAAATATTTACAATTTATTTATTTATTTATTTAATTTGTTACAGTTTATATTAATAAATTGTTTTAGTCATTTTAATGTGAAATAATAATGATTTTTAAACACATTATCGAAACGTAAATAGTCATTCTACGTAACATCATTTATGCAAATGAAAATGTATGATAGGCTTGGGAATAGCGCGTATTTATAACTTGCGAACCGGTTTCTTTCCTCTCCGTTGGGATCTTTGTGGATACGAGTATTTTAATTTGCTCTATATGCTTATTTTATTACTAGCACTTCACGATTTACAAAACAAAAGAAGTAAAAAGAGAATTTAAATGAGTTTTCAGTGTCCCCTTTTATTGAAATCCACTAAAATTCGATTGCCGTTTACAATAATGGATAGACATTTAAAACTTATATTCAAAACAATAGCTGTTGCTGTCATTATTAGGAAATAAAACATAAAAGGAAATGAATAATTTCCCTTCGGTGTTCACCATAGACATGTGCAGACTTATGAAAAACTAGTTCCAATCTCTAATACTTAATATCTCTAGTACTTGGCTGTATTGCTTTTTTCAGGTATAAAATTTTATCGGTTCGGAATTGAAGCCCATTGCAATTTTTTTTTGGAAAATCGAATAAGATGGTAAGCGACCCATGGATACATGCAACCCAGATCGTATTTAAGTTTCGATGCCATCCTTTAGTGAATAGGGTGGAAATGTAACCGGAAGGGGGCAACCCCTGGTCCCTCCACCAGATGCATCTTTCACCAAACGAATCGTGGCACTTTACGTGGATATTCTGAGACTTATGGTATTAGATCGGTCGAGTCGGCCCACTATTGAAACAAACTGTTACCATTGTTAAAAAAAAACTGTAATTTTCATGAAGTTCTTCATTTCATATATGTATTTTGTTAACAGATACGAAGACACTCATGAATAATATAATGTATTCAGGAAGACATTCAGCTAATACAGAAAGTCTTCTAAAAATATAACATATCAACAGTTACACTTGCCCAAATTTATACACTGTAAAACGCATACTGAGAAAGTGTAACAACTCAAGAAATTTAAAATATTCAAACCAGTACTTCTGTATGATAAATAAGTTTATCGTATTGACGAGATGTCAAGATATTGCAGTAGAGTAGTTTATTTATTTATATAAACCATAGTGAAGACAATGTCATATATTCTGACTGAAAAGCAGATAGTGAATAACAAATGACGCCCGTGTAAATCTTGAATGAAAACTCCATAAATCTGAATGGGTTGGTTGTACAGGTTAACCACAAATGAAGCTGGTCGGACTCTGATATTAATGCACCCTAATTACGGTTTCAATTGTTTAGTTTTTTTTGTCAAAAAATGACGCTGTGAAAAAAATATCCTCAATCATCATTATCATTTCATTGTATAAAACAAAGATTTCGACTGTATATCCCCTTATATATTAACGACGCAACGGATTTGGATGTGGTTATTTTTGACTAAATTAAGAGTGTTAACGGGGTGAGTTGTATCTATGATTCATGTATAATGTTGTAAAAAAGTGATAAATTTCGAGATTAAGCATTAATTGCAAACGTTAGCTGAAAACTTAGTGATAAATCAAAACAATGTACTACATTATTATACACTTTCAAAAGGTCTACAAACATTTCCGCGATGGTGTATGCCTATCTATTAGGGATAACCCACAATGACCATTTTTTTCTTCCTAGGCGAAACAAAGTTTTCTGGGTTAATTAGTAGTAAATATATTTTTTAACAGTTTTGCATACAGAGTTTTATTATTAACTATTACGTTTACCCGACATACAACGTATCGTTTCAGAAATTAATATATTTTTCCTCTATTTTCTGACATCGAGATATGATGATATCCCTTGACGGTGAGCGTGACAATTTGAAACTTTCTCAAAGAACAGCATAACTAATTTTATTTAAAAAGGTTTAAAAAGAGAAGGTCACTTAGCTGGTGTGAACATTAATCATAAAAAATATCTACTTTTACGCCAATTTTCATTTAATACTGTTAAGCGGTTATCCTTTGATTCAGCTGCAGACATTTTTAAAAACCTTCACATTTATAAAATGTTATAGTTGTTTTACTGACAATTATGACGATATTTAATATTATTATTACTTACATTCATTATTTTGTAGTGAGAGGTTTTTCTAATATGCAATGCAATATATTTCGCTACTAACGTTGTTGCTTTCATATTAACAAAAACTTTATTAATGAACGTAGCAAATATGTTTTTAATTAAACACGTACAGACGTTACACATAATGTTTTGTGAACATCGGCTTGGTATTAATACAGAATACGTTTGGAAACTGATTATCTTTTTATATAGAAGAGATTCCATGAGGCTAGTACTAGCTATACGATACGCAATATGGACTACAATAGTTAATTTAACGATTTAAGGAATAGCAAACGACACCGGGTCACCTATTGGGAAGTAAAATTAAATGTAAGCCCATCCACACCTGTAACTCAAATTGATTTACAGTTGCGTTAGTTAATTTTTTTTTAAGCAGGGAGTCTACCACATGTCTCGGTGGTCCAGTGGTCGAGCACACGGTTTCTGAATCCAGAGGTGCGAGTTTGAATTCTGACACACCAATGACTTTTCGAAATTAATTAATTTCGAAAGTTATGTGTGATAAATATCGATGAGTAAAAACTTTGTGCCCGTTATGGCAATAGGCTCGTGGGACGTAAACATAACAGCAAGTCGAGGCTAAACAGCCACTACCTACCTACCTACCTTCGGGTAGAAAAATGCGTGAAGTTATGTTATGTTATGAAGTCTACCACAATCAGAATATTGTAGATACCTCTGTATGAATTTTCTATGAAGACCATAAATTGAAAAGTATACTTTTTAATTTGTACATTGTACAAAGTTTTCAAACACTCTATTATTATTAAGTTGGACGTTCCATAGTACATTTTCCTCGACGCTAATTCAATTATCGGATGCTCATCATAACTTTGCAGAGTACTTTTTTACCATTTTATTTTCTTACATAAAAATATCTGCAAAAATCTCAAGATTTTCTGGTTCGAATGTAATATTGAAATTCAAGTTTGAAGTTTCGACGGTTTTAAGGTCTAGTACCTCGCTTCTGTATCGAAAAGGTGTGGAATCTAATCCAGGCTCACACCAATGACTTTTAGGAAATTATGAGTGATAAATATAAAGGGCTGACAACATTGTGGCCAATGTATGGATATATCATTTGGTACTAACCTTTGGATAGAAAAGGTTATAAATATAAAACAGAAGTTTTAATACAAATTAGTTAAATTATTAAACAGAAAACTGAAATATGTATTAAATAATACGTTATTCAGTTATTAATAAAAATAAATAGAAATTGATTGACGCCCAGTCTAAGGTTTTCTCGAAAGCTATATACCTGCAAACGTCTTGAGAATAAATCAATCATTTGGATTTAGGTTAGCTTTTTATTCTCGTTAATAGTTATCGGGACTGTGATTACATCTTGATGTAAATCCGGTACGCAGATTTAAATAAAAAAGCTTTTACACTCTTTTTATGTCTTCACGCCTTAATTTGTAAGGTCTAGGCAGCATTTAACTTACTAGTGGTAGTCGAATGTAATACTAGGTTTCGTATAATTTAAATTTTATAGTGAGTCGCTTTTTTAAAACGGGCTCATTTTTTTAGTCATCATCAATAACTAATTACAGGCCTTAAAATATTTTCAATAAAAGTAGTTTACAGTTTATATAGAAAATCAGATCAATGTATTTTTAAGCCGTTGCTAAGAGAAGTCATATTGGCATTTCAGCGTCATGCCATTAACTAACTATAATATTTAAAACTAGAAACTCGACTACAATTCTTTTTGTGAGATTTATATTCTGACTGTGTAAAGAAACAAAATTTCGTCACAGATACCTATTAAATTCGGTAGTTGCAATAAAATAAAATATAGTAGGAACTCTTTTGTAAGAAGTATTCTATCAACTTGGGTATCGTGAGGTACTAGCGGTTGCGAAGATTCCCGCCCCGAGGTATTTGGTCAAACTTGTGCAGTTGCAGTGAACTATTCATACTTTATAAATTAGTTTTGTTAAAACTACTCACAAGGTAGTAGCAGGAGGTACCCACTTAGGTTAGTAGGTATTCTCGCTGCTTCTTATATTTGTTTTGTACACAGCCAGATTTTTTATTACTCAAAATGAATATTTCTACAGAAAATCTAAGAAAAAGAGTACGGTACTATGCAAACTGCAGTATTAGGAATTTATTTGATGGATAAAAGCCGGACACAAATTTCTAACCAAATTAATTTCATCAATTAATAATATCTATAATAATATCCAGTTCCAAACTAAGCAACTAAATGCTTGTGCTATGGATACTAGATAACGGATACTAATACATATATACTTTTCTTTTGTAAATACATACTTATAATACATAGAAAAACACCGGACGCCGCACAAATATTCATGTTTGTTACAAATATTTGTGTTCGGGTGGGAATCGAACTCCCGACCTCAGTGCTGCAGCCGGTAGTTTTACCAATGCGCCACGAGGCCATGAGAAAAATAAACTTGAAATATTTCAATATAAAACTCAATTTTATTAACAATCGTTTAATGAGTTTTAGATCAGATGAAATACAAAATATGACACAATTTTGGAAGTCATTAAAAATAATATCTTCCAAGGCAAAAAAAATAAATTTTTAGTTACGGCACACAAATATGTCGGGATAGATGGATAAGTACGCCCTTTTTATTAAAAAAGTTTAATTCCATCGCGAGGGTCAGCTGGCAGTGGTCTTAATCACTTTGGTTCCACAAATTTTCATCGCTCTGGAGGTGAGTTCAATTTAACTACTATACGGTTACAAATATGTACAATGTATAATTTTATCTCCTATGATGTATGATGCTATATCTGACAGCATTTATGTTAGACATGTTGTATATAAAATATATATTGTAACGATTAATCGTTCGATTTGCGTATAATATTTAACATGATAACATATTAAACGATAATGTATGATTGCAAAAGTAACTTATATTTAATCAAAACTTTGCGGATTAAGTTTACATTACAAGTCAGATTACTATTACAATTAATCCATCCATCCTCTTCTACTCGTATATCAATCAATTACTATATATTAATATTCGCTACTAATCCAGCGCCGTCTCGCGTTTCAAATATTGAACAAGATAATACCTAATGGTAATTAGCGAGACATTATCACAACGTCACATTTCAACAGATTGATATCACACATCAAATAAACATAAATAGCTGTCGAGAATACTAAATACTGAATACTAAAACGTTTGTATTGTAATAGATTACAGTTGTAATACATTACTGAATAAAATATTACAGCTGCATAATTCAAATCTACCTATAAAGGTGCCTCGTGCGAGTCTATATATAGACACAATTAAAAAATAAACAATGAAATCTTAAATAATAGGTTGGGGGAAAAAGTATTTTCGTATTTTTGTATGAAAAGTCAAGACATTTTTTTCAAAGTTTATTTACATTTATTTACAATATATATGTACCGTTTTGTTGAATAACTTTCTGCCATTTTGTGGGCAGAGACATTATCCCGTTACTGTAGAAACTTTGGGACTTCTGATCAAAAAAACGGGACAAATAGTTTTGGCAGTCCTCTCTTGAGGTCAACCTTACAGAACCTAAAGAATTCTGAAGAGACCGAAACAGGTGAAAATCTGAAGGCGCAAGGTCAGGGCTATATGGTGGATGCACTAGGACCTCCCAGTCGAAGTCTCTTAATTTTTGCTGAGTGGCTAAAGATGTGTGTGGTCTAGCGTTATCGTGATGAAAGACCACACCCTTCCTGTTGATCAATTCCGGCCGTTTTCTCTCGACTGCTTCCTTTAATCTCATCAGTTGCTGGCAGTAAAGATCAGAATCGATGGTTTTGCCGGACGGTAAAAGCTCATAATGAACAATGCCCTTCCAATCCCACCATACACACAGCATCACCTTATTTCGTGTTAGGCCAGGTTTGGCCACAGTCTGCCAGAAGCCTGGCCAACTTTCGACCACGACCTTTTTCGCACGTTCTTGTCGTACGTGATCCACTTTTCATCGCCAGTTATCAATCTCTTCAAAAACGGCTTGGTTTCATTACGTCTCAATAATGAATCGCAAATGAGTACACGGTTCATTAAGTTTCTTTGAGTGAGCTCGTGTGGCACCCAAATATCGAGCTTTTTTGTATAACCAGCTTTCTTCAAATGGGTCAAAACTGTTTTGTGGTCAATTCCCAGTTCTTCAGCTACATCGTAACTACTAATATGCCGATCTTGCTCCACTCTTTCAAAAATGGCGTCCATTTTATTCGTAACAGGGCGACCAGAGCGAGGTGCATCTTTAACATCAAAATTTCCGGACTGAAAACGTTTGAACCAAATTTGTGCTACTCTTACTGACACTTCATCAGGTCCATAAACATCACAAATTTTTTTCACTGCTTGAGTTGCATTTTTGCCTTTTTTATAATAAAATTTTAAAATGTATCGAATTTCTTCATTAGATTCACTCATTTTTACGGAGAGAAAAACAAATGAAAAATAGTGGGAAACAACTTTTTTTTATTTTTTTCTTTTCTTTATAATGTAACCTTTTTAATGTTACCAAAACCAGCCAGACACAAATAGTACAGTCAAAGAAATTTTATAATAAGTTTATACCTACGTTATGCGAAAAGACTTTTTCCCCGACCTAATATAATAGTAAATATCACCTTCCACGACCTCTCAGAAGACCGACTTAAAGTGGCTCATGCCACGTTTCGTTCGGTGAGAGAGGTACCCGGAGGCCCACCCCCCTTCCCCCATCCTTTCCTATTCCTTATCCCTTAAAGGTCGGCAACGCAACAGTAACACTATATGTGTTGCTGGTGTCCATGGGCGGCGTTGGTTGCTTACCATTAAGTGACACGCCTGCTCGTTTGCTCTCCTATCCCATAAAAAAAATATCAGCGACGTATATATTTACTACGAATATTTACTAAGACATGCCAAATAGGTCAATTTTCAAACAAATAAGACCAATTACTTAAGTTTATAATATTTCACGCCTTTCTCTATCCGAAGGCAGCAGATATTTTTTACTTTCCAGGTGGAACCTACAGCCGAGCACAATGTTATAAGTCATAGGAATTTATCACACATTATAATTTAGATAAATCGTTGGTGTGAAGCATAGATTCGATCTCACGATCACTGACACGAGACGACTGTCAATTAATTTTCTTAAATCGTATACAATGTATACGATTCTTGCTGTTCAAAGAAACAAATAAATTATAAATATGCACCAATTCAAAACGTGTCTTTATGATGATAACTACATCACTTTTCAACGGTTTTCTTTCCTGCAAAAAAGTATAAATAATAAAAATTCACTTACATCCTCATCGCGGTTACAGTTACCCTACATGTCCCATGAATAAACAGTTAAGAACTAAGAAAACGTCTTGTTGGATTCAAAATTATGAGTGTTGAAACCAACATGAAAATATTACAAATGCAATGTTTTTTTTTACCTTATCTAATTTTTGGGTTACTGGTATATATATATATTAGGTCGGGGAAAAAGTCTTTTCTCATAACGTAGGTATAAACTTATTATAAAATTTCTTTGACTGTACTATTTGTGTCTGGCTGGTTTTGGTAACATTAAAAAGGTTACATTATAAAGAAAAGAAAAAAATAAAAAAAAGTTGTTTCCCGCTATTTTTCATTTGTTTTTCTCTCCGTAAAAATGAGTGAATCTAATGAAGAAATTTGATACATTTTAAAATTTTATTATAAAAAAGGCAAAAATGCAACTCAAGCAGTGAAAAAAATTTGTGATGTTTATGGACCTGATGCAGTGTCAGTAAGAGTAGCACAAATTTGGTTCAAACGTTTTCAGTCCGGAAATTTTGATGTTAAAGATGCATCTCGCTCTGGTCGCCCTGTTACGAATAAAATGGACGCCATTTTTGAAAGAGTGGAGCAAGATCGGCATATTAGTAGTTACGATGTAGCTGAAGAACTGGGAATTGACCACAAAACAGTTTTGACCCATTTGAAGAAAGCTGGTTATACAAAAAAGCTCGATATTTGGGTGCCACACGAGCTCACTCAAAGAAACTTAATGAACCGTGTACTCATTTGCGATTCATTATTGAGACGTAATGAAACCGAGCCGTTTTTGAAGAGATTGATAACTGGAGATGAAAAGTGGATCACGTACGACAAGAACGTGCGAAAAAGGTCGTGGTCGAAAGTTGGCCAGGCTTCACAGACTGTGGCCAAACCTGGCCTAACACGAAATAAGGTGATGCTGTGTGTATGGTGGGATTGGAAGGGCATTGTTCATTATGAGCTTTTACCGTCCGGCAAAACCATCGATTCTGATCTTTACTGCCAGCAACTGATGAGATTAAAGGAAGCAGTCGAGAGAAAACGGCCGGAATTGATCAACAGGAAGGGTGTGGTCTTTCATCACGATAACGCTAGACCACACACATCTTTAGCCACTCAGCAAAAATTAAGAGAGTTCGACTGGGAGGTCCTAGTGCATCCACCATATAGCCCTGACCTTGCGCCTTCAGATTTTCACCTGTTTCGGTCTCTTCAGAATTCTTTAGGTTCTGTAAGGTTGACCTCAAGAGAGGACTGCCAAAACTATTTGTCCCGTTTTTTTGATCAGAAGTCCCAAAGTTTCTACAGTAACGGGATAATGTCTCTGCCCACAAAATGGCAGAAAGTTATTCAACAAAACGGTACATATATATTGTAAATAAATGTAAATAAACTTTGAAAAAAATGTCTTGACTTTTCATACAAAAATACGAAAATACTTTTTCCCCAACCTATTATATATCAGTAAATTATTTAGTTAATATTTGATATACCTAGATATATAGGTCCAAATACCTAATAGACACTATCATTATAGTCTCACTTAAATGTGCAGCTTGCGTGTATATAACGCAGTTTTTATTATAGAGATCTTCCAATAAACTTACAATATAACTTTGTGAGGCACCTGAAAATAATTTCACCTTCGATACTGACTGATAGTCAGTATCGAAGGTGAAATTATTTAAAAATAAACGTTTATTGTAATCTCCCAAAAAGTAACCACGTTATAGTAAAACATATAAAATAATAAATTTTCTTCTGTATCCTAAAATATCGTTATATGTCATAGTTATGATTTGGAATAGCAAGCTAATATTAAAAGTCAAACGTCAGAGTTATATTTCAATCAAGTAGTTAGAAAACAGTCACAAGTAAGACACAATGGTTTGGTTTTTAATGAGATAGGGGCCAAGCAGTAAGTGGGGTACCTGGTGATAAGTAACTAATCTCATGAACACTAAAAACATAGACAGTGTTACAGTTGCGTAGCTATCCTTTAAGGTAGGATATGGAGTGACATGGAAAGTCCGAGAGAAGGGGAGGAATTATTCCACGGAGTATAATTAAATACAAATCACTCATTAAGATTATGGGTTGCTAAGATCATAAATATAACATAACTCATAACATAACTTCACGCCTTTTTCTACCCGAAGGTGTAAGCAGTGGTTATTAAGCCTCGACTCGCCTTTATGTTTATATCCCAAATGGAATAGGTAACGAATCTATTGACATACCGGGCAAAAGTTTTCAGTAATTGATATGTATATAACTTTCGAAATTAATTCCATAAAGCCATTGGTGTGAGCCAGGATACGATTTGATTCAGAATCAGGATGCTCGACCTCTGGACCACCGAGACTACCTTCAATCATAAATCATGAATATAATTATTAAAAACTTAAGCCTTCTTATTAATATGACTTTACCTCTTTAAGAATAACCCTTCTATTTGGTATTTGCTTAATAATATGTGTATGTGTGCGTATAATTTGACCTTTGTTGTGGTAAAAACTTACTCGAAAGGTTTGCGGAATATCAATTATCGGTATCAACCCTTAAGGTTAGATTCTACGTTGTAAATATTTATGGTTTAAGGTATTTCATTATAATATTTAGAATAACATTGCTTATATTTGTATATAACATAACTTCACGCCTTTTGTTACCCGAGGGTGTAGGCAGCGGCTGTTAAGCCTCGTCGCGCCGTTATGTTTACGTCCCAAATGGAATAGGTGGCGAACCTATTGCCATACCGGGCACAAAGTTTGTCAGTCATCGGTATTTATCACACATAACTTCCGAAAACAATTTCGAAAAGTCATTGGTGTAAGCCAGTGTCTGGAATCGAACCCCGGACCTCTGGATCAGAGGCCGTGCGCTCGCCCACTGCGCCACCGAGACATTGTATATTTGTATATAAATTTTAATAATAATGCTCTCAGCGTCCAATTGTAATGAAAATGTTTGTTTATCGATCCAGAAAAAACTACAGAATAGTGTTAACTACAACTGTATAGTAAAACACTCACAGTTTACTGTTAGTTTTTGTAGTCTGCTATATATTTGTCTTAACTTTATTAGAATATTCATAACGTCATTTTTATATCCAGCAACATTTCATTTTATTTGTCAACTGATGCTAGATGCTAATATGTCGATGCTAAGTGCTGCAAATGCAGGATTACTTATAACTTATCTCACGTTCAATCTAAGGTTTGCACTAAAAATCGTACGCGTGAAAAAATCTAATAACTGTCTTTACTGCAATATGACTCTTCTGATGATATTAATGTTATTAGAAATAATTTATAATATTATTAGAAAAATAAATTTACGGTAAAACTTTAGTTAAAATTATTTAATTTTGTTGATTGTAAAGATATCTAAATGTCCGGACAAAAACTTATCTTTATCAAAAAAGCCACGTAACTGAAGGCGTGGGCAAGAAATATTGATGCTTAAATCTTATAAATAACGTCACAGAGACAATTGAATACTAAACACTTATGCAAGTTTTATATTTCCCTTGAATTTATGCCACGATTTGTCCAATCACAGACTCTGGATGCGAAGCAAATGGAAACGCATCGCATACCGGGGAATACCGGGTATACCAACTTATCAATTGATTCCCTCTCCCTCCGTTGGGATATTTGCGAGATACGAGCATTTTTATTCACCATAAATATTTATTTTATCACTCACACAAGACGAATATTATATTTATATACAATTCTTTTTGGAATTTCTAATGTGGTTGGTATAAAACTAAGAAGTGACAAGCTATCATCTCCCTTGATGAATCAATCAATTATTTATTTGTCAGTTATAAAATGTCTCCACTCGAGTACAAATATTTAGGACAAGTATGAATGTTTATAAATAAGCATGAATGGAATGTTTAATAACATAACATAACTTCACGCCAAATCCCTTGCGGGGTAGGCAGAGAGAACGGAGCGCCATAGGGCACGATTCTTACACACCTCACTCGCTTCGCTGACTTTCATAACTAACGCTTTTCATGCACGCGCGTTGATTTTTGAGGCTCCTAACAACACCTTCCTCCAGAACACGTTCTATTTGGCCATGGAATGTGTCGACCTCGACTCCTACATCCATCCGCTTTTGCATTGTATATCTGCTTAGTCAATCTTGCATCATCCATCCTTTTTACGTGTCCGAACCATCGGAGCATGCCCTTTCTTACTTTTACACCGACACTCTCTTTCAATGCGACTGCCTTCCTTATAACCTTGTTTTCCACGCGGTCCGCAATTTTGCGCAATGCCCTCATTTTGACCGCGTTTATCCTACTTTCATGCACACTCTGCCATACCCAGCTCTCGCTTCCATAAGTTAGCGTTGGGTTCAGTATTGTATTGTGAATTGCTAGCTGGACTTTTCTGCTAATATCTTTTGCACCCACGAATCTGCCCAACGCACCATTTACTTTATTTCCTAACGCTACTCTTCTTTTTACACACATACAAAAGTTCACGCCAAGTCCCTTGCGAGGTAGGCAGAGAGAACAGAGCGCCATAGGGCACGATTCTTACACGCCTCACTCGCTTCGTTGACTTTCATAACTCTTTTCATGCACGCGCGTCGGTTTTTGAGGCTCTTAACATCACCTTCCTCCAGAACACGTTCTATTTGGTCATGGAATATGTGTCTTCTTTTTACAATGTTAATATTTGGTACAAGTTTAATATTGTGTAAGTTATTGGTGTTAAGTTATTGTGTAAGCTTAATGTTGTGTATAATATTTAGTACAAGCCATTTTTTTTCTACCGGGAGTTTTCCGAAAATTGGCGTGATGTAATATCGCGTTCGTTGTAAGAACGTTTTCCCGCCTTTTCCCTCGCTTTCTATCCTTACTCTCTATCGCATCTTAATGGTTCATAATGCAACCGTGATTATCGGTATTGCAGATGTCCATGTAGTTCCCATGTGTCCTAGACGCTTACAGCCTGATGGCCTGCTTGCTAACTTAACACTGTTAAAGAAAATAGAAATGATTATATAACTACTGATTTAATAAACTGGCGTGTATTAAAACTATTTAAAGTATTTTTTTTTATTGTGTACCAACTGCGTCCATACTGTACAGTATGGACGCAGTTGGTACACAATCTTTGTTTCTTTGTTCTTATTGTTACATAAATAGTTGTATATAAAGAGAAAGTATATTTTTCCATTTGAAGAACAAAGTTCGCAGTTGTTAGCAGCAGTTTAGTGAAATATCTCTTTTAATATGTTTTATTCAGGGGACGTCTCGCCGTCAATTATCAGACTCTTGTCGTGAGTTTTCAAAGTTATCAACAAAGTTAGGATACTCACAAAAGTCAATGTCAATATCTCAAATTTGTTTGAATATATTCAGGAGTTTCATAATATGATTAGGGACTGTGTATGATACGTTGTGTAAAGCTATTTTTAAGAATTTGTTATGAATTTTATACAAAATATCTGTAAAATAAACCGAGAATAAGAAAATAAATTTAATAAAGAACAAGATCTTCTAAGGTTATAAATATCTTAGTACCCTTGGAAAAACGATCAAATCTCAAGTATTTGTATTTGTGTTGATGGAGAAAACCCGGAGAAAAGATTTTTAAAATATTAATTAGTAATATAATAGACGATGATAGATACAATGGAGATACAATTTGTTTTGTAAACAAACGGAAATTCTAATAGGCAAGCGATAGTAATAGCTGTCACATGACCGATGATGGATATTTCCGGTGCAGAGGTCATAAACAACTTGCAAACCCACTATATTGATTCTGTTTCTAGTCGTTAATAAGTAGTTAATGAACAGTAAAATAAATTAAAGTATTAATTTTAAGACAATGTTAAATAGTTACATATTGGTAGATACATAGTATAAAACAAGTCACTTTCTCTGGCCCTTTAACCTTATGTATCCTTAAATCTTTCAAATTACGCAATGGGTTTGGATGCGATTTTTTTAATAAACAGAGTTATTCATCTTCAGCCTTTTGAGGTCCACTGCTGGACGTAGGCCTCCCCCATAGAGCCCCACAACTGTCGGTCCTGTGCAACCTGCATCCATCGGCCTCCCACGGATTTCACCAGGTCGTCGGTCCACCTAGTGGGGGGACGGCCTACTCCGCGTCGACCAGTTCGTGCGACGTGACCGGCCCATCTCCACTTCAGCGTGCTAAGCTTAGGGGCAATGTCAGTCACGCCAGATCTCTTGCGTATCTCCGTATTGCGGATTTTTTCTCACAAAGAGATTCCAAGCATAGCCCGTTCCATAGCACGCTGAGCCACCTTGAGCTTCGTCGTGAAGCCAACATTCAGAGACCATGTCTCTGGAGAATAGAGTTATTAACGAGAATAATAAAAGAAAGACTAAGAATAAAGAAATTAAAACTAATTTAATTTCTGATATATCTGTCACATTGCTTTTTACCTCTCGAAATCAAATTACAAAAATTTATTTGACTTTGACACTCCATAAAATATAATAGATACGAAATGCAAATTGTTTATGTTCAGTAACACCGAACGTTGTATCTGTTGCAGACTTGATATTGATTACTGCTCAGTTTTAGCAGAGTTTAATATCTCACAATGGAGTATCTGTATAAACAGATACGTGACCATCTGAATTACATTTAAGATTCTGCAATCAAATTTCCCTCTTCACTTTGTGTTTCTTAAATCAAAAATATCGCTCATGAACGTTTGAGATGTGTTGATAATAATTAAATATATTTACGGTTAAACAGTAGTAGAGCCAAGCAGTTCGCTGCATTTATGGGCCGGCTCGACCGGTGAAATACCACCTCTCAGAAGACCGACGTAAAGTGGCTCATGCCGCGTTTCGTTCGGTGAGAGAGGTACCCGGTGGCCCACCCCCCTTCCCCATCCTTTCCTATGCCCTATCTCTTAAAGGTCGGCAACGCAACAGTAACACTATATGTGTTGCTGGTGTCCATGGGCGGCGTTGGTTGCTTACCATCAGGTGACACGCCTGCTCGTTTGCCATCCTATAAAAAAAAAATAAGAAAAAAAATGTTGTGTACATTGTGTTTGATAAATAATTTACGGTTTCGATAAGAAATTTGATGTTTGCACCAAGTACTCTTGCTATAATTACTTGAAAATATTTTTGTTTGACTTTGATTACTTAGGTACTCTTTCGTTTGGAATATTCCAAAATTTTAACAGACAGATTTTAATAGACATGAGATGAACTTGTGATTGAGAATTCCGAGTTCTAATTAGGGCTCGTGGCAATGGCTTATCGAAATATAAAAGTTATAATTACAAATGACTGAGAAAGCTTTGCCGGATTGAACTATTGAAGCATCTTTAAATATTGATGCTGGAAAGATGTATATTATTTTAACAAATTAAAAGTTTCCGCGTAAATATTAGAGAATATCTTTAGAGTTTCATCAAATTATTTACTGAAGCCTTTTAATATGACAAACTGGATCCTCTACAAACATAAATTATGTGAAAAACCAACTTTTCGGAAAGGTCCTCTTTCCTAATTTATTCCGGTGGATGGATAAACCAAGCTTTATTAAAAAATGCTGTGGGATACGGTCTGGTTAACTTGACTTTCGGTCTATGTCGGTTTAATTTATTCACTCGCTCCACAGTTATCTGAAAATAAACCTTCCATAAAATGAAAAATGGTCCATATTTTTTAAGATTATTAATCAAGAGTATGAGAACGAAGGATGTAGGAGTCCAGTATGGTCACGACGTACTTTCCATAACCAAATTGATCGTTTACTTGCGGAAAGTGATGTCAGGAGCCATCAAAACAGACGAGCGTGTATGACATGAGATATGAAATTTAAAGAAGCGATTGAAGTACGTACTTTATTCTCTCTGCCTACCAAAGAACTTGGCGTGAACTTATGTATGTAGGAATAATAGTAACTATTTCGATTATATTGCAGTAATAAATAGATATAAGATGCAAGTATGTAAAATATAGCTTTTGTTCATTAATCGTGAATATGATGTCTGTAAAGAGTTCGAAACGTCGGGAAATAAATAAAAAATAAGTTCTAAATAAACGCGACATGTTCCATTAAAAATTGTTTCAATGTTAGTTCGGAACAATATATTTACTACGCATTTTTTTCTTCTGAACGATAATTTACACGAGTTTAATTCTAACTCATTTCAGTAACTTAACGTGACATGCCGATGGCGCACACTTGAGACAAGGCAATTACACGGCAAAGCTGGTCACTGTCCACATACACATAACTTCACGCCAAATCCCTTGCGGAGTAGGCAGAGGGAACGGAGTGCCACAAGGCACAATTCTTACACACCTCACTCGCTTTGTTGACTTTTATAACTCTTTTTATGCACGCGCGTCGAGTTTTGAGGCTCCTAACATCCTCCAGAACACGGTCTATTTGGTCATGGAATGTGTGTCTAGGCCGTCCTCGACTCCTACATCCATCCGCTTTTGCATTGTATATCTGCTTAGTCAATCTTGCATCATCCATCATTTCTACATTTTTTTTTATGAAAGAAAAGGGCAAACAAGCGTGCGGGTCACCTGATGGAAAGCGACCACCGCCGCCCATAGACATCAACTCCAGGGGCGTCGAGTCAGCGTTGCCGGCCTTTTAAGTGGGAGTATGCTCTTTTCTTGAAGATCCCTAAGTCGTATCGGTCCGGGAATACCTCTGCCGGCAACTGGTTCCATAGAGGAGACGTGAGTGGCAAAAATGTCGGCTGAAGCGCACTGTCGTAGATCGCCAACCATTTAGTTTCCAAACACACATACACACACATGTGACATGACACATGGGACTTGTACACATACATGTCCGAACCATTGGAGCATGCCCTTTCTTACTTTTACACCGACACTCTCCTTCAATTCGACTTCCTTCCATATAACCTTGTTTTTCACGCGGTCAGCGAGGGTCACTCCGCAGATTTTGCGCAATGCCCTCATTTCGACCGCGCTTATCCTACTTTCATGCACACTCTGCTATACCTTTATACAAGAACACGATGACAGCACGCCTCCAGTCCATGGGAACCTTACCCGACCTCCAGCAAAGTTTGCTCAAGGTCTGGAAAGCATCCCGGACACAGATTCCACCGTGTTTGATCATTTCAGCAGACACCATCTCAATTCCAGCTGCCTTACCATTTTTCATACTTCGTTTTGACCATAGTAATGTCCTCGTCAGATGTTGGGGCAGCGGCGTCAGGCGTAGACTCACTCGCGGCGCCCACGTCCGGAATATACTCGCTTATTTCCCCAAATATTCACTCCACCGACCCAATGCATCATTTGGGTTTGCAAGAATGTCACCAGCCTTAGACATAATTTTGTCCATTCTGGATGTCGACGCAGAACCCCGAGACCTTCTAACTTCCCCCAAAAAGAGTTTACTATTGGCCTGGAAATTCTCCGTCAACCTCACTTCCTGATTCGCAACTAATCTTTCACGCTTCTCTTTCACTTAGACTTTGGTAACATTCTTGCAGCGGCGGCAGCTCTCATACTTTTTCTCTATCATACTATCATTCTGATTCAAACTTGAGACATAATCCAACCATGCTTTTTTCTTTCTTTCGACGCTATATTTTACATCCGTGTCTCACCAGGCATCACCTCTCAGAATCTTATGTCTCTTTGCACAACCACATACTTTTGCACTATCCACTATACTTTCTTTCATTCTTACCCAGTATTCTTCAACACCTAAGTCAGAAAGACTCGTGTCATTGAGTCTTTTGGTAACTAGGTCTACATACATACTCTGTACACTTTCATCTTCTAATTTCTCACACTTTATCCTTTCAAGCATTCCGAAATGGGTACGCACTCGCCAGTGCCTCCACTTCTTGAATAGGCCCACGAAACGGCTTACCATCAGGTATTGGTCCGTATAAAGAGTGGGGCCTCTGTAGGCCCTTGTATCCCTTAGAATATGAGAATAGAATAGAGTACCGGAATCAGATCAATCATACTCTTTTGTTCATTCCGTCTCCACGTATACATGTGAATATCTTTATGACGGAATAATGTGCTAGACACAAGGAGGTTCCTTTCCAAGCACACGTCCAAGATCGGCTTACCGCATCATTCACTCTCTTGTCACCATTCGGACCAAAGACAACCTCTAGGCCATCTCTCTTGGTTCCGACCCATCCATTAAGATCACCACACAGGATTATCCTTTCATTTCCTTCAACCAAATCCAGAATATCCCTAACAGTTTCCCAAAACTCCTCGAGTTCATAGGGATCGGCAGAGCTAATGGAAGCATAAGCTGCTACCAGGAAGACCCGCGTGATCCCCAGTTTTATACGAACCCAAAGGTGTCTTGGGCCTACCAACTCATAGTCTTTCACTCCAGAAGCAAAGCGGGAGGAGAGAACGACCCCCACACCCCCACTGGCACGGACGTCCAGGTCCACTCCGGACCATAGGGCAACCATGCCACCTGGCAGGTCCTCGGCCTCATTCCTCTATGTTTGACACAAACGAAGCGCGTTTGTGTCAAACATAAGGCATCCAGGCATCTCTCATTTATTTTATCCATTATCTCAATCATCTTTCTTGTCATACTACCTCTAACATTCCACGTGCCTATACGGTACTCTCCTATCCTCGTCCCGCCCGGTTTGGCGCTGCGTGAAGGGTGGCGGCCCCCTTAGCCGCTTGCGCATGCACGTGCAGCCGCACCGACGGGGGCTAATCGGTGCCCGTCGCTGTCGGGGCACGCCCTAGCAGCCAGCGCGGCTGTATTCGATTCGGTCAAGATTGCGTCCCTCTGGGACGGCAGGGATCGCGACGTGCACGCTCTTGACATGATCCCCTAACACACCTATTATAAGCGTGAAGTTACAGAAGAATAAATCCGTCTCACGAATCTAACACAAAAGTAAAGGTAGTAAATTATATTACTAAAATTAATTAAAATCATTTTACGTTTAATATAACTCTTAATTACTTAATTCACAACTAGATGGCGGCTTATATATTGCGTAAAAAGTATTCTTTAAAGAGAATCCTGATAATTTCTTTATAGTTTATTTATTCACTGAACTACACTATTCACAGTTCACATTCATTCAGTTCATTCAGTTTGATATAAAATGAATGTAAAGATATTTTAACTGATTTCCTTTCGATACACTTTACTTTTTGCAATTCCACAAGACAACACACAATACAAAACGTTTACCTACAAATTTTCGAATATTATGGGTGTAAATGTACAAAAATACATAATAGACCTAGTAATTGTTACCTGCGGTAGAATTAACTAGTTTTTAGTTTAAAACATACGAAAACCCTATTCAATGTCTCCTCACTTTGCACACACAACTACTCAAACAAAACACAGATTATGTTGGTAATTTGTTTGAACAACAGTTTCAACATTTGCTACCAGCGTGTAAAACACATTTAACATTTTGTCCCTCTGCGTTATAAATGTTCTATTAGCATTGACAATTAGCTGTAGTGTGACAGCACTAGTAACAATTAGTGTGACAGCAACATACTGCCTTCTCTCGTCTCTCCAAATAGAATTTCTATAAATATATTTTCTGTACTCTTTCGCGTTAATTTCAAACTAAAACTGAAACTGGCAAGATTCATTTTTCTCTTTTTCGCTTTTGTCACGGTACTTCGTTGTTTTATTCCTTAATTTGATTAACCCGCCGCTATCCAGATAAACATAAATCTTTTTTTTAGACACCGAGCGTTTTCTGCTTTTTTTTTTTTTTGTCGACGTAATGCTGTTATTCTGACTTATTTTTAGTAACACAGCGGTTGTCATTAGAAGTTTAGTAGAGTCAAGTGTTATTGCTTGATACCTTCTGGGATTTCTTCTGTAGTTTCACAAGCAGTTGGTTTCTTTACGAGTCTTCTCATCCTCTGCAATAGCCTATACCTTTATTTCTATTAACACATACTTGTAGTACATTGTCAATATTAATTATTAATTTGCTCAATCTAATATTATATGCATGATTTATTGCTATAAATAAATAAAAAAATCGATAAAAATGTTAGATATTGTAACATATTCAAAATGTGATGCGGATTACGTTTTCTGAATACAAATATATAAACAAATCCAGTCTCTTAATACAAATATAAAAAGACGATAAAAAATGTAAGTTTAAGCTCCGACGCGTCTCGGAGTTTACAGCATTTAAACGATAATCTTGCATGAGGTTATAAAATGGCAAAACAAAAAGAACGTGGTGTTTTACTGTAACTTAAGTAAAGATATTAAAAAAAAAACATTTATATTATGTGTTTGTAACTTCACGGATTTACAGCCGCCTTCCCTTGGTTTGTAAAAGGAAATAGATAGTTGTTTGGTTAAATAGATAATGAGCCAATTGACATTTTTTATACTCAGCGATATAATAATTTATTCTAATTCAAAATAACTTTATTTTCATTGGTCTGCACAGACACTTAAAAACTTGTTTAGGACGTCAACGTAACGCCAAGACGACGCTTAATAGTCGCTGCCTATACGTTAAGGTAACAAAGGCGTGAAGTTATGTTACGTTTTGTTAAAATTGAAAACACCTGCGTTTGAGGCAAGTGCCTCCGTCGAACAAGTTCACAACGCAATCAGCACGAGCGCCCCGATTCCGAGTGTAGGGGCTAACATGAGAAGAATCGTTCAAGAAACTCATGTGCCAAATACTCTTTTCAAATAAAAAGGTTTACAATCATTCACACTAAATAACAAAGTAACTACCTCACATAACTTCCAAAAAGTCATTGGTGTAATCCAGAATTTGATCCCAGAACTTCTTCCTCAGAAGCGACACAACTAAAAAAGAAACTATTCAAAATATTTATTTTTGTCAGCATATAAAAAGTTTTCTGCCATAGAACATTCTCCCCCGTACTAGGATTGTAATTCATAATAAATACTTCTCTCTCTACTCCCAAATGGTTTGGGGTCGATGCAGTATGGTAGCTTTCGCTCTTATGATGTGATTCGAATCTTACTGTAGAAGTGTTAATGCAAAATCTTAATACAATAGTAAACAAGCAATCTGCGTTCAACCTAGTTTATTTTCATAGGGAAACTTAAACTTGTTGCTTAAAATAAATAATAACTCGGTTATTTGGCTTCATTTTACCTATAATTATATTACTAGAAATCAGATCGTTCTCATATATTAATAACTTAAAGTGGCAGTGGTACAATAAATATAAATGAATAGGAAATAAACGCGATATAACCCTAAATAGTTGTTTTGATGAGTGAGATTCGCGAAAGTCTTAGAAATAAATATGTTAAAGTGGCAAGTTGCGGTCTCGCTGGTCCGGTGGTTGTGCACCCTGCTTTTGAATAAAGAGGTTACAGGTTCGAATCCTGGGACACACCAATGACTTCTAGAAATTATTTTCGAAAGTTATATGTAATAAATATCGACGATTGAAAACATTGTGCCCGGTATGGCAATAGGTTTGCCACCTTTTCAATTTGTGACGTAAACATAACGGCGGGAAGAGGCTTCACAGCCGCTGCTTAAACCTTCGGGTAGAAAAAGGCGTGAAGTTATGTTATTTCATATTGGATAGTCGACATCCAGACCACCGAGACGACTTGACCCGTGCAAGCATTCTTATGAAGGCAACTATTCAAATGGTATCCCGTATTTCATAGAGCAGAGATGCGTTTTTTTTTCCTTATTTATTATTTAATTTTCATTGCAAGTTTATAATGGTGGTATAGTTTAGTACTGGAGCAATAAGTAGCAATGAACACATTTATTATGCAGAGGTTATAAGTTTCCGTTGAAGCGCTGAAGAGATTTATTTTTAGAAAATATTACTGCAATATCTGAGTACGTATGTGAACATAGTTCCTAATATATTATACAAGTTTATCTTTTCTTTGGGGATTATGTTATATCTTAGTTTTAGTCTTTATTTATCTACACTTCAAAGCATTGGCAGTGTCTGGTAAATTATTAAAATATGTTGCATATTTTGATGGGGGATGACAAGAAATATCTGGGAAACACCTCATCCTATATACTCGCCTTCGAGTATTGAAGGCATGAAGTTTAGTTAAGGCGAAGCGATAATTTCCAAAGTCAATATAAAGTATAGGCATACAGTAATTCAGAATATTCAAGTACTTATTAAACATTAATGTACACTAATGCCAGTTTAAAATATTTCATTAATGACGGTCCACTTTGTAGAAATATCACAAAATATTGAAAAAAAAAATGCTACTCGACTATGTAAAAACAATCTCGGTCATGTTCGCAAACGTAATTTCCAACTGAAACTCTATTAATGAGCCCGGAATTTTTTTTTAAATGTTTTTTCAACATTCATATAATATTATTTCAAGGTAATGTGAAGGTTTTATGTAAATTAAATTAAGTTGTTTCAAAATACCTGAAAATACATATTTTATCATAATAGGTATGCTTTGTATATTTGCGTATTTATTTGAATTAGAATGATGAATGTGTTTTTGAGTGTTTTGTACAATATAATATAACTTCACACCTTTTTCTACCCAAAGGCGTTGGCAGTGGCTGTTATGCCCCAACTCGCCGTTATGTTTACGTCCCAAATGGAATAGGTGTCGAACCTATTGCCATACCGGGCAACGATATTTGTCAGACCTAAATTATTTTCGAAAAGTCATTTGTGGTTTTAAACCCGCGACCTCTCGCGACCCGTTTGTCTTTTGTTGCATCAGATGCTTATGTTCAAACCACTTACTCGTTAAGAAGAACTGTAGAAGATATTGCGAAAGTTTTTCGCATATTTTACAGCCATTCGCCTGTCACCCTGGAATTTGTTCAGAGTTTGGTTACACCATATTCTAATGTGTGTTTAATACTAGTTATCGTCCTTACCTCCGTCCGGGTGGTTTATAATGGCGACAACTTTTTTACAAGTGTCCCAATTTAATTAAGCCAGGGCTAGGTCCATATAAAAGGCCAAACTGCAGGGAATCCATAGAGCATTTTCGACAGAAAAAAAAATACTGCAATACACATAGACAAATAATGATAAGAAACATAAGAAAGACTTTTATTGCGTTATGAGCTTTGATATAAATTTTTGACACGTATTCTAAATATTGAGGTCACGAATTTCCCACTGGTTTTTTTTTTTCTTTTTTTTTATGTGATAGGAGGGCAAACGAGCAGGCGTGTCACCTGATGGTTTATCGAAATAGCATTATTTAAAATGGGTGAAAAAATATATTACAAATTTAACTTGAAAAGAATACACAAGACAGTTCAGAAATAGCAGTTTACTTCTATATTATGCAAACACCGGTGCGTAATCTTCTTGAAAAGTAGCATTATATCCTCTTATTAACATCCCCTATTAATTTTGTAGCACTGCCCTTAAACATAATATGAAATCACATATTTATCCTAACTATTTAGAAATATTAATGTTAATCAAAAGACTACTAATTATCGCACAACCTAGACCCGAGTAATAATATGTATAATAATTAGGACACAACACAAACAGCGCCCCCTAGCTCCAAACTAAGCAACTAAATGCTTATGTTAGATAACGGATATTAATACATATATACTTTTGTTTTGTAAATACATACTTGTTATACATAGAAAAACTCCCAGACGCCATACAATATTTATACTCGGGAGGGAATCGAACCCGGCTCGCACAAATTGGAGACCTTGGATATTTGAATAGCGGCTGATAGTTTTAGCCTAAATAATTTACAAAAACATAAAGTATGTAGCAACATGTCCCTAACACAAGTATTTAGTTACTTAGCAAATAAAACTAGATGGCGCTACGTGTATTGAGATTAAAATATAACCTATTTATTTATTCCTACACAAATACAAAACATAAATCTACTTCTGTCGCAGTGACATAAAAATATCTGAGCATCAACTAGTGAATCACTAATGTGTTAATTCAATTAATAAGTGGACTAGGTTTATAGTTTTATTAACCTTCCGGTACAAGTCCGGTCTGACAAGTTCGAGAGTTAAAAAGTGTGAATATTTTTCCCTCTGATTACATTCATATCTAAGAAGTTTAGCTCAGAGTAACACTGGTTAGACTATTTGATGAGTAAATAATGGCAAGTCGAGTGTTAAGATATTGTATTGTCATGTTTATTGTAAATATTGTGGCTGTTTGTGGTTTTATGGTGACTGACCGTACGGCTGGGGAACAATCTATATGTAAGTGTTTTTATCATTTATAAGTACTTGAGTTAACAAATTATTTTGTGGCAAATATAGCTTGGATGATTTTAAAATTGAGGCTACATAAGTACCTAGGTGTTAAGCTGGTACCTGGTATCAATGGGATTTCTCAAACCGTTTTTTTTAATAATAATATTGCGAACTAGTTATGTTTTGCGTGTGATCAAATAAGTAATAGGCACAAAAAATAGACGTAGATCTATTAGCGTGAAAGTATCCATACTGTGAAGTATCGGTTTAAAATCCTATTCCATATTATGTAATTTGTTATGTAACAGCTTTTATAAGTAAAAAAATGGGATTGAGAAGGGATCGGAAGTAGATATCTATCTCGCCAAATAAAACATTTACATTGGTATTCTGAGAGGCCGTGGTATTTCACAGGTCGAGTCAGCCCATTCATGCCACTAATTAATAATATGTAGCATAGTGAAAATGCCATATTACGTATTAGTATTTTAAAGAGCAAGCTATGAAAAATATTTAAAAGACATATTGTTAAATTATGTATCACATATTTTCACAGTAGGTATAATTTTTCGATATTTAAATAAAAAAAGAGAAATGAATCCTTAAAATCGCTGTTATCAAAAAGTTCGTCTATTTTGTGCTTTGTTATTATTCTTGTATTAATTAATTATGTAGCTATAAAATATATTGAATATATTTTTTAACCATATATGGAAATGTTTTGAAAAATTTTATATAGTACAAAATCCTCGAATACTAAGTTATATTATAGTTAGGTGATAAATATATAAAAATACAAATGACAACAAACAAGATTGTCTTTATTTTTAACAGATTGTTCAGAAAACGAGGAGTACTACAAATGTTCTCTAGAAGCATGTTTCACGAAGTGTTCAGATCTGGACAACCCCCCACACTGTCCGGTGGTAGAGCCGGACTGCTATGTACCAGCTTGTATGTGCAAACAAAGTTATCTGAGGAATTCTGAAGGCGCTTGTGTGCCTGCGTTTCAATGTGGTAAGATATTATAAATAAATATATTTTTCGATATATATTCCATTATTTTTTGGATTTAAATTGAATGGTTATTCTTTATAAATTTAATAATATAATATTTAGGACACAATTCACCCAGCATATAGTTTTAAATTAAGTAACTAAATGCTTGAACTATGAATACCAATTAGCTGATGTTAATACATATATATATATATATATATATATATATATATATATATATATATATATATATATATATATATATATATATATATATATATATATACTTTTTTTGTAAATATTATATTTCTAATACTTACAAAATAGGATATATATTTATTCAGTGTACAATAATAGGCTACAATAATATAACAATGCCATTGTACCAATGAATTTGAAGATAAAATTCTAATAACGATCAATATTCTGTTTCAGAATCATTTTGGAATGGAGTTTTTAAAAAGAAGCACAACATCGGAAAATAATATATATAAATTATAACGACATTACCTAGTATATTATATAAGTATAGTTAAGAGAATTATTTATATCTATGTATTTTATTTATTCACATAATTTTGAAATATTCTGTCCTAACATTAAAACAACTTTTTATGGATTGTATCGCGTTTATTTACAGCTTATTTTCTATTTATTTCCCGACGTTTCGAACCCTTTACAGAGATCATTTTCACGAGTGATGAACAAAAAGATGGTAGTCGTTCAGAAGCTATTTTCATTGATGCAGAGAGCACCCACTTTTTGGAAATAAAAATCAAAAAGTTGATGTTAAAAAATATGATTTTTTCTATTGGTAACCCACATCAGACCATGAAACCAAATTAAATATTTATTTATAAAATATATTTACTAAAGAAAAATTTTGTTTGTAAAGATCCTTTGTTGTATGATTTACTAGGTAACAATTGTTATTTTTAATTATTAGATAATTATCTTTATTAAAATAAGCTCTAAATAAACGTGATATAATCCATAAAAAGTTGTTTTAATGTTATGAATGTGATTCGCGAAAATCTAAGAAATAAATGTTCTGTCAGTGCCCGGTATGGCAATAGGTTCGCCACCTATTCCATTTGGGACGTAAACATAACGGCCGGACGAGGCTTAATAGCCGCTGCCTACACCTTGGGGTAACAATGGCGTGAAGTTATGTTATGTTAAATGTTCTGTGATAATTGCATGTCTCCTCTCCACTCGCTCGCTCTTTTTCTCTAATTGGTCTACATTAGCTCTATATTGTGGCCTCTTACCCACGCACTCATGTGATGAGTGTGTGTGAGGAATGGCCGAGTGTAATGTCATAAGCTTATATTTAAAATAAAACATCCAAATCCAACCATCAACCTATACATTATTTCATATATCTCTATATAATTTTTAAATGGAGATTGACTAAAAATTAAAACCATCACACTAATGCCGTCGTTATTAGTTGTATAATAATATTAGTTATAGTAATAATTAAAAGTTATATAATATTAATAGGCCACCAATGTAAATCGTAATGAAATACATATACGTGATGTTCTCCTTTTAAAAACTTTTTATTACCACGTACCGCTTCTGTAGACGCTCTCTCACAAAGTGGGGCGCATTAGTGAAATCACGTTGCTTCTATTGAACATGAACAAATCTCTCAAGTCTTCAGAGCCACAAACTGCAGCATATACTTGAATTATATTTAGATACTATTTATCTAGTAAAGTCAACCATTGAAAGAAATGGATATTTGAGAAAAAGTGAAATACTAAAAAAGATACAGATGGGGGTGGCTAGTATTTTTAAAGATATAGATATTTTAAGACAGAGTCATCGTTGCATTAATAGACTGGCTTGATCAGCTGAATACCACGACCTATCAGAATATCTAAAAAACGTGCCTCGTGTTTTGTTCAGTGAGAAGGGTATCCGGATGCCCAACCCCTTCCACCCTCCACTCCTTATCCCACAATTACTTCTCTATCCTTTCTTAAACGGCGGCCACGCAATTAAAACGTTATTTAAAGTGAAGTTATCCGTGGGCAGCGTTAGTCGCTTACCTTCAGTTGACCCATTTGCTCGTTTGCCCCTTATGAAGAAAATTTTCTGCTTAGTTGTCTAAAATATTTGCTTTGCCAGCCTGTAACGGAGTCTGATGGGAAGGGATGAGGCAAGGCGAAGGGGCATCCGGATACCTCTCTCACGGGATAAAACGTGGCAAGAACCATTTTAAGTCGATATTTTGAGAGGTGGTGGTATTTCACATGTCAAGCCATGCCATTCATGTAGGTAATGCGCGGCTCTACTGGCACTTATCTACTAAGCCCCAAAAATGTTTTTTTTTTTTAAATGTATTAATGTAAAAGAAAGAAATGGATTACGTTGTCTTTGTTGATAAGCTAATAAAAGGTACAAAAGCTTTTTAGTAGTAGTAGTCATTTAGAATTCTCAGACAGATTTACATCGAACTTTAATATGTTTTTCAGGTATTTATCTCTTGAGCTTTCTCAGTCAACTCACATAACAATGAAAGATCCACTAATGGATTTTATACAGTTTATTCCACTTGCTGTATTTATTTATTTTTCACAATTCAAATGCCCACGAACATATATCTTGCTTGATAAACTTATTTAAATAAAATGACAATAGATTTGGCACCTATAACATTTTGGAGATTATCTGCCTACAGATTCAAACATAAAAAGGCGTGAGGTTGAGGCAGCAAAAGATTCTAAAAATTGTAATAAATCTTCATTTTCATGTGGAACATTTGTATTTTTTTTTTCAATCATACTTAAATCTATGCGCCTTCTTTTTGAATAATTGTGTATTAGTTTCTTCTGGATGTTATTGTTTTATCTTGTTTTTGTTTAATCATGCTTGTCGATTACTAAATTGCCATTCTTTTAATCTGCTAATTTTAATCTAAATTAGCCTTTTAAGAGTTTAATTTCGCCCGCATTAGACTTGCTGTGACTTGCTAAAAATCGATACTGTAATGAAATTTGTGTGCGTCTATTAAATCGAAATAATATATCTTTTGTTTTAGTTTTTTCTATTATATTATGTAACAAAGATTATAGTCACTATGCGGTCTTACTTATGTTATAGAGTACTTCATTTATTGCAATAGCTTAAAAATAAATTTGCATTGGGATTGAATACAGTGAGATTAATATCACTGCAAGCTGAACCTGCTCCAGCTGTACTTACTTTAATCAAATAATAATAACATATTGTGAGTGGTTCTTCACGGGTCCATGAAGATTCGCTGTGATGATAACGGTAGGCCGGTATCCCTTTAGTCGCAAATGTAATCATAGCAGTCATGATGGCCCAATAGTACATAGGTTCACTTCTGGTGCAGAGGTATCAATAATTTTTTGGACATCCTTTGGGAAGTTATATGTGATACAAATCGGTGACTGAGAAAATCGCGCCAGAAGAAACGGCAAAATATTGATTAGTGATGCTTTGCTTGAATTCAATATCATTTCACGAGTTTCATATACCAAAACATACTTTGATGGGCCTCGTGGTGCATTGGTAAAACTACCAGCTGCAGCAGGTCGGGGGTTCGATTCCCACCTGAGCACAAATATTTGTGACAAACATGAATATTTGTGTGGCGTCTGGGTGTTTTTCTATGTATTATAAGTATATATTTACAAAAGAAAAGTATATATGTATTTATATCCGTTATCTAGTATCCATAACACAAGCATTTAGTTGCTTAGCTTGGAACTAGAGGACGCTGTGTGTGTTGTGTCCAAGATATTATTATCCTCTTTATTTATTATTCACACTTTATAAGTACATTTTTAAATATAAATATAAAAAATACATTTAAAAATATAAAAATAAGTAAAACCCACTGGCATCGGGTACAGGGACCAAGCTACCAGTGGTCAGGGCCCCAAAGAGAGGAACTTCCTCACGATACGTGCCGTGCCTAGTAGTACCGCTTTCTGCATCAAGCCCTTGATCCAGCTGCCTAACAAGAGCCTCTCTAGATGTTGGTCGAGGCTCTTGGCAATAAGTCCATTTACTGAAATGACTATCGGAACAATAATCGTTGAATCAACATCCCACATGTCAGAAATCTCGTGAGCAAGGTCCAAATATTTCAATTGTTTATCTTTTTCAGCTTTCACGAGATTTTCGTCATGGGGGATGGTGACATCAACGATCACTGCTCGGCGCTCTAATCGGTCTACTATCACTATATCAGGCCTGTTGGCAACAACAGACCTGTCAGTAACAATAGACCGATCCCAGTATAACGTAATATGACCATTTTCGAGAACTGGGTCGGGCATATACCTATAGTACGGAACCCCCCTTTCCACGAGGTTATATTTTAGAGCAATTTGTTGATGGATTATCCTGGCTACTTGGTTGTGTCTATGCAAATACTCGCCGTTAGCTAGACGACTGCAACCGGAGACAATATGTCTAATCGATTCACCGGGACAGTGACATGCCCGACAAATGTCAACTGTGCCATCTTTCAGAATATATCTCCGATAGTTGTTGGTCATCATAACTTCGTCCATAATTGCAAATACAAAACCTTCGGTTTCTCCAAAAAGATCACCGAAACGTAACCAGGATACAGATGTTAATGTATCCACATCGGGCCCATGTAAGGCCCGATAAAAACGTCCATGTAACTCTTTACTCCTCCATACTTCCAAGCGATCAGTGGTGTTCAAAACTACAGGTTTGCGCCAGTTCTCTTTAGCCAACGCAAGCGGAGTAAATCCGTCATCAACCCTGACCACATTCCGGATCACATCCACATCAGCAAGAAGCAGGAACTGTCTGAGGCTGCACACCTCGCGGTTGTGAAGAGATTTGATGTTTAAAAAACCTCTACCTCCACACCTCCGCGGAATATACAACCTCATCACAGAAGAACGTGGATGATGCATCCGAGATGCAGTCAAAAGTGTACGAACCTTTCTATCCAGGGCATCTAATTCAGTCTGAGTCCATTTGAGTATACCGAAAGAATACATTAGGACAGGCATGACCCAACTATTAAATGCACGAACTTTGTTACCGCCAGATAGTAAGCTATTTAGAACTTTCTTTAGACGGCCAAAGAAACGTTCTCGCATTAGTTGTTTCATGCTCACCTCATTAATGCATAAAGCTTGCGATATACCCAAATACTTATAGGTTTCGGTTACAGAGAGAGACCGAAATCGTGTGGAATCTGAAAGTGATATGCCTTCAGATTCCACGATCACACCTCGCTTTACATGCATGACCGCACATTTGTCTACCCCAAACCCCATATTAATAGAGCTACTAAAAGTTTGAGTTACCCGTAATAACTCCACTAATTGGGATCTGTTCGAGGCAAACAACTTTAAGTCATCCATATAAAGCAGGTGCGACAGACACCGACTCCCTCTCCGCAACCGATAGCCTAGACCTGAATTCTCCAGCAAAGTGCTAAGAGGATTCAGTGCCAGGCAAAACCATAACGGACTCAGGCTGTCTCCCTGGAATATACCCCGTTGGATCTTCAAAGGCACGCCGCCGTCTCGGCTCTGCCGACATCCCGGATATGAAAGCACTGTTTTCCATTGCCTCATACATGTCTCTAAGAAGGTGCACAATGTTCTGTCTACCTTATACAGCTCGAGCACCCTCATCAGCCACGTATGAGGCACAGAATCGAACGCCTTCTTGTAATCTATCCAGGCTGTCGCCAGATCTCCACGACGGCGACGTACCTGTTGGTTAATGGTCATATCAATGAGGAGAAGCTCTTTAGTACCACGGCCTCCTTTTCTACAACCATTCTGCGAAGTAGATATAACCGAATTCATTTCAATGTGTTGAGTAATTTTTGATCGCAGAATGGATGTAAGAAGCTTATATATTGATGATAAACATGTTATCGGTCTATAATTACTGGGGTCCGTAGTACTACCTGTTTTATGGAGCAAATATGTATTGCCAGTCGTCAAGAACTCTGGCAACGTCCCCTTCTCTATGGCCTCTTGGAACTGTGTAGCTATACGAGCATGTGAACTTCGTAGCCATTTTAACCAAAAATTGTACAGTCCGTCCGGTCCAGGAGATTTCCAGTTGGATAACGAACGGACCGCACATCTGACATCGTTTTCTGCAATTTTAATAGATGGCATACGAGTAATATTTTCACATGCCCGCTCAACATCACAGATCCAGGCACCCTCAGAGTGAACTACTGGTGCTGACCAGATGCTACTCCAAAAGTTCTTTGTGGTTATAGCATCTGGTAATGGTCCAACATCTGTAGCTTGAAGAGGACGTTCCCAGTCTCTATATACTAGCTTTTGATCTCTTTGGAACATGCGATTCACAGCATATCGTTCATATCGTTTTTTATATCTACGTATACGGTTTGCCCACGCACAGACCTTCTGCTTCAGGTAATCGATGCGTTCTGTAATTTGGGCCATATATTCTTCGGGTCTATAAGTAGTCCCTAAGAACGCCCGCTTCACAAAACGCATCACCCGCGGACGCGTATTACCAGACCTGAAGCAGATAAGCTTGCCAATGAGTACTCTAGCATCAGCGATACGATTTTCAATTCTCTGTTGCCAGCTTGGCTTATTAGGTTTGGGTCGTGTAACACTATCATTGTGTGAAATATTTATTCCTGCTACACGACAAGCCGTTAGTGCAGTACAATAGAGAATTGAATGTGTATCGCTCAGATTATTACTGTTGTCTAAATAACTATTTAAAATCGAGTCTAAAGCACTCACAAGCGCTATGTTTTTTCTATTTGTGGGCAAACGTGGTAGTGGAGGCCTAATATTATGGGGCATGAACATATACTCACGAATCACACCTTCCAAAGATTTTTTTAACTCCTCATTATTATACTGGGCATCCGCATCTATAATCCTGTCATCTACCTCTATGCCTCGATTTGATGAAGTAGGCTTCCTAGTATTTGTTATCGTGTTGATAAGTTGAGAAGCAGATGTATCAGAACTTGATTGTACGGATTCAGAGCGTAGCCGCTCAAGTATAACGTCATCCAACAAACGAGAGCGTTGGATGACCCTCACCTGATCCGACAATCTTTGTGCCGAGACGTTGACAGCCGGCTCAAGATCCTGAAACAGAAGCAACATGCGGCTACGATATGCTGTAAGGTTAGTTCCCCCCCTTGTAGCCCTAAAATATGCCCGCATGACGTTCTCATTGATGGTTTGGGTCCATTTCATGCGGTGCACTTCACCACCGGCAGCGGGGATCCTGTTAGAGACCAGTGGGCCTCGGGATCCCAAGCTAGACGGCGGCCGGCCTCTCCTCTTCCGACGATCTGGTGCTGGTGATGCCAGGGGAGAGAAATATTCATCACTTGAGGATGAGCTCGACGCTTCCACAGGGGCCAATGACATAGGTATGGGTTCCGGCAATTGTGAGGCGGAGCGGAGCGATGAATCCGGGGTTGGTCGTAGTGCGTTTGCTAATCTGGTTTTAGCCCTTGTTAACATCTTGATATTTCAATTCAATGTTAGTTTAATCCAATCTAATATATCATAATATCAATTTTTCGTAATTTTGACATGACGCTGTCACTATTATATTTTGCATTTCTTCTTGAATATCTTTCATAATTTGGCTTTACTGATTATCTTTTTAAATAATATATTGCTTCTTTTTGTATAATTAATGTATAAAAATATTATAAAAATATAATTTCAATTAATAAATTAATAAATTCAGGAGAATTGAAAATATGACGTTTTGTGGTAAAGGGTTGCCAGTATTCAATATTATTATTATTATTAATAATATAAAGCCACCAAAATAACCGTAAAATATTAATTTAAATTGTGATACGAAAGCAGCAAAGAAATGTTGTAGGAGGCAGAGATATTTAACTGTTAAGAGACTATAATCCGACCAAATGTAGTGTACACTCGTCCTCCGTACATACAGCAGGATTATTACGGACCACTCATTTTATATGTTTATTACTGAGGCTAATACGCTATTTAAAATGCAAGAACCTCGCCCGGCAGTGGTGTTTTCCATTCTATGTTATTTTAGTTACAATTGGTATGGAAGTAATCTGATGACGTAAATGTAAAAATTCGTAGTTGTATAATTATTTTTAATCGATACTGCGAGCGCAAAACATAGGAATTGGGAATGATTCAAGACATTATTTCCATTAGCGAATTGGAATGTTTTTTATGGTCTATGGGGGCAAACGCGCAGATATGTCACCCGATGGCAAGCAACAAACGCCGCCCATGGACACTTGACACCACAGATAGTATAACATTTTCGTTGCCGGCGCCTACAATGTGGATGAGTTCGAGAGTAGCATGGGATGATCCTGCGATCACCGAGCGAAACGTGGCATGAGCCAGGTTACGTCGATATTCTTAGAGGTCTTTGTGTTTCATCGGTCGAGCCGGCCCATTATAGCAGCGATTTATGTGGCTCTACAACTGCAGAAGAGTTATGCCAGAAGTATATGCAACCAACAAGTTATAAAACTCAAGAATACGTGTGAGTTGTATAAGAACCGTGTTCTATTGAAGTATCTTTTTCTGCTGATCCTGCTAGAACCAGTAATATGATCATCTTATCGGTTTTACGACAGTCTCGTTGGCGCAGTGGCTAGCACCCCGCTTCTAATTCAAGAAGTAGTGCGTTCAAATCCTGACACACACCTATGAATTTTCGAAATTTTCGGAAGTTACGTGTGATAAACATCGATGACTGACAACTTTGTGCCCGGAATGGCAATAGGTACGCCACCTATTCCATTTGGGACGTAAAACATGACGGCGAGACGAAGCTTAACAGCCACTGCCTACACCTTCGGGTAGAAAAAGGCGTAAAGTCTAAAGAAATCTGTGAAACCGAGGAAACTTTTCCTACATCTTCGAATGAGAAAGGCATCTATATATAAACTTCCCAGAGCCCATTTCACAGAGCAGTTCGGCGCTAAATATATATTATACTCATATCCCGTAATAATCCGTAATTTATCACTGAAATTTTTAATAAATATTTAATAAAAAATAAAATTACAAGTCACAAAGTAACTAAAATATATTTCCCTGTAGTCTAGAAAAACTTTTAGCCAGTATTAGAGCTAGTTACTTTGTTAACAGGAACGTTCAGGGAACCATTAATCACAAACTTTGTAGGATATGCTGTCGGAACTACAAATGCAAAAGAAATTATAAAACTAATTATATATCGAAAAGTAACTTTATTTTGGCTTTTTCTGCAAGTGATTAAGATCTCTGGATAATATGTGCACACTAACTCCAAAGTTAATCATAAAAGATCCATAATTTTATATAATGCTAAAATGACGCAGGCGTCAAAAGCAATAACTCTGGTTATCAGTTAGATGTAAAATAAATGATCACATTTATAATAAAGTTACTTATCACTTTAAAAATGAACGAACAAAAACCCAGCCGCTGTGAAATGAGGTTACACCATCCACCATCACGATTTGGACGTTCTCGGAGTTTTGACGCGAGGGATTATTAAAAGTTTCCATCCTTCATAATAAAGTTTCATATTGAAAGAGCTGAGTCGGGATTTTTTTACGGCGCGAGTCATCGTTAATTGCATCAAATTATGCAACTCTGTGAAGCCGAGCAATTTTAAGTCGCATTTGAAAGTTAGATTTTTTTAAAATCAATTTACTTATAATTTAATTACACTTGTAACTAGTGGTGTAACGCGGTACCTCCGTTTTTAATATCAATTTCGGGTCAACTAAAGATTTGTAGATATTTTTTCAGAACTAATTTTACAACAATTCGTCCCCTATGCGAGGCAATAGGCACGCTTCCTGTTCTGTTATTAGTAAGAATAAGTAGTGCCTGTAACTTGTAATATTCAAAGTGCATGTCCTTCACATAAATTTTGTTTTTTATAACAGAAACCATACATAAACAAATTTGTATCAGATTTTTGGTTCCATGTCCATGGTTGTTCAATATCTTTAAAAGAAATAAGTAACTCTAATGTAACGATTGCCATAAAATACAAAATAATGGCTTCACTTCTTGATCGATTTCACGTCATTACAGTAACTAAATACAGTATGGCTAATCCAAATTATTTCCAGCCTGTGCGTACATAAAATCACATAAATGACTCAAAAACAATTAAGTAACTCTAATGTTACAGTATCGCTAATCGTTTTTCCAGTCTACCTATACATATAAATAAAATTGGAGTGTCTGTTAAAAATATTAAATAAATAAATTAGTAAATTTTGGATATCATGAGGTACAATTTGTCCTATTTATGTGCTTTACCTGCTGTCCCGCTATGTTAATACTGCAATATCTTCGTAAATATTCGTTTAAATTAAATACTGTTTTGATCTATATTAAAAGCACAATCTATTTGAGACACTTAACTGGATGAAAATAAATGCTGTAATGTTTAAAATTGCTTCGTAAATAAGCTGTTATTTCTCGCAAAAAGTAAAAAAATAAAAATGGTCATTGTGGGTTATCCTTAAGAGACATCGCGGACTTTTTTGTAGACCTTCTGAAGGTGTCTAATAATGTATACAAAATTAATGTTATATTATAAGGAAAAATAATATTTCATCGGTACACAGTTAATAAAGGAGCGATGAAATATAAAAACTAATTCATTTTTTCGAAGTCGTTTCAATCAAATTGCCATAAAACTAGATAATAATCAATTTGACATAATAATTACTAACGCCGACATATACAAGAATAAAAGTACTTTGAACAAACCTGGTAAGATCAAACAAATAAATTGGCGGAGATCCAATTACAGTTGGCAGAGTAACATTTATCGTAACTAATTATTTAGTTAAGAGTTTTATTGGTAACGTAATTAATGGAATTAAGAACAGTTATGGATGGAGTTAGTATAGGTTAAATAAAGATTTTAACGGACTTTATTTGTTTAAATGGAATGAATAACATTTTGCCCCTGCATAGGCAAGAATTAGAATTAGAATAAATTAGAATTTTTGCTGCGTGAATAGGCCGGCTCCACCGGTGAAATACCACGATCTCTCAGTAGATCAACGTAAAGTGGCTCATGCCTCGTTTGTCAAAAGCTATTTGCATTGATAAAAATAACAACTGTTACCTATTAAATCATACAACAAAGGATCTTAAAAACATTTTTTTTTTCTTTAGTAAATAAATATTGATTTTTTTGTAATAGTAAAAATCATATTTTTAACATCAACTTTTTGATTTTTATTTCCAAAAAGTGGGTGCTCTCTGTATCGGTGAAAATAGCTTTTGAAGAACTACCATCTTTTTGTTCATCACTCGTGGAAACGATCTCTGTAAAGAGTTCGAAACGTCGGGAAATAAATAAAAATAAGTAATAAATAAACGCGATATAATCCTAAAAGTTGTTTTAGTGTTAAAATAACTAATTTGTCTACTTATTACAATATACAAAACTTAATACTTTGATGAAGTCATCTTTAACTATTGAAATAATTCGCTTAGTTTCGGAGTCGGCAAAAACTATAAAAACAGACGAATTGACAACCGACTCCTTTTTCAAAGTCGGTTAAAAATGCATTTGACTATGAAAAATGGTTATTCCTATACTCTTTTAATAACAATGACATACAGAAATGCCCATGGTGAGTGACAAACTCTTAATACGCGATGCTGTAGCCACCTGATGTTGCCTCAATTCGCCAAATTGATTATTTGATGTCTTATGACGCAAGTTACAAAATGACAGAATTTCATAATAACTCATGTGAAATTTTTTTTTTAATGGATTGAACTGAAGAAGAACAAAATTAAAATATCAATAGCTCATCGTCCCTTCATCACTCTTGACTTGACTTGGAAAAATATTATAACTTTGATACTTATAAGTTGTTTGTCAAAGAATGGAGGTCATCTTGAAATTTTCAAAGTTTGTCGAGATCAAAGAAATTGGGTTTCATTTTAAAAGACAAATTGTGTACATTAGAGCAACAACTTATTGTGTTTGACAAGTGAAAACATTACGTAAATATTGGACGATAAATTATGGATTGCTTAATAGCTTTTAGATAAGATTATCTTTAAATGAACAAAAAATCTAGTATCATCCTTCGTAAAGCTTAAATGGAACAGCGTTGGTATAGGAGCCTATGGAAGCTTCGGAAAATATTATCATATGTACTGATAAGCTGCTATTTTTATATAAATATAAGAAACATTTTAATATCAACTGCATTTAATAAAGTAGAAAAAGTAGTAAAACGACGCAATTTGTTGCATGAATGAGCCAGCTTGACCGATAAAATACCACGGCCTCTTAGCATGAGAGAGGAATTCCATTCATAACCCAATGTAACTTTAACTCCAACTGTAATGCGTCGCAAGTCTTCATGGGTCCCTTGGGCCTTTGCCCATTATCCAATAAAAAGACAGATATGAAGAATACTCTTGTTCAAAACATAACATAACACAACATAACTTCACGCCTTTTGTTACCCGAAGGTGTAGGCAGCGGCTGTTAAGCCTCGTCTCACCGTTATATTTATTATACGTCCCAAATGGAATAGGTGGCGAACCTATTGCCATACCGGGCACAAAGTTTTTCAGTCATCGATATTTATGACACATAACTTCCGAAAACAATTTCGAAAAGTCATTGGTGTGAGCTAGTGTCTGGAATCAAACCCGGACCTCTGGATCAGAAGCCGTGTGCTCGACCACTGCGCCACCGAGACTGTTCAAGTAACTTTAAATTATAAGTTTACTTATAGCAACAGTTTGTAACAATGTTGTATGTATCCAAAAAATAATTATCTCTGTTATAATTTCTACGTACCAATTAATTAATGATCGCTACAAAGCGTGAGTTTATTTACAGTTCAATTGAGTTCAATACTTTTATTTAAAGTCCACGACTTTGTTTTCTTGAAAAATAATTTATTTTTGTTTAGTTTAATGTATCATTATATAACTACTAATAGTATAATTAAATACATTACAATTTACAATGGGATCGCGTGCATAAACTTCATTCTTGAAGGTAGTCTCGCTGATATTTCACACGGATAAATTAGACGATTTTAATCAAATAAAAAATTGTGTGTATGCTCAAAAGCCTATGATATACAGTGACAGAAGTCAGAAGCTGACAATTCCAGCAGGAATAATGCAAACTATTGATCCATTAAATTTCATCCATGCAAATAAGCCAGCTCCGTTGAAACTCTACAATATAAAATATTCTTGCACCATTTCAGGAAGTGTACTAGTTAAATCATGATTCTGCTTTATAGATGGACTTATGCCACATGTTACTTTAATAATTATTTTAATTACAAACATAACTTCACGTCAAGTGCCTTTTGGCGTAGATAGAAAGAACACTTCACTTTCATAACACTTGTCATTCACGTTCATCGCTTTTAAAAGCTCAATTTGGTCATGTAAAGAGTGTTTAATTGATAAAAAATATATATATAAACTTTAATTTGATGCTAAATTAAAGATAAATCATTGTGTTTGTTTTCGTTACTACAACGTGAAGGCTTATGATTAAGGTTTGGGTTCGAATTCTTTTCTTCTATGCCGCTCTCTACCTTCGCGTATAAATAGCGTGAAATATCCGAAAAGACAGTATTCTTAAGTACAAATTACAATAATTTCAAAGAGCTTGTTTATTTGAAAAGGACTAAGCGATTTTCAACATATCGCTAGTAGCCGAATAATAATAATAAATATTAGGAAATTACTCAAAATTTACTTTAAAGTCTCGGTGGCGCAGCGGTCGAGCACACGGATTCTAATCCATAGGTCCGGGTTCGATTCCAGACACTGGCTCACACCAATGACATTACGAAATTGTTTTCGGAAGTTATGTGTGATAAATATCGATGACTGAAAACTTTGTGCCCGGTATGGCAATAGGTTCGCCACCTATTCCATTTGGGACGTTAACATAACGGCGAGACGAGGCTTAACGGCCGCTGCCTACACCTTCGGGTAACAAAAGGCGTGAAGTTATGTTATGTTATGTTATGTTACTCAAAATTTATTCATCAGAATGGTTTAACAAAATACGTTGTAAAACTCTTAATACTATATTTTAAAATTAGGTTAACAGTATATAATATATTAGTGAGTAGGATTGTGCTCTGAACTATCTTACAACAAGGTACCAACGGGATTCACAACTGGTTTTAAACACACACAGAAGTTTCTTTACACGGGAGAATACTGTAGTATTTACTCCAAATGAACTACACATTCAAACTTCTTCCCAAGTCGAACTTGGAAGCTACTTGTACGACTCTCTTTCTACTTTATTTATATCTACGCTTCTGGGTCTGTTCTTAATAAGTCTCGGTGGTCCGGTGGTCCAGCACCCCGCTTCTGAATCCAGATATCGCGGGCTCGAACCCTGGCTCACACCAATGAATCTTCGAAATTAATTTTGAAATTTATGTGTGATAAATATCAATGCTAAAAACTTTCTGCCCGGTATGGCAATAGGTTCGCCACCTATTAAACATAACGGCGAGTCGAGGCTTAACAGCAACTGCCTACACCTTTGGGCGTTAAGTTATGTTATGCATGATATGTTATATAATCAATAAATATCACACTAGATCAACAAGTTTTAATTTTTAATATGACATTAATAATTATTCCAAGTTCTAGGTTATTGTCAGCGCTTTTTTTAAAGCTAAAAATAGCTATTAATAGCTTAATAGGTTTTGAAAATAAATATTTCTCTCATTGCGACAGTGGTCATCTTTTAATCGGCACACACAGTTTTTTTTTTATTTATGCCCGGTGACTTATATATCTATTACACCTGTGTATTGTATTTCATATAAATCGGATCTTCTAATTTTAATAAATCAATATCATTAAATTAAATACAGTTGTAGTTATCATCAAATATCGCTATATGGCCCCTGTACCGACATGAACATAGATGAGAATAAAACATATATTTGGCTTAAAAGCCTTCCGTCTTCGTTCAAATAACATACAAAATATTGAAAAAAAAATCAATGTTTCAAATTCAACCAAATGCCACAAACACACCACCTCCCCATTTCGTTTGTAGAAATAAACTTTCAAACATAAAATTGTAAAATTGCCCGACAACACAATACCCGCAGGCGTGAGCAACTTCCCACGAAATCGTTCCAATCATCCATTTGTCTCAATATATACTTCAATTTCGCCGCGCGTCCTGTCGATCGGATGTCCACACAAAAGCCTCTTATCCCATTTCTTCTAATATTTCTAGTTGATTCTTTTTTACTTTTGAAAGTATTGAATAATCTTATTTTTATATTGTATCGGTATGGTGATTTATTTATACACTAGCTGACCCGGCGAACTTTGTTCCGCATCAATTTTGTAAAGTGTTTAAAATTAAAGTGCTAAATATAAAAAATATAACATTTTCTTTATTACATTATACATGAACTATACATACAAACCAGCCTGTGGAAATCCTCTATCTATTATAAAACCGCATCATCAAAATCTGGTGCGTAGTTTCAAAGATTCAAGCATATAAGGGAACGGGTGCAAATAAACATATTAGGGGACAAATGTATATAAGTTGACAGGTGGAAAACATGTAAAAATCGCGAGTAAAATAATAGAAAAGACAAGTTTATTTGTCTGTTTTAAATTTATACTCACAATTTTTCCATATTTTACTATCCTATGTCCTTTTCCTGGCTCTAAGCTAACTCCCCACTACTTTTCAGCCAAATCTGTACGGCCGTTCTTTAGTTATAAGTGGTGTAACAAACACGTCTTTCTTTTATATATATAGATTTGTGCTGTCATCAAAAACACTCATTGACAAACATTGAATGTTGGTTGTCATTTTTCTTCTATGCAATACCGAGATACGGCAAGAGTCATATTCTTCGGCGTTTATATTCTTAGAAGTAGTAGTGCTTAGTGGTTCGGCCAACACATTCAGCAAACAGCGTGGCTCTATTGCTAAGATATTCATTAATAAATGGCGTTTTAATGTTCTATCGAATAAGCAATTCGATTTCTCATTGAGAGGTCAGAAGTTCTGATCCGGAAAGTATATATATATATATATATACTTTCCTTTCAAAAATCCTGTATATATATATATATATACAGGATTTTTGAAAACCCATTAAAACAACAAATATAATAGCAAAATATTTTAACAATAGTTACACGTTTCTATGAAGCACTCCCTTTTTCCTAATAAACCCATACAATTTATCTTCAAACTGGTTTATTCACTTTTGCAGTAAGAAATTATTCGCATTAATTATTATAAACTACTTTCCAAAAAAACACAATATTACTTTAAAATGTCTATCGGCGTAGAATATTAAACTCAATGATATCATAACAATACGCCTCAATTCGTTGGCTGTTTACAGACTACGTCTTCAAACAGATGTCGTGTCGGAGAATCATAACTTAAAATAATAAAATATCGAGATTTAGAAACACAATATAAATAATGAAATTATACCATCAGAAACATTTGTTTTACGACGAATTTATTAAACTGAGCTATAAATATATTATATAAACTCTAAAAAACATTATCTCTTTAAAGATTTACCTTTTGAATAAATATGTTTTGTTAACTTTTATTTGTTATTAAGGATCATAAGTGGAAGTAAATTTAGTAAATATGCCCCCGTCTTAATTATACAGTTTAGAATAGTTTAGCAAAAGTAGCAAAAACGTCGAATTTTCAGGTCCCAAATATTAACTTCATCAATAAATTCGAAACAGCTATTGATGTGAAATCAGATTTCGAACCCTAGAGTTCCTGTTTCAAAAGCGGATCATTCAACTTCCAGACAACCTTTGTACAATAATGTTGTAGTTTTCGATTTTTTCTATAAATTACTGGTAAAAATAACTTTGTCGTTTATGTAAACACCTATTATTTCCTGACAATAGTATTATGACTTGAAAACTTATCAATAAAGTTCTTTATTTGACTCAACATTATTTTGTAGTTGCCTTTAATGTTGGGAATGTGCTGAACGCTATTTGTGTTCAGGTTGTATGTTATTATCATAAGTTTAGTTCAAAGTTAACGTTGATATTATAAAATAAATCCGGAAACACTTTTTGTGACTATGAAATTTTATTTTTTCGTATAGAATACTATTACTGAAATAGACATGTAAAAAGTTATTTATGTCTGAAATAAGTTGCACCACCAGATTTTGAATAATTGTGGTACAATATTGGATATACATATTAAGTAAAGTTAAATGAATTCAGATCCATTCTCCGAATTCATTATATTACTAATTCCCTGGAACCACGTAAAATTGAAATGATAATATTATTTCGTGGCTTAGTGGTAGTATTAGTTAACTCTATGCAGCTTTCACATTCGGATATTAATATTATTAGCTAATATTACATATATATATAATAATAATATCTTGGGCACAATACATTCAGCGCCCTCTAGTTCCAAGCTAAGCAACTAAATGCTTGTGTTATGGATACAAGATAACGAATATTAATACACATATACTTTTGTAAATACATACTTATAATACATAGAAAAACACCCAGACGCCACACAAATATTCATGTTTGTCACAAATATTTGTGCTCGGGTGGGAATCGAACCCCCGACCTCAATGCTGCAGCCGGTAGTTTTACCAATGCGCCACGAGGCCCGTCGAATATATATTTTTTAATTATTTATCCTGTACAAGAGTATAAATAATTTTACAATTAAGTATTAACCGTCGTTATCGTCAAACAATTTTAACATGAAGTGTTAATGCTATGTTATGTATAACATAACATACACATAACTTCACGCCTTTTTCTAACCGAACGTGTAGGCAGCAGCTGTTAAGCCTCGTCTCGCCGTTATGTTTACGTCCCAAATGGAATAGGTGGCGATTCTATTGCCATACCGGGCACAAAGTTGTCAGTCATCGATATCTATCATACGTAACTTCAGAAAAATTCAAAAAGTCATTGGTGTGTGCCAGGATTTGAGCCCTACTACTACTTCTTGAATCAGAAGCAGGATGCTAGCCACTGCGCCACCGAGACTTTTTATTAGCTTTTTAGTAAAATAACTCAAATAATATAAATTTAAACTGTATATAACTATAATATTATCTATATTATTATTGTGGCACTAAGTAATGAACACACCAACAAAATATTCTCCAGACCTTATTAAATTTAACATAATTTACTAAATAATCATTATTATGGCATAAAACGTAGAATAACATATCTACAAAATCCTAAAGAACCCGTAAACATTGAAGACAGGGCATGAGAAGCATTTGAGAACAAATCCGATCGCGCGACGCTAAGGGTGTATTGAGACAAATACAGCAAATTGTAGGGAAGTCAGTCGACGCCTGCGGATATTGTGTTGCCGAGTAAATTTACTATTCCATGTATGGAATTCCGGATCAAAGCGGATCATACTAGCCTAAGAGCCGAGAACTTATTTTATTTTAACAAATTTAAATAACGATGAACAGAGTGATGTTTTTATTATACCCGTTGCCTAGTGGTTCAGTCAGATCCTCGCTTCGGGAAACATGGAATATTAGTATAGTTCTCAGTTCGAAATAATTGATACACGACATCAAAATGCGATACACAAGGACTCTTGCGGTATCCTTTTTGATGGCACGACTCACAAAATGGATTGCTCAAAATTTAACAGCCGTTTCTTAAATTTACGCTAGTTTTACAGACAACCAGAAAAAATCTGATATTGATATATCCTAGCGTGGGAGTAACGATTTATAGTTCTTTGAGTATGCGCTGTATTTATAACGGAGAAGGGAACTAGTATCCCTTTGACTTAGTCCTTCAACACAATGACAAGTTTCTGAAAGTTTAACGAATTTTAGCTTGAAAATTTTAAAGTAAGACTGACAATTTAAGATTCAATTTTTAAAATAGTTCTTACATTTTTATTTTATTATATAATCTTTCTTCACAAATATGTCGCTGGCTCTTAGACTATAATACCATGTTTGAATATAAAATACTATTCAAATTCATAACAATGAAGTTATCAATATTATTATGAGAACAGTAGTTCAGTGATCCGGATTTAAAGATTGTTTAAAGTATTCTTGGTATCCGTTACGGTACGTTGGGCGGTCGGAGGCTAACATTCATCATCATCATCATCAGCCAATTGCAGTCCACTACTGGACATAGGCCTCTCCAAATTTGCGCCACAACATCCGATTCTCTACCTTTTTTTTTTTTTTTTTTTTTTTTTTTTTTGTCGCTGGGAAAAAATGCATTGTGCATACGCCTCCCACCGGGGGGTGAGAGGGTTATGTGGGGCTCCCGGGAGATGGTAGTTCGGATACCCACTAAAACAACCCAGCGCCTTTCCCGCTTCGTCACTTTAGGGGGAAACTGGGACACGGCCGAGCCTTTCAGCCAGTCCCCCCCGACGATTTGCCCGCCCTTATGGCAGGCTCGGAAACAGCCGGAGATCGCCGGCCATCGCCTTCCGACGACGGTGTAGTTTAGTGCAATGCGGGTGAGGGCGCCCCCGCGCCAGTCACCCGCCCTACACCGGGAAGGAGTTGTTGTCGGCGATCAAATTGTCGCCTCCTTCCCCCCCTTCTTCTCCTGCGGAGCGGTGACACGAGAGGATCGTTCTCCCGCGCTCGCTCTGCCGCCTCCTTCTCTGCGATCACCTCCTCGCAGAAGGAGGCAAACTGCAACCATGTCTCACCTTCGGCCACCATGGCAGCCACCACGCTGGGGAGTGACAGGTCCGGCCCTACCACCGCGATTAGACTGCGGCGCGGCCCATCCCACGACGAGCACACCTGGAGGGTGTGCTCGGGCGTATCTTCCGCCGCACCACAGTGTGGGCACAACGGCGTCTCCTCTCTGCCGATCCGGTACAGGTACGATCCGAAGCATCCGTGTCCGGACAGCACCTGCGCCATTCGGAAGGAGAGGAAACCGTGCGACCTTTCTAGCCACTCCCGCAAGACCGGCCCAACCGCATCAAGCGTACGGCGGCCGAAGGTGGCGGTAGCGAGATCCTCCGCCCAATGGTGGATTATCGCGGTCCGTGCTTCGCACCGGACGGCCTCTTTTTCCGCAGGAGAGGGGAGCTCTCCATGTGCCTTTCGCCCCGCCGTCCACTCGTATACCCTGGCCAGCACCCACGCCTCGAGCTCCCAAGGGGGAGTACCGGCCAGGGCACACGCCGCCGAAAAACTTACCGAGCGGTAGGTTCTCGCCACCCGTTGGGCGATGGCCCTTTGTGGCCTCCGCAAGGCGGTGGCGTTTTCCCTTCTTTTGAGGGAGTCCGCCCATATGGGAGCCCCGTATAGGGCCATGCTCTTAAGGATGCCGGCATAGAGCTGTCGGCACCGCGTCTTCGGGCCTCCTAGATTAGGCAAGAGCCACGAAAGGGAACCCGCCGTCTTTAGCAGACGCGCTGAGAGCCCGTTGAAGTGTGGGCCAAAGCACCACCTGCTGTCTATAACAAGCCCCAGATACTTCATCTGGGTCTTCACAGCTATTCTGACGCCCTCCACCACGATATGGTTGTCAGCGGGGCGGCGCTGTCGAGGACCAGGGAAAAAGACGGCCTCGGTTTTGTGCAGTGCCACCCGAAGACCCAAACGGCGGATTCGCCCCGCCACAAGTGTTCCGCCCGCTGAAGCGAGGCTCGCCGCCTCCCTGTAGTCCCTTCCCCGGGCGATGAGAAGCGTGTCGTCAGCATAACACAGGACACTCGTGCCACGGAGGAGAGCGCCTCGCAGAAGCCAATCGAAGCCGATATTCCACAGGAGGGGTCCTAAGACAGACCCCTGCGGAACACCGGACTCCGCGCTATATCGCCGTAATCGGCCTGTCTTATCCACCAGGAGGATGAAACGGTCCTCCAGGTAATCGGCCAAAAGCCGTCGCAGGTAGGGAGGCACCCCGTGATAGCGGAGCGCCTCTATGATCGTCGAATGGGGGACGGAGTTGAAGGCGTTGGCGATATCGAACGACACCGTCAGCAGCCCGTCCCCCGCGGCCTTAGCTTCAAGCGCCTGATCCTTCAGACGGGCCAGCGCGTCGATAGTCGAACGCCCTTTCCGGAATCCGAATTGGGCGTCCGACAGATTTGGCCCCACTTGGCAAAGGTGATCATTTATACGGGAAGCGACGATGCTCTCGAACAATTTGCCGACCTCATCCAGAAGGACGATGGGTCGGCACGCGGGGACGGTACCCGTCGGCTGCTTGCACTTGGGAAGAAGGCACAACCGCCCCTCTTTCCAGGGTTTCGGGAACCTCCCAGTCTCAAGGCACAGACTGAAGAGGTCCCGAAACCTTTCCCCCATCTCAGTGGTGGCAAGAGCTACCACGCGCGCAGGGACGCCGTCAGGGCCAGGAGCAGTACCCTTAGCGTGAAGACGGCGAGCCGCCCCGTCAAACTCCTCCTCAGTGACCAAGGGGACTCCTTCCATCGGTGGAGACGCCGAAGGTGGCGGGTTCATAGCTGGCGGGGTGAAGTTGGCCTTGCTTGGAAACAGGGACCGAACCACCTCATCCAGAGTCGCCGGCTCAAGGGACTCAGTCAGCGGGGGACCAAAGGATTGCAGTTTGTCCCGCGCCGCTTTATAGGGTCTTCCGTATGGGTCCCTGTCGAGACCCTCCAGCATTTCCGCCCTTGCAGAATCCTCGGCGGCTCGCATCGCCGTCCTGAAGGCCCACTTTGCTTCTCCGTACGCAGTGTAGAGGAGACTTTCCCCAGCCACATCGCGCAGCACTCGCCTCCGGCTCCGCTCGTAGGCTCTCCTAGCCACGACGCACGCGGCACGCAGCTCTGCCAGCTCGTCCGACCACCAGTAAACAGCGCGTCGGGGAGCGGGGCGACGGGACCGAGGCATGCTGGAGTTACACACCTCGGTCATCGACTTCCGATTCTCTACCTACCGCATCCAGTCTTTACCAGCAGTCTTTCTGAGGTCGTCTGACCAACGGGCTGGTGGGCGTCCTACGCTACGTTTACCAAGACGCGGTCTCCACTCCATGACCTTCTTACTCTATCTACCATCGGTCCTTCGGCAGACGTGACCAGCCCATTGCCACTTCAGCGAGCTTATTCTGCGAGCTATGTCGGTTACTCTCGTTCTCTGGCGGATATACTCGTTCCTGAGTTTATCTTTCAGAGATACCCCGAGCATAGCTCGCTCCATAGCTCGCTGAGCGACTTTAAATTTGTGGACTAGCCCCACCGTGAGTGTCCACGTTTCCCACGGCACCCTAGGTCATCACCGGCAAGACGCACTGGTCAAAGGCTTTGGTCTTCAGACATTGCGGTATAGTCGAGCTGAAGACTCGACACAGTTTGCCGAATGCAGCCCAACACAGCTGAATCCTCCTGTAGGCCTCTTTCTCAAAGTTTCATCTACCTAACTGGATAATTTGGCCTAGGTAGACGTATTTGTTTACGACTTCGTGAACTGACCCTTCGACGCTTATCGGTCCGGGCACGACATGTTCATTGAACATGACCTTTGTCTTGTCCAAGTTCATGCCCAAACCAACATTCCGCTTAACTGTTCCAGCGACTCTGCTATTACAAAGATGTCGTCGGCAAACCGAAGATGTGAGATGTACTCACCATTCACGTTGATACCCTGTCCAGTCCTACTAACATTGATATCGTATATTCATTTCCAACAAAACTTGATTTGATTGACTTAAGTACAGTATTGATTGCTAAATAAATACTGTAGTGTAGTGAAATTGTGTTCGCTACTTAAAATTTGTTTGATATAAATGTAATTGTTCCAACATTGGAACTTTAATTGTTCCAATGTTGGAACAATTACATTTATATTATATTATCTTAAGCAATAAGTTAAGTTTCGTTTTTACTTTTTTTCCTGTTCAAACATTTTGTTACTTTAATTAGAAAGTTAACATTCTAAATTATGTTCCGAAATTTAATTTTGACGCTCAACACGGGGCAAATTAAATGTCAAAATGTCAAAGGAATATCCACTAAACATTCTTTATAATTTGATATTAAAATGTTTACAAGTAAATAATGTAAATAATATATTGTAAATAATGTCACTAATTAATATAAAAAAATACTCCTAAAAAAATACGCGATTTTTACAAGTTGATTATAATATGTCAAATTAACAGTTTGTTTTAAATCTTGGACGTTAATTTCTAAAGTATTTTACCACGGCATAATATTTCTTCTAAAATAAAACATACATAAAAAAGATAGCTGACTTAATTGCGTGTGGAGAACTTCCACCAAAACAATATTTTCATAATTTATATAATTATATTTAAGATCAATATTTCTCATTTACCTCATGATGCAGTAACTACCACCTAATAATACAATCATACAAAACAATGAACTCATTCATCCGATCAAGTCACACACAAACAGTCGCACACCTACTAGAAGACCGTTCATACGTATTTATTTATTTATTTATTTATATACACTTTATTGCACACATAATAAAGAATTACAAGATGGTACTGAAATATAATAAGTACAAAGGGCGGCCTTATTGCTGTGAGCAATTTCTGCCAGGCAACCTTTAGATGGATATCAGATAAAAGAAAGTGGGCAGGTGTTGAGTGCAAAGTACGCACAATGTATCAATAAGAACATAGTGCATAGCTACATGAGAACTTGTAATATAAAAAAAATATATATTTACAATTTAAACACACACATACATTATACAATCTCGATATAATTATACTACATATATCAAATAAATGTACATACACATACATACAAATACATACATACAAATACATACTTACAAATACATATACAGTCGACTCTTGTTAATTCAAACCTGCGATAATTCAAACCTCTCGATAATTCAAAGATATCACGAGTTCCCTACAAAATCTCTTTATATTTCGAACTAAATCAATACATTTTTAAACTCTTGGTAATTCGTACGAAAATATCATTGCTATATAACAAAACGACGCGTTAATTCGAACTTATCGGCGTCCAACACTCGACAATTGGAAGTTGCAGAGAGAAAGATTGTAAGTATGTACATACATTTTGCGACAAGATCAAACTTGTATTAACTTGTTTGTTATGTGAGCCTTTGTTTAGGCTATGATTACAGTGTTTGACTACCTAATGGTACTGTTACACATGCTTTTTATTAGTACGAAAGCATGCCATTACCAAGCAAGTGCTCAATAGTAGCATGTGTGTGTGTGTTGATACATTGCTAATAATGAGCATGTTTATGTGAAAATCGACAGCCATGCTAATATCGACCATGTATATTCTATTTCAAGAAGTAGTGGGTTCAAATCCTGATACTGGCACATACCAATGACTTTTCGAAATTCTTTTCGGAAGTTATGGTATTTTCGGAAGGTAAGCCAGTATTACAGAATTCTTTCAAAATAATAATTAATTAACATTATGAATACGTAAGTGTATGTACACGAATGTACCTCTAAAGTTCTGTCATTGTTATAGAATAGCAGTTAATAAATAAGAATTGATCAACACTTAATAATTCGAAGTTTTCTTTAATTTCTCTCACAAATTTCGAACTATTTAATATTTCGAACACTCGATAATTCGTAATATTTTAAGAGTCCCTCGAGTTTCGAATTAACGAGAGTCGACTGTATATATAAATATTATTAAATGTATACTTAGAAATATATATACATACATACAAATTTGATCGATAACTATTTGTTACATACATGTTTAAGATAATAATTCAAGATAATGCTGTTTCACCATTTTTTTAAATCTTGCTAAAGTTTTAGCCAGTCGGATTTCTACTGGTAGGTCGTTCCATAAGGTTACGGCTTTGACGGTGAAGGATTTGGCGTAGAGACTTGTAGTATGTGTAAAGTTCGTGTCGTTGGAAGGTGTCTTCGATTTAATTGAACAAGACTTGCAACGCTTTCAGATACTACTTTATTGTAATATTATATACTGATGTAGTCGAATGCTGTCGTTGATGCTCTGTCGTGTATGCTCTCCATTATACTCTCGATTATGCTCTGCATTCTCTTGTCAATGTTCACTCTATATATGTTATTTCTTAATACAATATCGTAATGATAATAGCCTATTAACTAATTGGCTATCATGACTTGGTATGAGAACGGTAAACAATACATTATGGGGTCACAGTCTGCTATTAAGATAATGTTGTTTCTCTATACATTACTTATCGTATTAAATACTAATGTTGTGCATACATTACAATCCTCCCCTTTCAAGAAAGACAACGAGTTGTCTTTTAATCAATATAACGATATTACAATATTCAAAAGTTCTCAATCTCAACTTATAAAAATACAATATTCCTTACATTCTAGTTACAAAATTATTAATAATAAATTCATATATATTTACTTAGTCTTTATCTGTGCAATCCTGGTGCTCCTACGTAAAGGTGTTACAACTTCATCTGAAGAACATGTAGTTGAAGGAATTTCTTCTAATTCAATATCAGTATTATTATTATTAACCTTCAACGTTATACAGTTTGTGATTCGAGAACAACAACTTCTCGAATCTTCTAATGCTAACACTCTACTTCTACTAGTACAAAAGAATTTACGTCGATAAATATATTTTCCTATACGATACAAAAAATAACATGCTAATAATTTTACAACAGACATAAAAATATAAACAAAATAGGCATTGTTAGTAACTCTATTATATAACGTGTCTTCTTCTAATTTGGACACTAACTTTTCAATTTTTTCAATTTTGTGACTTGCGACATTTAAGCTATCTATATCTAATTTTTCATTTAATTTTAATGGTATAAATTCTATTTTCGTAAGATTTTTATCTTTGATTTTTCTACAACAATCATCGTTCATAATATCTATTACAGGTAAGAATGAATTACGTTCTATTATTAAGCTATTAATTTCGCTCTGCAGTATGACATTTGCAGTATATAATTTACAATCATCTACAATCGTTAGTATTCCAGTGTCAATTATATCAAAGTCAACAGGTTCCTTATTCTTACAGCTTAAAGTAATTATAATTTTCTCTGGTGCTACATATAACCAATTATTTTTATTAAACATTTTATACCATTGTTCATGTGCTATGTATGACATTCTGGTATCACATTCGACAGGAATTTTAGATTTTTGGAACATTAATTCAGTTTCACAGGTTGGGTTTCCATGTACAGAATACAAGGGTGTATTTAGTTTACAAACAAAATCTCTTGACAATTTTTTACAATCACTCAAATCTTTTAAATAGGTATAATACATCTTATTGCTTGATATCATTATAAACTTTTCCTTTGGTAATATAAATATAAAAGTATTATCTTTATTTCTAATGGGTACTGGTAAAATATTATACAACTCATAATTTGTCTGGGTAATTAATGGAGTTTTTATAACAAACACAAGTTTATCATTCATATAATAGCACGCAAGATTCACTAATGATAATAATTCTGGTGCATCGTTAACAGTTAAACTTAGTGGATATTTGGTTTGAGAAGGCAAATGTGTCACAGTTTTCTTAAGTTCTGTGATATACTGTTCAGGTGTAATAATGACCGGATGTAATGCATTCGTTTTAATAAACAAAATTGCGTTAATAATAGTTGAAATTTCATTATTCACTTCGGAAGTTACCAAAATTAATAAGGATAGATGTTCATCGATATCTTGTTTCAAATTTATATCGAAAAGTTTTACTTCGTTTGTTTTTGTATAATTTGATAAGATTTCTAAATTTTTATTGAATATAATTTCGTTACTAGCTAGATTAGTAATTGAACTATTAAAATTTAAAATAGTTGTTTTGATTACATTAGCTTGGCTTTTTAATAAAGTTAATACGTCATGTTCCTTTGAATCTAAATGATTTATAGCTTCATCATATCTTTCTGCATCTTGAGCATCTAAGGTTCCAAACAATACTTTTAATAATTTTCCCATACCATCGATGTAAGAACGCTTTACTCTACGGATGTTATTAGATTTACCTGTAAGTTCCTTTAAAACTCTTTCTTCGTTATATAGTTGTGGAATTATTTGGTTTAAAACAGCGATTGAAGTATCACATAATGACAACTTGCTAAATTTACTATGACTACATATTTCTTTAGTTCTGCTAAACATATTATCTATGACATCTATTTTCTTGTGTATTTCCGAAATATCTAAATAACTAATCAATGTCCATTCACTATCATAATGATTAATTTTCCCTACATGTTCAAAATATATACCGCCTTTATCTATTCTACTTACATTATACGATTCTAAACTGATGACGTATGGTATTAGCAACAACAGCAATATCATCTTCATTCTGAAACAAATACATGTTTCAGTCTATTAGTATGTACTCTTACTCTTTTTTTCTTTAACTGTATCGTAACATTTACTGGAGAATTTACTTCTAAAACTTTATAAGGACCTAACCAATAAGCTGACAGTTTTCTCGATTGTCCTGTCTTGACTTGTTCATTACTTAAATATACTAAATCTCCGACATTGTACTGTATTTCTTTACTTTTCTTATCATAATTTTGTTTATTCACTAATTTCGAATCAATTAATTTTTTCTTAGCTATTTCTCTTGATTTCCTAAGTTTCAACGTAAGTTCATCTAAATAATCATCATAACTATATTTAAATTCAGGTGGTTTCGTTATTGACGTTGGTAACCTAGCTTCATGACCAAATATTAATTTAAAAGGTGTAAACTGTGTTGAACTATGGATACTAGTGTTATAGGAAAACATGGCAAAATCTAGCCATTTGTCCCAATTTGACTGATCTTCATTAATGTAATGTTTTAGGTAATCAGCTAATGTTAAGTGGCTTCTCTCTAAAGCTCCATTCGATTGTGGATGGTAAGAAGTAGTATTAATCTTTTTCATTTTAAATAACTTGGACATTTCTTTAATCAATGTAGACGTAAAATCAGCTCCCTTATCTGTTAATAAAATATCTGGTACACCAAATTTGCAAATAAAATTCTTAACAAAACAATCTGCGATTGTCGTGGCGTCATGTTGTGCAAGTGGATATGCTTGTGAGAATTTCGTTAAATCGTCTTGGAGTGTTAATATGTACTTGTTACCATTTTCTGTCATTGGTAAGGGACCCACAATATCGAGCGAGACCTTTTCAAAAGGCTCTGAAGATGTTGTTGTTATTTCCATTGGTTGCTTAGTCCTTTTTCTATCTAGTTTATTACGTTGGCATGACTCACAACTTTTGATGAACTCCTTAATATCCTTTTTCATTGTTTCCCAGTGATATTTAGATTTAATCTTCTTGTATGTTTTATGAAAGCCTGTATGTCCTGAGATAGGATTTGAATGGCACTCTTCTAATATTTGTGGTATCTGTTCCTTCTTGGGAGACATGATACTCTCATGATAAATTTTAACTTTAATGTTAGTATCTCTAAATATATATCTTATTATTGTCCTAATCTTATGCCATTTTAAATTAAACTGTGCAAAACCACTTATATTAATTTCCTTAACCTTATTCTCATATAACTTTAATTTTAGTTCCTTTAATGTCTCAAATACGTTCTCATATGTTATTTTATCCCAATAATAGATTTTTAAGAAAACAAAGAACACTAAATTATTATCTGAATCATTCATACTCAAAACACTATACTGTTTAGGGTTACGTGACTTTAGTTTCGGGACTAAAGTTTTATAATTAACAAGGTTCTTATCATTTAACATATCTAAATCACACGACGTGAAAATTACTTTACTACAGTTGTTAGGAATTTTTTCACTATATTCATCGATATTATTTGATAATATAGGTTTTCTTTCTAGTTCCTTTACAAAATTTGTATAACTTTCGCCGCTTCTCGTAACTACGCGTAAATTTCCTTCCTTAGTATTTTCTATACTATCCAATTCTGGTTTAATTCTACTTAGTGCGTCTGCATTTTGATTTAATTTCCCTTGCTTATAAACAATTTCATAATCATATTCTTCTAACAATAATCTCCATCTAACTAATCTAGAACCTGGGTCTTTTACGTTCATTAACCAGATCAATGGTTTGTGATCCGTGATAATCTTAAATTTTCGCCCGTAAATATAAGGCCTAAAGTGTCTAACAGACCATACGATAGCTAATAATTCCTTTTCCGTTGTGGAATAGTTAACCTCACTTTTGTTTAGTACTCTACTAGCATATGCTATTGGGAGATCGTTAGGATTCTCACCCTGTGACAAAACACTACCGATAGCGTAATTGCTGGCATCTGTAGTCAAATTAAAAGATTGCGCAAAGTCTGGATACTGTAAAATTGGTTCTTTACATAATCTAGTTTTTAATGTTTCAAAAGATTCTTGCTGCAGGCTTGTCCAAACAAATGGTACATCCTTTTTTAATAGTTTAGTTAACGGTTGACTGAAATTGCTAAAGTTTTCTATAAACCTCCTATAGTATCCAGCTAAACCTAAAAATGATTTTATATCTTTTGGAGTTTTCGGTGTTGGGTAATTTAATACCGATTCTATTTTCTTTGGATCGGGTTTCACTCCCTCTTGAGTTATCAAATGACCTAAATACATTACTTCCGTTTTTAAAAATTCACACTTATCTGGCTGTAATTTTAGCTTATGTTCGGACAACTTTTCAAATACCTCCTTAAGTTTATTATTGTGGTCTTGTAAAGAGCTACCGTAAACAACTATATCATCTAAATAAACAAAACATTTGATTCCTTGTAAACCAGTTAATACATTATTCATTAACCTTTGAAAGGTCGCTGGCGCGTTTTTTAAACCGAAAGGCATTCTTGTGAATTCATAATGTCCTAATGGTACGCTAAATGCAGTTTTCGTTTGATCTTTGGGATCCATTTTGATTTGATGGAATCCAGATGCTAAGTCGAGAGTAGTAAAATACTTGCTATGACCTAATTGGTCCAAAATATCACTTATTTGCGGTAGAGGATATACGTCGCCTATGCTAATTTCATTTAACTTTCTATAATCTATAACCAACCTCCATTTCTTTTTGCCAGAAGCGTCCATCTTCTTCGGGACTACCCATACTGGTGAATTCCATGGACTGTTTGAGGATTTTATTATACCGTCGTTTAATAGTTTATCAATTTGCATATTTACTTCTTCTTTTAAAGCTTCGGGATATCTATACGTTCTAGCATTGATTGGTATATCACTATTAGTTGGTATTTCGTGCATTACAGTATCTGTTGCTGATAATGCGTCTCCTTCTAAATGAAAGATATGGTTATATTCTTTACACAATTCTATCAATGTTTTCTTTTCTTCCTCATTCAAATGATCACACCTAATTATCTTTTCTAATTTATATAAACGATTACTCTCTTGTAACTCACTAACTTTATTGACTTTCACAAAACTCTTATCTTTTTCTTTGTTCACAAATGGCTCCAATTTTATTTTCACATTACTTATCTTAATTTCCTTATCTGTAGTATTCATACACACTGTTAATGCTTTCTTATTCTTAACCGTAACAATACTTGGACATAAATATACTCCATTATTTAAAATTATTCTCTCTGGAATTATTCCTTCTTCTAAATTATCATTATTTTCTATTCGTACAGAAATTATTTTTTCACATCTTGGCTCTATCCTAAAGCATAAATCTTCATAACGTTCTTCTAATTTTTTATCGTTATATTCACATAATGACTCACGATCTAAACTATCGTAGATTGTTTGCTCGTTTTCGCACTCAACTTTACTACTATTTTCGTTTTGAATTTCACTCTCATTTTTATTTTCACATTCATATTCTTTTTTAATTTTACTGTCATTTTCGTATTCGATTTTCAAATCTAATCCACAAACTTCTATTTTATTCTCTTTATAATCAACGATTGCTTGGAATTTTGTCATAAAATCACTGCCTATAACACCGTCACAATCTATAGGAAAGCTGTCGGGTATCACGTGTAGTGTATGACGAGCTCTTTCGTATCCTATCAAGAACGATGCATTTAAAAAACCTAGTGTATCGGTCGGCTTGGCGTCTTTATCTATACCTTTTAGTTTTAAAATTTTATTATTATATATTATAGAATCTCTTTTTAACGAACTTTTCTTAACTAACGTTACTTCAGCTCCTGTATCGATTAGAAATTTTCCTACTCCTACTATTAAATCAGGTGACTTCAAACTCACGTAAATAGATTTTTTTGTATCAATATACCTTACTTGGCCCATATCATAACGTTTGTCCTTGGATTGGCCATCATCCTTGGACAATCCTAGTTTAAATGTTTCTTTTCATAATAATTGTTTGCCCTATTGTTATAATTACTATTTCGTTCATTTCTAACGTTACTTGACCCTGGTTGATTATTATTTCTAAATCAAATCAAATCAAAATCTCATTTATTCAGTTTAGGTCATTAAAGACACTTATGAACGTCAATAATTTCAATCCGCCAATTCGATTACTCACGTCCTGAGAAGAATTGGCAAGAAACTCAGGGGAGTCTTTTTTTTTCTTTTTACTTAATTTTAAGTAAACTAAATTACAAATTATTAGAATAATTTATAGAGCAAGATGAGGTTCCTCACGTAAAACTTAGGACACAGTACGTTAATATTCTTTGGACGCTTGAACAGACCAGTCCCCACAAACAGCACCCGTTCACGAGCATGACCCATATCTCAGCCATCGCCTCCCTCGCCATATTTTAGGGAAGGTGGCGACCCGATCAACGACGCCGCCATAAGCAAGGACCTTTCAGTGAGCATGACTTATTCAAGATCCCAGACAAAAAAAAAAAAAATAAACTAGTAAGTTTGCCCGGCGAGAAACGTCATATTGCATACAATCTTACCAATAACAGTAAAGTTTGGTTAGTAGAATAACAATATTTTGCAGCAAATACAAACAATTTAACACAAAAGAAGCAATTCAATTCCAAACGGTTTTATCATTGATATAATCTGCGATACAGTAATAAGCTCTTGTATATAGTCTACTTTTAACATATTTCTTAAATTTACCTAACGATAATTCAACCGCGTCGTTTGGAAGTTTATTGTAAAAGCGTATACATTGACCTGGAAACGCGTTAGAAATTTTTTGGAGCCTAGTAGTGGACACAGCAAGTTTGTTTTTATTTCTTAAGTTTAATTGATGGATATCACTGTTTTTCTTAAATTTAGTTATATTTTTATGAACATAGATTAAATTTTCATAAATATATTGTGAATGTAACGTCATTATTCGTATCTCTTTAAATTTACTTCTCAGTGTATCCCTGGGACTCATCATATAGATAGCACGAATAGCTCGTTTCTGGAGCACAAAAATCGAGTCTACATCCGCAGCACTACCCCAAAGTAATAAGCCATATGACATAATGCTGTGAAAATAACTAAAATAAACTAAACGTGCAGTATCAACGTCGGTCAATTGACGTATTTTCTTTACAGCGTAAGCGGCTGAGCTAAGTCTACCAGATAACGTCTCTATATGTGGGCCCCATTGTAGTTTAGAGTCCAATGTTATACCAAGAAAGACAACCTTATTGACCAATTCCAGTCTCCTATTGTCCATCACGACACTGGTTATAACTTGTTTAACATTTTTAGTAAAAAATCTAACATATTTGGTTTTGCTACCATTTAAAAGCAAATTATTAGCACTAAACCAGTTTACTATCTTTGAAAGAGCATTGTTTACATCGTCAATTACTGATTGTTGTCTCTTTACCTTAAAAACTAAAGAAGTATCATCTGCAAACAAGACTATTTCATGACTGTCCTTTACAAGATAGGGTAGATCATTAATGTACAAAAGAAACAGGAAAGGTCCCAAAATAGAGCCCTGCGGCACCCCCATTGCTACAGCTGATCCATGTGATCGCTTTCCGTTAACATCTACTGTTTGGATCCTATCACGTAGGTAAGAAGTAAGAAGATCCAAAGCAATGCCCCTTATGCCATAGTGATGTAATTTTCTGACCAGAGTCTTATGCTGGACACAATCAAAAGCTTTAGATAAGTCACAAAATACCCCATAGGCATCCTGCGACTCCTCCCAAGCCTCAAATATACTTTCGAGTAATTTTACCCCAGTATCACATGTTGACCGTCCTCGAGTGAAACCGAATTGTTTATTATGAAGCAGACTATTTTCATTAAAGTATTTAAGTAACTGAGCGAGGATTAGTTTTTCGAAAATTTTACTTAAAGTAGGTAGTACAGATATTGGTCTAAAGTTAGTGGGGTCTAATGTACTACCTGATTTATGCAACGGAATAATCTTGCTTAGTTTCATCAGGTCAGGAAACACACCACAATCAATGCATCTATTAAAAATCACAATTAAAGCGGGAGCGATAGTGCTAAACAAAGATTTTATAATATATACAGAAATACCCCACAAATCAGCCGTCCTCTTAATATTAATTGATTTAAGCACGACATTTAAATCAAACCTATCGACATGACGAAAATTAAAACCGTTATAAAATTCTGGCACGTTATCTTTAAGTAACGAGTCTGCAATGGAGGTGGAAGAGCCCAGAGCACTAGTAAGATTGACAGGGAAAATAGAAAAAAAATTTTCAAAGGCATTGGCCACCTCATGATCTGAGTTGGTATCATGGCCATCGATACATAACTTAAATTCTGAATCCCTGGCTGGACTCTTACCAGTCTCTTCACTGATGACTCTCCAAGTGGCTTTGATTGTGTTATTACTATTTCTTATTTTACATTTAATGAAAATAGATTTCGCCACTTTACAAACGCGTTTGAAAATCTTTGAATATAATTTTACATAATTTCCAAACTCTTCACTGCGGTTGAATTGTCTTTCATAGTACAACATGTACAAAGTTTGCCTACTTTTATGAATCCCTGTGGTTGCCCAGTCGCCAAAGACAGGGCTATTAGCAACAGTGATCTCCTTGGAAGTAAATATTTGGTTAAATTCGCGAAGCAAACAATTAAAAAATAAACTATACATTGAATTTGGTTCTAATTCATTATCTAAAAAAGGTAAGTTATTGGCTAAGTTGACTTTCATACGTTCCAAGCGACCAGCTGTTACTGGCACAAAAGTAATTTTCTTTTTTACTTCATTTTTATTTTTTAATTTAATGGTAATCATCTGCCCAGAATGATCAGAATCTAATTTATTAATAGTGCATGTTTGTGTTGGACTAATATCTGTATATATATTATCCAAACAGGTAGCTGTAGTCGCAGTAATTCTAGTAGGCTCCATAAATAAGTTAACCAAATTATGGGATTTAAAAAGACTTAGAATTTTACAAGTTGCAATTGTTTTAGCAAGAATATTGACATTAAAATCTCCACATACTAAAATACTTTTATCTGAATTACCAACTTTGCAAAGGGCTTCATCCATGATTTCTATAAAAGAGTTAAGATCCGCGGCAGGTGGTTTGTATACACATAAAACAATGAACTGCTCCAATTGTACACAGGACAGATCTATGGAACATTCTACAGAGAGGGACACAATATCTTTCCGTTCTTTAAATTTAAGGTTTTTATTGAGCAAGATTAGCGACCCCCCATGTACTGTGTTGACCCTGCAGAATGAACTGCCTACCTGGTGGTTGCTGAAATTAAACATAAGCTGATGCTTCTTTAACCAATGTTCAGTGATACACATAATACTAATGTTATCAGCGTTCATGAATAATTCCAGTTCTAGTTGCTTGCCTTCAGTCATACAATATATATTCTGATGCACCAGGTTAATATAATTAATTGTATTATTTTTTTTACATTTATGTGGGTATTGTGACCTGTTATATTTATCATTTGATTGTATTGCTAAATCAATTAATTTAGAATGTAATAAATTAGAGCTAGAGGTGGTTACCTCTGTTGTCTTATTAACTAATTTAAATGATTTATGATAGGAATGTCAGACATAAGCTCAATAGAAGCTAAATTATAATTAATGTCATTGTTTAATGAACAATTACTGGAAGATACTATATCAATAGTCTTCCCAATACAGGTATAATTAGTAGCCAGGTTATTGGCTACAATATCAAAAAAATAGGATAGCGAAAGTGCTATCTGTCGCTTAAAACTATTAGTGAGGTAATATCTACCTCTTGTCAGATTGTAAAGTTTTGTACTAACAAAACTGTTAGTATCAATCAAATGGAGTTTATCATTATATGTACTTATTGTATGAAGCACATTATTCAACTTATACCTAAGATTATTTTCTGCTTCTGACAGCTTCTTACAGTACGGGAATGTGAACAAAATTATACGATTTAGGTTAAGGGAGAATAAATAGTCACAATAATTAACAATATCTTGTTTGTTCACATTTCCTCTATTTTCTACTAGAATAATGAGGTTATTATGTTTGTTTAATTTTAAATTTGTAATTTTTTTCATAATTACCTCATAAGATGCTGATGGAAAACAATGGTTCACAACTGATTGTCCTCCTAAAAGTGAATTTAACTGTGGGCCCATATTCCTTCCAATACTATCACTAAACATAATGGTACTTTCCACATCACTTGGTATACAACAAGTTACATCTAATGACTGCTCTTCGCTAATACTAGCAAGGGAGCCATCACACAAGGTCTTAGTACTATCATTGGAAACCATGGACACACACACAGACTGTGGAGAACCAACATAAGCGCACTTAAATGACTGATTATTAGTTGTTGGAATTGTTTTACATTAGGCCTATTATTCCAGCAATTTTTAGCAAAATGGCCTTCTTTATTACAGTTATAACAGATTGGTTTACTTTTATTTATTTGCCCGAAAGTGCGACAATGTGAAGAATTATTCGATCTTTGATTATAGTGAATAGCCTTATTAGGTTCCCTATACGCGTTGTTTCCGGTATACATGGGTATACGATCACGTCGATAGTCCATTTCGTACCTGGACTTTATCTCCTGTTCCTCTGAGATGGCTATAGAAACTGCTTCTTCAAAGCTGTTAGGCTTTTGCGGTTTTAACAAAATGTGTAATTGTGGTATAAGACCGCTTATGAAAATATTTAGTGCTTGATTTTTTAATAAATCTACGTTAGCTTCTCGAGCACTACTACTTAGTTTTGGATCTAAAGATTTTATTAATTTGATTAATTCCTTCTACTTTGTTAGAATAGTTTAAAACTGACTCGTGTTTATTTTGTTTGCATGAGTTTAATTCTAACTGCCATTGTGCGAAAGTACGTCTTTCCGAATAATTTTCTAATAAATGTTCTTTCAAATCATTCCAACACGCGAAAGTTCGGTTCAATAACGTTGATCTAATATTGCCATCTATTTTTGATAGTACAATCGAAACGAATGCAATTTCGTAATTAGTATTAGTTGGATTTAGTAAGCTATGGGCATTATTACAGTTGTCAAGAAAAACGTGCAAATTTGCCTTATCACCGTTCTTTACATTTTTTAGTATTTTCTGAATAAGCCATTATTTTTTCGATTAATTACAAACACTTTAAAATTAAAACACCTTTTTCACTTAACTTATGACACAGAAGTAACTTACTTGGTTACCTTTTTCTGCGGAGAGCGTCGATTTTTCACTAGTTGATCACGGCGTCGATTTTTCACTTAGGGACCGCTTTTTCTAAATCACGAAGATTGGCAGGTCTCTTTGCAATGTGATGATACCGAAGAATTCAATTTCTGTCTTAAATCGTTTTGACACGATGTTTCAATTAGCACAGTGTTGCTATGTCTTCCATGCACGCTGGTGTTCTGCTAATTTCTACTCGACACGTACTTATTTTTCAGGATCTAGAAGAATCTTCCGATTATATTTCTTCCGATTATATCTCTTCTATAATATTCCACTTCTGACACCAATTGTAAAGTTCGTGTCGTTGGAAGGTGTCTTCGATTTAATTGAACAAGACTTGCAACGCTTTCAGATACTACTTTATTGTAATATTATATACTGATGTAGTCGAATGCTGTCGTTGATGCTCTGTCGTGTATGCTCTCCATTATACTCTCGATTATGCTCTGCATTCTCTTGTCAATGTTCACTCTATATATGTTATTTCTTAATACAATATCGTAATGATAATAGCCTATTAACTAATTGGCTATCATGACTTGGTATGAGAACGGTAAACAATACATTATGGGGTCACAGTCTGCTATTAAGATAATGTTGTTTCTCTATACATTACTTATCGTATTAAATACTAATGTTGTGCATACATTACATATGTGATGGGACTTTAAGTCTGAGATTGTGCGAAGATCTTAAATTCTGACAATGAGTGTCATGCAGGTACTGAAAACGTACTTTGAGATAGGAAGGAGTTGAAGGGTTGAACAGTATTTTGTACAATACTGAAAGGATATGAGCATTCCGGCGAAATCTTATTGGTAACCACTTGAGTTGTTTACGGAATTGTGAAACGTGATCATATTTGCGTAATCCAAATATAAATCTTATGCAAAAATTTTGAAGTCGCTCAAGTTTATCTAGTTGGTATTCGGCGAGGTCGGGATAGCTGACATCTGCATAATCAAGGGTGGACAGAAGAATAGACTGAGCAAGCGCAACTTTGGTGGCAATGGGTAAGAAATTCCGAAGTCTATTGAGAGATCGCCCAGAAGCAAAAAGTTTCCGGCTCACTTCTTGCAACTGTGGTCCCCAAGTTAAATTGGAGTCAATGATGAGGCCAAGATTCTTCACCTTGTCGCTTAAGTGAACCGTTGTACCCTCGAAAACAAGTTGTGGTAATTGTGTCATGTCAACTCTCGAAGTGAGCCGACTACTGCCTAGTAGTATTATTTGGGTCTTCGTTGGGTTGACCGTCAGTCCATGTGACGAGCTCCATGCACCTATCCGAGCCAAGTCCTCATTGAGGATATGGAACGTATTCGACAACTGCGCTGGTTCCGTTTGTAAGTAAATTTGGAGATCATCTGCATAGAGGTGGTAGGAAGAAACAAGGTTATTAGAAATGGAATTTATAAAAATTGCGAAAAGTAAGGGAGACAGCACGCCACCTTGAGGAACACCGACATTGGTATTACACCAGGAGGAGCAGACGTTTTCAATGTTAATACGTTGTCGGCGTCCACACAAGTAACTATGAAACCAATCCATCACCGTAGGAGATATGTTAAGAGAGCGAAGAAGGCTCAGGAGAATGTCGAAGTCAACAGTATTGAAGGCGTTACTAAAGTCAAGAAGCGCCAATACCGTGATCTTTCCAACGTCTATCCCAGACCTGACGTCATCCATAACATTGAGAAGAGCAGTGGTGGTACTATGACCTGGGCGGAATCCGGATTGGAGGGGATTAAGGAGCTTGTTTTTACAGAGAAATGAGCTTAGTTGATTATAGGCGACGCGTTCTAGAACTTTGGATAGGAAGGGTAATATGGATATGGGTCTGTAGTCAGAGGAAGATAATTTATAATAAATTTCTCGCCACTCTCAATGTAAACAAACCATATACAAAGACTCATTGTAATCGTAGTTCAGTGCAGTGTAAATAATACTCAATATCGTTCAGAACATTAGACTGTTAATACATTATAAACTTAATTTGTGAAATAAGAAATTATATAATTATCTCTATACATACATAGTTGTGTCATTTAAATCTTAATTAATAAACATAAATTATAGGAGATAACAATCCCCTATAGCGCGTCTACAATACTCAAGGTATAGGCAGCTACAATTTGTTCTTAAATATTTTATATACGTACGAAATGAAACCAAACTTGAGAAATAATTTCATTTACTTTGTTATTAGATATTATTTAAAATCGTACCACGAAATCTTTGAAAACTAAATCACAATAATAACCTAAATATAGTATAGAAAAAATCTATTTGAACAGACAAAGACTCGATCCAATATTAAATAAAGAAATGTCCTCGTCTGTATTCTTAGCAAATATTTGTGCGGCAATACGATATCTAAACAAACTTAAAACAACCAACTAACAAGCAACAAACTTACCCGTGTGGCTTCACTTATTGCATATGTATTCTACGTACCGAAACCAATACAATAAACACTGTTTGTTGAAATTCTTTTGAATACTGGATGATGATAATCTTATCAAAAGAACTGATCATGTACATGTACTTACTTTATAGTATTAGGACCAGCAGGCCTACCACCATCTTATTACGAAACGTTCAGTTTAGATTCAGTTCAATTTAGGTTCCTATACTGAACCGTTTGAATCCGTACCACCATCGTTGCTAAACTGAAACGCATTTGAACCAATTGAATGAACGAAAATTATCGCTGATCTGCTTATCTGATGTTGAGAAACGAAAGAGATAACGCTATATAAAACTTCTATGCTGTGTCACGCTTTGAAGTGCGTTCGAAAACGCTCTTCAATTTGTTATATTTTATTATCTTGAACACAAATTTGTTATCGGTAAAAACCGATTTTTTAAATCTCTTTTAACAAACTATCGTAATGCTATTATGTTTTAAAATTCCACCTATTTATCTCGTCAAAATAAATTAAAACCATTTATCTCATACTATTTCTTAGTATAACTCTCAAATACATTTGTCAAGAGATTGAATTTTGAAGCATTCAAAACGTACCTTATTTGTCACTGTCAAGTGTCATTCTCTTGATGTGTGTGCGTTCGGACGAGTTAAAATTCGCGGTCTTTATATGAATTTTAGTGTGATTTTACTTTCTAACAATGTCGTAAGTATTTAAAATAAATATGTAATGTTATCAAAATAGTGATTTGTGTTTAATATGGTTTAGTTAGATTTCATTTACAGTCCACTCTTGCTCTAGTTTCAAACTTAAATCCGTGGAGAGTTTTGATAACGCTTTCGAGTGGTTGTTTTTTCATCAAGTAGGTATTGTTTTTTAGTTTGGGACCTCGTCGTAGAGTTACATATAGCCAGCTGGAAGTACTTTGGGAGACGTTAAGTCGGAACCGGGCTCTTGCAACTGGCTATAATAAAACTACGCAAGCCCGAGCATTGGTAAGGCAAGTGTGGGAGGCAGTTGCCGAAATTTTAAATTCTTTTGGCGAAGGTGCCACAAAAGATTGGAAAGGCTGGTATAAGTTAAGTGATACTATATGGAATATAACAACTTCAAATTCATTGTACTGCTTTTACTTAAAATTCACAGTGAGTAAAGGCTTAATGTTTACCATATCTACAAGAATTACATTAAGCAAAAATAAAAACACAAATTTTATATTAAAAAATTCTGTTTAATTCACAAAATAACTTCACGCCTTTTTATACTACAGGGGTGTAGTGTTTTTAATTAATAAAATTTTTGTTCTAGGTTGCCCTTGCCTGCCACAGACGTTGAATAAGATCATCCCTTGTCACCTGTCCAAGTTGTAATTCAGGATTATAACTATCGCCAGGATTGTTTATTTCTGCTCTTGATTGCATTTGAGCTTCTTGTTCTAGTTCAACATCACTCAGTTGTGGGGCTTCTGTGTTTGCCTTATTACAAATATTGTGTAATATTACACAGGCATTCACAATTGAGGCAGCCACTTTAGGAGAATAGTGTAATACTCGATATACAAGAAGACAACGAAAACATGCCTTTAGGAGTCCACTTGTCCTTTCAACAATACTTCTAGTCTGGATATGCATTTCAGTGTAATGAGCCTCTGGAGTGTTAGGCAATGCATTGACAATTGGTGTCATCATGTATTTCCTAAGAGAATAACCAGATTCACTTGAAACATAAATAATAATAATTTTATATTTATTACTTTGTATGCATGTTATATAGATTAAATATTACATAGTAAAAACAGTAAAATAAAAATAATTGTTTTTTTTTTATGATTACTAAAGATATTATGTATTTTCCTGGCATTAATGCTAAGTTTGAAAATTCATAATTCAATAAAATCAATTAGTAGTTGGGGTTGAAAAAGTAAACACACAAACATATATACCTAGCATTTATAATAAATAATTAATAATAATTATAATACCATAGATGTATTTATGAAGATAAAGTTATGATAATGCCTACCGAGTGAGAAACCACACAGGCTCATTTAGACTTTCCAGATAACTCTTGATGGGGTGACTATTCCATATGAAGCTATCATGGAAACCATAACTAGCATCTACACTAGTAATTTGCATGTTGGCATGACAAATCTGTAATAAAATTGATATTAGTGTAAATGTTGTTTTTGATATTAATGTGTAAACTTACAAATAAATTTTATTATTTTGGATATCGATCATGACATACAATCTACTACTCCTACATACTATTGCAATTCAAATAACACAATAATGAATGGCATAAACCTTACTACATAATATTTTAATGTAGTAGCCTTTGTCTTCATTTTATTAAACATTTAACATGCTTATGTTTCCACACTTTAATGCATGATGATAACAACTCCGCCTGCTAGTCTATGTTTCACCGAAATGGCTAAAATACCTAACAGATTTGAATAAAATTATGTAGCTGGATAACCAGCTATCCATATTTTAGTTTATTTTGCTAGAGCAGGATAAATAAAAACTATTTTTCTTGGTATCCCAAAGGCAATTTATTCCCGTACTGTTACCCTGTTAGTCAATTTTAATAAAGTTAACAGCATAGAAATACACACAGAGACATGAAAAACTAAACAAATAAAGAAATGGTATCAAAGACACTCACCAATTGTACATTAAGGGAATGATAGTGTTTCCTGCAAAAATACCTTTCTTCATGTGATCAAGGTCTTAATATTGCAATCTGTGTACAATCAATACATCCTATCACCCCGGGTACTCCTCACAAAGGTCCTCCAATAATGGTTTCGATAGCCGGTACTGTCGTACGAACACTTACTCTTCGAGTTCAAAAGCATCAGCTTGAAACCTCAGCGATAGACGTTGATGCTTTCGCGCTTTATTCGACTCGCTGAAAGCATCTTGGTCTGACATCTACAATGTTATTAAAACTTGTGTAGATATTATTGTAAATAATTACAATGAAATACGCCAAAATTCTACCACTTCATATGATACTCACGATAATAGTTTGTTGAAAATGTATTCTAACCAACACAAATCACTTAGACGTTTCAATTTAGGCTGTGAAATAGCAACTTTTACTGGATCGCTTTGTATGACACATAAGCGTTTCAGTTGAGGTCTTCAATTAACGTGGTGGTACGAAATAATATTAGAATTGAGTGAACTAAATCGAATTTGGCGAACCAACTTTCAACTGAATCGCTGTCAAAAAAGTAATCGGAATTTGAGACGTTTATGTGACGTCATGGTACGATTAAGCGATTCTATTCAATTTAGGACCTAAACTGGATCGCAATAACAGATGGTGGTAGGCCTGCAGTTCTATAATAAGTCTAGCTTTGTGATAACATTTTGTGAGCAATCGTGTGTCGTTTTTATTTAAAAACTTATTTACAGAATCAATTTTGATTTGCTCACTAAGTTCTCAGAAAAACCTCAATAAACTAAGAAAAATATAGTTAAGTAACATAACAGCTGTTAAACCTAACACGAAATTGTGCGAAGTTCTATTGCAGTGGATATTCTATACTTAGAAAATATCACAGTTGTGCTCTTATTTCTATCCAAAGAAAGTGGCAATTAAGTGACCTTTTTTCGATTTTATTATTAGTCTTAAAATGAAATAGTTGGGGTCCATGGCCATTAATTTAGCATAGTTTTGTAAGTTTTCAATATTTATAACAAATTAAATTTGCAAAGAATTTCTAACACCTATCGATTTCAGCAAGGATATAAGAAATGCCAAATTTCTTATTAAAAATAAGAGGCTCATACTCAAGACTATCGCGACAACACACTGTTACAAAACTATGCAAATTAGGTTTAGTATTTAATTCATGTAAACCGGAAATAATCCATACAGGAACCGATATCAATTTGTATGTTTATTTTCTTAATGTATAGGGTTCAAAGGCTTAACATATTACTACACAAACTGTAAACTTTAGTTTCAAATAAAATAATAGTTCAAGATTTTTATTGAATGTTTTCTGTTTAACTAAAGATAAATGAAAAATTTTCACGAACATTGTGTTAATCCGTAAATATTTCTACTTTTTTGAATTTACACTAAAGTTTAGTGTAAACCTATATAAGTACAGTATAAATTGCAAGCAAAAACAATACTATTTAAAGATTTGAGAACCCAACCATATCCTACATATCACCCAGGGTGAAGTAAGCGATTAAATTATGTTACACTTTTCAAATCGATGTTTGTACCGATGATTGAGTTAAGTACATACCTAATTGTAGACAAAAACTCTTGACAAGTTAACACTTCTTTATTGGCAGACATGTAGTTAAAGATTTTTTTCCCGTAAATTATGATACATATATTTTTATCTATATAAAGTTTATTTTTATTTCCATATTAAGTAAATAAAAAAAAGAAATCCTAAACGAAACGTTACATAAACAAAACTTCCCTTTGGTCTCCTTTTCTATTTATAAGTCGAAAAAACTAAGTGTAGAGTGGCGGTGGCTTCTTGTGATAAGGTAAAGGTGACACTGAATATTAGGGTTGCCACTCACGGACGTTACTCATAACTTATTCTTATATATATACCATAATCACTTGGGACACTTTATGATGTTTTGTCTTCATTTACTCAGATGTAGCAGTGGTTATGACACTAAGCTAGGGCGTATTTATTTTCTTTTATTTTGTTTCTTACTTATTGTTGCCCGCTGTTGCTGCTGCCAAGTTAACATTAGTTATAATAATGATACATTTGTCGTAAAATCCCAGGTTTACTCGACACACTTCCAAGAACAAATGGAATGTGTCCGAGAGAAAGGTGAAGTCAGGAGCCTCAAGCGTTCGTGATAACAATTAAGAAAGTTGAAGAAGCGAGTAATACATGTAACAATTATGCCGCATGGCGTCTGTTCCCTCTGCCAACCCTACAATGGACTCGGCATGAAGTTATGTATGTGGGTAGAAATACAAGCTGATGTTATTCAATCAGCTACATCTAAGAAACAAGTTGAGCAATATTTCCGAATTCAGCAATCTACTAGCAACACCAACTAAATACATACTTAGCTGTGATTGTAGATTTCTCAAGCAATCGCGATTTTGTAATAAAAAAGGCAATAAAACTGCAGCAAAGTCCAGATTGTTTATATCCTCCATTACAAGTAAAATCCGAGTTTATTTTTAATCAAACTTTGCTTGCTAGATCATAAAAAAATCCTATTCCCGTTTCGAAGTGAATAATTACTTATTTACTTATGACATTTGTGTATGAAAGATTTAATGTTTTGTGTGTATGAAGTTATGTAATATTCCCAATTTCATTTGCAATCCACAGATCCGTTTTAATCAAAGGGAGAGTATTAAATGACATAACTTATTTGCTGATTTGATTTAGGATACAAAATGATGAAGGCAAAGAGATAAACGTTGTTGAAAAGTTAATGGTATTCCTATAACAAAACAATACTTAGATTATATTATTTCATATTGGCGCGAAAAGATACCGGCTAATAAATGTAAGGGAATGTTAAGAATGTAAAGAATTTCGATTAAAATTAAAATTTTTAATTAATAAAGTTTTGTAATACCTAATTATTACGAGATTTTGACTACAAAATAAAAATTTTTTGAATAGCTCTCTTGTAATCATAATATTTCATTCCCGATTAAGATTATTCAAGAAGTTAAATGAAAAAGATGTTATCTTTGTTTAAAACTGATATTGTAATTTTTATTTATTTTTTACTTTTAATAACAACAAATGTTCTAACTTCTTTGAGAATAATTTATAATTCAATTAGAACAGTTCAAGTAATTAGCAGATGTCATATTATTAGGTAGTTTAGTTTCTGAGCACGTTTAATACTTTAACATCTTGTACCTTTATCTAATATAAGGAAATTAAATCCGCCCTATTAGTACACAGGCCGCTACCTGTAATTGTTAACTGAAACACGTGAAGGTAAACTTTGTAGGCAAATGAAATCACGTGCCTCTGTAAGCATTTGGGAATATAACGTAAGTTTAAATTAAATTATAAAAGAAAATCCGGATACGTCTCTCAGTGAGCGAAACGCGGCATAAGCCACTTTACGTTGACATTGTGGTAGATGGTGTTATTTCACTGGTCAAGTGGGCCCATTGATGCAGTGAACTGTGTGGAGTTACCTAAATATATATTAGGTACTAGCAGACCGCGCGAACTTCGTACCACTATATTGTATGTAGCTTCCCGCCTCACGGTGTTACTCGCGTACAAACAAAATGGAGATGACAACGATGATTACATATAGCCTATGTTAATCGGTGATAATGTAGCTCTCTAAAGAGAAAAGAATTATTAAAATCGGTCCAGTACTTTTTGAGTTTATTCGTTACATACAAAAATACAAATCTTTCCTCTTTATAATATTAGTGTAGATAAGAAATCGCAAAAAAATAGCGCTTTGATTTCCTGATTATAATTTACTGAAATTTAAAAGAAAATAATATAACATATTATGTGACAAACAAATCAAGAACTCAATTCGATCACTGCAATACCAAGATTGTTCTTGTTTTGTTATTGCCTAGAATACATTCACCCAACATATAGCATATGTAATTACGACATTGTACAGAAATAGCTCCTTGCTTCCACTTCGCGGAATCACACACTATTCGTTGTACCTTGACACGTATATACTTACAATGTTGAAGTCATTAGCAAGTTGTGTTTTTTTTTTATTAACATATAACATAACTTCATGCCTTTCAAAGTTGTCAGTCATCGATATTTATCACACGTAACTTCCGAAAATTTCGAAAAGACAAAGAAAGTGAAACACAACCGTTATAATAAATCTGCTGTTTGTGAACACTGTAGGACGGGCCCAAAACACGACATCAGGTTTGACAAACCACAAATCCTCGCCAAAGAACAACATTATCGTCCCAGGATGATACGCGAGGCTATTGAAATAAAAAAACATCCAAAAAATTTCAATAGAGAAGATGGCTGGAAACTATCACCTAGCTGGAACCCAGTTATAAATCTCATCAAACCTAGCCCACAATCAAACAGCTCAAGACAGCGGGATACTATTAGTATAGTTTGTAGGTCAGACCCACATCAGAAACCAAAATAATGTAGAATTTTGAACAGTACAGCATACAATAGAAATATTTTTTATTTTTTATTAACTTGGTAACCAAGATTCTTTTCTCAATTTCACAAATAATAGTACTATCAATAGCCCGTCCAAAATGAAATAATAATCAGTTTTGAAGAACAGCCGCTGAGTTTTCTTGCTAGGTCTTTCTCAGGACTGGCCGCGTTTGCGACCCAGTGGTAGATCTTTTAACAAATACCTTTAATTTAAAATCAATAAATATTTCATAATAGTTATATTCTGATCTCAACTAACTTAAAAGAAATAAGATAATTAGCTAATAATTAAAAATAACAACTATTACCTATTAAATCATACAACAAAGGATCTGTACAACCCAAACTTTTTTCTTTAGTAAATACATCTTGTTAATTATTTAATTTTTGTTTCATGGTCTGATGTGGGTTACCAATAGTAAAAATCATATTTTTAACATCAACTTTTTGATTTTTATTTCCAAAAAGTGGGTGCTCTCTGTATCAATGAAAATAGCTTTTGAACGGATACCGTCTTTTTGTTCATCACTCGTGAAAATGATCTCTGTAAAGAGTTCGAAACGTCGGGAAATTTTTAAATAAACGCGATATAATCCTAAAGTTTGTTTTAATGTCATTAATGTCATTGGTGTGTGCCAGGATTTGAACCCACTACTTCTTGAATCAGAAGCGGGGTGCTTGCCAATGCGCCACCGAGACTGTTAAAAAATACAATGTAACCTTAAATCGTCTATCGACATTTAATATTAAATTTAATGATATCATAACAATACGCCTCAATTCGTTTGCAGTTTACAGACTACGTCTTCAAACAGATGTCTTGTCGAAGTGTTGTAACTGTAAATAATTAAAATAAAATTATATTATCAAAAATATGGACAAAATTATTAACTCCCGAATACTGAACCGCCACTCAAATCTGACAATCTATAAAGTGCTACTTACTGCTCAGATTCTGTCTAATCTGACAGCTACTTAAACGCTTAAGTAGCGCTTATATAATTGAGTGGCGGTTCAGTATTCGGGCTTAAGTCTATCTAAAGATTTTCCTTTCAGCAGGCAGTCGAAAAGTGTGCCTCAAAACGTTGAATTTTGCAGCCCCAAATTCAATAGGTACAATAAATAGCTATGTGTAAAAAGTTATTCATGTGAAATCAGGATTCGAGCACGAGACTTCTAATAAAAAACACAAAAAACGATATAATTCGATTTTAATTCATACCGGCATATGTACAATCTTGGTCAAAAGTTCTACAAAGTTAACGCCTTATGACGAGTGGTACTTACAACCTTCATTTAAGCTACCAAATACCCACCAAATAAGCTAGTTAGCAACATAAGCTAACTAATATCGTCATAGCGCCTATACGTCGGTCTGGCTCAGTGGTGCATATTGTCTCTTGTCGAGTATGTTAAAATGAGTTCTAATCTATTATTGCGGTGCTTACTTGATCACCATCGAACACAAGTTACATGACAATTGTGTATACCGTCTAAATGTGAGCGATGTTTAAATTCTAAGTGGCACTTTATTTATTGTAAGATTTGAGTGGCGGTTCAGTATTCGGTCATTAGAGTCTTATCTGATTAATCAATTTCGAAACCGGTTACTATAAATGTTTAAGTTATTTGGAATAAGTATGAAATTTTATTTCAATGAGAAACTGAAGCCTATTTTTTACTAAGTTTTTAAGTCTATAGCAATATTTTGATGAAACCTGTATAAAAGCCAACGCAGTACTGTTTGTTTCACCGTACACATTACAAATTGGCAGACAAGCATTGCATACTGTTTTTTCGGCTTTTATTGCGCTAGTAAATATCCTTCTCAATGATTTTTCTTAAGTTTTTTTTTTATGGGATAGGAGGGCAAACGAGCAGGCGTGTCACCTGATGGTAAGCAACTAACGCCGCCCATGGACACCAGCAGCACATATAGTGTTACTGTTGCGTTGCCGACCTTTAAGGGAAGGGGATAGGAAAGGATGGCGAAGGGGGTGGGCCTCCGGGTACCTCTCTCACCGAACGAAACGTGGCATGGGCCACTTTACGTCGGTCTTCTGAGAGGTCGTGGTATTTCACCGGTCGAGCCGGCCCGAAGAAGTAAGTACCGAAAGTACCGAAAATTAACAGACATCACCCTGCTACGAAGTTAGCCTAATCAAAATGGTTCTCATATAATATGATAGTTTTTAAATTTATAAAAGTTTTTCATAAATCGTAATCAAAATGGTTGCATTCCTCATAAGAGAAAACTTATTCGGTTTCGACTGTAAACGAACGAATGTAACCAAAATGATCTTGATTACCAAAATGGTTACATTTCCCGTAAGAGAAAAGTAATTCCTCGACAGCTGTCAATCATAGGGTTGCATACAAAAAGAAAATTGTAATGAGGAAATATATTTTACGTTCATTTTATATGAAATGGAATGAACTGAATGAATGTGAACTGTGAACGGTACAGTTTAGTAAATAAATAATCTGAGAAGAAAATAATTTAAAAGAAAAAAACTTTTTTAAATTAAGCTTTTATTTAAACGCTCTAAAAAGAATAAAATAATTTTCACCTTAAATATTTTAACTATCAACTTATAACCTCATTATATACTATTTATTTTATAATAAAAGCTTGTCGCTATGTTTAATTACCTATCAGTGCCTATCCATAACCATCTAGAAATATTTTTTTAGATTTAATGATTACTGTGACGGCTCTCATTATCCAAATATATTTTTTTTGGTTTATAACATATATATGGACACCCGAACACTTATAGTGTTACAGTTGCGATGCCGGCCCCTTCCATGGGAAATGGAAAGAGTTGGAATTTGGATGGGAAGGGGAGGGGGGAGTGGTTGGATTAAACATAGCGACAAGCTTTTCGTTTTGAGGCTCCTAATAATAACGGATAATAATACATATATACTTTTCTTTTGTAAATACATACTTATGGGTGTTATGGGTGTTATGTATTACACCCAGAGGTCATACAAACATTCATGCTTGTCACAAATATTTGTACTCGGGTGGGAATCGAACCCGCCAACCTCGATTCTGCAGTCAGTAGCTTTACCCCGCACCACGAGACTCGTCAAATAATTAATAGTAAGCAGTAGGCAGTAGTAATATAATTGACTAAAACGCCGACTAAAAGCTGATCTAAAATATTTTAGGTTTACACAGTATAAGTATAAAAAGTACTACTTTTTAAGTATAAGTCCCATTACAGTCTTTTTCTAAATGTTATTCATCAATATATAAGACTGGACTTCTAGCAAGTCTTTGGAATGAGCCAGCATTTGAGTTCATTTAACTAAACAATAGTTCATAATAAACAAAATATTCTAAATACAACGAAAATCATTCGCGGCAAGTTGCTTGTGCAGTCGCTGTTTCGCTTCAATACTGATGACAATTATTTGAGAGAAAAAAAACAATGTGTTAAAATTAGATTTAATTGGGTTTTTATTTATTTTTCCTTAATTTAAGAGCCTTAAGAGCCAATTTTCAATATAACATTAGGTGAGCCTTTTTATATGAAGTACCTTCTGTGATCTTAATTTTTTTAAGTAAATATTTTACCAAAACATTTATCGAGTTTCATTGCAGAATTCCAACATTTGTCCATAACACAAAGATTTGATGTACGGTAGTGTAGAAATGCAGTCATCCGTCTGACTTGACCGCATGGTAGTGACACCAGCCACCATGAGATCCCTTATTAAGAGCATGGTGCTAGAATTATTGCCAGTTGTGGAACGAGTGCAAGCATACCTTCTTGTAAACAGTTCATACAAAGTGTCAGCCGTAAGACCGTTAATAATTTAAAAATATGGCCTATTTTTTTCATTTAACAGAGGGTTTATTTTCAGATAACTGCGGATCGAGTGAATAAATTAAACCGAAATGGACCGAAAGTCAACTTATCAAGACCGCATCCCACAGCTTTTTTTAATAAAGCTTGGTTTATATGGATATAAATTAGGTATGAATTAGGATAGGGGCCTTTGCGAAAAGTTGGTCTTTCAAATAATTTATGTTTGCAGAGGACCGAGTTTGTCATGTTAAAAGGCTATAATAAATAATTTGATAAAATTATCATTAAATCCTAAAGATATTCTCTAATTTTTTAACAGAAACATTTTAATTTGTTTTAATAAAAAATAAGCACCTCTGTTCCATCAATAATTTAAGATGGTCAAATACAATACAGTACATTCATTCGACGTCTGTAAAAACGATGGAATATTCCTGATGAAACAGTACCTAAGTAACCAAATACAAACAAAATCATTTTCAAATAATTATCGTAAAAGTACTTGGTGCGAACATGTAATTTCACATCAGAACCGCCATTTATTAATCAAACCCGATGTACATAAGATATTATTACCCCTAAACATCCTTAATTATAATCAACACATCTCAAACTTCATTAGCGAAGTTTTTGTTAAAAGAAAAACAAAGTTATGAGGAAAATTTAATTATTACATAATTATCTTATTTCTTTAAGTCTCGGTGGCGCAGTGGGCGAGCGCACGGCCTCTGATCCAGAGGTCCGGGGTTCGATTCCAGACACTGGCTCACACCAATGACTTTTCGAAATTGTTTTCGGAAGTTATGTGTCATAAATATCGATGACTGACAAACTTTGTGCCCGGTATGGCAATAGGTTCGCCACCTATTCCATTTGGGACGTAAACATAACGGCGAGACGAGGCTTAACAGCCGCTGCCTACACCTTCGGGTAACAAAAGGCGTGAAGTTATGTTATGTTATGTTATTTCATAAGTTAGTTGAAATCAGAGTATCACTATTATTAAATATTGATTGATTTTAAATTTAAAGGTAAGTATTTGTTAAAAAATCTACATTGGGTCAAAAACGCGATAGTACGTCGAGAAGTTGAAAAGTCGGAAAATAAATAAAAATAAGTAATAAATAAACGCGATATAATCCTAAAAAATTGTTTTAATGTTATGATCAATATCAGTTCTGCAACTGACGCAACGTTCGGTGCTACTGCCCCCCATAGACAATTTGCATTTCGTAAGAAGTGTCAAAGTCCAAAGAATATGAGACTGACATGTGATTGCAACAGGTAATTACAAAGTTAATACCTATTCATTATAATTTAATCTTTAATGGGTCGACATTGGATCACTATTCATTTATATTATAAGTTTGAACAATATTTACGACATGAGCTGGCCCATTTAAGTTGCAAACTGCTTGGTTCCACCACCGTATAAAACAATTACTTAACTTTTTTCATATATTTTAACGACTTATAGAAAATAAAACTAAAACACTCTAAAAAAAAGTGACAATTGTAAATATTTAATAATGAAGGATAGTTTTGTTAAAGTATTACGTTTCATATATTGTATTAAGTAGATAAATCAGTTATGTCATTGATTGCTTTTTATTGTATGCTTTTTTTGTTATGTAGGTACTGTTTTTGTTTATTTAAAAATGTTGTCATTTGTGTTTCTTGACCTGTTTATTAAAGTACTTTGATTGTTTCCCGCCTTCTGGTATATCCACTAGTCAGTGAGATTTTGTGTGTACCAGAAGGAAAATTTATAGTTAAGTTATAATGGTTCACATACAATATCTAATCATATTATGAAACTCCTGAATATATTCAAACAAATTTGAGATATTGACATTCACTTTTGTGAGTGTCCTAACTTTGTTGATAACTTTGAAAACTCGCGACAAGCGTCTGATAATTGACGGCGAAACGTCCCCTGAATAAATCATATTATAAGAGATATTTTACTATACTGCTCCTAACAACTCAGAACTTTGTTCTTCAAAAGGACAAGTATACTTTTTTTTCATATAACTGTTAATATACATACATAACATAACTTCACGCCTTTTGTTACCCGAAGGTGTAGGCAGCGGCTGTTAAGCCTCGTCTCGCCGTTATGTTTACGTCCCAAATGGAATAGGTAGCGAACCTATTGCCATACCGGGCACAAAGTTTTCAGTCATCGATATTTATCACACATAACTTCCGAAAACAATTTCGAAAAGTCATTGGTGTGAGCCAGTATCAGGAACTAGTGCTCGACCACTACGACACCGAGACTATACTGCTAATATAGTTATAAAGAAAAAGAATCAAAAATTAAGTGTATACTTACTGCGTCAAAAATATTACTGAAACAAATTAAATACATATTTAATAATTTTGTCAATATGCGAAATAGCATCTGAATATAGTGTTGTTCACACACAACTATTTATGTTTATTTGATGTGTGATATCAATCTGTTGAAATGCGACGTTGTGATAATGTCTCGCTAATTACCATCAGATATTATCTTGTTCAATATTTGAAACGCGAGACAGCGCTAGATTAGTAGCGAATATTAATGTATTGTAAATGATTGATTTACGAATAGAAGAGGATGGAAGGATTAATTGTAATAGAATTTCCATGTGACTTGTGATGTTAATCTGCTAAGTGTTTATAAAAAATAGATTTATATTTCCATATTAAGACAGAGATATTTGTAATATATATGTAACTAGCCGTCCGCGTGAAATTCGTATTAACTTCGATACGTTCGTATTGTATGTAGCTTCCCGCCTCACGGTGTTACTCGCGTACAAACAAAATGGCGATGACGACGATGATTACATATAGCCTATGTTACTCAGTGATAATGTAGCTTTTTGAGTTTATTCGTTACATACAAAAATACAAATCTTTCCTCTCTATAATATTAAAGTACAGATGAGAAATAAAACAATTTTGTATTTTGAGAGAAACAATTTGGTTTATTTTTGGTTATTATATATTGTAAGCAGAAATAAAGATTGATTGTTGTCTTACATTTTATTTTTGTTTTGGATTTTAAATTGACTATTATTAAAAATATATGACATAAATGTTATATGACATAATATATAATACTGAAATTTGGATAACACTATAATGTTCCCTTTTATTTTATGTGGAAAGCCTTATTTCGAGTCAAACTAATTGGGCTGTGTGCTATCAAAAGAAAATAAAAAACAGTGAGAATCCTTATAAAATATTCAGTCATGTCTCGAAGTTGAGCAAGAAAATTCTATTCACGCTTCTGACGTAATAAAGTGGGTACGTCCTACTACTACCTTGTGAGTATTAACAAAACTAGTTTTTAAAGTATGAATAGTTCACTGCAACTGCACAAGTTTGACCAAATACCTCGGGGCGGGAAACTTGCCATGCTCTAGTATCTCACGATACCCAAGTTGGAGAAATACTTCTAACAAAAGAGTTTCTACTATGTTTTATTTTATTACAACCACCGAATGTAGTTGGTAGCTGTGAGGAAATTTCATCTCTTGTGATCTTATAAATGTAAAAGTAACATTGTATAATTATAGACACAGATGAAATGGCTTATAGATAGCTGGATAGTCATAGGGAAAGATATTCTGTGATATTTATGACATGTGGTGGCGATGTTTTTTTAATTAAATAGTTTTACACGCTTCAGTTTGATAGGTTTTGTCAGATTTCTTTTAATCATAGCTTTTATCTGTTTTGAAGTATATTGACGGGACAAAATGTTTTGCGCTGTCGAGTTTATAAATTGAATATTTTAATTGACATTTACTAAGCGTTTGCCATCATGGCAAATAGTGTGACGCCATAAGGCCACCCCGAGGTTTCTACGCAACTGTTTGAGAAAACAGTGTTTGGATTCTATAACACAGGCCCCGAAGCCTAGTATTTCATTAGACTAATTCTACTGAACGCTGCATGTCATCATTGGCCACTACATCTTTTCAGATGATCGTTGCAGTGCCTGCCTTTGTATTTTCATTTGCAGCTTCTCTGGTGGCTTAACAAGCCTATGGCAGCCCGACATTTTTTACCACATCTGGTGCAGGTGAAACGCGATTCAGTAGGAGGAGGAGCAGCCGCTCTACGAAACCTTTTCTGCCTTAAGTTCTCTAGCCAGGCTTTATCCCATTCCGATGCACCGACCGACAGACAGTACCGCCACTCCGATCTCACGCCAGCCCGCGCCTCCCACTCATTGGCGTCTATGTGGAAAGCATCCATATCTCGCTTGCAGCAGTCCTTGTATCTCAGCATAGGGCGGCCGACTGGTCTCTTCACATTAGCAATCTGCCCGAGCATGACCTCACGCGGCAATCTCATGGGGTCCATGCGTTGTACGTGGCCGAGCCAGCGGAGTCTCCTCTCTTTCAGAGTTGCAGTGACACTTTTGTACTTTGTTTTTGCAAGAACGGCCTCGTTAGTCATTTTATCTTTCCATGTTACGCCCAGTATGGATCTTAGACACCGCATGTGGAAGGCGTTGAGACGACGTTCTTGTTTGGCATATGTGGTCCATGTTTCCGAAGCATACAGCAGGATACTAAGCACGCAGGTCTGATACACGAGGATCTTGGTGGTAAGGGTGAGTTTGTTGTTGTTCCAAACACGGTTAGTGAGTTTGCCAAATGCTGTTGCTGCTCTGCCAATGCGAGTGTCCAGTTCCTTGCCGTTTGACAGGTTGTTTTCGGTGGTGGAGCCCAGGTAGCAGAAGCTGTCTACAACTTGAAGTACAGCGCCGTCCAGTGAGATGTTCGGCAGGACGTCTACGCCCTGGACCATAACAACAGTCTTTTTCACGTTGACACTCATCGAGAACAGCCGGCAAGCATATTCAAATCTCGACACCAAGTCCTGTAAATCCTCTTCCGAGTTGGTAATAAGTGCCGCGTCATCCGCATACAAAAGTTCACGGACGGTGACTTCTTCACGTTTTCTTTTGGACTGTAGCAGTTGAATGTTAAACAGTCTTCCGTCCTTCCTTGTATGCAGATGTACTCCGACGTTGCAACCTTCAAAGGCCACAAGTAGTAAGGCCGAGAAGAAGACACCAAAGAGTGTTGGGGCCAGTACACATCCCTGCCTCACACCACGATTTATACCGAAGTATGCGGATATATCCCCGTCAACGATTACTGATCCCCGCATGTTATCGTGAAAAGATTTTATCAGCGATAGTAGGGTGGGTGGGCAGCCTATGTGCGTGAGTATATTATAGAGGCCTTGCCGACTGACCGTATCAAAGGCTTTGTTTAAATCCACAAAAGCCATATATAGAGGCAGGCGATGCTCACGACATTTTTCCTGGAGTTGGCGAAGAGTGAATATCATATCTGTGGTGGATCTGCCGGCGCGAAATCCGCATTGTGATTCTGGGTAGATCTGAGCTGCCAATGTTTCCAGCCTTCTCAGTATTACCCTGGCGAACGCTTTGCCGGCAATGCTTAGTAGCGATATTCCTCTATAGTTGTTGCAGTCGCCTCTGTCACCTTTCCCCTTGTATAGGGTAACTATATCCGCGTCTCTCATGTCCTGTGGTATAGAACCATCAGTCCAGCACCTCAGAAAAACTTTGTACAAGGCAGGTGTTACACAGTCGAGTTTAATTATTTCTGCGGGTAGGTTATCACGACCGGGACTCTTACCCAGTTTCAATTCTTTAACCGCGCGTTGCAATTCGTCCATGGTAGGTGGATCATCTAGTTCTGGTCTGACAGGGTAGGTCGGCAACGCATCCAGGGCTACCGGGCTTATGTTTACTTCCTCTGTATAGAGATCGGAATAGTGTTCCGCCCATCTGACAAGCTGTTGATGTTTCTCAGTGATGGGGGTGCCATTAACATCTTTAATTGCAGCGCGTTTTCTCGCCGTAGGTCCGGTAGCGGTTTTAATGCCCTGATACATTCCGCGATAGTCCCCTGAGTCTCGACAGCGTTGCATGTTTTCGCAAAGCCTGGTCCAGTATTTATTGGCGCGGACACGACATTCACGCTGAAGATCTGCTTTGGCAGATTTGTAGTTCCTCATCGCTGTGATAAAAGAAGGGGCATTCATGTACCGTGCACGGGCGCTGCGCTTACTCTCTATGTAAGGACGCAACTCTTCTTCGTACTCTGCAAACCAGTCTTTCTGAGATCTTACTTGTCGCCCGAACCTTCGCAATGACGTCTCCATGAGTGTATCCCTAGTAAGATTCCACATATCCTCCGCACTTCGTGAATTATCCAATCGGTGGTGAGACAAGCTAGCTGTAATGTCTTCTGAGAACAGGCTGTACAGTGTACTGTCCAGGATGGCCTTGGAGTTTATTTTCGTTGTACGTCGAACGGATTTGCCTGAGTGGATCTTTTTAGGCATCAGGCGAGTCTTGGCAACAACGAGAGAGTGATCGGTATCGCAGTCTGCTTCCCCCTCCAAAAGAATGTGTAGTTTTCTTCGCGCAGGCTTCCCTCATCAGCAAGGCGAGTCTCCTGGAGTGCGGCAATGTCTATACGGAGACGAAGGAGTTCCCTATCAATTAAGGCTGTTTTCCTAGTCTCCGGGACACCATCGGCTGGTGTGTCGTATCCAGGTAGCATTGTTCTGACGTTCCAGGTAGCAAATCGAGTCGTTAGAATTTTATGTTTGTTGTTTTTGTTTTTGTTTCTAGGTGCTGTATTACCCATTCTGCATCAGACACTGTGACATGTCTGCTGCTCCACACACCCATAGAAGCGCAGAAAGGGGGACGGACCAGTACCCTACTGGCTGGGGGCTGCCCAGCTTAAGGCGGGCGTTAACTGGTCAGTTAGCCGCGATGGGCTATCCCACCGTCGAGAGTCACCCCTGGCGCCCGCGCTTACGCCCATTAGCGCTAGGCTTATAACCGGTGACTGCAACTCCCCGTGTTGTAAATCGCATCCGTAAGGATACGAGCAGAGTGTCCTCTCTGCAGACACTGCATCGCCTGGGACGCATTTGTGAAACCACAGACTTGCCCAGCATCTGTGGCTCCCTCTCGACCTCCTCGACTTTGTCCACAGGAGCGACGGATCGCTACGTGTGGAGTGGATTTGGTTGCAGGAGTTGCCGACTCTTTCAGGTTGCACCTTAATGTCGCCTACGGTACTCCGAATCCGTGCCCCATCCGCCAAACATACGCCGTACCAAAGGCTGCCTTCTCCGGCGTGCTTGTCGTTAGGGTCTTCATCCGTATCCCTGGGCATGGGCTCCGCGTTATACCCCGCAGAACTGGGTCCCTGTCGAACTTAGCCACCCCTTCACCTGAGCCTACTGAGGTGACGGGTGCCCACCCCCGCGACGTGGACGCGCCGAGCAGGAATTACCCCAGTCAAGAACAGGGAAGGGGACCCTATCCTTGCTGGGGTCGGGTTAATGCCCCTGTATGGCTCCAGGAGCAAAGGCTGTACCTTAGATGTAAAAGCGTAAATATGTAAAAAGAGTGTTCAAGATTTTATCACAGTCCCGAAAGCTATTCGAGAATAGCGACCCTGAAACCAATTGATTGATTTATTCTCAAGATATTTGCAGGTATAGAGTTTCCAAGAATACATTTCTATTTGACTGGACGTAAATCAATCAATTTCTGTTTCTTTTTCTTGATTGATACAATACTATTTATTTATTTACACTTTATTGTACAAATTTACTACTTAAAAACTATGCTAATATACTATACAGGTAAATACAGTACAATAAGCGGCCTTATCACTGACAGCGATTTCTTCCAGGCAACCATGGAATAGATTGCTATGAAGAGAGAGGTAGCTGTTAGTGCAAATAACAAAATTAATAGAAAAAATAATAATACATTACATACACATACACACATATTAACAACAATATACATATACATACATAAATACATACAACTTAACATGACTACATAAATTATGTATAGTAAATAGGAAATTTAGCGATTATTCTATATTGTCTAGGTAATAATCTTTTACCAAGCTTTTAAAAATTGACAGCGATTTGGCCTTGCGAATATTAATTGGCAAGTCATTCCACAGACGTACTGCAGTTACTGTGAAGGACCTGCCATAGAAGCATGCAGAATGCTCTGGCACCTTACCTTACCTTCTGGTACCAATATCTACCTTATTTAAATTACAATGATTGACTTTTGAAGTGGTTTTACTGATAATATAAGCAATTTTTTTTCCTATTCCGTCCGTACGTCAGGCAACGGTGGCTGAGACTCGACCCACCGAATTTTTATGCCGCAAATAATACAGGTAGCGTAAACTATTCCCATACATCGGGCACGAAGTTGTCAGCCATTTATATTTATCGCACATAACTTCGGGAAAGTCATTCGTGTGAACGTAGATTCGATTTTTGATTCAGAAGCGGGATGTTCGACGACCAGACTTCCGAGACTTCAAACCACCAGAACCAGACAATCTTGGGATTCTATCAGATAGTTTTTATGTAAGAAAATAAAGATATAAAAAAGTTCACTGCAAATTTATGATGAGCATCTGATAATTAAATTAGCGCCGAGGAAAATATACTACGGAACGTCCAACTTATTACAATAGAGTGTTGTAAAACTTTGTACAGTGACCGAAAAAAGTATTTTTTTTTATGGGTTAGGAGGGCAAACGAGCAGGCGTGTCACCTGATGTTAAGTGACCAACGCCGCCCATGGACACCTGCAACACATAAAGTGTTACAGTTGCATTGCCAACCTTTAAAGGAGTAGGATAGGAAGGGATGGGGAAGGGGGATGGGCCTCCGGGTACTTCTCTCACCGAACGAAACGCGGCATGAGCCACTTTACGTCGATCTTCTGAGAGGTGGTGGTATTTCACCGGTCGAGCCGGCCCATTCATGTAGCGAACTGCTTGGCTCTACCACTCTTTTTACTTTTCACTTAAGACCAACACAGACCAATCATATTAATATATATGGAATAGAAGAGCAAATGAGCCAGTGGGCCATCCGACGGTAAGTGATAGACCAGGCAGTCGCTGGATTATTAGTCCGGCTCGACCGGTCCAATATTATCATAACCTCTTAGAGTATAGACGTAAAGTGCCCTTTTTTGTTTGATAAGACAATTATCTCGAGGAAAAGAAGAAATAATTAAAATAAGAATATACAGCCTAATATCATTAAATATCATCAAATAAAGCTATTTTGATTTGATTTGACACTATAAAATTAGTACAGTTTATTTGCAACTCGCGCGACAAGCTTTTATTATTATATAAATTGTACATACTGAGGCTCTAAGTTGATACTTGAAATTTTTAAGGAAATATTATTTTCTTATTTTTAGAGCGCTTAAATAAAAGCTTCTTTAAAAAGGATTTTTGCTTTTAATTTATTTTCTTATTTTTAGTTATAGCTGGCTAGGTTAGTGTCATTTCATTCAACGCATCATTATTGCAAGTTAGTTTACCGCTTAATTTCAAACAGTCCAGCTCTTCAATAAGGCGATCATCTTATTCAATTTCAGCTTAGAGCTTTCTTTTCCATTTAATCGCAATGATGATTTTTAATTCATAGCCATATTGTAGAAATGCATCAAAAATATGTATGCCGTCATCTTGGATGGTCCACCGTATTGTATTTAGAATGACGTCACATTATTTTTCGAGTTATTCTCAACAAGCCCTTTCATTTGATACCCATATTGTAGAAATGCATTAAAAATAACTGTTCCTCTATCTTGGATGATCCGTTATATTGGATTTAGAATGACGTCACATTATTTTTTCAGTTACTCTCAATGAGCCCTTTCATTTGATACCCATTTTGTACAGAAGCTTAAAATATGTTTTCCTCCATCTTGGATATTCCACCATATTGGATTTACAATGACGTCATATTATTTTTTGACTTACTATTAACAAGCCCTTTCATTTGATACCCATATTGTAGAAACGCAAATATTTTTCCCGCCATATTGGATTTGGAATGACGTCATATTTTTTTTCGAGTTACTATTAACAAGCCCTTTCATTTGATACCCATATTGTAGAAATGCATTAAATAACACTTCCTCTATCTTGGATGATCCGCCATATTGGATTTAGAATGACGTCACATTATTTTTTCAGTTACTCTCAATAAGCCCTTTCATTTGATATCCATATTGTACAGAAGCTTAAACTATGTTTTCCTCCATCTTGGATATTCCACCATATTGGATTTAGAATGACGTCATATTATTTTTTGAGTTAAACTCAATAAGCCCTTTCATTTGATACCCATATTGCAGAAATGCATTCAAAATATCCATTCCTCCATCTTGGGTGGTCCGCCATATTGGATATAGAATAATGTCACACATCATATCATGCATTGTCATCCAAAGTAAACGTGTATAAAAATTTCAGCTCAATCGGTTGAAGATATCTACTTCAAAATTGAGTTGCAAGATTCCACCGAACATACATACTTACATACATACATACATACATACATACATACATACATACATACATACTTACATGCATACAGTGCAAGCTAAATAAAAGCTTTTAAAAAGAAAAACTTTATTATATTACTCAAATTAATATCTACAAAAAAGTTCAACTGACCATATGTCCAACTTTTGTAGTCATGTTTGTATGAGTAGTTTTTCAAATTTAAAAAATAGTTAGTTAGATATTGATATGCAACTATGTAAATAAGATGCTTTCTTCTGCACATTTCAATGAGTGACACCGGTGACACCCGAACATTAGAAGGTGTGTTATTTGTATAGTGTAGAAATCCAATAACAAAAGATTTTCATTTTTACACTTTGTGTGTTGTTTGGCCTTAAGCTATTTTATATATCATCACGCTATTATTAATATGAGTTTATCATTATCATCATCATATCATCACCATCATCATCATCATCATCATATGTATGAGTATTATCATTTTTTCGTAGTAAAGATAAATAATAAGGCGGTACGAAGTTTGCAGGATCTGTATATTAGGGGAGCCCTAGTGAGGATTTGAATTACTCGAGCGCGTCAGAAAACTATATGAGGAGGAACTTTATTCTTTGTAATGTACTCCTTCTATATTTGGAAGGAGTACATTACAAAGAATAAAGTCACTTCATATAGGGGCGTGCTCCGAGAACAGCTCGTAAGATTAATAAGAAAAATCAATCCTCAGAAAAACTCGAGCGTGTCAGATTAAGGCCAAGTTATGTTAAATATATACAGAAAATAATATATTTCAATAATCTGACGAGTTTCATGGGGCGATGTAGGTTAAACCATAAATAAAGTGTAGTGCGTTTAGCTGCTGAGAACTGGATTGAAATCCCGCGCCATTATTTCCAAATCCAAATCGTCAGATATTTTAATAGGACAAATTTTTGAAATTTTTAAATATTCCCTTCGAATATCCGACACGCTCGAATAACTATTTGTTTTTTTTTTTCTATCCTTTTCTACGGCCATTCTCCCCTAATTACTCGTCAGAATAATATCTTTCGGTTGTTAGAAAATCAAAGCGGGTAAACACCGTGAATGTCTGAGGCGCTCGAGTATATTTATGTGAATGATATTTCTTTTAACAGTTTTTGAAAATTAGCACACGCTCCCTCTTCCCCACGAAAATGGCAAAATGAACATAAAATATTAGTTTTATGACTGTATAAAGAACTAAGTATGACTTAAATCGTTCAGTTAGTGACTATGAAATAATATCATCGAAATAAGTTCGAAATATTCTAAAATGAGTAACAAGAAAGCAATATTACTCGTACCTAAATTTGAACATAAGGCTAGATTATTCGCATGGATATAATATTGTATTGCGGGTATTGATAAAATAATTTACATATTAATCAGCATGAATGGTCGTATGTGGGCTCATCTGTTCGTCGCTAACAAATAAGCTTTACTTAATAACCTTCAATAAATATGCGTATCAAAATCAGAGTTAACTATTGCTACAAAACAACTATTGGGGTTAATGTTTGAGAATATTCTATATATGTGGCTTCGATATATGTAATGTATCGAGGTATATGTAAATGTATATTGGATGTAATGTATTAATTGAACATAGATAGAATAGCTAACTTATGGAAGCGAGAGCTGGGTATGGCAGAGTGTGCATGAAAGTAGATTAAACGCGGTAGAAATGAGGGCACTACGCAAAATCTGCGGAGTGACTCTCGCTGACCGCGTAGAAAACAAAGTTGTAAGGAAGGAAGTTGGTTTGAAAGAGAGTGTCGGTGTAAAAGTAAGAAAGGGCATGCTCCGATGGTTCGGACATGTAGAAAGAATGGTTGATGCAAGACTGACTAAGCAGATATACAATGCAAAAGCGGATGGATGTAGGAGTCGAGGACAGCCAAGACACACATTCCATGACCAAATAGAACGTGTTCTGGAGGAAGGTGATGTTAAGAGCCTCAAAAACCGACGCGCGTGCATGAAAAGAGTTATGAAAGTCAACGAAGCGAGTGAGGCGTGTAAGAATCGTGCCTTATGGCGCTCTGTTCTCTCTGCCTACCCCGCAAAGGATTTGGCGTGAAGTTATGTATGTATGTATGTATTAATTGAAAAGCTAAAATTTTAGGGATTTACAGACAACTTACATAGCAAAATAAATAATATACCGATGACTGAGATATCCACATTTTCTCTATACTATACTTCTTCCAGAGATCATGGTGGTCCCGTGGTCGAGCACCCCGCTTCTGAATCAAGAAGTCTCTTATTCGAATCCTGCTGACAAAATTGCGGGCATCAACTAGTTTTTAAATAATACTAGCAAATATTCAATTAAAGATCCAAGGCTAATCTTAGTTTTCTGATACTCTTTAATTGCTTATTTTTTATAAATGTAATTAATTAGTTCTGTTTAATTCTTCAAGTTTTCGAATATCCGTTTCTGATGATGACCGAATGAGATTCTGTAAAAATAAATTATCTTATTATTTTATTAACTTTTTTAAATCTTTATTATGATGTCCAATTTACAATATGACAGTGTCAGTTAGCAACACATAAATTTCAACAGATTTAAAAATCAATATTTTTCTGTATCAGTGGTCCAACGGTCGTGCTCCCCGTTTCTGATTTAAAAGTCGTGGGATCGATTTCTAGCTCACTTTTTCAAAATTGTTATCGGATATAATGTGTGATAAATATCGAAGAATGACAAGTTTGTGAACGGTGTACGGCAATATGTTCCGTTATATATTTCATTTCGGAACAGTAGCTGCCTACACCTTCGGATAGAAACAGGCGTGAAGTTATGTTATGTTAAGTTATTAACAGTGTAGATATATAAATTTAAAATCTAGACTTTCAAACTGAACCACTGGATACGTGGAGATTATTTATTTAACATTTTCGTATATATCCGGAAGAACCACTTACAGCAATCTACAGGTAAGACGCATTTTTGCAGTCCTTCGCTGAACAAATAACCGGTTTTACAGTCACAACCGTTATATCGACATCCGCTCAAACATGTCTTGTTCACATCCCTATAGTCAGTACAGGTGTTGCCGCAGTGGTTGCCGCAACCTGATGTGGCATTTAAGTCACCTCCGCAACTTGCTGCAAATTATATAGTTATACAAGTATTTATACTATGATTTTAGTCATCATCTCAATAACTTAACATTTTAAATTAGCATTTAGGCAAAGTAACATAATTTTCAGCATTCCAATCAATCAAAAGCGTTTAATCATCTTTTTCCTGCCCTTAATCCACTCTAAGTGGGGTCGGCACAGCATCCTTTCGAACTATCCATGCTGTCAAAACATTTGGCTGTGACTTTATGACTTTTTTATATGGGATAAGAGGGCAAACGAGCAAGCACGTCACCTGATGGCAAGAAACCTGCGCCGTCCATAGACACCAGCAACACGTATAGTGTTACCGTTGCGTTGCCCTGACCCTGACCCTTAGGGAGTAGGATAGGAAAGGATGGGGAAGGGGGGTGGGCCTCCGGGTACCTCTCTCACTGAACGAAACCCGACATGAGCCACTTTACGTCGATCTTCTGAGAGCTTGTGGTATTTCACCGGTCGGGCCGGCCCATTCATGCAACGAACTGCTTGGCTCTACCACTGTTAATAATTTACCCTTTTCTGTTTTCAGCGCTATGAAATTATATAAACGGATTTTCCTAAAATATTTGATTTGCGAATATAATTATAATGGTCACTTAAAACTTACGGCAGTCCGCTTTCTCTATGCACGTCTTGTTAGAGTCGAACACATATCCGTATATGCATACGCATTGCGGATCGCAGAGAGAGGTGGCGCCACCACACGGCACTGCACGCCCCAGGTCTTCGCAAGTGGGCCGCAGTGGGAACATTCCACTGCCATCTGGTTGTCTTTACATGACACTGGAAATCATTTGGAATCAATTTTGAATTAAAGTCATAACTATTCCGACGTATTTTTAGCGACTTTTTTTAACGCGGTACTAATCTATATATATACTAGCTGACCCGGCGAACTCTGTTTCGCATCAAAAGTAATAACTGCTGCCCCGCTATGTTAATACTGCAATATCTTCGACAAATTTGAAGTCGATAGCAGCTATAGGTTAAAAATGGGAATTTCCCATTGTTAACACCCCCGCAACCCCCCTTGTGGGTGGAATTTCGTAAAATCCGTTCTTAGCTGACCTCTACTCGGCGAAAGGAATAATCCTACCAAATTTCAAGTCGCTACGCCTTATGGTTATGATATATTATTTTCCATTGTTAACACCCCCGCAACCCCCCTTGTGGGTGGAATTTCGTAAAATCCGTTCTTAGCTGACCTCTACTCGGCGAAAGGAATAATCCTACCAAATTTCAAGTCGCTACGCCTTATGGTTCCAGAGATATCGTGATGAGTCAATATATAGGTGGAAATAAGAGATTTCCAGAGATATCGTGATGAGTCAATATATAGGTGGAAATAAGAGATTTCCACCTATATATTGACTCATCACGATATCTCTGGAACCATAAGGCGTAGCGACTTGAAATTTGGTAGGATTATTCCTTTTGCCGAGTAGAGGTCAGCTAAGAACGGATTTTACGAAATTCCACCCACAAGGGGGGTTGCGGGGGTGTTAACAATGGAAAATTCCCATTTTTAACCTATAGCTGCTATCGACTTCAAATTTGTCGAAGATATTGCAGTATTAACATAGCGGGGCAGCAGTTATGACTTTTGATGCGAAACAGAGTTCGCCGGGTCAGCTAGTAACTTTATATATGTCAATGACTGAAATGATTATTGATGATTAAAAGGTTACTATTTCGCGGGAAAATTGATTAAACCATCCTGCAGAGGCGCGATAACATTATCTACACTTTGGTATATTAATGACGTGATAATATATATGAGGACGTGTAATTTCAGTGATAAAGATTAAATTAAAATATGTTACTGTAGTAAATCGTATCAGAAAATGCAAATTGGAATCGAAAAAAACTCGAATCCGATTTTTTTTTTAATTATTATATACAATTTTGAGCTATATATTAAAATTTACACTTTAATTACTCGAAATGTTTAAGATTACATGTTACATTGATGAAAAAAATTGCAAATAAACAAACAAATAAGTTATTGAATTCTGAATTCGAGTTTTTTTTTTATTTTAATTTGCATTTTCTGAGAAGATTTACTACAGTAACATATTTTTTCCTTCGCTATCAGAAAGCAAAAATTTCAACGAACAGAAAACATAATAATATGAACTTATTGAAAAAAGCTGAAATTTGACTTTTTGGTGAATTTTTGATTGAAAATTTAGGTGCTTTTTGGATATTAATTCAAAAAGAGGCGAATAAATAAATATTTTTAAACAAATAAATCACAGCGTATTTAGTACATAAAAAGGAAACATTTCACAAAATTTCATGAAAAAAGGAATAATTTTTGTAAAAGATAAAAATAAAAAAGCAAAAACTTGTTTTTTTAATTTTTCACCTAATGTTTGAGGTTATGTGAAAAAAGTGTTAATACAAAAGTTTTAGATCTTTTTATTACCTACTACTTTGTCATTTGACTTTTTTCCAAAGAAATTTTAGTTTTGCCGAAAACTCACTCCCATCCCCTTACCGACCTCAGATCTCCCGTAAATTATTTTTCTTGCCATTTTTATAATATTGAGGAGAATATTATAATTTCTTATGGGTTTCATCCTACTTTTTTTTTTTTCACTTTTTATTATTTTTGAAGGCTGGTCTAATATAATTTCTATCGTCATAAAATGCACCAGAAAACTTGTTTTAAACAATATCTTAAGCAAACTTAGATATCTGCAGCACGATTTGAAACGTGGCTCACATACTACAATATGAATTAACATTGCCCCGATACAATGGTGAATTTATATGCAAATAGTTGCTATTGGCACTATGTTCTTTTAACTTCACACCCTTTATACTCGATGGTATAGGCAGCAGTAAATATGCCTCGACGTGACGTAGGCTCTTGGTCACGTGTACGCGAAACCTATTATCAAATACCGGATACAAAATATAATACAGAGCTAGAACAGTGGCGCCATCTTAAGAGTATTTGTGAACTGCTTTTGTTTTCATAACTCAGTAGAATATGGGTAGTTGACGATTATAAGAGGGAATGTTCCTTAATAATGCACTAAGAGTCTAGATTACTCAACGGACCCTTGCAGAGCCACTGATCATGGAAAGCTGAGCAATGTAGTGTAATGATAGATAGGTACGTGATGATGCGGCCGGGGAGGGTCGTCGGGGGCGTCGCCGGCTGCGCGCCTCTTTACAGCCGCCCCGCCCGGGGGAACTTCACCGAGGCTCCCCGAGGATGAGCACCCCCGTGACAGAGGGGGGGGGGGCGACGGCGGGGTGGACCAGAGGGCTGATGCACTGTCCTGGGCCACCCCAACGCCGGAGGAAGGCCGCCGCGAGGTTTTAGTGGGTAACCCTAGGATCGGATTGCAGTTTACTGTTTTGGGAGTCCCACACTATCCCCTGCCGTACCCAGGCGGGGGGTGTGCATAAAGCATTTCCTCACGTAAAAACAAAAATGTACGTGATGATACGATGTGTCTACTATCTGACATATGTGTGTAGATACTTCCCTGAGAATGCTAGACACCACACATAGTACTTACTAAACCGGGCTATCCAAAATTGACTGCGACGTGCGAACGACGCACTATCAAAATATCATAGCCAGAGTAATTTTACACGCGATAACAACCGACGCGCGAACCCACATTCAAAATCGGACTACATGGTTCAAGCGTCGACTGACAGCATCGACACATTACACGGAGGATCGACAGCGACGCACCATCACCACCAGTGACACGCGGACGTGTCACGAACGAACGAACCGAAGGATACCGACATTATCGAACACGGAAGAATTGCAGTTGTGTAGAGTCACTCTTCTGGTGACTGCGGTGAGGAAGATAAACAGCTACCCAAGCAGACCGAAGTTTAGTTTAGCTCTTTGAACGTACATTGATAGTAGAGTATTGCAGTTGAGATGCGACAGTAACTACCGGTGTCTTAATAGTGCAAAACTGCTATATTTTACAATAATATTTCTCTCGGGTCAGTTTTAACACACTTACACACTCCTTCTTATTTCCGACATATATTTTTATAATTTAAAATTCTTACTCTAACATAAGAATAATTAAAAAATTACGAAATTGAATATTTATATTAAGAAGTTTATGCACCTATTTAGTTTTATCTATAAAAGAGTAATTATATTTTCTTTTGTACTATTTACCTCTCTTACACCTTTTACCTTTTACTATTCCTAAAAATAAACATGAAATAAAAAAAATCATTAAATAAATTTAAAAATATCTCTTACATTGGCTGTGTATCATGTAAATCCAACAGGTTATGGACAGAGTTGTTAAAATACACTTGGACATTATGAGGCATACGTCCAACGCTGTCTACTCTCAGAACTCAATTAATACTTCTAATTAAAATTCGACCGAGACATGCAATGACACTTACTTTTCACGGTTCAATATCGTCCCCTAACTTACAACACCGAACAAGTCACTTTTAACAACATTACGGAATATAACAGTGGTAGAGATTAGGTTCGCTGCGTGAATGGGCCTTCACCAGTGAAACAACAAGACCTCTCAGAATATCGACGCAAAGTGGCATATGTCACGTTTTGTTCGGTTAGGAGAGGTATCCAGAGGCTCATTCCCCTTCCCCTTTCCTTCCCACTTCCGAAAAGTTTGGCAACGCAATTGTAACACTATCTGTATTGTAGGAGTGGAAAGCGGATCACTTGCTGGTTTACCCCCTATCTATACCATCAAAAATCAAAGCAACAATTACGCTGTCACTACTTTTCAAATTAGTATATAGATTGGTGATCTCCGTAGTCCAATGGTCGAACACTCCGCTTCTAAATTAAGAAGTAGTGAGTTCGAATCCTGCCTCACACCAATGACTTTTGAAAGTTATGTGTGATAAATATCGATGACTAAAAACTATTTGCCTGGTGTATGGAAATAAGTGCGCCAGCCATTCCATTTGGGGAGTAAAACATAACAGCGAGTTGAGATGTAACAGCCACTGCCTACAACTTCCGGTAGAAAAAAGGCGTGAAGTAACGTCACGTTTACAATATAGATTAGCGGTACTCTACATCATATGACCAATGGTTACAAGTGCAATGAGTATCTAGTTCCAATGAAAAGCGTTAAAATTTAAAAACTGCTATGTTTCGACTTGATCAATTTTGTAACTTAAGCGACGCGATATCTATTCGAAGAATTATGCAATTTTGTCCTTTAAAGTATTGTTTTCCTTACTATTAGTAATTGTGGTTTGTTGATGATGTTTGTCGTTTTGAGGTAATTTTATTCCAACTACTTATTGTCTGTGACATCATAATTGCATTTTTTTCATCTGCTTAAAAAAACATAGTCTGTGTTTTGGAAAAACTCTGTGGATCATTGTTCTTTGTTCACACTTTGTTCTTCTACTAATAAGTTATGAAAGCACATTACGTTATTTTACCATGGTACTCTGTCATGTATTAAAATATACGCTGGTACTGGCTGGCTCCACCGGTGAAATATCATGACCTATCAGGATATCAACGTAAAATGGGTCATGCCGCATTTTGTTCGGTGAGAGGATTATGCCAAAAATAAGTCTAAAATTTGGAACAAACAAACAGTGTGTGATTTTATATATGGACAGACTGGAAATAATTAGGATTAGTCATACTGTATTTAGTTACTATACTGACATGCAGTGGATCGAGAAGTAGGGCCATTAGTTTGTATTTTTTGGCAATCATTACATTTGAGTTACCATAACATTACATATCTTTTTTTTTACGCGAGGATTTTCTTTATGCACACCCCCGCCTGTGAACGGCAGGGGGTAGTATGGGACTCCCAAAACAGTGAGCTGTAATCCGATCCTAGGGTTACCCACTAAAACCTCGCGGCGGCCTTCCTCCCGCGTTGGGGTGGCCCAAGACAGTGCGTCAGCCTCTGGTGCACCCCGCCGTCGCCCCCCTCTCTGTCGCGAGAGAGTGCTCATCCACGGGGAGCTTCGGGAGGCTCCCCTGGGCGGGGCGGCTCCGACCGCGCGCTGTAAAGAGGCGCGCGGCCGGCGGCGCCCCCGACGACTCTCCCTGGCCACATCGGGGGGTCATCCTTCCCGGGCCGCGACCCGGGCGCACCCGCGGGGTGTGCGTCCTCGCGGCTCGTTGGCGGCGACGATCACTGAGCTCACCGCCGCCGCCTTCGAGCGGGATTAGCTCTCTCCCGATCCCGCTCGGCGGCTTCCTTCTGGAGCGTTACTGCTTCGCAGAAGGAGACCACGACCCTCCTCTCCTCATCTCCTGCCAGCATTGGCGCGATCAACGCCGGCGGGGACAAGTCTCGCTCGATCCTGTCGACCAGGACTCGGCGCTCGGCCGCCCATGCCGGACAGACCTCCAGCGTGTGCTGGGCCGAGTCCAGGTCGGATGCGCAATGGTAGCATCTCGCCGTCTCTTCACGTTTTATTCGACTCTGATACTCACCGAAGCACCCATGCCCGGTGAGTATCCCAGGCTTCGAGGTGGGGCAGGACGGCACCGACGGCGCGCTGACGCGCACAGCCCTGTAGAACATTACATACCTAGTATAAGACAAAGTCGCTTTCCACTGTCTATCTCTCTATCTCTATCTATCTTATCTCTTGGGGATATCCCACAATCACTATTTTATATCTTTACTTCTGAGGCAAAACAAAGTTCACTGGGTCAACTAGTTTTTTTCTAAATTATTAAGCAACTATGGATGTGGAACCAAAAAGATATAGACTTTGTTTATGTATAGTGTCTCTTAAAAAATACAAATTTAATGTGAAGGATATGTACTTTTAATATGTATTTTAAAATAAAGACAGTTTTTCTTCTGTGCATCGTGGACGAATCGTTGTTAAACTAGTACTTCTGAAAAGTTTTCCAAATATTTTTTTTACAAATCTTTAGTTGACCCGAAATTGAAATTGTAAACCTCTACACAGAGATACCCTCGTTAGACCGGGAAAGTACCAGACTAAGTAAATTATTATTAAATTGCTTTTCACAATATCTAACTTGCAAATGGCACTTTAAATTGCTCGGCTTCACAGAATTGCATAACTTGATGCAATTAACGATGACTCGCGCCGTAAAAAAATCCCGACTCAGCTCTTTCAATATGAAACTTTATTATGAAGGATGGAAACTTTTAATAATCCCTCGCGTCAAAACTACGAGAACGTCCAAATCGTTATAGTTAGTGTGCACTTGTTATTCAAAGATCTTAATCACTTGCAGAAAAGGCCAAAATAAAGTTACTTTTCGATATATAATTAGTTTTATAATTTCTTTTGCATTTGTAGTTCCGACAGCATATCCTACAAAGTTTGTGATTAATGGTTCCCTGAACGTTCCTGTTAACAAAGTAACTAGCTCTAATACTGGCTAAAAGTTTTTCTAGACTACAGGGTAATATGTTTTAGTTACTTTGTGACTTGTAATTTTATTTTTTATTAATTATTTACTAAAAATTTGAGTGATAGATTACGGATTATTACGGGCTATGAGTATAATATATATTTAGCGCCAAACTGCTCTGTGAAATGGGCTCTGGGAAGTTTATATATAGATGCCTTTCTCATTCGAAGATGTAGGAAAAGTTTCCTCGGTTTCACAGATTTCTTAAAACATTATTAAAACCCTTAAGATGATCATATTACTGGTTCTAGCAGGATCTGCAGAAAAAGATACCGCAATAGAACATGGTTCTTATACAACTCACACGTATTCTTGAGTCTTGAATTATGACATTTTATTCGCAATATATTTATGAAAATCTTATTTATTTATTATTTATTTATATACTATTATTATTATATATTTATTTAAGTATAAAACTACATTTAAGAAAAACTGCGATATTCATAAACTAAATTTAAGAAATAAAAACAAACTCGCTGTGCCCGCTACTAGGCTCCATAAAATCTCAAACTCGTTCCCAGGTCAATGTATACGCTTCTACAATAAACTTCCAAACGACGCGGTTGAATTATCCATGGGTAAATTTAAGAATTATATTAAAAGTAGATTATACCAAAGGGCTTACTATTGTATCGCAGATTATATAAACGATAAAAAAGTTTGGAATTGAACTGCTCCTTTTGTGTTGTGTTGATTGTAATTATTATAATTTGTTAAACTGGAAATTGAAAAGATTCGGCCTTGAGTTTCTTGCCAGTTCTTCTCAAGAAGCCTTAACGCCGGAACTGGCACTTAGATTCGCTTTCACATTCAAGATAGTGTGATGAAAAGGAATCTAAGCTCCGTGTATTTTAGCTTGTAGTTTTGTATGACGATTCTAAGCACTTTGTAAAGTCTAAGGCATAAAGATATTTTGAATTTGAATTTGTAATTCGTTGGTTGCATATACTTCTGACATCACCTTCCTGCAGTTGTAGAGCTACGTAAATCGCTGCTATAATGGGCCGACTCGACCGGTAAAATACCACGACCTATAAGAATATTGACGTAAACTGGCTCATGCCGCGTTACGCTCGGTAAGAGGGATATCCACAGGATCACCCCTTCCTCTCTTCTTCCAACCGCGTTTGTTGTTTGCCATCTGGTGACACGTCTCCGCGTTTGCCCCCTTATAACATAAAAATCCCTTACAATTCGCTACTGGTAAAAGCGTCTCGAATCTTTCCCAACTTCTACGTTCTGCACTCGCTGTAACAACTAAAAATTATTAGATGGCTTCGATACAATTTGTAACTAAAATGTAATAGAATGGAAAATACCACTGCCGGGCGAGGTTTTTGCATTTTAAATGGCGCCTTAGCTGCAGTAATAAACATATAAAATGAGTGGTCCGTATAATCTCACTGTATATACGGAGGTAGAGAGTACACTACATTTGGTCGGATTATTATCTCTTTAGTTAAATATCTCTCCCTCTAACAACATGTTTGCTGCTTTCGTGTACCTCATTATCATTATTTAAATTAATATTTTACGGTTATTTTGGTGGCTTTGTATAATTGCAGATGTTTTTGAACATAAATCTCGTGAAATGATATTGAATTCAAGCAAGGATATATAAAATCTGCTAAAATAATTGCTAATTAATATTTTGCCGTTTTTGTGCCGTCGGGCACTATTTTCTCAGTCACCAATATAATTTCGAGAACGATCTCCGAAAAAATATTGGTTTTAGTTTCATATACGACACCTCTGAACCAGAAGTGAACCTGTGAACTATTGGGCCGTCATGGCTGTTAAGATTACATCTGCTACTAGAGGGATACCGGTCTCCCGTTATAATCACAGCGAATCTTCATAGAGCCGTATTACTCACAATTCACAATAATTTTATTATTTTACTACAGTAAGTATACAGTACAGCTGGAGCAGGTTCAGCTTGCAGTGATCTTAATCTCACTGTATTCAATCCCAGGTCAGGTAAATCCTTTTGCAAATTTAATTTTAAGCTAATGCAATAAATAAAGTACTCTATAACATATGTAAGTAAGACCGCATAGTGACTATAATCTTTGTAATATTACGTAATAAAAAAACTAAAAACTAAAATAAAATATAATAATTCGATTTAATAGACGGACACAAATTTCATTTTAGTATCAATTTTTAGCAAGTCACAACAAGTTTAACGCGTGCGAAATTAAACTCTTAAAAGGCTAATTTATTAAAATTAGCAGATTAAAAGAATGGTAATTTAGTAATCGACAAGCATGATTAAACAAAAACAAGATACAACAATAACATTCAGAAGAAACTAATACACAATTATTCAAAAAGATGGCGCATAGATTTTTAACTATAATTGAAAGAAAAAATGCAAATGTTCCACATGAAAACGAAGACTTAGTACAATTTTTAGATATTTTTTTTAGGTTTTCGCAAATGACATTCATAACATTGTTTATTTCCTAATTACTAAATATTACATGGAGACTTTTCTAATCACATACCACAAAACCATCTGGGGTTTATCAGTGGTATATCATCCATCCCACCAAAAGCCAAGAACAATTATGTGATGACTAGGTCGGTTGCAGACATAAGTTCCTTAAGACTATTTTACAATTTTTCTTAGTTAGTGTGTCACGAATTTCGTTAATTTCGGCAGGCAGACATTAATTATGTCTGCCTGCTGAAATTAACGATTATCAATTAACGAATAATTAATGACATTATTATATATGTCATTAATTATTCGTTGGTAAAACTTCATTTTTCAAACAGTTTTTCGTGACTAAAAGTTTTGTTAAAGTTTATAAAAGTCTTTTTTGGTTTTGTTTTTGAACAATGTCTAAGACTAAAAGGACGACAAGTAAATGGCGTCAATATTTCCATGTTGACAGTAATTCTGGCAATGCCAATTGTACATATTGCCCAAAAATTAAAATATCGATTAATTTATATAAATCGATTATTTTCTTAAATAAAATCGATTATTAATTATTCGATTTTTGCATAGTAATAAGTTAATCGATTAATTAAAAATCGATTTTTTATGTTTAATGTCACATCCCTATATACCTTACAGATGGAGCCTGGACTGTCTCTGTCTGTATATATAGATATATACATACATAACAAACATAAAAAATACATTTTTTTTTTAATTTATATAATTTGTTTTTTGTTTAAATGATTTTTAACACATCTAGACATGAATATAAATCGATTACATTTAATTTCATGTCTAGATGTTTTGTAGTTTTTTTGTAAAGTGTACCACAAAAAAGTTACATTTTGACCTAGTAGAGGCTCGCTTCGCTCGCCTAATAACTTTTAATTATAACTATAACTAATATTATTAAACAACTAATAACGACGGCATTAGTGTGATGCTTTTAATTTTTAGTAAATCTCCATTTAAAAATTACATAGAAATATATGAAATAATGTATAGGTTAATATATTTAATTTTGTATTCAGAAAACGTAATCCACATCACATTTTGAATATGACACGATATTTTTTTTATCCAATTTTTATTTATGTATAACAATATTTTTTTTTATGAGTGAAGGGGCAAACGAGCTTGCGGGTCACCTGATGGAAAGCAATCAAATAATATGAGATTGAGCAATTTAATGATTATTATTGATAATACAACAGTGCTAAACCTCTAATAAAAGTCACTGTGTTACTAAAAATAAGTCAGAATAACATCATAGCGTGGACATAAAAAAAAAGCAGAAAACGCTCGCTATCTAAGCGGCGGGTTAATCAAATTAATGAATAAAACAATGAAGTTCCGTGACAAAAGCTAGAAAGAGAAAAATGATCAATACCAATTCAAGTTTTAGTTTGAAATTAACGCGAAAGAGTACAGAAAATATATTTACATAAAGAAATTCTATTGGGAGAGACGAGAGAAGGCAGTATGTTTCTGTTCTCACTAAAGCTAATTGTAATTGTCAATGCTAATAGAACATTTATAACGCAGAGGGACAAAATGTTAAATGTGTTTTACACGCTGGTAGCAAATGTTGGAACTGTTGTTCATACAAATTACCAACTTAATCTGTGTTTTGTTTGAGTAGTTGTGTGTGCAAAGTGAGGAGACATTGAACAGGGTTTTCGTATGTTTCAAACTAAAAACTAGTTAATTCTATCGCAGGTAACAATTGCTACGTCTATTATGTATTTTTTTATAACATAACTTCGTACCTTTTTCTATCCGAAGGTGTATGCAGTGGCTGTTTAAGCCTCGTCTCGCCGATATGTTTACGTCCCAAATGGAATAGGTGGCGAACCTATTGAAATTTTTTGTATAGTTACACCCATAATATTTGAAGGTGTGTAGGTAACTGCTTGGTCTCGCCCTCGCTTTTATTGAGATCGTGGAATAGACAGGAAACCAATAAATCAAACACGATTTGTTCAAAAGATTTGTTAAGCTCTTAGCTCTTTACGCAGTTTTGGAGCCGAAAACTATATATAATTTATTCAGCTGCACTAAACTTTGTATAAAAAAATTAAAGGTGTGAATTAAGTAATTGAGTTTGACTTAATTTTTGTCATCTTAAGTAGTAATTTACTATTTCTAGTTTTGTGTTAGATTCGTGAGACATATATATTCTTCTGTAACTTCACGGTTATAATAGGTGTAGACAGCAGCCAGCCATGCCGTGTAATTTCCTTGTCTCAAGTGTGCGCCATCGACATGTTATGTCAAGTTAGTGAAATGAGTCAGTATTGAACTCGTTTCAATTATCGTTCAGAAAAAAAATGCGTAGTAAATATAATGTTCCGAACTATTTATATTTCAAATTAAATAACAATATACCCAACCAAACAAAACATTTACGTCTCACCTCTTGAGCGGTAGGAAGAAAGACTTGAGCGCCGCATTTTTAATTATGACAATTGTTTTCGAAAAAAGCATTTTGGTGAAATTAGGTTTCGTAGGTTTTTTTTTAGTTTTTTCCTTCATTTGCTAATTGCATCTTCAGATAGGTCTCGAGCCTTTAATGATTTCCAAGGTAACATTAAGTGAGTCAGCCTTTTTTATATGAAGTACCTTCAATAATCTTAATTTCTTTGAGACTGCTTTTAAACGTTTTTAACCGACTTCGAAAAAAGGAGGAGGTTCTCAATTCATCTGTATGTATATTTTTTTTTATGTATGTTCACGGATATTTTCGTCAATTATGGACCGATTTCAAAATTTGTTTTTGTTGTCTAGTGTTTACTTCCGAGATGGTCCCATTTTCACCAAGTATCTGATGATGGGACCCAGGAGAAATCGAAGGCATCTACCAAAAGTTGTATGTGAGTATGGTGTTTTTATTACGTAATAATGATGTCTTAGGGATATTCTTTACGATGCTAATATTTGATGCTGCTGTGCTGATGAAGAAGCCACAAAACTCCTCAACGGTTAGGAGTTTGAAGACAGCACTGCAATTGGTCGATAGAAGCTACTTGGTAGTATGTAGCCCTAACGTGTTGCTTGTGAAGTATCCTGAAATATACACCTGATGCTGCTATGCTGATGAAGAAGCCACAGAACTCCTTAACGGTTAGGAGTTGGAAGACAGTACCGCAGTTAGTCGATGGAAACTGTTTACTAGTATATAGGACTAACGTGTTGCTTGGGATGTATGCTTGAATCGACGTCTGATACTGCTGTGCTGATGATGAAGCTACAGAACTCTTATATGGTCAGGAGTTATTACACAATTCTGTAAAAATGGTTTTTTTATTTTCTGCAATAGTTTCCAATTTTGTTACTAATGTTACTATATTTTGGAGTCGGTGCCAGCCTAGGTAACTTACTCTATTGTGTTGCACCGACTTCAATAATGAGTAACATTTGTAAATATTATCTATATATATATATAAGAGATTTCCACCTATATATTGACTCATCACGATATCTCTGGAACTATAAGGCGTAGCGACTTGAAATTTGGTAGGATTATTCCTTTCGCCGAGTAGAGGTCAGCTAAGAACGGATTTTACGAAATTCCACTCACAAAGGGGGTTGCGGGGGTGTTAACAATGGAAAATTCCCATTTTTAACCTATAGCTGCTATCGACTTCAAATTTGTCGAAGATATTGCAGTATTAACATAGCGGGGCAGCAGTTATTACTTTTGATGCGAAACAGAGTTCGCCGGGTCAGCTATCGACTTCAAATTTGTCGAAGATATTGCAGTATTAACATAGCGGGGCAGCAGTTATTACTTTTGATGCGAAACAGAGTTCGCCGGGTCAGCTAGTAATAGATAAAGATGACTTTATTAAAGTATTACGTTTTGTATATTGTAGTAAGTATACAAATTAGTAAGTTTCGTTATTTATCGCTTTTTAGTTATGAAGGTACTGTTTTCATTTACTTAAAGATTTTGTGGTTTACCTTTCTAGAAGTCGGTTTAACTTTTTTTTTAAAGTATTTTTTTATATGAAGTACCTTTAATGATCTTAATTTCTTTGAGACTGCTTTTATCCTTTTTTATTGTTATAGGCTATTGTTTGTTATGTTCTGTAACATAATAAGCTAATTTTATTTTTATCATAGTGGTCATAGTTTTTGTACTGGTAATCCGTCTGACATCCTATACGTCTGTGATATAATATTTAATGATTTGCACTCAGATATTGTAAATAGAGTCCTGTGGTATTACTGAAGAGACTACAGAGCACCAAAATGCTGGTCTGTCTTAGTACAACCGGACATAAGCGGTTGTAGAGTTTCATATCTCATGTCATACACGCTCGTCTATTTTGATGGCTCATAATATCACTTTCCGCAAGTAAACGATTAATTCGGTTATGGAAAATACGTCGTGACCATACTGGACTCCTACATCCTTCGTTCTCATACTCTCGATTAATAATCTAAAAAATATGGACCATTTTTTCATATATTATAGAGGGTTTAGTTTCAGATAACTGAGGAGCGAGTGAATAAATTAAACCGACATAGACTGAAAGTCAAGTTAACCGGACCGCATCCCAGAGCATTTTTTAATAAAGCTTGGTTTATCCATCCACCGGAATAAATTAGGATAGAGGACCTTTCCGAAAAGTTGGTTCTTCACATAATTTATGTTTGTAGAGGATCCAGTTTGTCATATTAAAAGGCTTCAGTAAATAATTTGATGAAACTCTAAAGATATTCTCTAATATTTTCGCGGAAACTTTTAATTTCTTAAAATAATATACACCTTTACACCATCAATACTTAATGATGCTTCAATAGTTAAATCTGGCAAAGCTTCCTCAGTCATTAGTAATTATTAGCTATATTTTTAGAAAAGCCATTGGCGCGACCCTTAATTTGAACTCGGGACTTCTCAATTACAAGTACATAATATGACCATTCAGAAGTATGTTATAATTCTGGAATATTCCAAACGAAAAAGTACCTAAGTTACCAAAGTCAAACAAAATCATTTTCAAGTAATTATCGCAAGAGTACTTGGTGCAAACATCAAATTTCTTATCGAAACCGTAAATTATTAATCAAACACCATGTACACAACATTTTTTTTATAGGATAGGATGGCAAACGAGCAGGCGCGTCACGTGATGGTAAGCAACCAACGCCGCCCATGGACACCAGCAACACCTATAGTGTTAGTGTGTTGTGGGGATAGGAAAGGATGGGGAAGGGGGGTGGGCCACCGGGTACCTCTCTCACCGAACGAAACGCGGCATGAGCCACTTTACGTCGGTCTTCTAAGAGGTGGTATTTCACCGGTCGAGCCGACTCATTCATGCAGCGAACTGCTTGGCTATACTACTGTTTAACCGTAAATATATTTAATTATTATCAACCCATATCAAACGTTCATAAGCAATATTTTTGTTTTAAGAAACACAAAGTGAAGAGGGATATTTGATTGCAGAATCTTAAATGTAATTCAGATGGTCACGTATCTGTTTATACAGACACTCGATTGTGAGATATTAAACTCTGCTAAAACTGAGCAGTAATCAATATCAAGTCTGCAACAGATACAACGTTCGGTGTGACTGACCATAAACAATTTGCATTTCGTATCTATTTTATTTTATGGAGTGTCAAAGTCAAATAAATATACCTATGAGACATTTGATTTCCTCCCCGCTTTATGACGCTACCATTACAATCACTGGCAAAATCTGATCGACTATCATTCTGCATCATTCTGCAACTGAACAAGCCGCAACAATACCGGTCAAGCCTTCGAAATACCGATCAAGCTCTTTCGGACACCGTCATTGGCAAGATCGTATCCCTGAGGATACGGGCCATAACTGCAAAAGAAGAAAAAGAAGAAGACATTTGATTTCGAGAGGTAGAAAGCAATGTGACAGATATATCAGAAATTAAATTAGTTTTAATTTCTTTATATTTAGTTTAATTTTTACCCGTTAATAACTCTATTCTAAAGAGACATGGTATCTGAATATTGGCCTCATGACAAAGTTTAAGGTGGCTCAGCGTGCTATGGAACGGGCTATGCTTGGAATCTCACTGCGAGATAAAATTCGCAATACGGAGATACGCAAGAGATCTGGCGTGACCGACATAGCCCCTAAGGTTAGCACGCTGAAGTGGAGATGGGCTGGCCACATCGCTCGACGAACGGATTACCGCTGGAGTAGAAAGGTTCTCGAGTGGCGACCACGAACTGGTCAACGAGTAGTAGGCCGTCCCCCCACCAGGTAGACTGGTGAAATCCGCGGTGATAGGTTGCACTGGACCGGCAGCTGTGGCGCTCTATGGGGGAGGCCTACGTCCAGCAGTGGACCTCAAAAGACTGATGATGAATAACTCTATTTATTAAAAAAAAATCATCAAAATCCGTTGCGTAATTTTAAATATTTAAGCATACATAGGGCAATAGGGACAGATAAAGTGACTTGTTTTATACTATGTACTGATCTATCAATATGTAACTATTTATCATTGTCTTAAAATTAATACTATAATTTATTTTACTGTTCGATAACTACTTATTAACGAATAGAAATAGAATCAATATAGTGGGTTGGCAAGTTGTTTATGACCTCTGTACCGGAAATATCCATTATCGGTCACGTGACAGATATTACTATCGCCAGTCTATTAGCCTCTCCGTTTGTTTACCAACCAAATTGTATCCCCATTGTATCTATTATCGTGTACTATATTAGTTATCGTTTTTGGAATCAAATTATTTTAAAAATCTGTACTCCGGATTTTCTCAGTCAATACAAATTCAAATACTTGAGGATGAAATCGTTTTTCCAAGGGTACTAAGATATTTATCAACTTAGAAGATCTTGTTCTTTATTACATTTATTTTTTATTCTCGGTTTCTTGTACTGTTATTTTGTATAAAATTCATTAACAGTCTCGGTGGCCTAGTGGTTGAGCAGTGGCTTCTGATGCAGAGGTCCGGGTTCGATTCCTGACACTGGCTCACACCAATGACTTTTCGAAATTGTTTTTCGGAAGTTATGTGTGATAAATATCGATGACTGAAAACTTTGTGCCCGGTATGGCAATAGGTTCGCCAGCTATTCCATTTGGGATGTAAATATAACGGCGAGATTAGGCTTAACAGCCGCTGCCTACACCTTCGGGTAACAAAAGGCGTGAAGTTATGTTTGTGTATGTTATGTTCATTAAAAATTCTTGAAAATAGCTTAACACATAATGTATCACACACAATCCCTAATCATATTATGAAACTCCTGAATATATTCAAACAAATTTGAGATATTGACATTCACTTTTGTGAGTGTCCTAACTTTGTTGATAACTTTGAAAACTCGCGACAAGCATCTGATAATTGACGGCGAGACGTCCCCTGAATAAAACATATTATAAGAGATATGTCACTAAACTGCTGCTAACAACTGCCAACTTTGTTCTTCGAATGGAAAAAATATACTTTCTCTTTATATACAAATATTTATGTAATTCGTCTTCGAGAAGGAAGCCGACAGGAGGATTCAGCTGGGTTGGGCCGCATTCGGCAAAGTACGTCGAGTTTTCGGCTCGCCTATACCGCAATGCCTGAAGACCAAAGTCTTTGACCAGTGCGTCCTACCAGTAATGAACCTACGGTGCCGAAACGTGGACACTTACGGTGGGGCTAGTCCACAAATTTAAAGTCGCTCAGCAAGCTATGGAGCGAGCTATGCTAGGAGTATCTCTGAAAGTTAGACTCAGGAATGAGTATATCCGACAGAGAACCGGAGTAACCGACATAGCTCGCAGAATAAGTTCACTGAAGTGGCAATGGGCTGGTCACATCTGTCAAAGGACCGAAGGTAGATGGAGCAAGAAGGTCATGGTGTGGAGACCGCGACTTGGTAAGCGTAGTGTAGGACGCCCACCAGCCCGATGGTCAGACGACCTCAGAAGGGCTGCTGGAAAAGACTGGATGCGGAAGGCAGAGAATCGGATGTTGTGGCGCACATCGGGAGAGGCCTATGTCCAGCAGTGGACTGCAACAGGCTAATGATGATGATGATGATGATGATGTAATAATAAGAACAAGGAAGCAAAGATTGTGTACCTACTGCATCAAAATTATACATAACATAACATAACTTCACAGTCTCGGTGGCCCAGTGGTCGAGCACACGGTTTATGAATCCAGAGGTCGTGATTCGAATCCTGACACTGGCTCACACCAATGACTTTTCGAAATTGTTTTCGGAAAATTATGTGTGTTATATATCGATGACTGAAAAACTTTGTGCCTGGTATGGCAATGGGTTCGCCACCTATTCCATTTGGGACATAACGGTGAGACGAGGCTTAACACCCGCTGCCTACACATTCGGGTAACAATGGCGTGAAGTTATGTTATCTTTATGTTGTAATTGCAATACACACCAGTTTATTGGATCAGTAGTTACATAATAATTTATTTTTTTCTTTAACAACGTTATGTGAGCAAGCGTTTCACCTGACGATAATCTTCTAGGACACGAGGACATTACATGGACATCTGTAATACCGAGAATCGCAGATGCATTATGGACCTTTAATATGGGATAGTTAGATAGGGATACCTCTTATAACGAACGCGGCATTAACTACATCATGTCAATTTTCGGAAAGCTCCCGATAGAAACAAAAAACGTCGGCGCCATGCTTGTACTAAATATCAAACATTCATGCTTATTTATAAATTTTCATGCTTATCATAAATATTTGTACCCGGGTGGGGACATAAATATAACATATAAAAAAATAATTGATTGTTTACTGAAGAAAAATGCTTGGCGGTTAAATTCCAACCACATTAGAAATGTCATCATGAATTATTATTGTACATTGTATTCGTCTAGTGAGAGTGATAAAATAAATATTTATGGTGAATCAAAATGCTTGTATCTCGCAAATATCCCAACGGAGGTGAAGGAAATCAATTGATAAGTTGGTATACCCAATATTCCCCGGTATGCGATACGTTTCCATTTGCTTCGCATCTAGAGTCTGTGATTGGACCAAATCGTGGCATGAATTCAAGGGAAACATAAAATTTGGACAAGTATTCAGTATTCGGTTGTCTATGTGACGTTATTTATAAGATTTATCTAAAAATATTTCTTGCCCGCATCATCAGTTACGGGGTTTTTTGATAAAAATAAGTTTTTATTTCAAGTATCAATAAAATTAACATAATTTCAATTAAATATTGACTTTAAAGTTTTTTTTTCTATTAATGTTCCAGTTAAGACACTTTGTTAAGCTGAGTTTAAACATTAATAACACCAGAAGAGATTTTTTCTCGTGTACGATTTTTATTGCTATTGATTGAACGGCAGATCAGTTATAATTAATCCTGCATTTGCGGCAAATAAATGTGAATGTAAGTTTGTTTTCTACGCATTCACGCGCTAGCCAACCTTTTTTTCTTGTTTCTTTCTTTAATTTACATATTATTATATTATCAATGCCAGCGAAGCCGCGCGTAAAAACTAGTATATATCTAACCTTAAGGGTTGCTACCGATAATTGATATTCCGTAGACTTTTTTACAGAACAAAGGTGAAATTATACGCACACATACACATTTTATTAAGCAAATACTAAATGGAAGGTTCTCTCTTCGTAAAGAGGTAAATGACACTAATCGATAGTTCCCTGTGGAACAACAGCGTTATATTCACTCAAGCTGCACATTAAAGTAAGACTAATGTTAGTGTCTATTAGATATTTTAAACTATATATCTAGGTATATCAATATTAACTAAATAATTTACTGAACAACCCTGAGCTTCACAATTTTTGAGGTCGATTATATCACTAAAATAACAGATGAAATTGATATATGTAGTTTAACTGTGATCAATAGCTTTTGCCTTCTTCTTTGATTTAAAAATTATCATAAAGAAAGAGAAAGACTAAGAGAATCACGTCATGAAAATTTGTTCCAAGACAACAGATCTAGAATTATTTTAACTTTATAGTATACGTAAATTCTTTTTCTCTAATAGAGATCTTTCATCTTAGCTATTTTCTTACACATGTTACCCGGTTATAATTCTATTATTATGTATATGTGAATATGCCCATTTTTACGGGCAAGCTGGCAACTAAGTATTACGCGATTAGTGCTGCTATATATATGATATAAATATCCCAAATACGCTTTATTCCAATAATATGGAATAAAGTGTGAACAGTGGTAGAGCCCAGCAGTTCGCTGCATGAATGGGCCGGCTCGACCGGTTAAATACCACGACCTCTCAGAAGATCGACGTAAATTGGATCATGCCGCGTTTTGTTCGGTGAGAGAGGTACCCGGAGGCTCACCCCCCTTCCCCATCCTTTCCTATTCCCTATCCCTTAAAGGTCGGCAACGCAACAGTAACACTATACGTGTTGCTGGTGTCCATGGGCGGCGTTGGTGGCTTACCATCAGGTGACACGCCTGCTCGTTTGCCCTCCAATCCCGCAAAAAAAAAAACATTTTTTTCAGTTCGGTCGCGCAGAAAAATCCCTATCCCCTCCAAGCCTGCCGTAAGGAACTTCGTTCCAATAAAAAAAAATAAAAAAAGTGTATTTGGGATATTTATTTCATCAATAAAATCAAAAATACAGTTCTTTATTTTAGTCTTTGCTCAACATTATAAGATCAGCGCCATTCGTCAATATTATTCCCGTCCCGGTCTTGAATATAATACCTGTTGCAATTTGGAGAGTACCGTTATTTTCCTGCTATTTGGTGTTAAAAAAAATCATTTTAACAAATCTGGCTGTGTACTACCAAACAAATATAAGAAGCAGCAAGAATCCTTAAAGAATAGTCTGAAGTTGGACGTAATAAAGAGGGGTACTTCCTACTACTACCTTGTGAGTATTTTTAACAAAACTAACTTAAAAAGTATGAATAGTTCACTGCAACTGCACAAGTTTGACCAAATACCTCGGGGCGGGAAACTTCGCAAGAGCTCTCGCGATACCCAAGTTGGAGAAATACTTCTTAGAAAAGAGTTCCTACTATGTTTTATTTTATTACAACTACCGAATTTAATTGGTATTTGTGACAATATTTCGATTATCTACACAGTCACGTTATATTCTCACAAGAAAAAGAATTGTAGTCGAGCTTATAGTTTTAAATATTTGAGTTAGCATATATAGTACTTTTACTTTTAGGGCAGATGGCGTGACGCTGCAATACCATCATGACTTCTTTATACAACCGCTTAAAAGCACATGGATCTGATTTTCTATATGAGCTGTAAACTACTGTTATTGAAAAAATATCAAGGCCTGTGATTAGTTATTGATGATGACTAAAATAAATTAACCCGTTTTAATCAAGCGACTCACCATTTAAAATTTACATTATACGAAACAAAAAAATATTACATTCGACTACTACTGCTAAACTAAATGCGGCCTATACTTTTCAAATTAAGACGTGAAGACGTAAAAAGAGTGAAAAGGCTCTTTTATTTGAATCTGCGTACCGAATTTACATCAAGATGTAATCACAGTCGCGATAACTATTATCGAGAATAAAAAGCTAACCTAAATCCAATGATTGATTTATTCTCAAGACGTTTAGGTAAGCAGTTTTCAAGAATACATTTGATTGGGCGTCCATCAATCAATTTCTTTTTCTTAATATTTGTTAATAAAGTTTTGCATTAAACTTAATTTTTATATTTATAACCTTTTCTACCCAAAGGTTAGTACCAAATTATATAGGTGGCAGATCCTACTGCCATACATCGGCCACAATGTTGTCAGCCATTTATATTCATCACTCATAATTTACTAGAAGTCATTGGTGTGAGCCTGGATTAAATTCCATACCTTTTCGATCCAGAAGCGAGGTACTAGACCTTAAAACCGCCGAAACTTCAAACTTGAATTTCAATATTACATTCGAACCAGAAAATCTTGAGATTTTTGCAGATATTTTTATGTAAGAAAATAAAATGGTAAAAAAGTACTCTGCAAAGTTATGATGAGCATCCGATAATTGAATTAGCGTCGAGGAAAATGTACCTACTATGGAACGTCCAACTTAATAATAATAGAGTGTTTGAAAACTTTGTACAACGTACAAATTAAAAAGTATACTTTGCACTTTATGGTCTTCATAGAAAATTCATACAGATGTATCTATAATATTCTGATTGTGGTAGACTTCTTAACATAACATAATTTCACGCCTTTTTCTACCCGAAGGTGTAGGCAGTGGGTAGTGGCTTTTTAGCCTCCACTCGCCGTTATGTTTACGTCCCAAATGGAATAGGTGGCGAGCCTATTAGCATATCAGGCACAAAATTTTTACTCATCCATATTTATCACACATAACTTTCAAATGTCTGTAAATCAATTTGATTTACAGGTGTGGTTGGGCTTCGATTTACTTCCCAATGGGTAACCCGGCGCCGATTGCTATTGCTTAAATCGTTACATTAACTATTGTAGTCCATATTGCCGTATTGTATAGCTAGTACTAGCCTCATGGAATCTCTTTTATATAAAAGATAATCAGTATCCAAACGTATTCTGTATTAATACAAAGCCGATGTTCACAAAACATTATATGTAGCGTCTGTACGTGTTTAATTAAAAACATATTTGCTACGTTCGTTAATAAAGTTTTTGTTGATATGAAAACAACAACGTTAGTAGCAGAATATATTGCATATTAGAAAAACCTCTCACTAGAAAATAATGAATGTAAGTAATATTAAATATCGTCTTAATTGTCAGTAAAACAACTATAACATTTTATAAATGTGTTTTTTTTTTTAAATGTCTGTAGCGAATGTGTGACATAACATAACATGAATCAAAGGTTAACCGCTTAATGAAAGTATTTAATGAAAATTGGCGTAATTGGCTTCTGATCCAGATGTTCCGGTTCGATTCCTGACACTGGCTCACACTGTTTTCGGAAGTCAAACATAAGGACACAACAATGGCTAAATAATCCGCACGAATATATTGGACAAATATCATCAATATTAAAGGAAATGATCAACTTTTCAACTACGTATTCTAATTTATAATAATAATAATATATTGGACACAATACGCACAGCGCTCTCTAGTTCCAAGCTAAGCAACTAAATGCTTGTGTTATGGGTACTGGATACATATATACTTTTCTTTTGTAAATACTTACATACTTAAATACATAAATACATACTTATAATACATAGAAAAACACCCAGACGCCATACAAATATTCATGTTTATCACAAATATAACCAGGCAACCGGTAGTTTTACCAATGCGCCACGAAGCCCGTCAATTATAGTTTGGAGTTAAAATTTAGTTTTTTGTTCTTATTACATATTTCAGAATCTTTTTCCTTACAATATCGGAGTTGTTGGTCCTAAATGTAATGTATTAATAAAAAAAATAAGTCTTTAAGGATTTCCAGATAACTCAAAATACAACAACACTCCATATATGACAGGAAATCCACATCTTCTTTACGATCGTAAATTAAGCACAGAGGGGTGTAACTTTATGTGATCAGTCAGCCATTGACAAAGCACAAAGAGACAAAGTTTCTAAGCCTTAAAAGTCGATCGATTCACGTGATCACTCACGCTGTTACGGACCCCAAGAATTCAGTTACTATACGTTTGAAATACCCCGCTCTTACATAGTCATACATACTGATGTTATTATTTTGGTTATAAAAAATATACCTTTTTTACATACAAAATCTCTATTTATAAATCAACAATACCCTAAAGACAATCTAACATCATACGAAGAAGCTTTGTCCCCAAAGTGGTTTAGTTATGTTTTTTTTTTTTTATGGGTTAGGGGGGTAAACGAGCAGGCGTGTCACCTGATGTTAAGTGACCAACGCCGCCCATGGACACCTGCAACACATATAGTGTTACAGTTGCGTTGCCAACCTTTAAATGAGTAGGATAGGAAGGGATGGGGAAGGGGGACGGGCCTCCGGGCACCTCTCTCACCAAACGAAACGCGGCATGAGCCATTTTACGTCGATCTTCTGAGAGGTCGTGGTATTTCACCGGTCGAGCCGGCCCATTCATGCAGCGAACTGCTTGGCTCTACCACTCCAAAACAGCCATATTTTACTTTCTTTATGTAGAGTGCACATGACAGGGTTATATCTTTAGGGAAATGATTGTCTAGTTTTAATTAAAGTCTATTACTATGCGGTATAAATCTGTTAATTATTTTTATCAATTAAAATATAATATAATGAAATAAACATATATTGGAATGGGCCTTTAATCTGTGACCTCTGCATCACAAGTGCAGTGTTCTAATTACTGGCTCATCCAGAAATCGACTTATATTAATTTGTTACAAATTAGAAACTTATTACATTGATAGATATAATTTAAAGGAATAAACCTTTTTTAAAGAAGCATTTAATTACAAACAGAAAAAATATAAAAATCACAATACAATTATTTAATCAATACTTATTATTAGTTCTTATATTTATATGTTATAAACCAAAAACATATATTTGGATAATTTGATCCGTCATAGTAATCATTAAATCTAAAAAATATTTCTAGATGGTTATGGATAGGTAATAATACATAGCGACAAGCTTTTACTAACACATAAATTATATATAATGAGGCGTTAAGATGATGATTTAAAATGTTAATAATGAATAGAATTTACGGGACATATTCGTCGCTGTTATGCACTGGACATTGTTTTTTTATACATAGCCTTTCTTATCCGAATATGTAGGTAAAATTTCCTCGCTTTCTCAGCAGATTTATTAAACATCGTTAAAACTGATAAAATAACTAAACAGGCTATTGCCTGCAGGTAGACAGAAAAAAACGTTATTATGAGACGGTTCTTACACAACTTACACGTTTTATAACTCTAGTAATAGACGCTCGTAGCTAAGTCTTCTAACCTTCCAATTCGCTAATGGAAAAAGTGTCTCGAACCATTCCCAACTTCCACGTTTTGCGCTCGCAGTAACATTCAAAATTAATTATACTACTACAGATTACTTCCATAAAAAATATAACTAAAATAACATAGAATGGAAAACACCACTGCCTGGCGAGGTTCTTGCATTTTAAATAGCGTATTAGCTGCAGTAATAAACATATAAAATGAGTGGTCCGTAATAATCCTACTGTATGTAGGTAGGACGAGTGTACACTACATTTGGTGGGATTATTGTCTCTTTACAGTAAAATATCTCTCCCTCTAACAACATCTCTTTGCTGCTTTCATGTGCTTTAGTATCATAATTTAAATTAATATTTTACGGTTATTTTGGTGGTTTTATATAATAATAATTGCAGATGTTTTGGAATATGAAGCTCGTGGAATGATATTGAATGCAAGCAAGGATATATAATGACTTGAAAAAAAATTGCTAATCAATATGTTACCGTTTTTCAGGCTTAATCACCGATATCACATAACATAACTTCACGCCTTTTGTTACCCGAAGGTGTAGGCAGCGGCTGTTAAGCCTCGTCTCGCCGTTATGTTTACGTCCCAAATGGAATAGGTGGCGAACCTATTGCCATACCGGGCACAAAGTTTGTCAGTCATCGGTATTTATCACACATAACTTTCGAAAACAATTTCGAAAAGTTATTGGTGTGAGCCAGTGTCTGGAATCGAACCCCGGACCTCTGAATCAGAGGCCGTGCGCTCTCCCACTGCGCCACCGAGACGCCACCGAGACCGATATGTATCACAAATAATTTCGAGAAGGATCTCCGAAAGATTGTCGCTGTTGTATTCATATTCGACACATCTGAGGCTGAAATAAACCTGTGAACGATTGGGTCATCGTGGTTTTTAAGATTGCATTTGCTACTAAAGGGATACCGGTCTTCCGTTATCATCACAGCAAATCTTCATGGAGCTGTGAAGAATCACTCACAATAGGTTATTTTTTGAGTAACTCACAACTGGAGCAGCTTCAGCAACATATAATAGGTATCTAATTTATTGTCATATACATAACATCTTTATTCAGTTAATCAAGCAAAAATACACTAGCTGGACGGCATTTGAAATGTAGAAAAAAATAAATACAGCAAGTTGAATAAACTGTATAAAATCCATTAGTGGATCTTTCATTGTTATGTGAGTTGACTGAGAAAGCTCAAGAGATAAATACATGAAAAAACATATTAAAGTTCGATGTGAATATGTCTGAGAATTCTAAATGACTACTACTTCTAAAAAGGTTTTGTACCTTTTATTAACTTATCAACAAAGACAACGTAATCCATTTCTTTCCTTTACTATTAATTGATTAAAAAAGTCTATATTATTTTGATAGTTATTTGTTTGTTTATTTAATAGTGGTAGAGCCAGAGCCAGCTCGGCTGGGCCGGACCGACTGATGAAACCCAACGACTTCTCAGAATATCAACGTAAAATGGCTCATGCCGTGTTTCGATCAGTGAATTTCGGTCCGTTCCCTTCCTGTCCCACTGTACTTTCAGTGTTGCAGAAGTCTATCGGCGGTGGTAGTTGCATATCATCAATTGACACGCTTACTTCACTCAGCGAACAAAACTCGACATAAGCCACTTAAGTTAAATACGCTAAGAGTTTGCCTCTAAACACCTTCTCTTTTTTTAGTATTTCACTCTTTCTCAAATACATATTAACTTCGTTTTACGAATGACTTTACTAAATAAATACAATTTAACTATATTCTGCAGTTGCTCTGTAGACTTGTTCATGTTCAATAGAAGCAACGTGATTTCACTAATGCACCCCTCTTTGTGGGAGAGCGTCTACAAAAGCGGTACATTTTATTTAAAAGTTTTCTTAAAGGAAAATATATGTATTTCAATACGAACCACGTTAGTGTCCTAATAATATTGGGGTCAATAATTAATGACGACATTAGTGTGATGATTTTAATTTTTAGTATATCTCCATTTTAAATTTATATAGTGATATATAAAATAATGTATGAGTTGATGATTGGAGCTTAAATTTCAAATAATATATATTACTAGCTGACGCGGCAAACGTTGTCATGCTAAAAAAATAAAGTTTTTGATCAGCAAGGTGAAAATTTAGTGCGGTATATGGTATTTTTTATGTTGTTTCATACAAAAAAAAGAAAATTAAAAAAAAAGGGTAGACTACCGTTAACATTTAGGGGGATGAAAAATAGATTTTCTCCTTTCTCAGACCTACCTGATATGCAAACAAGATTACATGACAATCGTCAAGCCGTTTCGGACGAGTACGGTAACAAACACTGTGACATAAGAATTTTATATATTATATTTGAAATTTAAGCTCGATAACATTGAAGTTTACACTTGACCATTACTAATATCAGCGAGTGAGTCTGTGGGATGAGACCACAATATAGAGCTAATGTTAACCAATTAGAGAAAAAGAGAGAGCGAGTGGAGAGGAGAGATGCAATTAGGACTGAACATTTCAAAATTATGTGTAAATAAAATACATAAAAAATACATGATTTACTTAACTAAATGTATTAGCCAATATCGTTATAATTAATATATATATTATCTTCCGCTGTTGTGCTTCTTTTTAAAAACTCCATTCCAAAATGATTCTGAAAAAGAATATCGATCCAAATGAATATTATATCTATAAATTTATTGGTACAATGGCATTGTTATTGGATCCTATTATTGTACATAAAATAAATATTGCATATTTTTTTATCACACATAACTTCCGAAAACGATTTCGAAATGTTTTTGGTCATTGGTGTGAGCCAGTGCCAGAATTCGAACCCACGACTTCCGGATTCAAAAGTAGGGTGCTCGACCGCTGGAGCACAAAAACCATAAGCAATATTTTAAGTACATATTTACAAAAAAAAACTATGATTGTACTATTATCTGTTCTTTAGTATTCATAGCACAAGCATTTAATTACTTAATTTGGAACTAGATCGTACTGGGTGTACTGTGTCCAAAAATATTATATTGTTACATATAAATAAAAATCAGCAGAATAACCATTCCATTTTAATTCAAAGAGTAATGGAATATATATCAAAAATATATTTATTTAAACTATCTTACCGCATTGAAACGCAGGCACACAAGCGCCTTCAGAATTCCTCAGATAACTTTGTTTGCACATACAAGCTGGTACATAGCACTCCGGCTCTACCACCGGACAGTGTGGGGGGTTGTCCAGATCTGAACACTTCGTGAAACATGCTTCTAGAGAACATTTGTAGTACTCCTCATTTTCTGAACAATCTGTTAAAAATAAAGACAATCTTGTTGTCATTAGCATTTTGCATTTTTGTATATATATTATAACTTAATATTCCAGAATTTTGTACTAAATAAAATTGGTCGGAACATATTTTTAAATTATTAAAAAATATATTCAATTTATTTCATAGCTTGAATTTTCCACTAGCAAACCTTTTGATTTGCTGGTGGAAAATTCAAGAGTGAGTTAAGCTCGCCTTTGTATGTATAAAATATGGCGGTACGAAGTTCGCGCGGTTTGCTAGTAAATGATAAAAACACTTACATATAGATTGTTCCCCAGCCATACGCTCAGTCACCATAAAACCACACACAGCCACAATATTTACAATAAACATGACAATACAATATCTTAACACTCGACTTGCCATTATTTACTCATCAAATAGTCCAACCAGTGTTACTCTGAGCTAAACTTCTTAGATATGAATGTAATCAGAGGGAAAAATATTCACACTTTTTAATTCTCGAACTTGTCAGACCGGACTTGTACCGGAAGGTTAATAAAACTATAAACCTAGTCCACTTATTAATTGAATTAACACATTACTGATTCACTAGTTGATGCTCAGATATTTTTATCTCACTGCGACAGAAGTAGATTTGTTTTGTATTTGTGTAGGAATAAATAAATGGTTATATTTTAGTCTTAATACACGCAGCGCCATCTAGTTTTACAAGCTAAGTAACTAGATACTTGTATTAGGAACATGTTGCCTTTGTACTTTTTGTTTTGGTAAATTATCAGTGCTAAAATCCCAGACGCCATTCAAACATCTATGGTTGTTATAAATATTTGTACTTAGGTTGTTGTTTCTTAATTTATGCCTGATATATATCGATGGGTTTAGTCAAGTTCATATCACATGGGACCAAAAAACTTTGCAACTGGTTACCTACAGCTAGAAGTATTAAGGGTACTAATGAAACTCAGTGCTTGTGTTAATAAGAGGAAATAGTGCAAGGAGATTACGTACCCGTGTGTGCATTATATGGAAGTAAACTTCCGTTTCTGAACTGTCTCCGACATGCTTTTCAAAGTATTGTTGTAGAGGAACTACTTATTCATTCTGTTTACTCATTCATTAATTTAAATTAATTTAGCCGTGATCTGGATAAACCAGTAGAATATTCGTTCCCTATTTTTCTTTTATAAATATCAAAATAAATATTATTATATCAATGCTTAGAACAGAATAACAGTTGGTCCATATTTTTTGTCTTTCTAGAAGATAATACTTGTTAGATTATTCCCTGCATTTTAGCCTTATTTATTGACCTGGGACCTGGGGGCCTTTGTTTTATTAAGTTGTAATACTTGTAAAAAAAATGGTGTTGTCATTATAAGCCACACGGACGGAGCTAGGGGCGATTACTAGTTTTAACATATATTAGAATATGGTATAACCAAACTCTGAACAAATTCCTGCGTGGCAGGCGAATGGTTGTAAAATATGGGTGAAACTTTCGCAATATCTTCCTCAGTTCTTCTTTGCGGGTAAGTGGAGTGAACGCGAGCATCTGATGCGACAAAAGACAAACATTAGTTAGTAAAGTGTGAATTGATTTAGGTGCTAGGTGTTTTAGAAATATTATTAATTTCCTTTCCTATTATATTATTTGTGGTTTGTAAGTAACAATATAAATACCTAAACAAACTCGAAACTGTTTGTAGGTGTGCATAACATAAAGTAAATTCGTATCTTAACCTAAGTTAAACTTAGTTAAAAAAACAGAAGGAAGCGTTAATCAACCAAAATCCGGCCATTTGGTTAAAGTGGTAAAAACGTCGAAGAGAAGCTGATGAAGACGAGTTAGAAAAATGGAAGTTAGGCAGTCTGACGCAATGACATTACGGTTTAATAGGTATTTTCAGGCGTTTGTAAAACAACTTAATTAAATTTGCATAAAATCTCTACATTACCTTGAAATAATATAAAATGAATGTTGAAAATACATTCACAAAAATCTCCGAGCACATTAATAAAGTTTCAGTTGGAATTTCGTTTGCGAACATGAACGAGATTGTATATTGTGGTATTTTTATTTTTTTAATATTTTGTGATATTTATAAACAGTGGAGAGTGTAAATAAATAAATAAATAATCCTCCATCCAGTACCATACGCGTACATAATTTTACTAGTTGGAAGAATCACTGCCAATGCTTTTGTGTAAGATATAAAATAAAGAATAAACTTATGATACAACACAATCCCCAAGGTATGCTAGTATAATATATTATAAACTATGCTCACATACGTAGTCAGATATTGCAGTAATATTTTCTAAAAATAAATCCCTTCAGCGCTTCAACGGAAACTTATAACCTCTGCATAATAAATGTGTTCGTTGCCACTTATTGCTCCAGTACTAAACTATATCACTATTATAAACGTGCAATGAAGATTAAAAAATAAATCAAGAAAAAAGATCGCTTCTCTGCTTTATGAAATAAAAGATGCATTTGAATGGTTTCTTTATAATTCTGTAAAGTCGAGCATCTTACATATTGTATTATGTCTCACATCCAAATCTTGCCTCGCACTTATTACTTTTCGGAACTTGTATGTATGTATGATAATTATCGATTACTCACAAAATTGCATCCAGTGTATATAGTAATTGCTTCCATCACGTATTAGATTTGGGACTGATGAAAATTTATCGAGTTGAACGATAACTCTATCGCTGTCTACACTTTCATGTTTAAAAAAGGTGAAGTTAAAAAAATAAACATGCATACCAAGAGTACTAACATTTAATCGAGACTAATTATAAAACAAAAGTTAGTAGGAGTGTGCACACATGTACTAAGTAATTCGTATCGTATAGATATGAATGAAAGATTTATTTCGTATAAATATTTTTCTTCTATTTCACCTGTATGATAATTGCATTAGTTTCTGTTGTATTTAAAGTTAAGGTTACAGAGCTTACAGAAAAGGAGAATAAAGTTCCGACTTCTGCCTGGAAATAAAAATCTCAACCTCCATATTATTGTAGTAATAAAAATAAGGATTTTGATTGTAAAAAGAACAGACAGTTCTTTTAAATATTCATAAAACTTCAACAAATATTTGGGTCTGTGAGCAATACAATAAACCGGTCTTAATAAATTTGTAAATATTTCTTTTATTTTCTTTTATCTTTTAGTCTCTTGCTTTATAATAGGTCGGGGAAAAAGTCTTTTCGCATAACGTAGGTATAAACTTATTATAAAATTTCTTTGACTGTACTATTTCTGTCTGGCTGGTTTTGGTAACATTAAAAAGGTTACATTATAAAGAAAAGAAAAATATAAAAAAAAGTTGTTTCCCGCTATTTTTCATTTGTTTTTCTCTCCGTAAAAATGAGTGAATCTAATGAAGAAATTCGATACATTTTATAATTTTATTATAAAAAAGGCAAAAATGCAACTCAAGCAGTGAAAAAAATTTGTGATGTTTATGGACCTGATGCAGTGTCAGTAAGAGTAGCATAAATTTGGTTCAAACGTTTTCAGTCCGGAAATTTTGATGTTAAAGATGCACCTCGCTCTGGTCGCCCTGTTACGAATAAAATGGACGCCATTTTTGAAAGAGTGGAGCAAGATCGGCATATTAGTAGTTACGATGTAGCTGAAGAACTGGGAATTGACCACAAAACAGTTTTGACCCATTTGAAGAAAGCTGGTTATACAAAAAAGCTCGATATTTGGGTGCCACACGAGCTCACTCAAAGAAACTTAATGAACCGTGTACTCATTTGCGATTCATTATTGAGACGTAATGAAACCGAGCCGTTTTTGAAGAGATTGATAACTGGCGATGAAAAGTGGATCACGTACGACAAGAACGTGCGAAAAAGGTCGTGGTCGAAAGTTGGCCTTGGAAAGTTGGCTTCACAGACTGTGGCCAAACCTGGCCTAACACGAAATAAGGTGATGCTGTGTGTATGGTGGGATTGGAAGGGCATTGTTCATTATGAGCTTTTACCGTCCGGCAAAACCATCGATTCTGATCTTTACTGCCAGCAACTGATGAGATTAAAGGAAGCAGTCGAGAGAAAACGGCCGGAATTGATCAACAGGAAGGGTGTGGTCTTTCATCACGATAACGCTAGACCACACACATCTTTAGCCACTCAGCAAAAATTAAGAGAGTTCGACTGGGAGGTCCTAGTGCATCCACCATATAGCCCTGACCTTGTGCCTTCAGATTTTCACCTGTTTCGGTCTCTTCAGAATTCTTTAGGTTCTGTAAGGTTGACCTCAAGAGAGGACTGCCAAAACTATTTGTCCCGTTTTTTTGATCAGAAGTCCCAAAGTTTCTACAGTAACGGGATAATGTCTCTGCCCACAAAATGGCAGAAAGTTATTCAACAAAACGGTACATATATATTGTAAATAAATGTAAATAAACTTTGAAAAAAATGTCTTGACTTTTCATACAAAAATACGAAAATACTTTTTCCCCAACCTATTATTTATACAAACATATATTTTATATTTACTAGAAAAGAATGAGTCATATTTGTAATAAAATAATGAACAATAATTAACTAAATCAATATGTTGAGTTACAATGTGAATTGACATGAGTAAGTTTTTAAAATTTAAGCTATGAGTACAGATTGTTTTCGCTATTATTTTAAAATTTTACATAAATACTCGTACATTATAATTCAAATATTATGATGAGAGAGATAAGAATCATACGGCAGAATGATGAAACGAGAAGCTGAAATGGTTTAAAAGCGTTTTTTTTAACTTTTCATTTATACGTTTCAGTGGTCTGGAAGTCGAACACTCGACTTGTGAGAGAGAAGTCATAGGATCGAATCCTGGCTCAGTTTAATTCACTTTTGCTGGTTGTATGTAAGAGATATGGCTGAGTGAAAAAAATGACAATTGGCTAATTATTTATTATAAAGGACCAAGCAACTATAGATTTCCTTTCAAGAAAGGAAGCAAGTCACCTGCTTAAGCTTTCGAATATTAAGAGCGTGATAAACATATATATGGGAAGGGAGGTGAGCCTCCCTCTCTCGATGCATGTAGACTAGTTCATTTTTGTTTTGCCATTTTATAACCTCATACAAGATTATCGTTTAAAAGCTGTAAACTTTTAGCCCTTGCAGGGTAGGTAGGGGGAACAAAGAACGCACTTCACTCGACTTTTATAACTCGTGCCATACGCGTTTTCGGTTTTTATGGCTTCTGACATCACTATCCGCAAGTAAACGTTCAATTAGATCATGGAAAGTGTGTCGTGACCGTGCTCGACTCCTACGTCCTTCGGTCTCAAACTCTTAGTTATAAATCTAAAAAATATGGCCTATATTTTCATGTAATAAAATAACATAACTTCACGCCTTTGTTACCCCAAGGTGTAGGCAGCGGCGTTTAAGCCTCGTCTCGCCGTTATGTTTACGTCTCAAATGGAATAGGTGGCGAACCTATTGCCATACCGGGCACCAAGTTTTCAGTCATCGATATTTATCACACATAACTTCAGAAAACAATTTCGAAAAGTCATTGGTGTGAGCCAGTTTCAGGATTCAAACCCGCGTCTTCCTGATTCAGAAGCGGGGTGCTTGACCATTGAACCACCGAGACATCATAATAGAGAGTTAATTTTAAGATTTTAAATTGTTTAAAATAATACGCACATTTACACCATCAATAGTTAAAGATGGCTTAATAGAACGAATACCGCTTTCTCAGTCATTAGTTATAATTACTTTTGTTTCTCTAAAAGGCATTAGTACTAGCTCTAATAAAATTTGATTTCGTGACTGCTCAATCACAAAAAAGATTACATGACCATTCACACGACGACTGTTCAAATGTTGGAACATTGAGTGATAAGGAAAGAGCACCTAAGTAACCAAAGTCAAACAAAATCATTTTCAAATAATTATCGCAAGAGTACTTGAAGCAAACATCAAATTTACCATAAAAACCATAATTTATTCGTCAAACCCAATGTACACAAGATATTATTAACCCTAAACATCCTTACTTATTATAAACACATATCAAACGTTCATTAACGAAGTTTTGTTAGAAGAAAAACAAAGTTAAGAAAAACATTTGTTTGCAGAATCTTCAATGTAATTCAGATTATTGCGTATCTCTTTATACAGACACTCGATTGTGAGTTATTATATTCTCCTGATACTGAGTAGTAATCAATATCAGTTTTGCAACTGACGCATCGTTTTTTGTATTTATTTGGTTTTATGAAGTCAAAAAGATATAACTGTAACAAAATTATAACTGTATATTACTCGTAGTATTATAAGAGAAAAACCAATGAAAAAATAGGCAAACTTTTTACAATTTTGCCCTATATGTTTGAATTTATGGAAATACTAAATCGATTTTAAGGACTTTTGGATTGATTTTGGACTGAGGATAGTAAATGGGTAGATCTATAAGGGGCACCCTAAGACCGCCTCCTCGTGCGTCCAGGTTCTCTTTCCAAGGCCGGTGCTCAGGCTCAGGGAGCACCGGCCGATGGACGGAATCAATTCAGTTAGGCCAGGGCCGCTGTGTCTTCAGAAGCGTAGCCCGCGAGAAAGAAAACGTCTATAAAAAAACCACTGCAACTAGATTCCCGAAAAAAGATGACCAGTAACACAATCCGTTAACCGTTAATCCGGAAGGGTCCCCGCATGGCGGGGTAGTCCCTCACGGAGGGCAGTCCCGATCCGTCGTCGTCTTTGCCCCCTGTCTGCCTTGTGTATACGAGGGAGAAAACCGATGCCAAATCAATAGCTGCAACCAACGACCATTGCTTGACAAACGGACCAGACAATGATGCTAATATGACAAAATCATCATCAGTTAACATCTGTAAAACCTTCTTTGCGAAGTTGGATGCAAACTTTAAAAAAATATGTGGAAGTAGTGGTTTGGTGTGGCTGATCCTTCATCTCTAGTCAAGGATTGCAATAGTTTTGGGCTCAGAAAAAAACATCGCAATTTAATAATCACCTCCCAAAAGATAAAAATACCTCCAAACTCACAGCAAGACTTCAATTCCACAATACAATAGCAGGGAAACAGGCTAACAGAGCTGGGTTAAGTGCGAGTTAGAAAAGGGAAGATCAAGACGTTGTTAAATCAATTCTACAACAAGACGAAAATGACAGCTATAAAGTGCACGTAATGAACTTAGAAATATAGAGCGAGTGTTAGCCACTTAGTATTATTGCGTATGTCAAACAGAATTGTACATATATTCGTCTACTGAGAGTTACAAAATAAATATTTATGGTGCGTAAAAATGCTCATATCTCGCAAATATCCCAACGGAGGGGAAGGGAATCAATTGATAAGTTGGTATACCCGTTATTCCCCGGTATGCGATACGTTTCAATTTGCTTTGCATCCAGAGTCTGTGATTGGATCAAATCGTGGCATAAATTCAAGGGAAACATAAAACTCGGATAAGTATTCAATCGTCTATTTGACGTTATTTTTAAAATTTTATTCATAAATATTTCTTGCCCACACCGTCAGTGACGTGGTTTTTTATTATAAAAATAACTTTTTACCACGAGATGATATATTATTATATTTTTACAATTTCTTTTCCTATTAACGTTTGGTTTAAAAATTCATAGCATTTAAAGAGTAGAATTTTTACATGTATGATTTTTAGTGCAAACCTTAAATTTAACGTGAGATAACTCAAAATTTTCATCACGCTTGGACGTTGAGAGCACAACTATTATAATTTATATACAAATACCAACATTCTTATAGCAAATAATGCAAAAAATACCTAAAACCCTAAATATATAATACGTAGAATCTAACCCTAAGGGTTGCTACCGATAATTGATTTGCCGCAGACCTTTCAAGTGAGTTTTTACCACAACAAAGGTCAAATTATACGCACACATACACATATTATTAGGCAAATACCAAATAGAAGGGTTCTTCTTAAAGAGGTAAACCACACTAATCGATAGTTCCCTGTGGTCGACAGCGTCTCTAGAATTCCCTCGAAAATTTTATCCCTAAATATTGTTTATATTAGAAAATCATACTAATACAAGGCTTAACTTTTAAATAATAATATTTAATATCTCAACAGCACATAATGACTGATGGGTATTTAATAATACACGGTGGAAAAATTCCGATTTTAAGAGCCACGCAGTTTGCTGCATAAATTAGCCGGCTCGATCGATTACGTCACGATTTCTCAGAATATCTACGTAAAGTGACTTATGCCTCTTTTTCATTGGTGAGAGAAGTATAAGGAGACTCACTCCTCTTCACTCGTACTTCCCATGCCACTCCATATCCCACGTTTAGGCTAGCTACGCAACTGTAACACTTTCTATGTTTCAAGTGTCTAATGCACACGTTACTTACCACCAGGTACACCGCTTGCTACTTGATCACTATCCTATATAAAACTTTTGTTCGCTTGTGTCCCATATGTTGGGTTTTTGGTGTTTTTGTTATTAACTGCTCTATCAAAATTGAACTACCTGATAGAAACTTAACTCTGACCTTTGATTTTTAATATGAGCTCGCTATTCCAAACCACAACTATGCTTTATAACGATATTTTAGGATACCTACCTAAGAGGATATTATTTTATATGTTTCACTATAACACGGTTACTTTTTGGGAGATTACAATAAACGTATATTTTTATGATAGTCAGTAGCGAAAGTGAAATTATTTTCAGGTGCCTCACGAACTTATATTGTAAGTTGATTGTGAGATCTCTATAATAAAAACAGCGTAATATTGCACTCGAGCTGCAAATTTATATAATAATATCAATATTAACTTAGAAATTTATTGAACAACACTGAGCTTTACGATTTCTTGAATGAAATAACAGATGAAATTGAGATATGTAGTTAAACTTTGGTCAATAGCTTTTGCCTTCTTCGTACCTTACAATTTTGATTTGAAAATTTGTGTTTTGTAAAGTGTAAGACTAAGAAGACCACGTCATGAGATTTTGTTCAATAACCGTGAATTCAGTAGGAGTAAATAATGTACTTGTACCAAACTGATATCTACATTACGTTTTTATCTGTTAATAATTAAAAATAAAATGTATGTAATACACACTTAAATACGAGTATAGCAGTTTTACTGGAGATAGCAACAGATCTATAAATAGTTTTGCTTTATTATTGTTGTAAATTCTTTTCAAATTCAAAATTCAAATAGTTTATTTTGCGGATAAGGGTACATAATAGGTATTAGTAATAGTCAATACAATGTCACACCGTATCCCACCACCAGGCATGCAAAAATTTAGGGATGATGAACTGATCTTATTCTTTATTAACGCTCTTTCATCTTAGTTATTTTTTTACACATGTCACCCGTTTATAATTGTATTAATAAGTATATATGAATATATATAATAATAATAATAATATCTTGGACACAATACACACAGCGCCCTCTAGTTCCAAGCTAAGCAACTCCATGCTTGTGTTATGGATACTAGTTAACGGATATTAATACACATATACTTTTTTTTTTGTAAATACATACTTATAATACATAGAAAAACACCCAGACACCACACAAATATTCATGTTTGTCACAAATATTTGTGCTCGGGTGGGAATCGAACCCCCGACCTCAATGCTGCAGCCAGTAGTTTTACCAATGCGCCACGAGGCCCGTCAGCCTATTTTTGCCCGGGCAAACTGGTCACTTCGTGTTAAGTGACTAGTGCTGCCCATAGACATCGGCAACACTGAGAGGGTGGGCCTACAGATACCTCTATTACAAATCAAAACACCACTACGTCGTTTTCTCGGCATGGATATATTTATCAGTAACCCAAACATGGGGATAGTTAACAAAACCATTTTAAATGTAATATTCCCATGTTATTCTCACACCCATAACTTTGAATTCAAAAGACGCTTTCTTAGTTCTCAATTGTTTATTCATGGGAAATGAAGGGTTAACAGTACCGCGAAGAGGATGTAAGTGAATTTAAGTTATTTATACTTTTCATTCAGCAAGGAAAGTCGTAGAAAAAAATGTTATCATAGTATCTGTGATCAATTATTTATGGGATAGGAGGGCAAACGAGCAGACGTGTCACCTGATGGTAAGTTATCAGCGCCGCCCGTGGACACCAGCAACATATATAGCATTACAGTTGCGTTGCCGACGTTTAAGGGAGTAAGATGGGAAAGGATGGGGAAGGGAGGTGGGCCTCCGGGTACCTCTCTCTACGAAACGCGGCATGTGCCACTCTACGTCGATCTTCTGAGAGGTCGTAGTATTTCACCGGTCGGGCTGGCCCATTCATGCAACGAACTGCTTGGCTCTACCACTGTCAAAATAGTACCACACATATAAGCAGTGTTTAATAAGAAACAAGTTTAAACCTGTTATTATTTGAGTCAGAAAGAAGTAGTGATGAATTATATAAGCCGTAATCCAATTAAGACAATTAGGTGTCACTCGTTTCAGTGGTCGTGCGATCGAATCTAAGCTTCACACAAAGATTTCTAAAAATCATTTTCGGAAGTTTAGTATGATAATATCCATGACTGACAACATTGTGCCCGTTGTATGGCAATAACCTATTGCCACACAATGGGCACAATTGTATGTCAATAGGTTGCGTTACCTATTAGATTACAGGTCCGTGCTGAAAAATCATGGGTCATTTGAACCAGTCGGTGACCTATCTAGAACGTTATAAGAGCATAAAATAATATGATTCAGCACTATGCCTTCACTTGTATGCTATTGAACTGAGTGCAGGTGAGAATTCAAAAGTACTTAAGTAATAAATAATAGTAAGTAAAATAAAAAAATAAAAAATAAATAAAAATAAAAAAGTAGTAAATAAATTCTTACCATGGATAAATTCATGAAAAATAATAACAAAACGCCCAGTGCCTTAAAAAAAAATGGTGCGCCACGAGGTCGGAGTTTTCTTTTTACTTTCCGACATTTCCAGGTTAAATTTGATCATTTGATTTTTTACGGCATCACTTTCATGCTATTTCAATACTGCTTCTAAACCATTATTCCGCAACGCCGTACAATAATCAAGCGAAAAAGGCGAAAGTATCGAGGGTTCTCGGAGGGAATACTTACCTGTACTCAGTTGGACATCTTACAAGTGACGTCTTAGTGCGGAATCATATCATTTTATACTCTTATATCGTTCTAGATAGGTCCCCCGCTAGTTCAAATGACCCATGATTTTTCAACACGGGCCTGTAGTCTATATTTGAAATGCAAAAAAAACTTATACGATGTGTATCCTATTTGAACCTGCTGTTTAAAAATAATCTTTCCAGCCAGTGTTTGTTCTTAGTTTTGTCAATATTTAAACTCACACGAATAATTACCAGAATATAGTGATATTCAGCTGTAATATATTACAACTGTAATCTATTACAATACAAGCGTTTTAGTATGCAAATGATCTCGACAGCTCTTTATGTTTATTTGATGTGTGATATCAATCTGTTGAAATGTGACGTTGTGATAATGTCTCGCTAATTACCATCAGATATTATCTTGTTCAATATTTGAAACGCGAGACGGCGCTAGTTGCAAATATTAATGTAATGTAAATGATTGATATACGAGCAGACGAGAATCGATGGATTAATGGTAAGAGTAATCTAACTTGTAATGTTAACATAGTCTGCAAAGTTTTGGTTAAATCTCAGTTATTTTAGCAATCATATACACGATTATATAATGCCATCATAATAATATATATTGTACGCAGAAGGAGAGATAAATTTTAAAGTGATAATAAAAAAAATATATGTCTATTCATATTTAAAATCATAAAACATGTATAAGAGAAATGCTTTCAGATATAGCATCTTATATCATGGCAGATAAAGTTATACTTTTGTAACCGTATAGTAGTTAAAATGAACTCACTCCCAGAGCGATGAAAATTTGTCGAACCCAAATGATTAAGACCACTGTCAGATGACCCTCACGTTGGAGTCAAACTTTTTTAATAAAACGTGCGTTCTTATCCATCTATCCCGACACATTTGTATGCCGTAACCAAAAAAAATATTCTTTCCCGCGATAGATATTATTTTTAATGACTTCTAAAATTGTGCTATATTTTGAATTTCATCTGACCTAACACTTAGGATAAAAGGCATTAAAATAACACTGATCTTTATTGTTTTCTGGATATCATTTAAGTTTTTTGGGAAATACAAAAATATTATTTATCTAAAATGTATTTGGGATATTCATATCATCTATAATCAATCAAAATCAAAATCTCATTTATTCAATTCAGGTCATTAAAGACACTTATGAAGGTCAATATTTTCAATCCGCCAATTCGATTACTTACGTCCTGAGAAGAATTGGCAAGAAACTCAGGGGAGTCCTTTTTTTTTGTTTTTACTTAATTATAAGTAAACTAAATTACAAATTATTAGAATAATTTATAGAGCAAAATGAGGTTCCTCGCGTCAAACTTAGGACACAGTACGTTAATATTCTTTGGACTCTTGAACAGACCAGTCCCCACAAACAGCACCCGTTCACGAGCATGACCCATATCTCAGCCATCGCCTCCCTCGCCATATTTTATGGAAGGTGGCGACCCGATCAACGACGCCGCCATAAGCAAGGACTTTTCAGTGAGCATGTCTTATTCAAGATCCCAGACAAAACAAAAAAAGAAATTAGTAAGCTTGCCGGTGAGAAACGTCATATTGCACACGATCTTACTAATTAACAGTAATGTTTAGTTAGCAGATTAACAATATTTTGCCACAGCAAATACAAACAATATAACACAAAAGAAGCAATTCAATTCCAAACGGTTTTTTCATTGATATAATCTGCGATACAGTAATAAGCCCTTGAATATAGTCTACTTCTCAATATTTTATCCTTTAATAATCAATATTTTATCCTTATTTTAACCACCGAATTATGAGTACGACAATCAATATGAATACTACCCTTATTTTCCTGTGATTTTCTATGGAAGGATTCGTTTTAACTCAAACAAATTTGGCTTTGTGCCTACAAACAAATATAAGAAGTAGCAAGAATCCTTACAAAATAGTCAGTCACGTCTCGAAGTTGGGGAAGAAAATTCTATTCGCACTTCTGACATAATAAAATGAGTACCTCCTACTACTACCTTCTGAGTAGTTTTAACATGACTAATTTATTAAGTATGAATAGTTCACTGCAACTGCACAAGTTTGATCAAATACCTGGGGGCGGGAAACTTGCCATGTTCTAGTATCTCACGATACCCAAGTTGAAGAAATACTTCTTACAAAAGTGTTCCTACTATGGTAGGAGTTCCTAATTTAGTTGGTATCTGTGAGGGAATTTCATTTCTTGTGATATTTTAAATGCAAAAGCAACACTGTATAGATTATGATGAAATGGACAGATGAGTAGGATAATCATATGGGGAAAAAATTGTGGTATTTTAATAATAATAATATCTTGGACACAATACACACAGCGCCCTCTAGTTCCAAGCTAAGCAACTAAATGCTTGTGTTATGGTAACTAGATAACATAACAATTCTGCAGTCGGTAGTTTTACCAACGCACCACCACCATTTAGTTTTCAGAGATTTTCTCTCTATCTATACTCTTAAATGAATGAATTGAGCGTGTTGTGCTCAGTCCAGTGTATAGTTTTTTAATGTATTAGTTAGCATCTATGATGCGTTTGACTTCAGGATAAATGGCGTGACGCTGCAATGTCAATCTGTCTCTGAGATCCTCCTCGACTGTGGTTCCCCTACTTTTGCGTGCTCTTTGGTATTGGCGACGAGCGACGAAAACCACCCTTCGCAGTCGGTCTATCTCTTCGTTCCACCAGTAAACAGAGCCCAACTCGGGGCATTGGAATTTTATCATACCCTGGAGTAAGTAAGTAAGAAGTACGCTGCAATATTATGATGAACATCCGATAATTGAATTAGCGTCGAGGAAAATGTACTACGGAACGTCCAACTTAATTATAATAGAGTGTTCCAAAACTTTGTAAAACGTCTGAATTAAAAAGTATACTTTACACTTTATGGTCTTCTAGAGTGTTGTTAAATGATATATAAAATATTCCGATTGTGGTGTATTTCACACTGAAAGTTTGAACAATTTACATACATACATAACTTCACGCCTTTGTTACCCGAAAGTGGAGGTAGCGGCTGTTAAGCCTCGTCTCGCCGTTATGTTTACGTCACAAATGGAATAGGTGCGAGACTATTGCCATACCGGGCATAAATCGCTTTTATCGCTTTTTAGTAATAGAAGTACTGTTTTCAAATACGTAAAGATTTTGTGGTTTACGTTTCTAGAAATCGGTTTAACTTTTTTTTTTTAAGTATTTTTTTTCACGAGTATTAGTGATATTTATGAGTTGTGAACTTTGATAGCAGTTACTTTATTTACATGGCTTTCAGTTTATTAAATATATGATCAATAATTACAAGTCCGTTTTTTTAAATGGTTAATATTTTTAGGGAGCTATAATTGCCATAAATAGGTACTTAGATAAAAGAGTATGATAATACTTGCTAAGTATTTATATTTATGTAATTATCAAGGATAGACCCAATAACACTGCAGCCCGAATGAAGGCCAATCGTAGCATGGAAACTATTGCAGAAAATAAAAAAACATTTTTTGCAGAATTATGTCCTAACTCCTAATCGTTTAAGCGTTCTGTAGCTTCATCATCAGTACAGCAGTATTAGAAGTTGATTCAAGCATACCTCCCAAGCAACACGTTATTCATATATACTACTAAACAGTTTCCATCGACTAACTGCAGTACTGTCTCCCAACTCCTAACCGTTAAGGAGTTCTGTGACTTCTTCATCAGCATAGCAGCATCAGGTGTATATTCAAGCATATTTCACAAGCAACACGCTAGCCCTACTTAGTACTAAGTAGTTTCTGTCGATCAATTGCAGTGCTGTCTTCAAACTCCTAACTGTTGAGGAGTTTTGTGGCTTCTTCATCAGCACAGCAGCATCAAATGTTGAAACCATAAATAATATCCCTAAGACATCACCATTACGTAACAAAAACACCATACTTGCATACAATTTTTGGTGGATGCCTTCGATTTCTCCTGGTTCCCATCATCAGATCCTGACCTGCTGAAAATGGGACAATCTCGGAGGTAAACACTATACAAAGAAAAAAAAACTTTTTGAAATCCGTCCATAATTGACGAAAATATCGGTGAACATTCATAAAAAAATATTACACATACAGACGAATTGAGATTCTCCTCCTTTTTTCGAAGTCGGTTAAAAGCAGCCTCACGATATAATAAAAAATTAAGCGATTCTGCAGACGTAGTGCTTCTGTGATTTTGGAACGAGCGGCATTTCACTATGAATCGAGGACTGCTAATGCTGACAGCTCGGTGAAAATTAGAGATATGATAATAATTTGCAAATATTGTTTGGCGTTGAAATACAATGATCTATGTACTGTTATATGTTGTGCCGGAGCCAAAGTAAAATTATCACAATTGGAGCCACCAGCAGATCCTTTAAGTTCTTTTGTTTCTAGGATTGGAAATAATTCTAAGTATTTCTTGGCCAATCATTTCTTTTACTCTATTTACGAAATGCATGTTTGTATATTCATTTATTATACATAAATATGATATTTACACCAAAATAATATTTTTTTTGAATCTTTGCCTATCTGTTAGTTCAGGCTAATCTTTGTAGTGGCTGGATCGATTTTGATGGGACTTTTTGTAGGTAGCTATTAAGAACTAACTTAGGCTTCTTTTATTTTAGAAAAATTATTTTATTTCCTCATATAATGCTTTTGAGGCGAAACAAAGTTCGCCGGGTCAGCTAGTATTAAATAATATAAACCTGCATGCAAAACTATTTTAATTAGTTTTACAATGATATTTGTTAATTTAATTACAGCGCTATCTATTGACAATAAAACTAAACTATTGAAACCGTAATTAGGGCGCATTGTTGTCAGAGTCCGACCAGCTTCATTTGTGGTTAACCTCAACAACCAACCCATTCAGATTTATGGAGTTTTCATTCAAGATTTACGGGCATCATTTGTTATTCACTATCTACTGTCCAATCACAATTTATGACATACTTTTCGCTATGTTTTTATACAAATAAATAAACTATTTCACTGCAATATCTTGACAGCACTGTGTACTGTTTTGACAATTTCAAATTTCGTGAGTTGTTACACTTTCTCTGAGTGTGTTTCATAGTGTAGGTTACTAAATTTTAGCATGTCTGACGGTTGGTGCCTTCTGTTTTTAGTCAACTTTACGTATTAGCTGACTGTCTTCGTGAATAATATTTTATTCATAATGTATTGTTTTAGCTGTTTACAAAATCCAAATATGAAATTAAGGACATTTCAAAATAACATAATTTTATTCAATTAGAGTTAGTAGAGCCAAGTGGTAGGTAGTTCGATGCATTAATGGGCCGGCTCGACCGCTCAAATACCACAACCTCTTAGAGTGTAGAAAGTAAAGTGCGGTGCACCATTTCGTATTTGGAGGTAAAGAAGAGATTGAGCTTTTACAAAAATATGTAAATTTACTTTAAAATCTATTTTATTTGAAAATTTTGGTATTCACGTTTCGGGTTTCTAATATAACATAACTTCACGCCTTTTCTACCTGAAACTGTAGGCAGCGGCATGTATCACACATAACTTCCGAAAACAATTTCAAAAAGTCATTAGTCTGAGCCAAATATTATTTTTTTTTGTAGTTAAAATAGTGATGTCAACACAAAATTGAATGTATTATTATAATAAAAGAATTAAATAAGAAAATCAAATAAATATTTTGTGAAACCAGTTGCTGGCGACCCGTATATCTGGACCGATACGACCTAAGAATCTTCTAGAAATCAGTGTATTTTTATCTTAAAGACCGTAGTAGTAACACCTTTTTTATTCATTTGTCACAATAATAAGTATAGATTTTTTACATAAAATCAAAATGTAGGCTTTAAAATTGAAATACAGCTTTATATGTACTCGTCTCTCTAATATCTAAATCTCTTTCAAATATTGTTATTAAAATGATATTACATACGCTATTTTATATACAATTTAACAGACTTAGGTTTATAACTAAACTAAACGTTAGGAATATTTATTGTTTCGATGTTGTTAGTTTTTAATTTCTTGAAAGCCTTTTTTCTAAGACAAGTCAACATCACGACTAAGAGAAGACATTAACTGAATGAACATAAGTAATCACGACATTGTACAGAAACAATTTTGCATAAAGTTTTCAATCATTTTTCACACATAATTTCCGAAAAGAGCTTCGAAAAGTCATTGGTGTGAGCGAGTGTGAGGATTCGATCCCGCGACCTCTAGATTAAGAAGCGAGGTGCTCGACCACTGGACCACCGAGACATACCTTATAGGAAAATACTCAATAACTGTATCGTACCGCAAGCACTTGTCATTTTAATTCACTAAATAATTTTTAATTATTCTAATCATGATTCTATTTATATGGAATTGCATTTTTATTATTACCACTGAAATTTTGAAATATTCAGTTTCTTTGCCAAAATAATAGGCTAGTAAATAAACAGGTCAATTAGATTAGTCCTAAAAGGTTTAGTATAAACTTACAATATATTAGGTCGGGGAAAAAGTCTTTTCGCATAACGTAGGTATAAACTTATTATAAAATTTCTTTGACTGTACTATTTGTGTCTGGCTGGTTTTGGTAACATTAAAAAGGTTACATTATAAAGAAAAGAAAAAAATAAAAAAAAGTTGTTTCCCGCTATTTTTCATTTGTTTTTCTCTCCGTAAAAATGAGTGAATCTAATGAAGAAATTCGATACATTTTAAAATTTTATTATAAAAAAGGCAAAAATGCAACTCAAGCAGTGAAAAAAATTTGTGATGTTTATGGACCTGATGCAGTGTCAGTAAGAGTAGCACAAATTTGGTTCAAACGTTTTCAGTACGGAAATTTTGATGTTAAAGATGCACCTCGCTCTGGTCGCCCTGTTACGAATAAAATGGACGCCATTTTTGAAAGAGTGGAGCAAGATCGGCATATTAGTAGTTACGATGTAGCTGAAGAACTGGGAATTGACCACAAAACAGTTTTGACCCATTTGAAGAAAGCTGGTTATACAAAAAAGCTCGATATTTGGGTGCCACACGAGCTCACTGAAAAGAAACTTAATGAACCGTGTACTCATTTGCGATTCATTATTGAGACGTAATGAAACCGAGCCGTTTTTGAAGAGATTGATAACTGGCGATGAAAAGTGGATCACGTACGACAAGAACGTGCGAAAAAGGTCGTGGTCGAAAGTTGGCCAGGCTTCACAGACTGTGGCCAAACCTGGCCTAACACGAAATAAGGTGATGCTGTGTGTATGGTGGGATTGGAAGGGCATTGTTCATTATGAGCTTTTACCGTCCGGCAAAACCATCGATTCTGATCTTTACTGCCAGCAACTGATGAAATTAAAGGAAGCAGTCGAGAGAAAACGGCCGGAATTGATCAACAGGAAGGGTGTGGTCTTTCATCACGATAACGCTAGACCACACACATCTTTAGCCACTCAGCAAAAATTAAGAGAGTTCGACTGGGAGGTCCTAGTGCATCCACCATATAGCCCTGACCTTGCGCCTTCAGATTTTCACCTGTTTCGGTCTCTTCAGAATTCTTTAGGTTCTGTAAGGTTGACCTCAAGAGAGGACTGCCAAAACTATTTGTCCCGTTTTTTTGATCAGAAGTCCCAAAGTTTCTACAGTAACGGGATAATGTCTCTGCCCACAAAATGGCAGAAAGTTATTCAACAAAACGGTACATATATATTGTAAATAAATGTAAATAAACTTTGAAAAAAATGTCTTGACTTTTCATACAAAAATACGAAAATACTTTTTCCCCAACCTATTATATAAATTATTATTAATACACTTGTAGCACATGTACATAAGCAAATTTAAATTTTCATTATAGCATTCTTTGAATTCGTACATTTTTCTTATTAAATTGTCAATTCCAATATGTAATAAGTTTTTCGTTTAATTTTTGGATTTTTTTTCTTGTTCCAACATTTTGTAACATTAATTAGAAAGTTGCATTCTAAATAAAGGATTTGTTTTGTTTTAATTGAATTTGGACGTTATACATGGGGCAAATTAAGTGGTCAAAAGAATATCAACTAGACTTTCTTATATAAAATTATAAGTAAACTCCTCAGCCAGATTTAAAACTTGAAAACATTATTTGATATTTTTCACAGTGGTAGCCAAGCAGCTCCTCGCATGAATGAGCGGAAAATACCACGACCTCTAAGAACATCGACGTAAACTGGTACATGCCGCCTTTGGCTTAGTGAGGGAAGTCTCCGGAGGCCCACCCTCATTCCCCCATCTCATCTCACTCCATTGACAGCCTTCAACGTAATTGTAACCGTTGCTTGTCATCAGGTGACCCGCTTGCTCGTTTGCCGAGAAATTGAGAATTCCGAGAAATTGGTGTGAGTTGAATCAAAAGCGGGGTGCTCGACTATTAGACCACGGAAACTATTTGAATAAATTATTTACTTTTTTATGGAATAGAGGGCAAACCTGCAAGCGGGTCTCCTGAGACAAGCTATAGCTTAATAAATATCTATGAACTTTGTGCCCGGTGTATGGCAAAAGATTCGCCGGCTATTCCATTTGGGAAGTAACAAAACGATTTGACGAGCAGCTGTCTATACCTTCGAGTAGAAAAAAAAGGAAGTTATGTTACGTTAACTTATTTATAAAGAAATCCAGTTTAACTGTAACTTTACGTCTTTAATAGCTGAAAGTGTAGGCAGCTGCAATTGATTCTTCTCATTCATTCTGAAACATCTCAATTACGTACCTACTCAACGAAACGTCCAAATTTATGAAATCATTTCATTAATTGCATTATCAAACATTATTTTAAATCGTACCACAAAATCTTTAAAAACTAAATAACAATAATAACCTATACATATAGTCTAAAAAACCTCTATTTGAACAAGCAAAGACTTGAATAAAGAAATGTCCTCTTCTGTATTCTTAGCAAATATTTGTGCGTAATACGATATCTAACCAAACTTAAAACAACCAACTAACAAGGAACAAACTTACTCGAGTGGCTTAACTTAATGCATATATATTCTACGTACCGAAACCAATACAATAAATACTGTTTGTTTTGTCTTTTGAGTACTGGATGAGATTTTTCTTAAGAACTCTGTATCAAGAGAACTGATCATGTACGTATACTTACTTTATAGTACTAAGACCAGTTCTACAATAAGACTAGCTTTGTAATGGTATTCTCGTGCTGTTTTGTGTGTTGTCTGTTTTTTTTTATTTCACAACCTAATTACTTAATTAGTTCTTAGCACTATTTCAATAAAATAGGAAAAATATATTTAGGTAACATAACAGCTGCTAAACTCAACAATAAATTGTAATAAAGTAGATATTATTATAAGATATCTATCCGAAGGCAGTGGCAATTAAATGTCGTTTTGCGTAAACCTCTATAAGAACGGTATAAATTTTAATGAAAAATAAATATAATTTAATAAAACCCAACCACGACATATAAGTATGTATGTTATGGTTGGGTTTTACAAATCCAGGGAGAATTAAGCGTTCAAATAATTATTATACTTTTCAAATCGATTTTTGAAAATATATCGATAGTTGACATACGGTACTCAAGAACAAAAACAATGACAACATAACACTTCCTTAATGGCAGTCAAGTAGAAAGAGGCCATTTAATATTTTCAGGTTTTTGCATAAATGACCCGGCTCGACAGGTGAATACCACGGCCTTTCTGCATATCGGCGCTAAGGGCTAATGCTGCGTTTCATTAGGTGAGTGTCGTCCGGACACCGGTAACGCAACTGTAACCATATTTGTGTTACAGGTGTACTTGGGTGGCCATCTGGTGACCTGCTTACTATTTCATAAAAAAATTATAAGTTTAGCAATATTCCTGAGTTTAGCAATCTATTGGCAACACCTACTAAATAGATACCTACCAATGATTGTAGATTACTCAAGCAATCACAATTTTGTAATAAAAAACGCAATAAAAATGCAGTAAAGTCCTGATTGTTTCCTACCATTACAAGTAAAATCCGAGTTATTTTTAATCAAACTTTGCTTTCTAGATGATAAAAAAATCCTATTCCCGTTTTGAAGTGAATAATTACTTATTTACTTAAGACATTTGTGTATGAAAGATTTAATGTTTTGTGTGTATGAAGTTAAGTAATATTAACAATTTCATTTGCAATCCACAGATCTGTTTTAATCGAAGGGAGAGTATTAAATGAGATAACTTATTTGCTGATTTGATTTAAGATACAAAATGATGAGTATTCCGTTTTCCTATAAAAAAACAATACTTAGATTCTTCTATTTGATAATGGCGTACCGTTTTTATTAGGTTTTATTTATTTACGAGTATTTGATTGTTTTTTTTATTTGTTTGTAATTTTTAAAACACAGAACAAACATTCTTTTAATAATTCTCTTGTAACCACAATTTTTTTATTTCTCGATTATGATCACTTAAAAAAATAAAAGAAAAACATCTTATCATTGTTCCGAAGTAATATTAATTTTGTATTTCATATGATCCCAGCAAATGTTTTAACTTCTTTGAGAATAATTTATAATTCAATTAAAACAGTTCAAGTAATTAGCAGATGTCATATTATTAGGTAGTTTAGTTTCAGAGCACGTTTAATACTTTAACATCTTGTACCTTTATCTAATATAAGGAAATTAAATCCGCCCTATTAGTACACAGGCCGCTACCTGTAATTGTTAACTGAAACACATGAAGGTAAACTTTGTAGGCAAATGAAATCACGTGCCTCTGTAAGCATTTGGGAATATGACGTAAGTTTGATTAAAATGTTGAAGATAACAGCAAACCTTAAGATTATAATTACGAATAGGTTTAAGTCTCACTGTAAAAAACGCTATATATGTCACTATACGTCGTTTTTGTGGGAGATTGTGGTATTTGACTGGTCGAGCGGGCACGTTCATGCAGCAAACTGTGAGGCTCTACCCGAATATATTTTTTTGGAAACTGTTAACAAACGGCGCTCTTTTTTCTTTATATTTTTAAATATTTAATATTAAAATGCAGGTTAAAAGAAACAAATCAAGAACTCAATTCGATCACAACATTAATACGTAGAACACATTCACATAGCACACCGTCGTAAGTAATTACGACATTGTACAGAAACAGCTTCTTGCTTCCACTTCGCAGAATTACACTTTATTCGCTATACACCTTCAAGTATATAAACTTACAATGTAGAAGCCATTAGCAAATTGTACTTTTATGACAATGTTGGAAACTTTCTTTTTGTATCTATGACTATATAAACTTTAATTGGAACCTCAAGTTTAATTAGATTTTGACATATAACATTGACTTTGGATAAACTTTGAAATGAGTGAAGGTGTAAAAAAAAGTTCACTTGTTATATGACTATGTCCTACATAATTATTTAAGAAGTTTTAGGTTAATAAGATAAATATAGTTGGAGGTAAATTCAATATATTATAATTTAAAATTACATCGTATTTTGTTCAGTTCCCATGACTATATCTCCTGATACATTCTAAATTAGAGTTTGATCAAATTTTATACAAACTTAGTTCCATTTTGTGAGTGGAAGTATTTTAAAAGTTGTTTTTGCTATCTAAAAGTTATTACAAAATATTGCATACATTTCATATTAGCATAATATCCCTCAAGAACAACAAGTTTTTACTCAGAGACCTTGCTCGATTGTATACAATTTGTCTTTTAAAATTAATCCCAATTTCTCTGATCCCAACAACAAACTTTGAAAATTCCAAGTTGACCGCTATTCTTTGACAAAAAAGTCACAAGTATTAAATTTATAAAACTTTTTCATGCAAAGTCAGAGTAATGAAGGGATAATGTTCTATTGATATTTTAATTTTGTTCTTGTTGACTTAAAACGAGTTTAAAAATAATATTTTATGGATTTGAAATAGGTAATTATAAATTTCAATCATTTAGTAACTCGTGTCATAACACACCAAATGATCAAATTTGACGAATTGAGGCAAAATCAGGTGGCTCCAGCATCGTGTATTAAGAGTGTATTTTTGGCATTAACGGATAGAGATGAGATAACCTTCTTAATAGTCAAATCCATTTTTATAGCCAACAGATTCCCAAATATGTCCAAGAAAACAGCAGTTGTCTTTATCGTGAGAAACTACCATTCGTATGTCAAGTCGTGCTGTTTACTTAATATTCTTCATAAAATGCATCACTTGTGCTTTGCCATACGATATTGCATGCAAACTTTTGTGTTTCTGTACTATATTTGTGTACGTGTTTCAAATAAACGAGCGTGTTTTCTGTAATATATTCACGATGTCATATTTTGTGGGCAATGTTTTCAGTCTACGATAGAAATAGACTGTGCTTTGATAGAACCGTTCTGTTATTAGGTATATGTGTGTTTTGATATTATTTTTAATTGACTCCAAAAGACAAGGTATACCTATTTTTACCTATTTTCTTACTCTAACTACTTACTTACTTCATAAACGGCTGCAATATTTTGTATATACAAACAAGTTTCAGTTTCTTCAAGAGCTGGTGAATATATGATTGGAAGATAGGAGTATGTACGTAACCTCAAGCCTTTTTCTATCCGAAAATATAGGCAACGGCTCTTAAATTCTCGCCTCATCGAATCATTAGGTTTCGTCCCGATTGAATTGGTGGCGAACCTATTGCCATACACCGCGCACAAAATTGACAGTCACCGATAATCATCACACATAACAAAAATAATTCCGAGAAATCATTGGTCCGAAATCGAAAACAGAAGTCATGAATCAGAAGCGAGAGAGATCGATCACTAGACACCCAAGACTTTTATTGGACCACCTCGGTCTAGAGAAGGTGGAAAATGAAACTTTTCAGCTACTTACGTAATGATTGTTGATGTCTGCATAAAATACACAGCAAGTTAATAGAAAGCACCGCCATATAGAATTTAAAATTGACTTATGTACCTATTGTATAAAACGAAATATTTAATCTGGCGTTAGGAGAAAATATTGGTCTTATTTTCATAAATTAAAGAATATTAAAAGCATATATTATAACTAAGTTCAATTTTTTGTGCTTTCACAAACACGAAATTTAGTTAATTAAAATAATTAACTCACATCATCACTCTCAGTCAGCCGGGAGCGAAATAAAAACATATGGCTGACAAGCTTACACAGCACAAAACCGAAGGCTGGCGGTATAACCATCCCAAAAACATTGGTCAACCTAAATGTTCGTGGTAGGGACGGGCAGCAGCGTCCTTATCTATAAGAGGTTTACCCCTGCGGTCTCCAACCCGTTTGCCCAGCGTGGGGACTATGGGCATAAACCTCCCTATGGAAAAAGCAGCAATACAACGGCCCCCAGTTCCCGGTGGTCCCGCTATTCCCGGTCAAGGCAGCGGTCGTGGTAACGGTGGGACAGGGGGTGCGAAGAATCTCCGGGTTACGGCAGGCTGCCAAAAACAACTACTCGTGGCCACTTATAATGGACGCAGTCTTCGGCTGGACCAACATCTCACCGAACTCGAGGTGGAGCTGGGTTGCTTGAACTGGCATATTCTAGGGTTATCTGAAGTCCGGCGAGAGGGGGAGGACACGATAACCTTACAGTCAGGCAACTTACTCTACTTTCAGAAAGGTGACCAGCTCTCCCAGGGGGGTGTCGGTTTCCTCGTTCACAAGGACCTCGTTAGCAGCGTTGTGGAGATCAGTAGTGTGTCGACCAGGGTAGCGTACCTTGTACTGAAACTCACCAACAGGTACACCCTGAAGGTAATACAGGTATATGCGCCGACCTCGACATACTCTGACGAGATAGCGGAGGTGATGTACGGATATTACGAAAGCAATACATTGTACCGCCAAGGCTCACTACAACGTTGTTATGGGGGACTTCAACGCCAAAGTGGGAGTACAAGAACGCGGCGAAACGAAAATCGGTCCATATGGCTTGGGGTGCCGGAATCACAGGGGCCAGATGCTGGTCAACTTTCTGGAGTCTGAAAGGCTTTTCTTGATGAATTCATTCTTCAAGAAGAGTCTCCACAGGAGGTGGACTTGGCGAAGCCCCGATTTGGTGACAAGGAACGAGATAGATTTTATAGGATTTTAACGGATAGTAAGCATATATTTAGAGATGTCTCTGTGATCAACAGGTTCAATACTGGAAGTGATCACCGACTTCTTCGAGGCTGTCTAAATATTAACTTAAAAACTGAAAGGACCCGGAAGATAAGGTCTATTATCCGACCTACACCACTCCAAATAGCCGAAACCGAAAAGTTCCAAATGGAACTTAAAAATCGATTCGACCTGCTGGAAACCACAGGCAACGTGGACGAAAAAGCTGACACTGTGGTCAACACGCTGAGGAAAGTGTCTTAAAGGCTGTTCCCGAGATCGCAGAAAAAGGAGTCCAAGCTCTCTGCCTTGACACTCGAGCTGATGAGGCAAAGGCGAGAAACTCCATCCGATCAGCTGTCTTCGTCAGAATGGAAAAGCCTAAACCAGCGCATTAGAAAGCTGATGCGGCGCGACCTTCGTCGATCGAATACGCGAGCAATCGAAAACGCGATCGACCGCAACAAAGGGTCGAAAGTGTTCGCTCAGCAGTTGGAAGGTCCCATCTGACGAAGCTGAAAACGTATCGTCACCTCTAGGCCCAAGATTCTCGCAGAGATCGAATCTTTTTATGGGCTTCTTTATTCCACACGGATGACCAAGCCAACTGGACACAGCGATGATGACCACAGAGCCCCGCTAACGCGTCACTATAGTGAAGACATTCCCGATGTCACTGAAAGCGAGATTAGGTCGGCTCTCGGGCAACTCCAGAACAACAAGGCACCCGGTGATGACGGAATTACTACAGAGCTTCTAAAAGCCGGCGGGAGTCCTATCCTAAAGGAATTAGCAAGCCTTTTTAATTCCGTCATACACCAGGGCATAACACCACAGGCTTGGAGCAGGAGTGCGGTGGTGTTGTTCTTCAAAAAAGGTGATAAAACCTTACTGAAGAATTACAGACCCATCTCACTCCTGAGCCATATCTACAAGTTGTTCTCGAGGGTCGTCACGAATCGTCTCGCTGCAAGACTCGACGAATTCCAGCCTCCGGAGCAGGCCGGGTTTCGAAAAGGCTTTAGCACGGTGGACCACATCCATACTGTTCGGCAGATTGTACAGAAGACCGAAGAGTACAATCAGTCGCTGTGTATGGCATTCGTGGACTACGAAAAAGCCCTCGACTCCATCGAAACTTGGGCAGTTCTGGATGCACTGCAGCGATGTCGGATTGACTGGCGTTATATCGAGGTGCTGAGATGCTTGTATGACACCGCCACGATGGTTGTCCAGATACAGGACCAGGCGACGAACACCATCGAGCTGAATCGAGGTGTAAGACAGGGAGATGTTATATCTCCCAAACTTTTCACCAATGCTCTGGAGGACGTTTTCAAGACACTGGATTGGACTGGACAGGGTATCAACGTGAATGGTGAGTACATCTCGCATCTTCGGTTTGCCGACGACATCGTTGTAATGGCAGAGTCGCTGGAACAGTTAAGCGGAATGCTGCGCAGCCTGGACGAGTCCTCCCGGCGTGTCGGTTTGGGCATGAACTTGGACAAGACCAAGGTCATGTTCAATGAACATGTCGTGCCCGGACCGATAAGCGTCGAAGGGTCAGTTCTCGAAGTCGTAAATAAATACGTCTACCTAGGCCAAATCATCCAGTTAGGTAGACGAAACTTCGAGAAGGAGGCCGAAAGGAGGATTCAGCTTGGTTGGGCTGCATTCGGCAAACTACGTCGAGTCTTCAGCTCGCCTATACCGCAATGTCTGAAGACCAAAGTCTTTGACCAGTGCGTCTTACCGGTGATGCCTACGGTGCCGAAACGTGGACACTCACGGTGGGGCTAGTCCACAAATTTAAAGTCGCTCAGCGAGCTATGGAGCGGGCTATGCTCGGGGTATCTCTGAAAGATAAACTCAGGAATGAGTATATCCGCCAGAGAACTGGAGTAACCGACATAGCTCGTAGAATAAGCTCGCTGAAGTGGCAATGGGCTGGTCACATCTGCCGAAGGACCGACGGTAGATGGAGTAAGAAGGTCATAGAGTGGAGACCGCGTCTTGGCAAACGTAGCGTAGGACGCCCACCAGCCCGATGGTCAGACGACCTCAGAAAGGCTGCTGGGAAAGACTGGATGCGGAAGGCAGAGAATCGGATGTTGTGGCGCACATTGGGAGGGGCCTATGTCCAGCAGTGGACTGCAATAGGCTGATGATGAAAATAATTAAACAAAAATCTTAACTGTAAACGCTCTCGCAAAATGTTATTCATTCCATTTATATAAATAAAGTCATTCAAAATCTTTATTTAACCTGTACTAATAACTGCTCTTATATATGCTCCATAACTGTTCTTAATTCCATTAATTACTTCTCCAATAAAACTCTTAACTAAATAATTAGTTACGATAAATGTTACTCTGCCAACTGTAATTGGTTCTCCGCCAATTTATTTGTTTGATCTTACCCGATTTATTGAAAGTACTTTTATTCTTGTATATGTAGGCATTAGTAATTAATATATCAAATTGATTGATCTAGTTTTGTAAAATTAGATTAAAACGATTTCGAAAACTGGATTAGTTTTAATATTTCGTCGTACCTCGCACTGTGCGCACATTTGAAACATTACTTTTTCTAATATTCTAACCATATGTTATATTTTAAAGCAGTATCTACCGTTATTTTAGTGACTAAAACTTCTTATTCTCTGAAACTTCTCAGTTATTTTTCTTGTGAAGTTGTAATCCGGATTTATATGCGGTTTATATACGGTATATATATTTATATACGGTTATGGGCTTATACCTTACGGTATAAGCCCATAACCTTACCTTAATTGTCCCCTTCCTTAAAGACTGGCAATGCAACTGTGATCCTCATGGTATTATCATGAACTAAGTAAATACCACATGCAAAGTAATGCACATGCTCGTTCGTTCCCATAAAAAAACATTTCTAAGTTTGTCATTGAAATGAGTCAAAGCGAACAAAAACCAATCTTTCAGTAAATAATCCAAACAATTTATTTGTTGTTTTCTTGTTCTTTTACATGTCCATATGAAATTAAACTTAAAATTGCAATTAAGTTTAATTTCATATGGTAATTAATTAGTTTCTATAGTTATAAATACAAAAAGAAAGTTTTGAACATTATCACAAAAGCACAATTTGCTAAAGAACAAATAAATGGTCTGTGTACTGGAAACAAGAAGTTGTTTTGTACAAAATAATTTAACATAACTTCACGACTTTTCCTACTCGAAGGTTTCGCCGAAGTCTTTTGTAACGCGTCCCAAATAGAGGAAATGACAAACCATTGCCATGCACTTGCCCGCATACAGTCATCAGTCATCGATATTAAAGCATTCCGAGAAATGATTGGTGTGCAATTGGCCTGGAATCGAATCAACCACTGGACCACCGAAACTTTTTCTGTAATTATCTATATTATGTAATTATCTTATCTATATTGATGTGTTGTGTTCTACATGTTAGTAAAAAAGGGACAACGCCCTTTGTTTGCAATTTCTTAGAATTCAGGTAGAGCCGCTCAACTACTTCCACGATCTCTCAGAACAACAACATGACTTATGCCTCTCAGTGAACGAAGCCGGGCATAAGATTATGGAATCTGGAATAATAATTACAAATGTTTGGTGTTATCTTCAAAATTTAACTTTAAAATCGTTATGTTACGCTTACGTCGCGTACGTTACGTTTTAATTAAATTGTTTCCCAAAATCATTTCGTTTTGGAAAACGAAATATTCTTGGATATATATTTCATAAAATATTTCATCACGCGGAAATATTTCATCCAGAAACTGTCAGAATGTGCGTCCCAGCGCTGTGTTTTGCATTGCTGCGCCTTGTTGTGCATCGCGGCGCGTTGCCGCACGTCGCGGCTCCTTGTACATCGCGGCGCTTTGTACGTCGCGGCGCTTCGTACCTCGCGGCGCCTTGTACGTCGCGGCGCCAAGTACGCCGCGGTGCCTTGTACGTCGCGGCGCCTTGTTGTACGTCGCGGCGCCTTGTTGAGCGTCACGGCGACTTGTCGTGCGTCGCGATGCCTTGTACGTCACGCTGCTTGTAGTGCGTCGCGGTGCCTTGTACGTCGCGGCGCCATGTACGTCGCGGCGCCATGTACGTCGTGGCGCTTTGAACGTCGCGGCGCCTTATACGTCGCGGCGCCTTGTCGTGCGTCGCGGTGCCTTGTATGTCGTGGTGCCTTGTACGTCGCGGCGCTTGTTAGTCGCGGCGCTTTGTTGAGCGTCACGGCGCCTTGTCGTGCGTTGCGGCGCCTTGTCGTGCGTCGTGGCGCCTTGTCGTGCCTCGCGGCGCCTTTTCGTGCGCCTTTTATTTAGTTATATATCGTTTTAAGTAGCAGTACTAATCGTACATTAAGTGCAGTTGACAATTCAAATGCTTTAAATTGTATAAATGTTTGTAGTCATAAACCCTACAAAGTACTGTGACTGAAGTCAGAAACTAACACTTCTAGCAGAAATAATGCAGACTATTGTTCCTTTAAATTTCATTCATGCGAATTCGCTCCTTACTCCTTACAGCTCCATTGAAACTCAACAATAGAAAATATTCTTGCACCATTTCGAGACGTGTACAAGCTACTGACATTATTCTACTCTATTGATGGATCTATTGACACACGTTGATTTGATAACATACATAACTTCAGGCCAAGTTCCTTTCGGGGTAGTTAGTAGTATAGAATGCTAAATTATGATTAATCATTGTGTTTGTTGTCGTTTCTACAATTTGAATGCTTATAGTTAAAGATCGGGTTCATTCCTCCTTAGACGCTTTCTACCGTCGCATACCAATGGCAAGAAATATGTAAAAATACTGTATTCTATATAGTATATATTTTATACGTCTTATACGTCGCGGCGCCTTGACGTGCGTCGCGGTGCCTTGTAAGTCGCGGCGCTTGTTTGTTGCGGCGCCTTGTTGAGCGTCACGGCGCCTTGTCGTGCGTTGCAGCGCCTTGTCGTGCGTCGTGGCGCCTTGTCGTGCGTCGCGGCGCCTTTTCGTGCGCCTTTTATTTAGTTATATATCGTTTTAAGTAGCAGTACTAATCGTACATTAAGTGCAGTTGACAATTCAAATGCTTTAAATTGTATAAATGTTTGTAGTCATAAACCCCACAAAGTACCGTGACTGAAGTCAGAAACTAACACTTCTAGCAGAAATAATGCAGACTATTGTTCCTTTAAATTTCATTTATGCGAATTCGCTCCTTACTCCTTACTCAGCTCCATTGAAACTCAACAATAGAAAATATTCTTGCACCATTTCGAAACGTGTACAAGCTACTGACATTATTCTACTCTATTGATGGATCTATTGACACACGTTGATTTGATAACATACATAACTTCAGGCCAAGTTCCTTTCGGGGTAGTTAGTAGTATAGAATGCTAAATTATGATTAATCATTGTGTTTGTTGTCGTTTCTACAATTTGAATGCTTATAGTTAAAGATCGGGTTCATTCCTCCTTAGACGCTTTCTACCGTCGCATACCAATGGCAAGAAATATGTAAAAATACTGTATTCTATATAGTATATATTTCTTCTATAATACGTAGTATAGGTTAATAGAGCTTGTTTATTGAGAACTACTAGGCGGTTTACAATATATCGCAAGGAACCAAAATGTACTAATAAGTATAAGCAAATTAGTCAAGATTCATTTAATCTAACGCGATAAAAATTTCGCCTACATGGTTCCGAAAAGTTGAGCAACAAACATTATTGTGTAATTCGTAATACTATATTTTATTAATACGTTAAAAGTTTTAAATACACTACTGAGTATGTGTGTGCTCTGAAATATCTTACAACAAGGTACCAACGGGATTCACAACTGGTTTTAAACACACACAGAAGTTTCTTTACACGAGAGAACAGTATTTACTCCAAATGAACTACACATTCAAACTTCTTCGCAAGTCTCGAACTTGGAAGTTACTGGTATGACTCTCTTTCCATTTTATTTCTTTATCCGCTTCCGAGTTTGTTCTTAACTACAAAAACAAATATATAATCAATAAATATCGCACTAAAGCAACAAGTATTTTATTTATTTATTTCTAATTTTAATCAATAAGTATTTTATTGTTATAATGACATAAATATTATCTTTTAAGTTCTAGGTCAACGCCAGCGCTATTTTGTTACAAAAGCCTATGACAAAAGCTAAAAATAATATTCCTTTTGACTATAAATACTTCTTACTTTTGCGACAGCTGACATCTCTGACAGTGTTGTCGGCACACACAGTTTTTTTCTTTATTCAATACTCAGCGACACTGATATGTGTTTGATATAAATCTGGGTGACCCAAACATATATATATAAAACTAATAGATCGGCAATAGTCACCAAAAAACAAGCCCAAAACTGGGTTGTTCACGTATGAGTGACCTATCAATGTGTGCGTAAAAAGTGCATTTAAGTGTCGATAAAGATACTAATAACTGTCGATATCGATCAAATGATTGAGAACCTAGAATGGGAAAAGTTGTACCTTCGAATACAAAGTGCTAAACATAAAATATTTATTACAATGTCATGTGCCATCTACAGTCTATATTTTAAATCTATGGAGTGACAGTCAACTATAAACAATTTGGACATGGAGTGGCTGGAATTGATAATTATATCGTACAAATTTTGTGAAATTACTATATTTCATATACCATATTTACTAACTGTACTAAGTATGTGTTGAAATATATGTTTCTAAAAATAGTAATTTATATGAGTATAAAAACTTTTACATATATATACAAATATATATACAAAATACATATATCTCTATACAAATAATGAAATCGTAGGAAAATTGCAACTGTACATTGCATTTTTTTAGAATACTTGGAAAATGATCTACAATCGATACTTTTTTTAGATTTTTTGTCTGTTTTATATTTGTTACGGATAAACTCTAAAAGTACTTTTATATCCAATTTTGCATAAATATAGCCAAGATGTCGGGGCAACACATGGGCTAAATATTATCACATCTTTATTTGGTGCGAGCAATGAACCCTTATAGGAATAGTAATTTTGCTGCTTTATGGCGTCCACGCAGAAGAAGACGCAGGCAATTGCGATCATCTAATAAATTCACTGGTGCTCCTAGAAACCACATCATGATCATCCTGTATTGTAACTTTGTACATTTTCAGCTCAGTAAAGTAATAATGTGGGTTTGAAAACGAGTTGGTGGTGAGAATAAGAGAGAAAGAGAGAATACAGATACCCATTATTTTATATAAATATATAGGTGTATGTGTATATAATATACACTTTGATTATTATTTAAAGAGATGAACAAAGATACTGAGTTTGTTTGAAAAGTTAATCTGTCTGCACACCTAATTTTGTTAGTACTGTGGTATTTGATTTAGTATTGTGCTTTCGTCGTACAAATAATATACAAAATATTGAAAATAATTAAATGTTTGAAATTTAACAAAATGCTACAAACAAATGTCTGACCAAAGTGCACCAATCTATGCCTATTTCGTTCGAAAAAAAATAAATTTCTCATTTAAAATTGTAAAAATTACCCGACAACACAATACCCGCACGCATGCGCAACTTCCCCTGAAACTATTCCATTTGACTCCATATACTTCAACTTCGCCGCGCGACCTTTCAATCTGACGTCATCACGAAAGCCGCCTATTTATATTATTGGAATGAAGTTCCTTATCGCGCGTTGTGAAAGGGGGCTAGACGGAAAAAAATGTCACGACACTTTTTCCATGCCAAACTGCCTTGCTCTCATACAGGGCTCGGGTTCGAATCCCGGTATCGGAACTCTTTTCGAAGTTTTATTTTCCATGTTTTCATATTTTATATATTTTTTTTTTAGTTCTAAAATTTTATTACAATTCCTTCACTAATTAATCGAATGGAACTTCGTTCCGTCCGGGTGTCCCTTGGTACCTCTCAAGTTTAGTTAATAATCTCACATAAATCATCTATATGTCTCTTTTATATCTTTTAATATTCTTACTTTTGAAAGTATTGAATAGTTTTATTTTTATGTATTTTTTGTCAGTGTTGTGATTTATTTATTTATTTACATAGACGTCGTGGTATCACACCTGTCAAGCCAGTCCATTCAGCGAATTGCTTGGCTCTATTAGTGAAATTTTCAATGATCGATGGTGTTTTAATGTTCTGTCGAAAAAGAAATTCGCTTCCTGATTCAGAGTATGTCTATGAACAGCATCCTTGAAAACCAACGAAAACATCAAATATAATAATAGTGAATTACTTTAACAGTAGCAAAAATTTTCTGCGAAACACTCGATAAAACTGTATGAAATATATCCTGTAACTAGTTCTACTATCCTGTACTAGTTTTCTAAACAATACAATATTACCTCAAAACATCTATATCAACATAAAATATTAAATTTAATGATATCATAACAATACGCCTCAACTCGTTTGCTGTTTACAGTCTATGACTTGAAACAGGTGTCGTGTCGGAGAATTATAACTTAGAATAATAAAATATTGAGATTTCAAAACATAATATGAATAATAAAATTATATTATCAGAAACGTGGACGAAGTTATTACGTTCAGCTATAAATACGTTATACAATAAACTCTGTAAATGGTATTCTATCTAAACATTTACCTTTTGAATGGATAAAGGAATTTTTAAGTTTTATTTGTTGATATGGATTTTAAATAGAAGTGAATTTAATAAATATTTTTGCGAATTTAAAATAATAATTAAAAAAAAATTAAATATTACAATATCTTACTCACAATACACATAGCGCCCTGTAGTTGCAAGCTAAGAAACTAAATACTTGTGTTAGGGGCACTAGATAACGGATAATACATGTATACTTTTCTTTTGGAAATACGTACGTCTAATACACAGAAACATAGCGCTGCACAAACATTAATTATTGTCCTAAATATTTATACCTCGATTCTGCAATCGGTAGTTTTACAAATTCACCACGAGGCCCGCAGCAGACAGCAACCGTAGGCGGAAATTTATGCCGTAACGTCGAATTTTTAAGTCCCTAATTATAGGTAATAAGTATTACTATAACCGTACAGTATTTCCAAAAACTTATTGTGTCTCTAGAAATCGAACCCGAGACTTCCAGATTTAAAAGCGGAGCATTCAACTTCCAGACAACCTAGACGACGTTGTAGTTTTCCAATTAAAAACATGACAAATCATCTTTATATCGTGCTTTGTCGATTCTTTTTATGAATTGTTTGTAAAAATAAATAATAGTTTAAAAAAACTAAAAAACACGCTTTTTATAGAAAACCGAACTAAAAAATAGAAAATAAATTTTAATGAATTTAAATTAAGAAAATAGTGTTAAAAATTTCAATGAATATAAATTAATAATAGTGTGAATAAAAAAAAAAAAAAATTTATTTTAATAAATGCGTGGGGTGTATGGTGTCAATAGTTATAAATATTTTATTGACAGATATGAGTAGAGTGATTATCATTTCGATAATATCTTAAAAAGCACCCCACGCTTTTTTTAAAATAAAATATTTTTTTTTATTCACACTATTATTAATTTATATTCATTGAAATTTTTAACACTATTTTCTTAATTTAAATTCATTAAAATTTATTTTCTATTTTTTAGTTAGGTTTTCTATAAAAAGCGTGTTTTTTAGTTTTTTTAAACTATTATTTATTTTATATTTTTTAGTTCGGTTTTCTATAACAAGCGCGTTTCTTAGTTTTTATTTAAACTATTGCTTAACTATTTTAAAGCGTGCTAACAACGGATATCAAAACCGAATTTGAGGAATAGCGCCATCTGTGACTTATACAAGGAACTCGTTTCAAGTTGATAACGTAGACTTTCCGCTGATTGCCACTAGATGGTGCGAGAAGTGAACTATGAACACTAAAAAATTAACAAAAATCATATTTTGCAAATTGAAAAATGGAATAATTTTATCAAATTAGTGTATTGTCATCGGTCCTCAATAAATCTACAAAGTTTGAACGAAATCTGGCCGTTTAAAGTGGGTCAAAATCGCGAGCAAAGAAGTCGGTTACAAACATACAAACATACAGGTGAAGCTAATAATAATAACTTGGTCGTGCATGAAATAGGTATTATTTCCCGCCAATATTTTATATGGTATGACTTGAAACCTTATTTCCTTATCTATAAAGTTCTTAATTACATTCTACCATTAGCTTCTATATTTTGTGGATACTGCCTTTAATGTAAGTAATTTCCTGAATGATATTTGGAACCAAGTTTTATGTTATTAACATAAGTTTCATTGCAACTCAACGTTGGCGGCTGAGATATAAAAATTGCCGGAAACACTTTTCCGTAACTGTGAAATTACTTTTTGCTCTACAGAATTTTATAATAAAAATTACACGCGGAAATCTACTAATGAAATAGACTCATAAAACGTTGTTTATGTCTGAAATAACATAAAATATCAGTTTTGTTAAAAAAATAACTTAAAATGGTATTATCGTATCGGATATACTATATTAGGTAAATGTGAAATTATTTTGATCCATTCAATGTACTCTTAACTAATTCCGTGAGATCACATAATGATTTGACTTTGTGAGCCGATATGAGTTAACTCTATGCAGCAGAAGGTGGACTTCAGATATCAGCCAATATTATATAATTAAATTATATCCTGTACAAAAGAAAAGTTTACAATTAAGTGAGAACCGTCATTATCGACATACAATTTTTTTATTTTTTTTTGCCATCTATTTACAATTTATTTACAGAGTTATAGATTATAAAAAAAAATGATAAAAACAAAAGAATTATTAAAAGGCATACAATTTAAAAATTTAAAACAAATCTGATCGTGCGAACGCTTCGGGTGTATTAAGACAAATACAGCAAATTGTGGGGAAGACAGTCGACGCCTGCGGATATTGTATTTTCAAGCAAGTTTTCTATTCCATGTATGGAATTCCGGATCAGAGCGGATCATAATAGTCTAAGAGCTGAGAATATATTTCCATAAAAATTTATACTAGTCTCGCTTGTAGGAATCTATCGATACACATGTGATTAAACTATACCAGTGACTCTTCGAGAGTCCTTTTGGATGCTAGGATTAATAAAATGTAAAACTGAGCTTGATAACTTACAGAAAACCACAATCGAATAATATTACTTTCTGGTATTTTATACCGTAGGGTGAGAACAACGATTTTTAGCTCTTTGCACTGTGTTGATAACGAGAGGGCAACAAATGTGTGTGTCTTTTACTTTGTGGTACGACACGATAACTAGTTCGAATTAATCAATTCTAAATTTGAATTTTAAAAACAACAATACGAAACATTAAAACAACCTTTTAGGATTATATCGCGTTTATTTATTACTTATTTTTATTTATGAGTGATGAACAACAACAACTTTTTGTTCATCACAAAAAGATGTTCTTTTTGTTCATCACTCGTGAAAATGACTTCTGTAAAGAGTTCGAAACGTCGGGAAATAAATAAATAAACGCGATATAATCCTAAAAGGTTGTTTTAATGTTATGAATGTGATTCGCGAAAATCTAAGAAATAATTCTTATTCTTATTCTTTATTGTACATCAACAGATACATTAATACATAAAATAAGGATATACATAGTACAGAGGCGAGCTTAACTCATTTTGAGTTTTCTTCCAGCGAACCCTAAATAGTAGCGGAAAAGTAAAAGTGGTGAGAAGCCGATAGTACAACAATACAAGAGGAAAGAGATAAGATATAGATGGAATACTTAAATATATATATGATTAAACAAATCAATACAATACATACATACATACATAATAATATACATAAATACATACAATTATAAATCTATAATACATACAAATAGTTATACACATTTATCAATTTTAAAATACATGAAAATATTATTAAATGTTCTGCAAATCATAGGTCAGAGATAGAAAGTGCTCTTTTAGCTTTTTCTTAAAGACTTCAAGGGAGGAACTGTCTCGTATTACATGTGGTAGTGAATTCCACAGAAGTACAGATGAAATTGTGAAAGAACCGCTGTATCTACTAGAACTGTGAGAAGGAGTACGTAGGAGAAGAGATGAAGATGTTCGACAGGGCTTATCCCTGGGTACAAGGTACTCAAAGCGTTCACGGAGGTATGAAGGCATTTTAGGGTTATGAAGGATAGAATAGAGAAGAGATAGAACGTGCATTTCTCGACGCCGTCTGATTGGTAACCATTTCAGTTTCCTTCGGAACTCGGAGACATGGTCATATTTTCTAAGACCGAAGATGAAACGTAGGCATAAGTTTTGCAAGCGTTCCAGTTTATTCAGAAGTTCTTCCGTAGCGTCGAGGTAGCACACGTCCCCGTAATCAAGGATAGGTAGAAGGAGAGATTGGGCTAGCATAACTCTAGTCTGAAAAGGTAGAAAGTTTTGAAGGCGCTTAAGAGAGTAGAAGGTGCCAAATACTTTTTTACTTACACTAGTAATGTGATTTGACCAGGATAAGTTACTGTCCAATAGAATTCCCAAGTTTTTAGCAACACTAGTGTATGGTATAGGTATGCCGTCATATGTTACAGGAGGAATATTATTGCAGTGCAACTGATACATATACCTGCCACCAATAACCAGAGCCTGAGATTTAGCCGGGTTCAGGAGAAGACCAAAAGACATAGCCCATTGTCTAATATTCTCAAGATCAGAGTTAATGGCAAAAAAAATACAACAATACAATTTTATTTCCTTATTTTATCTTTCTCCATAAATATGTCGTTGGCTCTTAGACCATAATACTATGTTTGAATTTAAAATACTATTTGAATTTATAATAATGGAGTTATGAATATTATTCCGAGAATGTTACTTCAGTGATCCGGATTTAATAAAATCACAATATTCATAATAGATTGTTTACCATCCTGTTGATATCGGTTACGATACGTTGGGTGGTCAGAGGCTAACATTTGATTTCATATATTCGTTGCCAACAAAACGTGAATGAATTTATTTAAATTAACAATACCTAAATAAAAAACATTTTCATTATTTTATAAAAATATACTACATATTTCGTGGTCTCGATGGTCTAGTGGTCAAACACCCCCCTTGTGAATCTAACAGGTCGCGCGTTCAAATCCTGGCTGACACCAATGACTTTGGAGAATTAATTTCGAAAGTTATGTATGATAAATATTGATAACTGAAAACTTTGTGCCCGTTATGGCAATAGGTTTGCCACCTATTCCATTTGGGACGTAAACATAACGGGGAGTCAAGGCTTAAGAGCCACTGCCTACACCTTCGGGTAGAAAAAAGTTATGTTATGTGTTATGTTACTAAATATTTTAATGAGATAGGACCGCAAACTAGACAGATTGCCGACCTATAAGGGAGTGGAATAGGTAGGGAGCGGTAATGGGATAGCTTCAGAATAGAAGAATTTAACGTGACATAATAATTTTTACGTCGATATTCTGGTACATAATACACAATGGTATGTCCAAACGGTCCATTCATATTCAAACAGCGAATAGCAATAGCTTAAAAAGATATTTACAATAAGTAATAATTCCGGATATAATATAAAACGGCAGTTATTTTTCTAATCACGTTTGGGATTTTAACATCTGACACCTATATCTAATATTTATAAGTATATTTTGGGTTCAGATGTAACCTAATATAAGTCTGTACTGAAAATTGACATATAAAATAATGTTGACACATGACGCGCTAAAAGGCATTATTACGTTTTAGGTTTCTTTGCTCTTCATATAATGTAACCTATCTTTATGATGAGCTGCTTTTTTTTTCGTGCTATCTATATGATGAGTCCCAGGGATACACTAAGAAATAAATTCAAAGAAATAAGAATTATGACATTTTATTCACAATATATTTATGAAAATCTTATTTATGTTCATAAATATAAAACTAAATTTAAGAAAAACTGTGATGTTCATAAACTAAATTTAAGGAATAAAAACAAACTCGCTGTGCCCACTACTAGGCTCCATAAAATCTCGAACTCGTTCCCAGGTCAATGTATACGCTTTTACAATAAACTTCCAAACGACGCGATTGAATTATCCATGGGAAAATTTAAAAATTATATTAAAAGTAGATTATATCAAAGGGCTTATTATTGTATCGCAGACTATATAAACGATAAAAAAGTTTGGAATTGAACTGCTCCTTTTGTGTTGTATTGATTGTACTTATCACTATTTGTTAAACTGGATATTTGAAAAGAGTCGGCCTTGAGTTTCTTGCCAGTTCTTCTCAAGAAGCCTTGACGCCGGAACTGGCACTTAGATTCGCTTTCACATTCAAGACAGTGTGATGAAAGGGAATCTAAGCTCCGTGTTTTTTTTATGTGACGATTCTAAGTACTTTGTAAAGTCTATGGAATAAAGATATTTTGAATTTGAATTTGAATTTATCTTAATCATGAAAAGCATTAGTAAATTTGGGATTGTGCAATAAATATAGATGCCGTACAGAATCAAAAACCACACAGGCAATTTTTTATAACAAATTGCGATTTAAGTCTCGGTGGCACAGTGGTCGAGCACACGGCTTCTGATCCAGATGTCCGGGTTTGATTCCTGACACTGGCTCACACCAGTGACTTTTCGAAATTTGTTTTCGGAAGTTATGTGTGATAAATATCGATGACTGAAAAACTTTGTGCCCGGTATGGCAATAGGTTCGCCACCTATTTGGGACGTAAACATAACGGCGAGACGAGGCTTGACAGCCGCGGCCCACACCTTCAGGTAACAAATGGGGTGAAGTTATGTTATGTCATATATGTTGCTTTAATTATGAATTCACTGAATTTAGTAACTTATTATAACTTGTATGGTTTGGTTATCTTCCTATACCCAATAATCTTCGTCCTTCGTTATATTCTATTACTCTCTTCTTATCCTATTTGATATATATAATAAATTGAAATCGAGCCAATTTAATACTCAACATAACATAAATTCACGCCTTTTCTACCCGAAAGTGTTGGCAGCGGCTGTTAAGCTTCGTCTCGCCATTATGTTTACGTCCCAAATGGAATAGGTGGCGAACCTATTCCAACCTATTGTCATATCGGGCACAAAGATTTCAGTCATCGATATTATCACACATAACTTCCGAAAACAATTTCGAAAAGTCATTAGTGTGAGCCAGGAGTCGAAACCGCGACTTCTTGATTCAGAAGCGGGGTGCTCGACAACTGGACCACCGAGACCTTAATACTCGTCTATTTAATATCTGCATATCCTTCCAACATTGTTATTCAAATAATGATATGTGATTTTAAATATAATTTAACAGACTTAAGATTATAACAAAACTTTTAGTATGATTATAACTCCCTTGAGAATATTTAATGTTTTAATGTTGTTAGTTTTTAATTTCCTGAAAGCCTTTTTTCTAAGACAAGTCAACATCACGACTAAGAGAAGACATTAACTGAATGAACATAAGTAATCACGACATTGTACAGAAACAATTTTGCTTCTATTTCACAGAATCCCACTTTATCTGTCGTTCCTTCAAGTATATATAAGTTTTTTTTATAACCATTAACAAATTGTGCTTTTGTGTAAAAGTAAAAGAAGTAATTTTTACTATTTATCCTTATTTAACACAATGCAGACTTTATTTCCCATTAATTAAATAATTGTAATTGAAAAACAAGAAAGTTGTATGCTTAATGCGCCTTTTGGCGCTCTCTCTACCTACGCTGATAAGTAAATAATGAAAAATATGAATAAAAATGAAAAATACACTGCATTTGATAATATCATCATCTAGTGTCCGACCGAAACTTCGGCTTTGGCTTCGGCCACCTTCGGCCAAAAATCCATCTTCGGCCCGATCTCGATCCGATCGGCTTTGGCCCAGAAAACGGCCGAAGCCGAAGGTCCCTCCGAAGGTCCAAGGACAATAAAAATTAAACGAACTGTTACGAAAGAGTGAGTGATTGACCGGACTGCACTTAGTTCAGTGCGGATACCTCTATCACCGAAAGGAAATTGGCATGAGCCACTTTACGCCGATATTCTTAGATATCTGTGGATAATATTGAAGAAAATTATATAATTAAAAGAGTTCCTTCGGCTTCGGCTTCGGCCAAAAATAGACCTTCGGCCGGACACTCGGAACACATCATCGGAATTCCGAAATAAGAACAGTTTCTTTGCCAAAATAATAGGCCAATAAATAAAGAGATCGGTTAGATAAAATGAATAACATAAAACCAATTACAGTTGGCAGAATAACATTTATTGCAATTTATTACTTGGTTAAGAGAGTTTTATTTGGAGAATTAATTGATGACGTAATTAATTTTGTTATTAGTAAAGTTAGTGGAATTTATAAAGAGATTTTGAGTGACTTGTTTTAATAAAGTCGAACTTGGCCGGGTCGCTCGGTAATTTCTTGCTTGGGTGTCCAATATGAGTCACTTAGGATCGTGAACCGCCACAGTATTGTTAGAACTGTAATATTTTGGTGGAAGAAGAAAGAGGCTTATGAAGGCTTAGAACAAAATTTGTGCAAAACCACCGACAAAACAGCCTAATTCTAACTTCAGGTATAGAATTAATACAAATTTATGATCTCAAATTATTTATATTTTATTTGCATATTATATTGATAAAAGAACAATAGCGCTAGAGATTCCTCCTTAAACCATTCTGGATACATTTCAGCATGCTAAAAAATAAATATTTATTTTTAATTAGATGAATTGATTGTAGTCCCTAGTATATGGTACTCTCTCCATATTCTGTGTTATAATTTTAACATACATTTCTAGTAAGATAGAAAATATGTGTACATACATACACACACACACATAACTTCACGCCAAATCCCTTGCGGGGTAGGCAGAGAGAACAGAGCGCCACAGGGCACGATTCTTACACACCTCACTCGCTTCGTTGACTTTCATAATTCTTTTCATGCACGCGCGTCGGTTTTTGAGGCTCTTAACATCACCTTCCTCCAGAACACGTTCTATTTGGTCTTGGAATGTGTGTCTTGGCCGTCCTCGACTCCTACATCCGTCCGCTTTTGCATTGTATATCTGCTTAGTCAGTCTTGCGTCAACCATTCTTTCTACATGTCCGAACCATCGGAGCATGCCCTTTCTTACTTTTACACCGACACTCTCTTTCAAACCAACTTCCTTCCTTACAACCTTGTTTTCTACGCGGTCAGCGAGAGTCACTCCGCAGATTTTGCGTAGAGCCCTCATTTCTACCGCGTTTATTCTACTTTCATGCACACTCTGCCATACCCAGCTCTCGCTTCCATAAGTTAGTGTTGGGATCAGGACTGCATTGTGGATTGCTAACTGGGCCTTTCTGCTAATATTTTTTGCGCCCAGGAATCTGCCCAACACTCCGTTTACGCTATTTCCTATCGCCAGTTTAGTAACTTATTATAACTTGTATGGTTTGGTTATCTTCCTATACCCAATAATCTTCGTCCTTCGTTATATTCTATTACTCTCTTCTTATCCTATTTGATATATATAATAAATTGAAATCGAGCCAATTTAATACTCAACATAACATAAATTCACGCCTTTTCTACCCGAAAGTGTTGGCAGCGGCTGTTAAGCTTCGTCTCGCCATTATGTTTACGTCCCAAATGGAATAGGTGGCGAACCTATTCGAACCTATTGTCATATCGGGCACAAAGATTTCAGTCATCGATATTATCACACATAACTTCCGAAAACAATTTCGAAAAGTCATTAGTGTGAGCCAGGAGTCGAAACCGCGACTTCTTGATTCAGAAGCGGGGTGCTCGGCAACTGGACCACCGAGACCTTAATACTCGTCTATTTAATATCTGCATATCCTTCCAACATTGTTATTCAAATAATGATATGTGATTTTAAATATAATCTAACAGACTTATTATTATAACAAAACTTTTAGTATGATTATACCTCCCTTGAGAATATTTAATGTTTTAATGTTGTTAGTTTTTAATTTCCTGAAAGCCTTTTTTCTAAGGCAAGTCAACATCACGACTAAGAGAAGATATTAACTGAATGAACATAAGTAATCACGACATTGTACAGAAACAATTTTGCTTCTATTTCACAGAATCCCACTTTATCTGTCGTTCCTTCAAGTATATATAAGTTTTTTTTATAACCATTAACAAATTGTGCTTTTGTGTAAAAGTAAAAGAAGTAATTTTTACTATTTATCCTTATTTAACACAATACAGACTTTATTTCCCATTAATTAAATAATTGTAATTGAAAAACAAGAAAATTGTATGCTTAATGCGCCTTTTGGCGCTCTCTCTACCTACGCTGATAAGTAAATAATGAAAAATATGAATAAAAATGAAAAATACACTGCATTTGATAATATCATCATCTAGTGTCCGACCGAAACTTCGGCTTTGGCTTCGGCCACCTTCGGCCAAAAATCCATCTTCGGCCCGATCTCGATCCGATCGGTTTCGGCCCAGAAAACGGCCGAAGCCGAAGGTCCCTCCGAAGGTCCAAGGACAATAAAAATTAAACGAACTGTTACGAAAGAGTGAGTGATTGATGGACCGGACTGCACTTAGTTCAGTGCGGATACCTCTATCACCGAAAGGAAATTGGCATGAGCTACTTTACGCCGATATTCTTCGATATCTGTGGATAATATTGAAGAAAATTATATAATTAAGAGTTCCTTCGGCTTTGGGTTCAGGCGAAGGTTGTGGAGATTGCCGATTAATCGGCTTCGGCTTCGGCTTCGGCCAAAAATAGACCTTCGGTCGGACACTATCATCGTTGGAATTCCGAAATAAGATCAGTTTCTTTGCCAAAATAATAGGCTAATAAATAAAGAGATCGGTTAGATAAAATGAATAACATAAAACCAATTACAGTTGGCAGAATAACATTTATTGCAATTTATTACTTGGTTAAGAGAGTTTTATTTGGAGAATTAATTGATGACGTAATTAATTTTGTTATTAGTAAAGTTAGTGGAATTTATAAAGAGATTTTGAGTGACTTGTTTTAATAAAGTCGAACTTGGCCGGGTCGCTCGGTAATTTCTTGCTTGGGTGTCCAATATGAGTCACTTAGGATCGTGAACCGCCACAGTATTGTTAGAACTGTAATATTTTGGTGGAAGAAGAAAGAGGCTTATGAAGGCTTAGAACAAAATTTGTGCAAAACCACCGACAAAACAGCCTAATTCTAACTTCAGGTATAGAATTAATACAAATTTATGATCTCAAATTATTTATATTTTATTTGAATATTATATTGGTAAAAGAATAATAGCGCAAGAGATGCGTCCTTAAGCCATTCTGGATACATTTCAGCATGCTAAAAAATAAATATTTATTTTTAATTAGATGAATTGATTGTAGTCCCTAGTATATGGTACTCTCTCCATATTCTGTGTTATAATTTTAACATACATTTCTAGTAAGATAGAAAATATGTGTACATATGTGTTCCTCTAATTGCATGTAATGCTTATAAATGTAAAACTACGAACTATTAAGAGGTCTGCATACCTATCTCATAGTTCGATACCCATCCCATTAATAATATCTATGATGATCATGTATATTTTTATGCAGTCTGAGCATATATGTATTAAGATCCGGCGTCTAGGTCCATAACATACATTAGTTGTTTAACGTAGAACTAGATGGCGCTATATGTACTGCATTCAAAACATAATATTATTATTTATTTGTATTATATCTATTTGTGATTTTTTAGCTCCCATAGTAACTGAAACTGCTAAACTTACATGAGCTATAATAGTCATGGCTACAGACGTTTTTTAAATAACAAATATTAATACTAACGACATTCTGAAGCTGGGACGCAGATGCCACTTGCATTTCTGAAGGTATCCCTTTTACAGGTGCACTTAGGTTGACAGTTCAACACAAAAGTATTGCAAACGATGTCTTGATACTCCCTATCATCACAGTTTCCTGAGAAACATTCTTTAGGACATCCATTCCATACTTCATTTGGTCTAGTGCAATCAACAGGCGCTGAAAATTTAAATTTATTCAAAAATAATAATAAAACGAATCTATTTTGGAAACCAGAAATTTTGAGCATATGATTTACTGAAGATTTCCCGGACATCAGCCTACACGTGATCAGAATGGCTCTTAAACAGCTGAAAAACGGAAAGGCACCGGGTGACGATGGAATTACTGCCGAGCTACTGAAGGCAGCTGGCGAGCCAATTCTAAGAGCCCTTCAGAAGCTTTTCAATACTGTCGTGATCGAGGGCGACATTCCAGAGGAATGATCCTGGTCCATGCCTCTACCACCACCATACTTCCATCATGAGATGGAAGTATGGTGGTGCTGTTAAGAAGGGTGACAGGTCCCGCTTAAAGAACTCTGTAGGCCCATCTCGCTTCTGCGCCACGTGTTTAAGCTGTTCTCCACGGGCATTATTCAACAAGCCGGATTCCGAAGGGGCTTTAGTGCGATAAACCATATCCACACTTTACACCAGATAATAGAGAAGACCGAGGAATATAATCGAGCTCTATGTTTTGCATTTATAAACTATGAGAAAGACTTTGATTCCGTCGAGACTTGGGCAGTATTGCAATCTTTCCAGCGGTGCCAAATTAGGTTCCAGGAATCCAAGATATACATAGACTATTCCACTGCAGAATGGTGTTAGACAAGGAGACGTTATATCTCCGAAACTGTTCACCGCTGCATTAGAAAACTTCAAGCTCCTAGACTGGACCCGCCTAGGCGTCATCATTAACGGGGAATACATCACCCACCTTCGATTTGCCGATGATATAGTGGTTATAGCAGAATCGCTGGAGAACCTTGGTGCAATGCCCGAGGACCTCAGTAAGAAATCCCAATTACGGAAATTCGTAGACGTACGGGAGTAACTGACCTTGCCCGCAAGGTTAACGCTGAAGTGGCGGTGGGCAGGCCACAACGCTCGAAGAACCGACGGATGATGGGGAAGAAAGGTTTTAAAGTGGTGACCACGGACTGGACTGCGTAGGCCGTCCCAAATAGCAGGAAGCCGTTGGATGTTAGCGACACAGGACCGACAGTTATGGCGTAATACTGTGGAGGCCTACGTTCAGCAGTGGACAGATCTGGGCTGATGAGGATGTTTCGGGAATATCGTTGCGTTCCGTAGTTTTTCAAATTATATGAATTTAAGTAATGTGACCCCAATCTATTATTGGGGTCACATTACTTAAATTCATATAATTTGATTGGATTGTTATTCGAAAAGCTTATGTTTAAAAGGTATATAATATAAAATTTTAATACTAACGACAATCAGAAGCGACAATACAACTCCTATCATCGCGACTAATCATTCTATGATTCAGTTTACAAGCGCACCCTGACAAACAAGTACGTGGTGGATCACAAACAATTCTATCAGTCTGATCATCTTCTGGGCAATAATCTTGTGGGCAGTTGTACTTGCATGCACGAAACTCCGAATTGGCTGGACATGGGTTTCCTCCTATAATAAGTAAGTAGAATAAATAATATTTGCACAGTTAATTGTATAGGTGCTACAAATAAAAGCTTCTATTCAAGACATGGAGCTTAAGAATTTGATTTATAATTTTAACGTATTATTTGTAGACGATAGTATAAGTGGGATAAATAGGTCATAAAATGCTGCAAGGAGCAAAGCAGCCAGCAAGCAAAGTGCTAAGTGGAAATAAAAAAAATAATATGGCTGTTGAAAACATTGAAAAGTGATAAAAATAAATACTAATAATTTGCTAATGAAAACTGTATCAGTATTTTATAATTAAAGTGGTTTAGTGGTAGTACAGTTGAACTATTTATTACAAATTTCCATCAAAACTGTGGCAGCACAGTCAATACATACATAACTTCACGCCAAATCCCTTGCGGGGTAGGCAGAGAGAACAGAGCGCCATAGGGCACGATTCTTACACACCTCACTCGCTTCGTTGACTTTCATAACTCTTTTCATGCACGCGCGTCGGTTTTTGAGGCTCTTAACATCACCTTCCTCCAGAACACGTTCTATTTGGTCTTGGAATGTGTGTCTTGGCCGTCCTCGACTCCTACATCCGTCCGCTTTTGCATTGTATATCTGCTTAGTCAGTCTTGCGTCAACCATTCTTTCTACATGTCCGAACCATCGGAGCATGCCCTTTCTTACTTTTACACCGACACTCTCTTTCAAACCAACTTCCTTTCTTACAACCTTGTTTTCTACGCGGTCAGCGAGAGTCACTCCGCAGATTTTGCGTAGAGCCCTCATTTCTACCGCGTTTATTCTACTTTCATGCACACTCTGCCATACCCAGCTCTCGCTTCCATAAGTTAGCGTTGGGATCAGGACTGCATTGTGGATTGCTAACTGGGCTTTTCTGCTAACATTTTTTGCGCCCAGGAATCTGCTCAACGCTCCGTTTACGCTATTTCCTATCGCCACTCGTCTTTCTACATCCGCACAGTCAATATTATTATAGTATGTGGTATTATGAGTAATCAATTATGGTTTTTTAGATTAGGTACATATAGATATTGTCTTACCAGGACACTTGTCAGGTAGAACACATTTTCCAGTTTTGTTGTTAATTAAATAGCCGGGCTCACATTCACATCCGATTGGTTCACACATCTTTTTACAAGGCACAGCATCTGGTGAATTACAAGTGGAAGGGCAAGGCTGAGGACAGCGTGCTGCTTTAGCGTGAGGATCCCCATTACAGCCTACGGAACCTGGTATGACGTAAGATTATAATAAATGCTAAATTAGTTCACGTTTAACAAATGTCAATAGAAATAAAAGACATAGATTTTTACTAAAACTAAAATCTTACTTGGACAATCTTCAATTTTGATGCATTTCCCTCCTGTTTTAGAAAGTATGTATCCTTCTTTGCATTCGCATCCATCTATATTAGTCATTGCTGGTTTGTAGGGACAGTTTGGTGGATTTGGTGAAGCGCATGTCCTTCGACATTTACTGGGTATACTGCACTTTTGAGTCGGTTCAGCTACAATGACGGATGAAAAGAGCATTTTTTAAAAGTGAAGTTTACAAAGTATATATCAGAATCAATATCATATTCCCCCCCACGGAAAATGAAATTTTTGTAGTAGGTAGTAGAAAAATCTAGCACAGATGGGATGTGAACTCACAGCCGCTTAATATTGGTCTGTTTATGAAAGATTTAATTTACTTACGATTGTCGCACTGATCAGCTGGTATACAAATCCCATCATCATTTCTTAAATAGTTTTGGACACAATCGCAACCAGGTTCACAAGTGATGTTGCCAGAACATTTGTACAGAGCAAGTCTGCTTTGGCAAGTCTGCGGAGGACAAATTTTTCGGCAGTCTCTTGCAATCTCGTTAATTCCACATACTGGTGTACTTGGATCTAAAACAGTTTTAGGAGGTATTTGATCTACCATCTACTAATTCCCTATAAAGCATTATATTTAACAGTGGTAGAGCCAAGCAGTTCTCTGCATGGATGGGCCGGCTCGACCGGTGAAATACCACGACCTCTCAGAAGACCGACATAAAGTGGCTCATGCCGCGTTTCGTTTGGTGAGAGAGGTACCCGGAGGCCCACCCCCCTTTTCCCATCCTTTCCTTTCCCCTATCCCTTAAGGTCGGCAACGCAACAGTAACACTATATGTGTTGCTGGTGTCCATGGGCGGCGTTGGTTGCTTACCATCAGGTGATACGCCTAAAAAAAAAAAAAATAATTTTATACAATAAAGTGAATTCTATTCTATTTTATTAATTCTCGATATGGAGTAATGTTATTTGAAAGAGTTGACAAATACCCCTCTTTTTATCGACCTACCGATTAAGGAAACCTAATTCGGAGGTCCGAATCCGTGTAACACCAATTCGTTTCCAGTAATATTTTTTTAAGTTGTGTGATTGACAAAATTTTGCAACTTATTTCATAGGAGCAAATGTTTCATTTGGCGAATACAAGCAAACGTTGCTTACCGTCGGGTATAGGGCTTATATGGGAGGATTATTTTACCAGTTTATATAATATAACGTAAGCATACATCTAAAGTCTTACTAACAAGGACAGTTGTCATTAGGTATGCAAATCCCACTGCCATTTCTAAGATAATTGGGATGACAGTCACATCCAGCTTCACAAATATTCTTGTATTTTTCACAAGCATATTCTGTGTATGCTATTTCGCAGTTCTGAGGCGGACAAATTGTTCTACATTTTACTGACACCTCATTGAGACCACATTGCATGGGTTTATCTGAAAAATAAAAAGATTTATAAAAATTTTATATTAACAAGTTATGTTATGTTTATAAAAAATTTGTTCTCTTTTAGCCACCCGCTTTTCAATTCAATTCGCAATAACTCTCCGAAAGTTATTTATATTAAATAACGATGATAAACATAATTGTATCCAATGTATAACAAAGGCTTATTTCACAGTAAATAATAGATTATTTAACAATAGTAATAGAAGATAACTTAACTTCACGACGTTTTCTACGCGAAGGTGTAGGCAGTGGTTGCCTCGACTCGCAGTTATGTTTACGTCCCAAATGGAATAGGTGGCGAACCTATTGCCATACCGGGCGCAAAGTTTTCAGTCATCGATAGTAATAGGACACAATGAAAAATCGTCGGAAAGGAAATGTCAACGCATGCCTTGACAAGACGATTTCCTATAGTATGATATCACGAGAGGAACTATAATATATCACTATCTATATATAAAAATTATATATGGACAGTATATACTTCAGGAGTTCATGGTGTGAAGTTACAAAGAATAAAATCTTACTTACCTGTACGTTTTTTACACTCTTTAGCCGCTGTTATTTGTTCCACTGAACAAAATACCATGAGACATATCAAAATTAATAACATCGTTGTCTTCACTGTAAGCATAGATACATCACTGACTGGCCAACACTGAACACGATGTATGAGGATACTTGTTTTAAATAAAAGTTAATTCTGTGTCGTGAGCGACTGATCGGTTTACGAGTTGTAAAAGGGTAATTACACAGCTGTGAATATATAAGTAAATATTTTGATGTCACCAATCTGTACGGCAGTTGTGTAAACCGGTACCGTCGTGAATGTTTTTCTCGTTATATTTACCATTTATATTGTTCAAAACACAGTTTTATTATTATTGTTACTTTTTACACCTTCACGGCTTTAAAAGTTATAATAGTAGGCAGCATTTCTATTTAGAAACAAATGCAAATGGTCAGAGACCAATAGAATATATCGGGCACAGTTGGTTCAAAGGTTCTTAAAATCTTCCATTGTAGGCAAATAAAATTAGGTATATATATTTGTGGAAATTGTTTGGGTGTATAATTTATTCTCTTCCAATATATTTACTACAAAGCACGTGTTAGATCATGGGTGAAGAGAATCGTCCTGACTTCCTAGAGTGGTCAATTTTATTTTTTTACTTTAGATATTAGTTGTTAATATTCTCATCCAAGATTCGACCATCTACCCAACCATCGCCAATCATCATCGGCTTTTTAATAAAGTTGTGTCCAAATATAATTTGGACACAACATAGTCCCAGAAGTCACAGAGAGTTTCCTATTAAACAACAATATTCGGTAACCAAGGCATATTTACCGCTATGCCTTCACGAAATAGGGACGAAGGCATGCAATATAAGCATGTTGCGGTAAACTCTCGATGGTTTAAAGTTTGACTTCCCTGGTTTCGACCCCAGAAGTCTCGAATCATAATTTTAGTTGGCACCAGTGACATTTTGGAATTCTTTTCGGAAGTTCATAAGGCTGTTGTAAGTATCGATGATTGACAAATCTATACCAATCAAATTTAATAGACTCATCTCCTATTACATTTGGGATTAAAAAAACATATCTGGTGTGTCGAGTCGTGCCCACTGCCTACACGTTCAAGGAATTAAAAGGGTGAAGTTACTAAAAAAGGTACGAATAAGTATCGCGTATGAGTTACATACAAATTACAAATCGAAGAGTTACTTCGGCATCGCTGATGACGATAGAATGCCCAATAAATTGCACTATTGCTATATCATTACCGTTTAAATAATATTTTAAATAGCTGTGTTAATGAGCCGAGTTCAATTTAATGAGTTATTTGTAAATAACTCATGTAGAGGTGCGCGGTGCAATACACTAATTACGAACTATAATTATGAATTTGTGGTCTCCTACGATAATAAATACTACATCTAATGAAATTTGATTTATTAATTACATCCATCCATCGGTATATTTATTTGATGAATTAATAACAGGTCCCCATAATAATTAATTAATAATTATCGGTTAATAAAATAACATAGTGTATATGTTTTAATATTTATTAAAGTCTACAAGGTGTGTAATCAATATAATGTAATTATGTGGCACTTTTGTCGTCTTTTTTCTATCTTAGTATCTTTATCCGTCTTTCTATTGTTGAATCTGTAGAGGCAACTGTATTAATGGAGACTGAAAACTTATACAGATTTAGTATTAAGATTGAAAATGTCGCCATGATATAAATAAAATGGACTTTAATCCCATGGTGACTGAAAAGCGTCTAAAACAGTGTGATTAATAAATAAAATAAACAGTAAAAATGATCGTAAAAAATTGTTTGTTTCAAATGGATTAAGCCCCAATTTATATTTTTCTTCCGGGACCGATAATGACTTTTTTCAAACATTTTTAAAATTATGAGCCACGATTTATCGCAATACTCTCTATTGCCTATTCCACGGAACAAAATAATTCGCATAAAATATCGGAAAAAAAAAAATACATCTGCGTACTTTCCGGCGTCTAAGATGTAAAGGTACATTTAGCTCTAGAATAATACATTAAGTCACAAAAGCGAAACAAGGACTTATATATATTCTATCAGATCTACTGGAGATCCTAAATCCTGTTTCATTTTGGTTCCCGAGCTAAGCCATCGAATTCTCCTCTAAAAGTCCGGGATTTATATCCACTTTACAGTTTCGTGTTATTCGTTCTAAGTTATACGAACAAAGAGTTTGGATATACGTAGATACTTGAAGGGATTTAAAGTCATCGAATCGTAGACCAGAATAGTATAAGGATAAATTTTATTTTCTATATCTGATAATAAGTACTGTTTTGGACGAAAACTGCATTTAATTCATAATATTTTACATTTGACTGTTTTTATTTGTTTACGAGAAACATAACGTAACATAACTTTACGCCTTTTTCTCCCGAAGGTATAGGCTGCGGCTGTTAAATCTCTACTCGCCGAATCGTTATGTTACGAGCCAAATGGAATAGATGGCGAACCTATTGCCATACACCAGGCATAAAGTTGTCATCGATATTTTATCAAACATAACTTCCGCAAAAAATCCGAGAAATCATTCGTGTGAACCAGAACTTCTGAGAATCACGAGAAAATCTTGAAATATTTTTTTATAGACAGACATGTTGTCAATGAACATAAGGTTAAATATCAATCTTGAACTATGTATTATTTGTTTTATGCATAGTTTAAGGTCATTGTTTATTTCATGGAGAAATTTGCAATCAAATATATGTATAGGTACTAGTATTTGTAATTTCGGTTCCTTAAATTGATTGAAAAGACTGATTAATCCGACTGACTGAATTACTCTACAAATGAAAATATTACTAAATGAAAATATTACTTACTCTCTAAATGAAAATATCTCACTTCTAAATGAAAATATTACTTACTCTCTAAATGAAAATATGTGAACGACTTGTCGAAGGGGATTTCATCGTAAAATCTTTAAAATGGATACTTTCATTTTAAATAGACCTATGTGAAAATATACATTCAGCCTACCTTAACACTCTTCCTTTTTAATGCATAGCCCATTTTTTTCCTTCAAAATATAGCCTGGATTGCACACGCAGCCACCAGGAAGACACTGAGTGATACAAATTTCATTACCTGGGTTTGAATTATCGCACGTGGGCTGGCAAGAACTTGGACATTCTTTTTGCGTGGAATTAGGGTCCTTACAGGCAGGATCTAAGATGTGAAAAAATACATCAGGTCACTGGCTCCAGTAGTATTGTAAAATGTCTTAATTAGCATACGTTTTTGAATATCAATGGGACAAACAAAAAACACATTAACCATATCTTCACATGTTGCAAGACTTGCAATTAAGGCGATAAATATTGTGAAGAGCAACATTTTCTTTGAACAACTAAATTTCCAATACTATATTCTGATACTGAACATATATATATAACCCCAAAATTTACATAAACAGTACCAATGGAATTTCGAGGGAGTGGGGAGACACCCGGGACGACGTCAGGGGGGAGACACTTCTGGAGTGGGCGGCAGGGCTCGACCTCCGGTTGCTCAACCGGGGGTCGGCCAGCACCTGCGTGCGGTGGCAGGGGGAGTCGATCGTCGATCTATCGTGGGCGACTCCCTCGGCCGCCGCCACGGTGACCGGATGGCGGGTGGCGGAGGAGGTGGTCAATTTATCTGACCACCGACACATCTTCCTGGATGTGTCACTCCGCCGCCCTAGCCGCCCGCGCCAGACTAGCGGCCCTCCGCGGCGCTGGTCTCTCAAGCGGCTCGACCGAGACATGGTCGTGGCCGCCGCCAGCGTCGCGGATTGGACGGAGGGAGCGGAATTCCCCGATCCCGAGGCGCAAGCGGCCTGGCTGCGCGACACGATGACGTCGGCGACGCATCGATGCCGCGAGTCGGGCCGCCCCGGCGGGGCTCCGTGTACTGGTGGAGCGAGGAGATAGAGCGGCTTCGCAAGGCCGCTTTTGTCGCCTGCCGCCGGTACAAAAGAGCCCGCAGAAGAAGGCGAACCACAGTCGAGGAGGCTCTCAGAGCCAGACGGGAATACGGGGCCGCCGCGCACGCCGTATGCGTTGCCATCGCTGCGGCTCGCGATCGGTCCTGGAACGAGCTCGTCGAGGGACTGGACAGGGACCCATGGGGACGCCCGTACAAAATGGTACTGGGCAAGCTGGCCCCGTGGGTCCCTCCGTTGACGGAATCCCTGGACCCGGAAGTTGTGGGAAGAGTCGTAGACGCACTCTTTCCTAGGGTCCAGGGCGGTCCCTCGGTTCCTCCGTCTCAGTCGGACCACACTCTGTGGTCCGACGGACTGGAGGTGACGGAGGACGAGCTCGGGCGAGCCGTCGCGCGGCTCGCCTCCCGTAGCGCCGCTCCCGGCCCGGACGGAGTTCCGGGCCGGGTCCTGGCGCTCGCTCTGGGAGTCCTGGGGAATAAGACGAGGCAGCTGTTCACCAGCTGCCTCCGCCGCGGCCAGGCAGGAACGGAGACGCTCCGTCGTCGTTCCGGCCGATATGCCTACTGAACGAGGCGGGGAAGCTCTTTGAAAGGGTTATCTCCGCCCGTATCAGCAGCCACCTGTCGCAGGTGGGCCCGGAAACATCGGACTGTCAGTTCGGGTTCCGGCAGGGGCGCTCGACCATCGACGCGGTCCGTCGCCGTCGACGCGGTGGCCGAGATGTACGCAGCCGCGTACGATCACGGCGGGGAGGAGGGGACCCGAACGCGCGGGGACACGAGGTGCGGAGGCGGGAGGCCTTCCGGCGGGTCCTGGGGGACTGGTGCCTCTTTACAGCGCGCGGCCGGAGCCGCCCCGCCCGGGGGAGCTTCACCGAGGCTCCCCGAGGATGAGCACCCCCTCGCAACAGAGGGGGGGCGACGGCGGGGTGGACCAGAGGGCCGACGCACTGTCCTGGGCCACCCCAACGCCGGAGAAAGGCCGCCGCGAGGTTTTAGTGGGTAACCCTAGGATCGGATTACAGTTTACTGTTTTGGGAGTCCCACACTACCCCCGCCGTCCCCAGGCAGGAGGTGTGCATAAAGCATTTCCTCGCGTAAAGTAAAAAAAAAAAAAAAAAACTTGATTACGATACGCTATATGACGCTAATCTGTGTGTAGATAATGCTAATGAATATTTTCGTAAATAAGTATGTTATTGATAAAAATGTAAATATATTCGTACCTACATCTACTGATTGGTATAGTAAGTCGCAAGACTTCATCATCATCATCATCAGATGGCATGTAGATGAATGATGATTTCTGAAAGGTGGGATAAATATCGATGACGGTCAAAGTTTAGATATCCATACATATAATATATAGTAATACGTATCATGATATCCTTTCGTATTGTTGTACCAAGATTAATTACCTTTAAACTAATATCTATTGTAGAACAACATTGTAAAGACGAGATTAGTCTCCTTGGGGAAACTTGCTACATTATGATGAACAAGTTTGCTGAACAGTTATTGCAAGGACTATGTCGGTTATATAGTTCGAGCGAATGATGGGCCCCAATTATTGTCCAACATTATATGCGGTGTGATTTTGTCGGATATGAAGTGGGCGAGTTGTTTAACTTGTCCAAGCTGATAAAATTTATTCTAATAAAGATACATAATATTACAAAATATACAAGTAAAAGACAAATACGTTAATATTTTTTTAGTCTGTGGAATTGCTTATTATTATGTGGAGCGATTGCTTGTCATTCCAGTTTCAAACAGAAAATCTTGATTAACTACATGAAACAAAATTTAATAATATTCCTAATTGGGTTTCTATATTGACTATTAAAGATGTCACAAGCAGCCATAGTTATCTTAACGTCTATCTACGTCGGTGCCAAGTGATAGGTACGACTTTTTCTTACTAGTTTTTAATTTACTTAAATTTGATAATCGATTGATTGGTACTCATAACAATAGATGACCTCCTGTATCTACGTACAAGTAAGTATGAGTACTCCATCAACTACCCCTTATGGGATTATATTCTGATGGCAAAGTTTGAAAACACTTAATGATTAACGATCCATTATAAGTTTGCTGTCAAATTTAATCTATTGATTATCTATTGAACAAGAAAATAGTTAAATTATTTACGAAAAGGCAAGCTTTTATAACGTTAATGTTTATGTTTATTTTTTTTCTTAAGCAAATTAATGTCATTTTTATACAACACAACATAACAAAATAATGATAACTTTATTATAAAAGACCATTTTTGTGTTTGAGTAGCCCAGGAGCTTAGCAAACCGACTTTTAATGAAAGGTCCCCAATTCCGTTCGTGATAAATAACGACAAAATGACCGATATACTCCTGGCATGAGGCCGCACCACCTTGGGACCAAATAATTTCATTTTTAGGCGTAATTTGTTAAGTATTTATAATTGGGTAGCAATATATTTTGGAACGAAGTTCTTTATCGCGCGTTATGAAAGGGGGCTAGACGGAAAAAATTACGAAAAGTTGTCACGACACACTACATCTTTTATTGGCTTATTTAGAACAATGTATATCTACCCAAACGATCTAGTGGCTGGGATACATTGCTCTCATACAGGGGGCTCGGGTGCGAATCCCGGTATCGGAACTCTTTTTAAGTTTTATTTTCCATGTTTTCATATTTTATATATGTTTTTTACCTCTCTCTCGCTCTCTCTCTCTCTCTTATAGAAGCAAGCCAAATATTTTCATTTCTATTTCGCATTGAACAGTGTGGTGTCGCGGCGATTATTTTTGTTGAGTGTATACAGGTTTTTTAAATGTTATTGAAATGAAAAATCAAAACCACAGCTACAGTTTCTAGAGGAAGAATTTGATTTAAGAATTAACAATAATCCAGCAGAATCAACAACAAAATATAATACTACCATTGATGCGCTTTTTTCAAGACATTTAAATAAAATAGAATCCCAAACATATGTTTCCTACTTCAGTTACCTCAAACCAATTATTACGAAAATTGAGCCTACTGATTAAGTTTATATTACATTATATTTGTTAATAATAAAAAAAAATATTATTATAACTTAAAAAAAAAAATATTACAATTCCTTCACTAATTAATCGAAAGGAACTTCGTTCCATCCGGGTGTCCCTTGACACCTCTCAACCTCTTTTTTTGTAAATATTCAAGTCGTGTAAGTAGGTAGGTAGGTAGTACCCACTAATCAAAATCATTAGCTTTTATAACTGGTAAATGTAAGAAATGCGAACTTTTTTACTCTGATATACAATTTCTCGGCAACGGAATAAGTTATTAAGTATAGAAACAGAGAATTTTAGATTATTCCAGACTTTTCTGTAATTTTGTACGACGTAATACGTACACGTTGGAAGCGTGGCACAAAGAGATATTAAATTTAAAAATGTACGTAGGTATATGAGATTGTTCGCGGAATACGTGAAGTGAAGCCTGCGCTATGCTATACTAATATTAGGTAAGTATACATACACAATCAACATGAGATTTTATACTTACACTCAATTTTTTACAGCGGTAGAGCCACGCAGTTGGCTGCATGAATAGGTCGGCTCGACCGGTGAAATACCATGACCTCTAAGACTAATCTTGCTCAGTTGGGATGCAACTATGACACTGTATTTGTTGCATGGGCGACGCAAGTCACTAATCAACAGATGACCCGCTAGCTTGTTTGCCCCCTTATACCTTGAAAATGTCTAATTTGATAAATACTACTGCATTCGCATTGGTTATTTTCATAATTGCTAGTTTACATATAGCTCAGGTTGCTTCTTAGAACAAACCAAATAAAGTGTGTAATAACATTCTTCTTATTGTCTCTATTAATTGAAGTCACAATGTTTTCGTGTTCTTTATAATTAGCAATAGGTTCGCCACCTATTCCATTTGGGACGTAAACTTATCAGCAAAACGACGCTTAACAGCCGCTGCCTGCCGCTGCACCTTCGGGTAGAAAAAGGCGTGAAGTTATGTTGCTTATGTTATTTTTATTAGTAGTTAGCACTGCCAAGACAATCACAGGCACTTTAATACAATTATTCAAAACGTATTGTCCTCCTCACTAGGTCTGTATTCGACAATACTTTTTGAATTATTCGAGTTGTATAGCCTCGACATTAACAAGAAATTTTGAAAGATTTTAAAACTAATGAAGAATTTGGTAAGTCGATTCTGTGGTGTAAAATTAACCCGATTCCCAATCAAGATGTCTCTTGGTTCGGAAGTTGGCATACACCAATGACTTTTCGAAAGTTGAGTGATAAATATCGATAAGTGACAAAATTGTGTCCGTCGTATGGCAATAGGTTCCGCCACATAATTCATTTGGGACGCTCATTAATTCGGCGATTCGAGGATTAACAGCCACTGCCTTCGATTTCGGTCAAGAAAGGGTGGGAAATTAGAAAAAAAAATAGTACATGAGAAGACACAGCTCGAATAGGTCTCTCATTCAGTCATATTGACATTGCTATTTATATTTTTTTGTTACCAGAGAATTGTATATAGGTACATATCTAATAATTATTATTTAAATGGAAAATAGTAAGCTATATAAGCAACTAGCAGACCGCGCGAACTTCGTACCGCCATATTTCATACATTTTCCACTAAAAAGATTATTGCCGCAATTATATTAATACCCCAAAGCATTGCTCATAAATGGACTATCTAACACTAATATTTATTTCAATTCAAGTTCTTGATACATATATAACTTCAGGCCAGATCCCTTGCGGGGTAGGTAGAGAGAACAAAGGGCCATAAGGCACGATTATTACACATCTCACTTGCTTAGCTGTTGATATTAGCGACTAACAACCAAGATATATTATGGTGATAATAATAGGTTGGGGAAAAAGTATTTTCGTATTTTTGTATGAAAAGTCAAGACATTTTTTTCAAAGTTTATTTACATTTATTTACAATATATATGTACCGTTTTGTTGAATAACTTTCTGCCATTTTGTGGGCAGAGACATTATCCCGTTACTGTAGAAACTTTGGGACTTCTGATCAAAAAAACGGGACAAATAGTTTTGGCAGTCCTGTCTTGAGGTCAACCTTACAGAACCTAAAGAATTCTGAAGAGACCGAAACAGGTGAAAATCTGAAGGCGCAAGGTCAGGGCTATATGGTGGATGCACTAGGACCTCCCAGTCGAACTCTCTTAATTTTTGCTGAGTGGCTAAAGATGTGTGTGGTCTAGCGTTATCGTGATGAAAGACCACACCCTTCCTGTTGATCAATTCCGGCCGTTTTCTCTCGACTGCTTCCTTTAATCTCATCAGTTGCTGGCAGTAAAGATCAGAATCGATGGTTTTGCCGGACGGTAAAAGCTCATAATGAACAATGCCCTTCCAATCCCACCATACACACAGCATCACCTTATTTCGTGTTAGGCCAGGTTTGGCCACAGTCTGTGAAGCCTGGCCAACTTTCGACCACGACCTTTTTCGCACGTTCTTGTCGTACGTGATCCACTTTTCATCGCCAGTTATCAATCTCTTCAAAAACGGCTCGGTTTCATTACGTCTCAATAATGAATCGCAAATGAGTACACGGTTCATTAAGTTTCTTTGAGTGAGCTCGTGTGGCACCCAAATATCGAGCTTTTTTGTATAACCAGCTTTCTTCAAATGGGTCAAAACTGTTTTGTGGTCAATTCCCAGTTCTTCAGCTACATCGTAACTACTAATATGCCGATCTTGCTCCACTCTTTCAAAAATGGCGTCCATTTTATTCGTAACAGGGCGACCAGAGCGAGGTGCATCTTTAACATCAAAATTTCCGGACTGAAAACGTTTGAACCAAATTTGTGCTACTCTTACTGACACTGCATCAGGTCCATAAACATCACAAATTTTTTTCACTGCTTGAGTTGCATTTTTGCCTTTTTTATAATAAAATTTTAAAATGTATCGAATTTCTTCATTAGATTCACTCATTTTTACGGAGAGAAAAACAAATGAAAAATAGCGGGAAACAACTTTTTTTTATTTTTTTCTTTTCTTTATAATGTAACCTTTTTAATGTTACCAAAACCAGCCAGACACAAATAGTACAGTCAAAGAAATTTTATAATAAGTTTATACCTACGTTATGCGAAAAGACTTTTTCCCCGACCTAATATTATCAATTTCAATCAACACTTTATAAGTAATATTAATAGAATGTCAGGGACTTAGTCCGAAGCTTTTTGTCAACTTTTAGTTTTTTTTTAATACTACTTAAACCTTTTTTTTATTTGGTCATTGTCTTTCTACAAAAAAAAGACCGGGTCACCACATGTTTTAACCAGCATGTGTTTTTTATAATTCAAATGGTGTCGATTTGGCACCTTGGTATTACTCTTATCAAAATAAATTCACTACATTTTAAAAGAGATCACGATATTAAAAATGTTAATAGATGGGCAACTCTATGTGGTATGCTGAAGACCGTAAAGTCTTTATATTTTAGCAAAATACGCCAAGTCGAGGTGCGTGGGTATATCTTGCGCTTCGTCAATTTATATGAAGTTGCAATTTGTAAAGAATTAAAAATAATATTATCATATCTGCTTAGAGAAGTAACTGTGAACTAACGCTAACTTTGACCCAGGACTTTGATTACATAGATAAAATATTTTTAAATAGTACGTTCGTTTTAGATATTTAGATCACATTAAAGGAATTAGGTACTCTTAAATAGACAGTGGTAGAACCAAGCATTTCGCTGCATGTATGGGCCGGCTCGACCGGTGAAATACCACGACCTCTCAGAAGATCGACGTAAAGTGGCTCATGCCGCGTTTCGTTCGGTGAGAGAGGTACCCGGAGGCCCACCCCTCTTTCCCCATTCTTTCCTTTCCCCTATCCCTTAAAGGTCGACAACACAACAGTAACATTATATGTGTTGCTGGTGTCGATGGGCGGCGTTGATTGCTTACCATCAGGTGAAACGCCTGCTCGTTTGCCCTCCTATCCCATAAAAAAAAATACAACTTTTAGGGTTTCACGTTGCATATTACATAAATATAATGAACGGGAAATAACGCCACACGTTTAGGTAAACAAATAATCCAAAAATATCATCATCATCATCATTAGCCTTTTGAGTTCCACTGCTGGACATAGGCCTCCCCCATAGAGCGCCACAACTGCCGGTCCGCTCAATCACGGGGGGTTTTCGCCATAAACGCCACGCTTGGCAGGCGGGTTGGCGATCGCAGTAGGCTGTATTTTCTTGAGAGAGAATGCTGCTGCCCATTCTTCTAGCTTTTCCCTTAGTCGCCTTTTACGACACCCACGGGAAGAGATGGGGTGGCGGTATTCTAAGCCGGCGCCACACGGCACCAAAAATATATAAAAATCTAATTTACGTGTCTCATTAGACTCGGAAATCATCATCATTTAGCAGACCGCGCGAACTATGCACCGCCATATTATATACATTTATAACTAAAATTTATTGTTGCACTCTTATTAATAACTTAAACTTTCCTCAATAAATGGACTCTCTAAAACTAATATTTTTTTCAATCCAAATCAGTAGTTCTTGATACATACATACATAAATCCTCGCCAAATTCCTTACGGGGTAGGCAGAGAGAACAAAGTGCCATAAGGCACGATTATTACACGCCTCACTCGCTTAGCTAGTGTGTATTAGCGTACTGACAACCAAGACATTGATAATATTTACAACTTCAAAGAAAAGCTTTATTAGCAATGCCACTTATGAACAATGAATATAGCAATGAACTTGTCCCAAGTTTTTTGTCAACCTTTTGTTTTTTTTTTAATACTACATAAACAACTTTTTTTATTTGGTCACTATTGTTGACATCAACGAAAAAAACGGGACACCAAACCGGGGTAGCTAACTCACAGTGAGTGTTTTGTTTTTTATAAGTCAAATGATGTCGGTTTTGCGACTAGGCTTATCGAAATAAATTTACTACATTTTAAAAGATATCACGATCTTAATAATGTAAAGTTTATTACATATATCTAGAATGTATTATAAATCAGTCACATCAGTCACACCTTGTCAGTGGTAAAGTCATGCAGTTCGCTGCAACGCAACTGTAACACTGCATATGGTGAGGTGGCCATGGGCGGCGTTTGTAACTATCATAAGCCTGCTCGTTTGCCCCTTATACAATAAAACCTAATTCCTATCCTATCCTACTTCTAATATATAAAATTCTCGTGTCACAATTTTCGTTCCCATACTCCTTCGAAACGGCTTGACCGATTCTCATGAAATTTTGTATGCATATCGGGTAAGTCTGAGAATTTTCAACCCTCTACGATCAACCCCTATTTTTTAAATTTTATTTTTTGGCAAGACAACGTTTGCTGGGTCAGCTAGTAATATATAAATGTGAATGTAAGTTTGTTTGTGTGTTATGCTTTCACGTGATAACTACTCGTACTCAATCGATCATCATGAAACTTTGTACACATATTCTTTGAGGTAATTTACATATATTTGAACCCGGAGGAAAAACTTATAAAATAGTCTACAAGAATATCCTACATGCTCTTATAAAATTGTTACAGTCCAAAATTATTTATTTTTGTTACAGAGAAATATATTTTACCTTAAAAAAATGTTGTTAGTTTTTTAAATGTCATTTTATGTAGTAATTTTAAAAATCAATAATTCCAGCTAAGCAATAAAACAGAGTTATCATATTGATTAACTTCTATAGGAATGATCTTTGATACCAATTTAATGGATTTAATGCGAGCGAAGCCGCGGGTAAAAGCTAGTAACTTTTATAAATAAAAATACCACAAAATACGATTAAATACTACAAATTTTAAATTCTAATTAAAGTATTGAGCGATATGATGACAAAGAGAGAAACAACAACACAACATAACTTCACGCCTTTTCTACTCGAAGGTGTAGGCAGCGGCTGTTAAACCTCGTTTCGCCACTATGTTTCCATCCCAAATGGAATAGGTGGCGAACTTATTGCCATACCAGGCACAAAGTTTATAGTCATCGATATCTAAATGCACATAACTTCCGAAAACAATTTCAAAAAGTCATTGGTGTGAGCCAGAATTCGAACCCGCGACTACTTTATTCAGAAGTGGGGTTCTCGACAACTGGACCACCGATACCTTTTAGCAAGAAACAAACGTAAAAAAATCTACCTGCTAGCTGTCGCGGTCCGAGCTGCCCGAGTCGGAAACATCATCCGTAGTGTAACTAAATATTTCCCTATGAAATTAGTACTTACATTTTGTATTTTGCGATATCTTTTCAATTAAATGTCCGAATTAAATTATTCAAAAAGTTCTAGAAAGGTATTGAATCTATCTTTTTATTGAAGTAATTTATTTTAAGGAGAATTAATATCAAGGTACAAAATAAAGCATTTTTATAACGACATCAATTTAATTATTTTAAAAAATTCAAAAAACACTTATTGTGAGATAACTACAATAGTTAGACATATGGCGTCGCGGACTTTTTTATAGACAAATTTATGTTCTGTAAAAGTGTAGTACATTGTTTTGTTCTAGAATCAATAGTTTTCGCAGTGTTCACGATGTAAGAATTATTTTCGAGTCATTTTCTTACACCTTGGGTTACATTATTGGACTTATAGTAAGGATCCCTAATTAATTTGAAAATATAATATAGCCTAAAGCCTTCCTCGATAAATGGACTATATACCACTAAAAGAATTTTTAAAATCGGACTGGTGGTGTCTGAGATTAGCGCGTTCAAACAAACAAACAAACTCTTCCGCTTTATAATATAAGTAGATTTAAATAAAAAAACAACATGAATAAATATTTCCAAATGCGTATTTAAATCAAAGGAGGCTAAAACGAGGTAAGGATTCATTTGATCATTAAAATCCAATTTGACACGACCATTCAAAGTATTGTAAGAGGATTTTCGTCCTACCTGTTACCCTATAAAAGGGACTTTAAACTATAGTCTAAAGACATACTGTTTATTGAAGTTCTCGTTTGACAAAGTTTGAATTTGTTACGAAACGAAATATTTAACAGCGGTTTTTTATCTATTTTCTTTACTGAATTATTGTTATATAATAAATAACAACCTTTTCGATATTTATTGTCTGAGTCTTATATTATAACCTCAAAATCTTCGTTTGGAACTAGTGAGGACTGGGCTCCTACTGGGACTGGGACTCCTATTAAAATTACTTTTTATAAAGATACTTCACTCGCCTCGTTGTAACTAATACAGCTAGTTTCCAGTAGATGTCCTTGTATACAGCTATTAATACTTTATATATATATCTTTATTTATATACTTTTCTTTTAAATATATATTTAAAACACACAACAAAACACCCAGACAGACACCATGCAAACATTAATGATTATCTTAGATATTTGTTTGATCGCACCCGCCTCAATTCCGCAGTCGATTTTTTTTATCAATGCCCGTCGTATTGTAAGTCAGATGTAGTCTTTTTTTACATAGTGATTAAAAAATGAGCATAATGTACATATTTATTTGTGATGATTGTAGAGGTTTTGTTGCCCATTGACCAGTATTGCGGCTTGTTATTACTTCGAAGTACTGATTATTCGCGTTGAATATAAGACACGTGTTGAGGTTGTCGTGCACGTTGTGAATAAAACACGTGTTGAGGCTTGATAATTCTGTTTATTGACAATCTCGTGTGTAGGCGATGGATGCTAACGGCAGACTGACTGACTAAGGGTGGCGTGCGCGCAGCGGCGAGGCCAAAAGGTCCCGTTAGCAGCGGAGAGGCGAATGTAACGTTAGCAGCGGCGAGACTAATGTACCGTTATTCGACAGGACCTTTTATTAATCTACAAACGTCTCCTGGGCCTTCTATTAACCCATCAACAACTGCTGGGCCTATGACGAGTAGTAATATTGGTTTTGGAATGCAAGCAAGAACACCCTCAGAATATCAGCTAGAATAATAATAATCTCAAACATCTTTTGAAAGTCTTCTCAAAGTATTTTTGGGATGGATCTGTAACAGATGGAGATATACCTAATGACGAAGTGAGTGAAGCGATTACAACTGAAGACAGTCGCGTTGCTCAACAGCAAACTTTATTATGCGAAGAAGACAAATATTTGGGACTTGCCCCAGGAGAAAATCAGATTCTTAAAAGTCTGCTGTTTGACGATTACGCCGAAGAATGTGTCATTTCCAGGTATTTATATATATTTATGTATTTATGTTGAACAAATGAGAAAATTTCGTGGGGAAATTTCAATGACCCCCTTTCAAATGGCCACAAGAGAAATACGGCGAAGTGATCGACGAGGTGTTAATCCTCCCCATTTGTTATAGGTATATGGCTACGAAAAACATGAGACTGCGTGTTGCTTCTTCACTTACAAGTTGCCTGCAAGTTTATTGGAAATGATACAAAGGTCATGAAACAAATCGAATCAGAAGAATATGTTAACAATTGTCTAGAAACAAATCTCGCATTCCCAGCGCAAAAAAGATCTATTCGTTATGATTCGGCAACTACGTAGGCCGACAGATCTTCTCACGATGAGTGCAAAAGAAATTGGATAGATCCCAATACTACAGTTGCTACAGAAATTTAAAGATGAAAGATTATTTTCAAAAGTGAAGCAAGTGAGCTGAATTGGTTGCAAATAAGTACACTTATAACGAATGCTGTCACATGTGCCATCTATTTTGACAAATTAGTTAACACGTTAACGACTCTCCTACAGAACAAAAGCCTATGCCCATTTGAAAAATATCGAGTGAAGGATCATTTTAAACGAATCGAATTCCAACATCGCGGGAGTCCGCACGCTCATATTTTACTCTGCTTGGAAAATACACCAAACAGTCTAGTAGGCGATGATAAGCCCCGTGTTCACGAAGATATGATTAAATCTTATTCAGGCGATTACGCCGTAAACGGGTCTTTAACAATATTTTGCTGTTCACCAAGCACTTAACATTGATTAAGTGCTGTAATCGACCTATTATCTTAATCCTAAATAAACCTCAAAGACCTCGTTTAACCGGCGGTTATTGTAAACAAATCTGACATTTCATAAATAAAGTAATCTCTAATTATCTAATAATGGACACTTGTACTACAGTGTTTATCAAATGTAAAAGCAATACAAGCAATTAGTACAAAACACAGACCAAGAGTCATTAGTAAAATATCATATCACTATTCTCAAGAATGCGTAGTAGAATTTATTACAGATACTTGAAGTTATGTATGTAATTATTAATATATTGTTATCAATACCTGAATAATTTTCTGGGAAATTAAGTGTATATTGAAGGGGGTAAACTCGCAAGAGGGTAACCTGCTGGTAAGTGACAAACGCGGCCCATATACACATAGATAGTATTATAGTCGTGTTACAAGCCTTTCAGTTAGGATAGTGAGTGGAATGGTATGGGAGAGGGAAAGGGTGTACCTCTCTTACCAAACGAAATGCGGCATGAGTCACATTACTTCGATATTCTGAGAAGCCGTGGTATTTCGAGAATGCGTAGTAGAAGTATCTGTAGTAAATTCTTAGAAATTTGAGAAGGTATAGGAAAATCTAAAATCACCATTGATAGACATTTAGGATCCAGTTGTCTATTCCCAGTGATGACACACACACTACCCAGCATTAGATATCCAGTCGTGTACATTGTTTTTTGTCGTGTCATATACATAATTATGGCAAATTTTAACAGTATTTAGGAGACGAATAAATGAAATTCCGTTCAATTAAATTTATTTAAAACTTAACTAGTTTAACAATATAACTATTCCTTATAACTTTAAAACCATCGAAAAACTATGTTTTCTTTAAATAAATAAAAAATATCCATCGCTGGTTTATAGTCCATTATTGGAACCTCTACCCTAAACAAAATATAATGGAAGTCGCTATAAATTACATTTTAGATGAAAATAATGTGTTAGACTTTTTTAAATACTCGTAAGCGAATTATACGGGCACCCCGTTTATTCCAAATATAAAGAAATTATTTCGAAAATATGACGAGAAAGCAAAATAATAAAACGTATTCAACATGTTGTCATGGCAACGTCTGAGTGCCATGACAACAGAGATCAACAGAATAAAACATAATGCTAATAAATAACAAAGGCATTTATGGTAACTGATCGCATTGCCATAACACGGTTCACATTTTGCAGTATATATTATTATCCTAACATTTTTGGATGTCGCTCGGATGTAAGCAAATGTATACAGTTTGCACACATTTTACTTTATTTTAATAAGTAGCACTAAACTACTCATTCTTTTACTATTCATTCGTTCTCATTACAACTGATTACGTAGCAATCCCCATTTTATTTTTGGTGAACAGCATTAACTTTATAGGTCCGATTATATTTAGAGCTCTATTTAGCTAACACATCGTTATGTCATAGTTCATGAACTCCAACCATAGGCCGCGATAACAATGATTAACACTAATCTCGGTATCAATCTCAGAAGCCTCAGATAACATCAAGCTACAGACACACAAACACACGTTTACGTGTTGTAAGAAAGTTCGCGGAAATCAGCCACATAAATGTCGGTTCGAAGCAACTTTCCTGCCTTCTCGGTCTACACAAATACTTATTAAATTGTAGGCAGAATCATGTAAAATAAATGTATCTAAAAAAAAATTAAAACAATTTTCCTAAATGTGCCAAATAAAGGAAAAAAAAGTAGGAATTAAACAAAGTAACAAATTGAATAATAAAATTTATTTCAAAAATTATATTATTAACAAATTTTACCACAGAATCATATTATTATACAAAATTTTATTTTTCACGAATATAAACATTTTTATTAATTTACAACATGTACAATGATATTACATTAGGTAACATTTTATTTCTCGATACAAATAAATAAAATATAATCATGTTATTTCATTTTGGCACAATTTACATTTTCCGGCCATAATTAAAAAAATAAAAATAAACTGAGCATTTTTATTAATTATTCTAATTATTTTCACGTTATTATCTAGAACAGAATTTATTATGGACAGAAACATTTGTCTATAAAAATGATAATCTTATTAAAAATTAAAAACTATGTAAAAGAAAGTACAGACAAATTAAAAACTTATATATTACACTTTAACAGTAACTGGCACAAAATTCGTAAGAAATGTGTTGTAAATAAAAAATAAACTAAGTTTTCCTAAAATAAAAAAGATCAAAATTATAAAACTATAAAGGACATACTGCATTGGCCCCAGAACGCATACATATAATTAAAAATATTTTTCTTAAAGGTCACTCAATTTAATCATATTTTGAGTGCCATAAAATTATTGATCACTAGTCACTTGAACGTGACTAAGTTCCATTTTTTTTGTCCGTAATATATATCTGAGTTATCTTCTTCTCTAATTAACATTATTAAAATCAAAACATGAAAATATCTTAATTAGATACTTGGTACTGGCAAATACTCAAATCAGGTGATTTTAAAAGGAAAAAAATAGCAAAAGTGAAATGTTTATTTTTTAGTGAATAGATCCATTAGAATTATTATTACGTTTAAGTCTTTGTCTTTAGCCTACAATAAAGTCTAATATGTAATAATAAAAATTGACGGTATTTATTTGCTTTCAAAAAGTTAAGGCCAGATTTTCTTTTATACATAAATAAGTACATGGCACATTTTTGGCCAGCATGGAAGGTAGAAAGATCGTAATAAAAATAGTGTACAATTGTGTACCTGTATTTAGAATTCAGGTACTTAAGAACACATTCACCGTGTAACGCCATATTTATTTACATTATTATATTATGCACAATTTGTTCAAAACGGGACTAGCCTTGGCTAAGAGAATACTTACAAACAATTAAGTACAAAAATATAGTGTTAAATATATTCTTAATTTAAAAATAAAATTCGTTATTCACATTTATTTATTATGTATCATTACAAAAAGAGTTCTTTATCAGTCGAAGACATATATTATTTTATTCGTTGAACACAAACGTTATTAACACTAGACGGGACGGAAATCGTCACGAGGTCGTATCGTAGAGTTTGAATCGACTCAAGCTTATTGTTGAGTATCACTTTGATATAAAAACAAAATTAGACACAGAACAAGCAGAATCACATAGAAGTCGCACCATTTTTCCAGTATTTTAGTCTGTTCGTTGCTGTTGAAATGATGTATGAATATAACAAATTAGACTGTGTCATCTATAATAAGTATAATAAAGGACACGTCTTTTGATAGTGCTAATTTCGGTATATAAGAGACCTAAGTTAATATTTTCAGTACTTATAATTCTGTGGTTGTCTCCACAGCTGACTGGTCATAGTAACCAGAAAAGTTTCTTTTGCCAAATGTGACATTATCGTTGTCTGATGCCCTGCAAAATAAAATATTAATCAATAAAATATTACTAGTTAGAGAAGTGGTACAGCCACGCAGTTTGCTGCCTCTATGGGCCGATCCGACCGGTGAAATTTCGCGACCTCCCAGAATATCGACATGCTCAGTGAGCGAGCTATTCGACAGCCACTGACCACTTCTGACCCTTACCCTATCATATTTAAAGGCCGGTAACGCAACTGTAATGCTATCTATGTTGAAGGTGTCCATGGGCGGCGTTAGTTGCTTACTATCAGGGAACACGCTCGTTTGCCTGCCTTTTGCAGTTGCTGATATATCCAAATTATACTAAAGGCACTTGTAATAATGTAAATGGACTATAAATGGGTATATAGATTTTAAGAATAATAATTTAGGTAATAATAACTGTAAATTCGAAAAATCTCCCTTTTGCGAATTCTATGATATTTATTATTCTGCGACGTGTCAGATTCGGCTTTCTTAGCGCAGATGAATGGGCTGGCTCGACTGGTGAAATACCACGACCTTTCAGAAGATCGACGTAATGTGGCTCATGCCGCGTTTCGTTCGGTGAGAGAGGTACCTGGAGGCCCACTCCCCTTCCCCATCCTTTCCTATCCCGTATCCGTATCCCTTAAAGGTCGGCAACGCAACAGTAACACTATATGTGTTGCTGGTGTCCATAGGCGGCGATGGTTGCTTACCATCAGGTGACACGCCTGCTCGTTTGCCCTCCTATCCCATAAAAAAATAAGATAATTACTATGATGACAATATTCTTGTTGCTCAACATGGTATTGGTATTTGATTTCTGTTTTTATAAAGTACTTTATGAAAAGTTCAGTAACTAATACAGACCTTTGTAAACCCGGTATTTCATCATACGCCATGATTGGTTGCGATGATTTCTTTTTATGATTATTTGCACCGTTCAATTTTCTTCCGAGGGTAGTTGCAAGAAGCCCCCCTCCAATATGATTGTTAGCAACTCTCGGTAATGTTCCCAGCGCGTTGTTCAATGGATGCGCATTGGGCACTCGCCTGTTGAGTGTTTGAGTATTGCGCGCAATGGACGCGTTGTTCGCGATTGGTTCGAACAATTGGTTATTGTGGTTGTTCAAAGTGTTGGTGTTTTCATTAACACTCGAAGCTCGGGCTGTTGTAGCTGTTTCTGATAGTGTAGGACTACGTTCGCCTGAAAATTGTATATTATTTTTGTTTCTTTAGAATTTAGTATCTCCAAATATGCATTCAAAGACATAATTCCTTTTAGAGTGATTTACAATAATCTTTAAGTATGTAGTTGTACACAGTCTCGATGGTACAATGATCGAGACACGGCTTCTAATCCAGAGATCCGGGTTCGAATCCTGACACTGGCTCACCACCAATGATTTTTCGAAATTGTTTTCAGAAGTTAAGTGTGATTAATATCGATGACTGAAAAGTTTGTGCCCGGTATGGCAATAGGTTCGCCACCTATTCTATTTGGGACGTAAAACATAAGGGCGAGACGAGACTTAACAGCCGCTGCCTACACCTTCGGGTAACAAAGGCGTTAAGTTATGTTATGTTTATGTTGTGCTCATAAAAGTGTGTAAACTTATGCTGAAAAACGTGCAAAAATGGACCTTGCTAGTCGTCTAATATTCTACTCGAAATAAAATCTAATATATGTTGCGCTAACTAGTCGAGTTTGATGGTCAACCAAAATTCAAGTATTTGGTTTGGGTAGTGTAATGAGTTTGAAATGGCGTCTGGTATCCTATAAATTTAAATCAAATAAAAAAAATATACAAGTTAAAAACTCACCATTATCTTTGGAAAGATATTGAACACTGTGTATATTGAAAGAGTGATTGTTTGAACTGAAGTCCAATTGCAAGTCTGGGTCGTCTACCGCCATGTTTAGTACCTGTGATAGTACAAACTGAATATTATCTATATAGCATTTTACATTATGTGCAGAGGTAATAAATAGGTACAACAGTTAGGATTTGGATAGGTATTATTAATTATGATTGTACCAAGTAAAAAAGTTACTGTTGTTGAATGAGATTGGACCTGTGTTTCATATCTGGGCGCGGGTTCGTCCTCACTGGATTCGTAGCCCGAGTTCGGTCTCGGGGGCGGTGGCATGCTCATGCTCAGAGTGCCGTATTGTTGTATAGCCTGCTCTTTGTGCTTCTTGTATCTGTAAATTATTCGATAAGTTTATTCTTTGAGAACTGATTTATAAAATTGATTATAATAAGGTTTATTAAAATTTTATAAAATGTTAAATTTCGTTATTTTCGAAGAAATTCTTTGAATCACAAAGAATTTCTTCGAAACTAATGTATAAATTGCGGTAAACATTTAAGAATCATCATTACATAGTATAAAACAAAGTCGCAACGGATATTGATGCGGTTTTTTTTTAATAGATACAGAATATCAACGGCGTGGTTTCTATGTATGACTCATATGGGTGTTTTTCTATGTATTTACAAAAGACAAGTATATATGTATTAATATCCGTTATCTAGTACCCATAACACAAGCATTTAATTGCTTAGCTTGGAAATAGAGGGCGCTGTGTGTATTGTGTCCAAGATATTATTGTTATATATAATGTAGAAAAAAAAATACTTTGAAAAATAAGTTAAAGCGACATCTAGAAACGAAAACCATAAAATCTTTATGTAAATGAAAACAGTACCTTCATAACTAAAAAGCGATAAATAATGAAACTTGCTAATTTGTATACTTAATACAATATACAAAACGTAATACTTTTATAAAGTAATCTCTAACTGTTATAATATTTATTATTGCCACTCATTATTGAAGTCGGTGCAACACAATAGGGCACGTTACCTGGGCTTGCAGCGACTCCAAAAATAATTTGAAAACCTTCTCGATTTTTCGAAGTCGGTTAAAAAGTGATAAATGTCGAGATTTAGTACTCGAATTGCAAACGATCAACATATAAGAGATAAATTAAAACAATGTCTAGCATTATTATACATTTTCAAGAGGTCTCCAAAAAATCCGCGAAAGTGTATGTCTATCTCTTAGGTATAACCCGGAATTAAAATTATCGTTTCTCCTTATCGTCAAGTAGTTTAACTACAGTGTAACAAAGAAAAAACATGATAGCAATATGATATGATAAGAGTCGTACCTGTTCCAGGAGGCGCAGATGTAGACGGTGGCCACGAGCGCGGCGACCAGCACCACGGCGGCCAGCGCCACGAGCGCGGCGGGCAGCGCGCCGGCCAGCGGCGCGGCGGCGAGCTGCGGCCGGCGCGTGGTGGCGGGCTCCAGCGGCGCGCGCACGGCGCCCACGGCGGCCTGCAGGCGCGCCGCCAGCTGCTTGTGGAGGCCGCTCTCGATGGCGCTGAAACGAACACCACCCTATGCTATTTTAAAGCGAATTCCACTATTGCAGTCCATGGGCAGTCTCGTATCATTAGTGTCCGACCGAAGCTTCGGCTTCGGCTTCGGCCACCTTCGACCAAAAATCCATCTTCGGCGAGAACTTCGGCTTCGGGTAAATTCTGGGCCGAAGCCGAAGGTCCCGCCGAAGGTCCGAGAACAGTCGGAATTAAATGAACTGTTACGAAAGAGTGAATGACTGACGGACCGGACTGCACTTAGTTCAGTGCGGGTACCTCTATCATCGAGAAAAAAGCGGCATGAGCCACTTTACGCCGATATCTTTTTTAGCTGTGGACAATATTGAAGAAAATTATTAAATTACTAATAGTTTATAACCTTCGGCTTCGACCGAAGGTTGTGGAGATTGCCGATTAATTGGCTTCGGCTTCGGCCAAAACTAGACCTTCGGTCGGACAGTAAGTATCATCAGATGATCCGTTTGCCTGTTGGCTGACTCTTTCCGATCAGATTAATACTTTAACGCTGCGGTGAGACTTTGCATCTTTATACATCATGTACCACGTCTACCACCGGCAGCGCTCTAATGAATTCTTCAAATGAATGACCGCATCGGCTTAATGATCGGCGTCAATAAGTATGAGCCTCAGCCGTCACATCTTGCCTATATGCAGTACTATTCTATAGAACCTGTTGCCGGTAATTGTATTTCCGAACCGATACGACTTAGGGACCCCCAAAAACTAAGCATATATCTTTAGAGATATAGGCAGCAGTAGTTACTTAATATCAATCTTTACGTCGTCATTATTGTTTACCCCCTTCCTATAGCAAGAATCTGCTAATTTTCGCATTTATAATATTGCTATAATCCCAATATTCTTACGTCTTAACCGGTGTAGACACCCTCGTCAATAATTCTCCTGTGACAGGATCGATGAGGTACAACCAGATATCAGTTCCGTTCGGATCGGTTTCCAGAGTGCCGTTCTCTCCAAGATAATGTCTAGCAGTGAGTTTCTCCAAACCTGCCACCAGGCCGGTTTTTTCCTCGATAGCTGCCAGCAGACCTCGAGCCCGACGACGCATCATGTCTGGATTAACTGTAACTTCCACCACTAGCTGGTTCTCTTTTTGTAGAAGATTAATCTGTGTAAGTAAAATTATTAAATATTAAATAAAATTGGAAAACAGCTTGACAAAAACAAATATTATTAGAAAGCTACGTCATTATTATTACAAAAAGTGTTAATGAAAAGATTTTTACAGCGTATTTTAAAGTCATTTCATTTTCAAAATAATGTATTGAAGAGATTTGTATAGACATGAAAAATACTTACCACAATTGAAACTTTGGCAATGTTATAATTCTGCGAGCCCTTAGGGTTGTCCCTGGCAGTCACACTAAACTTGAATGGCAAGAGGTCTTTGGCAATACTCTCGAAAGTCTTTATATTGCTGATGACTCCTGTGTCCGGGTCCAGACTGAAGTACTCTTCAGCTGCTTTAGTCCAAGAGTTCTTGTGATATTCTATTTTTCCAAAATCGCCGCTATCCTTATCCTTTGCCTGTGGGACGGTAAATATATTATTTTTATTATATCTTTTTTTAAAAAATTGTTAAGAAGTCATGTTATTGTCATGACTCGACAGTTGACAGACTGTTAGAAGTACACATTTTTGCTGTTTCTTCTCTTTTTTTCAGATACTCTAAAAAAGGACGTACAGTGGCTCATGGCGCGTATCGCGCGCTGTGAGAGGTATTCACAAGCCCAACCCTTTCCTCTCTCACTCTTACCCAGCCCACTTACGTCCCCTCGGCAACGCAACTGTAACACTATCTGTGTTGCAGGGAACTCTTGCGAGGAAGATAAGAGAAATGTTGCACTCACCTTGACTTGTAACACATTAGTTCCCAGAAGCATATCCTTAGTGACGATCGCAAAGTACTTGTCTTTGGCGCCTACAATAGTGGACTGTTCCGGGAACACAAATACGGGTGCATTGTCGTTGGCGTCTGTCACGTGAACTTTGATAGTGGCCTTACTGCTGTCTGGGTTTATGAGTCCTTGTATAGACTCCAGTTGGACTTCTAGAGAGTATTCTGCTAGAGTTTCATAATCTAGGGAACTGGTGTTGAGATAGATGGCACAGTCTCTATCTTCTGTTAGTTTCACGTAGAAAACTCCTGGATGATAAATAAATAGAATTAATTATGATTTATACTTTAATAAACACAGCAATTGGGAGGCATTCTTGATGGCGTAGTTTGGTATTCTGACTTCTAGTTCAGATCTTACACTACTAGACCGTGAAATATTAAAGGCGTGACGTACAAATAAAATTACCTTTCTGCGAAGTCCCTGTGAGTTTACATTTGAGCGGTGTGTCCGGTGAGTGTTCCCTCTTGTTGAGGAGAGGCAGAACCCTTATGAGTGTGCCGTTGGGTGAGTTCTCAGCGACGTGCTCGGTGTACACAGTGTCGGCGAAGCCCAGGCCGACCTGCACAGATAATACACCACATTAAAACATTATTGCTATTAATATAACTTTCCTGATTTAAGTCCACGTGTCAGAGTGATTTCTAATCTATAGAAGTCCCTAGAAACTTTAGGATACAAGGGCTCTTAAATCTGGACGGAGCACTCTCTTGTCACTGTATTATAGGAAATATATTTACTTTTATTTTAGTTTGTCGGAATCATTAAAGTTTTGATATTAATGTCTGGAATGGTCTCTGCCACCGTACCGAACTGTTCTAACTTTTTTAAACACTGGATATGAAAAAGGGTTATTTTCACTTACATCTGGTGCGACAGTTGCTGAGTGGCTTACGTATACAGTGAGACTTGTCATCGACGACATTGCGGGCTCGCCTTGATCGTAAGCTTGTACGTCCACCTGTAATAAGAGAAAACTTAGTACAGATCAGTTAGATGAGTAATCCGTGACATGCATCAAATGGTACATTTTAAAGAATGACTTAGAACATCAAAATTACATGCGGCTATTGTGTAACTGGTTATTATCTATGGTACCCAAGCTCTGAAAGTGTTTTAGAAAGGTTATTCAAAGGATGTGAGTTCGAATACCGCGCTACGAACTTTCAGGTTTGAAACATTTGCTGAAGTCGTTCCAACAAAAGCTCCTGAGAAGTTTTAGGCGATTGCCTGAGATAGACGATAAACAATTTGTAAAATCAACAGAGGCCTTATATAATTAATGTAGATAGAGAGAAGAGAGTGAGAATGAGAGTGACTCACGGTGTACTCGCTGTCGGTCTCCTTACGCAGGTCGTCCCTGACGCGCACGGCGCCCGAGTCAGGCTCCACGTGGAAGTATATGGAGGCCTTCCCGCGGCCCGCCAGTCTGTAGCGCACGCGGTTGTTGGGCGCGGTGGCGTCTGCGTCTTCAGCTGTCACTGTCTCCACCAGGCTGCCTATCGACGCCGTGTCCTCGATGGTCACTGGTCTTACCGCTGACGTAAATATCGGTGCATTGTCGTTTTTATCCTACAAAAAAGATAGAATATTATTATTTAAATAGTGCTCTTAGAAATAACCTCTTTTTACAACACGCCCACGTTATACAGAAGGTACGTATGTTAATAGTAACAAAACTAAAATAAAACTCACGTCAACAAAAACTTCAACAGTGGTGGTGGCAAACATTTCTCGTTCGTTGTTCTCCTCAGTACCGACGATGATCTCATGTCTGGCGGTCAGCTCCCTGTCCAAAGGTTGGACGGTGCGGATCAGTCCGGACTTACGATCTATAGAGAATAGATTCATATCGCCCATAATTATGGTATACGTTATCTCTGTCAGCGTGTCTGGATCTTCAGCCTGAAATATTAAAACGTAGATTTGTAAAAATGCACAAAATGACAAAACAAATACCGTGGTAGAGCCACGTGGTTTCCGGACGAGAGAGATATCACTATGACCAACCCTTCCCCCCCCCCCCCTCCTCCCTGACCCAATTCAAAGGCCAGTGACGCAGTTGTGACACTGCCTATGAAGCAGGCGCTAGTTACTTACCTATCATCAGGTGACACGCTACATAGTTTCCCATAAAAATTGATTGATGTAATTCTCTGATACCATCCGGTGTCATAACAAATTCTTAAATTTCTAAGTAAAAAGCAAGCCACAAATAATTTGTCATACCAACCTGTACTTTAACAACCGGGTAGTTAGGTGTATTTTCAGGTACGTGCACGGAGTATAGAGGTTGGGAGAAGATGGGCGGCTCGTCGGGTATGTCCTGCACGCTCACAGTCACGGAGGCGGTGCCGAGACGCTTGTCTATGGCGCCGTCAGTTGCCGTCACTACGAACGCATATTCCTGAAAACAAATATTTACATTAAGCATTTTCAATTTACATACAATAATATTTATAGTGTTAACTGTGTGTTATAATGTTTGTATTATAACTATGTATTTACAAGTAAGAAAAGTGTTTAAGTAATATCCGTTATCTAGTTTCCATAACACAAGCTTAGCTTAGAACTAGAGCGCGCTGTGTATATTGTGTCCAAGATAACAACAACAAGTAGAAGTAAATCATGACACTTTCTTGAAAAGTATCGCGAAGTTAACCGATTATTAATGGCCAAAAGTGACTAGTAGGGTCATAGTCGCCAATAACGAAAGAAGAAGAAGAAGAAGTATAAGTAAAAAAATAAAAATATATTTTACCTATGAAAACGCGTGGCTCTGTTTTAAAAAATCTAGATCCGCACAGTTACGTGCACGATGCTGCAGTCTCGGTGTTGCAGATGTCGATACGTCGCTACTCGCTTTACCATCATAAAAAAAAAACTAACAGAGCACGTATGTATGTACTAATTGTACTAGCAAAAAACTAATACAGTTTCACGTACTAAGGGCATCAAAAACATAACATAACTTCACGCATTTTTCTACCCTAAGGTGTATGCAGCGACTGTTAAGCCTCGACTCGCGGTTATATTTACGTCCCAAATGGAATAGGTGATGAACCTATTGCCATACCAGGGCAATATAATTATAAAATAAAGTATCTACCTTAGTCTGTTCGTAATCCAGCACAGTTTTAGTGGTGATCATACCGCTGGAGTTGTCTATACTGAACGGCAAGTGGGTCGGTATGCTGTAGCTGACTTTGGCGTTGACTCCTTCGTCTGCATCAGTTGCGTGCACGTAGCCGACGAGCTCGTTGACAGCACCTGCAATGTCCAATATTGATTAAATAACTAGATCTTATTCGAAAAATATATAGAGAGGGAAGTTTGCTTTGTGGATATATTCTCACCGTAATTTTTTATCTTTTTCTCTTTTCTTACCTTGACACAATACACACAGCGCCCTCTAGTTCCAAGCTAAGCATCTAAATGCTTATGTTATGGAAACTAGAAATAGGATATTATAATACATACATACTTTTCTTTACATAGATATAAAAACAATCAGACGCCATACAAACATGCTTGTCATAAATCTTATTTGTACTCGGGCGGATATCAAACCCGCTGACCTCGATTCTGCAGTCGGTTGTTTTTAGCAATACCAATGCACCACGAGACCCGTCAAAAGCCCGTTTTTGGTGTCTGGTCTCTACTTAATATTGGCAGTAACATAAGTAAACTAAATTAAACTTAAATTTTAGTTAAGCATCAACCCGCTTATTTTCACACAAATATTCTGCTGTAAGTTGCAAGAGTTAGCAATGTTAGCAAGTGGTAGAGTCTTGCAGTTCGCTGCATGAATGGGCCGGCTCGACCGGTAAAATACAACGACTTATTAGAATATCGGCATGAAGTGGCTAGTGCCGCGTTTCATTCGGTGAGAGAGGTATCCGGGGCCCGATCCCCTTTCCCCTGCCTCTCCCCTCCTACTCCCTTGAAGGACGCCAACGCACCACGATGTAGATGCGCGGTGAGTAGTTGCTTACCATCAGGTGATCCACTTCCTCGTTAGCCCTACAATCCCATAAAAAAATTACCTTCTTTCACGTAGAACGAGTAAGAATCTTCGTCGAATTTGGGGTTGTTATCGTTTATATCTGTCACTTTGATGTTCACGGTGGCTATGCTCGATAGTTTCCCAGGATCTTCCGCTTTCACCATCTGTAAAAAAAGGTTTCTAAGGCTTTTGACATCACCTACATAAAGGACACGTTCAATTTGGTCATTGAATGTGTGTAAAAACGAATAAGCCCTAATTAATTATTATACCGAACAGTTGTAGAACCAAGCAGTACGCTGCCTCTTTGAGCCGGCTCGACCGGTGTAATACCACGACCTCTCAGAATATCGACGTGAAGTGGCTCATGTCGCGTTTCGCCCGATGAGAGAAGAATTCGGACGCCCAACCCATTCCCCTCTCACTTTCCCACCTTAAGTAACACCAGTTGGTGGCAGGTTCCCATGGCCACCCATGGAAACTATTGGGAACCTGTCACAGATATTTGCTTACCATTAGGTGACACGTCTGCTCGTTTGCCTGCCTATCCCATAAAAGATCTATCATTGTTCATAACAATGCTTATTACTCACCAGTTGATATCTAGTGAGCACTTCTCTGTCGAGACTCCTGATGACAGTGATGATACCGGTATTGGCGCCAATCGCAAACTGACGAAGATCATTGCCCGACATAATAGAATACGTTACCGGTTCGTTCTCTGGATCTTTGGCCTGGAAAATATTAGTTAACATTAGACATATTTCAATATATATTTAGTTAAAGAATATATAATTATAGTTTTCATAACCCAAAATAAACCTTCAATCTTGAGAATGCGTGATACTTTGATGAATTTTAGGATTCATATCCTTTAGTCGATATTAATATACTATTGGTAAAGCAAGAAGATTCCATACAGAAGGTCTCCTTTTCAAGTCAGGGAATACATAAATGATTTTCAGGAAAACTTTTCAGGCAACAAACCGTGTCCAATGCATAGGCAATACCCCATCACCTAATTATTCTGTCAGATCAAGTTTAGAACGATTGCTAGCAGTGACAATAACTCACGGTAACTGTGGTGACAGTAGAATTGATAGCAGCGCCCTCTGACACAGGCACGGAGTAATCTCTAGACGAGAACTGAGGCGGTCGAGTGTTGGGCCCAGGAGCTACAGATATCTCGACGATGCCTTGAGAACTAAGTCCTTTGGAATCTGTCGCCTTTATAGTAACACTGTACTGTTCGCCTGTTTGCAGACGTCCTGTACTTGCTGCAATTGGTGAAATAAGTAATTAGTCTAAGAAAATTGATCAGTTCGTATTCGGGTTAGTCGCTTTTAACCTGCGATTCTGATTCTGCGATTTGACCGGGTGTGCAGAAGAAGTGTCAGTGATATGAAATATTAGGTTGTACGTGTTTACACAAAGTGGGTTTTGGTGATTTAAGAACACAATATCAATCAGTGCAGTAGTATTTAACACTGGTGCAATAAGGTGCAACTTGTAAACTCATGCTTAAAAAAAATTCTCAGATCAAAACATGTCTAATTATTTTCTATGTAAAAGTGAATAAAATGCGGTTTTCAACTAACGAAGACAGTTGATGCATTCGTCAAGATCGTTTTACGTCTCTTGGACACAATTACAAAAATTTTAACTCATATTTCGTCTAAACCATTACAACTCTCTCTACCGTTATGTCGATAAGTGTCTGAATAGAATTGTAAAGCCATAATCTTGGGTGAGAAATTAGTTATAATGTTACAGCAATTGTTGCTGATTATAAACTTGAAAGGTGCGAGTGCGAGAGACTCTCGTGAATGGGTTTTCAGTATCTTTTTTGGTTCTTTTTTAGTACTGTGATTGTGTGCTGGTGCAACTTACACAAAACTCCGGTGCTAGGGTCAATAGTGAATTTGTTCCCTCCATTGTTAGACACGTGATATATCGCATATGTAACGCGTGCGTTCTCACCCTCGTCTATGTCTATCGCCTCCACCTGGAAAATACATAAAAAATCATGAATTAATAATGTCACTATCGATATCTTCAATAATTGGATTTTTTTCTGTATACTTTGACAGATATAGACAATCGTATTATGTCTTGATACGACTTTTTGTCATCACGACTGCTTAAAATTAATTGGTATGCACCTTAATTTAAACTCCGAACTTCTAAATCAGAAGCTGAAATAAACAACCGATCCAACAAAACTGCTAACAAATATAACATAAAAATTTAATTTATTTACCTTATGTACAGGGGTGGGTTCCAAGGTGGCCGGTACGATTATAGGTTGTGTCTTGGGTATTAAGGGTGCATTGTCGTTCTGGTCCAACAGCTTCACAGTCAGCGAGTATGGCGCCGAAGCAGCTCCACCGTTAGCTTCGCGAGCTACCACCTGGGTTTTATAAATGTATTTCCTAGTTTAGGTATAAATGTTAGTGAAATAAAATTTACGGGAATTAAGGCGACAGGTTAATTCATAGTAGCTTGACCTTTCGGCCAGGTTGCACTGGCAAAGCAATAAAAGCTCTGCTATTTGAGTGATATGCAACGCGAAAGCCAAAAAGTTTTTATATATACAAATATTTGGCCTCGTGGAGTAATAGTGGAACAGTAGTGGGTATCAGTTACCTATTCTGCTTCCGGACAAATATTTAGAAAAAAAGAACTATATTCATATCATTAAAATAATTTGAACGTGGTTCATGAAACAATAAATCAAGTAAATATTGAAGATTGAATCTGAAGAATACTTGGGTTTCTCAAGATAATCGTGGAAATATCACACACTCATCACAGATTAAATGGTGGTGAATTCTTCTGATTTAATCACGTAAAAACTTACTTGGCCGTTAAAAAAAAAGTATATACTAATACACTATATATACCTGGAATCTAAATTTGTTTGGGTTGGGTGGATCACGGTCAAGTTTCTCATCGCTGACAACAAGGTATCCTTTTTCATCGATGTCAAAGTAATTTGTGGTCAACTCAAAGGTATACTTTGGTACTGGATCTCCTGGACTCTGTGTGACAGAGATAATTAAAGCTTTATAAAACCAATGAATACAACAACACTAGCAGACTGTTACAAAACAATTTTGAATATATCCCAAAGATTTAGATATATATTGAAAAAAAAAAAAAAAAAACAGAAAATATCGTCTACAATAAAGAGCTCATTTATCCAGTTTATTCCTGTCAGGACAATAAGTTGGTGAATGAATTGTTCTTTTTTTATCGACAATTTGATAGCGTTATACTTACCAAATCTGGATCAGAGACTGACAACTGAATAGGTTCTCCAGCCGTGTCCAGAACATGTGTGCCTTTTGGTGAGTTCTCCTCGACGAATCCCTCGTCGGATGTGGCTGCGACGACGGGCGGACTCGCGTCCACGGGCCGTACCGTGATTGTCAATTTAGCTGTTGTGAAGCGACGAGCTTCCGTTGCTTCCTCGGCCTGAATTAAAATAAAATGTAATGTCAATATGTCTACAACTATTTAATGTAAATTATTGTTTGGAATTCCTGAAGTCTTTTCTCTTTTTCTTAAAAAATATATATGAAGTATTGGTTAAAATCCTTTAGTTATTTAGAATACATTCGTTACGCTACATAAATAGCGCTTGTCGTGCAGAGCTGAAACACATTGCTGGTCTGTGTATGGGTATTGAATACCGCGCTTCAGAATAAGTATTCAAGCCTTAGTACCAATGCCAAAGACAAGTACCAATGCCATAATTTTAGCTTTCATTGATAAAAAAAGAATAATTATTTCAAAAGCGTTTGTTCTATAATTCTAAAGACCAAATACTGAACTGCCACTCAAATATATAAGCGTTACTTATGCGTTTAAGTAGCTGTCACATTAGACAGAATACGTGAAATTTGAGCAGTAAGTAGCACTTTATTGATTGTCATATTTGAGTGGCGGTTCAGTATTCGGGCGTAAGGCATTATGGGACTATTAAATTCTCACCTTTATGACTAGTTGGAACTTCTTAGCTATAGTGGTGTCGACCGGCACCAGCTGTCTCACGGCGCCGCTGTTCTGGTCAATAGCGAAGTAATCACGGTAGGAGTCAGGCTCGCCGCTCTCTATGCTGTAACGTATCCTTGCATCCAAGGTGTCCATGTCGACTGCTTGAATCTTTTCCGGTTCAATTGTAAGAATTCCCGCTAGGACTCCACTATTCACCTATATACATTAAAGTAATATAGATATAGTATAGATATAAATTAGCAATTTTATTCCAATATAATTAGTTTAAAAATTTCCATGGTTTACTCACATAACTGCTATATTCTGGGTTAATACACGCCCCTTCGTGAAGAGTGCATCCTTTGTATATGAAGGAAGGATCCTGGTCATCGTCGTCTTGAACGTTCACCGTCAACGTCGTTGTGCTGGACAGTCTTCGCTTGGTATCTCGAGCGCGATCCTATAAATACATTTGAAGTTTGAACTCATACTCAATCATCTCTCAACGATAATTACCATATAGCTGGCTCAATTTGTCAGTTATAGATAATTGCAATGAACAGAGGTACTTTCGAAAAGACAGTAAGTATCCACTTATCTAGTTTGTTGTCTAAGTTACTGCAGACATTTTCTTTTTTATTTCACGCAGTTTTTTTACCCGATAGTGTTTGTAGCGGCTATTAAGCCTAGACTCTCCGAATTGATATTTGATTTTATATTTATCACACATATCTTACGAAAATAATTTCGAAAACCATTGGTGTGAGACCAGTTTCGATTCCACGACTTCTTGATTTAGAAGCGGATGCTCAGTCTCTAGTCTAATAATAATATAATATAATTATAGATAATAATAATAATTCAAGCATAGATACATTTAAAATACTTTATAATGCAGGAATAAATCTACTTACAGAAGCAAGAATAGTGACTAGATACTTCTGAGTTCGCTCATAGTCCAAGGTTCGGTTGACTGTGACCTGTCCTTGGTGGGGCAGCGGTATTACAAAGTAACCATAACCATCAGCAGCATTCATTTCTTCTAGTGTCTTGTTATCTCCTGGTATTACGAAGTATTCTGATAGACCATTAACACCAGCGTCAATGTCGACAGCTCTGACGCCATCGAAGACTGTGGTGCCGATTGATACAAGCTGGAAAATAGAACGAAGCGTTTACTAGGTAGATATATCTTTCCATGTGCTATGACTGTGCCTCTTATATTTCGAACTCAAAGCTTTATCATTTGTCAAGGATGTAAAGAGCCGAGGACGGCTACGGCATACTTTCCATGAATATGAATAGTTTGAACGTGTTCTTGCTTATGGTGTTGCCAGGAGTCTAAAAACTGATGAGCCTGTATACCAAAAGTTATTGAAGTCCAAGAAGCGAGTGAGGTATGTAAGATTCGTGCCTTATGGCGCTATATTCTCTCTGCATACCTCGCTAGAGTCTAGGCGAAAATTTTGTGAGTAACTATACCATCCGTTGTTTCCATTCCATTGTTCTCAAGCGGAGCTTCTTTTTAAATAATATCTACATGATTAATCAAATTATTAAGTATTGTAAACATACCTCAGATACATTGGTATTATATGGAGTTCCCTGAAATACTGGTGTATTGTCGTTGATGTCCGACACCCTTACTATGACTGGTATCGTCCGTCTCTTCTTCGTAGCTTTCACTTGACACACCAACTAGAAGACATCTCATTAATTAATCATTTAAATTATCTTTGCCATACATTAATATTAACAGATTTGGCCTGAGGGGTTATGTAAAAGTTGTTAGCAAACACTGTGGTCCAGATTGGTATCAAGTGGTATCAACGAACGAATATGAACTTTCTATAATACACAAACAAGATCGTATTTGTTTTACACTAACACCAAATGCTACTGCAACGTATAACGGCTCTTCTACTACGCAAGTCTGTTTGATAGATAATATATATGTTTTTAAATAATATAAAATATTCCTTGTTGAGATGTTATATATTACCTAATATATATTAAGATGTATCAAATATTATGAACGTGAGAACTGTATTAATATATTAAGATTATTATATGTTAGGCAACAATGATTAGCATAGAAGATGTTTCTTGTCATTTCTAATGTTATATATTTTTTCTCATCGTGCGATGTTCCAATAAAATAAATTAACCTTTAACATTTAGCAATCCAGTTTATTATTCCGGTCTTATAGTATAGCCGGACTTATAGAAATATATATGGATATTATTCAGTATTTATATCATTTCATTAATCGATGTATCATTTTAATGATAATCCTAATATAAATAAATGTAAAATATAAAGATAATTAAAAAAAAGCGAGACTTAATCGCACGATGGATCTCAAAGAGAACTATTTTTGTCTCGCGAATTCTAGTGGATTAAAAATAATAAAAAAAATTACGGGTACTCCGAGTAATCTTATTGCGAAGTTTTCACATTAAAGAGAAACAAACGCTATAAATTTATATTTTCCTATACTAAAAAATAGATTATCTGTATTTTATAAAACAATACAAACTTACTTAACGACACAAAACCAAACGCGTAACAAATCTCTCGTATCATTTAATCCTTGATCCATCTGATACTTATTAAAACGCACACAATTGAACACATTATTGTTATATATTTGAATTTGATCTTACTAAACAGATAGTATGCAATTACAGTGGCACATCAGATTATTCCCAGCGTCATATGATACCAGACACCTTTGGTGTGAACTTATGGTGCAATATTAAATTGTACCTATTTAATGTTGTAATAATAAAAATATTTTGTGAAAATTCTTATTTAAACTAGTATTGGCACATTACTGGGTATTTCGCTAAGAATATTAAAATAAACGAAAAGTATAGAGTGGAATCTTTAGCAAGAATTGTATGTAAACTTAAAATAACAAACAGCATAACCTTTTTGGTATAATCGAGATATACATTATATTGATGTACGGATCATTGAATTAGGTTTTTTTCATATTTTATTAATGTGTAAATATAAAATAATCAAAACTTTTCAACATTCACCTGAAACACCATGTGAGATAAGTTATCAGCATCCCTATCGAGGGGCTGCAACAGCTGCAATCGTTTTCCATCGAGCTGGAAAAGCGTGGGACCTTTGGGGAAAACCGTGGACAGTACAACGTCCACGTCCGGATCCCCTACTATAGGTAATATTGAGGGTATTGTGCTTTGGTTCACTTCTGCAAATGAAAACACGGTCACTTTGAAAAATAATATCACTATTACAATCAAAAAATTCAAAAATTGGAAAATGTACCACAGAACCGGCATTAAAATAAACTTAACTTTTATTTGAAAAAGTGAATAATTTCCGAATTTTTGAACGTAGCGTTAAATTGCATTTGATTTGTATAGAATGGTTTATAGTACTTCTTGTATAAATATAGGAAACGCTGTAACGGATTAAAGAAAAATAGATTTACTCTTTAATTAGCCATATTTGTGATCGACCTAAAAAGGATGTCTGTTATATTTGCCTTCAATATTATATTTCTCGGATAAATTAAGAAGCTGGAAATAATTTGAAACGTTGGCATAAAGTAAAATAAACGCGATAAATTATTATCGTTATTACGGCAGTAAAATAAATAAATTTAACTTTTAGCAAAATTTCACAAATATTACTTACGATCTCCTCTACTTTCTTCTATATCAACTATAATGCTCGACTGTCCAGTTTCCACTTCGCATGGGCCTAGAACAAAAAGCATTCCTTATACAAAAAAGATTTATTAAATAAATAACGTTTGAATCTAAAAGTGAACCGCTCTTAATCACTTTGCCAACCGTTCATTGTATTCAGATAAAGTCCATTGCGAACAAAGATACTCTCACATAAATAAAATGGCAATAAATAAAACCATCGACAGGTGCACAAGACCCTTAGCTCGTTAGGGCTTCGCGGGATTAATTAAAGTTTAGTGGCAAACTATAATTGTGCAAAACAATGTTAACAATGGAATTTGCTTACATAATATTATTTATATTTTCTCGGATCGGAATAGTCTTGGGATCGAATATTGGGTTGATTTTTTCGGAAGTTATGCGTGAAAAAATCAGAAACTGCAAAATTGTGCACTGGAAATACATTTAACTGACAAGAATTACACTTAGGAGTGGATAACATTCTGAACAAACCTTTTAGAAGATTCATAATATTAAGAAGCAAAGAGACCAGAGGTGCGTCAATAGTAAGAATCATGTTTTAATTAGCTTCAGATATTCTAATTTCTTCATCCGATGTCACTTCTCTATCAGTAATTTACAACGACTGACAAAATCAACCAATAAAACAATGTAGAATCAACAACCGCAGTTGAGATTCTATTGTTTAGACTGATGTCAGCGTATGATCTATTTGTTTATTGATACAAATCCTGACTGATCTAATATCATACACAAACAAAAATTATATACAATACTGTATACTATTCTGATACATACATAAGCTAACGTGTGGGGGTAGGTAGAGACTTGAGCTTTGCACAAGCTATAATCCAGGCTTAAGTCTCGGTGGTACATTGGTTGAGCACACGGCTTCTGATCCAGAGGTCCGGGTTCGAATCCTGACACTGGCTCACACCAATGAGTTTTCGAAATTGTTTCCGGAAGTTAAGTGTGATAAATATCGATGACTGAAAACTTTGTGCCCGGTATGGCAATAGGTTCGCCACCTATTCCATTTGGGACGTAAACTAACGGCGAGACGAGGCTTAACAGCCGCTGCCTACACCTTCGGGTAACATAGGCATGAAGTTATATGTACAATCCAGGCAAGCTTTTTTCGCCTCATTTACAGTCATACATCTCACCCTGCATTCGCGTCGTTTATTGATTTACACCAATATTACAAAGATGAAGGTTATGTTATTTTGTTTAGTTCAACGCACTTATCTCAGAAAATAACAATATAATTTGAAACAATGTTTCTGTAATACATGGCCTAGTTATTAAAGGCTGTATCATCACGCCACGTTTAATAGGAGCGAAGCACTGACCTTTTTAGTGTTAAAAGCACTTTTACACACAATTGTATTGGTGCAATATATTATTTGAAAATATTCAATAGGACATCTTAATGTATACATGAGACCACACATATCGATATTTGCGACTCAAGATTTGCATCTTCGCTACGAACAGTCGTCTTTTATTCCCCTTAGCCAAAGCAATATAACATCCTATAAAACTATTCACAAGGCAAGCGTCTCCCTGGAAACACAATTAGCATACCAATTTACTGTCATAAGTTAACGCAATACAGCGCTAATTAGTTCACATATGGACATGGAGATATGTCCTTATATGTATTTATACTAATTAAAAATCAGAAAGCACAAATTGCGGATATAATTATACTGGTGGATAGGTTTCTTTGGAATATTAAACATTTAAAATATGTTACACGGGAATTAAATATTTACTTAATTACTAGTTATGTGTATATGAGATAAGGTAATACGATCTGTCATAAGTGTAAGTTTCAAACCAAATAGTAATATATCTCCCGAAAGCCAATTGGATTATCACGAAGAATCATGTATTGGGGATTATAGGTTGTATTTTTGTGTTACATGTTAAAAACATGTTTTCAAAAGAAAAATTCGATTAGCATTTATGATATTCGTATAAAGAAATATTGACGGAACTCCATTCGAAAAAAATCGACTTTGTAACTGATACAGAAAAAGGCCAACGGACAACAACGCCGACTGCTATTATATACATGTCAAACAGATATTAACATACCAGGCGTTGCAGTCGCCACTTGCAGGAGGCACATAAAAAGTATCCAAGACTTTGACTGTCCATGCTGGAGCGCTCGCCACCGCGACATCTCACTGGAACAAAAGAAATAAGAAGGTTACAAAAACATGTAAAGAAAACTAATTTTCGAACTCTTTACAGAGATCATTTTCACGAGATCTCTGTAAAGAGTTCAAAACGTCGGGAAATAAATATAAATAAGTAATAAATAAACGCGATATAATCCTAAAAGTTGTTTTAATCTATGAGTCAGATTCGCGAAAGTCTTAGAAATAAAATTGGTGATGCTCCGTAGATAATAAGCAGGTCGAGGCTTAACAGCCGCTTCCTACACCTTCGGGTAGAAAAGGCGTGATGTCATGTTACGTTAAGTAATAAAAAAAAAATACTAAATGAGTTAAAATAAGAACCGATCTCATTTATTACTTTCTAAAGTGCTAATCTGACATGAACGAGAAGTCCTTGAAATATTGTAAGTTTAATTCATATCGTTAGTAATTGTAGTTAATCCAGATTTATTAGTTTTAACGTAAATCATGTTAGAGAACGATTCATCGCTCTATCGATTCTCATAAATAAGCAAATTGCGTGGTTTAAAGAAAACCTTGGCAAGGCTTTGCAAATCCGTTTATGCCCTAACGCAATTTATCTACATAGAAATCCCACAAGCTAAGCGACAAAAATATAATATTTGCCAATAACGTATCCATGTATGTGTCAGAATGTGCTTAATTAAGGCAAAGAATTAGATTATGTGCAGAGCTGGCTCATTCTTATTGATTCATATCACACTTGATATTAGTGCCTCATATTGATTATCCGATATGGACTACTACACTACATTTTGAACAATTATATTAGTACAATTTCGTCCATTGTGAAGTTGGAACTGTGAATTGGAGCAGTAGGTTAGTTTACATTACACATTTATTGTTTTTTTTTACTATAACATTACATATTACAAATAAATCAAGATTTTATTTAATGCATAATATTTTATTGGAAAAATATCAATCAACAAAACAACACAGTGTATCGTTTCCTTTCTCTATTAGCTGCATAATTTGCGACAGTGCCGCTTAATATTTCAAGTCTAAAACTAAAGAGGCATTAATAACAGTCTTATTATACTAACTGTAGGTTTTGAAGACATAACAAGTACCTAGCCAGTTACTATATAAATTATAATTACAAGTGACTGGCACTTGAGGTACTTAACAGGCATTATGTGAATGAAAACACTTAAATATTATGTTTTACAAAGTGGATCATTAAAAAAGCGCCATGTGACTTTGAACTGAACTCTCCTTGGAATTACAGGTTTATATTTTACTTTTGTACATATGTTCTAGTCCTTAGTGGCAGTAATTATTATCGGATACAAAAACTGGGATAAATCTGTTTCATTTATGCGTGTAAGTAGCCGCAAAGTAAATTATTAATAATGCACAATGCATTTCAGACATAGATATCTTTCAATATTACTAATCATATACAAGTTTTTATAACTTTCGAAATTGCCAAAGAATATATTAATAACAATCATTGATGAACCACGCATTATATGTTTTTTTGCGTTTTGTCCAATTGCTAACTTACCTAAATAACGATGCCACACAACATTGTGTCCGAATATACTTATGAGTTGTCCCACATATTCTATTTAAATAAAAAGTCGGCGAGACTGGGCATGACAACCGCTACCTACACTTTGAGAAAGAGTACGGCGTGAAGTAATAAAAAACTGATATTATTTAAAAAAAAAGTTTAAAAGCTTTCCTGCAGCTCCAGTTTACACTCAAATGAAAATTATTTATAGTTGGCTATTAGTACCTACAATAAAACAGGAACATAAACCTTCTTACACGTCGCAATTGCCGCAAAAAGTAGTCCCGGACTAACAGGCTGTACAGAAGACGACGAGATGAATCATGAGAAATCGATTTACTCAGAACTAGTGTTAATGCTGTTTCAACTGATACTGAGACTTGTGGGCGGATACGACCATAAATATGATAAAAGAATGATACGGTCCGAGTATAATATTTCATTTATGTCTTTTGTATAAGTGTTGATCTGAAGCGAACGATAAGAGATGGCAGCTGCACCCACGCTAGATTTTATTTCTTAACGTTAAGGTACAATTTAGTGTGGAGAAAAATAATATGATTTTTATTTTCAATTGATTTGTTAGTATCTTCTTCATTGCTTCGATAAAATTTGTATGTATGTGATCTCGCCCCATTCATCAGGTCTTTAATTAAACTTTGCGATTTAAAAAATCTATACGTAGTGATTACAATCTACATTATATGATTCGTGGCATAGTACATGTGAAACTATGTAGTTAATACAAGGTAATATACATTCCACTCGGGTCATTATTTTCTATTTTGTATTTATTAAAAAAGTTTTATTTATTCACAAAAAATAATGTATGGTATTAGATTAAATACAAATAAATTCTATTGATAAATAAAATATATTATTACCAAAACAAAATGGTGATACAGTCAGACAGTCGTTAACTTAGATTTTAGACCGGATTTTAGAGAGGTACCCGGAGGACCACCCCCCTCCCCCGTCCTTTCCTATCCCTTAAAGGTCGGCAACGCTACAGTAACACTATATGTGTTGCTGGTGTCCATGGGCGGCGTTGATTGCTTACCATCAGGTGACACGCCTGCTCGTTTGCCCTCCTATCCCATAAAAAAAAAACCTAAGATGTCTGTAATCTTAAAAGAGTGCGATATTCGAAAAATATCATTGATTAATCACTTCGTTCCCTATAAAGGTTACTATTAACTTCGATAACAAAACGTAAATTATTGTCGTACAATTCGTTAAGTGTATTAATACAAATTACGTACAGGGCCACTTCCACGTTTGTAGTAATCCTGTTATGCACTATGGCATCCTCGGGTCGTGTCAGATTATATATTAACATATTTACATTCTTATCTATACTAGTATTATTATAATGAGGACTGATTTGTTTTTTTTTTAGGTTCGATAAACTGTAATAGCTCCTGCATTTAAAGTAATCTAGGATAAATTTAGTACCGCGCCTAAAACTGGAAACTCATGAATATGTATTTCTCGACGATCAAATTTTTTTTCCAACACAACGTTACCTTCTGTATTTAAATTTAATATTTAGTCTCATTGAGTCCATTGAAGCATAATAAATTCACAAAATAATCATTAAACTCATACCAGCGTCCTAAAAGCAACATCTAAAAGAAATCGGAATATGTACTTGAATCACAAGAAATGATAAATTTTAGTAATGAAAATAATAAATGGGTCACAAAATGATTAATTAACCAATAAAGACTATAAATTATCGAATAACTATTACTGTCTGAACTGTCACAGAGATTAATACCGACTAATTCTATCGTTTTAAAAACATTTTGACAGGCAGACGATAGAAGGATTTTGCGTTGATTTTTTATTCAGTTATTATCGCTATGATAAAGCTTTAATTAAAATTGCTTAAAAACGAAGACGTCTTGTCTTGGTGGCGCAGTGGTCGAGCACACGGCTTCTTATCCAGAGGTCCGGGTTCGATTCCAGACACTGGCTCACATCAATGACTTTTCGAAATACATAACGGCGAGACGAGGCTTAACAGCCGCTGCCTACACCTTCGGGTAACAAAAGGCGTGAAGTTATGTATGTATGTATGTCTTGTTCTTCAAAATATGGGCATTAGCTATTATTAATATGCTAGTATAAAGTGAAGTACTTGTACTTCTCTTCTCTCTCTTCTCTTGAGAAGTGAAGTAAAAAAGAAGGCAAATTCTGAAATATCTTCAACAAATAACTTGTATAGTGTGTTGATTAACCAAACAATGTATAAACATTAAATCGAAATCTTCCTCGATGTGAAAACCGTTAGACACACAAGAGCGCTTCATCTGGGGATTTCCGCCTCCTCCCCACGATATACTGCGCTAACGGCGTCGGAGCATTCAATACTAATCAATGCTTTATTGCAAGAGCCCACACAAGTAAATACTCACTAAGAAGAACATACGTATCATTTAAATATTACAGTTAACATAGTCAGAGAAAATAATGTAATAGACATACAAAGTCTAGGATATACAGACTATTTGAATTTTAGGACTTAATCGAAATCCAAATAGTAGTTATTTGGATTTTGGTTAAGACCTAAAATGCTTATTCGAATAAATCGATACGAAAATGATATAACAGATAATACATTTTTGAGGATTGACTTTCCATTGAGATCATACTTTCCTTGCTCATATTCCACTGTAAGTGGATTCAAACACAACAAAGGATGACATGCTTTCGAACTAATCCATGATGTCAAAAGTTTTGGAGGTGGGTCTATGACCGGCCGCTGGCCTGGAGTCAACCCTCCTTGGCAAAGTTTAAAAAAAGGAAATACTAGTCCAGTAAGCATCGAACCTAGAAAGTAGTATCTCGCAACTTGGCATTTAATTTTATCTCAAAATGATCTAACAAATTATACGACTAGCGCCTTAACTAGTCCGCAGTTTTAAACGAAAATAAGCCGTTTTAGAACTGAACAATAATGAGCTAGATTAAAGTTTCTTGATCCTTTAGACAGGTGCAGAACACGATTTTACTGTTGCTAGCAAAATCCTACCGTCACCATCGGCGTTAAGGTCTTTGTTCGATTCAAATTAATTTGGCAATAATAAGACTTCATTTTACATTTATTAGCAAACTCCTATACAATTTCGTGGGCATTTACATCGATACTGGAATGTTCCACAACGAAAAAACCCTATTAACCTTTTTGTTATATGAACTGATTAGCCGTTTTTAGAATATAGATCAAACTTTCCAAATTTAGAAAAAGTTAATAAAATCACACACTAACTGTGAAATTGAAGAATATTATCCGAAAAAAGCAAATTTTGGCGATGGATAAAAAATGCGTGACACATAATAGAACTAAACTTCGTTCTTTAGAGGAAATCATGTCATGTACAATAGAGGAAAAAAAGTTTTTGTTATTGTAATGAATATCGTTTGGCTTGTAAAGGCCTATCTACCATTGAAGTGATCAAATGCATTTTGAAATATTTATTTGCCCAGACCGTTATACAGCTTCTAGCTTGCACAACGGAAGCTTTCTTTATCAAAAGAATTTACTTGATAACAACCAAGTTACAATTTATTTCAGTATTAACAAACGTAATGTTGATATTCGTTTTAAAACCAGTTCAAAGCTTACAGAACGACACAACTAAGATAATTTTAAAGCTTCGTATACATTATGCATAATTTTATTATTATCATTCCGTTTTCATAATACTACAAAATAAATGCTCTATTGTTTTACAAATTTTTATAATTATTATGGTTACATAGTAAAACGAGATTTAAATTATTTTACCTAATTGACACGAAATTAATATAGGTTAACTTACATAGGCACATTAAAATAGTGGTCAAACAGTGGCCCTCTCCTATAGCTCGCAGCGTGACGTTATATAGCTTAAAACTTTCCTAGATAAACGGGCTAATAAACACCAAAATAAATTTTCTCTCATTAAGAGGTTACATCGTCGACAATACGACTATCCAAGTACACCTTCCGTTAGAATTAACCGTCGTGAAAGTGTTTACATGAAGCTCGGTGCATCCTCATACCAATTTGCATAACTTTACGTAACATCTTCATCTAAAGTTCATCGGGTCGGTAAACTAATGTTTGTGCGCGTGACTCTTGTATATTAGCAGTTTTTGTTTGAGTTGTTGAAATGATATACCAGAATAAGTGGTAATCAAGTTAGGTTGAGCCTAGGGCGACTAAATCCATAATCCGTTTTAAGTGTTTGTTTGAAACTTTGCTAAGCTGGATTTTGCCTTCGGGATTCATTTCAATGACATACATGAATATATTAATCTGGCTTTGACTGCTATATCTATCTACTCCAAGATAACACACAACTACAGGCCACCCGGGAAGGGCATTAATTCATTTGATTATGCATTATGATTCTATGTTAATTACATTGTAATATTTGTTTCTTGAAACGGGAAATGTCAACATGGAATAAATCGAGATAAAATCCGAGAAACTAGTTTATCTCGAAGTAACTACACATTCATTTTATGCATTTACTGTTAATTAAAACCTGTCTATTCGCAATATCAGTTAACTCATAATAATATTATATACAAAATAAATTATGTTCTTGCACTTAGCGGGAAAGGCGGAGAAAACATAACATAGTCATAAGGCACGGTTATAACTATCCTCACTCGCTTCTTTTAGTGCTGGAACAGGTGAATGAAATTGTATATCTTGGATGCGCTTTTAGCAGAGATGGAAGGTACACCGCGGATGTAGAAAGACGAGTGGCGATAGGAAATAGCGTAAACGGAGTGTTGGGCAGATTCCTGGGCGCAAAAAATATTAGCAGAAAGGCCCAGTTAGCAATCCACAATGCAGTCCTGATCCCAACACTAACTTATGGAAGCGAGAGCTGGGTATGGCAGAGTGTGCATGAAAGTAGAATAAACGCGGTAGAAATGAGGGCTCTACGCAAAATCTGCGGAGTGACTCTCGCTGACCGCGTAGAAAACAAGGTTGTAAGGAAGGAAGTTGGTTTGAAAGAGAGTGTCGGTGTAAAAGTAAGAAAGGGCATGCTCCGATGGTTCGGACATGTAGAAAGAATGGTTGACGCAAGACTGACTAAGCAGATATACAATGCAAAAGCGGACGGATGTAGGAGTCGAGGACGGCCAAGACACACATTCCAAGACCAAATAGAACGTGTTCTGGAGGAAGGTGATGTTAAGAGCCTCAAAAACCGACGCGCGTGCATGAAAAGAGTTATGAAAGTCAACGAAGCGAGTGAGGTGTGTAAGAATCGTGCCCTATGGCGCTCTGTTCTCTCTGCCTACTGCCTACTGCCTACCCCGCAAGGGATTTGGCGTGAAGTTATGTATGTATGTATGTATGTACTCGCTTCTTTGAAATTCAAAACCCTCATCTTACAGAGACATCAATTTTAAGGTTCCAGACATCACCATGCGCAAGGACACGTTCAATTTGATCATGAAAAGACGCACTGTATATCTATTCAATCAAACTTGCATCATCCATTCTTTTAACACATATTTTTTTCTTTAATTATGTAAGTTATTCTTAATGTGCAGTTAACACCCAGGTCACCGATGTCAATCAATGATTTAACTCATCCTCATGCTGTCATTATATGTTAATTAATAAAAAAATATAAGGTCGTAACAGATAATAGTATCATTGATTGGCCGTTAGTAAAAAATGCACATCTTATTATTGACGTTAAGTAACTGAAGGATACAACACATATGGTATACCTTCATTGGCAAATATTATTCAAGTTTTATAAACAACTGGAAAACATGAACGTGATAAGCAAAACCAATATAAGAAAATAGATGCAGAATCTGTTAAGGAAATCCAACCACATATTTCAGAGCTTACGAGATTTACACTCTAAACAAAAGATTAACAATGTGACACTGCATGAATAATAAAAAAGAACTTCTCTGCACCACTCCCACAAGACAGTGAATCAGCGTCATTAAAACGGTTGGTCGCGAGATGCGATAGCGACGGAACTAGATGAGATCTAGATACTTTTACAGGTACATAGCCAGAGACTCCCTTTGAATTCATCAAATTGTGAATCGTGTCAACATATAATGATTTTCAAAACAGGCTACATAATAAAATTGAATGTTCCCTGTATTATGATGATATCAAAATTAAAAATGTATACAGTTTACGTAAATAATAGTTAGTGAAATACCAAGACCTCTCAGAATATCGACGTAATGTGGCTCATGTCGCGTTACGTATCGTGAGAGATGTATCCGGAGGCCTACACCCTTCCTCAGATTATGGAACTGTACACATATATGACAGTAACCGTAATAACATTCTAGAATCGACCCAAGAACACCCTGACAGGAATCACATCTACGTACCTAATAATCATATCATCACAAGTGATAGCAAGCTCAAGTATCATGTACTTTAAATAATACAATACGTTGATATCGATTGAGAAAACTGTGATATAAGCTGACTGACGATTTATGAAAACTCTTACATAAACGCAAATAAAAACAAAAAAGGAAATATTGGTACAACAGATAGATCACTTATTTTTCAAACTATTATTTAATAAACGGGACTTATCGTTGGCTTACAACGCTTATGAAAATTAAAGGTTTGGATTGCATTTTAGTGCACTTAATAAATGGCATTACATCATTCCACGAGAGAAAATATTTCAGAATTATACTAGAAGAGAATTAGTATATTATTTCAGTTTCAGTAAAATGATTGTGAATGTACAATAATAATTTTAGGAGTGTAATCCAAACAGAAATGTTTGTAGTCAAGTAAATATTGAACCTGCTGACCTCTACCCAACAGCTTATACCATAGTAATGCAAAACAGTATAAGACTCATAAAAACGTTACAGAACAAATTACACAATTTGGTGGTATACATATTTTGTAGTACTCGAAAATGTATAGGATTTTTATTGGGATTGTAACTATTACAATTGAAAATTCCCATCAGCTTAAGAGGTAAGATCATAAAATATTGATTTTGACAGTAAGAAATGGGTATAATTATGAAAGCGTAAACTTATACGGCGAAGACAAATTTAAAGCAGAAGTATATTAATAGGAAACTCACGGAACATAATGGCTTACCATCCATCGATACAACTATTAAATAAATACAGTGCGATTGAATTTAGAATGATATCATTACAAGTTTCAATATAAACCAGCAATGAATTTGTAATTAACCCTTTCAACCTTTTCTATGGATGTTGAGGTTACTAGTCGCCTGGATTAGTGTTATATTATTACTTAGATAGAAGCGGGAATCGCGAAAGCGTAGGTTACGTTCTAAATAATACTTACACACATAGAAAATGTGTGGCGCCGGCTTAGCATACCGCCACCCCATCTCTTCCCGTGGGTGTCGTAAAAGGCGATTAAGGGAAAGGCTAGAAGGATGGGCAGCAGCATTCTCCCTCAACAAAATACAGCCTACTGCGATCGCCAACCCCCCTGCCAAGCGTGGCGATGATGGCAAAAACCCCCCATGATTGAAGGGACCGGCAGTTGTGGCGTTCTATGGGGGAGGCCTATGTCCAGCAGTGGACCTCAAAAGGCTAATGATGATGATAATGACATAGAAAATAACTATCTAATGAAATATATATTCGTATAGAAGAATTATGGTTTCAGTGTTACTATTATAAAAAGATATCATATGTTTATAGGTTTACTATAACTACGCCAGTGTTTAGGTTTTGGTAATTGTGGATTCATTTTCTAGTCCCTAATTTACCAGTTGGCAGTTTACAAATTGACATTTTCATAATATAAATATTTACGTTAAACCACCCGTTAATCCAAAGCGTACATATGTTTAAAGATTTCTCTACCTGTCCATAAGTTACTAACTCTTGGAGGCAAAAAGGCAAGCAGTCGATAATAATAAAACACTCGTCAATTGCTTTTGATCCGATCAAAATTCCTAACTACCAGAACGCTTACACGAACGACCATCGCCTGACTAACTAAAGAAAATTCCTTAACACTAAGTTCCAGTTAGGCCTGTCATTATAGAGGAGAACAGGTAGGCAGCGGCCACGGAGCTGCGCAGAATGTTGAGATATGCCATTACGGGACCGTTTTGTAATTGTGCTTCAAATGTTTGGTATGCCCGTTAGTTTTAATTGGTTTAGTTAAAAGTTTTGAGATGCTATAGTTTTGCCTTATTTAAGGCGTTTATTTTTATTTTTATTGTGTAACATTTTAGAAGGAGAGGTTCGTCTATTTAATTGATATCAACAATTAGGACTGTTTCGTTTACCAACCTATATTCAGCAGCACCAATTCAGACCAGGTTAGTGGATTATATTATTACATTCACCTTAGAAAGCTGATTATTTATCACCCTAAATATAATTATACAGAGTAGTAGAGTATGTAGTATCTCGATTGTTAGTAAAAACAAGCAAAGCTTAAAAATGCGCTTAAACTGTACACAATTGTTATAAATTTGTAATGTCGGATAATTTTAAAGATGTTATGTAAATTTTCCTAAATTTGAGCATTGCATCGACGCTTTCCCCAAAGAAATTATTAATTATGACTAGCATTCCATCTATACCAATACCATCACAAGCAATCAACGATATTTAAAACAAAAATCAAATTATTTATTTCATAGTTACGTATGTTTAATTAATAAATTACGAAAAACGGATGTCTGTTCAATTAAGAAATTTAATTTTATCTCTTTATTGCCATATACGAATGGCAATAAAAAAAATTAAAAAAAAATGTTAGTTGGCATTTAAAAACAAAAAATATGTTTTAGGTGCGCCAATCTCATACAGATACCACCAACTTGATCATTGGATAACTGTACAAGATTTTATTAATAGCTTTTTAGTGAGAGTTTCACGCTAGCACATTGATACGTTAGTTCTGATAGTAGAAGTATGAACGACTGCCGATGAAAAAATACCATAAGACCACACGGGTAAAAACTAGCAAAAAAGTACAACTAGTATTTCTTTATATCACATAATATATCATAACGATAACATAACATATCATAACGTGTCGGTTTGGGCATGAACTTGGATAAGACCAAGGTCATGTTCAATGAACACGTCGTGCCCGGACCGATAAGCGTCAAAGAGTCAGTTCTCGAAGTCGTAAACAAATACGTCTACTTAGGCCAAATTATCCAGTTAGGTAGACAAAACTTCGAGAAGGAGGCCGACAGGAGGATTCAGCTAGGTTGGGCTGCATTCGACAAACTACGTCGAGTCTTCAGTTCGCCTATACCGCAATGCCTGAAGAACAAAGTCTTTGACCAGTGCGTCTTACCGGTAATGACCTACGGTGCCGAAACGTTGACACTCACGGTGGGATTAGTCCACAAATTTAAAGTCGCTCAGCGAGCTATGGATCGAGCTATGCTCGGGGTATCTCTGAAAGATAAACTCAGGAATGAGTATATCCGCCAGAGAACGCGGGTAACCGACATAGCTCGTAGAATAAGCTCGCTGAAGTGGCAATGGGCTGGTTATGTCTACCGAACGACCGATGGTAGATGGAGTGAGAAGGTCATAGAGTGGAGACCACGTCATGGTAAACGTATCGTGGGACGCCCGTCAGCCCGATGGTCAGACGATCTCAGAAAGGCTGCTGGAAAAGACTGGATGCGGAAGGCAGAGAATCGGATGTTGTGGCGCACATTGGGCGAGGCCTATGTCCAGCAGTGGACTGCAATAGGCTGATGACGATAACATAACTTCACGCCTTTGTTACCCGAAGGTGTAGGCAGCGGCTGTTAAGCCTCGTCTCTTCGTTATGTTTACATCCGAAATGGAATATTATATTTAATGGCCTATGGCGAACCTATTGCCATACCGGGCACAAAATTTATCACACCTAACTTACGGAAAACAATTTTCAAGTCATTGGTGTGAGCCAGTGTCAGAATTCCAACCCGCGACGTCTGGATTCAGAAACCGTGTGTTCGACCACTGGACCACCGAGACTATAGTAACAAGATATCCTATAGATATTTCACTGTTACAGATGTACAAAGATAAGAGCTCAGAAACACTACGGTGGGCAAGATAAAAGGTTTTTTTTTTAACAAATTCTTGCTTAGTAAACATCTCACGCAGGAATCTTCACACGTTCTGTACACGGTGTTAGCAGACGCACACTAGACAAAATATATATCGCTCATAACTATAAAAATGCCTACAGTACATGATTTCCCACCCAAGAGATTTCATGATAGTGAGACCAGTTTTTTTTTTGCAGAAATAGTAGCTTCACAGTAGCTAGAGTCAACTACCTGAGCAACAATTTGTGATCTCGCATTAATAGTACATGCAGTTTGGGTATGCCCATAAAATGCTGTGATTTATATGGCGGTAATTATGTTTTTATTGATAGAAAAAATTACTTCCAGGGTGGACCTTTTATATAGCATAATATTAATCCGCCTTATTACAAATCGATGTACTAAAACAGCTAGTTAGACTGGTTTAAAAGATCGTGGTCTGATTCGATTCCAAATGGTTAGTACTCCTCCTCATTACAAATCGCAAACTATACCGAGTCTTGATTGTACTAAGATTGGCATCTCCCCTCACAGAGTAGAGTACACAATGATTCATTGATTTGAATGTAATTCGGTCTTATCGTTCAGTTTTGAAAGGTATAACCTGGCGGTGGTCCAGTGGTCCCCACTTTGCCAATAACGAAAGAAGCCTTGATAAAGCAATTTATTGTCCCGGAATGTAAATAACAATTGTAATATATTTGTAAAATGATGCGATAAGTGTGTGAACTGGACGCCACGCAAGCATTCAGTATCTTTGACTACTTCTTGTCATTAGGTCGTTTTAGATTCATGGATATAGCTTTTATATTTTAAAATGGATCAATAAAAGATACAAAGTGGTAAAACTGGAGTCCTGAAATATATCTTGACAGGAAATATAACGCCAGCTGATTTCCGAGTCGAAACATATAGTAGAATATAAATTCTTACATACACATACATACATAACTTCACGCCAAATCCCTTGCGGGGTAGGCAGAGAGAACAGAGCGCCATAGGGTACGATTATTACACGCCTCACTCGCTTCGTTGACATTCATGACCCTTTTCATGCACGCGCGTCGGTTTTTGAGGCTCTTAACATCACCTTCCTCCAGAACACGTTCTATTTGGTCATGGAATGTGTGTCTAGGCCGTCCTCGACTCCTACATCCATCCGCTTTTGCATTGTATATCTGCTTAGTCAGTCTTGCATCAACCATTCTTTCTACATGTCCGAACCATCGGAGCATGCCCTTTCTTACTTTTACACCGACACTCTTTCAAACCAACTTCCTTCCGTACAACCTTGTTTTCTACGCGGTCAGCGAGAGTCACTCCGCAGATTTTGCGTAGTGCCCTCATTTCCACCGCGTTTATTCTACTATCATGCACACTCTGCCATACCCAGCTCTCACTTCCATAACTTAGCGTTGGGATCAGGACTGCATTGTGGATCGCTAGCTGGGCTTTTCTGCTAATGTTTTTTGCGTCCAGGAATCTGCCCAACGCTCCATTTACGCTATTTCCTATCGCCACTCGTCTTTCTACTTTATAAAATACTATATAAATTCTTAATCTCTAATAAAACTTTGAAGAAACAAAAAGAAGGAGAGTATTTTAAATAAGTAAGTACAATTTGCTGCCTATAATTTGCACTAATTAAGCAATTTTATATGATGTTAAATTTCTAGATTATACATACTAACAGGGAACACAAGTTAAGAGAGTGAACTTAAATTGGCTTGGAAAAGGCGATCATCTTTTAGCAACTACAGATTCAGAGAGCTGGTAGTGAAAACCCACCATCAGCTTCACAGGACCAAGCAGTAATTAAAATCTGTCCTCGTGATTATGGTATTGTGGCGTTAACTTTGACAGTGATGCCGTGCAGGCAATGATTTAAGTTCTTCGGGTTGCAACAGTACATACTAACTTAATGATATGTATTCTTTTATTATAGTAAAGTATGTACTTAATATTATTTTGCTATAGATTTATAATGGTCCAGATGTTGATGTCAGTGAACCGAGCTGTATGTAGTTCAGAAACACCCGTTAACATAGAAAATAACCAAGAATTGAGAAAAAAGGTTAGTGATAAAAACAATATTCTAATTGATTTAATATTGTAATATTATTTTTAATTTTATTGGTGCAACAGGATAAAAAATGTCTTATAAAATGTATTTTCAATTTAATAAAGTATTCTATATTTTACAAATGATTACTTCACAGTGAAACAAAACTAAATTCTTTTCTTAACAATGCAGAATATCAGTAGTACTTCTATTCACAAAAATATGTATATAAAATATTCTTATACTTAATACATGTGGTCTCTTATGATGTTTATATATAAATATTGTATTTTATTACTAAAAGTATTTTTTAAATAAATTTACAGGAAAGATACTAAAAGATATTCCTTTAAAGAGGTTTTCTTTTTGTATTCAATATTGCTATCTAATAGTTGTAGTTATTGAAAGTTGAACACTCATATAATATTAAAATATTCAATATAAATTAAAAATTAAGATTTGCTACCTAGACAATAAGATAAATTTAATTATAGAAAAAAGGTCAACTAAACAATACATATGTGTTAATAATTAAAATGTTTTTTTTACCTTTATTTTTTTATCCTATCACCATCAAAGGATAATAATAATTACTAACAGGTTTTGCTTACAGATTTCCGCTGCTTTCATCCATTACATATCCATTAATATTAAATGAGTTATTATAATTAATGATACCATTTTAAGACATATTAAAAGTAATTTGGAATTGATTGTTTTTTTTATAATATTTCCATGTACAGTATTGGTTACAATGGGTGATATTCTTTCAAGACCACTAGATTTGGCCACCAACATTGTCATCTTCTGCTGGAAACAAGCCTTCCTTCTTATCAATGGAAATGTTATGAACCTATAAAAATAAATTCACTAGTTATTGTAAGAATATATAGTCTTGGTGGTCCAGTGGTCGAGCACATGGTTTCTAAATCCAGGGGGTGCGGGTTCCATTCCTGGCTCACACCAATGATTTTTCGAAATTAATTAATTTCGAATGTTATGCGTGATAAATATCGATGACTTAAAACTTTGTGCTAGATATGGCAATTGGTTTGCCACCCATTCTATTTGGGACGTAAACATAACGGCGAGTTCAGGCTTAACAGCCACTGCCTACACCTTTGGGTAGAAAAAGAGGTGAAGTTATGCTATGTATGTTTATAAAGGAATACAATCGTAAACTATTATGTTAACTATTATGTTAAATACACTATTACTTACTGCCCAACTTCGCAATGCACATGCTACCTGGATTTCTCCACGAGAATCATTGGATAAATCTTATTAATTTAATAATCTGTTTACCAAAATCTTCTATATTGATTGCGAAAATTGTCATCACTTTACTCGGGTCAACGTTTTACGTATTCATATGAGACTGTTGTTTTAGAGGTCGGTGAATAGTTTGGATTAATTTTAAATCTTCAAAATCAATTTAATTAGTCCTATTGTCTTCCATTTTAAAAAATATTTCCATAATGATGAGCAATACAACAACTCAAGCTAACCTCAAAAGTAAACAATTTTGACGTTTATACAGTTGGTACCATCGTTAAACTAGGGGTCTGGCGAGACTAACTTTTTTCCAAACATAGACCACCTATTTGCGATAATCTTCATTTTGTAATAAGAATTTTATTTGTTACTTGTTATAAACCTGACTCTTTCCTTAGTCTGTGTTTTGTAATAAGACGGAATATGTTTATATTGAGGTATTCCTGAACAAATATATTATAAGGACAAGGGCAAAGTAAATTTCACACAAGTCAGTCATATTGATGACTGACTTAAACTTAAAAGAAGAAGAAAGAAGTTTTTTAAGATTGATATTGATCAATCTTAAAAAACTTCTAAGAAAAGTCATGTGGTGTATGCCGGAATGCGAATCACAATTGTGGTAAATGCCGGAATGAGAATCATAAGTCCCAAGGGAATATCAACAACTCATATCATCACAAGTATAATAAAATGAAACGACAGTAAATATCACAGTATGAATGATTTAAAGAAATGGTTTTGAATCAAAAGACGCTAAAGTCCAATCTTGCCGCGGGCCATGAGAAAGCAGATGGTATAAATGATTGCGAAGAAACTCCGGATACAAAGCGACATGTATAATTTGCCAGAACCAGTTCTACAGGTGCTAGTCATCTAACGCAAGCAGTGATACATAGTGGGGTCATGATTCATTTTATTATATATTTTCTTAGAAAACCGAGCCCGACCGATGTCTCGGTATTAATAATAATAATAATACCTATTAATAATTTGTAACGGTAAAATAATATTGAAAATTTATATTTTTAATATTCATGATGACAGACAAACTGGCCAGTAGTAAGATAATATTTCGAGAATTTAGTGACAGCTACTAACTCTGACTGGTTATAATGATAGTTTGTTAAGTAATGAAAAAAGGATGGTCACAAGTAAAGTTGATCGACCTCGATTTATAGATTTTATGTGCCCTATTTTTAGCGTTGGACCTACATAAATAAATATTCCAGAACCTTTGATTTTGTTACGAAATTTACTAAAACTAAGAACTGTATCAAGAAATTATGTTTAGTTTAGGTTTAGAATAGGAAGCTGTGAAAGAACGTCTGCCGATATAATCCTAGGCCCGAACGAACTTTTGCAAATAATGTGAGATAATTATTATTGGTGACTGCACAAACAAAATAACGAGCTTTTATAATCAGACAGTTTAAAATGTTCAGCCAAACGTTAACAACAAACAGAAATATAATAAGTACAAAATAAAGAAGTCTTTATTTTGTACTTATTATATTTCTGTCATAAATTATATTAGAATATCAGATAATATTGTATAAATTATATTATTGTCATTAATTATATTAGAATATCAGATAATATACTAGCTGCAAATTCATCCAGACCACTTGGTCTGGATGAATTTGCAGCTAGTATATTAACGATAACTATGCCTGACTTAGTAAATTACAGAAGACAAGACGTATGTCCATTCCATGTAAAACACCCTATATTCAATGCACAAGTCAGCAATGAAAGATTATTTTTCACTTAAGGCGTGAAGAGAACTCCAATCAGTGTCAACAAGAAGCGCGTTCTTGTTTGAAATAGCCGCAATAATGTCTCGGGAATTAATAGCCAGTTGAGGAGCATTTAATGCCTTGAGTCTAAACACTGAAATTATAAGTGAACTCGCTTGTAAAGATAATTGCAATTTAAATTGAACATTTATAGATTAAGTATTTTCTTATTATGATATTTAAACTTTTCAATTACAAAAAACTGAAATAATTAGCTAAATGAATAACTTATGGCTCATAACTAAAAAATTATGGAATATATACAACATACTATTGTAGATTTTGTTTCGATTTGTTGGTTCGAATGTTATATTACCTGTATATTGGTACTGATAAATAAACCAGTTGTAACTACTATAATCATCATTACACTTATCTTCATGAACCTGTTCAAATTCTATTTTGAAGTATCATTAATCATGTATAGTAAAGACGAAACTCGTATATATTATACGAGTTTCGTCTTTACTTTTATTTGTTTAAACTTTCTATAGGAAGGTAGATGGGCGTGTCTATAGTTAATAAGTGCTAATACTTTCATGACCTCGATATTGATATTCTTGCGACAACACTATTAACACGTACAGTGTTAATAGTATAGTGGTAATAATACAGTACCTCCGACACAGAATATTGTGTTTTTCTTTTTTTTTTTTGTTATGATGTTTTGGCATTGTGCCAATATTGGCAGAATGCTTCTTCTTTATTTTTATCTTATAAAGGGTGCCTTGTATCTTGTATATCTATGTGGTGGAAATAATTCCGACTTTTATTACAGATATTTCATAATCTTACAACTGCAATTGTAGCTTTGAGTTGGCTGTTATTTTTTAAGTTTAAGTTTTTAACTTTAAATTTATGTTGTCAAGAAAATGTTGGCAGAAACGATGACTAACACACCATGGGATCGAATATTTTATACGGCGATACTACATTATATTAAATGTGATTGGTGATAAAGTACACAGTATGTGCATTTTATGGTAACATAAATGTAAATATCTGACAGAAATATACGAGTCAATATATAACGTAGAATAAATTTTTTATTATATAGAAGATCATTAATGAAGTTTTATATGCATTTTTAGTCTAAAATTAAATATATTTCCAGTGTTTCACTTAATTGGTCTTAATAGCAGAATGTGTCAAAAATTGTATCATCACACCTTACCTTCGAAAAAAATCCAATAAGGAATTATAGAGAACTTTGATTATAACCAGGTACTCTTAAAATAAGGATAAAACACCCGAACACCAAAACCAGATCAACAAAATCTTTTTTTTTTTACTTTAGTAGTATAAAAATATAGCAGTAAAACCAGGCTAGCCTAAATTAGAATTAGTTAAACGTTTTGCTACATCAGCTAAAGGAGGAAAATCTGATAGAAATAATATGATGAGATTACTAATAGACCTACTTACTTAATCCAAATATATTTTTTTTTATGGGATAGGAGGGCAAACGAGCAGGCGTGTCACCTGATGGTAAACAACCAACGCCGTCCATGGACACCAGCAACACATAGTGTTACTGTTGCGTTGCCAACCTTTAAGGGATAGGGGATAGGAAAGGATGGGGAAGGGGGGTAGGCCTCCGGATACCTCTCTCACCGAACGAAACGCGGCATGAGCCACTTTACGTCGGTCTTCTGAGAGGTCGTGGTATTTCACCGGTCGAGCCGGCCCATTCATGCAGCGAACTGCTTGGCTCTACCACTGTCGAACTCGTGCTCAAATCTCTATATACTGAGTTCTTAGTGCAACGCAATCATAAAGATACGTTTATGTTGTCTGAATCGTTTATGATCGGTCTCAAATTATAGACAGTTTGTCTGGTATTGTATGTTTAATTGATAGATACTGTAGTTGAGGCAATACAAGCAGGTGCACATCGTTGAGTCCCAGTCTGTGGATTAAGTAAGAGATGTATTTCTCTATAGGTTTCAATTAAACGTTAATAATACAGTCTATTGCTGTTGAATAGTAATGAATGTTAATTGAACATCAAATGTTCTTATCTGTGAAATGCGATGAGACTTCTTTCGTTTCAAGCTTCAAGATTTATCTCGTCTTGGCTAAAAAGGTTTTTTTTTTCGTATTTCAGTTTATTATTTCAACTGCAATAAGGTGATGAAACCTATTTTCATAAATAGGGCACAATTTTGCCGGTCACCAATATTTATCATACTTTACCTCCAAAATGTCCGTGATTTTTTGAAAAAGAAGCGAGTTGCATAATCTCAAAACTTCAAGATAAATAGTTAAACAAACACACTCAGTAAAACTGTATTTTAATTCTTGTAATTGGTTTTACAATTAAAAATAGTCTCGCGGATAAACATGTCTGTGTATGTTGATAATATACACAAAAACGGACTCGGTTGTCCAGTGGTCGAGCACCCTACTTCTGAATGAAGAAGTCGCATATTCGAATCCTGACTCACACCAATGACTTTTCCAAATTATTTTCGCAAGTTATGTGTAATAATAATCGATGAGAAGCTTTGTGTATTCCATTTGGGACATAAACATGACGGCGAGACGAGGTTTAACAGCCGCTGCCTTCACCTTTAGGTAGAAAAATACGTGAAGTTATGTTATGTTATAAAAAATAAAACACCCAGCGAAGTAGTCGCATAGATACCTACCTGCTCGTTAAAGAATTAATAATGAGTCGTTTAGAAGGCTATTCGCGGCTATGGAGCAAATGTTCTGGTCACAAATTATAGGCACCCATGAACGACGATGCGAAGGAATGCCACGATGCAGTTTACATATCATGTCGCAACTAGCGACTGCTTTTAGATGATTTACATATTTTATTTCACTGTTTTTTATAAACACTTACTCCAAAAATTTAATAACCAGTTAACATAATTATTCTGTTAAAATTAAACATGAATTTATTAATATTATTATGTGTTTGATAAAAATATTTCCGATCAACAATAAAACAAGGGCGTATAGTGAGGCCCAATACTTTTACAATCATGTAAGCCAACATTAAAAAAACTGTTTATAACAATTACATGAGCAATATTATATATTCATATGCAATAATAATTCTTTGAAGGGTTTTATTTAGCTTGTTTTAACTCTTTTCCTTTCAAAAATACAGTCTTTTTGCTCTCTCTACTCTGGGTATACTAATACCCATAGATAGGGTGAGACATTCAGACACGTTTTCTCTGACAGCCTTGTCAAAATTGGTAAAAATTGAGGCATCGGCATACTCTGGGTATTGGTATACCCAGAGTAGAGAGAGCAAAAAGCCTGTACTTTTGAAAGGAGGTGGTCCTCCGATGCCTCAATTTTTACCAATTTTGACAAGGCTGTCAGAGAAAACGTGTCTGAATGTCTCACCCTATCTACATATTTAACATAATAATTTCCCATATATTCATTACGTAAAAACGTATACAGATTGCAAAAATAAATTATGTACGTCCATGACATAAAACATGGAATATACCGACACGTAAAATAAAGCACTACAACAGATATTGCGTAAAACCAGAAATTCTGAGATTCTTATACCAACTATAATCCTTATACTTTGTGGGATAGACTTTTGCTTAGTCACTAATTTATCTTTCAATCTTTGCGCATGACTTTACCATTAAAATGCATATGCATTTGTAATTCAAATGCATATTATGCTTATTTTTATTGAATCTTATAAATTGAAGGGGCATTCCTAAATTAAATTTAGCTGTTCAAACGAATGCAGTGACAGCAGACCAAAATTCGCGAGTACAAGATTTTTTTCACATTGTGTGTTAAATTGTGTGCGTTGTGTTGTCTAGTCGCTAAAACGCCTCAACAGCGAATCGGTTAGCGAAGAATAGAGCAATATAATTGTAGCCTTTGACTCAAAAAGGTTTTACAAGTTATAGATTTCATTAATAGCTATTTCATTTCACATTAATGTATACAGAGTTTTCTTTAATTAAAAAGACGAAAACAGACCAGTACCCAATATACATTAAACTGTACTTTTATTAAAAATAAACTTTATCAAGTTTGTATGCATCGATACACTATAAAAGCCTTAAAATATTGCGGTTTTTTTTTAATTTTAAATGTGTACACACAGTTCCCCCAAGTTTTATTGATAATTAAACTGCACTTTGTTTTATATCTTTAGTACATATCCGTCTTGTTTTAATTGGACTTACCCGAAACTAGAATAACATGGTACATAAATCAACATGTTGGTCGGTTAGAGACAAGTCGACGCTAGATGGAGGAATGCGGATTGGTGCTGTGACGAAACTCAAAGGCCGTATAGCCGGCGCTGGGTGTGCGGCTGTCCCGAGTACTCAGGTATTAAAGGTAATAATATAAGCACTTACAAAACAATCTCATCTAAAATACAGACATCTACAGCTGCTCGTGGTGTCTATATAATTTTCAACGTTCGGTAGAAACTAATATTATAAGATAGAATACTGTAAAGGCAGAGAGTTGAGATAAAAGAAATTGTCAACTGTAAGGGTGAGGGAATACACTCTCTGATTGTCAAGGCATTTGAAATTATTAGAAGATTACATAATAACTGACTTGAAATACAGTACAAAAGTGCACGAAGAGTCGTGACTTTTATGTCACTGGTTACTCAAAAACATTATGCTCAATCCATCATCTATTTTATTGTCGAGGACTTTGAAAGACATTTTTTTTTGTTTTTTTATTGTGCCAGCTCCCGCTGTGCGTACGCACCGCCTACGGAAGACAGGTGCGTGCGCTCCACTTCCTTTGCGAAAACGACAAACGGTATGTGCGCAGCTAAGTTTATTTTATTATTAAAGTTTATTGGCATCTGATTACGATCTAGAAACTGTTAGGCGTTCAGCTAAACTAATAATAAAAAATCATCAATTAAAAAAAAGTAAATAATAATGACTTGTTATAATGATATACTAAGACAAGAATATGTTTTGTCACTTAACTCAAACATGGAATATTTTAAGGAATTTGTAGATAATAACAGCAATTTTATTCGTAACCGATTGATGTGTTTAGTCATTAAAGTCATTTCATAGTAACATTAGTGGTGTCTTAGGTGGTGGCTTTAATGTAATTAAAAACTTTTATGTTAGTTAGAATGTGTTATGACTAAATAGTTACACGCTAACTCAAAATTAAATATATTACGACATTTAAAATAAAATGGCTACATATTATTATATTTGAACTTTCGACCTATACAAATACATTATACATCTTAAGAAGTTAAATCAGGTAACAGGTAAATAGCTAATCAATCAAGTTGAAATTTAAAAATAAGTTTAAGAACATAATAACAGCTGTCATTCTGTCTGGTAAAATCAATCAGATAATAATAATTGACAAACAAGTTTGTTGAATAAAAAAATGCAATAGAATAAAAAACTTAACAGCGATACAAGTACCCATGATTAGATAAATGTGTGCACTCGTGGTGGGATTGGTGTTGCTGTAGTTGCCAGCATCACAACGGCACAGAGCAGGTTTCTATAAGAAATTTTCATAATGAATACGTACATATTTATACCGAACCCAATTAGCAACAAATACTAGCAGGATACGATTAAAATAATAAGGCTCGAGAGTGAATATTCAAGGATGCAATCCACCAATTAATGTCTGGTATTATGCAACGTTTAAATCAAGTACATATTTTTATAATGAATGACGGGCCTCGTGGCGCATTGGTAAAACTACCGGCTGCAGCAATGAGGTCGGGGGTTCGATTCCCACCCGAGCACAAATATTTGCGACAAACATGAATATTTGTGTGGCGTCTGGGTAATTTTTCTATGTATTTTTAGTTTGTATGATATATTTATCTTTGTATTTATAAAAGAAAAATATAAATGTATTAATATCCGTTATCTAGTGTCCATAGCACAAGCATTTAGTTACTTAGCTTTTAACTAGAGGACGCTGTGTGTATTGTGTCCAAGATATTTATTAATAAGCCCGTTAGTCATGGTGAGACGAAGCGATTTATTTTCTACTTCACTACTTTTCCGTCCCTAATCGGTGGCGAAACCTATTGCCATGCACTGTTTACTATATTGATAGTTATCGATATTAATCACACACATAACTTCTGAAAAGAATGCCCAGAAGTTATTGGTGTGAGCCTGGAATCGATCCCGCGACTTTTTGATTCAAGAAGCTTAGAGCTGGACCACCGAGACTAACAACATCAGTTAATTTAAACATTCGATTGCGGACCTTCGGGTATAGTCTAAAGACAGGCTTTTATTTCGCACAGATAATAACTATCTCAGCAATAAACGTTGCAGTGCAGTTAGTCTTCTGGGTACGTGGGACCTTGCTGCTAAGAAATAACTTCACCTAAGATTCTGAGTTATAATTATTTTAACGTTCTTTATTAAAAGAATCAAATTTAAAAACAAATAGTTCAAATTAATTAAAAACAATCCCAGCAAACGAGTGTGGTAATTTTACGAGCTCAAGTTACACATAACTTTTATGGACCATAAAAATAGCATATACTTGTCGACTGGGAATAGAATTGAAAATAAATTGTCTTATTAAAGTAAATTATATACATCCCGTAATATATCAGTATATCCGGCACATTAACTAAGAAATATGAAATAACCAGTTGACCCTGCGAACTTCGTATTGCCATATTAGATATCAAGACAATTTACACAAAACGTATATAAATTACAATTTGTATGAGCAATACTGTTGTTAACCAAAATTTATTCAATAGTTTTAACATCAAGATTCCATGTATTAAATAACTAAGTAAACTTGCAGTATAGAATTGTAATGAGTACTTTCACATAATTTAAGGACGATTATAAGTTCATTAGTGAAATTAAAAATCAACAACATTTTATATAACACTTACACCGGAAATATTTTATGTATATTATGTTATCGCAACATAGGGTTGAGTTGCATTTTATTACCGCTGGGAAAGTTTGTGATGTTATAGATAGAGCGATTACTTGTATTTCTAGTAAAAAAGGAAGCCGACGATAACATTTGGCCGTAAAATTAAGACGTAAATGTCAATATCTGTGTCGTATGTTAACAACTTAATTGTAATCTTCGACCATCTTTATAGATCCGACTTCAACGAATTTCATGGACGTACTCATGAAATGTGTACACTAAATAAACTCAAATCCCTAAAGGCCTATCGACAATTAATTCTTTAAATAAAAAACTTTGCGGATGGTTTTTTTACGGCAGTTTTATTACGATCAAACAAATATAGAGCTTTGATTATTAAGATACGAGTATTTTATTGCATATTTCATTTGTAGAAGAACTAGAAGAGTAGATAGGTATTTCTATATCGATTTAATAACAACATAAGTAATAGTGTTCTTGTAATTTGAATGAAAGAATTTTCTTCATAATGATCTCAACTAACAGTGGTAGAGCCAAGCAGCTTACTGCATAAATGGGCCGGCTCGACCGGTGAAATACCACGACCTCTCAGAAGACCGACGTAAAGTGGCTCATGCCGCGTTTCGTTCGGTGAGAGAGGTACCCGGAGGCCCACCCCCTTCCCCATCCTTTCCTATTCCCTTCCCTTAAAGGTCGGCAACGCAACAGTAACACTATATGTGCTGCTGGTGTCCATGGGCGGCGTTAGTTGCTTACCATCAGGTGACACGCCTGCTCGTTTGCCCTCCTATCCCGTAAAAAAAAAAAAAAAAAAAAAATTTTTAATGATTATAGCGAATATCGGAAAGTACTTACAGTAGTACTGTACTTACAGTAAAGTGGCTTATGAAGTAAAATCCTAATATGAATTAGAATACACTTGAACACAAAACAGTGCCTGATGTATCGAATATGTCTCGTAACTAAAAATTTAACTTGAAATTAGAAAATCAATCCGACAACCAAAACATCTATTTATTAGACGTAAAATGTAATAGTCTGCCATCTCTATGTGAAAAATTACTTCTACTGTCTGCGCACTCGTTAGAAAATTAACAGCTGACCACCTACAATTTTAAAATTAGATACTGTGACGAAAAACAAGGAGTGGAAGTGAAACTATCGATAATTTATCTTCCGCAGTTTTACTGCAGGCTATCGTAAATATTTATTAGATTAGAATTAAGATAACCGTCAAGTGTTACTGACTGAGATATTTGAACGTACGTTCAAATAAAATAAAAAAAATCCCGTTGAAAAATCGGGCGTTCAGCACCATCTAATTGAACCGTTCACCTAAATCTTAACATAAAAACAGTTACCAATAGCCGGTTTAAATACTTTTGCTAAAAATTTTGCTATCTTTTTATATCGACGTAAATCAAGCAATAATGATATACTAAGCTGAAATTCTCTTCTCTGCACAGTTCTTTCATAATTAGTTTAAAGAAATGAATACAACGAACGCTATCTTTTGAACAAAAAAGTTTCGGGTTCGTCTAGGCATTGGCTAGAATAAAACTCGTTGCATTGTATATAATATTGTTTTGCTCAATCATTATTGCATAGTGCAAAAAAGTCACTTTCCGCTGTCTGTCTGTTTTCTACTAAATTGATAATATTAAAAAATAAAGGGTCATTCAAAGTAGGTACAAAAATATTCTGGCATAAAAAAGAAATACTCACGCAAAAATGATATGGTCGATGTATACGCATTACTTAAATTATGCTTTCTGCCTTCGGACCTGTAACAAAATAAACCAAACAATAAGAAACACTATTATATATTATATAAACAATCATTTCTTGGCCTGTATCAAGAATCATCACTTCCTTTGCAAACAGTATGTAATTGTGCTTCGCTTGCTTTAAAAGTTGAATCGCCAGAATTACATCATGATCCTTGGGGTCAGATCCCAACATTGTTTAACCACAATGGCAATTGTGTGAAAGAATCGCCAACGTGGAACAATAGTATCCAAACGGCAATTAACAATGCCAATTAAATATATTTGCTTGGGTAAATGATAATTGTTAGATTGTCATCCCGATTGTTAAGTAAAATTCGATTAGTAAAAAAATTTTATTGATTCACTCAGTGAATTAATCACTCAATATTTACCATTATTTTGCGCTAATTCAAAATGACCAAATTTATAGCAATAATAGTATTTACACGACACAGGAGTAATCAGATCTGGTTTAAAATAAATACAAAAGGTAAAAATGTAAAGTATTGTGATAAAAAACACTATCTAATATACACAAGTAAACCAATAAAAGTTTCTTCAAAAGGTATAAAAGAATAAATAAAAGAAGGGGGCAGAAATAAAACTAAAATAGGTGTAATGAACAACTACTTAACACAGAGAGACAAGTCAAAAGCGATCAATAAAAGTAAAAAATAATGTTACAACCCTTGCGTAAGTGATGTCAACGTTACGGTGCAGCGAGTAGGCGTGATGTGGGAGTGGGAACCGGTCCAGGTGATTCACTTGTTGGACAATACGTTTTGGTAGTCCGACACTCGCGTCAGGAAGTTAATATCAATAGGAGTTCGATCATTTTTTATAGCAACATAATATCCTTAGAAATGGCAATAATTGGCTGATTGAATTGTATTTAGAGATTCAACCTAAATAAAACATAACCAAATCTGTTGAGGTATAAATACATATATGTTGGCTGGACATCCTGGGTAATAATATAGCATATTTAGCAGAAAATGACGAATAAAGTGAAACATGTTAAAATGCAATTCACAAAGCATGGTATAAGATGTGGACCGTAAAAAATGTATTGACTTAAACTAACAAACTAACTAACGTAAATAAAAAAAAGCAAAACGGGATACCTGGTGCAATAGGATAACTATTACACAACTTGAGTAAGCGTTTTGAAGAAGTGGACTGTAATATAATAATTATATTGAAAAAAATCTCTCCACAAATTCAGTTATGGAGTTAAAAATCATTACATAGTATAAAACAAAGTCACTTTCCGCTGTCTGTCCCCTTATATGCGCATATCTTTAAAACTACGCAACGGCTTTTGATGCGGTTTTTTTAATAGTTAAGAGGGTGTCAACGGGGTGGTTTTGATCTATAATTCATGTATAGTATAGTAAAAAAAAGTGTTAATTTTCAAGATTTAGAACTTTAATCGCAAACGCTGCCTGAACCCTAAGTGATAAATCAATACAACGTACTACATTATTATACAGCTTTAAAAGGTCTACAAAAAAGTCCGCGAGGGCATATGTCTATCTCTTAGGGATAACCCACAATGACCATTTTTATTTTTTTACTTTTTACGAGAAATAATGGCCGATTTTAAACATTACAGTATTAATATTCATCCAATTAAGTGTCTTAAATAGATTGTACATGTAATATAGATGATCCTGGCCCTTTACGGCATGCAATTTAAACAAATATTTTCGAAGATATTGCAGTATTAACATAGCGGGACAGCAGATAATACTTTTGATGAGGAACAACGTTCGCCGGGTCAGCTAGTTACATAATAAAATTTTCATCGGCCTAATGTGAAGCTTAAAATGCTAAATAGTTGAATAGCTTAAAATGTGAAGTAGGGTATTTAATATCATAATTACATTAAACCTTGAATTGAATCGGAAAATATGGGATTGCCGTCTAAAAGACAGTTATTACCAATTAATTTTGTTTTACTGGTACTCTTTGATCATTGATAATTATTTAATGAATGTTTACCTCTACAATCTATAGTTTCCGTGCTGCATCTCCTCACTACAAAGTTACTACACATAACTGGCTCGACCAGGAATCAAACTAGTTGATCGATCGTGAACGTATCGACAGGAAACTGTTGAATTGTAACGTGCATCGTTACGGGCTTTTTCCTTATCGAGAATCCATAACTTTAAACTGCACTTGTATGATTTAACAGTACATTCATACACGAGAAATATATGGGTTTAAAATGAATTGTACACTACAAAAAGTGAACTGTGGCAGCTATCGTACAATTTATTGGGTACTACAAAAAATAACTGTAACCGTTTCAATTGTCCATTATGGAATCTTCAAGAATTGTTGTTTCAATTATTTTAAAGGAAATTGTCTTTACGTGATCTATAGGTAATAGCAATCACCGCACTAAATCGGTTGTCCACTTACCGATTAAAGGACCACCCGTATACAAGTCGTAGAACTGCAAAATTTCGTAATCGATGTAACTGTACCAGTACAACATTACATACATAACATAACTTTACGCCTTTTTCTACGCGATGGTGTAGACAGCAGCTGTCAAGCCTCGTTTTGTCGTTATGTTTACGTCTCAAATGGAATACGTGGCAAGCCTATTGCTATACCAGACCATACCAGTTTTCAGACATCGATATTCATCATACACACTTCCGAAAATTATCTTAAAGAGTCATTGGTGTGAGTCAGGATTCGAACCCTCGGCTTCTTTATTCAGAAGCGGGGTGCTCGACCACTGGACAATCGAGACAAAATCCATGTGCAAAATTGAAAATATATACAGTAGTCTGGATGTATTATATTTGGAGGTGCGTTAAAATTAGAAATTGATAAAATTTCTTTTTGACTTTCGCTACGCGTAGGCAGATGGGAGGGACCAGAATCGAATCATTGAAACAAATACGAACAGGTTGAACAAGCAAGCGTCGAATATAATATGAATTCTGAACACAAACAAGATTTATTTATGCCACAGGGATAGTTTGTTACAATGTATTTAGCGACGATGTCAAAATCTATGACAATCTCGAATAAATAACTTCTTAAGATATATATCTTTATTAGTTTGGAAAGGAAAACGGCGATTTCAATCTAAGAACAAAATACATAGAGAGACTATGGAAGCTGTGACCCTAAGATCTTACAAAATAGGTATTTGGCAATATTTATTGCGTTTATGTTCAGTAGAGAGTATATACATTGCTGCATGCTTTTGCATGTAAGATTCTAATGCGATTACTAAATTAGTGAGGAACTCATTATATTCAGAATATTGTTTCATTACATATAAATACTCAAAGGGAATGAAATATATAAGCAAATCTTTAAAGCTATTTAAAATGTTCATTGAAGCAAGAACATAAAGAGATAAATCACAAAAACTATTGAATGTCTGTAACAACAAGGCAGTTGCAAACATTATGAAAGTCAACTAACGTAGACAAATAGGAAGAATGAACATTGGGCGGGATTTATTAAAAACAAAATTAGTTTGTTGAATACTGTTATTTAGTCTAATTTGAACGACGTCATTTGTTTTAAATTAATGTTGTAATTTTATGTCGAGACATGTTGACATGTTGTTGTACTCAAAATTGGTGAAATATTGACAGATTCATCACGAGATTTTAGATAGGTTTTACTTAAAATATTGCTTTAGGAAGCGTATTTAAAGAAAACTAAGCAAAAAAGTTGGCGTCGAATAATTATTTGTGTGAAATGTACACTCGTATTATATTTGCTCAGTTAATTTCGAGTAAATTTAACCTAAAGAATAAAATTGAAACAAACAAAAATAAATTGAACTGATAAATAGTTTAATACATTTTGAGATGAATTCGATAAGTTCAACACACTACCAGAAAATTGCGGCGCTAATAAAACAGCGGGATCTGCTGATCTGTAAATAATCGTGTACATTACATGGTTTTTAAATAGAACCAATTGGAGAGATGGTTCATTGTATTTTATAATTTACAATGGAACACAAAACATTCACACTTCAAACAGTGCGTCGACATAAAAATGAATTCTATACAAGTTCCAATTCGAACACCATCACGTCATCCACAAAAAGATACATCATTTAACAGTGTGCACAACTTAAATAGATAAATGAGAAATTGCTAACGGTATTAGTATACTGTTTATATACCGGCGTAAGAATTGGTTTTGAAAACGTCTCTTTAAATTCAACAAGACGGTAAAAAATTATTGTGTGTACAATAAGAAATCGTGGCTTATGTCATAAAAATTTAATGAATCTCAAAATTAAATGAAAAATATAGTCAAAAAAATAATAATAACCTTTAGAAGCTGTTCATAAAGTGTATATACAATCACTAGTTTGGAATTGGCTCACAGCCTGTGAACGGTTTTTTTGATATATCAATTTCTACTTTACCCCTACGTTGTACACAGAGTGCCTCCACATAAGTCCTGTCACAACTCGAGCGATTTCTTGACCCTTTATAACATTTGTCATGCGCGCTCGTAGGGTTTTAAAATGTATATGATATTTTCAGACATGATTATCAATATCAACAGAATATGCATCCCGGTTCTATTCGACATTTGTCTGGTGGTTACTAATCCATGATGTTCCATTCTATTCTGATACTCCAACCAGCTCTTTATGTTTGATGAGTAAGTAGTATTAATAGTTTTCAATAAGTAACAATCTAGAAAAGTGAACTAAAATTTTTGTCGTCATTGTATTAATTATTTTACAATTATAAGTTCATTTAAATACTCGATCTAGATATCCCTAAGTAATAATATAAAAAGTATACGTCGGTAAAACTAGACAGTTTGAGTTGAGAAATTTATAAATACAAAAAGAAAACATAAATATCGAAATAAACTGGATATGTTAGTCCACTTTTTGTGCACGTGCTGTATAACATGCTAAACAAGTTAAGCTTTTTTTACGAATTTATCGTAACTCGTGATTTCTAAATATGGACTTGAATATTTGATATTAGTTTTTACTATTTATATACATATACATGCTTTGAATAATACTGCATATTTATCCTTTCCACTTGAGTATGGACTATGGAGATTTTGTTATCCATTTTAATTTTATGCCACGACATCTATTCAAGATTAGTTTATTAATACGTAAATAAAAGCAATCCAAGCTGTGTAGGAAAATAGAAAGAACTAGGTATTTCGTTAACTGGATGTCGTTTAAGTGTTTTATCTACTATCAAATTAACTTATAAGTTCGCAAACATGTTTCTTTAAAAATATTTCAAAACATCAAAGTGAGTAGATACATTTATCACAAATCTCTAAAAAACAAAACCTCAGGCAGCCAACAGATTTATTTAGTATTAAAGAACAATTCGGTAAACGATAGTATCTAACCGAATCTTCCGCTTCGGCTTCGGCCACCAAAAAATCCGTCTTTGGCGAGATCTTCGGCTTCGGTCAGATTTTGGGCCAAAGCCGATGGTCCCGCCGAAGATCCAAGAACAGTCGGAATTAAACGAACTGTTATGAAAGAGTGAGTAACTGACGGACCGGACTGCACTTAGTTCAGTCCGGATAACCCTATCACCGACAAAAAAGCGGCATGAGCCACTTTAGGCCCATATTCTTCTTTAGCTGTAGATAATATTGAAGAAAATTATTAAAAGTTTATAAATAGTTGTGGAGATTGCCGATTAATCGGCTTCGGCTTCGGCCAAAAATAGACCTTCGGTCGGACACTAATAAACGATGAGTGTGGTTTTTTTTTATGGGATAGGAGGGCAAACGAGCAGGCGTGTCACCTGATGGTAAGCAACCAACGCCGCCCATGGACACCAGCAACACATATAATGTTACTGTTGCGTTGCCGACCTTTAGGGGATAAAGGAAAGGAAAGGATGGGGAAAGGGGGTGGTAGGGGAAAGGAAAGGATGGGGAAAGGGGGGTGGGCCTCCGGGTACCTCTCTCACCGAACGAAACGCGGCAGGAGCCACTTTACGTCGATCTTCTGAGAGGTCGTGGTATTTCAACGGTCTAGCCGGCCCATTCATGCAGCGAACTGCTTGGCTCTATTACTGTCGATGAGATAGATAATACACTATTCAATATGAACCACGAAAGCTCGCATCATACACCTTGTAAATATAAAAAATAAACTAATAAAATAACAAAACACAAATAACAGTTGTTGCACAAGTTTCTCGCTTTACAACGGAAAAGGTTAAAATTTGATCTCTCACATAGGACGATCCAGTAACCAAAAACGTTTCAATGTGAATCACAGATCAATTTATTACTAGAGATATAAAATATAAGAGTTTAAAAAGTAAGCGAATTTTAGCAGTTAAGAATAAAATCGTGTTAATAGAAGATTTATTTATGAGACTATGGAACAACCAAATATGATAATTGCGTACGTACTGTTCTTGCATAAGAGCTAAATGTCAAATGTTCCAAATGATTATAATACAGGTAAAATTAATAATGATTACATTATATATGATAACATACACTGTACTAAATGTGGTACTATTTTGAAGTCGTGTGTATAATAGCAAATAGCTTTAATATAACGTAATTTGCATAATCACAGGTTTTGTTACAGCGATCGTAAGGTACATCGGCTAGACGCGGAATATATAGGAAATGAACATAATTCATTGTAATTTTACACATTACATAATATCATATGAGCAATTTCATCGTAGACATAAATTATTATAGAAATATAATATAACATAACTTCAGGCCTTTGTTACCCGACAGTGTCGGCAGCGGCTGTTAAGCCTCATCTCGCGGTTATGTTCACGTCCCAAATGAAATAGGTGGCGAACCTATTGCCATACCGGGCACTAAGTGTGAGCCAGTGTGAGGATTCGAGCCCGGACCTGATCAGACCTGTCTAGATCTGAAGCCGTGTGCTCGACCACCGGACCACCAAGTTATTTTAGAAATTTAATAATTAGTAAGAAGCACCTGTCGTAAAACATTTCCTAACTAAGTTTTACAATTTTAGTATTAATCTTTCTACCGTCATATCTGTCACTATCATCATTTGCAATATTCATTAAGTCTCCAAAAATAAATATTAAAGAAGTACCTAATTTTGAATAGCCCATTACAATTACTGAAAGTCCACATTTATTACATTACTCTTGTTGAATACAAAGTATGACTTACATTATAAACTAGGATTTTAACATTGAGCTGTTAAACGAAAACCTCATCAATAATTAACGAACAAATTAATAAAAAGTTTTATGTTCAATGCAAACAGTTAACGACTTACATGCATTACTAACAACCGTTAAAACAAATTAAAAGTTTTATCAGTGACGAATCGCATGGCTAATGATAGCAGATCTATTGAAGTTCAAGATTCACCCGGCGAAGGCCCTAATAATGCCGTTATCTTTACAACTTAGTCACGAGACTAGCGGTGATTTCTGGTCTTCTATAGTAACCTATAATGTGATCTTATTTACGCTGTACATTTTCTATTCGGTTAATCACTATAAAACTTTTTATAAAGGCAAGTGACCTTGGTAGTGCGTGATGGCTTGTTGAATTCGAAAATATAAGACAGAAATATATTACAACGTAGTATCAAATTATTTTCTAGCGGACACCTTTTTATAATGTTTACTCTGGCTACACTTCTCAGACAGGTTTCTCATTGCAGGATCGACTTTGATTTAGGGATTCAACTTCAGAAAGCTCGATAATTGCTTTCACTTCGACATCAATTCACGATGACTGTTCATTCAATTAAATCGTTAACTCATCGGAATACAAGTGCGGCTCGTAAGTGTTGTCAAAGGGGGTTGTAGGCTCAGGCGACGAAGATATATTCATTATTTACACAAATGTCAGTGCAGCGAAAGTTGAAACTAGCACTATTTTAATGGCGTTTATTCTAATACTAGCTGACCCAGCGAACTTTGTTGCGCATCAAAAGTATAAATGAGTTAATTTTGGATGTCACGAAGTTCAATTGGTGCTATTTATCGGCTTTAACTGCTGTCCCGCTATGTTAATACTGCAATATCTTCGAAAATATTTGTTTAATTTGCATGTTGTAAAGGGCCAGGATCATCTATATTACATGCATAATCTATTTAAGACACTTAATTGGATGAAAATTAATGCTGTAATGTTCAAAATCGCTTCGTAAATAAGCCATTATTTTTCGTAAAAAGTTAAAAAATAAAAATGGTCACTGTGGGTTATCCCTAAGAGATAGACATATGACCTCGCGGACTTTTTGTAAACCTTCTGAAGGTGTTCAATAACGTAAAACATTGTTTTGATCTATCACTTAGCGTTCAGCCAGCGTTTGCAATTAAAATGCTAAATCACGAAAATTATCATTTTTTCTTTAGAACAACATATATGAATTATAGATCAAAACTACCCCGTTGACACCCTCTAGCTATTAAAAAAAAACCGCATCAAAATCCGTTGCGTAGTTTTAAAGATATAAGGAGCAGATAGCGGAAAGTGACTTTGTTTTATACTATGTAATGATAGTCGCAATAAGTTTATATATTATTTTATATTATAGTAAACAAATCCAATAAGTATAAATTATCATATCTGTATATTATAGCTAAACAGGTCTTGTCTTTTAATGTCGACTGCTAAAAGCGGGTTCGATTGTCACCCTAGTACACGTCTTGTTGGTTTTTTTACGCGTTAATTAAGGTAAGAAAAAAGTATTTATGTAATATACTCGTTATCAAATTGTATTTATTAGTGCTCTAGATCACATATTATGCATTCTATAGGTCTGAATTTCTATCCAACAAATATAATGTTATTTATTTTTAGATTGCTTCAATCTTTCAACGTATTTTATGCACCTTTTTTCCGTAGTTAGTTTTACAAGTGTAAACAAATAAGGGCAAGTCACATTGTAAGGTTCCCTGTTCACATGATCGGGTAAACGAGTACTCAATCTATGTTACTGGAAAATAAATTGGGATCGGCCTGAGAAATAATTGCGTAAGCCATACACGGAACGTAAAATTGAAAGAAGCCGTACTGAGCGTACAAAATTATGGAACTGTTAATTCAAAGTAACCGATTTAAAATACTGCTACTATTTCTTCATACAAAATACCTGGGTATCATAGAATTGCCAATCCAAAGTATATTTTTAGCAAGAAGCCAAATTTCCCTCACAATTCAAGACAACATTCATTCGAAGAACTTATTTAAAAAGGACAGGGAGGAAAATATTAGATAGGTTTATTGTAAGATAAGTATAAATAAAATATGACTTAACAGATATAGGAAACTGACCGCATCTTATCTGAAAATGATGTTAGTAGCCTTACAAAGCATGAAAGAAACAAGGTTGGCAAAGTCAACCCAACGAGTAAGGTATGTAAGAATCATATCCTAGGATTCCCTGGGCTTATATTTTTGTCATATAAGATTTTTTTTTACAGTTTTAGCAGTTATGTTCTAGTTCCGCCGCTAGAGACAAATAAATATTTGATGTTTCAAACAAAAATATGAGAATAACTCACAAATATCTTAATAAAATCTTAGTTCTAGTTAATTTCTATCTTAGCCGCCAAATAAAGTCAGCATGCATGGATCGGATAGCCTTTCACGTCCGAATACAGACGATAATAGGCTAAGATTATGATCTGTACAATGAAATCGTAAGTAATGGACTGGTCTTTTCCATATAGGTGAGTGGACGATAACAGTAGTTCATAATTTTAAAAGTATCCAAAGACAATACATATTTGCTTAAATTTTATGAACTGTAAACCGTATCGTTAGAAAGTTATATTATCGATTTTTCAAAACGCTACGATATGTCGGATGATAATCTTTCAAGATTATCATCCGACATATCGTAGCGATTACAGCAGACGATCTTAGAATATTCATATTCTAAGATCGTTTAGTAAGTAATGTTGGTTCTTCTTGTTACGATATTTATTCTGCAAATTGTACCTATAATAATTTAAACGGTGCTTGCTGCGTACACATTGGTATGTACTTATCATGATTCTTCAAGTTATCGTAAGTAATAAGTTTTCACAAAAAATATTAGAAACTACTACTAGAACTAGCATTAAGAAATACTAGCTGACCCGGCGAACTTTGTTCCGCATCAAAAGTAATGAATGAGTAAATTTTGGATTTCATGAGGTTCAATTTGTGCTTGTTATCGGCTATAACTGGTGTCCCGCTGTGTTAATACTGCAATGTCTTCGAAAATATTCGTTTAAATTGCATGCTGTAAAGGGCCAGGATCATCTATATTACATGCACAATCTATTTAAGACACTTAATTGGATGAAAATTAATGATGTGATGTTTAAAATCGCTTCGTAAATAAGCCATTATTTCTCGTAAAAAGTAAAAAAATAAAAATTGTCATTGCGGGTTATCCCCAAGAGATAGACATATGACCTCGCGAACTTTTTTGTTTAATAATGTAGAACATTGTTTTGATCTATCACTTAGAGTTCAGCAAGCGTTTGCAATAAAAGTGCTAAGTCTCGAAAATTATCATTTTTTCTTTAGAACATCATATACTTATGAATTTTAGATCAAAATCATCATTTTTTTCTTTGAATGTTTCAAAGAAAAAATGTATATATGAATTATAGATCAAAACCACCCCGTTGACACCCTCTAACTATTAAAAAAAGGCATCCAAATCCGCTGCGTAGTTTTAAAGATATAAGAATATAAGGGTAAGTAAGAACGAGCGAGACACTTGGTGGTAGTGGTAAGTGACTAGCGCCAGCCAGGACACCAGCAACACAGATGGTGTCACAATGACCTGAGCGACTTTGCGTCGTTATTCTGAGAACTCGTGGATCTCTCAACGTGCTTTATGACTATAATTTTTTTTTAAAATAGCCCGCCTAAAGTGAGGCTATTCATGAAGGTTTAACTTTTTCCAGATACGACACAATAATGACAAAGATTAAAATTACAAGTGGTCTCCGTGCTAGTGAATAACAGCAATAGAAAATTCCCGTGATTGACATACCTATGCAGCTACTAAGAATTTTATGACATGACTTGTGAGTCATGAAGTCGATTGTCAAATTCTTTGACTTTTTGATTTCTAGTTATATGGGACAACCGATAAATTTTGCTATCAACAGCAATTGACACACGAAAATTTATGTAGCGTTGGTATTACTGCCGCTACCTCAAATATATAGCAGCAGTAATGCTAAACGTTTTGAAACGTTAAAATTAACAATAATATAATTATATATGGTTGCACGAGAAGGATTACACGGTACCGACACTAGGAGGAATGACGATGAGAGACGATGACAAGTAAAGTATACAAATGACATTGCATCGAACTAATATTCATCGAATAATATAATTGAAGTTTACATAATAATATTGTTCAGTAGCTGACTAATATCAACGGAACAAATGAATGACATGGTAGTTTTAGCTTTCCAAGTTACGCTTTCATGGTTATTACCCACCATACAAACATGCCACGGATAATTTGTCGATAAATCTATATTGATTTGCGAACAAAATAAATAAAATAAACAATAAACACAGGCCTAGACAACACCAGAACTTTTTCAGGGTTAGCAGGATGAGCAAAGGACCAGTCCTAATCACTATTTAAATAAAGAAGAAACAGACAGTTATATTAAATACTGGTTCTAATTTCAATAGTGCAATTTGGAAAGTAATAAAAAGAGGTTTAAAGCAACGGAACACCCACGTCTAAGTCAAGCTAAAACTAACTAGAGGTTTAAAGCAACGGAACACCCACGTCTAAGTCAAGCTAAGACTAACTAAATAACTGCCGTCGTCTGATACTAAGGTGAAACAGATAGAACATACGTACATACATAACTTCACGCCAAATCCCTTGCGGGGTAAGCAGAGAGAACGGAGCGTCATAAGGCACGATTCTTACACACGTCACTCGCTGACTGTTGACTTTCATAACTCTTTTCATGCACGCGCGTTGATTTTTAAGGCTCCTAACATCACCTTCCCAGAGAACACGTTCTATTTGGTCATGGATTGTGTGTCTTGGCTGTCCTCAACTCCTACATCCATCCGATTTTGCACTGTATATCTGCTTGTTCAATCTTGCATCATCCATCCTTTCTACATGCCCGAACTATCGAAGCATGCCCTTTCTTAATTTTACACCGACACTCTCATTCAATCAGACTTCCTTCCTTATTAATTTGTTTTCGACGCGGTCAGCGAGGGTCATTCCGCAGATTTTGCAGTGCCCTCATTTCGACCGCGTTTATCCTACTTTCATGCACGCTCTGCCATACCCAGCTCTCGCTTCCATAAGTTAGCGTTGGGATCAGTATTGCATTGTGGATTGCTAGCTGGGCTGTTCTGCTAATATTTTTTGCGCCCAACGCTCCATTTTTACGAACACATAGAGCATTACTTATTACATTATATTTTAATTTTATTTTTATTTTACTTATTACATTATATTTTAATTTGCAATCAATGTATATTATTAAAATGAACTGAGTTCCAAGGTGCTTCATACAAATAAAACGTTGAGAGAGACACATGTCATAGACCATCAAAATATGTTTATATAAACATTTACTTTTTATACACCTTTACACGTTACGTTATCGACAGGCACTGCCTACAGCAGCTTTTATGCGTCGATACGCCCAGTTTTAATATGCCAAACCAAATGACGGTGGAACCTATAGCCATACACCGAGTCCAATGATATCAGCCATTAAGGGGTAGGAGGGGAAAGCAAGGGCAAAGTGGATCGGTCTTCCGGATACCTCCCTCCCGGAACGAAAATCGGCACGAAATATTTCGCGCCGATATTTCGAGAGGTAGTGGAATTTCACCGGTCGAGCGTGCCCATTCATGCACCGAACTGTAGGACACTTCCACTGTTACACACAAACATACGTACATACTGTTTCATACATTCTCCTCGATCCGGTAAATAGTCATCAGAATCAATGGTCAAGAAGTGACGAGACAGTAGTTCTATTTAATTAATGATCTCTGCTGGTTGCTCTAGTGTTGATAAACCAAGTTATAGTAGTATTGTTGTGTCGAAATATTTCAACTATTTCCCTTGTTAGGCATCCAGTTACAGATAATAAAGCGACAATTTCTAGCTTGTTAGTTCTAATAAAATATATTTCTACTGTCTACTTGTTTTATGGTTTATGTATGTTACTTGTTTTCGATTAAATTTAATACATATTATGTATAACAATTTACAGTGTCTTTAGGAACAATTTATACATTTTCATTCGACTAAGCAGATATGCGGGAAAATAGCGGAAAGATGGAGTCGAGAAAGGTTACTACACATTTTCCATGACCTAAAGTATCAGAATTAGGTTAGGTAACATCAAAATTTTACGAAATAAATCAGCTCAATCAATATTAAAACAAAAAAAAAATTAGACATTATCTAGATGTTATACAATAAAATTCTATACAAGATACATTAAAATTACTAACCACAATAATTTACGTTCATGCAAATAACCAACTACACCTTAACGTAATGCTTACATGGAAAAAAAATCCATTTAAATACAAAATTACAAACCGCAAAGTACAAACTACAAAATCGCTCAGACCAATAATTAGAACTCAAATACAATAGCACAAAAAGTAATAAGACTTTAGTAACATCGCTAAGTTGAATCCATCCATATTTGGCATTTACAGAAGAATATTATGAAACTTTATTTCAAAATAAATAATTATGTTTTGATACTAAGCTTGACACAACCATCTTATCATAATTTAGAACGTAAATAATGTCTTAAAATGCTTGAGCTGAATAGCACGTCATATCATCGGATAGAGCCCGTTCATTGCAGAACATTACAGTTATACATAACATTATATATATTAAGTCTAATATCAGAAAAGCGGAATAACGTGGCGCACTGGTAAAAAACTACCAGCTGCAGCAACGAGGTCGGGGGTTCGATTCCCACCCGAGCACAAATATTTGTGACAAACATGCATATTTGTGTGGCGTCTGGGTGTTTTTCTATGTATTATAAGTATGTATTTACAAAAGAAAAAGTATATATGTATTATTATCCGTTGTCTAGTATCCATAACACAAGCATTTAGTTGCTTAGCTTGGAACTAGAGGGCGCTGTGTGATTTGTGTCCAAGATATTATTATTATATTATATTATTATTATAATAAAAACGTGAAATCAAACAATAATTATCGTGGTTGAAGTCATAGTTACGAAGTTTGCCAAGTTTGCTAGGACCCAGTAGTAACATTGTTGGGTTTATGCTGCTTCTCAACAGAGCAGAGCAAAACTCATATTGTCAGCAATCATGACCAAACTTATGAATTTTGAAACCCTACTTCGTTAATAGACTAGGAATATTGCTTTATATATAATATCAATAAGATTACAACGAGGCGTTTTATACAATTTTTATACTTTTTTTACGCGAGAATATGCTTTATGCACACCCCCCGCCTAGGGAGGGCTTGTGGGACTTCTCAAACCGCGCGGCGGCCGTCCCCCAGCGTTGGTGTGGTCCAGGATACGGTTAACCGGTTAACAATTTTTTATCCTAATAAATAATTAACTTTCAGAATCATAGAAGAACTTTATATTCGTATGTAAATGGAGATTGCCAGATGTTATGACAAAAGGCCATACTACATTTATAATATCGCGGAGAGCAACTTATGGTAATGAGCTATAATGTAGAGATAATAAATCAGTTTGAATATAGTGTATTATAACCATACATGGTGACTTGGAAGTTGTAAATCTTAACATGAACACTAGAAGTAGAATTTTAATGAATATTGAACGGAATGTTTTGAAAGAGTTGACATATGTTTTTTTTTGTAATTTAATTTATATTAATATTATGTTTTATTAATTTTTTATCGGTTTACGATATTTGTCTTTTGGATTCAGGAGCTGATGTTTGAAACAGATGTAGCTATCTGTTTCAAACATCAGCTCATTCAGAATATTTTAATGTTAATATTATCATAAGCCACTTTCAAATAAAATATTACATCTTAATGACATCAATTGTAAAAAAGTCACAATTATATACAATATTTATGGATCGTCAATACGTAAGTGCCCTTACAAGGCGAGTTCAGGTTTAAACTTTCCAAGAATGCCCTTTAGATCGGTTTACTTTACTTACATCTTTGCCCTTTCATATTTGTACCATCCACAATTTATGTGGTTTTGATCTGACTTCGTAAAGATTCTTCTTATCATTTATTAGTTTTTATCAATGACGGTTATTTCATTATTTAAATAAAAATATAGAGACGTCGTCTCCACACCCCGCGCATAATATGTTTCAATCTGGGTCAGACATCAATGAGTCTTCGGTTTTTATAAATATCTATGACTTACATTAGGCCCAATACGTATACAAGTTCTGTCAACCTGGTATAAAATAAAACTAACCTAAAGTTATCATTGAGTCGTAAGAATTCAAAATTTTCATACGTATCCTATAAAACAGTGATCGGCCAACGCACAATTCAATAAATGCGGTGTTTTGTTACAGGTCAGATAAATCGCGCAAATAGATAACAAATTATTTGTAATAATAACCAACGGTGCTGCCATTGTACGTATACCGATGCGGGCTTAACCACTGTCAGGAGATAAACTGGTCTATAAAACATAATGACTGCTTAGGTAACATCGATACAGGTATATTATATATTTACATATATAGCGGTCTAAGTGAACATTGTTAGTTGACAACTTTAGTAAATTTTTGTGCTTTATTTAGGAGGATTTAACTTAAATTTCAATGGCTAAGAAACTTGTTGTAATCACTTTAAAATTGATTATAATTTACGCCCAAGTCCCTTGAGGGGTAGGGAAAGAGGACAGAGCGCCATAAGTCATAAGGGGGAATACCCCGGACCGATACGACTTAGGGACCTTCAAGAAAAGAGCATACTCCCACTTAAAAGGCCGGCAACACTGATTCGACGCCCCTGGTGTTGAGGATGTCTTATGGGCGGCGGTGGTCACTTTCCATCAGGTGACCCGCACGCTCGTTTGCCCCTTTCAAGGCTCTTGACATCACCGTCACATCATCCGCAAGGAAACGTTTAATTTGGAAAGTGTATCGTGGCCGTCCTCGACTCATTCATCCTTCCGCTTTTACACTGATATCAGTGTAAAAGCGGAAGGATGAATGAGTCGAGGACGGCAAGTAATTGTTAAAGATAATATTATCTTTAACAATTACTGGGAAAAATATATTTATTAATAAGGCATTTTACTAGTATGTGGGTGATGGCGACTGTATGTGCGGTAAATGGGAGTTCAATACTCATCTATTACTTGCAATATTTTTAGTCATGTTGAAACATTTGATTCAGAAGAGGTGTGCTGAATATATGCTGGAATATTCTTTCAACGGTAGAGAAAAAAATAATGTTACCATATTCAGTAGCCAGTTATGTATATGTATGCGTATGGTTCTGTATGAGTTTAGGTGGAAAATTTGTAGAGAGCACTTGTCTACAGTTTAAGCATAACGAAGTGCAATCTATAGGACGACATTACTTACTACGTAGGCGGTGTTCAGCCGACTATAAAAGATATTCTGCACGACGATATTAAAGAGAGAAGTATCTCTATATGAAACATGGCAACCAGGTAACTTGATGTAACTACAAATGAGATTTGTGGAGTATTGCTGTTATTTCTTGTAAACACGCTACTTTAATTCAAACACGTCACTGCATTCGATAATAACAATAGATTTTTTTAATAGTTCATGTAATCGATATTGTCTTATAGAACAGAATTAGCAAAGACAATATTTTGTTTGTTAATGACTTCGTCCTACAGAGTAAGTACTATTGATTTTATACTGCTTATCGCCTGAAGGTAAATAATAATACTTGTGTCCTGAGTGATTGAAACTGGATATTTAACGCAGCATAATAGTAAATGCTTCAGTTTTAATTAGGACTTGAGAGTTATATAATTAGCTTAGTAATTTTAACAGGAATAAAACACTGTTCTTACTGCACAAACTTCATCAAAGTAACAGGAACGTACAAGCATTGTAACTCAATACAATCACATCACTTTCCATATAAGTACGCAGAAGACTCAAGTTATAAAAACTTCAAAAAACACATCAACAAGGATTGTGTTATTCTTGTTTTGTCTAACAACGCCTCAAGTTATAAATCAATGAAATAATAATAATATCTTGGGCACAATACACACAGCGCCCTCTAGTTCCAAAATAAGTAACTAAGGTTAATGTTGCCTGGCAGAAATTGCTTACAGCAATAAGGCCGCCCATTTTACTATCATAATTATAAGGATTTTTTCTGTGCATCTATTTAGTCTTGTGTACAATAAAGTATATTATTATATAAATAAATGATAAAAATTCCTTTACTAAATTTTCATGTTTTTCCTTTTTTCCTGTCAGGTTTTTTAAAGAACTCAAATAGTGACAGAGTAGACCTAGTTTCCTTCGATAAAAGCGGTATCTAGAAGCCCATTTTCACATCCGGCAATGCAATTGGGAACCTCGCAGTATTGCAGTTCGCAATCATGAATTTTGTTTGTAGACAATTGCGGGAATATACACAGCCTATAAACAGTATTTACTAGTACATAGCATTATAATGGCATTCGTATGAAATATACTTTTAAAGTAAAGCATTACGTATATTTTTAATATTTTACACGACTATGGTAGGTACCTACTTACGTGCGAAATGACTATGTGGGCGCCAAATTCTAAATGCGTGAAATATTGCACCTTATATATATTTGTGTATAAATTAAGGTCTCATAACGGTACATGTGTATTGTCTCTGTACTTACCTACTAGAGGATCTCCAGAAATTTCTATCATATATTCATGTTCTACTTTTATGAGGATATCGTAGTAAGATACAGTAGGAACTGTTTCATTTATACCTTTGACGATTTTTATACCCGAACAAGCTGTTATGTCTCCTGCATACATGGCTAGCTTTTTGTCAGTGGGGCTGAAGTCGGATGACTTTCGTGCCACGAGTAATGAATGTCAACAAAAGGAATGAAATGTAGACGACTGTTCTTCTTTCTGCCTTCTCCACTGAACGTAAATATATATATACCGGATATAATTGTTTATTTTTATTACAGTAGAAGTTTAGAGTATTTACTTTATATACTTTTTTGATATGTGTACCTACTAAATGAATCTTGATGTTATGCAATTCAAACCAAAATCACATCTCAATAGTGCAACACTTCGTCTGAGAACTAAGGTAACCGCTGACTTACATAAATTTTACGACTAATATTTATGATTTGATTGTATGTTCGTGACAAACTCGTTTATTCTATGTCACGCCATCGCTAATAGGGGTTTGTTGAAGGATTGTGGCGAATGTTGCGTAAGCAATCAAAACATTTACGAAATGTCAAAGAGAAAATTTAAATCTTCCATATTCATCACAAACGTTACCCAACTTAAGTTATGGGTCATTATATGAATATGAACTAAAATGCTTCTAAAAATCTTGTAACTATTTTATCACTTAAATCTATTCAATCAAAAAAAATGTATTGAAATGTCTTCACATTATTTTCCAATTGTTTTATATGATAATTTGTTTTAAAAATTTACACATATACGCGTTTAATGTATTTGACGACAAAGAACACTCGACAATAGTCTCTGTTACTAAGACTTCATTAAATGCATGTTATACATGCATAAGAAACATGAAACCTTTCCAATAAAGTTTCAAAAATGTTTACGTAACTCTCCAAATCAATAAATAAAAAAAATCAGTACATCTTTAAAACACACTACAAAACTAAATTAAAATCATAACGTATTGATTACTATTTAATTTCTATTGTGATTAATTATAATCGAGCCCATTTAATCATAAAAGTTTCAAATTAATAAAGGAATCTTTATATCTGTCACGTAACTGTGCGAGATCGGTTAAATAGCACCTTCTCTTTCAAGTCATTAATTATGCGCCTTGTGAAATATGAACATGGAACCGAGTTGCAGCGGTTAAAATTAATCATCAGATATAGATTGTCTTGTCATCATTTGGAGATTATAGCATTTTGCAAAAATATATAGGATAGCAGACAGCACAAATTATTTTTTTTTTAATAACCAAATATATAACAAGACGTTTCTGAATCAGGCAGCCGTGGATCGTATCCTGGGTCACACTAAGGCCTTTTCAGAAGTTATTTATGGATACATATCGCTGACTGTCAACATTGTACCCGATGTGTGTGCAATAGGTTCTGCCGCCTATATTTAATTAGGACGTATAAAAAAATTGGCAAGTCGAAACGTAACGGTGCAGCCTACAATTGTTACTTTGCACTATCTTTAAATTTGTCTGAATAAGTTAAAAACCATTTAACTTATCAAAGCTTCACATCTGTATTTAGTCATCGAAATTCAATTAAAATCAAATTAGTAATTTGAATACATGTTCCCACTGCGGGCCCTTTCACTCTGAGTGGTCAATACCATAAACAAGTGTAGCTTTTTTTAATTTCAAGCATCGACCACAATACATTCGTTTAGTTTTTTTACTATTTTCTGAATAGGAATATCGATCTATTGGGACACAATTGAATTGTTAATATTGTTACGCTGTTTCAATAGATCAATTATATTGATGTAAAAGTACATTCCATGAAGTAGGTCAGACAATGTTAGTTGGCTACTTAACGTTGACAATAACTGTATGTACACTTAGTTAGGACCTGTTTCTGTGCTAATAGATACGTCCATGATAAATTTGAAATTATTGAATTTCTTATTTATACCTTGTTTTTGTTTAACAGTACAGTTACAGCTGTATACTGAACGAGCCTCAGTATTCGAGTAATAATGATTACTTTACCTAGTACTAGTGGCGGTTTGATGAGATATAGCTTCGAAAATTGTTTCAAAAACATAACAATTGGCTTATTATCCCAGAAGAATACAGGTAAATTAGTCTCGAGAAATTTTTGCATATGTAGTGGTGTGTATATTACTGAAATCTTAGAGCGCGTTTCCACTATATCGTTCTGGCCTATACAAAAATGTTTCGATATCCTTACATTACTATTTAATTTTATACTTATCCCTAGCAACACTCTGATTTTTGTTTTCAATAAAAACAAGTTTTTATTTTAAAGAAAAAGGATTTGACATTATAAAAAAAAAATTTCATTCTATTTCACGTCCTTGAGCAAACGACAAGGCGACTACCGTGAAACAATAAAATATCGTGTTGTTCTTTAGATAATAGTAGTTTAGCTATAGGTAAAAAGTTTTGACCATAATAATTACGAAACAAAACAAACAAATAAATCGTCACTTGATAGTGGAAAGTGGAAACACGCACAAAGCAGAATAAACCAGTTTACGCTGTCCGCAGGTGCCACGTGACCATACACTACTACATATGCAAAAATTTCTCCAAGCTAATTTACCTGTACGTCACTTGGACTGTCTTATGATTTAATCATAAAAGCTACGAGCCAAGGCCAAGCCATTTATAATTTCTAATAAAGTTCTGACCAGAGTTTTGTTACAACAACATTAAAGACTTAGTAAGTAAGCCAAGCGAACCCAAAGATTTTGTTTGGGTATGTGTATTAGATAACCGCGTTTATCCTACTTTCGTGCACACTCTGCCATACCCAGCTCTCGTTTCCATAAGTTAGCGTTGGGATAAGTACCGCATTGTGGATTGCTAGCTGGGCTTTTCTGTTAACGTTCTTTGCGCACAGGAATCTGCCCATCAGAGGTGTACCTGCCATTCGAGCGCATCTAAGATATAAAATTAAATTCACCTGCTCCAGCATTACATCATCAACCATTCCTTGCATCTGTACTGGATTTCTTCTATTCAAACATAGTAAGTTTAGTTTTCATCACATTCAATTGTAATAAGCCTTTTATCCAGCAATCACCTTTCATAATAGTTACTAGTGTTTGTAGGTCCGACGGCGATTCGGCTAAAAGCACAGCTTCAGAACTAGGTCACCCATTCGCATCCATACATTAGTTGATCTCACTCTGTTGAGACAACTGTCCAGGTACAGGATGAACAGCCAAGCGGACAGCACGCAACACGGTCTGTCGCCGATATTGACTATTTTTTTAGTTTAGTAATTTTCACAGTTATATTTAACAATATCATTATTTTGTTTGTTAAAATATTAATTAAGTGCTAATAATATCTTAGGAGACTCGAGACTACAAACTTAACAAATAAAAAAAATATATAGGACCTGTCGCATAATTATACTTAAGAAGTTATTATTTATTTCATAGTAATTTATAATAAGATAAAAAACAAACAATTAACACTCATAAATTTGTGTTAGCATGGATTATCACTTACGTCTGCCACGGGAAGATGAAGAGCTATAATCTTAGAGATGAACTGATGAACGAATGATGTATCCAATCTCCGGCAGAAGTACTTATTAAAAATAATAAAGGACACTGTAATTGATGGTTATCAACTCCCGCACAGCCTGCGGCAATAGGATCACGGGGCTATAACTTGTACTGGAATAATGGCACGATATCTCCCTTCAGATTACAAAATAAAACTGTTTAAAAAAATATATAAAAAGCGTGTACTAGAAAAACTAATTACTATTGCAAGACATCGTTATATATGATACACAGTAGTTAATATATAAGAATATCCGAAGAGAAATGAATCCATAATTTTTAAAGTACCCACGATTAATATTTTAATTGTCATATCAGCTGAATATATATGTATCGAGTACATCAAACTAAATTGAGTTTTTTTATAACTAGAGAGAGAACATGAGATTCTTTGGTTGGCACAGTTTTATACCATTTCTATGTGCCCGAAACATCAATAATGAAAGAATAGACAATGGAAGACTGACTATGCAGATATAAAGCGCAAAAGCCATAGGATACCATGAAGGAGTCCTAGACAGCTCCACACGTTCCATGACCAAATTGAACGTGTCCTTGCGGTAAGTGAGTAAATTTCAACAATATTAACATTCGAAGTTACTTTCACATTTTAATGTTAATAAAGCTTTATTGCCTCGTATTAATATGCCAAATTACCTGTATTAAAATAGAAAAAAATAAAATTTATGAGCTGAAAGCCATATTGTTAACGCTTACCTATCTTCTGCATCACAAAAGGCAAATCATATTTTAGTACCCAATAGCTCTTAAGTACTTAGTATAGAAAGTATATTTAAAAATTGCAATTTATAATTGTTGTAATCGATCGTGTGCTGTACAGGGCGCGGGTAAGCGTTACATGGAAAATCTATTAGCAGAGAGATTTAATAAGTGACAAATAACCAATACTTGAGTACTTATACGAGATACTGAGCTTATATAATACGGTTGCTTAGTTAAGTATTTTACATAATTTTAACATCAACAAGAATTAGTAATGTTTACTGTTGGTGCTGTCAATGTAATTGTCTAGCGTAATATCAATTTAAATATATTAGAAAGTTTATTGTGAATTACAAATATCAGTTTTAAAGCCTCAACGCAAGAACACATCGATTTTAAGACTTATTGAGCCAATCTGCCGATTTGCTAATGGTAATCAATATAATCTTTGAAAGTATCAGGCCCATAATTAGGTCATTACAATTGCACTCCACTGTGTAATATATTATATTACACAGTGGAGGGCATTGTAATGTCCGGATATCTGACTACCGAAAGACACGAGTATTAAGCCACTTTCCCTGGTATTTTACATCTCGGGCCGGTCAATGAAGTTAATTGCTACTCGGAACCATTGACACGAGGAAATTGCTCTGAATCATAACAAATCCTTTAATCGTCTCTTACACCACAAGAAGAGATGGGATGGTACAATACTCAAAAGCTATATAATAATCATTTGAGAATAGTAATAATACTTGTTTCTTAACAGCCGGACAGAGGTGAACTTGCATTATTACTAGACTACACAAATTTCCACTATGAAGTTCATAAACCAATTTACCAATATATTTCATTGCAGTTCATATTCTATAAAAGCCCCTATATATTGCACTCTATCGGACTATTGACTATTGGTTTCCTCGTAATATTTTGATACAAGCACAATGAAGTCGTTACTCTTATATTTATGACGTCACAATACACTAGATTCGCGCCAGTGTCACAGTACGTATACCTTCAAAGCGATTGCAATTCCTATCGATACCGTAATAGTGGGGCGCCGCCGTCTCAGTAGCACAACGTGAGCGATAATTTAACGATAGTCTCATAGACAATCGAGAACATTCACCTACGTACCGCTTATCGGGAATCGGCACGATCGGAATTTAGAATCGGTATATTCACTATATCAGCTGTTACGGTAACCGTTTTGGTGCATCTTAGCTAATAGAGATCTTACTTTGTCGAATTACCGATAAGAAAAAGAAGAATGTTTTGTATTGTTCTTTGGATAATTTCTTATTTGTCAAATTCACACTATTCAATTAGCTGAATGCATGCTGTATCATACAATAGTGTTTAATAAGTTGGTATTTTATCGCACAAAACGGCTAAACCGATCAATGTAGTTTCAGTCGTTCATTCGATGGCAGACAACTTCTTTCTTATATTATTAGTTAGTAGTGACTATTCTCTACAGGGAATATAACTTCACAGTCTGTATCTACGACTAATAACCGATTCCCTGTAAGTGGTAAATTGAATTGAAAAAAGTGTATCTATTTGTATAAGGTACTTACACAAATGTGATGATATAGCGGCGGTGTTTATACCCCAAAACTCGTGATCAGGCTGTACCCAATTAGCAGTCAGACCAGTTTTTGTATACCAACTAGTTAGAGAACCTACATTCGAGGAACTGCCGGTGGACACGTCAATCTTTTTTACACCGGTTTTAAAATACGTCATTTGAACATTATTTATGATTGGAATAAAAATTATGATGTACGAGAATGCTGGAATGAGTGAATGTCTTGTATTTAAAATGTGAGACTTAGACTAGCCTTGTTATAAATTTAAGAATTATCATAAAATCAAAAAGCAATTAGGTACTTATTTAATCTCTGTTACAAGTGAAATACGACACCAACCCGTTAAAGTCACAAAGGAGTTCGTCGATAAAATAGTTACAGGAGACTTGTCTACAGGTCCGAACCATCGGAGCATGCAATCTCTTACTTTTAAATTTCATTACATAGTATAAAATAAAGTCACTTTCCGCTGTCTGTCCCCTTATATGCGTATATCTTTGAAACTACGCAACGGATTTTGATGCAGTTTTTTTTAATAGTTAGAAGGTGTTAACTTGGTGGTTTTAATATATAATTAATATATGATGTTGTAAAGAAAAAAAAAATTTGAGATTTAGATATTTAATTGCAAACGCTGGCTGAACCCTAAGTGATAGATCAAAAAAATATTCTACATTATTTAACACTTACAGAAGGTCTACAAAAATGTCCGCGAGGGCATATGTCTATCTTTTAGGGATAACCCATAATGAACATTTTTATTTTTTTACTTTATACGAGACATAATGGTTTATTTACGAAGCTATTTTAAACATTACACTATTAATTTTCATCCAATTAAGTGTCTTAAATAGATTGTGCATGTAATATAGATGATCTTAGTCCTTTACAGCATGCAATTTAAACTAATATTTTCGAAGATATTGCAGTATTAACATAGCAGGACAGTAGTTAAAGCCGATAAATAGCACAAATTGAACCTCATCATATCCAAAATCTATTCATTTATTACTTTTGATGCGGAACAAAGTTCGCCGGGTCAGCTAGTTATATATAAAAATTTATATAATCACTGCAAATAAACAAATAGTAATAATGAATCAACATTAGATATTACAGGCAACAGAACAACATCGAAATATAATTTTATAGAAATAAATTTATGAAGAGCGGCACATTATTTACTTGTCAAATTATTTGAGTTACCAAGTCAAACGAGAGATATGGATTGCTGCAGTTGCGTTCGCTGCAGGCGGTACTGTCGAACGATTGCAGTAACCAGAAGCAGTATTACAAAGATTGAAGATACTAGCTCAGCGCCAATAAATTTGGCATCATTTATATCAAACTTACAATGGCAACATTGTACAACGTGGATGTTGCAACTTATGTTATTTTCTTAATACTTCTCTTGGAACTTGGGTCTAAATAGCTAGTATTTTAGCAAAGTTCTGCCGGTCCAGGATTTTCGTCGTAGTTTTTTTTTCTAGCCATATATCCGATATGAGAAGAATATCCTCAAAGATCATCAAATTTATGTCAAAGTACTGTCAAACGATGCCAATACCTGCGTGTATTAACGTGAATGTAAACAAAATTGTCCTCCAAAAGAGTACGCTATATGGCGAGTTATGAAATTAAGGTTATGAAATATCTCTACGACTACTCGACATAAAATACTAAAATTATTTCTAAATGGTGAAAGGTCAACACAGGGTTATTAGCTCGGACCACGAAATCTTAATATTTATTTCAAATTAATTTTAAATGTTATGTTTCGACAAATAACTTATGACAAATATGATTTGATAAATTCAATAATCCAATCCTTCAACCATCAATGTATTGATTTGTGACGCAACAGCTAAGTAGATCGATAATGGTTAGAATTTGTCAGGGTCAATAAATAAGTATATAGAGAGTCACGTGATTAAAAACATTGGTAATTAAGTATTATAAAGAGACTATTTTATTGAAAGAGTTACGTTGCGAACAATTACGTAGTTTAAAAAAAAAAACACTTTTTTTTTCATATTTATCTCTAAGATTTTCGCGAATCACGTTCATGACATTAAAAAAAACTTTAGGATTATATCGCGTTTATTTATTACCAATTTTATTAATTTCCCGACGTTTCGAACTCTTTACAGAGATCATTTTCACGAGTGAAACGAAACGTCGGGAAATTAATAAAATTGGTAATAAATAAACGCGATATAATCCTAGTTTGTTTTAATGTCAAAAACACTTTTTGCTCAATGTCATTATCAAATAACTAGTTTATTGCAGAAGGCTATTCTGCTATCTTCTTTAGGTATAATAATTTTTAAAATTAAATTATTTAACGATGACTCGTTGATTTTGTTGAAATGATTTGTTGAGTTGCAAATCAGTAACGTTATAGTACCGCGCTTCAGACCAGTTCACAAATTCAACTTATAATGGGCCGATGCAGTGAAAGTTTATTAAACACAACATGTCCAATCTCTTACTGATTATGCAATTATCAGTATCGAAGAAGCAGGCTTTATGCACACTATCGTCCAGATCTTACGTAATAACACGGGTATATATATATATATATATATTATATACCTGTGGGTATATATATTTTAAAAGCTTTAATTTAACTTGCACTGTAAGTATGTCTGTTTGGTGGAATCTTGCAACTCAATTTTGAAGTAGATATCTTTAACCGATTGAGCTGAAATTTTGTATACACGTTTACTTTGGATGACAATGCATGATATGATGTGTAACATTATTCTATAACCAATATGGCGGACCACCCAAGATGGAGGAATGGATATTTTGGATGCATTTCTGCAATATGGGTATCAAATGAAAGGGCTCATTGAGAGTAACTGAAACAATAATGTGACGTCATTCTAAATCCAATATGGCGGATATTCCACCATATTTGCATTTCTACAATATGGGTATCAAATGAAAGGGCTTGTTGAGAATAACTCGAAAAATAATGTGCCAGCTATAACTAAAAATTAAAAAATAAATAAAAAGCAAAAACCCTTTTAAAACAAGCTTTTATTTAAGCGCTCTAAAAATATCCAGCGCTATAAAAATTTCCTTAAAAATTTCAAGTATCAACTTAGAGCCTCTGTATGTACAATTTATATAATTATATAATAATAAAAGCTTGTCGCGAGGTTTGACTCCCTATCAGTAGGTAATTAAATTGCAATAGATAATATAGTAAAGTTAGTAGATTAATTTACATGAGTGTTTTGCTCTTTGCTTCTCATGACAACCTTACATTCAGAATCGTCCATGCGTTTTTGTTCCAAGGAGGCAATTTTCTCAAGCGCTCGTGTTTTGATATGTTATGCTTTAAATATAATAATAAGTTAAATATCTGTATTTACGGACTATATTTAACTGTGTGTGTGATTTAATTTGACATTATAAAATTAGTACAGTTTATTTACAACTCGCGCGACAAGCTTTTATTATTATATAAATTGTACATACTGAGGCTCTAAGTTGATACTTGAAATTTTTAAGGAAATATTATTTTCTTATTTTTAGAGCGCTTAAATAAAAGCTTCTTTAAAAATTGTTTGTGCTTCTAATTTATTTATTATTTTAATCATCATCATCAGCCTAGGTCTGTCCACTGCTGAACGTAGGCCTCCCCCTTAGCACGCCATAACTCCCGGTCCTGTGCCGCTAGCATCCAATGAGTCCCAGCGGTTCTCACTAAGTCGTCGGTCCACCTAGTGGGGGGACGGCCTACGCTGCGCAGTCCAGTCCGTGGTCGCCACTCAAGAACCTTCTTTCCCCATCGATCGTCGGTTCTTCGAGCGATGTGGCCTGCCCACCTCCACTTCAGCGTGCTAACTTTACGGGCTATGTCAGTTACTCCCGTACGTCTACGGATCTCCGTATTTCGGATTTTATCTCGTAGAGAGATGCCAAGCATAGCCCGCTCCATAGCACGCTGAGCGACCTTGAGTTTCCTGATGAGGCCAGCATTTAAAGACCACGTCTCTGTTCCGTAGGTCATCGCTGGCAACACACACTGGTCATAGACCTTGGTTTTTAGGCACTGAGGTATTTTGGACGAGAAGATATCCCTAAGCTTCCCGAACGCTGCCCAGCCGAGTTGGATCCGTCGGTTAACCTCTTTCTCGAAGTTGGCTCTACCTAGTTGAATAGTTTGTCCTAGGTAAACATAGTGATCGACAACTTCGAGGATCGTATCGCCAACAGTTACCGGTACTTGAATAACATGGCTATTGGACATGACTTTGGTCTTGTCCATGTTCATTCGTAGACCCACTTGTTGGGATACCTTGTTTAGGTCCTCGAGCATTGCACTAAGGCTCTCCAGCGATTCTGCCATGACTACAATTTCGTCGGCAAATCGAAGGTGAGTGATGTATTCGCCGTTGATGTTGATGCCTAGTCCGGTCCAGTCTAGGAGCTTGAAGACGTCTTCCAATGCAGAGGTGAACAGCTTCGGAGATATAACGTCTCCTTGTCTGACACCCTTCTGCAGTGGAATAGCCCGTGTACTCCCATCATGGAGTCGAACTGACATACTGGCGTTTCTATACAAGCACTTCAGCACTTCGATATACCGATAGTCAATTTGGCACCGCTGAAGAGACTGTAGTACTGCCCAAGTTTCGACGGAATCGAAGGCTTTCTCATAGTCCACAAATGCCAAGCATAGAGGTCGATTGTATTCCTCGGTCTTCTCTATGATCTGGCGTAAAGTGTGGATGTGGTCTATGGTACTAAAGCCCCTTCGGAATCCGGCTTGTTCGGGAGGCTGGAAGTCATCGAGCCTGCACGAGAGTCGATTTGTAATGACTCTGGAGAACAGCTTATAGACATGGCTCAGAAGCGAAATGGGCCTATAGTTCTTTAAGCGGGTCCTGTCACCCTTCTTAAAAAACAGCACCACTACGCTTCTGGTCCATGCCTCTGGAACGTCGCCCCCGAGCACGACGGAATTGAAAAGCTTCTGAAGGGCTATTAGGATTGGCTCACCGCCTGCCTTCAGTAGCTCGGCAGTAATTCCGTCATCACCCGGTGCCTTTCCGTTCTTTAGCTGTTTAAGAGCCATTCGGATCTCATGCAGACTGATGTCCGGGAAATCCTCAGTATAGTGTCGGGTTAGCTTGGATCTGGGATCTTGAGCCAAGCCGACAACAGGAATCTGTGAAGATTTGTACAGTTGCCCATAGAACTTTTCAACCTCTCTCAAGATCTCAGCCTTGGAAGAGATGACAATGTCGCCGTCGGTCTTCAGCTTGGTCAATTGGCTCTGCCCAATAGACAGATCCCTTCTAAACACCTTAGTGCCTTCGTTACGCTTAATGGCCTCTTTTATACGTACCGTATTGTATTGGCGAGTGTCGCGTCGAATACACTTGGAGATCTGCCTATTTAATAGCCTGAGGTCGGACCAATCAGCTGCAGACTGCATCGACATTTTTCGTCTTTCCTCCAACAACTTGAGAGTATACTGCGATAGTTTTTCTGTTCTATGGGCCCGTTGGTTCCGGAAATGTTTGGTACCAACTGTGTGGATTGCTTCCACGAACCTGTTGTTCATATCGTTCGCTGATTCGCATTCGTCTAGGCATTGGAAACGATTATGAAGTTCAAGCTGAAAATTTTCCGGGTTCTGGTACTGGACAGGTGTAGGTCGGAGTGTAGATCTCATTCGTCGTGAACGCTCGACTTTAATGCAAAGATTCAGCGTGCCTCGGACGAGTCGGTGATCGCTCCCAGTTTTAACTCTGTTGATCACTGAGACATCGCTGAATATATGTCGTTTGTCAGTCAAGATGAAATCTATTTCGTTCCTGGTTAGACCATCAGGGCTTATCCAGGTCCACTTCCTTTGAGGCGGTTTCCTGAAGAAGGAATTCATCATATAGAGGCCTTCCTTCTCCAGAAAATCAGCCAGTTTCTGCCCTCGTTGGTTCCTCTGTCCAATACCAAATTGCCCTACTCTCAGCTCATCGTCTTTCCGTTTGCCTAGTTTCGCGTTGAAATCTCCCATAACCACCGTGAAGTGGGCTTTGGAGGAGCGGATGGCCCTCGAGATGTCCTCGTATAGAACCTCCACTTCCTCGTCTGGATGTGCCGTGGTCGGTGCGTATACCTGTATGACTTTCAGAGAATATCGCTCGGATATTTTGAGTACAAGGTACGCTACCCTTGTCGACACACTCACAACCCTCTCCACGTTAGATACAAGAGATTTGCGAACGATAAACCCGACACCACCCTGAGAGGTTTTGTCGCCTTCCCGGTAGTATAGCAGATTGCCTGACCGCAGGATTACAGTGTCCTCCCCCTGTCTTCGGACCTCTGATAATCCTACAATGTCCCATCGCATCTTGCTCAATTCTTCTTCCAGCTCGGTAATCTTCTCATCAGTCCTAAGAGTGCGGATGTTGTGTGTTACCAGGGCCAGGGTCCGTTTTTTATTGCGGTAGCCATATCGCGACCGGAGATTCTTAGCACGTTACCAGACCCGCTACCGTAGGTCAATGGGATAGCGGAGTTGCCGTGACTGGGGGCCATCCATGTTACTTTGTCCATTTGGGGGGTATGATGTCTTAATCGCCACGCTTGGCGGGCGGGTTGGCGATCGCAGTGAGTTGTGGTGTTGTGAGGAAGAAACGCTGCTGCCCATTTTTCCTTGTTTTTCCCTTAGTCGCCTTTTACGACACCCTTGGGTTGAAATGGGGTTGGGGTATTCTTTGCCGCCACCAACACAGCAATAAAAATTATTATTTTAAACATCAATAAAAATATACCAGACCATCAATAAAATAATTAATACAGTGAAATACTATTCTTAGGTGACAAATGTATGCGGAGAACCACCATATTCCAATATTAGCCCCACAGTCCCCATTGCTATCCTATCGTCAAGGCAGGCGACGCAATTGTGACTTACACGTTTACCCGCTTAACCATTCCACTTTGCCTTCTTTCCAAAAATGGATGAATAATGAATGGTTATTCACATACGTTATTGCTATATTAATTAAAATTCTAACTGTTATAGTATAATAAGTGTATCTAAAGATTCTCAATTAAAGAACCGGCCTGCCAATATGTAACGGTCGAAGACCATAATACTAACGGCAGAAACGGCCGATCGTATTATTTCGTTTCATATATTTTATTAAAGTAAAAAGTAATTATAAACCTAAAATAAAAAAAATATATCTTCACTAATAAAATTATTAAAGAAATTTGATTTCGATGCGACTTTAATCATTCGTTCACTATTATGCAGATATATAATGAAGAAGAACAGTATATTATGTGTATTGTTTTTTTTTTATATATAATTAGAGCACCCGACACTTGCTCTCTTCTTCTTTTTTTATGGGATAGGACGAGCAGGCGTGTCACCTGATGTTAAGTGACCAACGCCGCCCATGGACACCTGCAACACATATAGTGTTATAGTTGCGTTGCCAACCTTTAAAGGAGTAGGATAGGAAGGGATGGGGAAGGGGAATGGGCCTCCGGGTACCTCTCTCACCGAATGAAACGCGGCATGAGCCACTTTACGTCGATTTCCGGAGAGGTGGTGGTATTTCACCGGTCGAGCCAGCCCATTCATGCAGCGAACTGCTTGGCTCTACCACTCTCAAAGTGTTTTACTCTTCTCAAAGTAGCAAGTATGTAAAACAAAACAGTACTGACGGTAACTTGATGTGAAAAGTCACGCATTTAATTGCGCCAGAAAAATTTATTAAATAATGACCTCAGGAATAAAAGAAACTGGCGCAAGTGAAACAACTGCTTTTGTAATTGAAGGTAAGCAAAAACTAAACAATAGCAAGTTTTTTCCACTATTATTACCAATTTTTACACTTCGATATTACTAAAAGAGAACGTGCACAAATGCACAAATAATACCAGAAGTTGAGGGGACTTTCACAAACTGCTAGTAAAAGTTTCCTCACATGAAAGAAAATATTTGGAAAGGAAGTATTAAAAAAGAAGAAGTATATAGTCTTGTTGTTGACCTCTGTTTTCAGAGGCCGCTCGACCACTGGACCACCGAAAACAGAGGTCGCGGGTTCGAATCCTGTCACACACCAATGACTTTTCAAAATTAATTTCGATAGTTATGTGTGATAGATTTTTTTTTATAGCATAGGAGGGCAAACGAGCAGGCGTGTCACCTGATGGTAAGCAACCAACGCCGCCCATGGACATCAGCAACACATATAGTGTTATTGTTGCGTTGCCGACCTTTCAGGGATAGGGGATAGGAAAGGATGGGGAAGGGGGTTGGCCCCCGGGTACCTCTCTCACCGAACTGAACGCGGCATGAGCCACTTTACGTCGGTCTTCTGAGAGGTCATGGTATTTCACCGGTCGAGCCGGCCCATTCATGCAGCGAACTGCTTGGCTCTACCACTGTTAAGAGGTAGAGCCAAGCAGGTAGAGATATCGAGGACTAAAAACTTAGTGCCCGGTATGGCAATAGGTTCGCCACCTATTTCATTTAGGACGTAAACATAACAGCGAGTCAAGGCATAACAGTCACTGCCTGTACCTTCGGGTAGAAAAAAAGCGTAAAGTTATGTTATTTAAAAAAATAGAAATAAAAACCTAAAATACAAGAAAACGAATGTCTCAAGCAATGTTTAGTTTTTAAAATAATTGCGAAATAAACGATTGCACAATTTGATAATCTTATATTACTGTACAGTTTATATCCTCGCTTCTTATAGTCCCTGGGGTCTGATTATACTATGGGAATAGAATTCAAGACGCGTCTAATGACCTCACATTACGCTATGTTCATTATAAATTGGAACGCAATAGTTTGTGTCGATCATTTTAAATGCAGTATTTAATTAACTTCACGCCAAGTGATATGCAAGGCAGGCAGAAAGATTAAAGGGCGATAATTTCACTCGAAGCGAGTTCGACTTCATACCGACATAAAACACTTTCGGTTTTGAAGGCTATGACAACATCTACCGCAAAGACACTTTCAATGGCCCTTCTGGTATTTGTCTTAATCATTTCATCTTTAACTTCTAATGCTCGTTGTCTTACAGCACGATGAAGGTCCTGCGACTGTGGCAGGTGCATTTAGTAACAGCTCAAATAGAGTGCAAGCTCGTGTCGCGCCCAAACGAATAAATAATTTGGACTGGATGTAAGTTGGGGCCGCAACTAGCGGATTCTGTATTGAGCCATATTGTAATTGAATAAAAAAAATATATGTACCTTAAAATCACCAATTTAGAAATAGGTAACCTAAGAAATTTTCGGCATTTTCCCAGAAGTTGTAATTCTGATGCAGCTTTATCGAAAAACAGTAAAAAGCTATTAAAATAGTTATGTTAAAGGGTCTCCCTACTCTACAACAGAAGTAATTTTATTATCAGATTTTTACTATCATATTCTTGCACGAGCGCTAGTAGAACTAGATTAGTAATTAAAATATTGTGAAATTCAAAAACAGACAAAGCCCTGAAATTTTCAAATTGACACTCCATTAGTCACCTGCGGAACCCTAAAAAGCCTACGAGTCTACACACATGTATGCATCTGTATGAACTCTGACCTTAGCGTGATTTCATATGCGAGTGAAGTAACGGAACCTGATGCTCTCTAATGCTATTAAGATGAGTTCATTTAATTACATCAATACGAAAATGTAATGTTCAACGAACACGTTTTGTAAGCTTATAATTTTGTTAACAATATGTGTGGTTTAAGATATGATTTTTATTTAAATTCACACCTTTGGCTACTCACTGTTATGCCTCGACAGGCTCATTTTTTTCCGAATAACTTCCGAATACTTAATGGTGTGACCCCTGATTAGATCCCAGGACCACGAGACCATCGAGATATGAAACATGTATTGAAGGTATAATTATCACTAACATATTACGCAATCACGGTCGTAAATATGACACATGAACGTTGCAAATAACAACACTTATTGGAAATTGTATAACAAAACGAACCGCCGACGATCTTTTAGCAGTAAAACAATATGTTATTGAGTAACACAATTCCCTTGTAATTTTTGCAAGGAAAGTTTATTCGACACCTCACACAATATATCTGAACGAATTCTGCAAGCATGGCAGTATTTGTCAATCGAAGCACAATAATATTAATGCAGCGATAGGTGTTGGAACCTGTTGTCATACATGTTCAATGTCAGTCATCGATATATATCACACATAACTTAAGAAAAGAATTCTGATATAGGCATTGGCGTCCTGCCAGGAGCCGATCGCATGACTTCTTGATTCCGAAGCGGGACGCTCTTCCTTCAGGTCACAGAAACGAGTAGATGATTAAAAAAAAATCCAATCCATACTAGATTTATATTTCACACTAGTATAAGTTCAAACACGATGCTGGCTAACAATCCACGGGAATACTATGCAATAACATGTACAAAATACGTGCTTCAATGTAAATAGCTGCTGGAATGCAGGCTTAACAAACAACCACGTTATCAGCATAATATTATACTGGTCTGGTTGGAGCAGTTCAAGTAACCTTGGTGCTCCCTGACCTGCCTGCATGGAGGCTATACAAGCATCCGGAACATTGGAGTAAATAATTACTACTATTACATATTTAACAATATTCTTGGATTCTGTGTTCTGTGATGGGTGCCATGACACTGCAACATGCAACGCTCTAAAGAAATGCCAACAGAAAAGAAAGACGGAAACATTGTGTGGCCCAGCGGTTGATCAATGACATGACGATTTATGGCAATTAGTCGAGCCACGCATTTAAAACTAAAATATCCTCGTGGAGGCATTATTGTTGCTGTTCCATTTAAAGAAGAATTCTGTGAATGAAAGCGGCGCGTGATTTTAGAACGCCAAATAATAATTCTGATTCAGAGCAACACAGACAGATGGCGACATAGAACTCTATTTAAACAATCTATAACCTCAAAATAGTAATCAGAGAGCTGTCATGTCAAAACAGTTCTAATGACTTTATTTTATCACCCCGAGATATGTGGGTGGTAAACTAGTTCCTCTGTTGAGGCACACCCTTCACTTTGGCGCGAAGGTCTTTATTAATATAAATGATCAATTATCTCACTATATTGAGCTATATTGTACTTAACACCATAAACACGTTTACGCATAATTTCGTAAAAGATTCTGAACTCACCTAAAACAAGTTCACCGTTCGTTCTCATAATCGTTCCGCCATCCTTGAATCTGGGGACAATATAAAAAAACTTATTATTAAAGTTATGGCAAAATAAAAATGCGGAATAAATGTCAGGTATGTATTTAAAAATGTGACGAATAACATTTGTTAATGAACTAGAATAATGTTCTATTTAATAGGAAAATGCAATTTTACCAGTCCTTGGAAGATCATCTGAATAATAGTAAAATTTCTTCAATGACAGATATCTTATGATTAGCAAACTTTTTCGACAAGTATTTTTGAAATTATCTATGTTCATTGTCAACCAACAACATCAATAATAATGACATCAGTAATAATAATATTAAGGTAAAATAAACAGCATTGCGAGCAAGCGGATTTAAAAACGTATTTGACCTTTTAATACTTGCCTAATCAGTTATGAAAGTCAACGAAGCGAGTGAGGCGTGTAAGAATCGTCCCTTATGGCGCTCTGTTCTCTCTGCCTACCCCGCAAGGGATTTGGCGTGAAGTTATGTATGTATGGATATATGTAATACTTATCTAATTGATAGGCCGCGGAAACTAAATATTTATTGATGATCTCTTTATAAAAGTCACAAGCAATACCATAAGTGCATTGGATATTATTAGTAGCAATAACATTTTCAACATTTAAATCAATCTCCCGTTCACTCTGCTCTCTTGGACACTTTTTTTCGCTATATCATAACCAATCTTGGATATATAATCATCTTGTTTATAGTGAGTAATGGCGGAAATAGATTTAAGGCAATCAGCATGATATGCAAGACACTTTTACTTGTTTATTTATTTTTTGTTGTATAACCGAGACGCATGGCGTATCAACGCATCTTTCATTTGCCGAGCACGTCTTCCTTGCGCACACTCGGTTTTATATTGACAAAGAATTGCTGAAAAGATACAGACCGTTTTAATTCTTATTAATACTACTACAGAATTTAATTTTGTGGATATGATAAAAACAATAAAGGAGTTTGCAGCCCTTATCGCTCGCAATAGATCTCTTGCTAGTTGTTTCAAGGCTTCTCCCTATTTCGATCAAGGATTCATTGCTTGAAGGGCAATAGTGCAATTGAGCAATACGAAGGATGCATTATCTTTTTGATTTTTCTTTCTGATGTATGAAGTAGGAATGTATAAACTATCAAACTGAGAACTTGGGGAATATGAGGATCTTTGCAGGATGTGGAACTGCAAGAAGAAATAACAGCACTTTACTAACAGGTGTACATACTGCCATATTCATGAAGAATTGTTTTATCTTCGTACTATGCCAAGATACAAAAAATGTTCTTGAACGTGAAAAGCATTGAAAAAGCTGAAAATTTACATGAGTAAATAAGTTCCCTATAATATGTTATTTATACATTACACATAATACATATACACATTTCGGAATTCGGATACATTCGGACTAGTTCACCTATGTCAGTGACTAGTTGTTGCCTGGACCTCTGATGAGTAGTTCCTTTAATAACTGTAACGTTCATAACATTTTTTAGGGTTTATAAATCCATATAAGTTGAAAAGAAAGCCATCTAATAGTTGAAGAGTATAGAAAAGACATAGACAAACAAATCATTTTAGAGCATTAAAAATGAACATTTGCGCAGTCATTTGAGTACAACTTCAGTGAGATTAATTCGTTTCAGTTATAAACATAAAAAACATAACTTCACGCATTTTGTTACCCGAAGGTGTAGGCAGCGGCTGTTAAGCCTCGTCTCGCCGTTATGTTTACGTCCTAAATGGAAGATATGGTGGCGCCATCCTGGAATGGTGGCGAACCTATTGCCATACCGGGCTAGTTTTCAGTCATCGATATTTATAACTTATTTCAAAAAGTCATTAGTGTAAGCCAGTCAGTCTCGACACTGGACCACCGAGACTATTATCTATCAGTTATAAAATAATCAATTTTCTGCATAATTCGTATAACTTATACGGATACATCTCCTGAAATTCATGACGTTAAGATTTCATCTCTGACAAGTACAAACTGCATATTGTAATGTTACCGCAAAATGTGTGCGTCGTGTTTAAGTAATAATGGCAATTACGTGACTAGATAAAACTATTGTCAACAATTAGTCGGCAACAACAAACTAAAGGTTTAGGGAGTCGTCGTTTATCCTTACACAACTGTAGGCAAGTCTCGATATTACTCTTTATTGCAATAAATCAGTGTATTTTCTCATTTAAAGAGCATAACAGAACCTGTTAAAATTTCCGTTCCACACATAACTTCTGAAACAATTTCGAGAAGTCATTGGTTTGAGCCAGTGTTAGGATTCGAACCCGCGACCTCTGGATCAGAAGCCGTGTGCTCGACCACTGGACCACCAAGACTTATTTATAAGTTGTCTTATATTATAAGTTCTATCCCAATTATTACGCTCGAGAAATCCTGAACAAACAAAGAGAATATAACATTGAATAGAGGTAAACTTAATAAGAACCGTAAAGCTATCGTCGTATCTGTCTCCCCGCATTTATTTCTAAACTGTAAAGGAGCCGTAACCATTACCTGAAGATGTTAATTTAACAAATAACACAACAATATTCTTGTATTTTCACGGCGTTCATAAAACTAGTGGAGCAGGAAGAAATTAAGTTGGCGTTGATGAATGGTTGACGTGACTTGTGGTTCGTGCCTCCGTTGTTTCCATAACTGTACTGCAGAATATTGAATTAAATCGGACGCTCTTCTAATATTTAAAAATAGCTAGATAGATCCAGGTTATTATTATTAAATGATAATAAAATAGTAACCAATATAATAGTATGTTAGTTACTATTTTATTATCATTTTAACAGTTTCGCAATCACCAACAAATTGGATTGTGACTGATCACTTCAATTTCACAATATTTTTTTAGGTTTACAGAGATCATTGAAACGGTGACGTGTATAAGTAATAGTACCTATAGAGAAAGACAGAAATATTTTTTTATTGATTAAAAAACAATTTCTCATTTCCAAGTCGAGCATTTTTTATACTTCTACTATTTTATACTTAATCTCCAATTAACAATCCCAAGTTAAATCATCATGTCTTTGAAATAAAAACCATGCCTGATGAATCATTCTCAAGCTAAATATCTTCATATTTTACAGAAAATGAAAGGCCTATTTTAAGCATATGTGTGCATAGTTTCTTAGATTTTTCCTAAGCGATTGCTTTGCGTAAGTAAATCCGTGGTTTTCAGAGCGTCTCTTTCTCACAGTTCTATATCAACGATATTTATGTGCTGTGCAAAAATAGCCCTTGACAATCTGTATTTAAGATATAAATTTATGTGCACGCGATTGAAATGTAGGAGATGTCATATCGTTAAAAATGAACCTTAATACAAGTAGTTAGAGTACAATTTCAAATGTGATCAAGTGTTTGTAATGCCATTTGGCTGTTGTAGGACACGATTGTCGTGGTCAGGTTTCCCGACTAAACAATTGGCTTAGGAGTACATTTTGTACTGCATATCAGCCTCGGTATTATTTAATAAATGGCATTAGATGCGACGATATGATGAAATGACATTCCTTTTGAATTCCTCAGTTAAATAATAGTTTAACGACTATATAACGAATATACAGGAATTTGGAAGTTAATACAGAGTGATTTAATAACAAATCTTTCCAATGCATTTATTTAACTTACTTACGGAGACGCACAGTAGACATACCAGTGGCAATAAAAATAGCATTTTTGTAGAAAGTTTACTTGCTTACTGAACTTTAGACCAGGGTTAGGTAGAAAGAACGCTAGGACAAACAATTCTTCAACTCACTTCATAGACATACGTAATCCAAAAAAGCTCCTTTAGCTTTGACTCAAATTCCATTAGTTAGCATAAACGACACTAAGACTAGACAAATTAGTGAACTGCAGAACTCAACCGCTATGAAAATAAAATGTGTTAAAAGTCAGTCATAAAACAAACACAAAACCCTTGTTATAAACCACAGCCGGTGCTAGAATAAATAAATGAAAAATTTATTAAAAACATGACATTAAAATACACGCAGTCAGCTAACACATGAATGCGGGACGAAAAGCTTCATTTGAATAAAGCTACGTGATACCTGTCTTTATACTAATACATAAATATCTTGGAGATACATTCTGTACGTATTTTTATTTATTTAAAACTTGTAATTTTTATTTGTCGCTGACCAAAGAACAATGGCACAGCTTCTAATGAGGGGTTAAATGATTTATTTTATACCTTGCATTAAATCATTTAAAGTATTTAACAAAAGTTAGGAAATTACAACATTACATAGAATTGTGGCTCAAACCACTAAGCTACCAAGATCCAAGTAATCTTGGTAGCTTAGTGGTTTGAGCCACAATTCTATGTAATGTAATTTCCTAACTTTTGTTAAATACATACTTTAAATGATTTATATCAATCTCCTATGACATGGCAGAGCAGACGAAAAGTAATGTCGCGTGCAATAGATATATTTTAACGTACTTATATTTCTATGTTAAACTAAATATAATAAATATGTAAGATTTAACCGTATACATACAAAAGTTAAGTCTGTCTAGTTTGTCTTGTTTTTATAATCATTACATAGAAACCAAACATACACATTATTGTAAATAAACTATGAACATTGAAATTAATTGCTATAATTATGTTATATTTATGCTTCAAAATCAAATGTCAATAATTGCTTTATGGTCCTTCGATCGTAAATTAACAAAAAAGTTTTTTTGTCTGTAGCATTATGTTAATCTTCAAACAATACATGTCAATAGGGTCATCGACTCTTCTTCATGAGTACAGTAATAATTGTAAATAAGTCTAATAAGAAATCGATTTGAAATGAGCTCGAGTTTGACATAATTGATACAGGAATAATATTATAGATACTGACTTGATTTTATTATAATTCTATAGAAATAAAAACACTGATATGAACTTTATTAGCATTCACTTCAGCTACAATTATTTAAAGGTGCGGTAGAAAACCACCATGTTTTATCGATAATTAACATAAAAATATATATATCTTTTCTGTCAGTACGATTGAAAAATATTATTCCTATTTCATCATTTTATTAGTAAGTAATTCGGACTTAAATATAATTTCAAAAAATAATAGTTTAAAAAAACTAAAAAACACGCTTTTTATAGAAAACCGAACTAAAAAATAGAAAAATAAAAAAAAATATTTTATTTTAAAAAAAGCGTGGGGTGCTTTTTAGATATTAACGAAATGATAATCACTCTACTCATATCTGTCAATAAAATATTTATAACTATTGACACCATGCACCCCACGCTTTTTTTAAAATAAAATATTTTTTTTTATTTTTCTATTTTTTAGTTCGGTTTTCTATAAAAAGCGTGTTTTTTAGTTTTTTTAAACTATTATTTATTTTCTATTTTTTAGTTCGGTTTTCTAGTCTAGAACTTTCATAGTTTACAAATCGCACCATCTAGTGGTAATCACCGGAAACTAAAAAAGAAGTCGGTTACAAACAAACATACAAACATACAAACCTACAAACATACAAACCTACAAACAAACATACAGGTGAAGCTAATAAAAACACAATTTATAAAAAAAAACATACCGAGTAAAGCTCGGTCATCCAGGTACTGAAGATTAATATGGTGTACATATAATATCATGATTTTAAATACACATTATTGGACCGATTTGGAAGAGATGCATGACTCCTTTTCTTGTTCTATGAATTAAATGTGATCTTAAGTCTTCCCCCGTGTCTAATCCCCTCTAATTTTTCTTCTAAGATACTCTGTAATATTTTATGGTAAAATATCAAATACCCTTATTATTCTGAATTTTAACAGAATATTCTTTTCGTAAGAATTGGTTTATTTTTTTCTATAATTGAACTCGAGTATTTAATATGGCTTTATGCTTAAAGCGTCCTTCAATAATAAAAAATCATACTACGAAAATAAAAAATACAGAAGAACCACAAAAAACATACATTACATCGCAACCATTTTTGAGTAGGAATTAAAAAATATACCATCAGATCACCAAACGATCAGTCCAAAAATTATTCAGTCAGAATCATTAGCTTTATAATCAATATATGTACATATAAAAAGATTAAACTGTGTCGGACCGTTATACACATAAAAACCGGCAGTGGGTCAATGGCACAGCGTCGCTCCGTGTCGAGTACGGAGATGCGGCAAGTAGGTAGGTAGTGAGGTTCTACTTTTTACTCTTTCATTGAAACGAGACAGATAAATATAAGTTGAAATTAATCAAAGGCCTTTGCACATGATTTGGTTAAAAAATACTACGGTTCTTATAACTAAAAAAAAATGAAACTCTTTCTAATTCTATATCAGTAGGGAAAAACTTTCGGAGTAAAACTCTTTCAACAAATATCGGATTCTGCAATTTCATGTTAAATTAAGAATCAACAATAAACAAATAAGTATTGGCTTTTAAATTGTAAATACTAAACACCGTCATCGACATTTTACGACGAATCATCACACACCAGTCATTGATTCAGCAAACGGGGCTAATGAACTCCGAATACACATATACTTATTTACATACTTTATGAAATGAAAGCCTTATTGTACTATTTAATATATTTATTTATCTACAGAAAAAACTATGCCAGTTATTTATGAACCAACTATATAATAATTAATAGTATATTGTAATGTAACAATAGTACGTTCATATTATTTGTAAACTATTTTAGCTTACGGCCTTGATGGTGATAGGACTTTTGGTATGTCAAATTAGCCAATTTCTATGGCAATTGTTGTTTTAGTACTTTGGAATAAGCGAACTCTGCGATTAATCCGATTACAAAGCTATTTACATTTACATATTTACAAAAAATACCAAGTCTATCACATATACAGGTACAGCGACATCTAGCCGGTAAACAAAAAAGCAAAGAAAAATATTTATGTTTGACATCTTTGTTTAGCAAATGACATTAATAAATACTAAATTATATAAATATTAAGTATTATGTATGTGGCCCAGTGGTCGAGTACACGGCTTCTGACCCAGAGGTCCGGGTTCGATTCCTGACACTGGCTCACACCAATGACTTTTTTTTTATGAGAGAAAGGGGCAAATGAGCGTGCGGGTCACTTGATGGAAAGCGATCACCGCCGCCCATAGACATCATCAACACCAGGGGCGTCGAGTCAGCGTTGCCGGCCTTTTAAGTGGGAGTATGCTCTTGCTTTCCGAAATTGTTTTTGGAAGTTATGTGTGATTAATATCGATGACTGAAAACTTTTGGGACGTAAACATAACGGCGAGACGAGGCTTAACAGCCGCTGCCTACACCTTCGGGTAATAAAAGGCGTGAAGTTATGTTATGTTAAGTATTATGTAAATATGAGCTTAATATAATGACCACATAGCACTTTGGAAAAACCGGTGTTATAAGTCAAAATATCAAATAGACAAGTTTTCGTCAGTATATACATATTTATAGAACTATACGATTCGAAGTTCACATTGCATGATAATAAGGGTTGGTTATGAAGGTGGCTACCGCTTTGAACAATAATTTTCGCCAATGCTCACAGATTTCATAGGAATCTGTCAAGCTGTTTCCGAGGCCTTAGGCAACCGTAAGCGTAATGATACATACATAACTTCACGCCAAATCCCTTGCGGGGTAGGGGTTTTTGAGGCTCTTAACATCACCTTCCTCCAGAACACGTTCTATTTAGTCATGGAATGTGTGTCTAGGCCGTCCTCGACTCCTACATCCATTTGCTTTTGCATTTATACAATGCTTAGTCAATCTTACATCTTCTTGCATTTCTACATGTCCGAACCATAGGAGCATGCCCTTTCTTACTTTTACACCGACACTCTCTTTCAATCCGACTTCCTTCCTTATAACCTTGTTTTCCACGCGGTCAGCGAGGGTCACTCCGCAGATTTTGCGCAATACCCTCATTTCGACCGCGTTTATCCTAGTTTCATGCACGCTCTGCCATACCCAGCTTTCGCTTCTATAAGTTAGCGTTGGGATCAGTTTTGCATTGTGAATTGCTAGCTGGGCTTTTCTGCTAATATATTTTACGCCCAGGAATCTGCCCGACGCCTCATTTACTTTATTTCCTAACGCTACTCTTCTTTCTACATCAGCGGTGTACCTTCCATCCCTGCTAAAAGCGCATCCAAGATATACAATTTCATTCACCTATTCCAGCACTACATCGTCAACCATTATCCTTGCATCCGTTCTGGATTCCTCCCTTTCAAACACCATAACTTTTTTTTGTTTTCATCACATTCAATTGTAAGCCTTACATCAAACAATCATTTTTCATAATAGTGACTAGTGTTTGCAGATCACACGGCGATTCGGCTAAGAGCACGGCGTCATCTGCGTAAAGCAGGCAGCTCACAACTAGGTCACCCATTCGCATCCCTACATTCGTCGATCTCACTCTCTGGAGACAACTGTCCAGGTACAGGATGAACAGCCGAGCGGACACCACACAGCCCTGTCTGACGCCGATATTGACGTCAAACCAGGGCGACAAGCCGCCGTCAACATGCACACACGCCGTGCAGCCCTCATTAGTGGACTGCACGGCGCGCAGCAGTGCGCCGCTCACCCCGTAGCCCGGGAGTATGTCCCACAGATCCTTCCGTAACATCCTGTCAAACGCTTTTTCCAGATCCACAAAACCGCAGAAAACCTTCCCGCTAACAGCCAGTTGTTTCTCCACGATGTTGCGGAGAGAAAAACTCTGATCCATGCACCCTCTTCCGCTTCTGAAACCACCCTGAGCCTCCTACAACAATCCGTCAGATATCGCCCTCATTCTCCTTTCAATTATCTTCCATACACTTTCGCTGCTAAGCTGAACAAACTGATGGCTGAACTGATGGCGCACTGCATACGTGATCCCTTACCTTTATACAAGGGCACGATGACAGCACGCCTTCAGTCCATGGGAACCTTACCTCCAGCATAGATTGCTCAAGGTCAGGAAAGCATCCCGGACACAGGTTCCACCGTGTTTGATCATTTCAGCAGACATCATATCAATTCCAGCTGCCTTACCATATTTCATACTTCGTATCGACCATTCAATCTCTTCCATAGTAATTTCCTCGTCAGATGTTGGCACAGCGGCGTCACTCGCGGCGCCCACGTCCGGAACATACTCGTACATTTCCCCAAAATACTCACTCCACCGAACCGTAAGTGTAATGATAATATACAAACTGATACAAACGGACAGAGAGAAGTATTACTTATTAGTTCTGGAAATTTCCAATAACGCGTGAATGTGTATTTCTTTGTAACTTCATTCAAAGATTTATTTGGTACAAACCTTTTTAATTGTTGTTTATGACTCGTAATTATGATCGTTAGAAATTTAATTACAGTAATATTTAAATAGTTGTTTCCTAATATAACATAACATTTTATCATAGCAAAATACCATCAATTAAATAATTTCACTAAATTATTATAAACTACGAATTCTTTAAATTCCAGTATGCATAACTATAATTATGAGTCCTTCCACGTTCTTTCTTTATTGGAATTCGTGGAAATTAGCCATTTTGCTACATTAGCAACACAGTTTTTTGCCTTAAATGAAATCTAACTACGACAATTTGATGTCTAATTAGAAAGAAAAACTTGAGAAAACAAGCTAGATCAAAAGTAGGTTACAAAATTTACATAATTACGAATATATATAATAAATTTAATAAAATATATTTTTTTGTTATTAGCAGTTGCTAAATGTAAAATAAATACTGCGACTGTGTATTAGGAAGAGAATCAACATCAAATAACTAGTTTTACATCCTACCAATAACTGGTAATTAAACTTTATACTTCACGTTCTCCTCAAATCTGATATTTTCGTCTCTCAGACATATTTAATTTAATTACCAAAATTATCAACTGTAAGTGATCCATTACGAAATAGAGTTCAAAATGCGGCGAGAGGAAACCATCTCAATTATATGTAAGGCTCCTTCTTAATAATTCCATAAATTTAGATAATTTCTTCAATTAACTAGGATTTTTTCTGAAACTTAACCACATTTGAATGTTAAAACCACACACCACCACATTAAAACACAAACATTGGAGACCACACGGATAATATTATAAATATTTACCTAATCAATTATTTTCAATTATTAAGAGGAATTTGGATGACAGAATAAATGACCATAATTTATTACGGGTATCAAATTATAATGAAACAAAGTTTGTTCATCGTTTTAGGAAAAGTTTAATCGTATTGGGAATCGGAAATTGCTTGAAAATCTGTGAAGTAGTTCCAAAAGTACTTGACTTTTTAAGTAAATGGTAATCTTAGTTAAACGTTGATAAGGTTAGAATTCTGGGAATAAATTGGAGATAGCTTATTAAAAGATAAACTATTGTAATACAACAGGTTCCTGCTGTTCAAATAACATACTCATTTTAGGTATAATAATTTCCATGTACATTGTCAAGTTAGATTTGGACATGTACACTTGGTAATTTTGGCTGATTGATTAGGTAGTGGTAAATTAAATCTTGAGGCAAAAAACGGAGAAATTTTAGAAAAGAAATCGTTACTCAAGAATTCTGTTAAGGCGTCTCGTCTATTAACTGTGAATCTGGACATTGGAGAGGCGAGTAGGACACGCCTAGTGCTAAATCCCCACTTCCAGGAAAAGAGAAATACTGAGACCAATCGTTTATCAACCATTTTATTGGTCAGGTTCTTCATTAATCACAAGTGGCACAGCTATCCAGACTGTCCGATAAGTTATCGACAAGACTTTCTCTTTGATAACGTTCGTTATTTCCTAACATAATAAATGTTTCTCAAGCTAAATTAAATGTTCTTGTATAAATATCCTGTGCAGGCAGGATAGTAACATAACTTTAGAACGACTTTATCTATTTCATCTATCGGTTTTTTAAGTTTTCTATAGCATTGAAGAAGGCTTTTAGGAAATAAAACTAACACGGTAAATAAAAAATCTTCTTTTAAAAGGAATTTGCATTAATGTGCGTACTGCTGGTGAGTATAAAAACGTAGACCCTGTGCTCATGATTGTAAAGAATGAAACATAATCAATAATAATTGTACACCTCAGTCTTACCTCAACGAGCTTTAACTTTATAGTTAGGATAATGGCGCTGTTTAAGTTCTTTGCTTACACTCGTTATTCGTTATTAGTTTATATCAGATACGACCGGATCTGTACGTCATGAAATTTGCTCATTACTATGGTTCCCTCATACTTGATTTTATTTTCACAACTACTAATACAGCATCTTCAATTAATTATCTTTAAAGTTTGATTATTCACATAAAGAATTCAAATGAAGTTATCCAGCTAACTATCAAAGCGTCCTGGCTATCGTAATAAAACACACCAGTTACCAATATTTCTCTGAGACGGTTTATGTTGTGATTAAATATAAGTTTGGTGTGTTAGAATACTGCTCTGAAGCCATTAAAACACCAGGACTTATAATAGCACACAAACATGAGATTGTTCCACTTCCCGCGTGTGAGAGTCGATTAGGAAAAAATAAGTAAAGCCATGTTCACGGCCGATGAACATACCTGAGTAAGTAAACGATGCATTCATAAAAAAATAATAATCATCAGTGTAATAAAACGCAATCTATTTGATTTATTCAATCAACAACACATAAATGTATAAGCATTTAATGTTATTTAAATCCGAAATTTCAGTTCACATAATAAATATTCAAATGTTATTAGTTTAATGATAATTAAAACTATTACGTATAGCGTTATGGAGAATTTAGAGGAATATTATTGAAAAGCTCGCACCGGACCGTTGTAGTGCCAGTGTTGGAGTTTATTGGGTGGGCTACGATCACGACACTATACTTTCAACGAGAACTAGTCACGGTGATTGACGACTACCTGCTGGACATCGTCGAAGGGCTGACGGTGAGGTCAAACTCATGAATCAGGAGAGTAAATGATGTCGTCTTTGCGATGAGTCTATTAATAAATGAGTCACAAGAAAGAATCATTTAAATAGGTTATGTTCATAAATTCTCAAGGTAAACTCTTAAAACTCGATATGAATGATAAAGGTAATTAATACAATAATAGTAACACAGAAGATCATTAAGTGTTTGTAGTTTTGTAACAGGAGGCTTTTTGAAATAACAGATATTATGTGTATAGAAATAATGTTAAGTCTGATTCATTTAAATAAGCACTAATACACCTGAATCAACATAATATATATTATTTAATGATGTAAATACTGAAGTCATGTTTCCTTAGAAAATAATTCATAAGAATGCCAACCATGATCTAACTATAATCGGTCTATCGTTGGATATAAGAAGTACTTAGTTATGTATCAACTATCGTAATAGGTACTTAAGTCGATACAAAAAAAAACCCTCAATTATCGCTAATAGTTTCCGAATGGTAAATGTTAACATTAACAAAACAGGTAAATGCATTTATAGATAACGACATATCTAAGCAATATGTAAGAACTGTCAAAACAGATTACATATTATCGAAAGATAAAACAAGCGAAGAACGCGGGAATATCTGACAGTTAACTTTAAGTTTGAAAACCATTAACGAATTCTTTATTAATTTTATCACACAGATATTCTTTAGGGTCGCTGAAAACGTGATGTGATGTCTCAAAATAATTCTAAGCAACCAATTTTGTAACACGTTAAAAACATACTTGTTTTGAAAAACAAAGTTGATTACCTAGTTGTGCTGTTATTCCATGGAAACCTGAATCAATAATACTTCCGACTGCTGAGCTAACGGATGAAACGGTACAAAAACCAATTCACAAGACATACACCGCTAATCGAATTACAAACACAAGCTTCGAGTGGAAAGTGCAAAACGGGTGACTTCAATTTGGTTACAAGAGTTCCTTTAGGATTCCATAAAAATGTTTTGACGGTGCGAGATACAACACGTTTAAGTCAAACAAATCGGAATTGGACAAACCACAAAAGCACATCAACAAACCGATTTCAAAGAAGCAAAAGCAGCAAGCAGCTATTCTTACACATATAAATAATATATCAACCAAGACAAGGCAAGAAGTTTAAACGATAATTGTAGTGAGACTTCAATATAAAAACGCTTGTAAGTTAAAATACAAATTCTGTTACATATAACATTTACAATAATTAAGATTAATAACGGTAGTATTTGTATGGCGATAAATTACTAGTGTTATGTACTGGTAACGCGAAACCGCAAAGCGCAGTTACGTCACAATTCGTATGGTATGTCAGTGATCGATTTCACAAGTCGATGAAAGATGTATCGAGTATACGAACGACAAAGTAACTCTGACTGATCTATTAAGACGTTTCGTGCTTAAGGCAACGGCTTCTGTTCGTCTCACAATGGCACGTTCTGAGGTGCTTAATGAAGTCTACTGTCGATCTTTAACTGTTCATTAGAAACACAATTTGTTGCTACATATACGTATTGTGATGAAACTGAGTATTGACAGTAATTACGGGTAATTTTCTATTGTAGTAGTTAACATTATAATAATATTGTTCTAATTTGAATGGATATGTTGATTTCATAAGAATCATTGATTTCTTTTATTGTCTTCTTGTATTTTTTTGCATTTTCTTTATATCTTGATATACTTTCAGTAACGTTTCAGTAATTCATGGAGTGTGCTGGCAACTTTCAATATATTCCACGACAAGATTTTTCACAATCAAAGTTTTACGCATTCGGTAATCATGGGTAATATTTGTTCCCCTAAATAAACAAAAATTATACTTCAATATTAAAAAATGTAGCTTTTAATTTGCTATGACAGTTCCTATATCGGCATTAATAGAAAATAATCTCTTTCTCTATCCCTCTCTGACTGCAAATGAAACTAGAGAATATCTTATTCGATTCGCGCACACTTAACCTCGGTGTCGTGGATTCGATTCAAACACGTACTCGTAGTGCGCAATCTATTGCCTTTACAAGTTAACATCCACCCACGGCCAATTTCTCGGCATAAAATATTGTTATTGATATAAAAATACGAGATAAAAAATCTCGATTTTTTGTGGTAATACATCATCATCATCATTATCCTGTTGCAGTCCACTGCTGGACATAGGCCTCTCCCAATTTGCGCGACAACATCCAATTCTCTGCCTTCCGCATCCAGTTTTTTCCAGCAGCCTTTCTGAGGTCGTCTGACCATCGGGCTGGTGGGCGTCCTACGCTACGCTTACCAAGTCGCGGTCTCCACTCTAGGACCTACTTGCTCCATCTAGCATCGGTCCTTCGACATACGTGACCAGCGCATTGCCACTTGAGCGAGCTTATTCTACGAAGTATGTCGGTTACTCCGGTTCTCTGTCGGATATACTCATTGCTGAGTCTATCTTTCAGAGATACTCCGAGCATAGCTCGCTCCATAGTTCGCTGAGCGACTTTAAATTTGTGGACTAGCCCCACCGTAAGTGTCCACGTTTCGGCACTGTAGGTCTTCAGGCATTGCGGTAGGCAGTGTGGTAATACACTTCCAATTTCGATACAAATTCATTACATGAAAACTATTGTTGACAACAATAAAATAAGTAGTAGCAACTGAGTAAAATTCTTATCTTAACGATACACAAATTTGGATATATACAATAATATATGAGCGCAACAATTAAATCAACTGTATTTTGACCGTTGAAATTAACAAGCATTTTGTTGAGAAAATATTGCGAGTACAAAACACGGAAATACTTGAGAATTGAATCTAATAGTGGGCTTATTTCCAGACAAAGTACTTAATACTGAGAGCGAACCGCACTCAGCCATTAGCATAACTAGAGAAGCGCGGGCGCAGGTGAACGGCTAACGGAACACCGCACGGCCATATCGACGACGCATCTATTGAACTCACCACCTCATTACGAAATCAACTTTACTGCTAACGTTTTAAAATCTATTATTAATTATTCAACGCAAAAGTGTTTTCAATTTATTATCATGTTTAGTCCACAAATCCCAGAGACAATGCTCCGGGACTGCATCAAACATATTAGTACATCACAATATATGGGCTGTATGGGTGTGGCTTTTACAAATTAGATACTTTAAAAGTTCCGCGGTCTCTTCGTAGTTATTTAATTAGGAATCGATTTGACGTCTTCAATTTATAACATCACGATGGTCTGTAGGTCCAGTACTTCTCTTCAGAATCGCGAAGCCGTAGGATCGAATCCGAGTTCACACCAATATGACTCAGAATTATATTCGGAAGTTATGAGTGGTAAATATCGATGGCAACATTATTCCCGGGTAATTGCAATATTCGTCGCCTATTCCATCTTGGGATTTAAAAATTCAGCCGCTGCTAACACCCTTGGGTAAAAAAAATACCAAAAAAAAAACATTTCTATCCGCGCCATTTATTATCATCACATGCAACATATAACATACGGGAATTACGAATAGGTAAATATTATGTACCATACGAAGCTTGACGTTTTGGCCATGTTGCCCTGTTATGTTCTCACAAGCAGAATGCATGCACAGATTTTAACTATATAATAATATCTACTATTTGAAGCTGATTCATGATTTTTTCATGGAAATTGCTTGAAAATAACGTAAGTCTGTTGCAACTTTAACTTTCAAACTTCTCTCGATATTATGTAAATACAATTGGTTTAACAACGTTTCGTGGTTATTAAGTTCAATATTAGAAAATGTTTTAGTTAATATTTTATTTATGGCGCCAAAATTATCTTTGACACTTCGTATCTCCGATTGTATACGGACAAGTTTATTTCATAACTTACTTTATATTCACAAAAAAAAAAAATCATTGAAATGGTATGCTTTTTCATTGCTTTTTTACCCGAAGATAGGCCGCCAGCGGCTGTTGAGATCCGACTCGTATTTTTTCAGGTCTTAAATTCAAAACCTGGCGGAATGAAACATTTGCCATATACTGGGCCCAATGTTGGGAGTCATAGATAGTTATCACGCATTACTTCCGAAAAGAATTCCCAGTCATCCTTGATTTGTGGCCGTTTCTCACACAGAAATAGATCAAGATAGAAGGGCGAAGAGGCGTGGCAAGCGTGCCAAAACCATGCACTATATTGCATGCTTTTCGAAACTCGCTCTCATTACGCAACGAGCGTCCCCATCCTGCATTCAGGACGTAAAAAAATAGATAAAACTTCACAAATATGCCTTATTGTGCTGTGGCAAATTGTGAAAATAAAAGTAGTGAAGCAAATATGAAAAAAGAAAATATTTCGTATCTTCAGTACCTTAAGTATAAAAAATCATTAGAAAGTATTTTCTGAGATTCTAAATCATTGTTTTACTTTTACCATGTTCAATAATTACGATCTTATGTTGTATATTTTTATCGTTATGATAAATATCCATTGCTGTCCACATTCAACACTCCTATACAAAAACATTGCGCGCATAATTATATTATACGCGTAATGTACGTCGAATCGAAAGAAATACCTGCCAGTCGATCGCTGTGTCTGTTAATCGCTGTGATAGGTCTTCGAATGTTAGAGATAGACACTCCATGTATCGTTGAGTCTTAGGACTTATCAATAAATTAATTCGAGTATCAGCTCGTCTTGCTTTGTCCCTACCTTTATTCTAACACCACAAATTTCAACCAAAGTCCTTCGTAATTTTATTGGCAGCAGTTTATTTGACAGTATAAATTTTCACCAATTTGACCAATCGCCGACGGAAAATCATCTGGTCCTTCTCATACGGGCAGTAACCGAAGTATATGTCGACGTTCGGACCAGGACTGTGAGGCCGACCGTTACAAAAGGGGGAAAAAATTATAAATATGTATTGTTTCAAGGACAACAAAATATTTATTAATAAAAAGTTTATATACTATTTGGAAAACAGAATACTTAGCCATGGGCGTAGCCACAATGGGGCAAGCTGGGGCTCTTGCCCCACCCTGGGCCCTGGCTCTGAACCATAAGGTGTTTGATTAAACAATGTTTTTTTACTAACTCTAACTAACAACATCAACAATCATACTAAGATATGTATACTATCATACTCATAATTAAGAAATTAACAAGTTTCAGATTAACGGCTCAAGGTACAAAAAATCAGAGGGCCCCCGCCCTCCCTCGGGGGATAGGTTGACTGCTGCCCCACCCTGAGCCCAAAGCTGGCTACAGTCGTGTACTTAGCTTGAATTTTGAATTACTTATGTGATATTAAAGATGTCTGATTAAAGTATATAACATGTTTTATTTTCTACGATTATCTATCGTTACACAAAATCAATAGAGTTGGTACCATATAAAAATAATAAATTTAACACGCGTTTCAGATATTACTCTTGTAATCTAATGAGTGTGTCTCCTCACTCACTGGTCGCCCCGCTCACAATGAAAATGACGTCACGCTGTGGGCGTGGTTTTTCAAAAAAGTGACACGCGCGAAATGTATGGAAATATGACTTCGCAGCCGTTCTATCTTGATCTATTTCTGTGGTTTCTCATCACTTTTAATTCTAATTGCCCACCACGCAATAGACTCCGACATAAATATTATTTATACATGATATGCTAATTTCATAGCCTCTAAGTTTTTTATTATTCTGATTAGATAATATATGTTTGTTTACATTATTTCCAGTCTAATTAACAAAGCAACTTGTGTATGTCAGTAACATAATGTGCCTCACCAGTGGTTCCGAGATCGAACCTCGTGATTCTGAAAGCGAAACTGTTCTTACACGCCGCATATGTCACTGTGACTAATGTGTGTAACGTTCCTTCCTATTAAGGTGGAAGTGAACGTTTATGGTAACTGGCTTATTGAAATGCAATTGCCTTTTTGTATTGTTGTATAATTTAATTAAATATCGCCGCTACAGCAATTTATTTGATAAGTTTAAACGACTTCATAGAAAGAAGGTGCTTAATACGAAGTTTTTTAGAAAAGTTCTGCCATTTGATAAACATTGAAGACGGTTTTGTTCTCTGCTCAGGAATAACAATTTTATTTTATGAAATCGATAGTCTAAATTTATAATACAACTAGCTGTTACACACAACTATGTCTATGAAGTATAATTATTGGAATAATTCATTTCAAATCCCTCAAGCTAATCCAAACTCAATGCTACAAGATATTTTATAACACTAGACCAAGCAATCTACACAATATATATACACAAAAATAACAGATAAATCTTGTATTCCACTCACAAAGCCAATAATATAACAGCGACAATAACTAAACTTAACGTCATATAAGATTTGCTTCACAATACACTTAACAGTAACAAGTCACACTGTCAATAGTCACGAGCGAATAATTTTCATTATTTGGTAATTCGACGGCCATTCTTGGATTTCGACACGTGATGTACGACAGACATGTGCTATGTCGTAAATCATTGTGGTATAATGTACTCGAAATAGAGTGTGTCAAATTTACTAGACTTCATATTTCTGTATTTATTGATATTTATCTACTGCTGTGTGACGCCGGCTTAGAATATCGCCACCCCATCTCTTCCCGTGGGTGTCGTAAAAGGCGACTAAGGGAAAAGGCTGGAAGAATGGGCAGCAGGATTCTCTCTCAACAAAATACAGCCTACTGCGATCGCCAACCCGCCTGCCAAGCGTGGCGATTATGGCAAAAACCCCCCATGAGTGAACGGACCGGCAGTTGTGGCCCTTTATGGGAGAGCCCTGTCCAGCAGTGGACCCCAAAAGGCTAATGATGATCTAAGTAACGATCTTTACTATTTCGTCACGGTAGTTAAGAACCTTGCATCTGAATCAGTTTCAGTTTTAGGTCCTGATTAAGAAGTGTTAGTGCCCGTTGAATAAAAAAGAATTGTCACTTGATTATTATTACTACATTTGCCACAAAAAAGACTGGCAAAATTGGTGCTGTCCACACTTTCAGGTATGTTTTCGTTTAAAAATCAAGTTTTTGATTGGCAATGATCGTAACAAATGTGCCTCGTAGAATGGTAGTAATCTCTGCCTTTTGTTAACATATTAACATTTTCACCTAATATATGAAAACGACCAACTCGATTGCCCGGTTTGCGCTGCGGTCAAATATAATCTAGCATATTCAATATTATCAGCCACCTCGTTTGATACAGTTATAATGGCGTCCAAATTAGGTCTGCTCCTATTACTCCAGATATGATATCGATTCTTAGCCATTGTTTCATCAAAAGCAGTATACAGTTCTATAACAATTTCTAACTACCTTTCAGATACTTATAGTGTACAGTATACGCAGGTCGGTAACAAAATCCTTAATTTCAAATTAAGGAATTAAATGCTTGTGCTATGGATACTAGATAACGGATAATAATACATACATAGTATATGCTTTACTTAAAGCCTAAAGCTATATTCGCTGCTATAATTAATTTTTATTTTCAATAGCTTGATTATTACAAAGCATATATATGAAAAAAGTTAGTACATATTATCTACGCTTGGTAAAACTCATTAATAGACGTTATAAAACTAATGGCTACAGCCAGTTTTTAACTATATTAACACAATCTTGTGTAACAAGAAAATATTTAAATTAGAGTATTTTTTAACATTTATATTATAAATTCATTTCATATTACCATTATCATAAAGCGGCATCTTTTTATAACGATCGAAAAAGGAAGAGTTTAACGGGTATTGAATACTAATGAATATTAGACTTGTGGGAATATAGTAAGTATTTATAACGACGTGTTCTGCACACGTATACTTCTGTAGTAGTTAATTAGAGTATTCTTTGTCTCACTAATTAAAACACGTCGGTATAAACCAATTGCGCCACAAAAAGTATTACTATATTCTAGCTAGAGTGTTAACGAAATTCTTATGGACCTGCAAAATTAAGATGGAAAATAATTAGACTTCCTAAATTAATTTGTTCTGCCAAGCTTCCGAACATACAACTATAGGCTTACAAATTACTGTACATTTAACAAGTATACCAGGTAGGGATTATTAGATGAGCTTTATCAATTTAATATTAATTTCTGTATAAGATTATATGAACACTCCTATTATCATCTATAATTAATTATGTGGCATATACACGTCAAAGTGTACCGGGTTCGGTTTCTGCAACACATCTTTTGAATGTTCTCGCTTGACAGCGAATGGGCGTGCAATGCGTGCATTAGATACGTAATTTACGACTTAAGTCACAAGTGTTAGACGACAATGATAATAATGAAAAATACAAACATAAAACATAGCAATTAACCAATAACAAACACAGTTATATAGAAAACGAATAAATACGAAAATAATTTTGTTTAAAAATAAAGTTTATGGCTCGAGGAATAATTTGTCCATGTATATTTTTTTTGACATAATACACACAGCGCTCACTAGTTCCAAGCTAAGCAACTAAATGCTTGTGCTAAGGATGAAAGGATGAAAAGTATATATGTATTAATATCCGTTATCTAGTATAACGGATATTAATACATATATACTTTTATTTTGTAAATACATACTAATAATACATAGAAAAACACTCAGACGCCACACAAATACTCATGTTTGTCACAAATATTCGTGCTCTGGTGGGAATCGAACCCTCGACCTCAAGCTATAGCCGGTAGTTTTACCAATGCGCCACGAGGCCCGTCTTATATGAATAAGTATTTCTCCTCACTTGCTTCTTTGACTTTCATAACACGTTTGACGGTTTTTAAGACTCCTAACATCACCTTCCGCAAGGACACAATCAATTTGGTCTTGGAGAGTTTGTTCTTACTGATCCTTTCCGCTTTTGCATTGTATTTCTGCTTACTCATTATCCGTTCTTTCTACATGTCCGAACCACATAACTAAAGATAACCACTAACAACTCAACACTCTGTGCAATAAATTGTATTTTATGATGCCGCTTAAAAATAATACGCACTTATCGCTGATCGGCTATAACTTAAGGACTTACAAACGCACTGAACGTCTTAAAGGAGCACAAGGATATAATTTATAGCTTCAAGTTAGCGATGCTCACAGAGTACCAGTGTCGTCAGCAATGTTCACCTGCTGAGATGAACAACAGTTCTCATACTTGGTATCTTGCTATTGGAGTATATATATTTTATTAAGATTAATATGATTTAAATGTGCCTTTTGGTATGCAATTCTTTTAGTTAATAAAAAGAATGTGAGAAATCCAAAATTCTGTACGAAACATCTGATAAGTAACTTAAATACATGGCAAGCTAAGCATCTTCATTTAGTTATTAGATAATCAGTTTTTTATTTTAAATAGTAGCATTGATAATTTATTTCCTATAAACTTCGTCCATAAATACGTTGTTGTAAAACGTGAATAGACATCGCAGTACTGTTCGGGCAGAGGTTTAATTTTATTAGCTTATTCGACAGCAAACACGATGTGGTTACCATCTAGCTATCTATCCTCTTAGCCCATGGAGGCACGAAACAATTACTTAAGATCATATTATTTCTTCAAATGATTAAAGTAATGACTTTTTGAAATTAATTTCGAAGTTAAAGTTATGTGTGATAAATATCAATGACTGAAAAACTTAGTGTCCGGTATGGCAATAGGTTCGCCATCACCATTTAGGACGTGTAACATAACGATTTGGTGAGTTGGCTTAACAGCCGCTGCTTAAACCTTCAGGTTGAAAAAGGCGTGAAGTTATGTTATACCATAGGTTCGTACGCTTAATAAGGCATATATTTAAATAAGGTATAACGTCGTGGCTTATGGTGCTCTACTCTCTCTGCCTACCCCGCAAGGGAATTGGAGTGGAGTATGTGCGCAAATGCAAGTCGCGTGCAGCTCCGAAATAACAGTGACCCATTTACAAATGCACTTTCACGAGACGCACGGGGAACGAGTTTATACAAAATACATTTGAAGGTATACGTATTATTGGTTGTTATTGATTTATAGTATTTGTACGCTTTAAGGTTTTTTTCGATATATATTACCGCGTTTAGTTTTCTACCGTTTCGGTTTTAAGAAACAGAATAGTGTCTACTCTGTTTTTTAAAACCGGAAACGTCCGTTCTCTTTAGCAATCTTATATGAAGTTTTTTGTTTAGAAAGTGTTGATTTCTTATTGATAGTAATAAAAGGCATTTGATGGAAAATGTAATAATAATGAGTCTATCTTATAAATATATAAACAGAAATTTATTTCATTGTGATAAAGACGAATCGAAAATCCGATTACACAGTAATAAAATATTATTTTTTTCCTAAACCATGTCTTATGAAGTTATAACTTTGCCCTCCTTCCTTGCATTGTAAATGCATTGTATTAATATAAAACAAGATACAAATATATCGTAGTAAAATACCCGTAAATAAGGTTTAGTAGACATTTGTGAAATAACAAGCCGTATTATTGGATATCAAAGCGAATGACTTTTGAACTGGCTCATGATCACTTAAATATCTCCAATAAATAACACAAAATTGAATTCAAACGAACCTAAACAATTGCCAATTACTGTTGGCCATTTTCTAGTGTAGTGCGGTTTTCATGCTGTATTAGGTAACTAAAGGTACAAAAGTATCTGCGAACTAAATGTATTGTGAAGGTATCGCAGGGCCGTGTAATCTCCTACATCTTCTTAGAAACACTGTCGCCTGTGGCCTGTCTAGTAGTAAATCACACCACTTCTTGTATCAGAATTAGGGTTGGCTTTATTATGGATACATTTTTTTTTTAATAACCACCTAATAGCGTCGCGAAATCTAATTTTATCATACAGATTTTATAATCTGCATATCTTCATATTTCGATATTTTTCCTTCCAAAAACCTCTTGAGATAGCATTGAAAACACTGATATGCAGATCGTTAACCTGTTTATTTAAATAAACCCTTAAAAAAATGCAATATGAAACTTTATATTATTAGGCCGAATTCACACATCGCTGATTAATCTCCGAATTTGTGTTAAGATCGCCAAAGTCACAACAATATTTGCAAATCCGTGTAAGCACTAAAATATTAATTGCTTTGGAGAAGAGAACGACCTGTCAGCCTCAGAAGTGATAATAAATGATGAGCTACAGTAGCAGTATTGACAACCCTATACTAACATTGTACACCACGCTATTCTGTTGCTGTAAATTATAACGTGCGACACCTTATAGATAATACACACGTAAGGTTACTGAGCATTATATTCATTTGGTGACAGGTAGTGTAGCTATCGAGGAACATGCAATGGCCAACTTTAAAACCGTTCAAAGCCACTGTCTGCAATGTTACGTAATTAATGTTACAATTGCGTGATTTCTTGTTGTACGCGCCGGAAACTTGCACAAGACAAGAGTTTTATAAATTTCACAAGTAATATAGCAAGCTATTGCTAAAAATCTTAATTTAATCTATGTGGGTAGTTTGATAAATCGGGAACAGCTCACAGAATAGTCAACTGATACTTTATCAAACCAGAAGAGACTTTTACAAGTTTGAAAAACGCCCCTTTCCTTTACTTTCATTCCTTCCCCTTGTTCTCTTTGCCAACATAAAAATCGACATCGTTACTGTGAACCTCTAAGAGTTGATCATGTACATAGGAAGCTCTAGTCGCTTACTATCAGGTGAACCGCTTCCTCGTTTTTCTCCTTGTTCCAAATAAACAAAAACATTTTTTTAAAACGTTGAGTAAAAAACGAAAACGACAATATTACTTCGAGTCGTTTCTTAAGTTGAATTAATCTCTTTTTAATGACCGTTCACACGACTATCCTTGAAATTAACTGCCTAACAATAGCATTACAAAAGCCTAATCAAAATCGAGACTTCCAAATATTTAACACGTTTTTATAATCAAATATAATGGAAAGGAAGTATTTAAAAATAAATGAACATAGCTAAATTAAAAATATAGGTTTTTCTTTGATGATTAGTAAGATAGACTAATCAACAAGCCATTTCTCTCAAACAATTTAAGAGATCTTAAAACAGAAGTTTCTAATATCTGACCAACCATTAGCAACTTAACAAACGAGCGAGGTTAACACGACGGTCAAAAAAATTTCTCTTCGCAATTTTCAACAAAATATTGTAACGGTAACTGCTGTTATACTCACGCGAATGAACAAATTTCCTGTCTTGCATCAAAATTGTTAAACAATTAATAAACCAATAAACATTCAATAAATACCGTTTTATACATGATAATTGTTGCCTGCCCACGCGAAGTCAAGTACCGGGATGCACACATTTATATGAACACAGTCGTCACTCAGAACGACATTGTGTATGGATTTTTTGAATCAAGCTATAACTATGGCTGATCCCACGGTTATTAAAGGTAAAAGTTGTAGACCATTACATCCTTCATAACCCTACGTGTACCGTCTGACCACCAAATGTGTGTGTGATAGGGACCCGGCTAAGCGTGTCTAATTAGATAGCTTAGCTAAAATATTTAAATATAAAGTCAAATGAAGTTACTAATTTCCTTTATATAGGCCTTCTGTGTAAAGGTAAGCTTCTGTCTAGTATCTTATCCCTTTTTAATACGCAAACTTTAGATTTTAAATTTATTTAGATAAAAAGTCTTCACTTCTTTTCGGGATGCCTGAGATTCATATTTAGTAAGAACTTCTTATTTCTTATAGTGTTTATAAAAAGACAACGACAAAACAGTTTTATAAGTTACTACATAAAATTTTACATTTCATTACAAAATTAAATTAAATAGAATTATTGTACATATCAATAACCAGTTAATACATACACTTATAACTATGTAGTATATTGCATACAATAATACGTTTTTGTACAACACATACAAGAATTTGTTATATTGGTAAACATCAGTTGCAACATTGTTATATGTAAATAATAATATATAAATTGATTTCTTTGAATACAATATATACATTCACTACAAAGTATTAAATGTTGATATTGGATCTGCATAGCTGTAGAACAATCATGATATTAAGA